>OX578137.1:75524603-76922103 GCA_951213105.1 Amaurobius ferox | reverse complement strand
AAAATAAACGATAACCCTCGTGTTTCTCGAGTTATTGGTTTGGTACATGGCTTTTCTTGACACCTTGTATATATATATATATATACTTTTTAAGAATTTCACATCTGCGCTTATGGTAAATTATTAACATAATCGGTATTTTAAAATGTTGCATGATTTAAACTGGGGAATACCAGATTATATTTATAAAACTGTCAGGTGAAATAGAAAAACTGCAAAATAAAAAGTATATTTATATACGTATATTTAAACGTTTGTATAGGATGATTAATTGGACAAATTTGATTGAACTGATTTTTGATATTCTATTTCGTATTAAATTACCTAATTAACCCCTTTCACTGTGCATGCTTCATTAACAGCTAAAAATTTAATATTTTAATTCATCAAATTTTAACAAATTTATGATTATTTTTTGCAAATTGATCAACATTTTTGAATGCGCAAAATATTATTTGTTTAGAAATTTACAGAGCAAAAAGTCTTACATATTAATCAATAAAAATTAAATTGTATAACTTTAGAAATATAATAATAAGCCAATGAAAATATTTTATTTTAATAAAAGCAATATTTCATTCATAAACTTTTTTCCATTCCTTTCATTCAGCGGCGATATTTTTAAAATTATCACAATATTACGATAATTCATTTTACTTAAAAACTTAAAACCATGAAGGTAAAAATAATTTAACTCATGCTTAAAATTTCATCGAAAAAGTCTGCTATAAAATCGTCTGCTTCTCCATGTAAAATCAATTAATGTTTCATTCATATCAGCTATATAGCAGACTTCACAGCTAAATAATTTTGCATTAAAGAAATTCAGCAATTCTTATACAACTCATCCTATCTCTTGATGTGTTTATATTCTCCATAAGTGAAAATTAAGCTTTGTTATAAAAATAATCAAAGTTTGATGATCATTTAACTCAAATATGTTCTAATTGCGTTGTTTCAGAATATAGAAGCACGGAAATTAAGAAAAAATTAAGCGGTTTTAGGACGGATACAGCACTAAATATAAATTAAAAATAACTTTAAAAATCACAATTTTGACACAAGCTGAATAACATTGATCATTTAAACTCAAATATATTATAATTGCGTTGTTTCAGAATATAGATACACAGAAATTAAGCAAAAATAAAGCATTTTTAGGACGGACACAACACTAAATATAAGCTAAAAAGAACTTTAAAAATCACGATTTTGACACAAGATAGATGCCATATTTTATTTTGAAGTGGGTCACGTGATCTTTTCATATAATATGGGTGTAATTATTATTTTAATTTTTATTTCAAAAACTACCGAATACATTTTGCTGAAATTTTTTTCATAGTTTTATGGGATAATTTGAATATTTCCTAAAACTTTCAAAGCAATTTGTGAATTCACTTAAAAAATATTTGAAAAATTAGATCCCATAGGGTTCAATGTGTTTCATTTTTACAACCCGGGTTTAGTCCAAAACTAATTGGGTGATATTATTCATTTATATTCCCATATGTCCTACAGACCATCTGAACAACATACTAAAATTCCATTTAGATAAAGTTATTTTTATGGCAGTTATCGTGCGAATGGACAGACAGAATGAACAAAGTCATGAGCACTTTTCAACTATGCTGCAAAGTGTTAAGAACGAAGAATAAAATAGCAGAGAAAAGGCTATTTAGGCCTTTTTGCAATTAAGCACTTCATTTATACACATAAACACCTATACATGTAGATAATAATAAAACGTTATTAAAAGTACATAATAAATAATTTCACATTTACAAATACTGAATGCATTTACAGTAATAAATATTTTAAAGCTTTATACTTCAATATTATATAAATAAACTCTAATATTGTACTAAACTATATAATGCGCCCTAAACTGACTGATATCAAAATTATCGAGCAATTCCACTATAGATAGAATCTTGGTTTTGGCGTCATTTGATCCATCTCAACTTTGAAATCAAGCAAAAAAATCTGAAATTTCCAAAATTCGAATTAGGGGTGACTTGTTGAGAGTTAATCAAAGAACTCAAAACCACTTTTCAAAATTATCGAGCACTTCCACTAAAGTCAGAATCATAGTCTGGGTCTCATTCGATCCTCTTTCAGGTCAACGGAGAAATGCAATATTTTGGAAATTCGAATTATGTGTGGCGATGCACAAGAATAATTAAAGAACTCAAAACTACTTAATTATAGGGTACTTCCACTCGTACCAGAATTGCAATTTTGGTCTCATGTTATCCGTCTCAGTCTCCAAATCAACGAAAAAAATAGGTAATTTCCAAAATTCGAATTAGGGGTGACTTTAAGAAGAGTTAATAAAAGCACTCCAAACCACTTTTCACAATTATCGAGCCTTTCCACTAGAGTCAGAGTCATGGTTCGAATCTCATTCGATCCGATTTCAGATCAACGGAGAAATACAATATTTTGGAAATTCGAATTATGTGTGGCGATGCACAAGAATAATTAAAGAACTCAAAACTACTTAATTATAGGGTACTTCAGTCGTACCAGAATTGCAATTTTGGTCTCATGTTATCCGTCTCAGTCTCCAAATCAACGAAAAAAATAGGTAATTTCCAAAATTCGAATTAGGGGTGACTTTAAGAAGAGTTAATAAAAACACTCCAAACCACTTTTCACAATTATCGAGCCTTTCCACTAGAGTCAGAGTCATGGTTCGAATCTCATTCGATCCGATTTCAGATCAACGGAGAAATACAATATTTTGGAAATTCGAATTATGTGTGGCGATGCACAAGAATAATTAAAGAACTCAAAACTACTTAATTATAGGGTACTTCAGTCGTACCAGAATTGCAATTTTGGTCTCATGTTATCCGTCTCAGTCTCCAAATCAACGAAAAAAATAGGTAATTTCCAAAATTCGAATTAGGGGTGACTTTGAGAAGAGTTAATCAAAACACTCCAAACCACTTCTCAAAATGATCGAGTCTTTCCACTAGAATCAGAGTCATGATTCGGGTCTCATTCGATCCGCTTTCAGATCAACGGAGAAATGCAATATTTTGGAAATTCGATTTATGTGTGGCGATGCACAAGAATAATTAAAGAACCCAAAACTACTTAATTATAGGGTACTTCAGTCGTACCAGAATTGCAATTTTGGTCTCATGTTATCCGACTGATGTTAGATGATGATGAGTCAGAGTCATGGATCGGATCTCATTCGACCCGCTTTCAGACCAACGGAGAAATGCAATATTTTGAAAATTCGAATTATGTGTGGCGATGCACAAGAATAATTAAGGAACTCAAAACTACTTTACTTAATTATGAGTACTTCCACTCGTACCAGAATTACAATTTTGGCCCCATGCAATCCGTCTCAGTCTCTAAATCAACGGAATAAATGGGATGTTTCAAAAATTCGAAGTGGGAAGGAGACGATGCTAAGGGATTTTAAAAAAATTTCAGAATCATGCAGTACTCTCAAACTAGCTTGAATCTTGGTTTTGGTCTCATTCAATCCGTCTCAACTTTCGAAAATTAGATTAGATGTGACGATACAAAAGGGCTTTCGAAAACTTAAACCACTTTGCCTCTCAGAAATAATAGAACTACAATTTGATATTGTTGCTGCTACGTATCCTCTAGAATCGTGAATGTCGTCTCAGGATACAAGAATGAGTCCAAATTTCTGGATAACTAACACGTTTATTTAAAAGCATTAATAAATGTAAACAGGAAATTGTACAGCGAATAGCTAAATAACTATCGTACAATATCACTAAACAACTGCCAGACACAAAGTCATTCTAATTCACAAAATAGTCAATACTGTTCTCAAAACACTGACGTATCTCACAATTGAATTCAGCTCATATTACGTCAACTCCCAACTTAGCGATGTATTTCTTATATACTCTCCATTGAAATTTTCCATTGAAAGTGCTCGGTATCATCGAAACTAAACGGTGTTTCGACAGAGCTCTAGTGGATTCGTAAACTCGACAAAAGTCTCCAAGTTGGCGATACCTCGCCAAATCTGGCAACCCTTCTCCAAAAAGTTGACAAATTCTGTTAACCCTACTTTTACGTAATAGCAATGGTTGCCTGTAGAAGTGATTTCTCCTTACATGGGGTCAATATGAAGCAAAAATATTTTATACTTTCATAATATCCTTCAATCTTTCATCGAGAAAATTAAATAATTAAATCCTTTTGTCGCAGGCGGAAATAAAATTCAATAGACTTTCTCATTTAACATGTAAACAGAATTATATAATGTGCGCCATTTTTATGCTTAAATCTGAAAGGTTTTTTGATATTCAGAAAAGTTGTTAACAACTTTTAAGTGTGTAGGTGACATATGTAATGGCCACTAGTCCTTTTGAAACCGGTCAAACCACAAGTGAGAATACATTTGTTCTAAATAATTTAACTAATTTCACACTAACTAAACACTTAAAATAGTTAAATATACTTAATAATTGCCTTTGTGTTATATCAGTGTTTAAAACACAGATAAAAGATTATAATTTAAATGTTAGCATTCAAATGTTTAATAATATGGGATATTTGTCATGCTATATAAATAGCAAAAGGAATAATAAATTGTAAACCTTCATTACTTCTTTATCGCTCTAAAACTCTTTCGTATTTCAGTATAGTATATAAATGATGTTAAGACTGTCTCTATATTACTTTCCTTATATACATAATGTATAAAAAAAGTATTGTGACGGGGTCGAAAATTCGAATTCGAGTTTTCGACGGGAGAGCACGTTTCAAGCATCCCTGATCACGAATCAAACATTTTTGAAGTGATGTCTGTGTGTGTGTGTGTGTGTGTGAAAGTATGTGTGTGTGTATGTTTGTGTGTGTGTGTGTGTGTGTGTGTGTCAGTGGGTCTGTGGAGACGATAACTGACGAACGAATGGACCGATTCGAACCAAATTTGGTACAAAAATCACAATCTGTAAACACTGGAAGCCTATTGTTTTTATACGCAATCGAATGTTCAAAACCCCCCTAAATTTTCGAATGAAATTTTGAAAAAATCGTCAAAAAATCAAAACCAATAATAAAGTTACGTAAATAGACATTCCTTATGTAATTTTTCATTAGAAAACGATTGACATAAATTTTAGAACGCTAACATGAACTGTTCTCGAGATATCGCACATTTTTCAAAATAATTATCAAAAAGTCAAATAAAATAGAAAAAAAATATTTCCTATTGAGAAACATGTTCACTTTTCATATATAATATCATGCGATAAATTGGGTGACATCATTCTCGTGGATCTAGCTCGTTCCATTCATGAAAAAAGATACTTAATATAGATATAGAGTAATACTTTTGCATTTGAACGCCAATTTATCTGCTGTAAGAATAACTTATTTCTTCGTTCATAACGCTTGGCGAGATTTTGGCGACGAAATTGGCGGAATGTCGCCAACTTGGCGACTTTTTGAAATGTTGCCAAATTAACGAAAATCTCGCCAAATGGATAAAAATGACGCTAAATCAATGAAAATGACGACTAATTGTGGAAAATTCAATATCTAATAAGTTATATAATATATAAATATATAATAATAGTTATATAATATATGTCGAAAATTCAATATCTAATAAGTAATATATATATATATATATATATATATATATATATATATATATAACTTATTTCTTTGTCCATAACGCTTGGCGAGATTTTGGCGACAAAATTGGCGGAATGTCGCCAACTTGGCGACTTTTTGAAATGTTGCCAAATTAACGAAAATCTCGCCAAATGGATAAAAATGACGCTAAATCAATGAAAATGACGTCTAATTGTCGAAAAGTCAATATCTTGGAAAGAATATTAGTATCTACTAGAAGAAAAACCTATTTATTTTACTGTAAAAGTAATAAATTCATTTCATTATATAAGGAAAGTCATGTGTTGCCCACATCAGATTTTTTTACTTTATTTTTATTGTGTAAATGATAATCAGAAGATAGTTTTAACTTTTTAATGGTTCAGTCTCATTTGTCAATAATAATTGCCTCGTCTATTAATCAATAACTTGTGGATTTTTACTATATGTTTTAATAATTCATTCTTTTCTAAATTATTTGGCAGTACAAACTTATTCAAAGCGAATTATACAACATTTGGTTCAAATGCTAAAGTTCATCTTATTCGAAACAACAAAAATAAATGGACACGTATTTGAGGTAAATTTATTCGAACTGCGACAGTGCCGTAAAAAACATCTCATAGAAAAATAAACCCACCAAGTAAATCCAATAAAATAGCATCCAATTTAAAATTCAGAAGGTCACACTTTTTATTCATTATTTACTCCATTTCTGTCAAAGTCCATTAGGTTTCGTTCCGAATCCTTTCTAATACCGCAATTTGAGCATTGATTTTTGTATTTCCCGAAATGCTGGTGAATTACTATTTTTAAAGTCAAGGGGAAAACACTTATTTCGATCATCAAACCCTAAAGAACGAGCATCGTGAAACACACCAGATGCCTACATTTTCAAATTGAAAACTGCGAAGATACAAGTGAGAAGAGTATATATATATCCCAAGTCATTCACGATTTCCGTGAGCTGTTTTGTCTGCATTTCTAATGGTACATCTCAACTCTCCCACAAACGAAATGGTGCATTATGCAGAATATCAAGCGTAAATCAGAATTCATTTCTTTTGTTCCGGCTATCACCCTGCATTCTCGCGAGTAATCTAAAACAAATATAGATGCCGGGTGTTTAGAAAAATAAAGAAAAGATGGGAAAGGCGTTACGTACTCTTGGGAGAGTCTATTGGATAAATGCGTTTTCATGTTAATAAACAAGGATGGTAAAAAGATTCAGAAAATAATATGAGAAAGTGGGAAGATTTTTGAGTGGAAATAAATCGAAAAATGTCTCATTAAATTAAGTTTAGTGAATTTGGAAGATTTTATATGTAAATAGAAAAGCATTGCTAAATTGGCATGCTCATTGTAGATTTTCTTTTACGATGTTTTCAAGTGCAGTTTTATTTTGTAATTTCTTGTTTTGAAATTGGTGTTGATTTATAAGTTATACTGAACAACAAGACTTAGGCAAATAATTATATGCCATAGCATAATCACTTATTTCCGGATTAGAATTTACAAAACTATATTATGTCCAACGAAGTAAATATTGCGATGAAATCATCATCGTCACTAACATTAATTCTAAATTTATAAAATTAAGAATTGTCATTAAAACTTTGCAATTTCAATTTTTTATTATCTAATTTCTAATTATGTCTCATTCAAAATTATTTAATTTAAATTATTTATTTAAGTAATAACATTAATATTAAATTAATTTAAATTAATCATTCTTCATTAAATAATATTCCAAATTGTGATATTCAACATTTCCTAAATTATATTTCTGGTAAATCTAAAAATCATTTTCTATTAGCTCTCTGTTTTCTTTAAAGCGTTTAAGAAGAACTCTTTACTCAATGGTTATCTCCTTGTAAATGTGTTTTAGATGCATTTTGTCTCTTCAAGAGCAGCCGATATCACGTACTCATTCCTTTTGACACCATATATGGCACACTGAGTCACCATATATGGTACACTACTCCGACAACCCATAGCAACCGTTCTTCAGTCAATAAACGCTTTCCACTTTTGGCCTAATTCTCGTTGTCAATTCTCAGGCTAGTTTAGAAGTTGCTTGAATTTTCTGAGAGAAGGTCAATAAAACAAAATTACATGCGACCCTCTCTGGGGGGAAGGGGGGCAAACTATTTACCATTTTCAATCTTTATGTGTAATTCACACAATAATGTCATTATTCCGGATGAAAAATTAAATTTTTATTATGTCTAAAATCGTTATTCTAAAGTTACATATCATTTGGCATTATTGTTTTTTACGACTGATATTCAGACATGGATGGACGACAAATGCCATATGCATGTGCGTTATTGGTAATGCAGAACTGTGATCCATTAAATGGTTCAACAGTTTTCTTCTATCAAGTTAAACTGTCGGTGAGTAGGATTTGCAATCGTATATGTTTATTTCTTTCAAAAAATGAGTTGAAATCTACACCTGGATCATTCATTAACCTTCGAAATATACTCTGTTGCAAAAAATAAACTTTGCACCCATACAAAATTGAGTTACAGACACGAAACTCGGCATACAAATGTCGTTTGAAGAGTTATGCAAATGATCAAATTGTCAGCGCCAATTATGTTACAGGGCTCATGCAACGCGCATGAGAACGACTCATCGTGCAGCATTTAAAAAGATCAGCGTTCTCACTCACGGGATATTGGAACTGGATTTTCTGCTTTAACACTGCAAGTTGTGTGCAAAGGTGCCTTTTTGACGTACTCGACGGCGCAATGAAGATTTGTCGGATTTAGAGAGATGTTGCATCATAGGCTTAAGAGAAGCTGGTTGGTTTAACAGACGTATCAGTTGAGATCTTGGTCAGATCGATATGATAGTTTCTCTATGTTGGAAACAGTGGTTCAGGGAAGACGCATGTAATCGTCGCAGAAACTCAGGCCGTCAAATACAGATAACAGCTCGAGAGGACCGTGCAGTCATGGGAGAAGCCACGTCTACTCTTCCCTATCAGCCATTCGAAGGCATTTGCCATCCTCCATGTATTCTGTATCAAAGGATACTTTTCGCTGACGACTGGCAGAAGGTGGCTTTAAATGTCAATATCCACTAAAGGACCTACCACTAACCCCTCAGCCTTTTGGATCGGTGCCGAGCTTGGTCAACCTAGACAGTGTCCGATTGGAAGCATGTTGTCTTCAGTAGCTAATCCCATGCCTCTCTCAGTGCTGGCAGACAGCAGTGAGGATCTGGCCTACCTCTCGGTTTACAGATTTAATTCCCCACCACTGGGAATCGTCTACAGACGACAAGGCTGAGGCCCCGAAGAAAGCAGGTGGATATAGAGCTAGTCAGTAGACCAAGAAAAGACTCAACGCCAATACATCTGAATGACCAGATGACCTACGAACCACACACCCAGTGAAAAGCACGTGAGGACAGAAGCACTCATGGGACCTCAAGGGAACTTCCCTTAGTTGAGAAAAACTAAGCAAAAACGCCCCAACTCCCGGGGGAATACAGGGGACCCATGAAGTGCGGGAAACAATAGATGTCAAAATCAGTGACTGGCCATAAAAGAGCGAAAACAAGCCAAACTCTTGGCACCCAAAATAAGTTTTGTAATTTTGCAGAGGAGTTCGACTCGGTAGTTATGGAGAGGCAGCATACAACTTAAAGAGGCGCTATCGTAACCCGAGCATAAACCTGTGCTGCCAGGTTAACTTAACCTAGAGAGAAAGAACAAGAAATTAAAACTAAGAAGGACCAGGCAAGAAAAAGACACTAGTGTCAAAGAGACCTACCTACCAAAGCATTAAGTGCTTACTATAGTGGAGAACAGCTGGAGGGCAATTCCCAAGGAGGACAATACTTAGCAACTGCGACTGACTATATACTAAGGGAGGGAAAGATACCCCAGGACGGGAGCCCCGTCCGTCATCCCAAAACCCAATTGCGGTCATACCGTCCCAAAAAGAGAAAGAACAAGGAAACAATAACTACTTAAGAGTAACTAATACTAATACCTAAGAAACTAAGAGAACCCATACGGGGCACAAACTGTGAGAATAAACCGACAACAGGTTAATACCCAAGCAGGAGACATTGTAACTCTGGGAAGATAGGCAATAGCCATCCTGTCTTAGAAACTAGAAAATAATGAATACATAGCTTAATAAAGACAATAAATAACTCTAAGGCGTCTAGCGCAACTTAACTAACTAAGCTATACTAACTAATCTGGAGTGCGCACAGGGCGAAATCACTTACACAGGAGACAGGACTCTCCTGGATAAATCTGAAAGGGAAATGTTATAGAGTGGGAGACGAGGCGGAGCTGACTAGGGCCGAAACAAGCCTGGTTGACCCAAAACAGACCTACATACTTCCTTCTTGAGGTCTGTCCCGTTCCAGGGAGTTGCAGTCTTCTTTCCTGAAAAGAACGAAGCAAAACAGATTTATACATGAAAGTGGAATAGTATATTCGGGACACTTAAAAGAAAAAAGACTAAGAACAGCTCTAAACCTAAAAAGACACCACTAGGGTGAAAGACACCATATAAACAGAAGACTGGGACAATACCCCAGCAACGCGATAGAACCAACTAACACAAATACCAGCTCCCACTACTAAGGTGGGAGGACACAAAAAGGGAAGATACAATACCCCAGCAACACCAAAGACCTAAATCCTCAACATATACAGCCACTACTAAGGTGGGAAAACACACAACACAAATAATACTTGGGACAATACCCAACAACACGACAGAGATATACTACTCTAAACAAATAGCCCTTGGGACAGAGGCCACAACTTAGGTGGTGTAAACACAAAAAATACAGACTGGGACAATCCCACAGATCCCGAAACCTGGAAGAAAGAGAAGAAGAAAAAGCCTCTACAGGCCAAAGAAAAGAGAGGGAAAGGTGCCTGCGGGGGGAAAAGAAAGAAAAGGAGAAGAAAAAGAAAACCTACTTACGTAGGAGCCACCGGGGGGGAAAGATCCTCCAGTGGCGGAGTGCCAGCCAGAAGTAGAGGTCCTCTCCAAATTATGGTGGGAACATCCTTCCACCGATTCCCAGCCTCATCCTCCCATGCTCTCTCAGTGCTGATACCCCCCGCAAACGTGTGTGGAAAAAGACTGGCCACCGTTCAGATCTCGCATTTGTTGTCCAGCGGCACACGACCATCATACGCGTTGTGATAGTCTGGGGAGCCATTTCGTGGGACAGCCGATCTCCTTTAGTTGTGCTGCCAGCCAGTCTGACGACTCGCTTGTACGTCGACGATATTCTGCAGCCCATTGTTCTTTTAATGCTTTCAAGTCTCCCAAGTTCATTTATCAACAAAATAACACTCGATTACATACTACACGACTTTCTAAACCATGTTTTCGAGAATTTAAAACCCTCCCATGACCATCCGGATCCCTAGACCTATCATCAATAGAGCACGTCTGGGACATACTGGGACGGTAATTGCAGTCTTCTCTGAATACCATTGAATTAACAAGACCAGTTACAACATTCGTGGCAGAATCTTTCACAAAGGGATATAAACAACTTAATTGTCTCAATGGTGCACTGCGTATCGGCTTGTATGGCTGCCAATAGAGGATTCACCACTTACTAAAATGTCATCTTCTTGCTGCCACCATTTCTTAATAAATAGTTTTTGCTCCCAAATTCTAACCTTTTGCATATTTCTTCAAACGACATGCAGAACAGAGAATTTGCGACATGCAAAGTTTCACGGCTGTAGCTCAATTTCTTAGGGGTGCAACTGTGTGTCTATTCATCCAACATTGTAAATGCATATGCATCAATACATTCTGCTGAGATATTTCTTACTGGTATAGCTTCCAGATATCTACTAGCATGATCAATGATGGTTACAATGTAGTTGTGCTGTCCTGTAGATCTTACTAATTTTCCAACAATATCAATTGTTACAGTTTCACCAACTTTTAATTTCTTTTGTTGTAAATGAATAGGTTGCTTTTTCATAACCTTGTTTTTAAATTTTAGACACTTCACAATTTAGACAAAAATTCTTAACATCTGCAAACATGCCGTTCCAAAAATATAATCTCCTTAATTGTGTGTTTTGCCAATACCAAAGTGTGCTATATGAGCAGCTTGAATTGCTCTCCTTTGTAGCTTTTTAGAAATTACTATTCTCATCAATTCCTGATTCTTAGTATATTTCTTTGGATTCAGTTTTAATTTTAACAACTTATCATTTTTATCGATTCTATAACATTTTGCTTTTGCATTTCTTTTATTTTGATTTATAAGATTTCGAATTTTCGAATTTTCTAATTTCGAATGGTCAACGGCACCATTTATTATATTAAACAAGTTAAATTTCAAATCTTAACTTTATTAACAGGTTCGTGACTGGTCTAAGGCATCATTTATTTATATAGGGAGACATCAGTTACTCTGAAAATTCCCCATATCTTAGTGCAATTAAAATAATATTGATTATTAAATTTTCACCCGTCAAATTTAATTTCTTCTAGAATTGAGTATTACTTAGTAATACTAGTCATTTGACAAAAGCTACTAATTTAAATTAATTACTCCTAATTACAACGTATCTTGATTCACTCATAAAGAGTGCAATTCCAGATGCTGCTCTGGATTACGTGAAGAAAGTAATAAGAATAGTAATAATATAATAGTAATATAAAGTAATAATAGTAATATAAAGTAGTAATTATTTTGGCTGTACCCAGAAATAACAGAAGTATATTGCTCAACAACATTTTATTTAATTAATACTTAATATTCTTGATTATGATATCTCAATTGCAATTACTACTCAATTAATTCACAATTATGATAAGCTCATTACACTTAATTATACTCATTCTAAATTCATTAATTATCATCTTTTTCACATAAATTATTCACACATAGATCATTTTAAAATATCAATCATTTGTACTCAATACATTTTTAATATTTAATTAGGGAGTTTCCCTTCTCTTAATCCTGGATCAGATTTATCATTTAAATTTAGAAATTTGCAATGATATTTAAATGTTCCTCACATAGTTCAATATAGATATATAATGGCAACTCACCAACGTTCTTTGCTTGATGCGCACATTTTGCAGCGGTTATCTTTTAGAGTTCTCTTTCATAGAAGTTGGGCTGTATTGAATTGGTTGTATTCTACAAAGTCTTCTGATGAATCCTTCCTTTAATGCCAGGCAGTCTACTCGGGATAGTTCGTTATATGAATCAGCCTCTTTGTCACACATTTTCCAGATGTTGTTCTCAAATTCCGTCCACATAGATGATGGTTCCAGTCACTGTTGATCACATCCAAGTCTAAGTCTGAAGATGGCACTTGTGCGTACAAGGGCAACGAAGTCAATAGATATTCATACGCTCATAATGCGCAGCAACGTAACATATCTTTCTTTGCAAAGTTCGTGTATAACGCTTAAGCATTCACAGCCGCGAAGTAAAAATATTGCTAATGAGATATACTCACTCCGCACAATCACCTATTACACTTCTGCTTAATCTACGTAAGGTATGCCCGTTATTCATTTTGAAGTCTACAAGTGTGTAGTTCCATAATCCGCTGCTACGAAGAGATCAATTAGTCTTTGCTAAGATACTATTAAAATTATACAGTATCTGTACTGCATACTATATCGATGCGAGAAAACATACTAGTAGCCGAGCTCCGGCTTAGCTACCTTCTTCTCAGAAGATCTACGATGGAAGTGAAATTTCAGCAAAATCGGAAAGGGTCGGGACCGAAGTCCCCCCTCCCCCGTAAATGTAGTAAAACAACAATTGAAGTACAAGTGAAGCACAAATATCGTAAAAGATAGATAGTTTGATAGATCGTTAGATAGATCGTTAAATAGATCGAACAAGATAGATAGATGCTGATATATATCGAACTACCTCGTCTACAGTATATATAAGCAATCTGGACGGACCAATAATGGAGTTCTCATGCTCTTTCTGGCCGTTCTTGAAACACTCCGCTATCCCGCTCTTTTGCTCCAATCACGTGACTTTTAAGTGGATAGCAACAGATGAAAATAAAATCCTTTCTTACCAGGCGCCAATCTTCCCCTTTCTCCCTCTTTCGTCTGGCCGGTGAAATATTGTCTAGGGAACTCATCAGCATCACGGTTTTCCTTAAAAAATTAAATGAAATCTCAGGTAATAAAGTATCTGGCAAGCTCACAGGAGACATGCTAAAATTGATTCCAAATGACGCTGACGCCTATAGGGTTGTACAACGCCATTTATCTAGTGAGAAAATCCCCTTCCACAGTTTAAACTTAAAGACGGAAAGGCCCAAAAAGGTAGTTTTGAAGGGGCTACCAACAAACTATAACATTGAGGAAATAAAAATCACTCTAACATCCGAAGGATTAGATGTAGTCCGGGTTTCTCAACTGAGAAACACAAAAACGAGATTGCCCCTGCCGATCTTCTTAGTCAGCATTAGGCCTACGGAAGACTGGCAGAGGGTATACCGACTGACAAGATTAGGATACTTGGCTGTGAAGGTAGAGGCCTTCAGAGCACGGGGCTTCAAAATCTGCTACCGGTGCCAGCAATTCAATCATTCCTCTGAGAATTGCAGCATGCCACCAAAGTGCCTTAAGTGTGCTGAAGAACACTTCACACGTGACTGCCAAAGACCAAGGACAGAGAAGGCAACGTGTGCTAACTGCAATGGAGATCACCCGGCGAACTTCAGGCAATGCCCGAAGAACCCCTGGAACAGAGGAAAGGCACCGGGGTATGCCCCCCCTCCCCCCAAAAATCAGATACCCCCTTGGAGGCAAAAGGCCCTCGGTCTAAACCCTCAGACACCCCATCAGGACTCCTCGCACTCTGTGCCACAGGTTAAAAGAACTCAAACTTCAGCACCTACCAGATCGGTGCAAGAGCAGGCCCCTAAACCGTCGACCTCCAGAGAAATGACTGTGGAGGAAGTGAGAATAGCTCATGAAGACATAAATCAGAGGATAGCAATTGATAAAGCCGCCAAAGAGGCAAGAGAAGCAAAACAAAGATTAGAAAAAAAGGTTCAGGAATGGCAGAAAACTAAACGCGCCCGAGAAGAGCTCGCGCAAACACAGCAGTCAGACAAATCGGCTGAAAAAAAACAAAAGACTACCGAGGTCCAAAAGGATACTCACAAAACAGATCAAACCGCGGTTGAGGCTGAGGAAATTGTAGCTGAGACTGAGGAAATGGAAGCTGAGACTGAACTTGCTGATAAATCCAATGATGAAAAGATGGATGAAATCCTCAACCTCGTCAGAGGATTTATCAGTATGTTCAACCTAGACGATATAAAACATCTGTTGATGCAGCTCGCTGAGTTAATTAAAAAAAAGAGCGATCCAATGCAAATGGTCTTTGAGGCTTTTAAATTAATCGCGGAATTTAATAAAAACAGTGAGAAACAAACCCGCCATGAATAGGTCCCAAAAAGAAAGTTTTAAAATAATATTTTGGAATGCGAACGGCATATCTCCAAGAATAAATGAACTTAGGAGCTACGTAAATGAAAATGATGTAGATGCCCTGCTAATCCAGGAAACTAAAGTTAGAGAAAACAAAAAACTAAATATAGCAAACTATAATAGCTATCATACCCTTAGCTCAAATATAACTGCTAGAAATCCCCATGGAGGAACAGCAATATATATTAAAAGTAATATTCCCCACGAGGAAATAAACAACATAAATCTTCAAGGTATAGAAAATACTAGTATAAAAATAAAATAAATAATGTAAACCCATTTATCCTAACTTCAATATATGTCAAAAACATGAGTGGTATAAATGTAGCTGCGCAGCTGGAACTGCTTTTCTCGCGATATCCAAACACAATACTCGCGGGCGACTTCAATGCACACCACCGAGCGTGGGGCAGCAGGAGAGCCAACACACGCGGTACACAGATACATAGATTGCTAAACACAACAAACACTGACATCATTGCACCGTCGAGACCAACCTGCTTCTCAGGTGCCAATGGCTCATTCATAGACTTTGTCCTAACGAGAAACATAGAATACGCTCACACAATTGATACCCTGGATGAATTCGACTCGGATCATCTACCGGTACTGGTGACATTCGATTTGAACACTCCCCTTCCAGCCTCTCTGGGACAAGAGAGGGTGAACTGGAACGCATTCAAAAGAGCACTTTTCGAGCCGCATTTAGCAGTACCCAACATTATGAGCACGGCGGATATTGACTCTGCCACGCACACACTCACAACAGAAATCAGGAGAGCTATTGCATCTGCCACAACACATCGTGAGTCACCAAAAATGCCCACACTTTCCCACCATGTCAAACAGTTAGTTAGGCAAAGGAACAGAATGCGTAAGACATGGCAGGCTAATAGAGACCCTACCCTCAAAAGGGAGCTTAACAGACTCACGTGGAAAGTCAGGGATAAAATTGTCGCAGAAAAGCAGCAACAGTATAAAGAGTTAATTGAATCCCTTAGCTCGGAAGACGTATCGCTCTGGCAATTCGCTAAAAGACTCAGAAAACCTCAAATTAAACTCCCGCCACTAATAGATGTCGCTAATATTGCGTACTCAGACGAAGAAAAGGCAGAGGCAGGCGCTTGCTAGGCATTACGAAAAGCAATTTGAACCAAACCACGATCTAATGTGTCAGGACACCCTAAGAATGGTTAGGCAAACTCTAAACAATTTCAGGAACTCCCCGGTCACGGCTGAGATTAACCCAGCCACCCCGCAAGAAATAGTAGAGATTATCAAAAACCTTAAAAACCGTAAAAGCCCAGGGCACGACAAAATCAGGAATATCGCGGTAAAAAACCTACCCTTAAATATAATATTTTACTTGACCATCTTAATAAATAAAATACTAGAACTAAATTATTTCCCCAAAGAATGGAAGGAAGCGATAATTATAGCGATCCATAAACCTGGTGAGGATGCCTCAATTCCAGCCAACTACAGACCTATCAGTTTGTTGCCGACACTTAGTAAAATAACTGAGAAAATAATTCTTAAGAGACTGAACACGCACCTTAGTGAGAATGACATTATCATTCCGGAGCAGTTTGGATTTCGGCCAAAACACTCCACCACTCATCAATTGCTGAGAGTGGTAGAGTACATTTCTTCTGGTTTTAATAATAAGACACCCACAGCTGCGATTTTTCTTGACATCCAAAAAGCCTTTGATAAAGTGTGGCACTGTGGATTAGCTTACAAATTGATCACTCTAAAAGTCCCTGACGCACTTGTCAAACTTTTAATTTCATACCTAAATAACAGACACTTTCAAGTCAGAGTAAAAAATAACTTATCTACACCCAAGCTCATTAAAAGTAGTGTACCGCAAGGATCCATCCTGGGGCCGACCCTCTTTAACATATATCTAAATGACATTCCCAGGACCCCAGACACGGAGCTGGCACTCTATGCAGACGACAGCGCGATACTTGCAAAACACCCTTACGTCTCAGTAATGCACAGACAGCTACAACAACACTTAGACATACTCCAAACATGGCTGGAAAAATGGCGAATAAAATTAAATCCCAATAAATGTCATTGGATTTATTTCTCAAGAAAACGTAAACCTCCGCCTCCTCTGTACATAAACAACCATGCCCTAAAAGCGGAAAAATCTACTAAATACCTAGGTGTAACGATAGACTCCCACCTAACTTGGAAACTGCACGTAACGAACTTAATCAAAAAAGCGTATATGGCCACAGGAGCTTTATACCCAATGATAGGAAACGGAAATCTAAGTTATCAAAATAAACTCCTAATTTATAAATCGGTCATCTGCCCGGGAATGCTGTATGCAGC
Organism: Amaurobius ferox; assembly: GCA_951213105.1. NCBI lineage: Eukaryota > Metazoa > Arthropoda > Arachnida > Araneae > Amaurobiidae > Amaurobius > Amaurobius ferox. The sequence goes on along the minus strand of OX578137.1, from coordinate 76,904,623 downwards.
ACCCGTATGGGGATATGCCTGTAAAACTACCATAGACTTATTAGAGACAAGACAAAACAAAACCCTAAGGATTATAAGGAAAGCCCCTAGATACTTAAGAAACTCGGTAATTAGGAAAGACTTCAAAATAAAAACTGTTAGAGCCCAAATCAAAAAGCTAGCGCTTAAATTCTACAAAAATCTGCCATCTGTCCCAAATGAACTATTATTTAATCTGCATGACTATGATCATCGCAAGGCTAAATCTCGTAAGAGACCCCGCTCGGTACTTAACTTTGATATTCGGTACTAGGAACGTCCCACCTTAATCAGTTGATATTAACGAAAACTCGCGATCTTTGGTTTTCTACAAAATGTTTAAAATCCTAAACTGCTAAAATGCTAGGTTACCCTCAGATCTGCATCAACCCCCCAAACTGCTTAAACTCTTAATGTGCAACAAACTGCCACACTAGGAGCTAGGACAAATAATAAAAACAGTAAATCAAAAACCTCGAACCTCCAACTATGGACCAATGAAATAATGTCACAGTATGAAGATAAGAACCACACCTAGAGATTGGAGATTAAAGGCGCTTCGCGCCTGGTGCTCTGTTCTGGACGAAACTCTATGAGAGGTTTTCCTCCCATGTCATCTGAAATGCATTTTCGGCATTGCCTCTTGTATCTCCAACTCTTTGGGGATCGATTTTACTTCAAACCTGTCACTGGTCAGGTCCACCTTTTTGTCACTGTACATTGGTGTTTTGTACTTTCTTCACATCAGTTAAAGATTATTTCACGGAGGTCTTCCTTTCTCGTGAAAATCTATTTCTGTGGCTAGTGCAATCGCCTTTGAATTGCCCTTGGGCCAGTCATTGAATTCTGCATTTTCTGTAAGCCTTTCACACAATATAATAATTCTTAAATTGCAATATAAATTCAAAATTCACCAAATATGTCTAGTGTGTGAAATACACTATGACAATAACAATATGCATTACTTTATTTTTATAGAAATTCATGATTCACTTTATTAAATTTAATATAAATAAGTCTGTAATCCACCACGTATGTGACGTATGTGATCCACACTGACTCAAAAACTAATAGACCAAACTTCATAAAATGTTATAGATCACTGGTGGGTTACCCTGGTACTGATCAGATTTGAGTGCAATTCGGGATAGAATAACCTGCCTTTATTTGCTAAATGGCCCGCAAAAATAGTATGTAACCACTCTAGTTAAAAAACTAATTGATCAAATTACACAAAATTTGGAAGATAAATCACGTGTACGTTAACCTGGTGCTGATTAGATTTCGATACGATTCGGGAAAAAAGAACCTGCCATTTTTGTGAATTGGCCCTTAAAAATCTTCAAAATCTAAAATAAAGGACTACGTATGTTCAAATTTATCAATTAAATGCTTGTTTTACACGTAATTTTTGACGAAGAAAAGAATAATATCAACTCCATTACTCTAGAAATAGCCGTTATCGAGATATTTGATTTTTTTTTTCGCATTTTTGCTACCCCGCCTTTGAATATACGTCCAGTTACCAAATAAAAATGAAAATTGAATTAAAAGTGTAAATTCAGTATAGTTTCAAATAATTATGCGTGTTATTTCGAGGAATTAAACTCAATTTAATGAATAATTAATGAAATAATGAGAAAATGAACTTGAGTCTGTAGGGAAAGTCATATGCTGCCCACATCAGATTTTTAGTTATCACTCCCAAGTTTTCTTAGAGCATTGAATTAATGTTGATTTGCAGTAAATATGAAGGCGGCAATTTCAATCCAAATCACTGTTTCCGCAGCTGCTAAAATGACGAAAAAATACGGAAATTTAAATAATTTTTCGGTGTGGATTTCATAATGGCACTAATTTTTGTCATTTTAATCCTATTATTTTTATTTATAGCCCAACAGATAATCCGACGGCAACCATTTGGACAGCCGTTGGTTAATCCCAAAACCTGTAACATTATTTTATCTTCACAGAGTATGATATGGCGAAAAATTGTAAGTAAAATAATAATTTTACGTAACGGTGATATATACCGGCAATATTTTAAAAGTATATTGTATATAAAAAATTATTTCGTTTAATCGGAGAAAATACTCAGAATTCAAATGAATCCAGAAAGCTGCACCAAATGAGGCCGCAGTCTAATTGAAATAAGCAGAACAACCTATGTAACTAAATTCAATAGATTTCGGGTTTTCAGTAGATTTTAAATGAAGTCTTAATGTCCAGTACAAAATTTAGTAGATAGCGTTTTTAGTAGATATTTTGTAGAAATTATTTTACAGTAGCTTTTTAGTATGACTTCGAAGAAAAATCAATTACAGTGTACTCTAAAGACAATGACGAACTTTGAATGTTTGATAATGTACTACAAAATTGTTCTCAAAAGAATGCTTATCTCTGGATTTCATCCTATTTCCCGAGTTCTTCCCTTCTTATGCTTGTTGTTGTTGTTGAGACCCAGACCGTCCGACCTACCAGAAAGGTGTAAGGTAACTGTATGGACGGCCGGGAAGTCTTCTTATGCTTGTGTAGAATTTCGTTCAATTCGGTGAATTCTTTGACTCTACCAACACTGGACTTTTTATGTTTCTTTCTCTATCAAAAATATATTGGGAAATCCGGAACTCCTCTGGAGCTCCTTCCGCCACTCGAATGTGTTCGTCCCCACTTATGGGCAGCTCTTGAAGACAAGAATAAATCTAGTGTTCAAAATATACTAGAAAAATGTACTCCGTGTTGTCCAGGTCCTAAATAAGTGCCCGCCACCTCAAGATTACATTATCGCCTCTTCGAGCGCAGACGGTTTTCCCTAACTCTTATCGCAGCTGAAGCACTCACTCTCTTCAAGCATAAGCTCCATAAACGTGGAAAGCAAAAAATAAATGAATGAATAAAATAAATAAATAAAAGAAACGATCTTTTCTCTAGGAGAGAACTCGGGCAGGAGCAGTCCACCGGGGAGAAACAGCAGTCATCCGTGGAACATTTGTTCGTTGCTCTCATGCGTTTACTTAAAAAATCACAAAATATGAAATAACGTAGTGCTTAAATGAAGTTGTTGAAATATGAATATATACTCACAAATTTTTGCCAAGCTATTGGATTGTGTAATTTTTTTTTAATTATTACTATTATTATTATTATTTGATGAAGCGAAATAAGTATCAGATAACCTAGAAAATGCTAATTTCATTGTATTTAAAAAATTAATAAATTTAAAAGGATTATCTTAAGGATTCGGCTCAAACATCGTTGTACCGAACGTTCTGCGATATTTTCGATGGTGTCAAGATCAAAACTCCTTAATAATAATTTCAGTCTCTATAGAACTGCTTTGTGTGAAAATCGCTCATATCGTGCTATAACATAAAAAATCTGATGTGGGCAACACATGACTTTCCTTATATAATGTAATGAATTTACTACTTTTACAGTAAAAAAATAGGTTTTTCTTATAGTAGATACTAATATTCTTTCCAAGATATTGAATTTTCGACAATTAGTTGTCATTTTCATTGATTTAGCGTCATTTTTATCCATTTGACGAGATTTACGTTAATTTGGCAACATTTCAAAAAGTCGCCAAGTTGGCGACATTTCGCCAAATTCGTCGCCAAAATCTCGCCAAGAGTTATGCACTAAGAAAAAAGTTATTCTTACAGCAGATAAATGACTATTGGCGTTCAAATACAAAAGTATTATTCAAAGTATATTTTTTCATGAATGGAACGAGCTAGATCCACGAGAATGATGTCACTCAATTTATCGCATGGTATTACATATGAAAAGTGAACATGTTTCTCAATAGGAATTTTTTTTATGTGACTTTTTCATAATTTTTTTGAAAAATGTACAATATCTCGAGAACGGTTCATGTTAGCCTTCTAAAATTTATGCCAATCGTTTTTTAATGAAAAATTACATAAGAAATGTCTATTTGCGTAACTTTATTAGCGGTTTTGATTTTTTGACGATTTTTTCAAAATTTCATTCGAAAATTTAGGGAGGTTCTGAACATTCGATTACGTATAAAAACAATAGGCTTCCAGTGTTTACGGATTGTGATTTTTGTACCAAATTTGGTTCGAATCGGTTCATTCGTTCGTCTGTTATCGTCTCCACAGACTCACTGACACACACACATACACACATACTTTCACACACACACACACACACACACACACACAGACATCACTCCAAAAATGTTTGATTCGTGATCAGGGATGCTTGAAACGTGCTCTCCCGTCGAAAACTCGAATTCGAATTTTCGACCCCGTCACAATACTTTCCTTATACATTATGTATATAAGGAAAGTAATAACTGAAACATTTATTCGAATTAAAAAAATCTCGCCGAGGAGCATTCTCCTAAAGTACATCCTAAATTGCATACTAAAGTACATCTACGTCAAATTTCGGCGCTTTCCGACGCTTTAATTTCCCGTATAGGCGACACACACACACACACACACATCTTTTATTATGTAATGTATTATTAATATTTACTTGAAAAAGAACTGCGGCATTCTGGCGCTGTCCACATATTTACTTCAACCTGATAACAAAGCGAAATGCGGCGGTTGCCATATTCGATATTGAATATTAGTAATAAATGACGTGCAATATCTTCACGTGCAATATCTTCAAACGTGCAATATATCAAACGTGTAATATCTTCAGAACAGTTCATACTACTTCGAGTTTGTGTTCTAAAGTTTGGTCATTCGTTTTGTAATGAAAAATTACATAAGAAATCACTATGTAACATTATTGAAAGGTGTCATATTTTAATGATCTTTTCAAAATTTCATTAAAAAATTTAGGTGTCTTCCTAAAATTAGATTAGGTTTAAAATCAATAGGTTTCCGGTATTTACCGATTTTGATAACCGTGCTAAATTTTGTTCGAAACTCTCCATTAGTTTCTTGAGAGTAGTATCTATACACCCGTACGAGCACACATGTACTTTATACACTAAAAACTATATTTTATAGCTTATTTTTATCTTTTTTATATATAAAAAAAGGTCTCGATCCATTTTAATATTAAAAACATGATTTTATAGCTAAATAAGGCCTTTTTTACATTTAGACCAGATTTTTAACTTTTTTTTAGATAAATGCGTGAAAAAAGAGAACTTCCAAATGAATGGAAGTCCTCTAAGCTTTAAAATAAATGGGGGGACTAACGGTCCCCCATAAAAGAACCTAATATATAGATGAAAATAAAATATATTATAAAAATGATTAAGCTTTCTCTAATTCATATTCACCCGAAATACTTAAATATATATAGTCATTCACCTAAACACTCATCCATTTATAAATAACCATATTTATATGAGCGACTGTGTGCTATCTGAAACATCAGTCGCGATTCGTTCCTTCTCTTCTTAGAAGGAGAATGAAAAAGTCTGAGGTCATTATCTAAAAAATTCCCAGCTCGCGGTGCTTTTTTCCAGTGCAATATGTTTGACACCGCTCCGTGGGACAAACACCACTTCCCGGTGTTGTGATGTGTCATCTTATGACTCATTCTTCTGACTCATAAGAGCAGTCTATATAAAGGGTTCACTTTGTGATAAACTTGATTCTTTCTCTCCTCAAAGCAGAATGGAATCAGATGATGAAAAAATAAATGCAAAATCACGATTCGAATCTTTTTTTAAATCTATAGAAAAAAATACTGTTGGTTCATTAGCTCAAACAGAAAGAGATTTGATAAATGTAAAAGATAAATTACGTAAATCATATGAGAAACGAAGAGATTTAAAAAAGAGATTAAAACGTATAAGTAATGATTTAATTTCTATTGAAGAAAGTATTGATGATTATAACTGTAGAAAATTGAAATTGGAAAAAACTATAAATCAAGCTAATGTTATCAAAATGAAAGAAGATTTGAAAGATCTTACAATGGATTAATTTTATATGACTATAAGGGGGTGACCCCACTAATGCTGCCATAGCCTGTCTCAAGCCAGGTTGAGAAAAGCAGAGAGGTGGAAGGTATGTAAAGTTTATTATAAATTCACCCATTCTTCATAATCTAGGAAGCTTTTATCAAACCAGTTAAAACTATGATAAATATAAAATTGAGAATAAATTATATTAAAACTAATAATTATCAATTAGGTTGAATTTAAGAGTTATAAAATATACTTTTTTCTTTTAACATCTATATTTTTTGATGGTACGTTATGTACCATCTCCAAAAAAAAAAGTATAAATATATATTGGATAAATCACCCGAATACTCTTTATTGATTAATCAGAAAGTTTTTACAAGGTCTCTAATTTAACATATTTAGTTATATATTCATCCATTCTTCATAATCTGTAGAACCTTCCATCTCTTTTTTAAGTCTGTCTTCAGAATCTCAGAAAATATATTATAAAAATGATTAAGCTTTCTCTAATTCATATTCATATTTATCATTAATCATACCTAAATACTTAAATATATATCTACCTTTATTGATTTTATATATTGATTCATCAGAAAGTATTCCATGTTTATTCGCTAGGTAATAATCCTTTTCTTCATCCACCACATATAACTTTGCGATTACTGTATCTCCATATTTAGTTTTAATTTTTTTCAATGATATCAGATTATATTTCCCAGGATATAAATCATTTAATTTAAGCGTCTTAGGATAACCTCTCAGTCTATTGAACTCTTCCATTTATTAGTAAACATTTTTTATAAATAAAATATCTTTTTGATTTTCTAAACATTATATGATATAGGGGAGGATGGTCATCCCCCCTGAATTATAGAGATATTAAGAAAATTTTAGATAATATGATTTAATAAAATAGTTTTATAAACAAAATTAAACTAATATATTAAAAAAATGAAATCATATATTGATTAAGCTTTCTCATACTTAAATATATATATACCTTTATTGATTTTTATTGATTCAACTAACTTAAAGGTTACTGTATCACAACAATATTTAGTTATATCAAAATATATCCTAGGATATAAATCATTTAATTCAAACATTTTAGGTCTCAGTCTATTGAACTCTTCCATTTATTAGTAAACATTTTTTATAAATTCATTACCAATAGAATAAATTCTTTGAAATAACATATAAAACTCCTAATCCATTCAATTTAATATCTTCATTTTCTTCTTTTTCAATTAATTCAGTCAACCTTTGAAAACTTTCCCATAATAGTTTTTTAGTATGATCATATTTTATATACAAATCATACAATTCTTCACAAAGATAAGTCAAATAGTAAATTTCTTCAGAATTTGTAAAATTTAAAGCTCGAATAACACCTAAACACTCATCCATTTATATAGAAACATTTTTATAGTGTCCTAAAGCTCTAGTATTCATACCATCTTCTAATATAAATCTTTTATCATCTTTCGCTGATAAAGCTATCTTGTTCACTTGAATTGAATACAATTCATGTTTCTTACTTCTAATTAAATTCTGTGTTCTATATTGATCTTTTTTATTTAATAAACAGTCTTTATAATCCTCAAATGATATTCTGTTTTTAACGGTACTAGTCTTAGTTCCTTTAGACTTCTTAGTCTCAAATTTTTTATGGTTTTCTTTATCTTCTTCATTATTATTATATTCTTCAACACTCTGCTTTTCTAATCTTATTGAATACATTTTACTTCTTAAACCTACAAATTCTTCCATAATCACACCGTTATTTTCATCTTTCATTTTACCTAATACTTTTTTATTACATCTAGACATATTATACAGATTATTTACTTGATAGTCAGATGTATCGAAATAATCAATCATAGACTTCATATCTTCATAAAAGTCATCTGTTTTAATATCATATATAAAACTATCTGTATCCATATATAATAACTTAATATTATCCTTATATCTCGGTTTCATGACATTATAATGAAAATCATACATTAAATGTTTAGATAAATCTAATATACTCATTCCAACATAAATCGGTTTATTAAAATATAGTTTTGTTTTTTTCATGTGAACAGCTACCAAATTTTCATCAAAAATAGTTCTACATTTGAAATTAGGTTTAGCAATTAATTTTTTAACTTGATCATAATTACAACATAATCTTACATCGATTCGTTTTCTTATATTTTCCATAGTTTTTCCAAATATTGAATTATTCATTAATTTATAAAAATCTTTCTCAAAATCATTAGCAGCTTTCTTTCTCATTTCAGTGTTTAAATCTATATATTTTTTCAACCAATTCGATTGTTTAAATTGCAATACTCTATGTACTCTTACAGCCTTTAAACCCATTTTCAAATATTGTTTTAAACTTCTATAATGAACTACATATTTCTCTTTATCGTGTAAAGTTGTTAATAACTTACCTTGTTTCGAATTTTCAGGAATTCTATTTTCAGGACATAATGGTAAATCTGAATGATAATCATGTAACTCTTTTGGATATCTTAAACTAATTTCAAATATATATCCAATCTCTGAATCATCTTTTATTTTATTGTTATATAATTCACGTTTAACATAATTTATTTCATCACACCATTTAAATTCTCCATATAGTAAATATTGACTCATAGCCCATCCATATAAATTATTAGCATCTAAATACATTAAATAATTGGATTCTTTACTATTATCATAATTTTTCATATATTTATTATTTGCTTTTCCATATCTATTACAACATTGTGAAACACCTCCTCTTAAACCTTTTTCTATCATGAGAATCATATCACAATCATTTAATAAATCTAATTTAACATTTGTTATTTTTAACATTGCATCCCAAGATAAACCAGGAGCTGTAAAATACCAATCTGGATCTAATTTATAAGTTTTTAAACAAACATCTCTAAAATTTTCAAATACATCTGTTAAAATTAATACATCTGTTTTAACATATAAATCTGTATATTCACCTAAATTTTTTATAAATTCTTTCCAAACACGTTGAGCATGTTTATATTCTTCATCAGTTATATTACATTCATTCAATTTATTATAAAATTTATCTTTTGAAGGTAATTCTGTTTCTTTGTATTTATCTCTAGAATCCATATAATCATAAGGATATACACCTTTTTTTGTAATGAGATCTAATTTATCATCAGGAAAATGTAATGATGTCTCTCTAAATTTCGATTTTAAGTATTTAATATATTTCATTTTTCGTATTTTTGGAGGATATCTACGATATCTCGTATTTATTTCATTCTCTGGTCTCAAGTTTTTTGATAAATTATCTAAACTGCAAGACATAAATTTAAATGAAGCAATAAATCTCAATTTCATACCTCCTATTTTTTTGCTGAAAGATATATATTTTTCTTCAGTATTACTAGGTATAACATCTATTTTTGATTGATCAAATCCAAGTTCTTTTATAAACAAATGAGAATCATAACCTGTTAAATTATGAATTTTTACTGGAATAAATTTTGGAATTTGATAATTTAAATTACAAACATTATGAGCAGGACCCCTATATTTTCCAGTTATATGACAATGATCAATTACTTTTTCATCATTTAAGATTTGATTTTCACATATATGACAAATATTAGTTCTTTTATAATGATTTTCATCGAACTCTATCATTGATTTGATACTTTCATATTTTTTAGTTTTGTCTTCTAACATTTTTTCAATTTTAAGAGTATCCTCTTTTAACATAGATACAAACTTTTTGATTGTATCTGGTCCTCTATAAACAACAGGAGGTTTAAAGTATTCCTTTTCATATTTGATATAATAACAAAATGCATCTGCTACATGTTTTTGATATTTCACAGTATATGATTTAGTTTGATCTTGCTCACATGTATCAATTTTAGGTAAGAGAGATTCAAAATCCGCATATATAGTATATGGTACTCTCATTTTTCTTTCATGATTTTTAAATTGAATAACTTCATCTTTTTTAGGCATATTAATTGTGACAGCATCTTTACAGTATTCCACATGTATCTTTAACCTTTCCTCAGAATAAAAATAATTTAAACATCTATCACATAAAAATATTTGATTATCAGTAATTTGTGATCTGATCAAACTATTCATATTTTTAATCCAACAATAATGATCTTTCATATAAAACAAGTTTACATGTTTTTCTAATTTATTGTTAGTTATTCTAAGTGGATAAATTGAACCATCATAACTATAAACATTTACAGATATATTATTTAGTTTTTCAAATTTCTTAATATTGTCTAATGAAACAGGAAAATCAATTCCTTTAAAATTTAATTCATCTTTATATTGTTCATATTTTGACATTCTTTGAGGATTTTTTTTACAGGATGAATTGCTGATAATATAGACCACATAAAACATTTGTTATCTTTATTTTTTACATTTATTATAGCTTGTTTAGATTTAATATTTTCAGGTAAATCAATATAACTTGATCCTCTCAAGGGTTGATACTTATTTATTCTCAATTCCAAAAATTTAATTTCTTCAAGACTCCAACCAGATCCTTTTGATATAAAATCATCAGATTCATTTATTAAGTTGTCAATAACATAATCATAAAAAGTATGTAAATCATTAGATTTTAATATAATTTGATTCTCAGTTTTGAATGTAAATTCTTGAATTTCTTCATTTAATTTATACAAACAAAACAATTTAAAATTTACCTTTATTCCATTAAATTCTTTCATAATTTGCTTCATTTTTTCTATTACAACCTTTCTTTTCTCTTCTAAAAATTCTAGAGGGATTTTAATATTATTACAATTATTAATTCTGTATGATCTTAATCTAGATTTATAAGCAGTTTCATATTCCTTAACTTCTACATTACCGTCATCATTTAATAATGCTTTTTTATGTTTTCGACTTGATATGTGATTTTCTAAATGTTTATAATATATGCCGCAAATAATACATTTTCTTTTTTGTTTTGATCTTTTAATCATTAAGTCTTTCTTTATATGTTCTTCCTCATCTTCATAATATTTACCACATATACGACATTTTCTATCTTCTGTAAATAACTTTTCAAGATTTTCTTCTACTGTAAATACATTTTCTTCAGGAAAGACAGATTTAAAATCATTTTTATCAAATCCTAAACTAAAAGAATCAAAAATTTTCTTAATTTTTTTACGTTTTTCAGGTTTATCAAAAAATATTTTTTTCTTTTTTTCCAAGTATGCTGACAAATCTAAATTTAATAAATCTACTAAAACAGGTTTATATTCACCTGTTTTTCTGATATATTTAGTTAATAATTTAATTAAATCAACCTTCTTACAACCTTTAGGTTGTTTAATATTCAATTGTTTTACTACTTTTCTAAGCTTACCATTTATTAGGAAACATTTTTTGAAATACTTTTTCCTGGAAGATGCTTACTGTGATAATTACTTTTCAAATGTCTCTTTTTGTGTGTATATGTATATTGCTTTCCACATTCACATATATTTTTTTTATATTTAATTATGGATTCACAACATTTGCAACGACTTTGGAAATTAATTTTTCCATTTCTATGATATATGTAAAACTCATTTACTGATTTCATAGTCAAACAGTGTATGCACTTTTTTGTAACCTCCATTTATTAGGAAACATTTTTTAAAATACTTTGTAAGAAATCATTCCATATTTTTTCATATTTCTTATTAACTTTTTGGACTTTTATATTATTTTCAATATTAAAAATATCACAAATCTTTTTCATAAAATAGTAATAAATAATTGATTTCTCATAATACATAAAATCTAAAAATTTTAAAAACATATCCTCAACTTCTTGAGAAATATTATATCTCCTTCTTAATCGATTAAAATAACAAACTCTACTATTATATCTTTGTTTTAAACTTTCGTAATCGATAACATAAAAATATTCTTCTTCTTCTGAATCATAGATTAATTTCGTCTTTAAATTATGCTTATTATCTTCAATCTCATCAAAAATGTTCATTTATATATGAACTAATTCAGATGTCCAACTATTAAATTCATCTGGATATCCTAGCCATTTTACAAAATACTTATTTCCTTTCTTTTTTATGATTTTTTCAATTTTATATACATCATCTTTTTTTATTATATTTTACCATTTCATTTTCATAAAAAGTTCCTTCAATTTCTTTACTGTTTAAATCTTTTAATCGATAAGTAATAGGATCTGTTTTTAATACTTCAGAAACTATAAAAATCTCTTCAGTAAATGTAGAATCATCTACTTTCCTGAATGTTTTCTTAATTGTAGATATTCTAACACTATCCCCTATCTTAAATTTAGGTTTTTTTATGATCTTTTTCGTATATAAATTTTTATAAACTTGAGATTCATTTTCTCTAGCCTCAACAGGTGTCATTTTTATTGATCTATGATATGAATTGTTATAATTTTTAAGTAATTTAGGTAATACATCAATATATCTTTTAGTATTGTTAGCATGCATATATTTTATAATTTTTTCTCTTATACTTCTATTAAATCTCTCAGCTATTGCAGATTTTATTTCTTTATTTTTAGTTGTAAACCAATGTATATTATTATCTTTAAATAATTTTTGTGTCTGTTTTCCTGTAAATTCAGTACCTTCATCTGTCAAAATGAATTTTGGTATTCTTTCTTTAAAAACTTGTTTAAAACCTTGTACTACTTCTTCAGATGTTTTTCTTTTTATAGGAAAAGCCCAAGCATATTTATTAAAAGCATCTATAACCGTTAACAAATAATTAGTTCCATCATTATATTTGCTATAATTTTTTATAAATAACAAATCAGCGTCAAATTGATTATTACTGTTTGGAACATAAACTCTTCTTCTTTTAAATTTACGAATGACAGGTTTATATCTAGTATATACATCTTGTTCATGTAAAAATTCTTCAACATTAGGTAACCCTGTTTTTCTTTTCAATTCTTGAATACCACAATAACCTGTTTCTGGATTATAATAGACCTCTTTTAAATTCCTAAAAAAGTATTATTTTTACTTCCACAAATAGTACAGATACCTTTACCAACAGGTTTATTATTTTTAGAAGTAGTTTTATGATAATTTTTAGTTGGGGTTTTATCTTTACACTTGACACAATATATAGAAAGACCTAATCCAAAAGTTTTTTTAGCTTTAATAATAGGTTTAATAATTCCTCTAGCTAATCTTTCTTGAAATGTTGGATCTTGTATAGCATTTAAATCATCTATTAATTCTTGATCAGCAACATGTCTCAGTTTTGTATCTTTTGTTTTATTGTAATCAATATCATGTTTTTTACATGCTTTATCAACTCTGTTTATTCCTGGATCACCTCTTTTTAATCTTTTTCTAATTTTGTATTTGGACCACAATATTGATATCCCGGTAAATGCATTTCTGAAAGATTTATTTTATCTTGTATCCATCCCACAATATCACCACCTTTCTTTTTACAAACCATTTATTTAGAATGAATAAATTTATATCCATTCAATTGCATTTGTTTTACGTATTTTTCAACTGGATTAAATTTTAAACTTTTTATGAAATCCTTTTCTCGCATATAAATTTCTTCTTCTGTCATATTTTTAGCTTTAAACGAATTAATGAGTTCTTTATAAAAATTATAACAATGTCTATATTCTTCCTTTCTTTCCGCAATTTTTAATGCAAGATCAATAGCTTCTACTATACCAACTGATAAACTTAAAAAAGCAAGTGGTAGAAAGGCTATAGCTGATAAACCTGTTCCACTTAGAATAACCTTACTTACTGATAATGAAATACTTATCTTTTGATACAAATTTCTACTCTTTCTGTAAACATACAATCTTTTTTCTAAATATACATCCCTTTATATAGGATTAAATTTTTTCCTGTATCTTATTTCTGGATTCATTAAATCTAACATAAAAAAATCGTATTTTTCTTGAACACTTTTATTATATATTTGTTTGAATTCTTCAGTACTTAATAAACCATCTATCTCTCTTATAATCTGTTGATTTTCTTTTGGTTGTAGAGTGAAAAATATATCGTAATTACAGTTCCTTCTTATATTGATAGGTGTTAAAAAATATGACTGAGATAAATAAATAAAGGATGCGCTTTTCTTTCTACCTCTGATAAATAATTCTTCGATGTTTTTTTTATCTTTCTCAATCACACAATCATCAAAAATAACTAAATTCTTTAATGTAGGATTTAAATCATCTACAGTAATAAAATTTTGATCTGAAGAAAATAATACTTTTTTTTGTATTTATCATATAATTTTAATAATCTTTTCTTATTCTTTATATTCTTACGTTTCAAAATATCTTCCCTTTCTATATCTTCAAACAATGTATATATTTCTTGTAATTTAGAATATTTAGGTTCGTATAAATCTTTTGCACATATATATAATGAATCAAAAAATAATAAATCATAAATCAAATTTAACAGTAAATTTGTTTTACCTGAACCTGAAGATCCTACTATAAGCAATCTAAATGGATGGTTAGGTAACAAAGGATGTTGTTTAGGATCAGGTAATTCTTCTGGTTCCGTGTAATCTTTAATTTTTATCATAATTTACTAGCAGTAAAAATAAAATTTGCTGCAGTAAAAATAAAATTAGCTGCAGTAAAAAAAAAATTAATATTATATAAATGAACTTAGAAAAAGAACGGAAACACAAGTTTATAAAGCAAATAAAAGATTCAATTAAATTAGTAAAAATAGAAAAAGAAATAAGAAAGAATAATGAAGATCAACTAAAAGAAAAAATAGGTATTCAAAAGACCTTAGAGGAATTTCATAAACCAGTCACTCAAGAAATTGAAAAATATGAAAAATCAAATAAAGAAGTTGTGAAAAGTATTCAAAATGTTGTAGAAAATATTTCATTTCCATCTATAGAAGAGCCTATTGAAGCTGTGAAAGAATTAGTATCTTATACTTATGATATCGATCAAAATTTAAATTTAAAATATTTAAAAGAGGAAAAATTATACAGACCGTCAGTATTTTTAAATGATCAAGAAAAATTAGAGGAGATGTATGGAAGAGCTAAACAGTTAAAAGAAGGATTATCTAAGAAAAGAGGCAACTTAAAAAGTACAATTTCTAGAGCTAAAAATTTTTCAGAGGAGGAATTAAACCAGAAAAAGAATGATATAAAAGAAATTAAAAATAAAGAAAATATGTTGCAAAATTATATGCATAGATTAAATATGATTCGAAGTAGTAAAGAAATGAAGGTAGGTAAAGGATTGAATGTATTATCAAATTTAACAGAAAAAATATGTAATGGTAGTAAATCAAAGAAATTATATAATCAAGTAGCTTTATTGTTAGATATGTTATTAAAAAATAAAGAAATGACTTATAATGATGTACAACGATATCATAAACAATTTCTCTGTTAATAAATGATAAAAAATAAAGTTTATTTGAGTGAAGGTCAGAAAAATAAACTTAAATCAGCTTTTAAAAATAAAGAAGAAGTAACATTACAAATAAATAAATCTAAAACTCCTAATCATGAGATGTATTTAACTAAAACTCAAATTAATCATATTAATGATAAAAAAAGAATTACAATCAGTAAAACTCAATTAGATAAAAATGGAGGATTTTTACCATTTCTAGCGGCACTTATACCCTCTCCAATAACTGCTGCTAAACTTGCTGTTCCAGCATTAGAAACAGGTGCTTTATCAGGATTAGCTAGTTCAGCTATACAAAAAAAGATGAAAGGATCTGGGAAAAAAAAAACTTGGAAAGGGAATATATCAACAGTGGGAATTAGTGACAAAATGATTAAAGATAATATGAAAAATGAAAAAGGATTTAGAGGTGTGTTTACCTCCGATTTATTACCTAAAACAATAGGAAAATTTGAAAATGGAATCATTAATTTAGATCTATCAACAGGCCCCGGAACTCATTGGGTTTGTTATTATAATGATCCTAAATATAAATATGTGGAATATTTTGATCCGTTTGGTGTATATTACAATATGAAGAAAGACTATATTCCTAAAAATATTAAATCATTTCTTGTTACATCCAATAAAAAAATAGGTTATAATGATAGTTTTTTACAGAAACCTTCATCTGTGAAATGTGGTATATTTTGTATGAAATATATAAGAGAAAGGAATATAGGTATATCACCTAAAAATGTTCTCAAATCATTTCCTACACAAAAACCTAGTGACTATAATGAAAATTTTGTTATGTATAAATGATAATATTAAAATCTGAAGGTCATGAGAGATCAGAGGAATTTACTGTAAATTTTATTACACCTCTTAAAATAAAAAAATTAGCTTTACACTCATTCTCTATGGAAGTTTCCTGGTTTAATATAAGTAAGAATTATGGAAATAACATATTTAGAATGTATACATTAGACACAGATATAACAATTGTTATCTCAAATGGTAATTATACTGTAAGAGGTTTAAATGAGTATATGATGAAAATATTTGGTAAGGATCCACCTCTCAAATTTGGTATTATTGAAGCAAGACAAAGAATATCTATTAAACTGAAAAATGGTTGGGTAATTGATTTTACAAAAAGTAACTTTCATAAAAATTATAGGCTTTTTAAATCCGACATATGGAAGTTATGATGAAGAAACAGAGGTTGAAGGTGAACATATTGCTGATATATCTAATGGAAATGATAATATTTATATTCACTGTGATGTTGTAAAAGGATCTTTAATAAATCAATATAATTCAGAAGTCATATATTCTTTCACTAATAAAAACCCTCCAGGTAGTATAATTTCAAAAGAATTTAATAATTGGATATATTTTCCTGTTAAAGTGGATCCTGTTGAAAGAATAAAAATGAGGATTTCTAAACAAAAAGGTGAATTAATAGATTTAAATAAAGGAGCTGTAGAATTTAATTTTATTTCTTCTTAAATAAATGAATAAACATAGATTATATAGAAAAAGTAAAAAAATACAAGGATTTTTAAAGGTTTTATTGAAACCTATTATTAAGAATAAATTAAATGAAATATTTTCTATAAAAAAGAAAGGAGGTGGTTTAAAAATTCTTCCTAAATAAATGATTTATGATTTAAGTGATACTCGTTATTATTATAATGATCACATTAAAAGTTATGAATTAAGAGAAATTCATCCAAAAGAACATAGTTCAGATGAGAATGCTACCTATGTTTTTCATATTAATGATACTAAAGCAAAAATTTTATATTCTAGAGGATATCTTGAACAAAAATTAAAAATTACAAAAAATGATAAATCATCCATTGGAAACGAAAATGTGAGTCTGGTAAATGGCGGAGGTTTTATCAAAACTTTAAAAGTATATATAGGAGATACCGAAATTGAATCAAATACACAGTCAAATTTTTCAATCATGAATCATGTTTTAAGATTAATTCATTATACTCCTGATTATGCAACATCACAAGCTCAAAATGAATTTTTTTATCTAGATACATCTGATTCAGCTGACCGTAATGAGTTCAAATATGATGGTACTTTAGAAGATACTACTCAAATAACTGAATTTTTTAATAATTTGAAAATGAATAAAGATTATAACGAAGGATTCGTAAAGAGATGGGAACTAACGAAAGATAGCAATGTCATTAAAATATGGACACCTTTAAAAGATATAATCGATTTCTTTAGAGAATATGAAAAGACAATTTCAGGTTTTGAAGTGAAAATAGAAATTCAAAGAAATTAAAATAAAAATATGATATATACTAATATAAGAAACGAAAATTATAAGGTAGTAGTTGAAGGTTTAACCTTGCATTTACCTTATATAGAATTAAAAAATTCTGCAGAAAGCTTGTTTCTGGAATCATATCTATCTGATAAAGATATAGAGGTAAATTGGGATCGATATAGATTTAAGATGGTAGGCCCCTATAGAAGCGACAGTGGATCTGTGACAGCAACTACAGCGTCAGATGAAGTTTTAGGTGTCTATATTATTCCTCAATATGTTGAAAGAGATAGTAATTATGAAAAAAATAATATGATATTTGATAATATAGATATGACAGAATGCTGGTTGATGATTAATAATAAACAAGTTCCTCTTATGAGTTATAAAACAAATTTTACCAATAAAGATTATAATAGAGTGTATGAAGCTCTTTTATATGTAGGATTAAACAATATTAATACAGAAACAGGATTTTTGATAAATAAGAAGAATTTTGGTGATCTGTATCCTATTTTTCCTTTTGACTCATCAAATCATGAAAACTATACCGATTTAAATAATTTAGATATTGAATTTAATTGGGTAACGAATAGTCAAAAGGAATATAAGTTTTATTTTATTTTTAAAGAAAGAAAGAGATGTTTTATAAATTTGAAAAATAAAACTATAACAATGGTTAAGAGTTTAAAATCTTAAAATTAATAAATGAGTGCTTATTATCCACCTTATGATGATCAAATGAAAGAAGGACCTATTGGACCTCCAGGTATAGGTTTTTAATTAATGGCTGATGGAAATTATGATATGGAAAATAGAATTTTAAAAAATTGTGAAAATCCTATAGATGATTTAGATTTAACCACTAAAAGTTTTGTTTTGAATAAAATAGAGAATAATCATTTTGAATTGAGAGATCTTATAAAAACTAAATATGATGAGGGTTTTTTAACCTTTACTGAAGAAACAGGCAAGAGAATAAAAGAATTAAATGATACAACTTTACATTCTTTAGAAGGAAAAGCTTTTGATGCAAAAGGAAAAAGAATAGGAAATGTTGCAGATCCTAAAGATGAAAAAAATGTTGTGAATAAAAGATATTTTGAAAAAAATTCGTTAAAATTACAGAATGATAAATTTGATGCAAAAAATAAAATAATTACGAATGTTTCTGAACCTGAAAATGATAACGATGCTGTCAATAAAATATATTTAGACAATAGAGATATCTGGGTTACTATACTAAATGATTTTCATACAGATGGGGATTATAAAAAAGTAAATTTCAACATGATGAGCTCAAAATTACTGGATCAAGAGATGCGATTATCTACCGATATGTATATGAAAATTTCCATATATATAGATATATATGATACAGTAGAAGAAAGTAAATATATATATGATAAAAGTCCACTGATATCACTGGAAATCAATGGTAAGGAAATTTTAAATGTTAATAGAGATGTAGTAACCTGTTTTGTTTATGGTAAACGTGATGATATCATCACATTAAAGATAAAATGCGATGGTAACGCTTTAAAACCTTATATGCATATTGAAAAAATTTCTTTCTAATAAATGGATATTGATTGGAATGAATTTTCCAGAAATAATTTATCTGAAGATGTAATTAGAAATCTTAAAGATCATGTAAATTGGGATTTAGTTTTACAATATTCAACACTGTCTGAATCTTTTATTGAAGAATTTGCTCAACTTGATGATTGGTCTAAAATTTCTAGATATCAAAAATTATCAGAAGATTTTATAGAAAAATGTAAAGATAAAGTAAATTGGGTAAACATATCTCAATATCAAACTTTAAGTAACGAATTTATCATAAAATTTTCTGATAATTTAGATTTATATAAAGTATCAATGTTTCAAAATCTTTCAGAAGATACCATGAGAGTATTAAAAGATGATTTAAATTGGCTGTATATAACTAGATTTCAAACATTTAGTGAAAATTTTATAGAAGAATTTATGCATAAATTAGATTTTTGTTATTTGATTAAATATAAATTTGATCTATTACCTGATCACTTTTTTAATGTTTATTGGAAAAAAGTACAAGCTATACAGATGAGTGAATTAAATAAAAAGTTTGGTCATCATGAAATAGAACCTTACCGAGAGAAAATTATTGAAGAGATATATGAAGCTAAATCAATCTTGAGAGAGTGTGTTTATCTTTTGAGACAATTAACTAACAAAGATGATAAATAAATATTTAATAAAAATGTTTCTATATAAATGAATGTTACATATAATAATGGAAGAGAATCCTACTGAAGTGAAATCTATTTTTATATTTAATTGTATAGGAGATACATCTCTTGAAGGTATAAAAAATTTAACTAATTTAACAGAATTATATTGTGTGGGATATAAATTAACATCTCTTGATGAAATAAAAAATTTAATAAATTTAGAAACATTAAATTGTAGCGAAAATGATATTACATCTCTTGAAGGTATAAAAAATTTAACTAATTTAAAAATATTATATTGTGATTTAAATAAATTAACATCCCTTGAAGGAATAGAAAATTTAACTAATTTAGAAACATTAAATTGTAGCGAAAATGATATTACATCTCTTGAAGGTATAAAAAATTTAACTAATTTAAAAAAATTATATTGTGGAGGAAATAAATTAACATCTCTTGAAGGTATAAAAAATTTAACTAATTTAAAAGAATTATATTGTGAGGGAAATAAATTAACATCCCTTGAAGGAATAGAAAATTTAACTAATTTAGAAACATTAAATTGTAGCGAAAATGATATTACATCTCTAAATGAATTAATATTTTTACCTGGAATATATGAAGTATGCTATGATACAGATAAAATAAATTTACCCCCGATTTTAAGAAGACAATTATTTTATAATAATGTATATAAGGACTCTCAAAATGTGCATAATACTTATATTCAAAAATCTTTGAGAGAGAGTATCATAAAATTATTAAATACAGAAATTACATATGATTTAGATGAATGCTTTAAAGAATTAGATATAAAAATTAACTTATTGGAGGAGGAATTCCATAATATTAAATTTAGAGAGATATTAGTTGTTGTGTTTAATAGAATTTTAAAAAATGTGAATAAAAATGAAATTATAAAAGTGTTAAAAGATGAACTAAAAGAGGCTGATGATAAATGTTTCGTTGGGAAAGTAACTAGAATAATTAATGTACTAAGTGGATTTGATCCTGATGTTTCTATTACGATTTCTGATAATGAACAAAAAAATATTATAGCAGAAAAAATATTTAGAGAGTCAAAGTCTGAAGACGAATACAGACTAAATCTTAAAAAAGAGATGGAAGAAAGAGGTTTTACAGATTATGAAGAATGGATGGATTTATAAAAAATGTTTACTAATAAATGGAAGAGTTCAATAACCTGAGTTATCCTTAATAGTTAATATAAATAATTTAAATCCTGGGAAATATGATCTGATATCATTGAGAAAAAATTTAAACGCTGGGAAAATTTTTGTAATCGTAAAATTATATGTGGAAGTTGAAGAAAAAGAGTATATATATCCTTGCGAGAAAACATGTAAAACTTTCTGATGAATCAATAAATGAAATCAATAAAGGAAGATATATTTTTATATTTAGGTGATAATAAATACATATTAGAGAAAGCTTAATATATTTTAGAGTACTCTCAAGAGGTGATTCTTAAAAAATAATTCTAAATAAATGGATCTTTATAAGATTAAAAAATCTCTAGAAAAGAAAGGAATTAGTGTAATAGCAAGATTTATAGAATCAAACGGTGATACTGGAACAGCATTTTTAAGTAATTATAATGATAAAGATCTTAAAAAACTTAGTAAGAATATTAAGTCATATTATAATTTTGGTGGAGAGAAAAAATTTAATAAAGATTGTATACAACTTACTTTTGTTGAAAAAAAATGATAAATTTTATGATGATTTTCTAAGTGTATATTATATCTATAGATGGCAGCACTAGTAATTCTTTTAATATATATTAAACTATAGTACTTTGTGTATATATTAAACTTTCCTTCTTTATTTATATTATTTATAAACTCTATTTTATAACTCTATCTGTTCATCTCTAAAAAACGCGCCCGTAAATTACGGACACGTTTCGTCATCAATATATTTTGAGTCAGATGGAAAAGAACTGAAGATCTTATTTTTGGAAGTTCTCTTTTTCACGCATTTATCTAAACTTGACTTTCATATAAATCCTCTGATTTTCTAAAAAACTTTGAAAAATAAAATAATTTTTTTTCACCTTGTGGATAATTTTCCCATGTTTAAAAAAATCTCTTCTTTTATGGGGGGACTAACGGTCCCCCCATTTATTTTAAAGCTTAGAGGACTTCCATTCATTTGGAAGTTCTCTTTTTTCACGCATTTATCTAAAAAAAGTTAAAAATTTGGTCTAAATGTAAAAAAGGTCTTATTTAACTATAAAATCATGTTTTTAATATTAAAATGGATCGAGACCTTTTTTTATATATAAAAAAGATAAAAATAAGCCATAAAATATAGTTTTTAGTGTATAAAGTACATGTGTGCTCGTACGGGTGTATAGATACTACTCTTGAGATACTGCATTCACAGAACCATAAACACACACACACACCAGCATAAACTAACATGCATACACACACCAGCATAAACTAACATGCATACATACACCAGCATAAACTAACATGCATACACACACCAATATAAGCATACACAGACATCATCTCAAAAAACTTCGAAACTCTCCATTCATTCGTGAGATACCGCATCCACAGACTCATGAGCACACAAACACACGGGCAAACTAACATTAACATACATACACACACCAACATGCACACACACACATACACAACGTTCGATTCGAGTTCAGATATGCTTAAAACGTGCTGTTCTGCCGAAAACTCGAATTCAAATTTTTAACCTCGTCACAATACCTTCCTTATTGTACATTTACTATGCATGTAGAGAAATTAATATATCCTCGTCTTCCTGATGCGGCATTCTATACTTTTCAGCCTCTTCCATAATTCAAAATAGTTGGAAATTATTCGATCGATTCGAAGGATAATCAATCAGAGTCGGAACTATGGCAGAAAAACGGATGTAATTATGTAAATTTAGATATCAGGAACAGTTTCCCTGCCTTTTAATGTTTGATGCACAAAAGAGTTAAATCTTAAAGCAAACCGTTCAAAAGAAAGAATTTTTTTTTTACAAATACCAGGGCTGTCTATGCTGGCAAAGTTGAAAACTTTAAAAATGAGGTTTTATCAAGTTAGTGTATTTTAGGTACGTGTGTGCTAGCCCTTAAACATATTTCATGAATGATCTGGGAAAGGTCGATTCGAAAAATGTTGATTCGGTTATTGTCGGTTACTGTTGGAGTATTGTCGGTGAGTACAGGGTACTTATTGTTTTTTATCATAATCAAACCATAGGATAGTTCGCCAAATTTTTCTAATATTTTTGGAAATAAATCATAAAATATTCCGATACATAAATTTCATTACATACTGTGATGAAGTTATTTTTTAACAGCTTATTAACCGCGTAAGATATTATAGCGTACGCGGGATGATGGAGTAGGAAGGGGAATTAAATTAGTTCGCCGGAAAGTTTTTTTGGGGGGAGGGGGGGATTCTTAATTGTAAGGGCCCCATTCAGTCATATACCCCCCTCAGTATCTGAGAGCCTAGTTACGCCATCATTACTCTATCAAGCTATCATCGCAAGACATAACATATAGATGATCAACTTATAATCTACTTCGAAAATAAATTATTAACAATGACACAATCAACAATGACGAACATCTTAATAAAACGAAAGTTTATTAGAATTTTCCTCCAAGTTTGAAGAAATTTTAGTACTTTTCTCCAAGATTTAGAGGATTTTCGTCGTCCCAAACTTGGAGAGGTATTTCGCAAAATATATATCTTTTGAGACACCCCCTCCAAGTTTGTGAAAATCACCATGTACAGAAAACATTTGTTGATGTGAAACATCTTAAGACGCGGGATACGGAGTAAATCATGATAAAAGAAAATATCTGGCGAATAAAACGAAATTATGTAACCGAAATTTCACTATACTCATCGACATCTGCACTACACGCCAGTACAAGGTTATTGCTCGCGTCGATCGCACGCTCACCAGGTAGAGAGACTGCTAGCATTATATCCAAACGTTTCATCGTCAATAACTTTGTCATTTGTGGTCTTATTCGGACGAAATAAACTGCATACTCTTAATCTATCAAAACTGTATAATTTGCAAAAAAAAAAGGCCGAATAAAAACTCTGCATTGACGAATTTGATTAAGAACCAACATTTAGAACTGGTGGAAATTTTCGACTCTTCTGTAAAAGATAACAACCATATAATTAAAGCAATAAATAAGCGAATCTTAATTTCCTAGATACCATCGTCATTCGTAACAAACATATATACAATCGCCACATACAAAAATTCAACCTTTTCCCATTCGAAATACGAGAAAGCAATAAAGTTTAAAATCAATTTATAACAAGTAACAGTAACTCACTAGAAAATAACTCACTAGTAAGTAACGCACTAGTAAGTAACTTACTAGAGAGTGTGGTGAAAGATTTTGACGGAGTAACGCAACCGATTTTAAGATTGCGCCTCTGTTTGATTGCAAACACCAAAATCCAAAATTGGTGCTTACTGATCTCACAGAGAGTAACTCACTAGTAGAGTAACTTACTACGAGTAACTCACTAGTTTTTTAAATTGCACAAACAGTATTTCTTCTACAGATTAATACTTACTGGCATAAAGAGATGGTTAAAATAATTGTTGATAAACAGTCTATTTTTGCGTTATACCAAACATTCTAAAACTTGTTTAAAGAAAGAAATATTTTAAACATTGATTTAAATTTAATAAACCAAAATCAACATTTAGCTGACATTGGAATAGGAAAAATATCCATCAGATAATTGAAAATTGGTTTAAGAACATTCCTTTCAGTTGTGACAGCTACAATGAAAGTATCGCGTGTCATCCATTCAATATTCTATGCTTATAAAAGCGAGTGCCGAAAAGATGTTATTTTCAATTTATGTTTGAAGGCGATTATACCTTCTTTCACGCTCCTTTTGATGGGTCCCCCATCTGTTGACGACACCACTTGGTGTCATTGGCAGTATCATCAGTATATGTTTTGCATTATTTAGAGAAGTATTGAACGGAATATGGATCTGGGAAGGAGGGTTTATTTCTGGGACAGATTTGGTATCGAGTTGTGCAATTTTATTGTTTCGCATAAATGGGTAAGAAAAAGAACTGAACATAATACATATTAATTGTATAAACATGCACGTTGATCTATGATCCTAACTTTTATAAGCCTTCTAAATTCAGAAAAATTCCAATAATGTAGTTAAGGACTTATCCAACACTCCATTTTTGTCTACGGTCTGGAGGGGTTACAAAGTAACTTTTCCATTTCTTTAGAATCATTCCATGTTTGCCCATTTCTGAACCGTTTGGACTCTTGTGTGGGATTTTTAGTTATTTTTCGACTTGTTGGGGCTCGTTTAATCTTGTTCGAAATTGTCTCGTCTTATTGAAACATTTCTTTTATGTTTCGGTGCACTCTAATCGTGTATGTTAATTCTGTGTTTTGGATTGGCTGAACATTCTGTTTTCTAATTGGCTGTCTGACTCTTAACCTTTATCTTATGGGTATGACAGCGTCAAACCCAAACGAAGAACCGCTCAGAAAGACAGGTATTTGACATACCCTATCCCAAACAAATTCAAGCGAACTTTGCAGGCATTGGCATCCATGGACGCCAATGCCTGCAAAAGGGGATCGAACTATTTAGGATAGGATATGTCAAATATCTGTCTTTTTGAGAGGTTCTTTGTTTGTAATTGACGCTGTCCCACCTGTAAGCAAAATGTTAATCCATGTCTTGGGTATATATACCCCTCTCTTTTTTAAGCTAAATCTCGTAAAAGACGCCGCGCAGCTCTAAACTTGGAATAACTGAAAACCCCAAAAACTCCCCCCCCCCTTTTTTTTAACCTATAAACTATATGTAATCAGAACTTAAAAAAACTTATTATTCAACATCCACCACTTAAACTGAAACAAAATTTATTCAGATCTGTCCTAACCTCCAAAACTGGCATACACAAATGTGTATCAAAATGCTACATTAGGAGTCTTAGGCTAAATAAAATTGTAAAATAAATATTTTAAAACTCCCATAATAGTCACTAAAGTAATGTAAAAAATTGTGATCTCAGAGAATGATACTGGAAATTTAATTCTGCTATATAAGAACACCCGGATTTGATTATTTGTGCCCAGTTCCTCTAAATCAAAATATGCCTCAAAGGCGACCGAGAACGTTTCCGATATTGGAATCCATAGACTCAAAGAGCACGTGATTGTCTCCATCCCATTTGGTACTGCCAGTTGGATTGAATGGTATATTTATGCCCATTTCGTCCAAGATTAATGCAAAATATATGTAATTCATTGTTTTATGAGAGAAAAATAATTATCTTTCCTGTAGGAAGTAAAAAGTTTTCTGTTAAATAAAAAAAATTATTTGAACTTAATTCGGTTGTTCCTTGAAGCTCTCGGACTGGACTGGACTGGACTGGACAAGATTGCATTACTTTGGCACTGTATCCAGCCAATTTGTGGAATGACAACAGATCTGAAGACTAAGGAGTAAGTCTTTCTGGCTTCTGGCTCTGCGACTATAGGAAATTTCCTGTTAAGCGGTTTATTATCTTAGAAAGACGTGCTTTGTAAAAAGAAAAGGAGTTCGCATTTTCTAATTTTTCCTTTTCAGTAAATAAAAGATAAGATGTTTTTTACTATACACAACTTCTCGAGTGTATACTTCTTCTGTGTGCGTTTGTATAACAATGTTGGGAAATGTTTACATATCCAGTCTTCTTCTATAAGAAAAAAAAAAGAAGGGTATTTATGCATTCTCCAGAAAAAAAAAGCTGTTTTCCCTTCAAACCGGTTAACCACTAAAATTTAGAATATACTATTTTTTAACAAATGTTTTACATTATTGACCATAATCACTATATTACCCCACAACAAAGCGTAATTATTTTACCACCCGACATTAAAATGCAATTACCATACAACCCTCCAACAAAATATTATTTCTATAGGACTCATTCGCTAAGCGCTCAATTATAAACTGCATGCTTCCGATGTGACGTCATTGCCTTGTGCGCATGCCCAGTACGTTTCACGCGGAAGGTTACAGTTCACACTCCAAAATGCTCCTAATTCACCTCATATACATTATGTGACCGACAGTTTTTCTCCTGACACGCCTAACAACAAAAGTAGCCTAAACAGCAAAACCGTTAGATCACGAAAACTAATCCGATCTAGCCATTAAATACAGGATTTCTAGGAAAGTTCTTTAGCACACTAATAACTTTGGAAAAATTCCGAGTGTAAACGTAAGTCTATATATAGCAAGTGACGATATTCCAGTCGAATAAAAATAATTGCAACGCCTATAGCAAAAAGTTTAAAACTTTAGGCTATCGAACTCGGAAACAAAGGGAGAGAGAACGAAAGAAGCAAATTGCAAAGTTGTAGATCATTGCCCAATTAGTCGAAATCGACACAAAGAACGAACGAAAGCATATACGGAAGACAATAAATATCTATCATACTTAATCGGTTACTGGGTACACAACCACACTAAAATATTTTTAAACTTGCCGTAAAATTAACTTTGCCGTATTGTATAACTTCATTTGAGTTTTTCTCAGCATACAAATTTCACATTTATTATCTTTTTGAACTGCTAATAATAATCATAAATTCTTTGATATATTTATAATGTTCAGAACATGTACTATAAAAGTATACATGTCTTTTTTTAAGTATAGCATTATAATTTTGAACAAAATTAATAAATCTGAAAAATACGTATCTTTCGACAAAATTGTTATGTGATAAATATAAATTTATTGCAAATTTTTTAGAGAACAATATTTAAAATAGGAGTGCATACTTTCATAGACTAAGATATAATGGTACACGAAACACAAAAAGTAAATGCATATCATAATTAATTTAAATTTTAGCATTTTAAAGGTAAATTTTTAATTTCTCAAAATCTCACAAATTTTGAAAATATGTTTTTTTTTCTATAATATTTCTCACAACAAGGTAACTTGTTATAACAAGGCTAATTTTTATCTTTATAATGATTTTAAAAAAAATTGAATTTTGAGTAATGATCCCCTTTAAAACGCAAACTTGATAAACTTCCTTAAACTGTGCATTTAAAAAATTATCTTGAATATTTATTGCCATAACACCTCAATCTAGCAAAAGTATTCCCCATAAAGCACCTAGTCCTTAATCAAAATTGTAATTAAAAAGTTTTTCTTCATTCATTTAGAAAATCGAAACTGCCAATTTAGCACTAAAATATACACACCGGAATAACTATTGATCCATGTGTTATTTGATACCACTCAAAACTATAGATCCATTAGTGCTTTCAACCACAGAGATGGAAAAAAAAATAAATGTCCAGTTGTGGAAAATTTAGATGTCAAGAGAGAGTTAATTTCGTGGGACTCTTAACGACATGTCCACCAGTTATCAGCCGCTGGCACGAAAAGATA
The DNA here is from genome assembly GCA_951213105.1 of Amaurobius ferox. NCBI lineage: Eukaryota > Metazoa > Arthropoda > Arachnida > Araneae > Amaurobiidae > Amaurobius > Amaurobius ferox. The sequence goes on along the minus strand of OX578137.1, from coordinate 76,876,259 downwards.
ATTCAAAACGTGGTTAAGCCCCACATTGCGTGTTCATCTGTTCTTTATCATTTTGACACTACCGAACAACTGTGGCTACCAAACATTTTTATTCCTATACTTCTTCCCTCCATAAACCAATTTTGATCTATATGGAAATTTTTTCGAGCAAACCGAGTTTGAGAGCATTTCTAGAACTTTTATTAATCGTATAATGATGTTATTGATTATTTCTTGGAAATGGGGCAAGAATTTCAATTTTCGTTGCCTCAGAAAGATTACCTTTATGTTTACTTAATGAGCTCGTGTTGCTAAGAATATCTTCCAGAAATATAAAACTTTATCTGAAATATTGAAAACTTATGCATAACGATCCTCCGGCTTGACCAGGCTTTTATTGGCCTTGGGGGACAGTTTTAGATACTTCGAAGAACTTCATTTGCATTTTTGTGTAATTTAATTTTATTCCCATCCTTTCTAAGTGCCCTTATTTATTATACGAAATATCAGTAAACAGTGTTCTAGATAAAACAAAGTACTTATTTTAAATTTTCTTCTGAATAAATACTTTTAAAAGGCTCGTTAAAATTCGTTTCCTGAAATCACGATTTTTAAAGAATTTATAAAACAAAAATATAATTTCTGAAGTATTTCTTTAAGCCATTATCTTGTACGGACGTTATGAGGAGCAGCTATTTAATTACGTTACAGAAGATATGTTTTCTGTAAAAATATATTTTCCACTGGCTCGGGTCAATTACGAAATCCAAGAGTAAAATAAGAAAACGTACACATTGTAAAATAAGAAAATGTATACATTGAAAATAAGAAAATGTATAGATTGTAAAATAAGAAAATAATGTTTACGTTGCAAATAAGAAAATAACCTGCAGGAAATATGTACATCAGCCATATGCAAAATTCATATATTTAATTTCGCATACAATTATACAAAGCAGTGATTCCCAACCTTTTTTATTTGGAGGAACTCTGCTTCTTCTTTTTCTTCGATCCAGACCGCCGTCCGACCAACCCGAAGGTGTAAGGTATCTGTTTAGATGGCCGGAAAGTGCCACCCAATTCAGACCAGAACACAGTGGTGGGAGGAATCCACAGGAACTCGTACCCCAGCCTTTCGGAAGGACTTACAGACCCACATATTTAACGTACCCGTACTCCGCTTGAACACGGAGACAGTTTGGGCATAGCCGGGATTCGAACGCAGGTCATCCGAATGGTATCCTCGCGCGCTAACCACTGAGATGTCCCACCCCTGGAGAATCCCTTGAAATTATTCGTAACATCTCGAGGAACCCTTACATGGCTGACACATATTAGGTTCGACTGGAATAAATTGCGATGTAGACGTGTAAAACAGTAGAAATTCATAAATTGTAACAGCATTTGTTACCTAATAAATTATAACAGCATTTATTGCCTAAAAAATATGTATTTTAACTGGTTTGGTAATTTTTTTTTTTACTGTTTTCGCAGAATTTTTATCTGACAACACTATCAATTATTGACGGCAATGCTTGTAATGTTCATTACTGCCAACTGAATCCCTTGCCGACGCAAAAATTCCCCGCTTCAATAAAATTTATCTAAGTAAAACTCTCTCCGCTTAAATTTTATCGTTCATTCGAATTTCAAGTTAAGCGTTCAAAAGGCTAAAGGCTTCATTGCTTTAGAAATGCATCACGTTAAAGCCTTTAATATTTTTTTCTTTTTACTCAGTTGCATAAAATGCGGCAAGTTGTACATTTTACTTTCCCTATGTACGTAGTATAATGCATAGAGAAATTATTGTGACGAAACGCGTTTTCGACGGAAAAGCACGTTTTAAAAATCCCTGAACTCAAATCGATGTGATGTGTGTGTGTGTATTTACAATGGAATTAGGTACCATTATTACGATCTGTGAATACTGGTAACCTCTAGAAATTCTTAAACACTATCAAATGTTCAAAAGATCCACCCACCCCCAAAATTTTCGAATGAACTTTCGAAACAATCTTTAAAAGATCAGAACATTTAATAATGTTAAGTAAATAATCATATTTTACGTATTTTTTATTCTAAAGCGAATGACAAAAAACTTTAGAACGCTAGCTTGAACGGTTCTCGAAATATTACACGTTTTTATGTAAAAATGAGTATCATGGAATATGCAACGCTTAGCGATATGTTTAGAGACCTTGATGACTAATTTAGAGAAACATTGCCAAGTTGGCAATTTTCTTAATATTGTGCCGCATTGGCAAACAATTTCGTCAAACTGATGAATTAATAATAGGATATTTTAATATAATGAAGTATATTGTTTAGCATATGTTAGTAATAATTTAACAGTCATTCAGCAGATTTTTCTAATTGTCAAGTTATATTTGCGTGAAAGGTAAGTGAATTGGGTACTTTAAAATAATTTTGCATGTCGTCATCCCAAAATACGCCCAATGTTACTTTTCAACGTTCAAAACATTATTCCTTGGATCTTATCCCTCATTATTTCGCATTTAAAGAAGTAAAATCATTGCATCATGTAGAGGAAGCCATGTGGTGCCCACATTACATTTTTTACAAGCTTTCGTAAATTCTTCCAGCCACGGGGTTTCTGTATGCAAATCCATAGTTTTTGACAGGTGTTTTTATTACTTTCCTTATATACATAATGTATAAGGAAAGTACTGTGACGGGGTCGAAAATTCGAATTCGAGTTTTCGACGGGAGAGCACATTTCAAGCATTCCTGATCACGAATCAAGCATTTTTGAAGCGATGTCTGTGTGTGTGTGTGTGAAAGTATGTGTGTGTGTGTGAAAGTATGTGTGTGTGTGTGTGTGTGTGAAAGTATGTGTGTGTGTGTGTGTGTGTGTGTGTGTGTGTGTGTCAGTGAGTCTGTGGAGACGATAACTGACGAACGAATGGACCAATTCGAATGAAATTTGGTACAAAAATCACAATCTGTAAACACTGGAAGCCTATTGTTTTTATACGCAATCGAATGTTCAGACACCCCTAAATTTCCGAGTGAAATTTTGGAAAAATCGTCAAAAAATCAAAACCGCTAATAAAGTTACGCAAATAGACATTTCTTATGTAATTTTTCATTAGAAAACGGTTGACATAAATTTTAGAACGCTAACATGAACCGTTCTCGAGATATTGCACATTTTTCAAAAAAATTATCATAAAGTTATATAAAATAAAAAAAAATATTTCCTATTGAGAAACATATTCACTTTTCATATGTAATACCATGCGATAAATTTGGTGACATCATCCTCGTGGATCTAGCTCGTCCCATTCCTGAAAAAAGATACTTTGAGTAATACTTTTGTATTTGAAAGCCAATAGTCATCCATCTGCTGTAAGAATAACTTATTTCTCCATCCATAACACTTGGCGAGATTTTGGCGACAAATTTGGTAGAATGTCGTCAACTTGGCGACATTCCACCAAACTTGGCAACTTTTTTAAATGTTGCTAAACTAACGAAAAACTCGCCAAATGGATAAAAATAACGCTAAATCAATGAAAATGACGACTCATTGACGAACATTCAATATCTTGGAAAGAATATAAATATCTACAATAAAAATAATCTATTTTTTACTGTAAAAGTAGTAAATTCATTGCATTATATAAGGAAAGTCATATGCTGCTCACATCAGATTTTTTTAACTGCTAAACAACACGCACATACAAACACACGCACACACACCTTCAGAGACCGATACATTTTCATAACTGCTCGAAATGGGTTACAGGTGGTCCTGAAAACTACGTGTCCGTTGAAATCTCGAATTGCGAAAATATTTTGATAAACAGTACTTTCTCTGTATACAACTGTATAAGAAAGTGAAAAATCTGATGTGAGCAGCACATGACTTTCGCTGCAGATTCAAATTCATTTTGCAATTTTTTATTTTATTACGCATTAATTTGAGTTTATCTGCAGAAAATATATGGATTATTTTCTGATACTATATCCAATTCGTTTTTTCATTGCATCTTCGTTTGGCAACTTAATTCCCTTTAAATTCTTCAAATCATTCAAATTCCCAAATCTATAATATTTCGAGAACGGTTTATCCTAGTCATGGAGCCAGATTTATTAGCTTAGTTGTAAAATTTTACATGTAGAACAAGTACTTAATTAATACATTTCACCAATTTTAGCCATTTATTTCAGAGTTTCACTATCTTGCACATGTAGGATTTTATTTTGGATCGAATATATTAGATTTGAGGGTCATTTGGCAAAAAAAAAGGCATATTCTTTTTTTCCGAATCATATCAAAATCTAACCAGCATCACAGTATCCTACGAGCGACTTATCTATCAAATTTTGTGTAATTTGATCAATTAGTTTGTTAGCTGGATTGGATAGATAAATTTTTGAGGGCCATTTCGCAATAAAGGCAGATTCATTTATCCCGAATCGCACCAAAATCTAATCAGCACACCAGGGTCACACACAAGTGACCATCTACCAAATTTTATCTACCAGACGTGTGGCGTAGCCACGCATCAGTGCCACGTAGATCCCGGTGGGGCGATATCCGCAGGGACCATATTCTCCTTCCCATGTTACCAACTTCTCGGAAGGACTTTTGAAACCACAGAGTTAACCTGCCCGTATTAAACACGGGGATAGTTTTAGCAGAGCCAGGAATTAAACTAGAATCCTCTGAGTGCAATTCCTTTTACCTCATTTTACTTTCCCTGCAATATATGGTAATGTATAGGGAAAGTATTGGAATTATACCGAAAATCACAACTCGAGTGTTCGACGGATCTACACGTTTCGAGACCTCTAGAATACGAAAAAACTATTTTTAGCGTGACGTTTGTCTGTCTGTTTGTCTGTGCAGATTTTGTATGCACTCTAACTAAAAAAGTAATTGACCGAATTTCATAAAATTTGGAGGTAAGTCACATGTGGGCGAATCTGGTGCTGATTAGTTTTGGGTACGATTCGGGATAAAAGAACTCGCCCATTTTTGCGAAATGGCCCGCAAAAGACTGTATTCAGTCAAGTTGAAAAACTAATGGACCGAATTTCACAAAATTCGGTATATAAGTTGCTTGTGGGCCACTTTCGTTCTGATTAGATTTTGGTAAGATTCGGAAAGGAAAAACCTGCCTTTTTTTGCGAAATGGCCCTCAAAAATCGTCAAAATCTAAAATAAATACATACGTATGCTCAAATATATCCATTAAATGCTTGTTTTATACCTAATTTTTAACGATAAAAAGATTAAGACCAACCTCTATACACTAGGACTAGCCGTTCTCGAGATATTTTAGTTTTTTCGTATTTTCTCTACGCCACCTTTGAAAATAAGTCCACTTTCCAAATGAGAACGAAAAGTGAATTAAAAGTGAATTAAATTTAATTAAAATAAAGAGAACGTGGATATAAGTCTGTAGGGAAAGTCATGTGCTGCCCGTATCAGATTTTTTTCTTTTCACTCTGTTGGCAATACTTTTTCCCTGCTTTAGTCACGTTTGCTATCTTTGCACCAGTTGCTGTACTTTCTCTCACGAGTGAAGATTGCGCTTCTTATATGTCCTAACGAAGAAGACACTTTTTGCCTTCGAATCTGATCGATACTATTACCTTTGCGTTGTATGCTACTTTTAACGAAGCAATTTTAGTTTTGTGATATTATGTTGCTTTGCATCGGAATGACATCAAATGTGTTTATACTGCAGACGATTTTTATTAACACTTTACAACACAGTTGAAAAGTGTTTATGACTTTGTTCATTCTGTCTGTCGGTCTGTCTGTCTATCCGTTAGCACGATAACTGCCGTAAAAATGACTTAATCAAAATGAAATTTTAGTATGTTGTTCAGACGATCTGTAGAACCCATGGGAATATAAATGAATAATATCACATAATTAGTTTTGGATTGAACCCGGGTTGAAAAAATGAAATACATTGAGCCCTATGGGACCTAATTTTTCAAACATTTTTTAAGCGGATTTAAAATTCACAGATTGCCTCGAAAATTTTAGGTAATATTCAAATTGTTCCATAAAATATATAAAAAAAATTCAGCGAAATATATTCAGTAGTTTTTAAAATAAAAATTAAAATAATAATAACACCTCTTATATGTTATGAAAAGATCACGTGACCATGTTATGAAAAGATCACGTGACCCACTTCAAAATGATATATGGCATCCATCTTGTCTCAAAATCGTGATTTTTAAAGTTCTTTTTAATTTATATTGAGTGTTGTATCCGTCCTAAAACCACTTTATTTTCGCTTAAATTCTGTGCATCTACATACTGAAACAAAGCAATTACAATATATTTCAGTTTAAATGCTCATCCAAATTTGATTATTTCTACAACAAAGCCTATTTTTCACCTATGTAAAATGTAAACAGCAAAATATGTAGAATGAGTTGTATTACAATTGCTATATTTCTTTAACACAAAATCATTTAGTTCATGGAGTCTGCGTAGCTGATATGAATGAAATATTCATTGATTTTACAAACAGAAGGACGATTTTTTTCGATGAAGTTTACGCATGGAGTTTAATTACGTGTAGCTCCATGGTCTTAATTTTTAAATAAAATAAATTATTATAGTATTGTGATGAATGACATGAATGGGAAATTATTTATGAATGAAATGCTGCTTTTATAAAGAGAGCCAGGAATGTTATTTTTTCTATGATGTCATTTGAATGAATTTTAGTTGTTTTCGATGAAGTTTTCAAATATAATAAATTATCGTAGTATTATGATAATTCTAAAATTATTACCGAGGAATGTATCACATTTTAGATATGTTTAAACCAGGCAATTTATATTTCAATGCCGTCATTTGAATGAAGTTCATTTTTTTCGATGAAGTTTTAAATTTTCAAATATAATAAATTAATGTAGTATTGTGATAAGTTTTAAAATATTACCCAGGAATATATTGCATTTTAGCCATGTTTAAATAAAATTGCATTGAAGTTGGAAAGTGTTTCATAATCAATGCTTTAAGCATGATTGATCTTTCTTGTTTAATTTATTCTATTTAGATTATAAAGAAATTGATATAAAACACATTTTATAAATGACCGGTGTATATTTACTTCCCCTGCATATATAGTGTAATGTATAGGGAAATTATTGTAATGGGGCCAAACAATCTAATACGACAATCTAATGTTCGACGGAAGAGCATGTTTCAAACATCTCTGAACTCGAATCGAACGTTTCTGAGATGCGATAAGCCCAAAGGTAAACCAATTCAGAAAGCTTCTCTCGCATCACACGCCAAACGTCGTTTTATCGCCAGTTCTGGTACACTATTTTTGCAACTCCTGCAAATGCGGAGAGAAAGACGATTGTTTTTAATCCGCGATATTGTTCATGAAGACAGATTAGATACGTTTGTATCCCATTATTTAAATCATGTTTTATGTACCTTTTGGTTTTAAAGTAATACTATGAAAATACATGTATTTAAGACCTTTTTGTACTGCACACAGATTGTTTGCAATGAGTGTAAGAAATGTTCCACCCACATATATAATTTATTATTTGAATAAAACGTTTATATGGGAGATTTTGGAGTAAATATATGTGTAGGATTCGTATGTTGTTCAATACTTATATAGTACAACAATCAGTGACGAAAATTGAAGATTATTTGAAAGGAAGGAATATTTGCCATTTTAAAAATGCAAAATTTGTGACATTTTAAGGAAATTTGCTTGACATTTTCGGTTTGTGGGAGCAATAAATGTTACTTTTCAGACATACCTAGAATAATGCATCGTTTTTGAAGGTGGACTTTTCAAGGTTTTCGGAACCCTTGGGATTCTGCGACGTGATAGTTTCATGCAAATTGTCTTAAATTTAAAAACGTGTAAAATTTTGATGCATAATTTGCACAAATGGGGATATTTCTTATTTTGGGGTTCTACCATCAAATTAAATTTCGAAAGGGTTTCGAAAGAAAATAAATTTGAAAAACACTGATATAATGTATAGGGAAAGTATTATGACGAGGTTGAAAACTCATTTTACTTAGTGTTTTCGACGATAGAGCTTGTTTCAAACATTCCTGAAATCGAATCGAATGCTTTTAAAGTGATATCTGTGCGTGTGTGTGTGCATGTATATTAATGTATGTAGTATGTGCATGTATATTAGTGTGTGTATGTGTATTAGTGTGTGTGTATGTATATTAGTGTGTGCGTCTTTGAGTCAGTGGATACAATATCTAACGAACGGATGAAACGTTTCAAACAAAAAAAAATCGATTAATACAATCAGTGAATACTGGAAGTCTATTGATTTTATAAGCAATAGAATATTTGGAAACCAGCTCCAAACTTTCGAATGAAATTTTGAAAAAAATCATAAAAAATCAGAACCTTTAATATTGTTACATAAAATATCATTTTTTATTTAATTTTTTATTAGAAAATGAATAACATAAACTTTGGGATAATAGCATGAACCGTTCTTTATATTGTATGTTTTTCGAATAAATTTTAAAAAATACATGAAATTAAAACAGTGCTAACTACCGTAATATGTTTCCATTCCATGTACAATATTATGTGACAACGGTGTTAGCATCATTCTGGTAGGTTTTATTCACACACGAGACACTGTTTCACAATAGTTTTGAATTTTGACATCAAACAATTCGTCAAATGTAATTTATTAGTTTGTCTGTCTGTCTGTCTGTAATGCTTGTCGATAAATTAACAAAATATCGTCAACTTGACATTTTATTTAAAATGTTTCCAAATTGGCAAAAATGACACTAAAATTAATAAAAATGATGTCAAATTGATGAATAGTCAATATCTTGGAAAATGAAGTTAAATTTATTTGATAATTCCTGTCCCTTTGGGGAAATTGATATTCTTGATTTAAGATATGTTGAGTTTCGCGGTTATAATCGTTTCAAATACAATATTTGCACAAAATAAAAGTTAATTCGTTTAAGCTTTCACAGCTTAAGCACAAGGACTCAAATTCATTGATTGATAAAATCCTTTTGACACTCCCACCCATTTTATTCGCCCTCGAGAGAGAAACAAAAATATTAAGCTCCGTTAGATTCTGTCTCGTTGTCGATACTATAAGCATGGGCGCCCATAGCACTTTTTTAGAAGTTAAACGCAATATGTACAATATCGACTACCTTGATCCCCACATATGGGACCCTGAATGTCCAGGGGAGCGGAAGTGCCTCCTTTCCCTCCCCTATGGGCACTCATTGAAAAAACTCCCTGCTTATACTATTAACCTCAGGACAGAACCTAACGGAGTTGAGTTTCGATTTCCCCATCCAGGGGTGGAAAAATAGAGTCTTTCCAGACCTCACAAAAGTTTCTGTGAAGTCTAAAGCTTTACCCACTTATAGCCACTCTGGGCGCGGTAGCCCATTGGTTAGCGCGCTGGAGTTGCACTCGGTAGGCCCGGGTTCGATTCCAGCCACTGCCAAAACTGCCGCCGTGTTCATGCGGAGTACGATCACGTTAAACATGTGGGTCCGAAAGTCCTTCCGAGAGGTTGGTGGTAGGGGAAGGAGGGTACGGTCCCTGTGGATGCCTCCCCCACTGGGTTCCGGTCTAAATTGGGTGGCACTTCCCGACCGTCCAAACAGTTACCTTACACCTTTCTGGTAGGTCGGACGGTCTGGGTTTCAACAACAACACTTATAGCCACTCTGGCCACTCAAACAGCTGCTGTAAGCCCTCTGGGTCAGTCGAGTGGTTTGGGTCTGCAACACTTATAGCCACAGAATACTATATTAGTCTGTGCTTATAGCCATCTCTCCCGGCCACTCAAACAGCTGCTGTAAGCCCTATAGGGCTAGTCAAATGGCCTGGGTCTTCAACACTTATAGCCATGGGTGCCCATAGGGGCGTTCAAAGTCACAAATGTAGGTATCAAGCTAGTCAATATTGCACTTCTCATCCATGAGTTTACCCTCTGGAAAATGTTCTATGGGCGCCCATAGGGGAGCGCGAGGGGGCACTTTCGCTCCCTCGAACGTTCAAGGTCAGAAATGTAGGTAAAGTTAATAGATATTAACCTCCCATCCTTGAGTCTGGCTATCTCAGGAATAAGTTTTATGGGCGCTTTTGAATCCTACTCGTTCGAAACAAGGTCGACCTCTCCTGCAGTTACCACACTATATTTTGATCGTACTATATTTTGACACACACACAACCACACTCTTTCTCTCTCGAATGATGTACCTAATTCTAATTTTTTCATAATGTTGCTACATATAGAATTTCGTGGCTGTACGCACTCTCTCTAATTTAAAATCTCTAATTTTGAATAATGTTTTAATTCCATTTATTACAAAATATTCCACCTGTTTCTAATTTTCTGCAGAATGCATCTACATATAAATTGCCATAGTGATACGTGCATTCGCACCCCACAGATAGACACACACACACACTGATGGAAATATTTCCCAAAATGTTCGAAATGTGTTCATGGTGTCTTTAAGTGTATTTTTTCGTCTAAATGTCGTGATTATCCGTGAACTTCCTCTATACAATAGCATTAGAAAATAATAAAATGATTCTTTAATTGAGTCAATACTGAATTAATTTAATTCTAATCTAAGAGATAATGCATTTAAAAAGTGTCTATATTGCTTAATTGTAAGTTATATATCGGCGATAAGCCCATATTGTTTAATTGTAAGTTATATATCGGCCTCTTTATAATCTAATCAGTATTGAATTAATTTAATTCCAATCTAAAAGACAATCCATTTAAAATGTGTCTCTAATGCTAAATTGTAAGTTATACATATATCCTATAAAAAGATAAACCAAATTGCGAGAGTCCTTTCTCTTGATATGGCTGCTATAGTAACCTTGAGAGAGAGAGAGCACTCCTTCGCGTATCACACTGGCGATAAAACGAAGTTTAGCGTCTGATTTGAAAGAAGGCTTTCTGGCTTAGTATACTTTTGGGCCTTCCGCTTCTGTGATGCTGCTTGTTTGGAAGCGGTAGCCCACAAATGAATAATTTAAAACGAAACCTTGTGCGATTATTATAATCAGTAAATCCTTGCACGCTATTAATTTTATACATGATCGAATGTTCAGAAAACTCCTCAATTTTTGAATGAATTTTTGAAAACTTCATTAAAATAGCAGGATCTCATATTCAAAAGTTTTCGAGAAAATTAAATTTTCTCGACAGTACAGTACAGGAAAGTAAAAATATAAAGATTGCTTGAGATAAAAGGTGGAAAATAAATTTATACATTCAGTAAAATTTCTTATTGTATGGTTTTAAGTAATGGGTTTCTTAATTTTGTTTCAGTTTGTTGGGCATCCCCGGGTGTAACAGGCGAACAACTGATGTGCGAAGCAAAGGATTTTCCAACCTATTCGTGCTAAGCAAAGATGATCTCTGGGAGGCTTTGAAGAATTATCCCGAAGCGCAACAAGTCCTCAAGAGGAAAGCTAAGTGAGTCAGTCTCCTCTTTTGATCTATGAACCATTTTATAAAATGGCTAATTGTCTAAACTGAAAATTTCTGAAATGACTAGCTGATAGGCCTCATTAGCAATTTCCTGAAATGGTTAGCTGTCAACTGAAAAGTTTTGAAATGACAAACTGACAGTCCTCACTAACGATTTCCTGAACTGGTTAACTGTCTAAACTGAAAAATTCTGAAATGACAAGCTGACTGTCCTCACTAACGATTTCTTGAAATGGTTAGCTTTCAACAAAAATTCTGAAATGACAAGCTGACAGTCCTCACTAACGATTTCCTGAAATGGTTAGCTGTCAACAAAAATTCTGAAATGACAAGCTGACAGTCCTCACTAACGATTTCTTGAAATGGTTAGCTTTCAACAAAATTCTGAAATGACAAGCTGACAGTCCTCACTAACGATTTCCTGAAATGGTTAGCTGTCACCAAAAATTCTGAAATGACAGGCTGACAGTCCTCACTAACGATTTCCTGAAATGGTTAGCTGTCAACAAAAATTCTGAAATGACAAGCTGACAGTCCTCACTAACGATTTCCTGAAATGGTTAGCTGTCACCAAAAATTCTGAAATGACAGGCTGACAGTCCTCACTAACGATTTCCTGAAATGGTTAGCTGTCAACAAAAATTCTGAAATGACAAGCTGACAGTCCTCACTAACGATTTCTTGAAATGGTTAGCTTTCAACAAAAATTCTGAAATGACAAGCTGACAGTCCTCACTAACGATTTCCTGAAATGGTTAGCTGTCAACAAAAATTCTGAAATGACAAGCTGACAGTCCTCACTAACGATTTCCTGAAATGGTTAGCTGTCAACAAAAATTCTGGAATGACAAGCTGACAGTCCTCACTAACGATTTCCTGAAATGGTTAGCTGTCTGAACTGGAAAATTCTGAAATGACAAGATGGCAATCCTCATTAGCGATTTCCTGAAATAATTAGCTGTCTAAACTGAAAATTCCTGAAATGACTAGTTGTTTGGTTTTAGTAGTCATTTTTCGAAATTGCTACCTCTCTTATTTTAATAGCCATGGCTAGTCTATATAAATAAAATTGAAAATCTGTCTGTCTGTCTGTTTGTCCCATCATCACGGGAGAACGGCTGAACTGACTTTGATGAAATTTTGTGGGTAGCCTAGAAATAGCCCCACTTAAAATTTAATCTGTGTTTTAAGTTTCTACAATCAGTGGTTCCCGAGATATTAGTAAAAACAAAATTTTCGTTTGTCTCTTCATCACGGGAAAACTGCTGAACTGAATTTAATGAAATTTTGTGGATAGCCTTGAAATAGCGCTCCATAAATTTAGTCTACATTTCGAGTTTCTAAGAATAGGGGTTGTCGAGACATTAATGAAAAAAGGAACTTTTTCCTAAGAGTTCTACTCTCCAACTCCGTGGTTTTTACAAACGGAAAGGATGAAAATCATTTGTTTAAAACATCAAAATGAAATAAAATTTTATTTCCGAGTTTGATGCAGGATTTTTGCATTAATTAGTCACTATCGGAAAACATGAATTGTTTAAAACATGAATTTAAATGGAAAAATCTACCTCCATGAACGATGAAAAGTATAATGAAATCAAAATGGCTATTTAATTTCGCATTTTATGAGAAAGATTCTATCTTATATCATGTTGCTCGGCAACGGAATGAAATTAAATGTGTTGTTAATATTTATTATTATTTTTTTCTATTTGAATAATAAATAAATGGATGTAAAAGTATATTTTATAAATGAACGGTTTGATTGTTCTTTTAATTATATAAATTACGAACTGCGTACATCACTTTCCTTTATTTTAGCAAAGGGGTTTCAAGCTCATTTATTGTGTTTAGCTAATAAACTCATATATTGTATTTACCCAATAAATTCATTTAGCCGATTGTTGAAACAGAAAAACAGTAGAACGGGTGTATCTTATAGAATTTTAGTGTTTTCATTTAGTATATACAAACGGGATCAGGATATTTTATTCCTCAGATCTGCAAATTCCGAGCTACGAATTTGGCGGAATATTGCTAACTTGGTAACTTTTCTTAAACTTTACCAAATTAGCGGAAATGTCTCCAAATTGATAAAAATGACGCAAATCAATGAAATTAAATTTGTGTTTTTAGAATACAGTACTGAAATGATGTTTCGGTAGCATTTGTCTGTCAGTCTATCCATCCTACTTAGTAACACATTTAACGAATTTTTTTAATATTACCAAATTGATAAAAATATTTGTAAATCCATAAAAATATCATGGAATTGATAAAATTGCGCTTAATAAATGAAATTAATTGTGTTTTGTTAGGGGATAGTATTGTTGTGATGTTTCGTCAATTTGTCGCAAAATGGGACTATCAGTTCTACAGTCCCACTTGGCGATAAATTTGGCGATTTTTTAATTTATCCCAAAATTGACGAAAATGTTCCATGGAGATAGCATTATTCAAACGATATGATTTCCATCAATTTATTTGAAGCAAATGATATCATGTCGCTTAGCAACGGATCCAATGTGTTACGTGCCATACGATTTTTATTAAATCTTTTCCGATTTGAAGAATAAAAATATGTATATAAAATAAATTTCATTGACATTGCATTTTTGACTGGATAATATCAATTACGGTCTTCAGGTTTAAACATTATTATCATTGATATTTTCGGGAACTGTTGATTCAGGGATTATTGATATTTTCAAGTTATTATGCCATTGTTTATTTATGACGAAAATTGTTGAAACTCATATATAGTACGTTGTGCGAGTAATCTTCTACAAATGCACAGATATATCTTCTAATCTACGAGAATAAAAGTTGTACAGGTATATTGGCATATATTTTGATATATATACTGGCATATATTGGGATCAATTACGATCTTCTGGTATTAAGATTACGGGGATTATTGATATTTATAATTTATTACGTCATCTCTTTTATTTTGGCGAATATTTTTGAGGCTTATATTGTAATACGGGTAATCTTCTACTAACACACTGGCATATTTTCTAATCTGCGACAATATAAGTAGTACGGGGTTGCATATATTGATTCAATTCCTTTTTTTTTTTTTTTTTTTTTTTTTGTAAATTTGCTTACAAATGAAGCCAGGATGTTTTATTCTTCAAATCTGCCCGTGAAGATAATTTTGCATAGTGAGAACAGATATTCTTAAACTTCTCTTTAAGAGCAATAAATTTAAATTTTAACAGAATTTGCACATGATTGTGAATTATAAGTTTCTTTATATTTTATATTCCGTACGAAGAACGGGTATGCTGCTAGTTCTATCATACGTGTAATTAATATTATACCAAACAGCCCACAATATCTGCAATTCGCACCGATTTCTTAAAGATAATATATTCTCGTTAAGAAATCGATGGCAATTCGGAGAGCATTGAGTGCCGTGCTTACTATATTATCGTGCGATTTTAGAAATTTGAGTTTAGCAACTTCACTAAACTTTTCTTGAGAATTGAAAAATCGCACACGCAGCATCCAAACGATGAATGACCGTTGAATGCAAATAGTCATTGCATTGAAGGCTACTACGCGGAAGGTCACTAGCCAACAAATATCAACGTCATCGCTCTTGAAGCTGATGTAGAAGATCATTTACTGTCTAGGAAACTATTTTTCTGAATTTGATTCAGCGATTAATCAACATCTGATAAAAGGGGATGATTTTATTAGAAAAGTTGAGTGCATGATTTACCACCATGTGCATATTTGCGTATTACCCCACTGTATCACGTTGATCGGGTTAATAACTGTCTACAGATAAGATGTGATCAAAACATGAGTAAAAAATAAATTTCTATATGTATTGAAACCCCCTCCAGACGCATACTAAAAAAAGTACAAATTAAATTAATAAATTAAATTATTAATTTCCCTTCATACACAGTTTAATGTATATGTAAAGTACTGTGAAGGGGTCGAAAATTCGAATTCGATTTTTCTGCAGCAGAGCACGTTTCAAGCATCCTTGAAATCGAATCAAACATTTTGAAGTAGTGTGTGGGGGGAGGGGGGGACCTCACGAACGAATGGAAAGTTTCAATCGAAAACTGGTACGATTATTACAGTCGGTGAATACTGGAACCCTATTGATTTTAAATGCAATCGAATTTTCGAAAAATTCTCAAATTTTTGAAAAATAATGATAAATGCATAATTATTTTATATGTTGACATAAATTTTAGAACGCTAGCAAGAACCATTCTCGGGATATTGCACGATATTTGAATGATTTTTTGAGAACATCAGGACCTTCAACATTGTTAAATCAGTAATCATTTCATGCGTAATTTTTCATCAGAAAAAGATTAACACAAACTTTATAATGCTATTGTGAACCGTACTCGAAATATTGCCCGTTTTTCAAATAAATTTTACAAAAAAATTGCATAAATTATAAAAGTTATTAGTAATCCTCCAATGAGTACATTCTTCGTATGCAGTATCATGCGCCAAATCTGTTAGCATCATTCTCGTGGATCTAGTTCATTCCATTCACGGGAGAAATTACTTTTGTAATAGTTTTGTATTTTGACGCCAAAGAATTCGTCAATAGTTACTTATTCCATGGGATGATATTAATTAAATGTACGTATCTTTCAGGTATCCAACACGTAACTCTTCGTACAAATTACTAAATTTCGATGTTATGGGAAAAAATATAATTGGATCTTTCGTTCGATATTAAAATTCGATATTAATTTCGATCGAGAAAAAAATTAAATTGAGCTTTCTTTTCGATATTATGAAAAAAATATAATTAATTAAAGCTTTCTTTATGACAAAAATAAATAATTAAAGCTTTTTATTCGATATTATAAGAAAAAAATTAGAACTTTTCTATTCAATATTGTGACAAAAAATAAAATTAATTAGAACTTTCTTGATATTGTGAGAAAAAAATAATTAGCGCTTTCTTTTCGGTATTGTGACAAAAAATAAAATTAATTAGAACTTTCTTTCGATATTGTAGGAAAAATAATAATTAGCTCTTTCTTTTCGATATTATGGGGAAAAATAAAATTAACTGGAGTTCTGCTGTGACTCAACCTCTCTAAAAAGCATTTGGATTATTGTTATCTATATAAATAAAATTGAAAAATCTGTCTGTCTGTCTGTTTGTCTGTCTGTCTGTTTGTCCCGTCATCACGGGAGAAAGGCTGACCCGAATTTGATGAAATTTTGTAGGTAGCCTGGAAATAGTCCCACTTAAAATTTAGTCCATGTTTGGAGTTTCTACAATCAGTGGTTCTCGAGATATTAGTAAAAGACGAAATTTTCGTTTGTCTCATCATCACGGGAGAACTGCCGAACCGAATTTGATGAAATTTTGTAGATAGCCTTGAAATAGCCCCCCATACATTTACCCAAGTTTCAAGTACCTAAGATCAGGGGTTGTCGAGATATTAATGAAAAACGAAACTTTTTTCTACGAGTTCTACTCTCTAACTCCGTGGCTTATCCAAACGAAGCGAAAAGCTTGAAAATAGTTTGAAGTTTGAAAGTAAATTAAAATTATATCTCTGAGTTTGATGGGAGATTTTTTGCACTAATTTGTCACTTTCTGAAAACATGAATTGTTTGAAACATGATTTAAATGGGAAATCTATCTCCATGGTTTATTTCTCACAAGCTTTTATTGAACAATGAAAAGTATAAAGAAATCAAAATAGTTATTTAATTTCGCAGTTTATGAGGAAGATTCTGTTTTATATCATGTTGCTCAGAAACGCAATTAAATTAAATCTGTCTGTTTAATTTTAATTATTATTTTTTTGATTTAAATCTATATATATAAAACTAGCAGCATACCCGTTCTTCGTACGGAGTATATAATATAAAAAAACTTATAATTCGCAATCATGTGCAAATTCTGGTAAAATATTAAATTGATTGCTCATAAAGAGAAGTTTAAGAATTTGTGTTCCCACTATGCAAAATTATCTTCACGGGCAGAACTGAAGAATAAAACATCCTGGCCCCTTTAGTAAGCAAAGTTCCAAAAAAAAAGGGGGAATTGAATCAATATATGCAACCCCGTACTACTTATATTGTCGCAGATTAGAAAATATACCACTAAGAGTTTTATTTTTATTTTTTTTTTAGTATTTAATTCCTTTTCGTCATTTTCTTGTGCTCTCTCTCTTCTTCCGACTACGATCAAAATTATTCTTTTCATGCATTAGTTTCATCGCAATCGAGCTCACAGTATAAAGAATCTATTCTATTAAATTGATTATATAGAGAAATTCGTGTGTTGCCCACATCAGAATTTTTCTTTTAATATATAGAAATAAATCATTCAAGAAATTCTTACGAGAAAAATTCAGAAGAGTATACTATCTTCTCTCCGCAAAGTATACATTTTGCTCACAAAAATTTTCTCCTTACACAGTTTCTCGTAAAAAAAGTGCCTCCAAAATGGCTGTCGAAAGAATTTACTTTGCGACAGAATGCAGACATTAATTTCACTTTTGACTGTTTTTCTCCTCTACCGACTCCCCCTCGAATAACGAACTGGAAATAAGCTGTCACACTGGATTTCTTCACTTTGGAAAGTAATGGGAAAATCCTCTTGATTTATGACACTAAACCATTAAACTATCATCGCATGCGCGGCAGATTTTACGACCGAGTTAGAAGTTCGATTTTTAGATATTCAGAATCATTCGAAACTGAGCTCGGTTTAAAGTCTACAATTGTTCAAAAAATAGCATTTACTTCTGTCGTTACACGCATATACACTGGTGACCAAATGTAATGCATAATTAGAAAAATGGGATAAAACCCAAAAAGTAGAAAAATGATTAACATATGTCATTGAGTACTAATGAAATGTGGATTAAATATACTATTTTCGGAGAGAGTTGCAAAAAACCTGGGAATTTTGAGAAGCGGGAATAAACTAAGGAATTTTGGGAATAAACCAGGAATTTTGGAAGCATTGGAAACTTTGACGGGAAGAAACTAATTTGCGCTTTTTTTTTTTATATGCTCTGGTGGCACATTATGCAGTTCAAACCTTATAGAAGAATCACCCCGTAAATAAATTTACTAAATATCTGTACTAATTTAAAGGTGAAGTCTATTGAAATATAATTTTTGAGAATTTGAAATTACAAAAGTTTCAGTGAAAGTCGAGTGTCGTACAGAACAGAGCACCAGGCGCGAAGCGCCTTTAATCTCCAATTTCAATATGTGGTTCTTATCGTCATACTGTGACATTAATTCAGTTACCCTAATTGGAGATTCGTGGTTTTTATTTACTACTTTTTTATTATTTGTCCTAGCTCCTAGTGTGGCAGTTTGTTGCACATTTAGAGTTTAAGCAGTTTGGGGGGTTGATGCAGATCTGAGGGTTACCTAGCACTTTTGCAGCTTAGAGTTTTGAACATTAGTCGCGAGTTTTATTTAATAAAAGATGTTTGAGGTGGGATTTTTAATTCCGATTATCGATGTTTAGAACAGCGCGGGGTCTCTTACGAGATTTGGCCTTGCGATGATCATAGTCATGCAGATTAAATAACAGTTCATTTGGAACAGATGGCAAATTTTTGTAAAATTTAAGCGCTAGCTTTTTAATTTGGGCTCTAACAGTTTTTATTTTGAAGTCATTCCTAATTACAGAGTTCCTTAAATACCTGGGAGCTTTCCTGATAATCCGTAGGATTTTGTTTTGTTTTGTCTCTAGGAGGTCTATCGTAGTTTTACAGGCATATCCCCATATGGGTGCTGCATACAGCATTCCCGGGCGGATGACCGATTTATAAATTAGCAGTTTGTTTTGATGACTGAGATTTCCGTTTCCTATCATTGGATATAAGGCTCCTGTAGTTATATACGCTTTTTTGATTAAGTTCGTTACGTGCTGTTTCCAGGTTAGGTGGGAATCTATCGTTACACCTAGGTATTTAGTAGATTTTTCCGCGCGTAAGGCATGATTGTTTATATACAGTGGCGGCGGCGGTTTGATTTTCCTCGAGAAATAGATCCAATGACATTTGTTGGGGTTTAATTTTATTCGCCATTTTTCCAGCCATGTTTGGAGTATGTCTAAGTGTTGTTGTAGCTGTCTGTGCATTACTGAGACATATGGGTGTTTTGCTAGTATCGCACTGTCGTCTGCATAGAGTGCCAGCTCTGTGCTTGGAGTCCTGGGGATGTCGTTCAGGTATATGTTAAAGAGTGTCGGGCCCAGGATAGAACCTTGCGGTACACTACTTTTAATGAGCTTGGGTGTTGATAAGTTACCTCCTACTCTGACTTGAAAGTGTCTGTTATTTAAGTATGAGATTAAAAGTTTGACAAGAGAGTCAGGGACTTTTAAAGTGATCAATTTGTACGCTAATCCACAGTGCCATACTTTATCAAAGGCTTTTTGTATGTCCAGAAAAATCGTAGCTGTGGGTGTCTTACTATTAAGTCCAGAAGATATGTACTCTACCACTCTCAGCAATTGATGAGTGGTGGAGTGCTTTGGCCGAAATCCAAACTGCTCCGGAATGAGGATGTCATTCTCACTAAGGTGCGTGTTCAGTCTCTTAAGAATTATTTTCTCAGTAATTTTACTAAGTGTCGGTAGCAAGCTAATTGGTCTGTAGTTGGCTGGAATTGTGGCATCCTCACCTGGCTTGGGGATTGTTATGATTATCGCTTCCTTCCATTCTTTGGGAAAGTAGTTTAGTTTTAATATTTTATTTATTAAGATAGTCAAGTAACATATTACGTTTAGGGGCAGGTTTTTAACCGCAATATTTCTGATTTTGTCGTGCCCTGGGCTTTTACGATTTTTGAGATTTTTGATAATTTCTACTATCTCCTGCGGGGTGGCTGGGTTAATCTCAGCCGTTACCGGGGAATTTCTGAAGTTATTCAAAGTTTGTCTAACCATTCTTAGGGTATCCTGACACATTAGATCGTGGTTTGGTTGGAATTGTTTTTCATAATGGCTTGCGAGCATCTCGGCTTTTTCCTCGTCTGAGTACGCGATTTTAGCGCCATCCATTAGTGGCGGGAGCTTAATTTGAGGTTTCCTGAGTCTTTTTGCGAATTGCCAGAGCGATACATCTTCTAGGCTAAGGGATTCGATTAATTCTTTATACTGTTGCTGCTTTTCTGCGACAATTTTCCCCCTGACTTTACACGTGAATCTGTTAAGCTCCCTTTTAAGGGCGGGATCTCTGTTAGCCTGCCATGTCTTACGTAATCTATTCCTTTGCCTGACTAATTGTTTGACATGGTGGGAAAGTGTGGGTAATTTTGGAGACTCACGGTGTGTTGTGGCAGAGGCATTTGCTCTCTTGATTTCTGTTGTGAGTGTGTGCGTGGCAGAGTCAATATCCGCCGTGCTCATAATGTTAGGTACTGCTAAGTGCGGCTCGAAGAGTGCTCTTTTGAATACTTCCCAGTTGACCCTCGCTTGTCCCAAAGAGGCTGGAAGAGGTGTGTTCAGGTCAAATGTCACCAGTACCGGCAGATGATCCGAGTCGAATTCATCCAGGGTACTAATAGTGTGAGCGTAGTCTATGTTTCGTGTTAGGACAAAGTCTATGAATGTGCCGCTGGCGCCTGAGAAGCAGGTTGGTGTCGACGATACAATAATGTTAGTATTTGTGGTGTTCAGCAGTCTATGTATCTGTGTTCCGCGTGCATTGGCTCTCCTACAGCCCCACGCTCGGTGATGTGCGTTGAAGTCGCCTGCGAGTATCGTGTTGGGATATCGCGAGAAAAGCAGTTCCATGCTACGCAGCTACGTCTACTCTACTCATATTTTTAACATATGTTGAGGTTAGGATAAACGGGCTAGTATTATTAATTTTAATTTTTATGCTAGTATTTTCTATACTTTGAAGATTTATGCTTTTTAGTTCCTCGTGGGGAATATTTCTTTTAATGTATATTGCTGTTCCTCCATGGGGCGTTCTAGCATTAGTATTTGAGCTAAGATTATGATAACCTGAGTAGTTGGCTATGTTTAGTTTTTTACTTTCTCTAACTCTAGTTTCCTGAATTAGTAAGGCGTCTACGTCATTTTCATTTACATAGTTCCTAAGTTCATTTATTCTTGGAGATATGCCGTTCGCATTCCAGATTATTATTTTTATTGACTCCTTTTGGGACCTAGCCATGACGGGTTTGATTCTCACTGTTACTTTTAAAGTCCGCGATTATTTTAAGGGCCTCAAAGACCATTACCATTGGATCGCTCTTTTTTTGCACTAGTTCTGCGAACTGCATCAACAGACGTTTTATGTCGTCTAGATTAAACATGCTGATAAATCCTCTGATGAGGTTGAGTATATCCTCCATCTTTTCAGCATCGGATTTATCAGCCTGTTCAGTCTCGGCTTCCATTTCCTCAGCCTCAACCGCGGTTTGCACTTTTTTGTGAGTGTCCTTTTGGAACCCGATAGTTTTTTGTTTTTTTCCATCCGTTTTAGCTAACAGCTGGGTTTGCGCGAGCTCTTCTTCCTCCTTAACTTTCCCATCCAGTCTATCCTTTGCCTGTCTGGCTTTTTCTGCCTCTGATCTCTTTTTAATTGCAGCTGTAGCTGCTCTAACTTCCTCCAGAGTCAATTCTCTGGAGGTCGAAGGTTTGGGGCCTGCTCTTGCACCGATCTGGTAGGTGCTGTAGGTTGGTGCCTGTTTACCTGTGGCACTATGTGCGAGGAGCCCTGAGGGGGTGCCTGGGGGTTTGGTCCGAGGGCCTTTTGCCTCCAAGGGGGTATCTGATTTTTTGGGGGTAGGGGGGCATACCCCGGTGCCTTTCCCTTGTTCCAAGGGTTCTTCGGGCATTGCCTGAAGTTCGCCGGGTGGTCTCCATTACAGTTAGCACACGAAGTTTCAGTGGCAATGTGCAAATTTTATTATTTACAAAATTATTAAAATATTATTGGTACAAATTTAGATTTCTTATTAACTTTCAGTATTAAATAAATGTGAATGAATTAATCACTTCGTAATACGTATTTCATCGTTCGGAGTGTTTTACATTTAAAATATTTACAAATTAAATTACAATTTATTTGTGAAATTCATTTTCATTTTCATAAATAATAAAAAAAACATCACACAATTTAAATATTTTCCTTGGATCTAAGAAATCACTCTCGGTTTCCTGTGCTTCAGCTATTTAGAATTCCGAAATTAAATTAAAATATAAATGTTAGTTTTTGGTCATATACATTTCTTTTACAATGCATAATGCGATGACTGGAAATTCCCACTTTTTGGAAACTTCCAAAATTCCCTTCCCAAAAAACCCGGTTTATTCCTTGGAATGAACGGGGTTTTTTCCCGTTTTTGCAAGTTTATTTTCGAATAGCTAATTGAGAATAATAAGCGATACAGGAGGTAAAGGTTCAAAATTTCAAAATGGTAAGAAAATGAACAACTTACCGAAAAACTTATTCCCCAAATTAAGTGCTTTAGTATGGAATACAATTACCCTTACAACTGAACAAGAACCACGATGACTTTACATGCTGTTTATAAGAGTATTAATCAAACACTGAAGCAAATTAATCCATTCGTACTGGAAGTCAAGTCGAAGCTCTGACAAAGTTCTGGAAAGTAGTAACTGCAGACTTCCAATACGTCTCCCAAATGCATCCCAGGCATATTCCATGGGATTCTGGTCATGGTCTGCGCTGAATATCTACACTACTTTCGAGGTACTCATTGACGAGAATAGCCCTGTGTGGGCGGCATTATGGTCCATGAAAACAAATTTTGTGCCTACATAACTCCAAAAGTGTCTCATATATAGGATTCAAAAATTTCATTTCTATTTCAATTTGTATTCACAGACTGCCAGGAAAAATATGAAGTGGCGTAACCTATTTGGCATAGTTCTTCCCCATACCATTTTACCACTTCCTCTACATTGGTTCCTTTTGCATATATATAAGGGGTTATAACGTATTCTAGGTTGTATCTAAATGACAATGTTGAGGGCTCCTTGATGGGCCCTCAACACAAATAGAAGATGCTGCTTTAAAAGCGCACGGTCGTCGGTGAATGACGAAAATGCGTTGATATGTTGCTCGTAAACAAGTAATCGTATAGAAGCACCATCTGGTCATTTAAACCAGAAACATTTTCATGATCACATATAAAATGGCAATGTTGTAACAATATCCGATGGACGTCGAAATATACTGGAGACCCATCATCTGGAGACACGCATCACAAACGCGGAAGAGAGGAATCCAAGGCATCAGCATTAACATATATTACTTATGTAGATAATTTCTATTCAATTTCACATTATAGCACATTTTTACTGTCACTTGGAATTCTAGTCGAAACTAGATACGTAGGATATTAAGCAACAGGAGCCAGCGACCACTTTTTCGGTCTTCTGCCTGAGACAACGATAAGAGGGCGAAAGATTACATATGTTTATATATTTTAAGTTCGTTTGTCAAACTGTCTGATTCTTTCAAAAAAATTTCAACTGAATAGAAGCACACAGGCAAAAAGACTCGCAAACAACACCTCAAACACGACATTAAGTAAAGGAATGCCTGTCATTTCAATCACATTCCATAATTGCAGAAATGACGTGGAAGAAAAAATTTACAATTGGCAGACAGAAATTATTAAATGTCTGCCAACGCCCATAGAGACACCGAGAAAGTACACCAAACAATAGATAAAACAACTTATAATTTTGACAACGGGAAATATTTTTCACTATCAAAAGAAAATAAAGTAACTTAGATCTTTCCATCCCTATCTGAAATTTACATTCAAGATCAAACAAATTCTATCAAAGAATTGGATCCAAGAATCTGATTTAAGAAGAAGATTTTAAAGAAATCCGAATTTAGAAATATGATCTTCGAATTCGAAATCTTATTTGGAGATTTCTGTTTTGAATCGTCAGTTTTAGATTTTGCATTTAGGACTGAATTCGAAATTTATTTATGTGCAAATAAGGAAGTATTGTGCTTTACCCTTTCTTTACATTATGCATTTTTTTTAATTACATTTTACACACTTATGTGCCTGGAGCCGACGGCCCTACCGTGCTGAAAACACCAGTTCTCGTTAGATCGCCGAAGTCATGCAGCATCGGGCGCGGTTAGTACTTGGGTGGGTGACCACCTGGGAACACCGCATGCTGTTGGCATACTTCGTAGCCCGGTGGTTTGCGCGCTGGATGTGCACGCTGCCACAACTGCCACCGTGTTCATGCGGAGTACGATCACGTTAAACATGTGGGTCCGAAAGTCCTTCCGAGAGGTTGGTGGTAGGGGAAGGAGGGTAAGGTCCCTGTGGATGCCTCCCCCACTGGGTTCCGGTTCAAATTGAGTGACACTTCCCGGCCGTCCAAACGGTTACCTTACACCTTTCTGGTAGGTCGGACAGTCTGGGTCTCAACAACAACAACACTTATGTGCCTGTTTTGTTATGCCAGTCACGACATTCAAAACTCGAATCCGGAACCAATCACTACACCAAACGATCCGGGATCTGAATCATAAATCACATACGATATCTGGGTTTTTATTCGGTATCTGGGATTCAAATTCGAGATTTGGATCCGAATTCATGGGTGTATCTGATGGAATATCTAAATAAATCAAACTTCTCGCACGGTCGTTTTCTGCACCGCCGGCGATGAAATATTAAGGTTTGGCGTCATAAATCAAAAGGGTACTTTTCCATTAATTTTCAGAGTGCAGAAAACCATTGTGACAGTTTATTTCCAGTTAGTCATCAGAGAGAGATGAAGGGAAAAGAAACTAACAAAATGGAAATTAATATCTGTATTTCTGTAGTAAAGTGAATTCCTTTGAGAGCCGTTTGGGGTGATTTTTTTGGAGAAAGACCAGAAAATAGGAAACTTTGATTCGCATAATTCTTACTTTATAGGCGGGAGATAGTGCATTTCTGAATGCTTGCATTTTTGTGCGGATGAATTATTTTAACGTCCCATATTCAAAAACTTTCAACTTTTAGAGATTCGGGTTACATTTGATCCCTTACTCTAGTATAATTTCCGATCCTAAATATTTATATTGATCCATGTTATGGAAGTGTTTGGAGAAGCATGTGCTTTCTTAGTAAGCTGATGGCTTACAACCTTTTACAAGTACACAAATTGTTTACAACAAGGTGGTATTGCTTTGTAGACTTCGTAAAGAACATTCTACCCTAACCGGAAATCGAACAACGAATCTTCGTATTAGCCATCCCCGCTCTACTGTTGAACAGAATTTCAAGCTCTTATCGTCAGAGTGGACTCTGCATTCGCCATCCTCTAATGCCAAATTGACGTGCAACTGGAAGCGTTTATCCTCCAGGTTAGCTTTCAGTGTGGTCTTTGACCTCCCGATTTGAAATCAGCGCTCAATATATCTGAGTCTGAATTCATGTTAATCGTACTACGATCAATTTCAAATCAGCGACATCATTGCGCTAACCTACCTGGTTGATTCGTTCGGGCGCCATTGTAAAAAAAATCTTGCTGCCCCAACCTCGAATATAACCCGGTATGAACCACGGATCTTCGTACTGGCCATTCGATGCTCTACCGTTGAGCTACTGGGACGAAATTGTAAGCTCTTATCGTAGAAGCAACTTGACAGGAGATCTATTTTTCAGGTACGTCACTATTAATAGTATAGCTATCTCTTTTTGCTAATTCAAGCGTGACACTACATGAAAACGACCTATATCTAGAAAATTCTACAGATATTCCAATGGAATCAATGTAGAAAGCTCTGTCTAATTCTATTGGATTCCTATGCCTATAAAAGAAAATCTGTTTAATTTACTCCAACAACTTACAGAAATGTTAAATTGGCTACTTTTTTTTCTCTTAATGAGTTGCAGACCAAGTAGGAAGATTCATTTATTAGAAAATAGACAAAAATGATCCTTAAAAGGACATGATGAGGACATATATATATATATACATAAATGAGACCCAAAAACACGAAAAAATATTTTTCGTCTTTTTAGGTCTCATTTATTATTGTTCTGACTTGACTCGTCTTATAGGGGTATTTTTGTGGTATTTTGGCGCACGGCAATCTTGTGTTACTTGTCGTTTCAGATTGACTGAAAGGTTCTTCATGCTGCTTTCTGATTGGCTGCTTTCTGAATCCAGATCTTGGGTATATAATCCCCCTGCTTCTTGTTTTCGCGCACCCATATTTATTTAAAAACCCAAGCTGCCAACAAAATTATCACTTCCCTTCAGCCCGTGCTCTGTAGGAGGTCTCCCCTTTCCCTGGAGAACAAGCTTCTCCTTTACAAACAAATCATTGCACCTATGATTTTGTACGCATGTCCCATTTAGGGAGCTGCTGCAAAGTCACATATTGGGAAACTGCAAGTTATCCAAAATAAAATCTTACGTATGATAACCAATTCTCCTTGGTTTATCCAAAACGAGGTCATACATCATGATCTTAAAGTCTCTGGCATTGAAGAGCATGTTAGATTAATCACCCAAAATTTCTACATTAAAAACTTTGAAAAACCTTGTATGGCAGATACTGATCTCAACTACAATCTTAAACCAGCTAGCAGAAAACGCAGACCCAGACACATCATCTCTGACCCAAGAAGAACTTACGAGCCCAGAACTAAAAGAGTTCGGCTGCCTGACTTGCCTGCACTGCCAACTACTATGTAACTCAAAGTTTTTTGACCTTGAGACGATAATGTTGTTTACATTTATCGTCTCACCCTTTGACCTCGTGACCACTGAATCGAAACTGACTACGATGAGTCCCGCGACATTCACTGGGATCCCATCTTCTTTCAGAGAACCTGTTTTATCTCTGTTTACTCTCCTTTTCAAATTTAGTTTTGTCTACCTCTCAACATTGGTGGTCCATCTTCCAAGGTATTTTTGATCACAGTCTAAGCCATCATGACTGTCAATCTTTTCAAGCATCCATCCAGAAAAGGAATGCTTCACATCAAATTTCAATTACAAAACTATTCTAAGAACTTATATTTCCGATGTGGGGATACGTGAGTTTTATCACACGTGCGCCGAAAAGAAAAAGCCTTGGAACTTTGGAACCATTCCTCTTTCAGCGGCAGCTCGTGACTTCAGGATTGGGTGAAGCAGAGTTAGTGGCGGGATTCCTCCTCCTCAACAACGAAGATCATTAAAACACATTACTCTACTGGCACAAGTGTTGTCAAATATCTAAAAATAACCAGAAAAACAGTCTGATGAATTCGCCAAATAATAATAATAATAACTCATTTAGCCGATAACTTGAAATGAAGCAGCGCTTATTCTGCGTCACCTGCCTCACTTCACGAACTATGACTATCCTTTTTAGGACTTCCAATTTGTTGGTTCTCTTGCACTGTCGAGGGGAATTCAGCGTATCCTCAAAACAACTATGTGCTGCATTATTTTATTATTTATGCTTTTATATCTTGCTCAAGTTTTTCTTGTTTTTCCCATTAGTTTAATGGATAGAGAGTAGTTTGACCGATTTGAAAATCCGCGGTTCGAATCCCGACTGGAACTAAAAGCTTTTTACGATGGTGCTCTAACAAAGCCTGTCAAGTTGGATTCAGTGATTATTAAGGGCTGAAAAATATCAAGTTTTGATTATTCCAGGGATCCGAAGATTTCTGACAACGATTTTCAAATTCGCGAGTATCTTCGAATTGGACAGACGACGCTTTATTCATTGCCAGTGAGACAAAAATTTATTTCTTATAGTATAAGTGGATTCGATATTCTCTTCCTTCTTATTCAGTGGAATTTCCGATCTGAGCGACCTCACAATTCTATGAGCGACCTCATCATTCTATGAACGACCTCATCATCTGAGTGACCTCATCATCTAGCGTCCTTGGACGCCAATGTCTGCGAAGGGGGATCGAACTGTTTACGGGTGCTTACGGGTGGGACAGCGTCAATCCCAAACGAAGAACCTCTCAAAAAGACAGGTATTTGATGTACCCTATCCCAAACAGTTCGATCCCCCTTCGCAGACACTGACGTCTAAGGACGCCAGATGATGAGGTCGCTCAGATGATGAGGTCGCTCATAGAATGATGAGGTCGCTCAGATCGGAAATTCCACTGAATAAGAAGGAAGAGAATATCGAATCCACTTACACTATAAGAAATAAATGTTTGCCTCACTGGTAATGAATAAAGTGTCGTCTGTCCAATTCGAAGATCCGTAGTTAGAATCCCGATTGAGACAAGAAGTACTTTTTAATTTTTTTAGCATTTTTTTTTTTTTTTTTTTTTTTTTCATACAATTAACCCTTTCTAAAAAAAAAAATTCTGTGACAAGAAATTTATGAAGCCCTTCATATGACAACAAGCAGTAAATACACTTTAATTTCGATGAAACTATTAAGCATTTTTTAATTTTTTGCATAGTCATGCGTATTTTCAGAAACACTAAGAGTGACAGGAATAGGTAGTGGATATCGTTTGCGAGAACACTTCTCCCCTTTAGAATTGGATGCTGAATCCACACAAATCATCACCTAAACTCTATGTATAGTCAATACAAAGAAGCCTACTTTTCAATGAGAATTATTGAACCAAAAATGAAAAAGGCATACGAAATGTAAATCCTATGTAAACCCTCATAATTTAATGCTACATCCATATCAGTTGTCATCTAAGCTCTATCCAAAGCAGATCTTGAGAAAAAGAAATGCTTTAAAAAAAATAGCATGGCAAAAATTGCACCACCAAAATATTTAAAAATATATAAATAAATAAATAATGCATGTAGGCCTCGAACTATGTCCCCAATTTTGAACAAGATTCTGCATGTTTAAAACTCGATTTTCTGGCTAGATCATTTTTTCTAGATGAAAGTTTAATGGTTTAGCGTATCATAAATCAAAAAGACATTTCCACTATTTTTCAGAATGACGAAATCCAATGTGACTGCATATTTGAAGTCCATCATCAAAAAGTCAGAAGAGGCAAAGAGGAAAAATCAGTCAAACGCGATACAAATGCCTGCATTCTATCGCAAAGTCAGACTTCGCAGTCCTAAGAAAAGATATGTCATATATCCCGATATATTGTTAATTTGGGAAATGTGATCATGTGGGTCAGGTTCAGCGTAAAAGATACTTTCGGAGGATGGAGACTCAAATGCATCGAACTTTATTATTTTTAACTTTAATGTTAAATATAGAGATTTATTTACAAAGCGTGAATATTAGTTATATTTCTTACGAGATAATTTGCATACAAGATCTCTTAAGTCATGCCATATTCGTCATAGACAAAGAACTGGGTCATGTAACGTCAGGCACATGAGGATTATGAAAGTACGGGGTTTGCTCTCGTAACTTTCTTTTGTGTACATACATAGATATAAGGTAACTAGTACGTATCCAGCTGGTTGACTTTAATGCCATTTTCGTGTGCCATAGTTTTCGCTATGTTTAGCCAGCATATTTCTTCTGATTTTAAGTAATGTAATATTTAGTTTGTTGTGTTTCTGTTTATCAATTTTGTGAAGCTTTGTTGGAGTTATGTCTTCCGTAAATAACATTGTTCCGGTCTATATACAAAATCAGTATTTCATCTAAAGGAATGCATCGCAACTTAAGGTGACCAGAGACAACTAAATACCTGTCGCTAAATAAAAACGCCTTCTAATTCTCACATAATGATCATCTTTACACGCAACCTACAACAATAGCACAACCAATCCGTTGCAACATTGTCCCGGATTTATAAATGCATAAATAAATGCTTACAGGAACTTGATTTCACAGTGAAATTACAATTGAATGTATAACAACTATGCCGCAGATAAACATTGAATAAAATAACACCGATTAACGCTCATTTACGTCTCAACACAGCGACAATTCTCAAAAGTGAAGCGTTTCTACAAAAAACTTACTTGCTGACATACACTGACTGCTAATACACTGATTGCTAATATACACTGACTGCTAATATACACTGATTGCTAATATACACTGACTGCTAATATACACTGACTGCTAATATACACTGATTGCTAATATACACTGACTGCTAATATACACTGATTGCTAATATACACTGACTGCTGATATATAATGATTGCTAATATATAATGATTGCTAATATACACTGGTTGCTAATATATACTAACTTCTACATCGGAAAACTGCTTTTATAAAAGGGTTTCTATACGCATTCTAGATTTTTACTACTGCATAGAGAAAGTATTATTTTACTGAAAGTTTTCGAATTCGACAGTTTGACGGATAAGCAGATTTTATGACCACGTTTCAAACTCTTGATCACGCTTCAAACGCTGTTGGAAATATGCTCATACGTGTGTGTGCATGTGTATCGTTTGTAGCGAGAAATTTTAAGCTTGGAATAGCGGAGAAATTTGGTACAGAGGTACTTCAGAACTCGAGAACAGTGATTGGAAAAACTACTTTATTATTGTAATGATCTACAACTACAACTACATTATGACAAATGTAGTTAACTACAATTGCAACTACTTTTTTTAAAAAGTAGTGACTATAAACTACTTTTAAAATGTAGTCACTACTTAACTACTTTTATGAGACGAATTTTGCCACAGCTTCAATTTTCACAAAAAGTTGAGGATATGGGTATACTGTAGTAATTTAATATACTTATTCTGAATAATTAAAATTTACTGATCAACTTATCAATCTTTACGCTACCCACTTCTGAAAACTGTAAAATAAAATAAAAGTATAAACTTTAAAATCAAAGACAACCAAAAATAGGTTTTAAAGTCCTTTAATAAAATTTCCTTTCTTCGATGTACAAAAATTACTCTGCCAAAGCACTTTCGGGCATCACGATGCCCTTCATCAGTGGCGAAGCGATAAGTTGACGTGTATCCATTTCATTTATTAAAAGTATAAAATAAAATAAAAGTAAAAACTAGTATTTATTTAAAAACATGTTTGTTCATTTTTATTAGAATTTGCATCTGAAAATTGCAATCAGATAAGTAGGATCTTTTGGGAAATAACACATCTGAATATATCCATATAAAAAATCAACTTCATGAGGCAGTGACCTGCCTAACCCTGCAGCCATTCATCGTGCATCGTTGCGCAGAACACTGAATTTCATACAAAATGAAGAAAAGGTGATCACATGATATATTGAATGGCACCTTGTTTGTTTACTGAAGTAACGTTAAAAGTAGCATCAAAACTCGATACAAACTAATGATTTATTGTATCGCACTACTCGCTACACTACTTATTTTTAAAAGTAGCGCGTTACACTACAAACTACGAGCAAAAGTAGTGACTGCTGTAGTTTCACTACTTGTAGCGCGCTACATCCGACCACTGCTCGAGACAATACGACTCGATTATCTATTTTCAAAATTCGAATTAGTTTTTAGTTATTTTATGTTGAAACACAATTTTCAGATATATTCACACAAATCGTTTTCTTAGGGATCGAAAATATTATCACAAAGTTTCCATCTCAACAGCATGGGAAAGATCGAAGAACGTTCTATGTTGTTGGACTAAATCCGTAGGACAATTCCTTCATATTTATTTATTTATTTTTAAATGCGATATACACATTTTTAAGGTATCTGATTCCTATTTCATTGCATTCGAAAATGGAATACTAACACAATTTTATACTTTTTTAAAACTGTGGGCATATATCTTCGCATTCTAACAAAAAACATTTTTTTTAATTACTCTATTTTTTCCGTAAATTTTCAATTAAACGCATAAAAATTGAAATTTTAGATTTCGATAATAAAGTGCTATAATTTTTTTCGATTCCGGGTAGCTATGCAATGGGTTGAACAATGCTATGGACAGAAGCTTTTGTGCGCATGCGTCAGGATTTAAATTGAAACAGAAGGAGAAAATTATTTTCCTTCAAAACAAGCGATTTGGAAATTAAGGGGATTAACTGTAAATGAATTATTTAAGTAGCGGGCGTTTATTTAGAACCTTGGTAACTTCGAATAATTCGGTTTAGCATATTATAAATGGCATTCAACAGCAACAGTCAAGATGAAGATATACTGAAATCTTCATTTGATAAAGATAGACATTAAAATATTCCTAATTTTATTATCCTTAATACAATGTTTCATATTATTTAAACTTTCTTGTTACTAAGTCATTTATAAAAAAAAATGCAATAAATGCAGCAATTAATTTGTTTTAGTTTATAGTTAATATGACTACCCAATTACCCTCATATGTAGGATGAAATGGGGTATAAAATCCGACAATTAATAAAATCGTGTTTTATAAATAAATATTTTAGGAGTTGGTGAATAAATTAAGTGGAATATGCTCTTGAAATATGCAAAGTAAATAATAAAGGCAAAAAATCCATGAGTTTACTCATTTTATTATTTTTGTATACATAGAAGTATAAAAATGCACTTTCACTGCCATATTATCCACTTGATCCTATTGAAATGTCTTATCCTCGATTTTAACCCGAAATTTCATTACTTAAAAATTCTTATTCTTGACATCGTTTGCTTCTTGATAATAAAATATTGAAAAAGGGGACACTTCATTTTGTTGCCATCCCTTTTAAGCTTGTCATAACACTAATGCGAAAGTGTGTCATGTGAAAAAAAAATGGCAAAGGAAACTCTTAGCATTTTCTAATTAATTAATTATTCCTGAGATGTAAAATTGAATTTTTAGTTTTTCCAAAATGGTGTTGCAAGATTCACCAAAAAAAAATATTTTTTTGCAAGCTGAAGGTGTATATTTTTATGAGAAATTTCTTAACTGGCTTGAGGAACTGGCTTCAATGAAGCTTCATTCATTTAATGCAAATCGTAAATATTGTAAATTTAGATAAGTTTTTATTGCAGTGTTTTCAACTACAGTTAAGTAATATATACTTAGGTCAATGCTGACTTGAATACACTGTGAAAGTTATGACCGACATCATTATGCGAATTAAATTTTTGTATGATCCCCTGCAAAATGCGATCCCGAATGCTTTTGGCATTTCATTTGATCAGATAAAAATGGTTCAAGACCCATAATTTTTACAATTTTTTTTCACAGTTAATTTTGCATATGAGAGAACTTATTTTTTAGGATCCTTAATTAACAAGGAAAAATTTGCTATTTAGAACTTCCTTTGTATAGGAGCCAGAACACAGATAATAAAAATAATTTTTTACTATTTTACTAAAGCTATTTTTACTAAAACCTGTCACATCATCAAATATGACATATGTAGTATGAAAGTCTATTTCATTTGAAGCATTTCGTAAATTGGAACATCTTGAATGATTGGTCTGACCAGTAGTTCAAGAGATTTGTTCAATCTTTATGAAGCTTCCCGTATAACTACTCAGAAGTATACAGTGTTTCCTTTATATCTATATAGTCAAGCTAACTTTGCCGCACGTATTGTTTGGTTGCCTTGTAAACAATTTACTTTCTAAGATATAAGAAATCGTTCATATTTACTAAAGGAAAACCGTTTTGCGGTTTGTGTAATATTACGAAATAATGAAAAGCGTCGTAAAAGTGAATAACCATAAAAATAACGACCAAAAAACACAATTTCTTTACATGAAAATAGAGTGAATATAAACATTCAAAAATAAATTCAATTTTCAAAATGCTTGGAAACATTAACATTTTGCTTACGGGTGGGACAGCGTCAATCACAAACGAAGAATCTCTAAAAAATACAGATATTTGACATGCCCTATCCCAAACAGTTCGACCCCCCCCCCTTTGTAGGCATTAGCGTCCATGGACGCCAATGCCTGCAAAGGAGGGTCGAACTGTTTGGGATAGAGTATGTCAAATATCTGTCTTTTTGGGAGATTCTTCGTTTATGATTGACGCTATCCCACTCGTAAGCAAAATGTTAATTAATGAGTCATGTAGACTATGAAATTTCAACAAATTCCTACTCATAACATCATTTGTTTCTTGATATT
Organism: Amaurobius ferox; assembly: GCA_951213105.1. Taxonomy (NCBI): domain Eukaryota; kingdom Metazoa; phylum Arthropoda; class Arachnida; order Araneae; family Amaurobiidae; genus Amaurobius; species Amaurobius ferox. Next base: position 76,841,815 of record OX578137.1, on the reverse strand, counting down.
GAATATAAAAACTCTTCATTTTGTTACCAACTCTTTTACTGGCTTTAGGCTTTATTTAAAAAAATTGCAAAGAAGCCCTTAATAACTTCGAAATATTTAATATTTTGTGTCTTTTATAAATAAATCTCCATCAAAAAGTATGTTGGTAAAATAAACATCAAAAGCAAAATTGATTAAATTGATTTTTTTTACGTGCCAAACATTTAATGGTTTTCTAATAATTTATTAATAAAATTATGAACTAGCACTGAAATGAATACAGTTTATGAAAATGAACTAACAAAAAAAAAATAATTCAATAACAAGAGCATAGTACTGGGTATTCAAACTCCAATAAAGCCCATCTTCTTGTGCTCATCTTCCTCCAACATATATTTATCGATTATGCTCTCTTGGCGTAACAGGTGTGCAACACGTGAGACATTTCTTCAAATTGAAATCAACTTGAATATGCCCTTAATTTCCCTGAAACATCGCGTATCATTCTTGGCATTATTGTGTGAAATACAGCTTGCTGAAGTAAGCCCAAAATCCCTCAAAGTTGACTTTGTATTTTGAAGAAATGGAAAAAAAATCATTCCCAGCAACTCCAACCGTGTTTTCTTCTGGAGAAGATAATTCCACTGTAACTCATCAGTATTAGACCAACACGAGATCCGTATATTAAGTATTATCAAATTTCACTCGATAACATCCTAGAAAACATTCCCAATTATAGTGACTAACATACAGTAGGGGGGAAAAAAAATTAAAAAAAAAAAAATATATATATATATATATATATATATATATATATATATATATATATGTGTGTGTATATAAATAAATAAAAATGAAAAATAATAAACTAAGTCAAAAACATTAGAAAAATCAAAAAATCGGAAAATAAGATGCATTAACATTAATGTTTTGAATTTTATTTTCGCAAAAAAATGTAACTTTTGTCAGTATTGATACTACGTTTTGAGCGCCCTTATAATGGTGTATAGTAGCATTCTCGATTATCCATTTTTCCTATGAATTACTTGTTTAGTAGGAATTTTCATCTTTGATTCATATTCATATTCATGTTTGCATATTTGGGAAGTTGTATTCTGAATTGCTTGTCCAGTCTCCAGCTTAGACTCACTGGACGGGTTTGGGAGTATTTCCGTGAACGTTCGTACTGCCTCCCTGGTAGAATTTCGACTTGTTCATTCCGGTGCTTCTAGATTAAGCTGTTGAGGTTGATCGTGTATACACGTGGTGGAAGAATGGTTCATGCCGCATGGTAATACAATTTTCTTAATGTATCCTTTTTTCATTTTTTGTTGCCTGTAGTCTGAGTTTAAGCATTTATAGTAATGTACTATTGCTTAATCTGAAACAGGCATTTGTTTGGGTTAATTGGAATTAAATACACAGACCTGACGATGAATTTAATTCTAATTAATCATCGAATTTGGGATGATGCTGTTCTTTTCTCTTATCGGCATTATGGCCGTGAATTTGCTTCTATGGTGATGTTAATATTACTTGAATTGTATTTTTTTATTTTTACATAATTCTTATTATTACATTTCAAATATATATATATATATATATATATATATATATATATATATATATATATATATATATATATATATATATATATATATATATATATATATATATATATATATATATATACAGAGAAAGTTCATTAGGGATGCTGTACAGTTGTGGAATACTCAATTGCATTTTTTACTTACATCGATCTTCACTTTCAATGGTCATGGTCCATGCCGTATTGTGGTCATTGGAAGATGTTCTATTTCAACACGCTTTCCTTTGTGCATTAATTGATTTGTCGCCTTGAAAATGTTAATTACTCGGGATTCAAATCTAAGTCTTTCAAATTGCACCCATTATACTACCATAACCACGTACTGCAACCATATAAGAGCATCTTACTATATCCATTTTACAGTCTAAATTGAAGATCTAATGGCTTGCACTCAAGCATGCTATCAAATACACCACACTAATCAAGTAATGAATGTCTTCGAATTAAATTATAACGCTAATTAGAAACGTTTCTGAACTTTATAAACAAATTTTTAACGGTATGTAACAGAAATTTGGATCTTCAGTTAACATTTATATCGAAAGATATTTTCTTCCTTTTAATACGCAGTCAAATATTGAAAACGCCTGTATTTCAAAATATGAAGTTTGATAACACAAATAAAATACTACAAGAAAATTTTCCTCGCGCAGATTTTTATTACGAAAAAAATTGAAAAAGCCATGTGAGTTTCATTCTAAATTAATGTAAAACGTTGGAGAAATTTTTATAACAATATTTCTTTTGTATTATCAAACACCTTATTTTTTTTTAACTAAAACGATTTCAGTGACAATTATAAACAAAATTTAAGCCTTGAAATATTTTACGACAAATTATAATTACAACCTCTGAACTTTTATTCTCAAATTTTAAAATACGGAATACAAATTCTCTTAAAACTTTATATCTACAAAATTTTATGGTGCGTCTAAGCAAAGCGATTGATGCACAAAACAAACACCATTTCTCTAAGAACATGCCTCAATTTTTGCAAAATTATTCGTTTAAGGCCGTGGGACAAATAATGCTCCTATTGCAGATACCGCAGTTTGTGGCACTTTTTAGCTCTCTTCAAAAGGGAATAATCAATAGTTGCAATACCATCCAGAAAACTTACTATATACACCAATTTAAATCTAGGTGGTAAGCAAAACAGAATTTGTCGGGCTCCATAGAGGTTCGCCAAATGTCGGCACATAAAAGTTTTCTTACTTCCGTTGCAGATACTAGCTATTTTATGCTAAATAGCATTAAAACGGTTTAAACCGATCCATGGATGCTAATATCTGCAATGGGAGCCCAATCTTAGCTTTGAAAACACCGCATTGGACAGATTCTGGCAGTAGGATACCCTACCCTTCATTTATTTTATTTGCAGTTATGCTAGTTTAAAAGAGTTCTACGAGGCTGGCTGCATTTGTTCCACGACGTCCTTTAACCAATAATGTGACATAAAGCATGAAAACGGTCCACAGATGCTGATATATGCAATGGAAGTACAATCTTAGCTTTGAAAACACCTCATTAGACAGATTCTGGTACTATGATACCCTACCCTTCATTTATTTTATTTGCAGTTTGGCTAGTTCAAAAGAGTTCTACGAGGCTGACTGCATTTGTTCCACTCCCACGCCGTCCTTCTACCAATAATGTGACATAAAGCATGAAATCGGTCCAGACATAATGATATCTGCAATAAAAATACAGTACAAAATAGATTCTGTTGATCCTTTTTTAGGACAACAGGAGGACTTTTTCAGGTTCCTTCGGTTGTCCTAAAAAAGAAGATCCTTTTTAGAACATATGATATGATGGATAGAACTTTTTTCTAATCATAATTCATGAAAGAAACAGGAACTAAACATTTGCAAAATCAATTACACTAATATTAAATTAAAGAACAGTGAATTCTAATCTACACGAAATTTCCTTTCTTATTAAAAATTCTCATTAACTCTGTTTTCTTTGTCCTGAAATCTTTTAAAAATGAAACCCTTCATTTCGCTATCATCCCTTTCAGCTAATTTTAGACATTATAAAATGTCGTACAGAAAACAAGAAGAAAGGCGTCTTTTATAATTAATTTTTTATCTCTCAAAAATAAATCTACAGTCTTTCATAATTATTATCATATAATAAGCTTCATAAGCAAAATGTTTTAACTTTAAGGGCCATGAATTTTATGTTTTTCTAATATATAAACTTTTAAAGTCGTTTTTACATGCGGTAACTTAAAAATGTTAGTATTTAAATAAATTTTAATTCCTTTAAACGTGGTTAAAATAAAACAAAAATTTAAGTAAATCAATTTCTGCGTATTTTATTAGCATTCCCTTCAAATATATTTAAATTTAAGCAAAATATAGTTAAAATTAATTTAATATACTTAGAATAACCACTTATGTCTATTATCAACTAGAAGTATGTGAATAACTTTTAATATTGAGCAGTGGGACAAAAAAAAACCAGCAGTGTATATTAACCGCTAGAATTAATTAACCAACTTCATAAATGAACAATCTAAGTACTAATTTTGCAAAAAATGTTATACTTCGTTGTCAGTGATCAGAAGTTAAAATCCCACAACGTTTTCAAATACGCTCTGCTGAATACTTGAAAAGAGTCGGTTGAAAAACAAATAAATGACTACATCACATTACACAACTATTGTTTTTGTATTATAAAAAATATATTCCGTATAATATATTAGATTTAAGTGCACAAAATAGCACGGATACTTACTTGAAGTTGCATCGAATTTTCAATTTTAATTGCTTTTATTTGGCAACCTCGGGTGTTTAAAAACGGCGAGACAGCAAAAATTCCAAAAAACTTAAATATTTCGAGAACGTTATATCATAGGGAAAACAGGTTGACTTTATTCACTTTTTATCAAAAATTACGTATAAAACAAGCATTCTATTCATGCATTTAAGCCTATTTAGACGAACTCGTGAATCAAGGTCGGGGTTGGAAGCACTGATGACACATGATTTTATGACGTTTTATCGCTTTTCACTTTGTTTAAATATTTTGTCCCCTGCAAAAAACTCTATGTCACTAAAACATGTTCAGAAGTTCATTTTAGAAAGTAATTAATTACTTTAAAAAATCCAAGTGTATTAAAAAAAATTACTAAAAGCATAACGAAATCAATTCCGTAGGTAAGATGTTTCAAAATATTTAGTCATATCCTCCACTTTATCATAAGACTTCATTACTTAAAAATTCTTATCATGACGTTGTTTGTTTCTTAGTAATAAAATGTTGAAAAGGAAACACTTAATTTTTTAATTTTTTATGATCGGTTTTGAAAGGCTAAACTCTTGATAGAAATCCTATGAAATAGTATGCAGAAATTCTGAATATTTTATAATTAATTAATCCTTACTCTGTTTGAATAGCTAATGTTCATCGTTCAGAATGGTGATAAAAAAGCTGCGTAAACAAAAAAGTAAAGTTGACATTGTCCTAAACTGACGTGCATATTTTTATGGCTTTCTATTAATTTATCAAGAATCGTGATTCATGAACATTAAGAAATCAACATGCATATTTGATAAATATTTCTGCAAATGACTGCATGGCTTGTAAGTGCTGTAAATTTTGATTCAGTATAACTAGCGTAACAGAAATACTTGGGGTTTCATAATATATTCAATTAAATAGCTAAATTTATTCATTGTTCCGTACATTTATAATTTTTTCATTGCAAATTTAATTTGTAGTCTCAAATCGTATAATATATAAATTATTGCAATGAAGACGAAATTCGAAGTTTTCTGTAATCTCTGTGTGATGTGTCTGTGTGTATGTGTGTGAATATATATTTTGTACACGACTTCTCAAGAAATAAGTAATCGTTACGACGGAACAGAAAAATCAAACATTCAGAACCATCCAAATTTTCGAACGATTTCTTTCATCAACGCCAATTATCGTGAATAAATAATCATTTTATACGTAATTTGTCATAGTAAAACTCTTATTTTAGTATCCTGACATAAACCGTTCTTGAGATATTACACATTTTACGAATAAATTATCAAAAAGATTACGTGAAATTAAAACAAATATTCAAAATAAACTAACTTTCCGTACTCAATACATCCAATAAATTCATTAATATTATTTTCTTGCATTTTGGCATGTTCCATATTCACAAGAAAAGGCGGTTTTCTAACAGTATTATGCTTCAAGGCCCATTAATTCGCCAAATTTCACTTCACTAGGTCAACCACTGCAAATCAATCTACTATTTGATTTTCTAATGTCTGTAAAAAGGAACATACTATTAAGTGATTGAAAAACTATATTCTATTTGGCAAAGAAATTTCAGAACAAGTCAAGTAGTTTTCCGTGTATGATTAGCATTACTTCTGCTTTTAAAAAAAAATTTGGATACAGGAAATATTAATTAAATAATGATATTTGGATTTGAATTTAGCACCCGCACATTAATAAGTTATTTTATTTAGACAACAAATTTGGTTAAAGCTTTAATTTAATGGTTGAAGCTTTAATTTTAATTTAATGGTTGATGTACCTAAATATGTGTCAAAATATGAGTGAAAATATTAATACACCAACAGAATTCATCATATTGTATCGGAAAAATCATGTGTATCTCCCATCATATTTTTCATCCTGCTTTTTATTCCTAGATCTTTATACTAACTGCTTTCAAGCAGTTTGATATGCGATTTGTATATGCTCTACTTTCTACTGTCAAACTTTGAATTATTTCTCTTTCAAACTTATTTTATAATTACTTTAAATTAAATTTCTGTGAAATAAATGTAACAAATGTAACTGCATAACTTTTATGTTGATTTTAAATTACATTCGTGCGAAATTCTTCTCTCTCAGTGATAAAATTCATTTCTAAATCCGACTTACGCTGGCAAATAATTCAAATTTCCAATTTTTTAAGGATTCTGTTCAACAAAACCTTATAATTACTTCTTTTACAAAGGTTTCATGAGGACTTTAAACTAAGTTGAAACACGCATTGGGAGCAACATTCATTTTTCAATACATTGTCCTTTGTTGTTTGTATAGAGCAGAAGTGTCCTTCTTAGCCATGACGTCAACCATTTCGTTACACTTTATGCCACAATGTGCAAGGATCCTCATAGATCTACCTATCCAGATAATAATTTAATTGTTGATCTGCTACTTTGAATGCAGATGCTGAAAAGTTGACAATTATTATATTTTTACTTTCCCTACAATATATGGTAATGTGTAGGGAAAGTATGGGAATCGTGTCAAAAATTGTAACGAGAGTATTTGACTGATCTACATGTGTGCTCAGTGCCGGCGAGGGGGTGTACCTGGGCGGAACGGGCGAAGCACGTCGGGAGAGTAATCTCCTGGTAGGGTCACCCAAGGCGTGAAGACCGTTCCATTATGCTCAGCTAAGGCCTGCAGGCATCAGGAGCAAAGACAGACTTCAACCCATGGACTTGTGCAGGGTGCTCTAGACTTCACCACGGTCCAACTGAAGCTGCTCATTCCCTCCTCCATATGAGTTTGTTGACTAACTTGCTAGACTTAAAAGTGGCCACCTTAAGTGTATTTCTTCTGAACGCGGTGGAAAAATCCATCCCACTTGTAATAAATGCTGTGACCATCCGGCCTCCCCGGAGCACATATTGAGTTGCGTCGGACTTTCCAAGGAGGACTTGACATCTGCCCCCCTTTTAGTTATTGATTTTATGGCGGTCAACAACCTTCTGGAGTTGATCTGACTTATGTCAGATCTGTTAAAGAGAATAAGCAGCAACAACAACATGTTTTGGGACCTTTAAAACCCCAAAATAATATTTTTAGCGTAACGTCTGTCTGTGCGTCTGTCTGTAAAATGTATGTATCCACTCTAGCTGAAAAACTAATTACCCAAATTTCACAAAATTTGGTAGATAAGTCACATGCGGATTATCCTGGTGTTGATTAGATGTTGGTACGATTCCGGAAAATGAACCTGCATTTTTTCTGAAATGGCCCTCAATAAAGTATTTATCCACTTTAGCTGAAAAACTAATTGATCGAATTTCACAGAATTTGGTAAATAAGTCTTCTGTGGGATATTTAGATGCTGATTAGATTTTGGTGCGATTCGGAGAGAATTAGCTTGCCTTTCTTTTTCAAAATAGCCCGCAAAAGTTGGCAAAATCTAAAATAAAAGACTACATATGCTCAAATGTATCAATTAAATGCTTGTTTTATACGTATTTTTTGACAACGTAAAGATTAAAATCAATAACTCTATGACTAACTGTTCTTGACATGTTTTGTTTTTTTTTTACATTTTTACAACGTCTTCATCGAAAACATGTCCACTTCCCAAATTAAATCAAATATTGAATCAAAAGTGAAAATTCAGTGTAATTCCAAATAATTATGCGTGTTATTTTGTGCAATTAATAAATTATTAAAGTAACAAATTGAAAATGAATTTGATTCTGTAGGCTACCCACATCAGACTTTTTATTACCCAAAGAGTGACAAGGGATAGTTATAATGGCCGGCCAGCAAAAACACAGATATATCAAAACACATAGTGGGCACAGACATACATAGACAATGTGCATAGACATAAGTTTCACATATGCATCAAAACAAAATTTGGGAAAATTTCGAAATAGTATAGGGAATGAACAGTTATCTCCAATTTAAATTGGGAAATAATTAGCAATACAGTCAATAAAATGTCAAATAAAATGCCAAATAAAGTCAAATAAAATAGTCAAATAAAATGTCTAATAAAGTCGTCAAATAAAATATCAAATTACTGAAAAGTCATTAAATGAAACAAATAAAAGAACAATATACAATTAAAGGACAAAACAGAACGAAACACTTGAAGCAGTTATGGAAAGCCAACAACATTGACCAAAACATTTTTAAAAGCAGAAGTAATGCTACTCATACACAGAAAACTACTTGACTTGTTCTGAAATTTCTTTGCCAATTAGAATACAGTTTTTCAATCGCTTAATGGCATGTTCCTTTTTACAGACATTAGAAAACCAAATAGTAGATTGATTTGCAATGGTTGGCCTAGTAAGGTGACATTTTTTAGAATGTAGACAATCGAAAGTGCAATGCTCAACATTACAGATACATTTTTAGTAGCTTTAATATCTAATTTATTTTTAAATAGGCTATGAGTGGTTAAAAGGTAAACAATATATTTATTGAAAATTTGAAGATCTAAGATAACAATGGGAAGGAAGGATTCAATTCTAACAGGTTTATTCCTGCGAGAAGAAACAGAAGTATTCAATATGATGTTACAAGTTTGAAAATTAAAAGATTTTTACAAAATTTTGATAAACAGGAGTAAACTATGGGGAACATTAATTGGTTCTCCTTCTGATAAGTCAATTTTTGCGAAATGATCAGCAAATTCATTTCCCTCTAGGCCAACATGCGATTTAACCTAACTGATATGGACAAAATGTTTCCTGTAATAAATCGAATCTTTGATTCTTTTAATATAATTGTATAATTGGACTCCTTATTTATTTATTTTATTTTTTCAAATGGCCAGGCACTTTGACCTTCGTCATTCGCCTTTATTACAGCGGCCAAAGTGTGAACCATTTAGCCGTCCATTGACGTTGCCCCAGGCGCACCAGAGGGGGGCGGATCACATTGCGCCCACAACACAAACATCCATACCTTACGTGGGGCTCGAACCCACAACGTGGCGGTCACTCCTTATTTATAGAGCTTAAAGGAAAGATTGAAGATAAGCTATCAGAATAAATATTAACAAAAATTTTATTATCCAAAAAGGCTGATTTAGAGTTGGACAAAATAACAGCTACGCTAAAGTAAAATCTACGTAGAAGGAATTGTTTGAGAGTCACATAAATGGCCCCTACCTCTTCACCAAAATGAGTAGAATCGGATGGAATAAGAATGTAATGGGAGAAAATTTTACGAAGCAAACCATCCCTGTCTATAAAGAAACCATCAATGTATACAAATGTAACCATTGGTCGGAGGGATAGCGGTTTTTTTTTAGTTTTCAGAACAATGGCTCGAACCTGTCAACCATGCATCTTTTTGTTTTTAAAATAAATATTTGCTTTTAAACAAATATTTGCTTTTAAATAAAAAGTTGTATATGAAAGTAATATTTATTTAACTTTACAAATCATTAATTTTCTGTTTTTGATTTCAGTTTTCAAAATAAAATTTTTGAAAATTGAAAAGCAAAGATAAGAGGGAAATTTTAAATCAAATTTACTTTCTTAGATTTATATTTATACATTTATCTGAGTGAGAAGCATTTAGCAAAAACGTTCATCCGAAATATCAAAAATAAGTTTTCATCAGGATATAAAATTAATGTATTGCAAAAATTGTTTGTTTTTCCTAAATTACGTTGTAGAGTTAGAAAATCGGTAGATATTAAGACTTTTTCCTTTTTTCTTTCTACACAAAATTTTATCTAATAACCCATAGTTTTTATGAGCATCCACGCTTAGTACTATTTTGAAGGTAGGTACTCAAACTTTTCCAAACAACATCCATCACGTTAACTGCGCAGCGACGCAAAAATCATTCGAAAATTTAGATTGATGATGAGCTAATCACAGTTACCAAAAAATCAGTAAAATGCTCCGTTGCACTGTTTAGCGATTCATTCCGGCAATTTTGCGGAGCGAGAAATTTCTTTTTTTGCTCCAGATTAAAATATGAAGAGATGAAGTGCAGATCTGTTTTTCTTCGAGTTTCGAAACTTTTCTTCTGCAGATGAGCGAGATAAAAAATTCTTTGTTCAAAGCTGACGTGAAAAATGTATCAATATCTAAGTTAGAGAAAAATGAGTTTTAGATTTAGTTATGAAAGAAGGAAAAGAATTTTAAAAAATCAGAAATGTAAATGACAAGCAGAAAACTTCCTTTCCACCACTTTAACCATCTTTCAGATGTTTAGGGATTTCATAAAAAGTGCAATTCGGAAAGATAAGATGCTATACTCACTAATGCAAACATATAATTAGGACTAACACTTGTCCCGACTTGACCTGAAGATCTTTATCAGTTTTATGCAACGGGTTTGTTTTTTGCCAAGTTTAGATTCTGGCATTGAATATATAGGTTTTTCTGTCATTGAATGTATAGGTGTTATGCTGAAAAGCACATAATAAACGTGAAAAGGTTAGATAAATGCTGTTATCTGGAATGGTAGCTTGCTTGGTCCAATTAAGTTATGTTTCAATTTTCTGCGCAATGCTTTGCCAGCTGATGAGCAATCTTCATTTAGAATGTGGATGTATCGCCTACAACAGTTCTCTAAATTCAATTGCATTTTAAGTGACTAGTGGTTTGGATTGGACCAAGTGACCTGAGACGTAACAAGAGAGATCAATCATGCATAAGGCATTGATGATGAAACACTTTCCAACTGAAATGCAATTTTATTTAAACATCCCTAAAATATGATACATTCAGCGGGGGATATTTTTTTTAATTATCACAGAACTACAATAATTTATTTTACTTGTAAACTTAAAACTTCATCGAAAAGAATTAGCGTTATTCAAACGACGTCATCGAAATATTAATCGTCTGGTTCTCTATGTAAAAGCACTGAATATTGCATTCATACACTTCTATTTCAGACTCCAGAGTTAAATAATTTTTAAACAGGAACAATATACAATAAAACAGCACTTAAATGCTCTACTAATTTCACAGAATAAGGAATATTATTCTCAAAATACTTTCATAAAACAGTAGCTGCTATTCTCAAAACATTGACAAAAATCGCAGTTCAATGTAGCTCGTATCACGTCCTTTCGTCAACTCCACTCCAACGGAGGGATGAGTCTTTTTATAGTCTCTTTATAGGAACTTCTGGAAATCTCTTCATATCTTCTCGATCAAGACTTATCGTTATTTCGTGAAGTTTCTAGAACATTCCAGAAGTCGCCAAATGTTGCCAAATTGGCGATAAATTGCCAAATCTGGAAACCCTTCTTCTAACTGGAAAATTTTACCGACTCTAGGTTCACGTCATCCACACGTCATGCTGACGTCATGGACTGTGTTTTCTTCGCCTGGCCTTCGAAATAGACGAAAGAGGAGGTGCCGAAGGGAATATTGCGCGTTCGCAACAATATTATTTTTCCCGTGAGTAAAATGTTACTATTTAAAAATACAATAATACCAGTTTCCCATATTTGAGATTTAAAAATACGAAAATCCCTGTTTTTGTTTTGTCTTGAATGCCCTATTACATTCCCTACATACATAATATAATGTAGAGGGAAAGTATTGTGACAGGGTTAAAAATTCGAATTCCAGTTCTTAGCTGAAAAGCACGTTTTAAGCGTCCCTATATTCGAAACAAAGATAATGTCTGTGAGTATATATATATGAATGTATGTGTGTGTGTGTGTGTGTGTGTGTGTCTGTATGAGGGTGTGTGTGTGAGAGAGCGTGTGTGTATGTGTGAAGTAAAGAACGAAGTGATAGTATCTAACGTAATTTTATTATATTATTACAATCGGCGAATATTAGAACTCTACTGATTTTAAGCGCAATCGAATGTTCGACAGAGCATCTAATATTTGAATGAATTTTTGAAAAATGATTTAAAAATCAGGATTTTCAATAATGTTAAATAAATACTCATTTCATGCGTGATTTTTATTTAGAAAATGAATGACACAAATTTTAAAAGGCAACCGATCATGAACTGTTGAGATTGCTCGTATTTCAAATAAATTTCGAAGAAACTATAACATTTAAAAAGTAGTAACTATCTTGAAATATGTTCATTATCCATATGCAATAGCATGAGACATATTTGTTAACATCGATCTAGTGGATTTGTTAACATCGATCTCGTGGATTTGTTAACACAGGTCTCGCTCCATTCAAAAGAGACGATACTTTTTGTAATAGTTTAGTATTTTAAAGCCAAAGAATTCGCCCATAATAAATTTTTTTATGGGACAAAACGTCAATTACATTTTGATAGGGATATTGTTCGTGAGTGCAAATAAGTCCTTTATTCTGGACAGATAACTTGCCAAAAACAATTCAATTTACATGATGTTAATATGAAAAACATTGAGCCATGATTGTTGTACGGCATTGTTTCGCTGTTAAAAAAGTAAAGTTATTGCATTATGTAGGGAAGATCAGGTACTACCCACATCAGATTTTTTTTTTTACCATTTTGTACTAAATATCTTAATCTGGAGGTATTCAAACTCGCTTTTCTTTCAAAATTCCCAAATCGAAAATTTTTAATGCATTAATTTCTCTATATACAGTAGTTTGACAAAGTAAAATTTGACTTTATAGCAAAAATTGTTGTTTCTCAGTTGGACTAAATTGTTAAAATAATATATATACTCTAAGTTTCCATATATAGCAGTAAAATTATAACTAAAAAAATTCTACCTGGGTTCAAGAATTCTTACTGTGTTAAACATGTTCAAACGTAGTTAAAATCTCGAATTCAAAGTTTTCTGGGAAATACATTACTTTATAAACAATAGTTTGAAAAAGTAAAAATGAATGCATCTTTAACGGTGTTGATCCTATTGTTAGAACACTCAGAATATGAGGTGGAGGATAGCCTGTTTTTGAAGACTGTAGATTTGAACGTTTGTTTGGAAGGTAAAACCTTGAGGAGAAAGATCACGTTCAGTCAAAATTGGTGGCATCTTTTCGGATGCCAGTTGATATAGAAAAAATTACAGCTCCTACTCACTTGATGACAGAGATAGTTATATAAAATTTCAGACGCAGAAGGCACAAAATATTGAAATGCATCGAGAACGAGTCATATTAATACATTATAAATTATGTAATTTGCTCTTTAAACAGAAAATTTGTATATGAAAGAAATATTTATTTAACATTATCAGTTATTATTTTATCTTTCATTTCAATTTTCAGAAAGCATTTTACGAGATTAGTTGAGCATTGCAGAGCAAAGATTGGGAGTAAAAGATACCTCAATTTTACTCCTCTAGATTCATATTTGTACATTTATGTAAGCGAAAACTCTAATATCGACCTCTAATGTAAATATCCATCATAAGTTTTTAGTAAAGTATAAAAATGATCGACTGCAAAAATAATCAACTTGCTCCAGTCTTCTTTATAAATATAGAAAATACTGGTTTGTTTTACAAAATACTTATTTCACTTTCTCCTTACAAAATGTTATCTAATACATAATTTATAGTTTTTCTCAACTCCACCAGACACTCAACCTTTTCCAAACAACATCCATCACGTTAACAACATACTAACGAAAAATCATTCTAAAATTTAGATTGATTATGAGATAATCACAATTATCAAAAGTCAATGAAATGCCCCGGTGCACAATTTAGCAATTCATTCCGGAAATTTTGCGGATCGGAAAATTCATTTTTCTACTCCAGACCAAAATACGTGAAAAGATGACGTACATGTCTGTTTTTCTCCGAGTTTCGGCACTTTTCTTCTACAGATGAGTGAGGTGAAAAATTCTTTGTTCGAGTTTAACGCGAAAAATGTATCAATAACCAAATTAAAGAAAAATAAGTTTCGCATATAGTTAAGAAAAAAAGCGTATTCACGAAAAAGGAAATGGTGAAGAATGCGGAAATGCAAATGACAAGCGGAAAAGATTCTTTCCAACATTTCAGTCATCTTTTACATGTTTAGGGATTTTATAAAAAGTACATTTCAGAAAGAAAACTGCACAGATACTGTATTCTCCAGATATTTAATAATGACTAATATGTGTCCCGACTTAACGTGACAGTTCCAGTGGGAAGATACGTATTGGTTTCTGCAAATCAACCTGTTTATCATATCACGATTATATACATATAGTGCAAACATGCTAAGATATATGGAGCGTAAAACTCCACTTAACTTTCTCATGCATGAATCACTATATATAATAGTCTAAAGTTTTTTTGTCTTTCCAGACCTCCCAGAAGCCCACCGGTGATCTAGATAGCTGAATGTTTGCACACTTATAGGATCGATTACGGTATAGAACTTAACGGAGCCGGAATTTCGATTTACACTCCCAGGATGTGGAGTGTTCCCAGGAGCGGAGAAAAAGGGGAGTTTTGAAAAATGTTCCCAGACTCTCTAGAAGCCCCTCAATTGGCCTAGAAAGCTGAATCATGGCACACTTATAAGATCGACTACGGTACAGAACCTGGCGGAGCCAGATTTTTTATTTATCCCCACTCGGAAAAGTATAAAATTAGCAGATATTTTCGAACTGTCATTTTAGACCCTCCAGAAGTTCCTCCGTTAACCTAAAAGGCTGAATCGTGGCACACTTATCAACTTCTACACAGAACCTTACTAAGAAGGATTTTCTATTTATTCCCGCCCAGGGATTAGAAAGTGGAGGGTTAGTACAGCCTGTTTTTAGACTCTCTAGAAGCTTCCTGGTGACCTAGAAAGCTGAATCTTTGCACACTTATAGTATAAACAACAGTACAGAACCTAACGGAACCGAATGTTCGATTACACTCCCTGGAGAAGGATAAAGTGGGGTGTTTCGAAGAGTATTCCCAGACTCTCTAGAAGCACTTCCGTCGACCCTGAAGGCTGAATCTTTACACTATTATAGTATAAACTACGGTATAGAACCCAAAGATGCCATATTTTTCGATTTACACTCCCGGGGATGAATAAGTAGGGTGTTTCAAAGAGTATTTCCAGCCTCTCGAAAAGCACCTTTGTTCACCTTGAAAGCTGAACCTTTGCACTCTTAATGTATCGACTACAGTACAGAACCTAACAGAGCCATATTTTCGATTTACTCAACCCAGGATAGCAAAAAATAAGAGGAGGGTTTCGAACCCTATTTTTAGATCCTCAAGAAGCCCTCTGGTGACCTAGAAGGATAAACCTTTGCATTCCTATAGTATCGACTACGGTACAGAACCTAACGGAGCCAGATTTTTTTACCCATCCTGAGGAGTAAAAAATAGGGGCATGGTTTTGACCAGTCTTTAGACCCTCCAGTAGCCCCTCCGTTGGCCTAAAAGACTGAATCATTTTATAATGTCGATTACGTTATAGAACATAACAGAACCACATTTTTATTTACCCCTGAGAAACTGAGGGGGGGTTTCAGTTTTTATATCTTCCAGAAGCTCCTCCTTTGGCCTAGAAGGCTGAATCATTGCAGACTTCTAATATCGACTATGTTGCAAAACCCAACGGAACTAGCTTCTTAATTTAATGGGGAAAATGGGAGAAGATGGGGGAGATAGGAAAAAATGGGGGACCCTCCAGAAGCTCTTCCGTTGGCCTAGAAGAGTGAATCTTTACACACTTATGGTTGGTGGTAGGGGAAGGAGGGTACGGTCCCTGTGGATGCCTCCCCCACTGGGTTCCGGTCTAAATTGGGTGGCACTTCCCGACCGTCCAAACAGTTACCTTACACCTTTCTGGTAGGTCGGACGGTCTGGGTTTCAACAGCAACAACACTTATAGTATCGACTACATTGAAAAACCTAACTAAGCCGAATTTTTTAAACTCCCAGGGGAAGAAAATGGGGAGGGTTTCGAACTGTTTTTTTAGACCATCCAGAAACTCCCTGGTGATCTAGAAAGTTGAATCCTTGTAAACTTATAGTATCGATCATGTTGAAAAAAAGTTTAAAGTTTCCTTTTAAACCTTTCCTTTTCCAGTGTTCTCTTTTTGCAGTGTAATATCATAAGTTGCGTAGTGACTTCATGATTCTATATAAGGCTTCTATATATTATAGGAGTTCTAATTCTATACGTGTCGTCACGGATCACGAGTATGACATCATCAATTGGTCAGTTTTAGGTTTTCCTATTTTGATCGGTGATAATGGAAATTATCTCTCTGAAGAAAAAATTGGGGGCCCTTTCACGGATATTTGTATATGCCCGTGACGACACCTCTTCAACATATATGCATAATACGAACCGGTGAAGATTCATTGATTAGCTTATTCATCATAACTGATTGCTGCTCTTTTACAGTTCTGCTGTGCAGACTTGGTTTTATAAACACAGAATGTCGAGTTTGCATTTCTGTTCGGCATGTTATATTTTACTGTTGTTTCTATCAAAAGGATGTTTAAATTAAATTTGAAGTTTAAATTTACTTAACTACGGTACCGTTCTGCCAAAAAAATATATTGTGTTTCAAAAGTTTTCGACCAGCTTTGGCACTTCACAAAAATGACGCTTCGGTCTATATGTTTCCATGTAATTGCATTCCACTACTCAAACTTCTGTATTTCGGACATTGCGTAAAACCTAACGTATTCATATTTTCGATTCCTCCCACCCTCTGGCGAGGAGATTGTGAGGTTTTTTAGTCTCTCCAGACCCTCAAACAGCACTCAAGTGGCTTAGAAGGCTGAATGTATGCACATTTATAGCATCGATCACTAGATCTAACCAAACGGAATTTTCTAAGTGCACAAAATGGAGAGTGAGGAATAAAAGTTTCTCAGATCCCTTCCGAAGCCCTTACCAGGGACATAATAGGCAGAAAATCGACCACGAGGTTGGGCCTAATTGGGCCAATTTTCAATTGAGAGAACTGTTTTCGACGCCAAACACCATACATTGTTAAATAAAATCATACTTAATTTAAGCGAAGTTGCAACTGAATTTGTAAAACTGTTATTTTTCCTGTCTTTGACAGGCTTAAATACTAGTCTTCCATAAATTGTTTATATTCACGAGTAAAATAGTCACTATTGGTTCAAGTGACCGGAGGTGTTGGTCACACTTTTAGACGAAAATTATTTAGAATGTTAAGATATACACATATATTTATGCCAAATTATGAAATTGAACCATTCTTCTATTTTTGATTGTGACGAAATTAAAATCGGACAACCTTAATTATTTCAATGTATTTATAAATAAGTAGAGAAGGAATTACATATATCTTACGAATTCGGTTCAACAATCGTCGGAAAGAACGTTCTTCAATCATTCTCTCTCTCTCTCTCTCTGGAGGAGGATGCCCTGATGACAAGATTGAAACTCTGCGATAACATTTTCGATCGCTGTGGGACCTATTTGGGTAAAAATCACTTGAAATTTCGTTTCATTATAAAGTAATATAAAAACTGATTTGCATTAAAAAAAACTCGACAAGGTATGTCGTCTCTTGAATTTGTGAACCAACTTTCGCGGCTGTCTGAAGAAGACATATACAAATGTACAGACAAGTATTTTCTTTTATTATGTAAAATTGCAAATATATATTAAATTGCATACAAACTTGTTATAAATGGTATAATTTAAGCAATTAGCTTTTCTAAGTTTGCAGAACAGAATCTTTCCCGAAAATCGACTTAATAAATCCTGTGACCTATAGAGCATTCCACATGTCGTGACCTCAACCCTGGCAACAGCATTGCAACCGTGGATTAATCTGAATGCTAACATGGATGCTGCAATTAAAGTTACAAAGACGAGGGGAGGAGGGAGAGAACCCGGTTTATTTACGGAAATAAACCGAGTTTTGGGGAAAGGAATTTTGAACAAATTGTGAATTTTGAAAGATTCCAAAATGGGGAAATTTTCAATCACTACAGTTTGCATTATAAAAGAAAATGCATGATCTAAAACTAATATTTATTTTTTTCATACGGAATTATAAATTACTGAAGTATGGAAAATTGAAAGAGTTTTGATAGATTTAAGAAAAATATTTAAATTATACGACTTTCTTATTATATATAAAAATGAAAATTAATGCCATAAATAAATTGAATTTAATTTGTAAATATTTTGAATGTAAAAACTTTTCGAACAATGGAAAACTTATTACAATCTGATTTATTCATCTAACATTGAACGATAATAAAAAATCTATATTAGCCCCATTAACATTTTTATAATTCTGTGACTAATATAATTTGCTTATTTTCAACAAAATTTTCAAATTTTCAAAAATTTTAATTCAATAAACTTCACCTTTAAACTAGTACAGAAATTTAGTAGATTTATCTACATGGCGATTCTTCAATAAAGTTTAAACTGCTTAAAAAGCTTAAATTATTTTCATCCCATCAAGTTTTCCAATGGTTCCAAAATTCCCGATTTATTCCCCAAAATTCCCGATTTATTCCCCAAAATTCCCGGGTTTTTTCCCCGTTTCTCAAAATTCCTGGATTTTTCGCCACTCTAGCTAAACTGTAATAACAAGTTCCAAAGAATTCCTGTGATGGATAATTAGGAATTTATGGGGTATTAGTAATTATATTGGGTACAAAACCTCGATACCTATCACAGAATTCCTTAAAAAATTTCAAAAACAGGAAAAATCAGGTTTGTTCGCCGGAATAAACCAAATATTTT
Source organism: Amaurobius ferox (assembly GCA_951213105.1). Lineage (NCBI taxonomy): Eukaryota > Metazoa > Arthropoda > Arachnida > Araneae > Amaurobiidae > Amaurobius > Amaurobius ferox. The sequence continues at coordinate 76,822,864 of OX578137.1, read as the reverse complement.
GGGAAGGAAATTTTGAAAGTTTCCAAACCGTGGGAATTTTCAATCATCACATACATTTTTTATTGTAAAAGAAATATGGATCTCCCAAAGCTAAAATTTATATTTTATTTTGCATTCGGAATTGTAAATAGCTAAAAAACGGGAAATTGAGACAGATTTGGTAGATCCAAAAAAAATTTTAAATTGTAACTTTCGTATTTTTTATAGAAATGAAAATCAATTCCACAAATAAATTGTAATTTAATTTGTAAATATTTTAAGTTAAAAACGCTCCAAACGATGAAATACTTATTACGAAATGATTAATAAATTCATTCATATTCATTTAAATTGGACGATAATAAGAAATCTATATTAGTCCCAATAATATTTTAACAATTTTGTGAATACTATGATTTGCACATTTCCATTAAAAGTTTTTTAATTTCGAATTCTTAAAAGTTATATTTCAATAGACACCACAAGTACAAAGATTTAGTAACTTTATCTAAATGGCGATTGATCCTTAAGATTTAAACTGCCTAATGTGCTGGATTAGTCAGAGAATGTAAAAATGCGTAATTAAGTTTCTTCCTATCAAAATTTTCAATGCTTCCAAAATTCCCTGGATTATTCCCACTTTTCAAAATTCCCGAATTTATTGCAACTCTAAATTCCACCCGCGTGTAACGTTAAGTCAGGCAGTTGTCACTGGGTTACTTTAATCGAAGAAATATTTAGCCTTGATATTCAAGTGGAGGTGGTTTTATTAAATTCTCCTGGAGGTTGCCAGTGTCAATCGAAATCGCCCGCTTGGCATGTAAAACGAAAACGTGGAATATATAAAATTTATATTTTAAAAATAAAAATGGTATTTTAAGTATACTTTTCACTATAATTAATTATTTACTTCATTGTCAATGATGGATTCGAAGCATAAGCATTAAATCTGCATCAAAAGATGTTTATATACGCCTAAAGTTTCACCCGATGTCCTATAAACGTATCCAAAGCCATGTGATATCATGTGGTAAAGCTCTTTTTCACCAATCAGAGTTAGTAAAATTTACGTCAGGACGAAACAGAAGGGGAAATGAAATTTGTAGCTAATATTGTTTTCAGTATTTTTACCTCTATGTTTTCTTTAAAGTTTAGGTCTGGCAACAATACTGAGCGCGCAAATTTAACAATTTTATTTATTTACTTTTGGTATTTTTAAAGTTTTGCGTAAAAAGTCTTATTTTGCTATAAATAACTAGGATAGTAATCAATTTTGTTCTTACTTCTGAGCTATTATTTGAGTCAATTTTAAAAGATGATTTCAAAAACTCCAGAGAATGGTTTGTAATTACTTCGATATTTAACGGAATGAGTATTTTTTAACCGTTTTTAACGTATTTTTGTTAACTAAACGCTTATCAAAGTATGAGTTGAAATAACTTATATTTTTTCATTTTTTAATATGAACCAATAATAATTACTGGTCCTTTTGTATGAAATAAAATTGAGTGTTTCTATTATTTTGAATGTATGTGTAAAATGAAGGCATTATAGTAAAATGACATTAACAGTTGAGTCTGATTCAATACTTATTTAGATAAACTAATCTAATAGTCAGCAATAGACAAAGTTCGTAATTCATAGCATTAGACAGTGATCATAATTCATAACATTAGACAGGGTTCATAATTCTCATAAATACCTGGAATACTCAAGAAATTTAAATGCTGCTCGAAATTTACGATTTGCATTTGTTTATCGGAAACTAGTTAAAATTCATTTAGAATCTACAAAAACCCTCATTATATAATCTTAAAAAATCTAAACTATTTACATGAATTTACTTACCAAATTTAAATTAATTTTGATACATAAAATAATCATACACTATTACAAAATATAATGATTGAGACAGAAAATTTCCCTGGCAAAACTCAGATTTCATTTCTAAGTGTGAGTACAAACTCTGCAGATATTTTAGGTTTATGTTCTGTGATCTTTCCTTAATTCCTATTCCAAGTGCGACTGCAGTCTTGACATTTTTCAAAATCATCAATTAGTTAATGATAAGTTTAATTAGTAAAGCATGTCACTTTGCGCATATTCAGTAATGAATTGGTTTACAATGCAAAATGTGGTGGTGATAAATAAGCATATATACATTTCGGAAATCAACTAGATTTTCTTCTTCACTGTAAAAAAGTGATACCTAAACACCCTAAGAAACACCATACTTGAGATATAAACACCCAAGTAAGCACAAAGCTATGTCGGCCAACCTAAAGTAAAGAAATCTAGTTGATTTCCGAAATTTATGCATGCTTATTTATCTTGATTTGCACTGCATTTTACATTGTAAACCATTTCATTTTCAGTTGAATTGTTTATATTTTTATTTTAAAATATAAATATTCTAATTGTATGTATAAAGTACATATGGTGGAAAAAAGTTTTTATTTATGGTTGAGCCTGCTTATAACCCAAACACAAAGCATTTTTTCACCAGATATTACTATTAGAAATTAATATTTGTATTGTAATTTGTTGCAATTCAATGTTAAACTTCAGCCCATAATTTTGTAATAATTGATTATTTGCAAAAGCAAGTTCATAATTTTAATAGGTTTGACTGTAATTAGATTTATTTTACTCCAGTTCTTAAATTAAAATTTAGTTTATATATAATTTGTTTTTCTATTTTTCTTTTCAACTGAAAATAAGAATAGGAGTTGAACATCACTAACAATGTGCAATAGAAAAGTTATTATATGTAGTAATAAAATATGTAGTAATATAATAGAGTTCAAATTGCCTTGAATGAAAAATGTTCTACTGTTTTTTATTAAATTAAAATAAATGTAGAAATGTATTTGATTTTAATGATGATTATATGTTCTTTAAAGTCCAGTTGTCTGGTAAAAAGAAATATTTTATACAAAATGTAGTATAAAATTTCTTAAGCCTAAATAAATTTAAAATTAGCCTAAATAAATTTAATTTTTTATAAAAGAAAAACAAACATGTTTTTCTTTTATAAAAATGAAGCCATATTTTCAGAAGAAAAAAATCCCTGCTTTAGAGTTTTTAAATGCACATTTTCATTTCTTTTGTTATGTTTAAATCCTTAAAATTTGATTATTGATTTTAGGGATGGAACAAAATATAAATCCTGTGTACCAGTTATTGGAAGACATATTTGAATCCAGTATTCTTGAAGCTGATTTGACTGATTCAATTGACAATTTAACTCAGCTTTATGAATCAGTAAGTTTGTATGCATCTCTTGGTTAAATTACTTCTATGTGTACATTTATTGCCATTTTTAATATGCTATTATTACCACCAGTCTATATCTGATTTTCATGAAGCATTTATAAATTGGGTTTTAAAACATCAGTGTTAAATATAACTAAGCATTTAGCATTGATATTAAATTAATAAAGTTAAATTAAAACACAATTTCTGTACAGCCATTTAATGAAACGCAATTACTATGCAACCTCCTAGATCACCTAACAAAATGTAAATATTATACACTTCCCATAGAAAATGCTACATATGCGTTCATGGCATCTGGATACCCTCTAACAAAACACAATTAACATGCTATCCATAAAAGCACAATTGCTATACAACACCCTAACAAAATGCAATTACTATATAACTCTCAAGATCACTTAACACAGTGGTGAGTAACCTGTTGCATGCGTGGCACATAGAGGTGTCTTGTGTAGCACACAGAAACTTCTTTTTTTTTTCTTTAATCACATTTATTATGTGGTGACTTAAGAAATTCCGGCATCATACTAGTTTAATCTTAAAGAAGTAATATAGCCAATGGTATGTATTATGCAAAATTTTAAAACCAGTGACATAGTGGTAACTTTTAAGGATGAAGACTGACTGTGGGATTTCACATTTCTTGCTGGTGTAATAGGGTATTTGAACAGTTTAAATTTATGTTTATAAAGAAAAGACTATCTAACATTGGTTTGTATCATTTTTCATGACTAAACTTTTGCTTTTTTGAAAATGATTTTTCTCAAAACAAATTATCTCTATTCGCAAATGCTAAAAACAACAAAAATATCTAAGCATGCCCCAAATTATGAGAGGCACAAAAACTTAATACCTGTTTTACATGATTCCTTTGTAGTAAGATTTTGTGACTTCGAGAAAGACAAGAAAATATTGAACTTTTTTTAAACCCCATTTTGATTTATGTTGGGGTTCTAAATCACTATCCTCTTAACATGCAGAAAGAAGTTATTAGCTTTCAGCATAATATTGCACTTAAATACAAAAATACAAAAAAAATTATTTCCATTTATACCAGTCTAAAATAAGTTGAATTCTGGAAATTTATTCTAGTTCCTGATTTTCCGACTTTTCACGAATTTACACTGAGTTACTGTTGTAGGGTTGGTTCACCTTACATTTGTAAACAATTGTTTTTAGTAATGAATATGATTAATGCAAAACTACTTTTGAAACATGATCAGACCTACCATCGTGCAATATATAAAAATCTGTGTCATTTTCCTATCTCAAATAAACACCAATGGGTTATCAATTATCAACATATCTCACAGCAAGAAAAATATTGTAGTTAGTTACATAAAGTATTTACTTACTGCTTGTTGTTCTGTGCTGTGTTACTATGCTATACTATTTAATTTACCCTATATGTTAAAGAACAGCATAGCCTTTTTAACATTTCATTGAATGACAAACAGTACAAAACGTTTGAATAGAATATCTTTCAGAAAACAATGTTCTGGAGTAAAACAGCTTTTGAGATTTGTTTAATTTTAATTTTTACAATATTTTAATGAACCACAATATGCTTCTAGTGTTGCCATTCAATATTAAGAAAAATTACTTGTAGTGGGAAATAATTGATGTATCATTTTTTATACAAATGCTCAAAGCTATACCCAGAAAATTTACTATGTGCCAGAAAATAAATTTCGCATAAGAAGTAATAAAAGTGTAATTCAACTGTGGTGTATAATGTCCCCCTTTTCTCTCCTGAAAATAACTTTAAATTCAACATTGGTACTAACTAAACATACTATTGGGATACGTTTAGCTAAACATACTCGCGGTGTTAAAAATAGTAAACTATCCACCGCTCTAGCTCAGTGTGTTATTAACAATAATTTTCATTCTATGTTTGGTAAGACTTTCTTTTAATTAGCTGCAATAACCCCCATAATATTTTACTTTATGAATCCCTTTTTATTTATCTTTACCTTGATTCTATTTGCAATTTTGATCCCTTTCAGACCCTTAGTTATGCTTAGCATCTCGTACTCGACTCTCTACATGTTAAACCTTTAAATGATTTTCTGAATATTTAGTAGTTATTTTAGTTTGTTTTTGACGACATTTCTATTGGTTTCCATTTAATTTATGAACCTTTTTCCTATTAATGTATTTTTGTATTTTACAATCAAATGATATTTTAAATGCTCATATTTGGAAATGTAAAATGATTGATATGTCAATTTTATCTGGTGCTTATAGCCTGTATTTAAGCACATGTTCACCACTTATTTTCAATTTGCCACTGATGAAGAGCATGGTAATGACTGAAAGCGCTATGACTGAGTAGTTTTAGTATGTCGTAAAAGGAAATTTTAATAAAATGCTTTTAATTATGGCCAATTTTTTGGTTGTCTTTATTTTTAATGTATTCATTACTCCATACTTAACTTATTTTATAATGATTAAACGTAATTGGTTATTGTAGTAATAAAGTATAGAACTTGTGAAATATTTTTCTGGGATGTTTTATACTTTATATATTTTTTTTTAATCAAAGAATAGTTAAAATAATGCACATGTGTTTCAGTTTTCAGGTCAAGGATTTGAATCAGGTTTTAAAGATATTTTGATGCTAAGTGTTTGTGAACCAAGAAGGAGTAATGATGTTCATAAGTTGTTCCGATTTATTTCTGACTTTGCTGTCTCCCTTGATAATAAATACAAATCTGAAAATTCAAAAAATTCCAAAACAAATAAAGATGAAAATGAAGATCTTGTTCATCCATTCTTGAAATGTTTATTCAAAACTCTAGAATGTGTGAGTAACAATCAGTATATTTTTATTTATTTTATAATGTTTTGTCATATTTATTATTTATATGCTTGCATGTGCATAAGCTTGCCAGCATCTTCAATTGCTACATAAAGCAAAAAAAATTGTTATGTTCAGATTGTTATAATTTGTTGCATATATGGCTGAGTAATCAGCACATCGGTGCTCAGAGCCGCAGGTGAAGGTAGTGCCTTTAGTATGCATAGATCTTTATAATGATTCAAACTCTATTTTATGCTGTAGATCAGAGGTTCCCAAACTTTTTTTTCTCGTGGATCACTTTCAAAGTTTTACTATTTTCGGTAGACCCCCTGCTGCTACATTTCTACTGTATTCCCAAAACTCCTGAAAAATATCACCCCAAATTGGGGGTGTTAAGAAGAAAAAAAAAGTAGCACATTTTCTTGTGTCCTATTTATTAAAATAATACTTCTGGTTATATAAAATTATAAACATTTATTTTTACAAACAATCAACAATTGACAAAAAAAATCAACAATGAACTCTGAAATGTAAATCAACAATATAAAATAGTCATACTTTTAATGAGACGGATGTACTTGATGAATTGACAGCAAATTATCAATATTTGGCTTCAGTTTTGTAAGAAGTAATCTCAAATCTCCCCGTTTTGTGATGTTCAATCTGCTCCTTTTTTTGGTTAACAGGTTGGTAACGGCACTAAAACTTCTTTCGACAAGATATGACGAGGGAAACGCTATCAAAAATTTTCGCGCAATTTCCCACAGCCCAGGATATTTTTCGGGGATTTCTGCCTGCAGCCAAAATGTTTGATAGCCTTTTTTAAATTTCACCTTCAGTTCCTCGTTGGTGCTGAGCTCAAGTAGCTCCTCTTGTAATACCACATTCGCCTCTTCCGTTTCATCAAATGGGGTTATGATCCATGGTGGTATTTCCATCGTCAGAATATCTTCAAATCTATTTTTGAAGTCATCATGCAGGGTATTTAAATGTTGAGCGTATGTCTGAATATCCTCATCAAGACATTCTATCTGTGACAAGTGCGGAAACTGGGAGAATTAGCGCCGACTAATATTTTGCTTCATTAATTTCAATTTACCAAGAAAAGCCGAAATTACACCCTTTGTTTTTATTAAATTAAGGCTGTCCCCTTGTAACTGCAAGTTAACGTCATTGAATTTTTTGAACAAATCTGTTAAGTACGCAATGTCCGCTTTATATTTGATCAGATTTTCTTTTAAATCTGGTGCTTTAGTTTCCAGAAACTCTATCACTGATTCGAAAAGATAATCGAAATCGAAAAGATAATCACTGATTCGAAAAGATAATCTAGATTGCAAGCACAGCGCAAGTCGCATTTCATCCCTTTGCAGGTCTAAACAAGCATCTCGGACGAGCGAGCGTACGGGCGGTACTTTGCAAGTCTCGACATGTGGTGTACACTTGTACTATTATCTATTGTTCTATTCAATTCTGTGTTTAACCTGAGTTTCGAATATTTTTGAATACCTACCTAGTGAATGATGCTACCTGCCTACGTTGATAGGTAAATCCAAGCCAAATTTTTGAATTTGAAAGATTTTTTTAGAAAATTTTTCGTGGACCCCCCCTTATAACTTGTGAACCCCTGTTTTCTTTTCACGTCTACGTGGACCCCCGTGTGGTCTCCTATGGACCCCTGGGGGTCCACCTGGACCACTTTGGGAACCTATGCTGTAGATCCATCTTGTTAAACTATAAACCACCTTCTTTGGTACATGAATACACATGTTTCATGAGAAAAGAGTTCACATATCTTGGCTGCCTAATGAGCAAAGGATGGGCTATCCATTCATCCTTTGCTCATTAGACAGTGAGTAAAGGATGACTAGACCAGTACCTCTGCATTAGACAAAAAAAAATTATTATAATTCAAATGGCCCTTTGGCAAATAGTTGAAAATGATTATTTATTTAAAGTGGGAATAAAATAAAGTTTTTGTTCTACTGATCAGCTTTGGCAGCCAAAACAAAATATTTTTATCACCAATAAATAAATTCAAATTCTCAAAATGTATTCAGAATTTCCAATTTCCACAATTCTTAAAGTCAATTAAAAGTGTTTTATTTTTATTTTTAATCCAATTGAAAATGTTTAACCTTTAGCTTGTGAGGTCATAAAATCTAAACTCTCTCTCAAAATGGGAAAATTCGTTCGAATTCCTATCCCCTTTTGCCATTAGCGGCAAAGAAAGATGGGTGCCCACCTGGAGTCCTAAATGAGATGGAAAATATATTCTTCCTTGAAAAATCCCTTTCTACCATGAGAAACTTGGAGTAAGAGACATTCTTGTGATTTTCACTGAAACCTGTATTCATTACTCTTCGCTGAAAACTCTGATTCTTTATATAAAATGTATAGCCTTTTTTATGCTTTATGTGTACATGAAATTATTTACAACATTTTTATATCATGTTGAAATTATATTATTTTTATAATGAAACATGCATTTTATGGACATCATTCATAAGATATCTCAACTTTCAGTGCACATTTTCTGTCAAGCAAAAATGACACAAGTATTTACATAAAATTTCATTTTATAATAATTTGTATTCATATGGTGTATATTATGTACATAATCGTGCAGTGGGTACTGCACAGGATAAGGAATATTGCATATAATAATGAACTGAATTACAACGTTAAACGCAGTGCAAATCAAGATAAATAAGCATATGTATGTTTCGGAAATCAATTGGATTTCCATTTTCAGTGCAAAAAATCTGTACCTGACGGCTCAAATTAGCGCAAAGTTATGTTTACCAAACTGACACGTTGTAAACCAGTTCATAATTGATTATGTACAAAGTCACATGCTATACTTATTTAATATAACAATTGAAAAGAATTGAGATCCGAATGTCAGCATGTAAAGCATGTGGTATTTTTTATATTTTTGATTATAAGAAAATTTTGATGCAATCTCCCACTTAAAGAGAAAAGAAGAAAATTAAATTACATAAATATTACACATAGCAAAGCTTTTGAAGGAAGTTAAGAAACAATGAAAATGATATTTTTGACATATTTACTATGAATATTCTCTGTGTTTTCATTATATGAAAAATGTTTACTGAAATTGTAAAAATTTAAATCATTTAACTTCACAAACTCATACGCCTATGAATTGTTAAATATTCCTTAGTTACTGAAGTAGGGAAATATATCAATTCATTATATACAAGATAACTAAATAAAGAAAGAGTAACGAGTAAACTATAAGAATAAATATAAAAATTATGCATGTTTACTACATATGTATAAGGTGAAAATGATCTTCATTATAGTTCGAAAAAGATTGGTGAGAAAAAAACGAAACCGGATTTTTACTGTCTCTTCGTATATTGCTAAAGCATAAGTGTAGCTAAAATTTCAGAAAGAGGAAGGGGATAATAACCGAATGGGGGAGTTTACAGTGCTGAAATTCATTCTGCAATAAGGATCCAATGCAAGACTAATATAATTTATCCCTTAATGGAGGATTATGATTCCTAACATCCCCTTTGCCTGCACATGTGATGTATTGTCATGGGGCATTTTTCAACGCAAATGGATGGACATAATTATTTTTAAAATATGAGGCGCAGTTCTTAAAATTAGATTTTAGTTTTATATATATTTTTTTTCCATGGAGCACTATATCCCTTGAATGAAATGGTGTAGACAATCAAAACATAATTATATTTTATAATTTTCTGCGAAAATTGCTAATTAATATGTAATGTTGTATTTAAAAACAAATAATATAACTTCTAGAACAATAATCAACGCTATTCTGAGATATTGCCCGTTATTGATCCAAAATGGAGAAAATCCTGAAACATTAAATATTTTCACTATTATCATATGACAAAATACTTTATAAGTACATTTGACTAATAATGGCTACTTTTGTTTAGCATTTATGATCTAGCAGCTCACTAGATATTAGATATTTTTCTTTTTCATCAGAAACACGATATCTCATGAAATAATGAACTAATTTACATAAACTTTTTATGCATATTTAAATTAGTAACAGTAATAAGCCTATTTATTTTAGTGAAATCTAGTTAAAGACAATCCTTAGTTTGTGTTATAGTTTTCCAACAAAATAAAAATCTGTTAAACTGCAGTGAAAGTCATATGTTGGATACATTACTCATATATATTTTATTTTTGAAAGAAAATACGTCTGATTTGGGAAAGCAATGTTTCTGTACATTGAAAGTATAGTAATGAATTCTGCAAATCTGGTGAAAATACTTAATCAGCTTGGTCATATTTATTAACACCTAATCAAGATGAACAATAGAAACAATCAAGAATTAGGGCAAAAATCGAAAGTTCCCAGATTGTTATTGACGGACTTATTTTATGGCTCAAAATTTTGAGAGCTTAAAAATTGTAAAGAAATTGAAAATGAATGTATGTGAAAAATATAGAGCATTATGCTGAAAATGTTTGAACTATAAGTATATTGGATGAATAATGAACTCCAAACAAATCCTATTCTGGGGGTCATTTAGTTTCCTCCCTATTTGAAGGATTAAAATTCTCTGTTCCCCAATTTTTACTTCGTCTACCTGTGGGTCAAGAGAGATGCACCTCTGATCTATTGTACATTATCTCTGAAGGGTGGACATCAGTTGCCTGTAAATGGGGGTTGAACTGTTTGGGGATAGGGTATGTCCCATAGTCATATGAGAGGTTCTTAGATTGGGATTGATGCTGTCCCATCTTTAAGCTAAAAGTTAATGTTTAAAAAGTCTGTGAAAATGCTTTAATTTTGTTACATTTTCATACCTAAATTATATATAGATATTTTGGAGGTCACCTTTATAATATATTTTTCTTTATGTTATGATCTATATTTAAAATAGACACAAACCATATATATACTTGCTAGCAAAAATATCAGTGATGTTACACTTCTCACACTGCAGTAAATTTCAATTCTGTATCATCCTACTACAAAACATACAATTTGTGTTGCTACACAAGTATCAAGCATGAAAATAAACAGAACTATGGTTTCTTCCACTAGTAACATCATATGTGACTATCATTTCAAATATACTATTATTATTTATCATTTTTACTTGATTTTATAGAATTATGATTATTGTTAAAAATGTAACCACATATGATTCTAAAATAATTTTTTCACACTTTATTGTGGATTTCATCGCAGTGAATAAATATAAGGCAAATTTGATATAAACACCTTAGCATCTACAATTTTTAAATGAACATCATCTTGTCTTTCGATACTTAGCTATTTATATGTTGCCTCAATCTGTGCTTACAAAGTCAGTGACTGGTTATGTTTACATATTTCACTCTAAAACCCAAGATAGCACCCTTTTCTTTTTCAATACAATCCAACCACCTGAACTTCATGGCAAGAATGAGACAACTAAGTTTGAAATAAAACTTTAAAATCTATTAAAAGCAACATATTGGACAAAATTAATAGTATCAATTGATTTCAAAGGCAAGAAATAGCCTTCTTCATCAAGACAAACAAAAAGCGCAACCTTTACTCATCAAAGCAGGATCAGTAATTGATGTTAGAACAGCGAACATAAGTAAGAAAAGAGCCTGCTATTTTAACATCAGTTACTGATCCTGCTCTGACAAGTGAAGATTACACTTGTTGTTTGTCCTGACGAAAAAGCTGTTTCTTTTCTTGCCTTTGCAGCTGGTCAACACTATAATTTTGTATTGTATATTGCTTAAACAAAGTTTTTATAACTTTATTACATTTGTAGCAGTTTGAGCTATACAAAGATTTTATATCTTTATTACATTAGTAGCAGTTTGAGCTATATGTAAATAAATTTAACTTTGTAAATAACTCTGCAGAACAATTATTCATAACTTTATTAATAGTGTTTCTGCCAAAAGGTTCAGTGTGTCAGCTTATTACTTTAAAAAAGACTGCAATTTGTGCCTTAAAAAGTATGGTATAGAAAGTATGTATATATGTGTATATATTACAGCATGTAAGGTATCAAACTGAAAACTTCATTACCTCAAAAGGAAAATGCCTAAAAATAGATAGTTACTAACTTAAGGCATGTTCAGAACTGAAGCGTGTTAGTACCTTTGTGCTAGCTTTGGCCAAATTCTCTGAAATCATCCATTTTGTGACATTTCAAATCTGCAATCCACTCGATCAATACATATGAACTGAACCTTAAAATAGGCGCTTTTTTTATTATTATTATTTATTTTATTTTTTTTTACAATTATAACTTTTACTGAAATGTAATGATTACATCTTTGTTATTTTTAATCATTTTTACCCAACCTTGCTATAGACTTTCTCACAGAGCATTTTAATAATAATGTTTTGTCACCATAGACTTGTGCACAATTATATTGCTTGAAATACGATAATAATTTGATTACCTGATGCTTTGCAATTGACCCTTTATGCATGCTAACTTTTATTAAATTTATATTGTATCTGTGTATTATTATGCATTCCATGCATTGTATTCTAAATTGCATTTTTTCCTTCAGTGGTCTACTGCAACATCGTATATCATTCGTTTTCGATCATGCCAGCTTCTTAATATGATTCTATCAAATGTATTAGATATAGGAGTTGGAGAAATTGATGCAGATGTGTATGAAAAGATTGCAAATCTGATTCAAGCTCGACGTAAAGATGTTAGTGCTAATGTAAGAGCTCATGCAGTGTTATTGGCTAAGTTTTTCCAGGATCCATCAGATCATAAGGATCCTGTAATTGCAGGTAAATGTTTTAAAATTGTATTAAAAGTATATTGTGCTTTACATAAAGGAATAAATATTTTGGTAATAATGAATTTGAAGCAACCCACCAAGTTTTCGGTCCATACTCACTTTTTTTTTTTACTTTAACACATTGATCTGTTTGAGTTTTGTGAAATTTATACACTCTATTTCACCAGAGATACAATAAAACCTCTCCAAAATAACATACCGAAGTTCCAACAAAAAATATTGTATAGAAGGGTGATCGTTTTATATATATATATATATATATATGCATTTTATAAAGAAAACAAAACTGTTGTCAGACTTGAGCTATAAAATTACATAAAATGTGTATACAGTAATGAACCAATAATCCGTAATCCAGACTTCCAGAAAAATAGAAAAAACAAAGAAAATTGAGTTTTTTATGTTTCTAATTAAAGTTGTTAATTTCTGTTATTAATTGCATCAAACATGATAGCCATTAGCGTTCAACATAAACATTCTTCATGCAAGTAAAAAGAATCAGTAATATTATTTTATTATATATATTAAATTAACTTCTTCAATTATCCGAACTTGACACAATTTTTTTTGTTGTTGTTATTTTACTCCGCACTTTTAAATGAATGACAGTAAAATTGTACAAAAGTAAACAGAAAGAGTGCTTGTTAAGAAATGGTGGTATATGTGTAATGCTGATTTTCATCCCCTTCCATTCCTTCTATCACTAATGTCTCATGTTTGTGTTGAACTTCTCCAGTGGTCAAGGAGTCTATGTAGTCTTGTGGAAGACACAGAAAGCATTGAACTTTGTATTTTCAAATGCTGCCATGAATTTTTTTTATACCTGATGGTATGGCTTATGCAGACAGTAAAACTGATACAAGTATAGATTAAAATCAAATTTTTTTTTAACTTTACATAAGTCTGAAATTAAAAATAAATCATCAAAACAACCTTCTAGATATTTAAAAGGATATACAGAGTCACTTAATGAGGATAAAATTAACATATTAAGTTTGAAATTCACTCCAAAAAAGAGTTTTACTATCGTAAAAAAAATATGAATTTAGAATTTTTCTGCCAATTGGTTTTCGCTGTAGACATTTGAAGCTGAAATAATTTTTCATTTAGACTTTCATTTCCCATCCTGGGATACGCATACCTGGTGGGGGGTGAAAAGAATATTTGGGGGTACATGGAAATATTTCAGCAATGACAGGCATCAACAAAGTGATAGTTTTTATGATTATTGATGGTTAATACAGATTACATTTTTTGATATTTTGAACTGAAAATAAATTTTAAATTCTACTTATATGAAACAAAATCCATATTCTAAACATAAAGCTAAATACAAATGATTCAGTCTTTGTCACCTATTCTGGTTTCAAGTATCTTACTTCGCGGAATTTTGCCAAATCTGGAAAAATATGCGTCTCTTAGAGGCCTTTTAAGCAGGCTTGCTACTTTGGCTACATACAGATCCTGATGAACAATAATTATTACATTCCAAAATCCAACAGAGTATTATTTTCAACATTTTCTGGGTTCATTTGTAATAATGTATTTTTTTTAGACACTTTGTTAGTTCTTTGTATACATATACATATCTTATTAATATTTTTGATAGTTTTACATTTTTTACCTGTTCTAAAAAAATGAAAAGTAAAGATCTAAACTACAGTACATTTTCTGTTCTCCAAAACTTATACAATCCTTAAGTTATGTATAAAACTTGTAAAGTTAATTTTTATTTACAGAAAATTGAATTTTTAAGAATTGTGATATTTATTAAACTGAGAAACTTGAAAGGGGAGGATTCAAATGAAAAATATTGAGTCAGTGGGTGCAATTGAAATATGTGGATAGGTCAATCTGGTTGTTCAATTGAAAATAATAAAAAAATAATGGATATAATGCAAAAACGTTTACAATTAAAAAAAAAATTGACAGTCAGAGGGCTACTTAAGACAAAACAGTAGGAAAACTCTGATTTAGATTATTTATTATCATATCTCTAATAGCTAGAGTTATAGCAAAAAATATGTAAATGAAAAGTAATATTTTTTACAAAAGTTTGATTTTTAGACAGAGTATTATTAGACAAAGCATAAATCCTAATCCAGCTGTCCACTAAACTTGTATTCTTCTATTTTTATTTTTAAATATAGTTTTAAAATAAAAATAATACAAATTAAATTGTGTTATTTGGGGTATTAGAAGGTGAGATACTTTAATTGATTCATTTCAGTTTTCTTAATACTGTATAACAAAATCTTAGCTTATCAAGTAAATGTAAGACATTTTCAATGCATTTTCAACAGCAACTGTTACAAATGTCATTTAATTTAATTTCTTATATAAGGAAGCAAATTACATTTATTTTTTCCCATATTTTTTTTATGAATATTTACATTTGATAAGTTTTCTTTTTGATAAAGCAACCATGTCAGTGCAAGATATTTTATTACTGTATGATCCCCAGTAGATACTAACTAAATATAATCCATACACAAATTATTTATTGCAGAGAATTAAGTATATTTTTCTCTTAAAAATTTTTTTAAATTGTATTTTGAGAAATTTTAAGTCGAAATCTTGACATAAAGTTTTGACCTTGGTAAAAGGTAAAAGGACAGCTTAAAACCGTTCGAAATTAATATAAAAATAATTGTTATTTATAAATCCACCTAATTCTTAACTCAATTTATTAAACATTTCATTATATGTAGGATCTAAAAGACAAAATTCTCACAGCTAAAACTTCGCATAAAATTTAAAAATTCACTCTATTTACTTATAAGTGTTAAAAATTTTTATAAAAATTATATATAAATTATATAAAAATTATATAGTAAGTGATTAAAAAACAAAATAACTCATATAATTTTTATAAAAATTATGTAAGTTATTTTGTTTTTTAATCACTTACTATGAAATTAATGTCCCAACTTTTACCTTTATAATTTAAAATTTTGGAATATTGTATGTTTGAAACACTTGTTAAAATATTTTTATTCGTTTACAGGTCTCTGTTGGCAATTACAAACGGATCCTAATCCCCGAGTTCGACAGAATATTTTAGAGATTTTAGCAGCCTGTGAGGAAACTATCACACCTGTCACAAGGCGATTCCTCCATGACAAAAATGCACTTGTTAGAAATTCTGCCCTGTTGCATATCTGTCATCGAATCAGTCCACGTTCATACATAACTGAAAACAGAGTTCTAATCTTGAACCACTGTTTTTCTGATAGTTCTCGTAAGATGCACTTTAATTTTTTCTATATATTTAATGCTAATAAGTGTCTAAAATATTTTAATATACTTTATATTTCGAAGTTGATATGTCAAGAAATTTTAATTAATAGGCTAAAAAGTTAATATTTCATAAACCTTGAAATGTCATAATTTTTTTTAATTTTTACTAGCACTATATTCTCTATCTATGTTTGGAGTGCTTTGTTCTTAGTTATAAAAGCATGAGCCAGCACAAATTGCTAAATATTACAATACTATCAAAATACTTCTTAATCAATTTTGTTGACTTGAAGCATAGTTTGTAAATTAGAAATTAAATAAGTTTAAAAATTCCAAATTTAATGTTGAGGGTTGTTTAAAATTTATATCTACTTATATGTAAAGCTAATTATTTTAAAGGTACTGAAGATTTGCTGGGGATTAATTGAAACTGGCTAGTTTGGATATTTAATTAAAATTACTGAATCAAAGTGTTATAAAACATTAATATATTCTATAAAAATTACTAGACTTCTAGCATTTAATATGTTACAGAATCTGCAAGGTATTACTTGCAATTCATGATATTGTAAAAGTATAAGTTTTATAACTTAACTAATGTAGCAATTTTGATTACCTGTCATAGTTATAAATATGGTTATATATACAAATTCTTTGTACTTCCTTAATAGGAGACATATAAAGCTTCTATCAAAGAATTAAAAGGAATTTGTATTTTCACATCTGTTGTGTTATGATGACCTATATTCAAGAATATTTCACTTGTGCAAAGATAGATGTATTAACAAAATGGTGAAATAATTTTATATCCTCTTATAATAATCTTGCTATTACTAAAATGTATGGATGAAGGTGTGCTTTCTCTTATTTTCTTCTTTTTCACTTTCTCATACTATAATGTAGAAAAGTGTTTTTATTCTAAAAAGTTTTAATTAGAAAGTGCATATTAATACAGATCAGCATATATTTTTTTTTAAACCCTGTTCTTTTTCACTGGGAAGAAGTAACCCGCCCATCAACAAAAATCCCATTACTTAGACTCACCGCAGTGCACTGCATCATGCTAGTACAAGTCATCGTATTACTATGAGTTCTGAAAGCCAGATAGGAACCCAAGATGACCCTTAAAGTGATGATCCTATAGTCATAATCAGGCCAGAGGTCAAGCTGTCGATCACCATTATCGCATTTTGTGAAAGAAAATCCAAATTGGCTAGTGATTTGGTGAAAATGCTGGCTGTTATAAATTTTGCCAATGTTGAAATCAAAAATCAAATTTTTAGCAGTTTACAATAGAGAATAAAAACTTTTTCTAGCATTTTTGTAAAATGTATTAAATAAAGATCCAACTTTTTAAACTGTTTAAAATATAGGTTAACTCTTATATATTTTGTGTAAAAAAAATAAAATAAATAAGCCATCTGAATGAGATTTATGTTTTTTAATTCATGTAAGCATGTGTCCAGATTATTACTTTTCATAATAACATAATGTATTTCCTTCTAGCTATAGTTCGTCGAAATGCTGAGCAGAAGTTGATTCCAATGTGGTTTAGAGCTTATGGCGACAAACTCTGCCCATTCTTAAAAAGTCTTAGATTGGGAAAAGACTGTCTTGATAAATTGCCATTTACTACAGAGTTAATTCATCTGCTGTTTAAATTAGTAAAAATTTCTCAAATTTTGGAAGAAATTGATCTTGATCCTGAAACGTAAGTGGATTGTTTTACATTTCATTCCAATTAGCTCCAAAATACTATCATATTTCACATTATATTCATAAAATCAGCTTTGAAGTAAGCTTCTTACTTAAAAAAATAAATAAACATGTGTGACAAACCATTGTGTAGAAATTGCTCGAGCCTCCTGTTTTCCCATGTTTTTTGTAGCCCATTTCCACTGTGGCAAGAGCAAGATGACCAATGATTATTTTTCTCCCACTTTTACAGTCTATTTTAATTGACTAACATTTTTATATTTATTTTGTGTTATAAAAAACTATTTTTCAAACATGTTATTAAGGAATTGAAAGATCATTTTGCAGCAGCAGCATAAAAAACTGCATTTGTACATGATTGTTGACGTATTTTGTTTAATTAGAAAAATGTTTTCCACTTTTACAGTCTGTTTGCATCGACTGCAATTTTTGTAATTATTTCATGTTATATACAAAAGAAAATTATTTTTCAAATGTGTTGTTAATGAAATGAAGGACTGTTTTGCATCAGTATCACGAAAACTACATTTATATGTAATCCTCGACTGTATATTTTGTTTAATTATTAACATAGTTTCTACTTATGCAATCTGTTTGCAATGACTAAAATTTTTATAATTATTACATATTGTATACAAAAAAAAACTATTTTTTCAAAACTGACTAAAATGCCAATAAAAACCCGTTTTCTGAAGGCAATCTCCAGTACTGATCCCTGATCCCGACAACATTATATTTCTTTAAAACTAAGGAAAGTATCGCCAAAGCATTTTTGAAATGTCATTAGTTCTGAGATAAAACTGTATAATTGAGTCCACAAATAACATATTCATTTTCTTCATCAACTAAAAGAAGGAGAAATTATTTGCACTTGTTGAGATTCAGCAAAATTCTATGACATATATTCTACTTTTAGTAATGACACTACCCCTGCAACATAAGGTGCTGTCAATATGAGCTGCTAAGAAGAAAACAAATCTGCAGTTGCTCTTTTTAGTAAGAAGGATTTCCTAAAGGATCCTGTGGATCAGGACTTTGGCAAAAAATGAGAACTGCTTGTAAAAGATATGCCAAAAGAAATTATAAATTAGGATAGCTAAAAAGCAGAGAAAAATGCAGCCCAATGAAAAAAAGGGAAAGTTTTTAAAGTTGCAGCAAAAAAGATGTGTCTGTGTGCAAAGATGGAAAAAAGCCATCTTTGCACACAGAAGAAACTTCAAATGTAGTTCTCAGAAATATGTTTCAGAAAAGAACTAACTCATTGCAAATCCAAAGTCATAGAAGCAGATTTACTTATAACACTGGTGGAACTCGAGGCTCCAGGTTCTGCAAGATATAAACCCCAACCAAAAAGCAGAACTTCGATACTTTTAATAAACATACTGTAACCAATAATGTACTTTAACTATTAAATAGATGTTTGCAAGATGTATAGAAGTAAAGGTAGCTGCAACTAGTTTGTACACATTGGGAATATTAGAATAAACAAGATCACAAAAGTAGATTTTAAAGGGGTTTTTTTTTTTTTTCCCTAAGCTTTGTGTTATGAGTGTCTGGAAATTTTAATTTGATATTTTATATAAAGACTGAAGGTTTTTTAACTTGTCTATATCTAAGTGTGAAATATTTTGATTTGATATCATAGATTAATTAAAATTTCCTAAAATATGTACTTAAATTTGGATGTTTCATTTTGATATATTTAATTATTATATTCACAGTAGAATTGGTGCATTTTAAATTTCATTTTTTAATTTCAGATTTATTGTTTACAGCTAACAAGATTTAAAGTGAATGAGTGTTCATCTCGCACTTTTTTACTTGAATTCAAAATTTCCTCTTTTTTTATCTTTCTGCAATCTCATGCCTAAGCTTATACATAGCTAAATTTACTATTGTGGAACAAAAAACAATATTTTGAAGCTTCTAAGCTTTTTTTTTTTAAACACAAGTCCAACCCACTTAACATTTATAAGTCAAAATTCATTACACTTTAAATTTGTAAGAAAAAGTTTATTAAAGTCTGTCTATACAACCTCCAAGACATGTATTAAAATATTTAGAATTGCATTATTTGCTTCATTTTTAATAGTTTTGTAACCTAGATGTCATTTTATGTATCAAATCTGAGTATTCACATTTGTCTTTCAGGGCTTTACCAAAATCACTAAATGGAGAAAAGATCTTTATTTGGCGTCACTTCTATGCTATGGCTTACCATCAAGATAAACTTCAAAAATTTATTCCGCAGCCAGAAAGTTTGATTGAATTCATTACAAAGTATGTAAGCATCACAATTTTTTAACTCTGTTTTATGCTAAAATGTTTGAATTTTGTACTTTAGTTAAATCTAACACTTTTCAGTCACTACTAATCACTTGTATTACCTTTTAAATTACTAATTGTATTCTGTAGAAAGCCCAGACCACACGACCAACCCAAAGGCTTATGGTAGCTTTCTGTGTGGCCGTAATTGTATTCTGTGTAAAATTTTACTATATTCTCTAACACTTCACCTATAATGCTTCTCCCCATCACCCTTGGTAGTGTTATATTATTTTATTAACATTTCCTCAAAATTAGAAATATGTAATTCTTACAAGACATAATGTAAAGTGAAAACAATCTAAGACAAGCTATCTGTTCTTATATCAAACTGGGGGAAGTTTATTGAAATTAATTACATGCAAAACATTTTTAGAATAATGACTTGCTTTTGCATACCATTTTAGAAATTTCAGATTTTAAATGTTTCCAATATCAGCCACAATAAAATATATATTATCTACTTCCATCCCAGATTTCCAATTTACTTTTATATTTTCATCAAATATATGACTAAAGTCACGTGTATTTACAAATCTTACTACAGCACAGACTTTTCATAGAGTCATGTATGCATGGCTCCATTACAGTTTTAATCAGGTTTTAGAATGAAAGTAGCTTTCTTCATTAACACAACATTTCTGTGACAAAATTATAAGTTACCTGAGGATAAATTATTACTGTTTATATAAATTATTAATTTTTTTAAAAGGCTATTTTTTTTTTTTTTTAAATATATTTAACTTATCCTGAAGACATGCCTCTATATTTAATGCCTCTATTTTAATAAGTTTTCTTGATTGTTTTTTAATAGATGCTTTAAAGAATCAACATTTGAAGATAATGAGGCGTATACGTATAATGAATTGATTTCCTTTACAATGGATGCTGTGGATATCATTGGACATGAAAAATGGTATTATATTTTAGGTTATAAGGCACTGAATAAATAATTATATAGCATGAAAGTTTTAATAACTGTAATTTTTTTCAAAATTGCTGGCATGACAATGCAACCATGCAAAATTTCTTAAACTTTTTGTGTCAGCTATATATTATTTCTGTAATAGCTTTGTATACTGTGCATGTAAGATCTTGACTAATTGACACAAAAAGCAAGCCACATATGTATGTCAAATCACATAGCTTATGAATTTGTAAGGTATATTTATTTATTTATTTATTTTCAGTCCACAGGTTGTATTTCCATAAAGTTGTGAATTTCTTACGACATTTTGCCTCTGGATAGAAGCATTTAATGGGATTTCAACCAATAAGCTTTTCTGCAATTGTTGTCATATGCTGAGACTAGCTTTTGTATTATTTTAAAAAATTGTGAGCGAACAAACCATGGAGGTAAAGGGAAGGAATTAAAACCTCATGTTGGGAAAATGTCATCATTTAAAACAATAATTCAGGTGGCATTGGGCACTACTACATTGTATGTAATACTATGGCGAAAGGCTCATATTGAGTTAGATAATATTTATTTAAACTGTTAATTTTTCAGATATAAATTATTAGGAAAATGCAAATTAAAACTCAAACAATAAAGAATATTTGTATGTATTCAAATTTATTTTACCTTTCGATTTCTTTTTTGTCTTAATATGTTCTATACTCTGTTCTACAAACAGGAACAAAGAGTTTTCTACTTCTACTCATAATTAGGGAACATTTAATAAAAAGTAATCAAGAATATATGTGTACTAAGAACTATGCTTTTCTGTTGTGTCAAAAGAGAACAGACTTTTCATCCATAGGATTCTAATCTGCTTCGTTCTCTAACTCCATGAAATAAGCATTGTTCATTATTGAATATATGAAGCTGATTTAAAGTTATAATATTGTAATAAGATAGCACCATATATTAATGGCTATAGGAAAATAAAGTTTGTTTCTCAATACAATGACTGCATAATAGACTTTGAATATAAAAACGCCCAATTTGGGCCATGTTGTTGTGTGAATGCTGTTTTATTATATACAACTGTGCAGTACTTCTTTGAAGGAAGCAAGCATAAAATAATATTCTTATGCCTGCTTTCTTCAAGGAAGAACTAGAAAGTTATATTCTCACAAGCAGCAGTTTTATTTATTATGATTTTATTGTATGTTAAATTTGTGAATTTTACTAGTGTTTATTAATTTTGAATTATGTTTGTTAAAATAATGTATTTGTTAATTGCAGTGAAGCACTTCCTGCTCTAGCAATTGATGTCATAAAAAACTTATTTACACCCAAAGAAGTAGTTCCCTATGCTGTAGCATTTTATTGTGAATATGCTGCAAAAGAAACTAAAGAAATCCATAATGATTTACTACAAGTTGTTAACGACTTACTGAAATTTGTTGATATTGCATCTGGAGAGGTATGTTTTTTCTATCCTGTGATTTATTTTATATCATGCTATAAAGTTAAAATACATAAAATAACATACTGGTACATAAAATAGCTAAAAAACTTGCAGAGGTCTGTATATGAGTTCAACTAAACCTAGGACCGAATATCGTGGCTGTCCAAAGCTGAGATTTTCAGCTACAGAAGGCACACTGACAGACATCTTCTTTTATTATGTAAGATAATTTTCAAATGAAATATTTGAATTCAGATAGTATATATAATGCTTTGAATCTGGCCAGAGATAGTTATCTCTTCTTAAGAACAATCATCTACTGGCTTTATCTACTTGATATAGATCGGTCATAATTTTATTTAGTGAGTGAAGGGGCTTTTTAATCTTAATATAACTATATTATTTATGTTTACTATAGAACCGAGATCTCATCAAAATCTATGATTAATGCAAAAATACAAATGACATATAAAATTAAAGAGCACAGCCAGCAGATCTGTAGGTTTTCGGAATCTTTTAGATTGGTGCAATGAAATAGCTAAGAATGCTCTATCACATACTGTTGAGTCAGCCATTCCAAGACAACAAAAAAAACCTATAAATGTGGTAGTTTCAACTTAACCCTTTTGTGATGGTTGGCACGCCCGCGTGTCGGCTGTGAACTTGCATTCAATGACGGACGGCATGCATTCGTGACTAAGGAAACTTTACCCCAAATGGCTAGTGGCATGTATGCGTGTTTTCACATGGAAAGTTTTAATTTGTCTACTTGATGGCGTTAAATGTCCGTGGAAACAACTTCAATGTATTTTGCAGATAATTGACCTTGGCATAAGGAGGATCCAATGAATTATTTTTCCGTTTGGAGCGGTGAAACATGGTTTTGTAATATAAACAAATAGAGCACTTCTCACAGCATCAACAATTTTATAATTGAGTTTTGGGTCTTGTTTTGATTTCAGCTTTATGATTTTGTTGGTGAATCATAGAAATGTAAGAGAGTATTTTTTTTTGTTTGGGTTTTAGAGGCAGTGAAATTATTTGTTTATTTCGGATAAAAGAATGGAAGCAACTAATGAGTATTTTGTATTCAGATTTGTATGAAAATATACATCAAATAGAAAATAAATATTTCTTTTATTCCTGAAAAAAGTAGATTTCTGTGTTGAATAGGTGATTTTTAGTGAATTTTAGAGTTAGGCTTAACGCAAAAAAATTGCCGCCCGCTGGAAACAGTTTGGAAGCGAAACGCTCCGTTTTTTGAGCCGTAGCGAAAGGGTTAAAGAACTTAAACTTTAAAGAAACATAAAGTTTATATTTCACAACAATAGTTGTGTTATGGCACTTCAAAGTCAACAAATATACAAAAAACTAATTCTGTTATTATCATGGTATATACTATTGTACTCTTTGTGTGTGTAATTCTGTCCAACTGATATCTCGGCTGATTTGGTAACAGCGGCAAAAATTTGCGGTCAGCAACAGGCCAGCAAATTCTGTGATATTCTGCTAGTTAGCCTACCAAAATAAATGACATCTAAATGGATATGGCATTTAGCCATAATGGATTTAATTGAGCTTTTTAATTTGTGCATGTAAACATTATATTTTAAATAAAAATATTTTCCCAATTTTAACAGGATCAGAAAAAGCTGATACTCAAATGCTTGGATATTTTTTCTGAAACTCTTGCACAAGATAACATTTCTGGATGTGTTGAACTTATTGCTGTCAAAGATGACCTGGTAAGAATTAATTACTTTTTTATTAGAAAAAGTATTTTAAGTTCATCGTGCACAAAACTTGTTTCAATCAGCATATTCACAATGAAAATCTGTGCAAATTCTTAATTTTTACTAGGTGCTATCAAACTTTCATTCTGATGATGGAGATATAAAAACAAATGTTTTTAGAGCCTTGTCTTTGTACTGTTTGTTAGATCTTGAAGAAGCAAAGCAATTTTGGCCTCTCATTGAAAAGGTACGAATTCTAATTAAACTTGCATCTACTAATCTGAATGTGCACCTGCTAATGACATTTCAATTCTCTTTCAGAAGTGAATTATCGTTTTGTGTCAAAAACTAGGTGTTTTAAGGTATAATCATTTTGTAAAGAGAACTTTTTGAACATTCAGACTCTGACCGTCAGTCTATCTGAGAATTTATGTAAATGATTTCTCACTAAAACAACCCAATTGATTAAAAAAAATTGTTGAATGAATTTTATGCAAAATTGTAAGATTCTTGAATGCCACTGGATGATTGTATGAACCAATCTGGATAGATGAATTGAAAAATAAATGTACAACCACTGAAATAATTTTTCTGCCATTTATTTTGTGTCTGTGCTAGTGGGGAAAATTCCAAAAATTCTTGTCTTATACGCGGAAATGTACGTTATATTTTCTTAATTTTTCAATTCCTTTAAGTATTGTTTAATCTGAATTTAACAGCCCAATTTTGTTGTGTTTCTATATTACTTTATTTATCCTAATATCTTTGATATTTGCAATGAACTCTAATGTAACTAGAATGTTCAATTTCACTTTTTCATTTTGAACCTCACCTCTACTTCTTTAGGGCAGAAATGAAATTTGCATCAATTAGTTTTGTGCATGAAGTTAGTGGTTTTAAATGCTACATAGACCAATAGCAAATCCTGGTCTTGAAAGCAGGTCATGCAAAAATGTATCTTACATCTCACGTCCCGCATTATTGATCATGCCACAATACTCGAGGGATTTAATAGCGATAATAGTAATTATAATTATTAATGTTACTATTATTGTGTTATATATTGTAACTAGAGCAGGTTTTTTTCATGTAAATTTGGTCTCACAGCACCATACTAGCCATATCGCAGCATTTGCCACTGATATAGACCAATAATATCTTTGTCATGTAATATTATACTTCCAATTTTAAAAATTGAAGCCTTTCGTTGGTACATATGCATTTGTGATATATCATCAATTTGTTTTGATTTCATTAACAATTATATTGCATAGACCAATGACAAATCTAAACTAACTGAAACAATTACAGATGCAGCAAATTTTGTAGATATTTATTAAAATGCAACATGTTTTGTGTGCAGTTATATTAATTACCAGAGCTAAAAATGTAGCCAAATATATGTACAGTAGATATAGATAATTCTCCAATTTTGGTAGTAGAAAATGAAATATAAATATAGCTCTTTCATTTCTGAATTAATAATCATAACATACTTATTTTGTCATTCTTTGTGTATTTAATGCTTAAATATGCAATTAGTTTGCAGCATATTTTATTTCAACTACTTTGGGGTACATTTTATTTTTATGAAACTATTGACTATATGAAGTGAAATATTCCAGTTGGTTTCTCTGTATAATTATACCTTCTACACTAGAAGAGTGGATTTGTGGCATTGAGACTAGCATTTTATTAGAGTTTCTGAATATTTATATTGATAACCAGGGTTATTTGTACTAAATGTTGCTTTATTCAATTCCAGGCTGTATATGAAGCCTCTGATGATGCTTCTAAAACATCAATATTGAAAGGTGCATTTGACATTCTTAAATGCCATGGATGCAAATTATTTGATCATAATGATGATGAAGACAATAACCGGTTTGATGATGTTCTGAACAATATCTTTACACATTTGGAAGTAATATTAATTAGATTTTGTAATAGTACTTGATATTTTGTGCTTGATTTACACTGACTTAATTATGAGCTATAAAGGACAATTTAAGAAAAAAATGATATTACTTATATGCTTTGTATATTATTTTTGTTAAATATTAAAAAATATGATGGGAGCAGAACATGACTTTTCCTACATACTCACAATTCATTTTATCTTTCATAATCTTTTAAATTGAGTTTAATTGGACAAAGTGACATGGACACTTATTTAAAATTATATCCATATTACAGTTTTAATACATATTTTTCATTTGAAACTTTACACATTTTAAAATGTCACCAGCTCCTCAAAATTTCAGAAAGCTGAAATTCCTTGAGAACGGTTCGTCCTAGAGTAATGAGCTTTATCTTATTAATTTTGTTGTCAAAAATTACATATCAACCAAACATTTAATTAATACATCTAAGCATAGTTAATCTTTTATTTCAAATTTTGATGATTTTTTATGACTATTTTGCAAAAAAAGCAGTTTTTATTTTTCCGTATAGTACCAAATTTCTGTTCACCACCGGAGTAACCCATAAGTAACTTACATACTAAATTTTGTAAAACTTCATCAAAAAGGTTTTAAGGTAGAGTATACATTGCACAGACATGCACACATATAAATGTTTTCACTAAAAATAGTGGATTTGTATTCTAGAGTGCCCAAAATGTGTAGATCCTTCGAAAAATCTTAATTTTGATTTTTAACACAATTCCAATGCTTTCCTTATACATTACCCTGTATTGTAGGGAAAGTAAAAGTAGAATTTCGAAGATAAAATGGTCATACCTTCTACATTGTAGAAAATTAATTAAAAGTAACTTTATAGTTATACACTTATACATAGTTATACACTTTAAAAATAACTTTATAGTTATACATTTTATTTTTAAACTTGTCCACAGCTTGATTTTACATGCAATTTTTGTCCATTTTTGCAGCACTTTTCACCTAATTAATAACTTGGTTGATAATATTTCAATAATTGTTTTTGCATGGTTCACTATTTGAAAAACACCATATAAATTAACTGAGTGTACTTTGAGTCTTATGGTGTATAAATCGACTGAACATATAAGTTGATGTCAGTTTTAAATAAAAATGTTGGATTCCAACTTTGTTTATAGTGTAAGTCTTATTTTAATATTGCATAATTAAAATCAAGCAGGTGATGCAATATTCTCAATGGATAAGTGAACAAAACAGTCCAATTGACTGTTTAGTAATTTAGTCAGTGGTCCTTACCAGTGAGACATTATAATTAATGCTTGGCTTTACTCACTGTATTAAATATATAAAATACCTGGTACAGTACAACCTCGAAAATCCGGACGTTTTTCCAAATTTTCGGTATTTATTTTACCTTATTTTCCGGTCGACTTTCTGAACCCGGAAATGAAACGAAGGTTTAGATGGACGGCCGTAGATAGATAGGCTCGTGGTTGGAGCGTGAATTGCATTGTTAGCGTTAATCCCTCCTCCCCCCTTATTCAAGTCACAACTCCTGATGAATTATTTCGCGTGAAATATACATCGTTATTTAAATACGGAATTTTTATTATCAAAATTTCCTTTTCTCATTATTGAAAAAGGCATTTTTCTGAAACAATGTAATTTTTCATATTAAACACTTTAAAACGTTAACGTAACATTTTATCACAGATGTTCAATTAAATCTAAAAATCCCGAGAATTCATATTAACGCTCACGGAAATTTATTTTGTTCACTTCGGAGTACAATTTCCATTCTTCAATGTATTCTGTTTTGTCTTCAGAATCTCCTCCCCCTCCCGATATCTGATGATTTTTTCGTTCTCGTCGAACGTGTCAGCTTGAAATCGACTGTATATTTTGCCTTTTTTGTTTAGAAAGCCATATTTACATACTATAAATAGCAAATAAATAACTGAATAATATCGTATCGCATAGAACCGAGCAACAAGGTAATTAACACACAGACATCTCAAAGGGGTCGGCTTGCCACCGGTGACAGTCGGCTGCGTTTACGATTAGGAACTAAGCAAATTCCTTTCTTCGCTTTCCCTGCCCCACCACGTCCGGGTGCTGCTGTAACCTAGTAATGACTCATCGTAATTTAGAAAAATCATTGAGAGGAGAGATATTTTTCTTTTTTGGAAAATATATTTATTTTATCTACTGCAATATTTTTTTCATATTTGACTATTACTAATAAAGTTTTTACTTTTTTCAGAGTCATCAGTCTTTTTAAACATAACATTATGTAGATGCTAGATAATAAATAAAACTTTTAAGTTCTTATTTTTTGTTTTTCGTTCGTTAATAGTGAAAACGGTTTAAACACATTTACACCTTTAAATATATCGTTAAAAGTGCTAATCCTCGATCTTTATTAAATCTCAGCACTGCATTAAATCTTCCGACCCTTCATTAAATCTCGACAAGCTGATATAATGGAAGTTCTGCACTTTGATGATGATGCGCCAATCGTAAATAAATTGAATGATGGCAAAATTCGCGATATGATATTAAATAAAAAAAGATCGAAGTAGTGACGATAAATGTGGAGAAGAAAAAATACCCATTGATAATCTTATACAAAAAATCGATCCTGCAATTAAAGGTCTTGAACAGAGAAACATTATAACCGAGCAGAAGTAATCTCCATCTACAGGATAAAGAAAGCTGCTTTCCCATAAACCAAAATTAATGAAACAACAAATGTTAATTCAAATATTTAAACGAAATGATAAAATGGAATTTTATCATTTCGTTTCGTTCACACATTCTAAATTATTAATATGTATATTTTTTCTTAGAAATTTCTTTTGCCCTATTTTTTAGATTAAATAATACGTTTTAATTGATTAACTTAACTTTTGCCATTATTTTTACTAAAAATAGTGCTTTATAGTGTATTTAGTTAATATCAAATCTGAATTTTATTCAAATTCTATAATCCGGAAAAATCGAAAATCCGGCAAAGTCCAGACGAGTCCGGATTTTTGAGTTTGTACTGTATTAATGAAATTTCCTTTTAAAATGCTATTATTTTCAACGTTTACAAGGTTATTTGTTAATCTGCATGCATAATAATATTTAAATTAAAAATGCCAACCACAATTTCTCTGGTATTTTTTCTATTCTTTTAAAACTATAACTTAAAAAGAAATTAAATTCAACCACTATAAAATAGGTAAACTGTCAAAAAAAGATTTTTAGCCTTTATATTTGCATATAATTCAATGATCTCAGCATGCTTGCCCGTCTTTGTTCAATGACATTTTGTGGTATAAATGCCCATCTATTGAAAATTATCTCTTAAAATTTAGAATGAAATTCCACCTCACTCTGGGAATATTTCCATAGTACACCCCTGAGGATATAAAAAGGGATAGAGGTATGACCAAAGCACATGATCAGAAATGTCTCGAACTAGGAAGCTAGAATTTAACATGAATGTTTCTTGTGGATCATAAGTAAACGCCAAGCAAAGATATCTATGGAACCTGGTCCTAAAGGGATAAGAAGAGGTGGTGTTGAGACGCCCAAATTACATGATAATCATATTTCCCCTACATCTCCATAGGTAAACACTAAGAAAGGATATTCATAACCTAATGAATGGGAATGAAAAAGGATTAGTGTGAGTGAGTGAGTGAGTGAGCATCATGATCACCATACCTCCCCAACTCCTCAATCTAGAAATCTTTGGGAAATCTGCAGTTACAGTTCTTGCAACTAAAATTACCTCATCCCATTCAAAGAGCAAATACCCAGCTAGTTAGTAATTAGTCAAAAAGATAGATCTGTAAAAAGATAATTTGTCTAGGGAGATAAACATGAAATGAGGAATAGAAAGCATAAATTATTATATGAATCTAAAAAATTTCAGTAAATGGATAATACTGATTTAAATTATTGGTTTGAGTTTATTTTCAATAAAAAATTGGAAGAATTTAAAATTTTGAAGTATACCTTTTGCATTTTGTATGGGACTATATGTATCAAAAAGAAATGAGTGATTAACACTGTTACTTGTTACGTAGATTGATGTGAAACATTTTTTGCTGTTTTCAAATAGATAAAGGTTGGTGTGTTATGTGTGAGGATGGTGCCTACCTAAGGAAGATTTTAAAGATCTTAATTTTTTCCCCCTTATTTTTCCCCCTTTTACCAATATTGTTTTATAATACAGCCTAAAGGATATATGAAATCAGAATATAAAATACATATTGGGTTCTGTATTGAGGTCAGCAGATACTTTTACGCATATGACTTCAACAACCCAACTGAATAATGGTGAGCTTATATTCCGTCTGTGAAAAGTTCTGGAAAAAGCATGTAACTCATGAATTATTAACCAATCAACAAAATTCTAGACATTTCCAGAACTAATCAAATTTACCAAGTTGGTGATATTACACCAAATTCCTTGCCACGCTCAAATGACCCAGATCATGACCCAAACCTTCAAATTACAGCAATGGTTTTCTGTGATGTATTCATAACAATATGATGTCACTTCTGTTGCATACTTCTGTTTCATCTAGATCACATTTGTTTCAAGATTTATTCTACCCTGCATGCTAAGATGTTTCACATAAAAAAAAGTTGAATTGTGTCTCTTGCATTCCTAAATATACTGTAATTATTGATTGAATGTTATTTTGCCATATATTACCAATGTCAATTGTAATTTGTTAAAAATCAATTAGCTTTTTATCTTTCATCTAGGATGAAGAAATTGATATGAATTTTATATTGAAAGGAATGTTCAAGCTATTTCTGTCTCATCAAACATTTTCTCCAGTTATATTGGGGAGGTTAATATTGCTCATGTTTCATCCTGATGATGGCCATACCACTAAAACCACAATCACCAATTTTCTTCAACTTTATGGAGAATCAAGGTTAGAAACTGCTTGTTTTATTATAGTTATTTAACATTAACCCATTTATGCCGAAACTTTTTTTTTTCTGCAAAATTGAATTAATTCACATATTTACATATTTGCTTCATTTCAGTCAAAGTTATGACAAATTTAAGTTTTTTTTTTTTTCAAAATCCAATATATTTTACACAAAAATCTGTCATGGATCGAAAACAACCCTTTGGACATGAGCCTGTCTCAGTGTATAAATTTAGTAAGCAATATATTGGTAATTTTATCAACACATATAAACAGGAAAATGTTTTTGCATTGTATTTTACTCAGATTTATGATATATAATGATACAAAAACATATATTCAAAGGTTTGAAACTCATATTACAGTTTCTTTCTGCACATTTATTTGTGTAATTTTTCAAAACAAATGTCTTGCAAAGGAGCATTACATCTTTGCCATACTTTAAAAGTTTTAAGTTTTACTTTAACATACAGCACATATGTACTTTTGATTTTCTAAGGTAATGACATCCCCCTTGATTTCTATGTAGATTGGCTATGTAGTTTTCTTCTGATAAAACCTAGAGCTTTTGCTGTTATTCATACATTTGGAGTAGAGCCTGAATAGCTTCTAACTAGAACATAAGATTGTCTAGTTGTAAACCATGTGGACTAGACGGTTCAACTCAGACGGTCGACTTATATAAAGTACAACACTTATAAGTTGATCCCAAAAAGAGGAAAAAAAAATTTCTATAAATTTATTCAAAAACACTTGAAAATGAAATGAAAAAATTATAATTACCTAATTTAATTTAATTTACCTAAATTGGAAAAACTGTACCTGTTATACAGTGTACAATTGATCTAAGAAACTGTATTACATAATCAACAATTTTTGGTAGAAAACCATAATTATCCACTCTTGGGAAAAAATAAACATTTTAATGACCTTTTTGAAGAAAATGAGTATTTTTAAAAAGTCCCTGAGGAAAAAGACATGTTTTTAAATACCTTTTTTTATGACTTTCTTTTACATGAGTGGTGCGGCAAACTATATGTTCTAATGATTGATACATCGTTACTTAAGATGGAAAGCAGACAAGAATTCCGGTGAATAAATCATTATATACACATACAAACATCACCCCCAGATATAACCTTTATTATTTACTGTTTATATTGTTTTCACCATCCCTGAAAATGGAACAGTAATGTATCATTCTATATCTAAATATAGTATTTGTCCTGGGTATATAGCCCTTCAATTTAGTTATTCACTTAAAATTATGTTTATCTTCTCTGTATATATATAAAATCCAATTTGAATATTTGTGTTTTTCAGGGAGGAGGCTGATTGTTTAACAAAATCTTTTTTTATTACTATTAACATCTTATTCAATTCACCCAAGACTTATCCTTACTATAAAACGAGTATAAAGACTGTGTCAAGTCAATTTCTTGAGTTTGCTAAAATGTATGAAGAAAACAAAAATTTTAATTTAGAGGTAATTTTATTTATCTTTACTTGTTTGCATACCAAAATTGTTATTTAAATATTTGATCCTTTTCTCCATTATATAATTATCTATAATAATAAAAGAAAATGCTTGTCCATGCGTGTATTTGCTGTTGATGTAGTGAAAAATTCAGGTTGCCTGCAGCTATGAAATTTGGTATAAAGATATTTGAACTAAGGCAATGATGCACCTTGGAGTGATTTTTTTTTTTTTTTTTTTTTTTTTTTTTTTTTTTTTTTTTTTTTTTTTTTTTTAGTTATTTAATGTAGAATTTGAGTTATTTTCAAACAAATAAATTACTTAGTGATCAAAAATATTATCACACAGTTTCTATCATTAAAAAAATCAAAGAACGCTCTTTCTAACGAGATTTGAAACAAATCCATGGGACAATTCCTTCATATTTTAAATTTATTTAAATACATTGAAATACTTGATGTTTTTTAGACTATTCAAAAATAATGTATTTTTAAATTCGTGCATCATGAATTACAGTTTTGCCCAATTTTTATATTTCATGTGAAGACTGATCTCTTCTCTTTCTAATAAAAGAAGTTAAATGATGTTTTTAGAAATTTTCTGCAAAACTCTTAAAGTTTCTTTCATCCAAGTGAAAAAAATGGTTCTTTTTCCCATCTGAAATGACATCACAACTCATGGGGGAGGGTTCATTTCTATGGAAATCTCATACTTTAAATATGGCACACAGAGGATTTTTAGCAGCTGTGATATTATTATATAGCCATTCTTATATTGTATCACTTAACTTTATGTATGCATGAACAAAACAAGGTATGAAAATGTGTTTTGTTTTAAATGGACATTTTAGAAATCGAGTAATTATCTGTATTATTTATGCATTGTGCATTTATTAAGAACCTGATCAACGCTTGGTAATTTGTTCTAATATGTTATAAGAAATGTAAAATGAAATTTATTGTAATTTTAATTTTACTCTTTATTTTAAATTATCTTTTAATTATAATTACAGTTTATGGTTGAGTAAATTAAATATTTAAAATAAGGTTTTAAATATTTGACCTAGGGCATGTCGTTATCTCGATTAGAGCATCTCTAGATTTTCAAAGTTCTGTTGCTATCACCTACTATATCATTTCTTTAGTATATCTCTTGAGCTATGCATTCTAATTTGCCTTATTTCCACCAATAGCAAATGGCACTGGTAGAATTTTGTTTTATTTAATTCATTATAATGTTAATATTTTTTATCTTTAATAAGTTGCTTTACTGTTACATCTTTATCCAATTTTATCAATTCACCATAAATAAATTTCCTATTCATAGACATATTCAAAATTTTCAAATGAAAGGTGATGTAATTGCACCACCTTAACCTCGGCAACACCTATGCCAGTGACTAAATATTATCAGCACTGGAATCATGTAGATTGCATTGAAGCAGTTTGAAGTCAAATTTTTGGAAAACATAGTTTGTAATCAAAAAGGTGCAGAGATAAAAAATAATTGAAACTAGTAAATGGTGACAAGACCATGCCATTAGACTGTAAGCATACAGCATAAAAAATGTAGGTTAATACAGAATTGCACTCTCATCAAGACAGCACGTGCAATCTGAATTTAAAAAAAAAAATGAAAAAATAGCCAGTTTCTGTTTATATATATATATATATATATTCTGTTTATATTCTGTTATATTCTGTTTATATATATATATATATATATATATATATATATATATAATGTAAGGAAGAGAGAAGATGAAAGGCACATCACTAGAATTTATTTCTTAAATTAAACCCTAATACTATTATTCAATTAAAGTTCAATAGATTGCATTTGATGTGCTTTTCTATCATTGCCTCAGCCATTGCTACCTATTTAGCCCTATGTGAATAATATAATGGTTTAATTTAAGACATAAATGCTCTTGTCCCTTTTATCCTCTATATTTTATTTATTTATTTTATTATTATTATTATTATTGTACGTTTCGCTTTTGCATATAACTATTAGCATTGATATTGCTATGTTTTTTAAATATATTTTTTGTTTCAGGTTAAATTTAAAGATTTATTGGCTCTGAAATTAACAAAAAAATTTCTGAAAAAACCTTGGCGACTGCCTGCTCTTGACTTGCAAGACATTTTGGAGCACATAGTACCTAAAAATATTGATATATTAATTAAGCTGAAAGCTAATGTAAAATTAATTGCAGAAGTAAGTAAATATGTTATTTGTATAATTAAGTAAGAAAATATTTTGTTCATTAATATGAAATATTACATAACTTATCACATTTTTAGACATAAGCTAAGACTTCAGGAAAAGTTCTAAAAAGAAAACTGATTTATTAACCTTATGATGTGATATTCTTAAAACATAACCTCTTTGCTTGTAATTTTTTGCAGAATAAAAGTGATTTATTTGTAAAAATATGAAATTACTTTTAATAAGTGTTAGTGGTACATTCCTTTAAAGTGTGGAGACTTAAAAATCAAGCAAGTAAATTTTTATTTAGACTAAATTATAATGACTAATTTATTATTACATATATTAATCTATTAAATCAACAATATTTAATTAATAAAATTATCACTTGTTAGTTTTAAAGTTTAGATCAAACCAAAATCTTTACCCACATTTTTTTTTTCAAGTGCACATTGAGTACTTAACTAATTATTGCATTTGACCACTTAATTACTAAAAATTTTGCTATTGCATTTCCCTTTTAAATTCTTACAATATTTTCTTATTTTTTTATCGATATTTTGATTAAATACAATAATTCCTCTATTTATGAAGTTGAATATGTTCACAAAAACATCATGAGAAATTGCTGTGATATGGACCTTATAAAGCCACTTAACAAGTTAGCCTCTCCTACTGGCACTTATTTTGTATTGATATATATGCACATCTGTCAAAATATATCAGTTATCAAAATTGTAGAGATTTAAAAGATTTGCATTACATATTTAGAAAAAGTTTATATACATATATTTGGAATAAATTCACCAAAATTAAAAGATTTTTCTAATGTTTGAGAATTTTATAGTGCAGAATAAATTTGAATTGGCAGCTGCAATGCCACATTTTAAAATTATGTGTGTGATGACAAACACCCAGCCAGTGAATAATCGAGCACTAGCAGACTGTCAGACTTCAGTTTTATATCTCCACACATGAATATTGGTTACCTTTGCTACTCCACTCTCTATTGTGATGAATTTGCTTACAATTTGTTTTCTTGACATGACTATATTTCGATTTCTTATGCCGCCACAGCATCTAATTAAATTCTGATATACATTAGTTTCTCTTGTTAATTTTAAAAACTTCTTTCTTTTCTGTGCAATTTAAAGTTTTATATGTTTAATTTTCTTTTCAAAATTTGGTTGCATTTTTTGTCTATTTCTTAATGTTTTTATTTAAATCATCAATAGATAAACCCAAGCGTTACAGTCTTACTCAATGTATATATCACTAGCAGCCATAACGATTTGTCTTTATACTTGATTCCAGTCTTTATGCTGAATATAATTTTATGAAGTGTGCTTGTAGTAGTTTTAATACGTGTACAGTACTAAAATACTTTGTAGTACTTTTTAGTACCTATACAATACTAAAAAAGAGATATTTTATAATATGAAACATCTCAAGCATCTGATCAACATTTTCAAGTTGAAATTATTTCTTCTACAGAGATCTATATATAAATCCTTTTTACATACCTTGTTATCACCATTATTTTGACAGTAAAATTCACTCGCTTCAATACATATCTTTTTAAAAATTGATTGTGTGCATCAAAAAAACCTTAATGGTAAACGTTTTAAGCTAATCCAATGAATATTCTACGTTTTAAAACACTTTTAAGATTTTATTACTTGGTAGCAGGCTCACACATAGGTGGTAAAAGAATTGACTAATGAAGTTTTAGAAGTTGAAACACAAAAAATTATAAACATGTTACATCCATAAGTGAATTTTTCTGGGTTTGTTTATTGTATTTATCAACTTTATTATTATTCAGTTAAAATTAAAACTTTTTATATTCTATTGTATAACATTCAGAAAACTGATTTATTTAAGAAAACAAAACTCATTGAAAATATTAAAAAATCATTTGATAACATAATATAATGCTATTGAATGAAAATCAAACACTGCTATTTTGAGAATTACCAACAACTATAAGATTAATGTGAAGTGTGTTTTAACATTATAGAACAATAATATATAAGATTTTTGGATAGAGTCTCTTACTCTCGTTATTTTCTTGCAGAATCTTCATTCTGCTGTTTTCCAACAGAAAAACCCATTTTCGAAGAAGAGCATTAAATTCTTCACAGGTTACATGAAAAAAATCCAGGCTGCAATAGATGGTATGCCTAATGAAGAACCTGCACATATTCAAAGATTAAATTCAAGTCCAGGAAACAGTTTCTTAGCAAAAGGACTTATAGAACAAGTTTCTCCCCAGTTACAAAATGAACCTGCACATTCTCAAAGATTAAATTCCAGTCCAGGAAACAGTTTCTTGGCAAATGGAACAATAGAACAAGTTTCTCCCCTGTTACAAAATGAGGAAATTTCTTTTTAAAGAGAAACTTCTATTGTATATAATGCTTATATTATTGTCCATGATGTGCATAAGTAATGCAACTGCAATTTTACACTGTATGTTTTTGTAAAATGTTTTTTCAATTTTCATATTAAAGTTATTTACTACAGTTATGTGTTAAAATTTTGTTCGTACAAATGCTTTATTACTTCTGATATTTGAAACAACCACGCACATTCTGGATTTATGAAGTCCTTCAATAATTTAATTTGTCTGTATACAGTTTATATAAATGTTTCACAAATTCATACACATTTCAGGTATTACCTATATACTTGCTTATAGGTTGACCCTCCCCACACTAAAAGGGAAAAAAATACAAAGAATTTTAATCACCATGGAAAACCCAGAGAAATTTACATGGAAGTTATTATCTAGTGACAAAAATTAGAAATAATTTCCATCATGTTTCATTTATTAGTAAATTTTTGAAAAACTGTTTGGCAATCTTTCCAAAATCTTGCATAATTGTAGGTTTTTGTCCATTTTATTTTATTGCGAAAATATTTTCCATTTTTGCAATTTCTGTATCAATTAAATTTTTTTTATGCATGAAAGTTATTTCTAGAATGCAAATGTATTATTAATAAAATGAAGGGAATGCTGAGTTACAGAATTGAAAAAAAAAAAAATTAAGATCATAAATAACTGGCTGCCCCAGTAAAATTTTGAACATTTCATTTTTGTTTTGAGTAAGGCTTCTCAACTAAACTTCCTTGAAAATGTTCTTTAAAATGTTTCATTTCTTTGCATAATTTTACAAATGAATATGCATATAAATATTATAGATAAATGATTTTTTTCTTGCTTTTGTATATTCTAATAATTTTAACTCTTTAAGAATTACATGTCTATGTGAATTAAAACCAAGTTTCTTCTTTATTTATTTACCTTTTGTGTAGGATCTGCATTTCCCGTACACAAAAAATCCATATACAGAAGGTCGTTTGCACTTTATGGAAACAATTTTGATAATTAATTTTTATGCATAAAGGGAGTATTTCTTGCAGCGATTTGCTTCTATCTGATAGCCTT
This sequence comes from Amaurobius ferox, assembly GCA_951213105.1. Lineage (NCBI taxonomy): Eukaryota > Metazoa > Arthropoda > Arachnida > Araneae > Amaurobiidae > Amaurobius > Amaurobius ferox. The sequence continues at coordinate 76,784,648 of OX578137.1, read as the reverse complement.
GATTCTTGTCTATACCTCTAGCTCAAATTTTCCATAAAAGTAAACTTTTTCTTAGCACCGTCATGTCAATTTTATCCCACCCCTCTTAGGTCGTTTTCCAAAGTCCGTTCAGTGTTCTTGGATGCCGTTTTCCTAAGGCTCGTTTTAACAAACCGAAAGTCCAAAAGTCCATAGCAGAAGCATCAGGTGATTTTACAGGTATTTCATTAAATGGGATACATTTTATTCCTGTTTCTGATTCTTTCTTTGCTAAATATGCGGCAGTTGACTTAGACATGTGACTAGAAGCTTTGTCAATATAAAGCCCAACTTTATTGATGTCCTTTCCATATAAGGCTAGAATTTCTTCTTCAAAAATTGGTTCTAAAATATTCTGCTGATAGTAGAGTGAATTGATTTTAGTTTTACTTGAGACTTTTTTTAGTTTTAATTTACCGTTGTAACAACCCCCCGGGGACCAGTGAAAATTATAAATTTGTGAGTTATAAAAGTGATTGAATCGAGCGTTTAAAATAGTGAATTTTGTGTATCTTTGTATTTAAGTCTGGTCCTAGAGTCGGTGCCTTGGCGTAGCCGGGGGGCTCCCCTTATTGGGGCGAGATCTGACTCAGTGAAAATAATCGTTCCATCAGTGCTCATAGAATATAGTTATCTGCAAATAAAAACTTTTATTTGAGATAGAACTTAAATTTAGCCAAAAAATGGCAACTGGAGTTGAAAGCAGTGAATATGATTATCCGGAACAATCGGATGTAGAAGTTGAAGTTGATTTTAACCACTATGTGGATAAAGCATTACAGGCTCAGGAGAGCGTTATATCTACCATAGTCTCACAAAAAGTAAATGTGGCTCCACAAGTTAAAATTAAAGAAAAACTTGGCAATTTGATTAAGATTATTATAGAGCAACAAAATATAATTGCTGTTGAGAAATCTAAAAGAGGGGAAAGAGAAAGGACAATTGTTCCTTCTTATGCACAGAAATTGGCTGAAAAAGAAAAACGGGAAAAAGGGACAGTAGTGGTCCTAGGGACCAAAATACGGGGAAGATCTCTAAGTGCTAAGAGAATTACCCATGTTGTCTCAATACTGCCGAAAATGGAACAATCATCTGAAGCAACAAGGAAAGAAGTTCAGGGACTGGTGAATCCAACCAAGTTGAATATTAGTGTAAAAAAGGTGAAGAAAATTAGGAAGGGAGGCATATTGGTATAGACATCTAGAGGTGAAGACCTTGACGTTCTTATTCAAGAATTTATGGATAAGGATGCTTTAAACAACTATACAATAAGTAAACCTAAAAAGAAGAAGCCTCAATTGATATTATATAATATCCAAGATGAATACACAAAAGAAGATTTAGTTGTGAGGATCACTGAACAGAACGAAGAAATTGATGATCTTGCACAAGTAGAAGCAAAGTACAGTTTCAAGAGTAGAGGAGGCACAAATTGGATACTCGAAGTAGATCCAGAGACTTTTACTAAGTTAATTAAAAAGAGCAAGATCAGTTTAGGTTGGTAAAAAGTGAATTTCAGATAACACTTGCGACCTTATGTCTGCTTTAAGTGCTGGAACTACGATCATATCGGGAAATTTTGCCCAGGCAAACTTGTTTGTATTAAATGTGGTTCTGAAGAACACAAAGCTACTGACTGTACAGAAACGGTAAAGTGTAAAAACTGTAAAAAGCATAATGGAAGATTTGGCTCCAAATTCAAGACGGATCACAGGTGCAATGATGCCGTTTGCCCTGTTTATGTTGTTGTTGTTGTTGAGACCCAGACCGTCCGACCTACCAGAATGGTGTAAGGTAACTGTATGGACGGCCGAGAAGTGCCACCCAATTTAGACCGGAACCCAGTGGGGGAGGCATCCACAGGGACCGTACCCTCCTTCCCCTACCACCAACCTCTCGGAAGGACTTACGGACCCACATGTTTAACGTGATCGTACTCCGCATGAACACGGCGGCATTTGTGGTAGCGTGCAAATCTAGCGCGCAAACCACGGGGATACCGCACCCGAGATGGCCAACAGCACGCGGTGTTCCGAGGTGGTCACCCACCAAGTACTAACCGCGCCCGATGCTGCTTGACTTCGGTGATCTAACGAGAACCGGTGTTATCAGCACGGTACGGCCGTTGGCCCTGCCCTGTTTATGTGAAAGAACTTTCTTTTGTAGCTTCTAAAATTGATTATGGACTAACTGATTAGTGTATGTTAATTGTTGTACTGGTTTATATTGTACTTTTTATTGTAAATTGTTATTTTGTATATATCGGATTGGCTCAAGTAGAAACTTTCTTGTTGTATTGAAAGAATAAATTTTATTGTTGGCTCTGTTTTTCTGATTAGGGAAGTTTGTATTAGAACTGAATATTTACTGTATATCTTTGTATTAATGTTTTGTTACCAGCCTAGTGGGCCTGGCTTTTGTAATTCCTGTCAGAGGATGAGGATCTGTTTTGTGTTGGCTGGTGGTCTTTTTGTTGCATTTTTCCGGTATTGGTCCCCCGCGACCTGCTCGGTGCTTTGGTGTTGGTGCGTGCTTGGTGGGGGTTCCGGCTTGGTGGCATCCGCTGTGTCCCGCTGGTGTCGGCTTCGGCCGGTGGTGCTTCCGACGGTGATTGCTGGACTGGGGGGCATGTGCTGAGGGTGGCGGGATTATGGTCGCGATGACGGTTCATCTTTTCTGTGTACTTTCGGGTGGGTCGGGTTTCTTCTTTTGGATTACCGTTGCAACAAAATCCTGCAATTATCATGAATCCCTTTGAGAACTTTTCTGTACATTGACGAAGCAATTTCGTACTGTTATTTTTGTCAGTTGAGCAATAGAAAATTGCTCTTTTTTTATTAGTCACTTAAATACACCCATGCCTCATCGAATGTTACCACAAATTTCCATTTATCAGCAACTAGGTGTGTTTCATATAATTTTCTACAATTTGTCTTTCTTTCCGCAATAAGCTTTGGCAAAAGCAGATGAACTTTAGATTTAAACATATTTTTTAACTTCAAATCTTTATGAATGATTTTACTTACAGTGCCAAAAGACATTCCCAGTTTTAATGCTATGGATGTTTGAGTCGGTGGATTTTCTTTTAGGATCAGAGACTTCACTGTATTGATATTTAACTGTGTTCGAACAGTCTTAGGATATGATTTTGTGGCCAGTTTTTCATTTTTACTTTCAGCTAGATGTTTTTTCCCTTTCAAATTTAATATATTAAAAATACCTTTCTTTGAAATGCAATAACCTTGATTTTTACACCACTTAACAATTTGTTGATACGAAAATTTTTCCTTGGAAAGTGCATTTACGTAACCTTCCAGCCATCTATCAATTTCAGAAGCCATTTTCAAAATAAATCTTTTATTTTACATTCCAATCAAAACAAAACAGTAACAAACGATTATAATGAAAATGACAAATCTTTATCTCAAAATGCTAATGAGAAACATAAATACAAAATCGTTTGCATAAAGTACAAACGACTGTCTGTAATTTTGATTTACAATTTTATTAGACACCCTCAAATGGTAAAAATGGTGCATGAGATGACTTGCCAATTTCAATCAGTATATTTACATATGTTTGTAAAATGGTCTATTGTTGCACCTATTGTTTCTTTTATATAAGCACTTGATGAAAACAACTTGATCTCTTTCCTCCATCAAGGTAAACCTATATGTCATTAATGACATTACTCTATGGAAAAATTTGAAAAATAGCGAATTCACCACAAAAGACTTTTAAGGACCTTGAGGACTTTTGCAAGCCAAACTTTATAATATAAAGCCCTATTGAAAGATCTGCAAATATTTCTAATTGGATGTTATTCCAAAGTATTAAATATTCTGATATATATTACCCTAATAATGTGTGTATTTATGCTGGATACATGTGAAAGACCACACGAATAATAAAATTTGACTTTAAGTTTGTCAATATATATATAATTGCTTCCTCGGTTATGAATTTAATAAGATTAATTGTTTAATTGGCCTTTTTACTATATTAAATGATTTGTATAGTGAAACTAAAACTGTGTTTAGCTCCAGTAATTAATGGAATTTTAGAATAATACTACCTTCCTAAACAAAAGGACCTTAACTACACCAAGTTCATTTTGAGAAAATTTAAAAAAATTTCTAATCTATAATTTATAGTGAAGACTTGTAGATAAAATCTTTTAACTTACCCCAAGATCAGTAATATTGCTAGTAGCATCCCCACACACTTAACTAAAGAATAAATAAAATGTAGTTGATGACCCTTTTACTATGGAAGGGAGGAAAACGCTGATAGAAAATAATGGTAGAGTTTGTACATAAAACAGGGATCACATTCGTCCTAAAATTCCTAAAAGTTTGAAGCTTCCCTTGAATTCCTAAAATTAACCTAAAATTTTGTAATGTTTTGCTGCGGCGTCAAATTTACTCTACTATCGCCCGAATACATTCCATTCATACGGCAATTAATGTTAAAAAAGACTTCAGAAATTAAAACGTTGTTCAAAATAGCACTCATTTTTTACAAAGTCAAAGATGACAAAAGTTGTCAATCACGACAAAATCGCCGATTCTCAATGATTAAATCCTCTCCGTCCGCGGGCGGTTTTAGTGAAATACGATCATAAGACGAATGGCGACCCACGTGATCATTTATGACAGAAGTTTGGGGAAGATTCTTTTGTTTGTGGGAGTGGGAATCTCCACAGGATATCTTAGGAATCTCCAACGCAAGCTAACAAACCTAGAAGCCTTTAACCTCTCAAAGAAATAAAATAGAAAAAGACTGGTTCGATTGTTGAATAGTGTGCTTCCTCATATTTACTAGATAAATCATGAAGTTTCTCTTTCTTTGCATTTTAAAATTTTGCTCAACTACTATTCTTTGTTGGGAATCAATTGTGTGCAAAAGTTTTGAAGAATTTTAGGTCTAAATCCAATAATACAAATATAGTTAGTCGGATTATGATTCTCTTACGCCCCTCATTACGTAATATTTGATCAACGTCATGTCAAAACAGGAGAGTAGAGAAGGAATTTTTGTCTGCTGTTAGCAACCTCTCTAGGCATTGATGATATTAAAGGATATCTCTTCAAAAGGATGCATTGCATAGGGGCCTGGACCACATAGCAGTTTATGAAGAAAAGCAATAGATAAAATAAAATACGGCATAGTAGAGAGATCCCGCAATTGGATCGCCACGCTCCCCATAAAAAATAAATTAAAAACAATGACAGAGCAGAAATGTGAAGAATGTTAAATAAACACATTCCCGTTTCCAACAGATAAAAACTTTTAAACAGTTTTCATTTCTTTTTAAACTTAAAATTTTGTCAAATTATTCCATGTTTAGTATGCATCTGGGATGAAAAGTACCAAAGATTTGAACTCTAAGAATTTTTGCTCAAAAACCAATATTTAAAAATATAGTTTTCTGGACTAGAGTTCCTTTGAGCTGCAGGAACTTGTGTATGTGTTTTTGTTGATTCTATCAAAACAGTGGATGATTGAAGAGAAATAGCTGTGTCTAGATTAATGCGTTGCAGTAGCTTTGATGAAATATAGGATAACTTATTTCCCTCATATTATTTAATTACTGCCTTCGGCGACCAGCCCTATTGTTTTTGAAAAAGTTTTTAAACTTTCAATACCTTTCTTGCAGTAACTGTCGATCGTGCACCTCTGCGACACAAGCCATAAATAACGGGGCAGTTCATAAAGTAACTATCGATCGCACACCTACGTTACATGCACAAGTCACGGCTAAGTGTGCAGTTTATGAAGTGTTGATCTTGTACCTCAGCTACGCGTGCAAGTTACGGCTAACGATGTAGTTCATGAAGTAGCTGTCGATCGCACGTTTCCGTTACGCGCTCAAGTCATGACTAATGGTTCAGTTCATGAAGTAGCTGTCTATCGCACACCTCAGCTACACGCATAAATCGTGGCTAGTGGTGCATTTCATGGAATAAATGTCGATCGCACGCCTTCGTTACTCTCGCAAGTCATGTCTAATGGTGCAGTTGATGAAGTAGCTGTTATTCGCACACCTCAGCTACGCGGACAAGTCACGGCTAACGGTACATTTAATGAAGTAGCTGTCTATCTCAGCTACGCGCACAAATTACGGCTAACGATGTAGTTCATGAAGTAGCTGTCAATCGCACTTCTCTGTTATGCGCTCAAGTCATAACTAATGGTTCAGTTCATTATTTAAGTAGCTGTCTATCGCATACCTCAGCTACGCGCATAAATCGTGGTTACCGGTGCAGTTCATGGAGTAGATGTCGATCGCACGCCTTCGTTACGAGAACAAGTCATGGGTAACGGTGCAGTTGATATAGCAGTTGTCAATTGCACACCTCAGCTATGCGGCCAAGTCACAGCTAACGGTACAGTTGATGAAGTAGCTATCTATCTCAGCTATGCGTGTAAGTTACGGCTAACGATATAGTTCATCAAGTGGCTGTTGATCGCACATCTCCGTTACGCGCGCACGTTATGACTAACGGTGCAGTTCATGAAGTAGCTGTCAATCGCACACCTCAGCTATGCGTGCAAGTTATGGCTAACGATGTAGCAACATGCGCAATTCTCGGCTAATGATGCAGTTTATGAAGTTACTGTCGATCACAACACCTCAACAACGTGCGGAAGTTACGGCTAACTCATTAAGTAGACGTCAATCGTGTTTCCGACCGCAATGCGAGCACACGGGTAATGATACAGCTGCTGCGTATAAAATTAATCATCTTTTATTAGCGGGTGCATGCAATCCACATACGATATATGCAATAACTACAATTCTACTGCATGTAATAATGATATACACGCTGCGTGGACACATGCAATCTGCTTAGATTTGAAATAGCTGTCAATCGCGTTCAAGCCCACTATGAGAGTTCAAGACTAACAGATAAACACTTTTCCCAAAATAAATTGACTTTTATTTGCTTTAAGCCCGCCCGCTGCGCGGGTGCATGCAATCCTTGTACGTTACATGCAATAACTACTAACTTACCAGCTAGATTTTTGCTCTTATGGCCGTATTTTATTTTACAATTCTTTAAAAATTTTAAATGTGATTTTGAGGTTTTTGGATTCTTTTTTTGTTAATTATATTAAGATTTTCTTTTTCTGTTTATATAAAGTTGTTTGAAAACTAAACTAATATTTTTCTAACATACATATATATAGTGCGTATGTATGTATATATTTACACAAAAAATACCTGTGATAAAGTGGCCACTGGATACTGAGTGATAATTTGAATTTTCAAGTCTACAGAGCATTAAAATGAAAAATGAAATGGGAAAAATATTCAAAATATTACCTTTTCTTTCAATGATGTTTGTTTTTTGTATCAATTCTCCTTTAATTAATGAAAAGAATGGTAATTAAACAGTACTAATAATAGAAATAATAAAAATTAGCTCCTAAAATTTTCCTTAAACTCCTACCTAAAATTTTTAGAAAATCTGCTATGATCCCTGCATAAAATTATATAAAAATAATTGTTACTTGGTTTATAAAGCACAAAAAATAATAATTAGACCAAAGTTTATTAATCATAAAATTTCACTATGGCTTATATTAAAATATATGTATTTGTGAAAATGAAATCAAAATTAGATATCTATGGAAGATTTTTATAAATGGTTGTAACCACACATGGATGATCTGCAGCGTATATACATTACCTTCAATATGAAAATGACTTTTTCTACTAAGCTTACAGGAGCAATGTATGTTTCTCTTAAATCCAAATATGAGATAATTCACCTTTAATTTGAAACCATTATTTATTCCAAAAATAACATTTAATAAAATGTACAACTTTTTACAAATTACCTAAAATAGTAGATAAACAAAAATCTTAACATAAAGAACTTTACAGACTAAGAAAAATTCACATTTAAAACATATTCATTGCTTATTTACAGCTGTATCACTATGTTCACATGTATCCATTGCAGTATCTTCTGAAGCATCGTTCGGAATATTGGGCAAAGATTCATCAGTTTGAGCACTTGCCTGGGACAAAATAAAATCATGTTAACAATAGAGAAAAAGATTTTATAGAGAAAATCATCACTTTTCAGCAAACAATATCATATTAATCTAATGTTTTGCTTAAACTTTGCTTTTGTTGGTTTCGTGATTTTGGGTTGATTAAAATTCACTAATTAAATTAAAAACACCTACAGTTTTTGCTCAAAAAAAATTATGAAATTTTCAAGAAAAAGCATAAAAATGTATAATTTCAGATATTGTCAAACCAGTGTATCATAAAATTGTATGGGCCTATAAAAATGTTTATTAAAGTCAGAAATTCATCAGAAAAAGTATGCAGCATTGTTTTTTTTTTGTTTGTTTGTTTTACTAATAATGGCATTTTTATAGATTCACTTCATTTTCACAAATTTGTTATAAACAGATTTGATTGCATAATGCTGATTTTTCCTCAAAATAATATGTACAGCTTGTAAAGGTATAACATGTTTTTAAAATGCTATAATTTTCATGCATAAAAATGCTATTAAAGTTACATCTAGCAAGGTAATATTAATTTTACCATACTAAGATTTTGCACTTTTTCTTTGGTTTCCATTATTAGAAAGTACATAAGCAAAATTTATAAAAAAATATATATATAAATGGGTTTTGCCAAAAGTAAGATGCAGCTAGTTCAATCAAACTAGTGTTTTTAGGGGGAAGGGGCAGAATCAATTTTAAATTGTGAAAAATTTTTGAAAATTATAATCAAAATTGAAGAAATATAACTATTTTAAATTTAACAAAAGGTATAAACAATTTGGGCAAAGGATAATGAAAAATTATGCAACATACAGCTGTTTCAAAATATGTGAAATCCTTTTGTCAGTACTTAAAGACCAACAAAACAGGCAGTAGGCCCACTTTGTCTTTTTGTAACTAAATTTGTGATTTAATTACATTACTTTTTTTTAATTACCTTACATTTAACTAATACATGCAAAAACAAAATTGTGCAGCATTACATGTTCAATTATTAAATTTGAAAATTATTCACTTTATGTGCTCATTTTCAATTAATATTTAGTAGAAATTGATCAAAACAAAATAGTTTATCTGTTTTAAAAATCATGATAAATTAATTAGATTATTAAAATTATGAATATTTAAGACTGAAACAAACATCTAGTTAAATAATTCCCCTACGTGTTTTCATAGAATACACAAATGCACAAGTTTTTAATATGTAAAAAAGAAATATAAAAAGGTGGTAATAATATTGAAAATGAAAAATAAAATTCTTCATTCTCACCTTTTCTCGCAAAAATATTCTTTTCATGGATAATTTATTATCTGTCTTGCATACAAATTTATAATCTTTAATCTCTTTTCCTAAAAGGAAAAATAAATTTTCTAATTTGAGATAAATATGAGGATACATCTAAACATGCACATTTAAAAATTTCTAACATGGCACCTTATTACACCAGAAACACAGTTGACTTATAAAACCAGATTTTAAGTCAGATTTGTACTCAACAATCTAAAAATACAATATAAGAAAAGCCTTTTTATTGGCCTCCTGCTTGGCGACAAAATTTACACAACGTCACTAACTAGACAGGTGAATTGGAAAATATAGCACAACTTGTTCCAACCAGCTATGCTGTAAAACAATAGTTTATATAACTCGTGTAATTTCCAAAACCAATTAGTTGCCTTTTTTAATTTAGTAAGATACTTATGTTTGTAGGTTTACTCACTAAACAAGTGCATTGAATCTTTTAGTTAGACGTTCACTTTCCTCTATGGCAGTGTTTCTCAACCGCAGGGGCACGTCTCGGTACCAGGCCCTGACATCAATTATACCAGGCTATGGGAGATTCTCCTGGAATTTGTCACTTAAGTTCTATATGCATTTTTAATGAATAAATATTTCACAGTGGAAATAGTCTAAGGAGATTATATTCGTGAATATGTCGAACAACTCAGAACCAGAACACCTAAATACCATCTGTGTAGCAAATGTCAGTGACCAAACCACTTTTAAACTTTAATATGAATAAGAGACTGCTCATTTAACTTCTACGGTGAATTACAATAGATAAATAATTTTCTCTCTCAATACCATTTTTTTTTTCAAACCAACATCAGTAAAATCGATTTAATAATACAATAATCTATTTTTTATACTAAATAATATTATAAATTTTTAGTAATAAGAATGGAATATGTCAATGAAAATCAGCACAAATTAATGATGTTGGCCTAAGGAAATTACAATATGCTACACGATTTCATTAGTCCAATGATTGATAACTTATTTAAATGTAACTTTATTTGTCAGCATGCTACATTCTATACATAAATGTACAAATATGCTTTATATGTACAAATATGATTAATTAATAATATTTATTTAATGTATAAACTGAAAAAAAATTACAAAGGTATTTACAAGTAAATTTGTTGGGACTGGGCCCTCATCTTACGAAATAAGAATTTACCGAGCCGAGGTCTCACAAAGGTTGAGAAGCATTGCTCTATGGTATTTTACTATTCAGTCATAGTATCCTTCTGCCCATTCCGTTCCCTCTATTAATATTTATCTCTTTTTACTCTTCTCGTTGTTGGCAATCCGCTGTCCCTGCTTCAATTACATTTGCTGCGCTAACAGCAATTATCAATTTTGCTTTGACAAGTCAAGGTTGCGTTTCTTGCTTGTTATGATGAAAAGGCTGATTTTTTTTTGCCTTCAAAACTGGTTAACACTATTAATTTTGTATTAGATGTTGCTTTAAATGAAGTTTTATTAGTTTTATTGCATAAACAGCAGTTTGAGCATTACATAGTTTAATTGGAAAAGATCACCAAATTGGTGATAATTCAATATTTTGACATTTTAATTTATGATAACAGATTCATATGCTTCAACAAAAAGAGAGAGAACCTAGAATCCTCGGAGAATTTAAATTCAGATCAAAATCGCATAAAACTCATGGAAAATTCTATTTTTTTATCAGAAACTTAAAAAATCTGTTTTTGTTAGATTTTTTATGTATATGTGTGTGTGTATTTTAAATTTTAATAAAATATTTTTTTAGCTTGTGTATTACAACATCTGTATATTAAATAATTATCACTTACATAATTCACCCTCACCTCTATGAATACTGATCATTGGGCTAATTCACAAAGGTAAGAATGATCTTGTTTATACTACATAGCTAGTTTACATTTTGAGGTTTAAAAACTAACAAATTACTGTCTTTAACTATTTATGATTCAATACTTAAATAAAATAAATTAGAAATATATATTATTCCTTATGCTAACTGTTCACAGAGATTAGAATCATGTAGAAACATTTATTAACCAAGCACCTTTAATTAATTTTTCTGAAATTAAACTTCTGGTTTGCTTCTTCACTGACAAATCTGTATTTTATCAATTTGTGAAGCTGGTGATAATTGCTGTCACATATTATCAATATACTAAAATTTTATTCTAATAAAGATTATCAAGGAAGTGAGAAAATTCCTTGAAACTGTATTTTATCATTATATTGAACTCTAGACAATAACTATTTTTTAAATAAAAATTAAATCTCACAGTTTGTTTCATTAAAACAAGATTATTATAAATTAATTTGATTTTTTTGGTAATACAAACAGAAAAATGTGGCAAAATCTACAACAACTTCAGAGTTAATATAACAGATCACAGAGGTGATTCACTGTTATGGAGTTTAAATCTTTTGTTAAATAAGTGCTCATCTTAAAGTCATAGAGTACAGCTTACGAATGTTTAATTTGAGCAATCACTTTCAAAATTTTGCCAATGAGAAACTTCTGCCATAAAGAGTGTTATGTATCCTATACTTTAAGTAGATAAATTAACTAATTTTTAACCGAAACATACATTTGAAATATCAAATCTTTAATTAAGAAAAAATCTTATAGCTACTTCAAAGGCTTTATTATAAAAATTAAATATATATAACTCTTCTGCTGATTGATAATTATAGTATTTTTATTACCTTTACTCAATATTTACAATCAGGGCAAGAAGAAATAAATTCTAAACAAATTGTAAAGTTTTATCTAAACCCTCATTTAAATCTCACATAAGCTTTCAAACAACATTAAAAAGTTCTAAAACATTATTGAAATATAATGAATAATTTTAATACATACATAAAATTATGTATATATTTATCAACAAAAATTATTCCTTTGTCACTTATTGAAAATAGTAACAAATGAATAATTTTTGAGAAATTAATATTGTGATGGAAGAATGAAAGAATTTATCACAGTGCTTGTGCTCTCCAGGAGAATATAATATAGTTCTGGTACTCCCTGATAACAAAAAGTTAAGCACTTTTAAGTCAGGTGCTTTGATTTTCTCCTTCAAATTTTATAAAAGTAAAGCATGGCATTAATATCCCTATTTTGACTGCAGAGCTACTTTACCAGTTAGTATCAATGTTGCATAATTGTTAGGCTATTTATTTATAACTGTCAAGAGTATCCCGAAACTTCTCTGTTCTCAGACATATTGTTCCATGTATTCTTCTTGCTCACTAGAGAAATGTTACGAATTTAACATCGATATTCATCAACTTTTTATCGATTTTAGACAAGCTTATGATAGTATTGACAGAGCTAAGTTGTTTTTGATTTTAAAGGAGTTGAGTATTCACCCCAAGTTAATAGGATTGATTCGATTGACTCTCTCTAATACTTCAACAAAAATAAGAATTCAAAACACATTATCAGAAGAATTCAATATAAAAAAAGGGTTGAGACAGGGAGATCCACTGTCAACTGGTCTGTTCAACTTGTGTTTGGATATGTAATCCAAAAAACCAATATTCAACCCAGAGGGACAATTTTTAACAGAACTTGTCAAATATTTGCATTTGCAGATGATCTGGTTTTGCTGTGCAGAAACCAAAGGACACTCAGCGAGTGTTGTTCTTATCTGCTTTTGTTTTCAAGGGAAATTGGTTTAAGTGTGAATGACTCAAAAACTAAGTATATGGTAAATACTAGAAATAGTGAAAGATTTCAAGGTATTAAACTTTTTGACTGTGAAGGAATAAACTGTGAAACAGTTAAGGAATTTAAATATTTGGATTCACTTGTTACTGATAATAATGAGATTAAACTAGAAATTAGAGCAAGAATTTCTACTGAAAACAGATGTTATTTTGCCTTACAGAAACTATTGAGGTCAAGTTATGTAAATATTAAACTCAAAATACTCATTTATAAAGTGATAATAAGACCAATTGTTCTATATGGATTGGAGACTTGGACATTAATTAAAAGAGATACCGATCTTTTGGGAATATGAGAAAGAAAAATTCTGCTGCGAATTTTTGGAGCAATATGTGAAAATGGACATTGGAAGAGTAGAACAAATAAAGAGGTTTACGAAAGCATAAAGAGATAGATATTGTTACAACTATAAGAAAAAAAAGAATTCTCGGACATATGATGAGAATGGAGGAGAGTCACTAGAAGGCTTTTGGAAGGAAACCCAGGAGGGTCAAGATCTCGAGGAAGACCTAGGGTCAGATGGAAGGAGCAGATAGAGGAGGATTTGAAATTGCTTGGTGTTAGCAATTATAAGAGGAAAGCGGCTAATAGAAAGGAATGGTCAAAAATCTTAAAGGAGGTCAAGGCCCTACAAGGGCTGTAGTACCATGATGATGATGATGATGATGATGATAATTCTTGCTCTTGAATTCTTCTAAAGCATTTACTTCTTAAAAATAACTCCACAGCATTTATCTATATATTATTAATTGGTTAATGGTTGAATCCTGTATAAGTCAAATTTCAAGAAATAGACAGGTTAACAGAGTATGCCAGGTCTCTTAAAGAAATGTTTGGGCATCAGGTTATTCATCACAAGTTGATTGATGATTTTGCTTCCAAATATAAAATATAAACATTTTTAACAGAATTCACTATGCTATAAAGATAAATCTAATATATGCTTTAATTTAAATTTTGAAATACTCAAAATTAGTCTAGAGAGTATTTTATGTAAATTATGATTAAAATTTGATCAGTCAAGTCTGGAAAACAAAATTAGTTACATTCTAAAAATCAAAAGTTCATAAGTTATTTGAGGATATTTTATTTTCTTATTTATCTATTTATTTATTTTTTACATGAAAAGGTACACAAATAAATATTACCTTCCTTGTCTGTAGATGTAATAGGTTCATAAGCTACAACAGTTCCTAAAGTGTCTTCATATTGTCCAGACAATATATAGTGACCGATCTGAAGTATCGGTTCTTCAGTTTCAATACCCTTTGAAAACAAATAGTAAATAAAATTATAAATAGATAAAATATAAATTATGTTTAAATAATCAATAAATTTTAATTATCACAATTTTTTTTGAAATACCTAAATATTAAAAAAATTTAAGTATTTTTTGTACAGATATGGATCAGAAAATTTTCCACTATGTTTTTCTGGAAAATTTTTCGATATTTTTTTATTCTTTTTAATTAATTAAAAAATAGAATATAATACTCTTTTCCAACTGTTTTTCTGAAAAGCAAATAGCTTTATTAACAACTCTTTGATCATTGAGTTTTCTAACTTTGAACAGAAAATTGGAAGATGGCAGGGGGCAAATGTGTGTGTGTATGTGCATGTGTGCTTTGTTGTAAAGAAAAAGAATGAATAAGAATTAAAAGGATACAAGTGATATTTTAACTCGTTCTTAAAAAAAAACAAGTAAAATTTTAAGAAGCCCATTCTTTCAGTGTTAAGTTCTCCAAAATTTATAAAAATATGAAATGTTTTCGCTAGTTCTAGTAAATAAAAATATTTTAATAGCACTAAATATATGCTTAATTCATCTTGCACAGCACATTGTGTCTTCTTTATTGTGATATTTACTCATTCAATTACAAGCAAGTATATTTAAACAGCTTTTAATTTTATATAAAATAATTTATTTTGTGCAAAAATGTCTTTTCACCTTATACAGTTTATCTTCTTAACTTGCATAAAACACTCAAACTTCTATTTAAAGAAAAAATTATTTGAGTCCCTCTAAAAAATCTTGATGGACAGATCTTGATAAATAATAGGCTCAGTACAAATTTTGCACAGAGTAAGTTTGCATTTATAACTTCTTAATCATCAGCTCTATCCTATCCACTGATCTATTCAAGTTATATGAGCTGCTCCCCTTATTGAGGCTGAACTTCTGTTTCACACGGGATCAATCAAATCACTAATTTTGTTTCACAAACTAAATATTAAAAGATTTTTTATTTATTAATGCCTATCAATTTTTTTAAAGTCAGCATTCTTTATCTGGCTTTTGCAAAAGATATCTCCCTCTGTTTAGTATGCAAAAATTTCTAAAATTAAAGCTTTATACTGATCTAAAATTTTGATTCACATTAAAAACTTGTTGCTATAAGATTTTTTTATCCATTACCACTTATTAATTTTGTCAGAATAACCATTCTGAATCTTGTCTTAATTTAAGCAAAATTTAAGCTTTTGCTAATAAAAAAATAATGAATTTAAAATGTTGATTCACATTGAAATCTGAGGCCAACGGCCCTACCATGCTGAAAACACTGATTCTCGTTAGATCACCGAAGTCAAGCAGCATCGAGCGCGGTTAGTACTTGGATGGGTGACCACCTGGGAACACAGCGTGCTGTTGGAACATTTTGGGCGCAGTAGCCCGGTGGTTTGCATGCTGCCACAACTGCCGCCGTGTTCATGCGGAGTACAATCACGTTAAACATGTGGGTCCGTAAGTCCTTCCGAGAGGTTGTTGGTAGGGGAAGGAAGGTACAGTCCCTGTGGATGCCTTCCTCACTGGGTTCCGGTCCAAATTGGGTGGCACTTCCCGGCCGTCCAAACGGTCACCTTATACCTTTCTGGTAGGTCGGACAGTCTGGGTCTCAACAACAACATTGAAATCTGCAGATTGACTATTGAAATTGACTATGAAATACTTGAAAATGCATTGTTTTAGTGACGTTACATCCACTTTATTCATAGGTATAGCCAGGATCTTTGAAAGGCATTGAGGATCAAATGAAGGAGTCTACAGAGCTGAATTTAATTTTCCAATATAGAGCCAATGGAAAACCAATGTAATTATTCATCAAATGGAGGTTATGACTCCTCCTTTCTAACTAGTGGTATATATCAAACAGCAAATTAATTGAAGGTGTGAACAAACTCATGTAACTTTTAATAACTAAGATGCATTTTCTCTTTTAAAAAATATTTTTTAATAGCATGATCCATTCCACTCTATGAAAG
Source organism: Amaurobius ferox (assembly GCA_951213105.1). Taxonomy (NCBI): domain Eukaryota; kingdom Metazoa; phylum Arthropoda; class Arachnida; order Araneae; family Amaurobiidae; genus Amaurobius; species Amaurobius ferox. The sequence goes on along the minus strand of OX578137.1, from coordinate 76,768,311 downwards.
AAAGATGCTTCTAAATTTAACCTATCTCAATTTTTCCTAACATTTTACCACTAAAACCAGATGATAGCTTTACATTATTATTGATTGCTGTTTTAAAAACAAAAATTTTTATCCATGGTCATTTATAGAAGTAATAAAATATTGTAAAAGTATTTACATTTGTCCACAGGAATAAAAAAATAATGAAATTTTAGCATTAAACACAACTCGAACCCCGTATAAAATTATGTTTTAAACTAGCAAATGATATTGCTGCTTTGAAAATTATGGTGATTCTTATGTATTCATAGCATTACATAAAAATTTTAAACTTAAACTACAGAGTGGTAGACAAAATAAAAAATCTGTTAAAAATTCAACATTCTAGATTAAAAAGGATAATTCAGAAAATATTTATACCAATATTTTAGTAGGGGCTTGTTCTTGAAGTAGAAAATTAGGATCTATTATTCCATTTAACTCTACTAAAACTACAGTTTCCTGAAAATAAAAGATTATTTACATTTTCTGATATCAACTTTATAGACAAATAGAAGTTACAACTTTATAAAACTAGCATCTCAATCCTGCCGTCATTCCCAATGGGAAACAAAAACCGGCGGAACGCGCATGCTCGGAGACTCTGATCTTTGGTGTACCCTAATATTTCGTTAAGGGGTCATGCAAAAATTTCGAAAACGTCGTCTTTCGATGAAAACATTACGACTACAATCGTAAATAGAAAATATATCGTAAATTCCTGAATACTGCCAGCAGTAATGCTTATTCTACTGTCTACCCGCTAAATTGGGCTACTTTCTAAGATTATAACGTCTTGGAATTGGAAGAGAGGGGAGCTAGTTTTGAGCTATTTTTCGCTAATGTTATGACTAATTTTCCCCCTCCATAATGATTTGGTAACTCTGTTTTCTTTTTCTGTGTTAACATTTAACAATTTTTTAAGCACGTTTTTCGTCAATTTTGTGTTTAACGAGAATGTCTGAAAACGCGGATACTGTTTCTGGATTCAGCAGATTTTCGTGCTCGCTGTGTGTGCGTAATTTTACCATGCGATATAATAGACACTTGAAAACATTAACACTTGAAATAATAAACACTTGAAAACATTTGAGTCATCTCCTTTTCCATTTATTTATACCTCTTCTCAAGTATAGGGGTTTGAGAGGGAACAGGGAGGTTTTCAGGGGCGGATTTACAGGTTAATAATCCAGGAGGGGGGGGGATGCCGTTGCATATCTATCAATGTTTTAGGTACAAAATATTTTTAAAAATATAGTGTTAAATGCGACACTCAAACATGACGGGGGGGGGGCGATATCCGCGCCTGGAGTTATTCCTCCCCCAGTAGCTTATCATTATGTATTACAGCACACAGAGCGTTTTCAAAATAATATATTCATGCAAATCGCCCCCCTCTTTTAAAATCCCTGTTTAATCCACACCTGAGACACAGGAATTAAAGTAAACTTGCAATTGAATAACTTCACATAAGTAGCGATAAGAAAATACCTTTTTTTCCACTTTTGTGTAAAATTAAGAATCTAATTTTCCAGTGTATAAATTACGAAATCATAAAATCTTATATAATTTAAAATAAAACTTTCCTTTAATATACATTTAAAATTGGATTAGAATTTAAAAAATAGAGGGCAGTTCATCATTTACATTCAACCATTACATTTTTTTATTACATTTTTTAGTTTACCATTCAACCATTACATTACAAATTGACAATACCTAAAAATCGTAAAATCTCAGAACGAACATTAAAATCCAAGGCAACACTGTACATATTGTACTAAGCATGTCAAACTGTCAGCTACGATTTCGATCGTAACATTGTATCTTCAGCTTCTGCACTATTTATATCACCCCTTGACAAAATATTGAAGCACAGGAGAGGGAAGAGTCCGTGAGCATGCGCATTGTGCCCGTTTTTGTTTCTCATTGGGAATGACGGCAGGATTGAGATGCTAGTCTTTATAAACAATGTTATATTTCATTTTTTAGAGCAGATTATATATAAACTTTTAACCTACAATGATTGTACTAGTTTCAAAGGCAAATAATAGCTTCTTCAAGACTGACATGCGACCTCACTCAAGTCAAGTCAACAACTCTATTATTTGCCTTTGAAACTAGTAGACCAGTTTATTTTTGTATTTATCAAAAGTTTTTACTAATTATGTTTCACAGCAGCAGTTTTTGAGGAATAATTTGATTAGAATCATTGGTTAGCTGTCAGTGTCTAACACAGTGATTCCCAACCAAAGTTCCACGGAACTTTGGGACTCCGAAAGCATATTCCTAAGATTCCATGAGAATTTACAAAAGCTTACAAAAAATTTTACAACGAAGCAAAAACATTTAAATTATTAAGATTTTAACATAATTTATAAATAAAACTATGAAGCATGTTGAAATTTTAATTTGGTTAGATACTTAATTGATAGTTCAAATTTAAGCAGCAGGAGTTTAACTTGGGAAAATAAATTTTGTTAAAGTGGGGAATTTTTTAAGCTTCAAAGAATTAATTTGGGTAATGTCTTTACCAGCACTCCTACCAACTACTAATAAGGTTGGAAGATAAAAATTTTGAAAAAAAATAAGTTAAACAAAAATTAAAAATCTGAGTGGGCAGCACATGACTTTCCCTGCGGACTCATATCCACGTTCTCTTTATTTAAATTAAATTTAATTCACTTTTAATACAATTTTCGTTCTCATTTGGTAACTGGACTTATTTTCAAAAGTGGCTTAGAGAAAATATAAAAGAACTAAAATATCTTGAGAATAGCTAGACCTAGTGTAATGGCAAGGTTTGTAGAATACTGCAGGTTGGTCCATCCGGGGAGACGGGATCAGTCCACTGAAAGGGGAGGAAGGTTGTGACGTCAAAGTGGCTATTTCCCTGCTTTCTTTCACGTGGATCTTTCGTGAGCATTAATAATGGTAAATTATTTTCAAGCTTGTTTTTCGTCTATTTTTGGCAAAAGTGTTGTATTTGTGAAGTGTGATGCTAACTTGTGCAATTGCTAATTGCCATAATGATGAGAAAACTTGGGATGTTTGAATTCTAGTTTAAATCAAGATTATTTAGAGAGTTTTTTATCTGTCATATGAGGTATGGGCCACACTTATGATCATCCTGGACCCAGTCAGTTCAAATTCCGATTACGTCTTCGGCTCCTAAGTGGCCAACTTGTGCTGCCTTCTAAACACAGAAACGTAACAGAGTGTCGAAAGCCCAGGCCAACCGACTCGTCCGAAGACATAGAGCAGCAAGATGGATGGCCGGACGTAACAGAGTGTGAAAAAACATAACAGAGTGTGAAAAAACACATATCCTTACTACATTGCTTAAAAGGATTATTCCTTCATGAAAAAAAAAAACCAGCAAGAATACAGCGACCTTAATCCAAATTATTCATTTGTTCATGAAAAATGTTCTTCAGAGAAAAATATTAAGGAGAATGTTATAGAGTATATTGCTGGATATTTGCCCTTTAGAACAAAATAACCCATATCCAAAAATAAAGACAATGAAGTTCGGGAAAAATCTTGGATTACATGTTTCATTAGAGGAGGACTTACAGTGCTTTCGAATACTTAGCTAGACACAGTCAAAAAATTTGAAATAGTGTTTTACAATTGGGAATGAGCTAAATAGGCAACCTAAAATAAGTCATAAATTATTCTGCAGTATGAAAGTGAACTTCCCAGAAGTAAGAGATAAAACTCTTATTTTATATTCAAGATTGAGAATCTTTATTCGCATTACGTATCTCAATAAAAAGTTATTAAAACATGTTAATGATAAAAAAGTTCAGCAAAAATTGCTCAATTTTTAAAAAGCAGTCTATTTCTATAAAAACATTTTTGCTTTAATTTTTATTAAAAAATAAATAAGTAAAATAAGAAAAAAATTCTTTGGCAATCAAATTCTTAAATTCGTGATAACTAATTCCCACTTTACCTTTTTAATCTATATTATGCAATTGTATTGAGTACTTAACATTTTTAATCGATTAATATTTTATTGAAAAATAATTATTTCCATAAACATATTTTAAATGCTCTCAAATAGCAAACAAACCCTTGAATTAAGTATTATTTAATAGATTTAAAATTATTATTATTTTATTTTTAAACGTTGATCTAAAATTTGAATAAAAAAACTGGCTAAATTGCTTTTAGAAACATAAATTAAGATACAAATTTGTTTTAATGCAAATGTGCTAAATATTCGTATAAATGTAAAATAAACTAAATATTTGTATAAACGTAAATTGATCTAAACATCTATATAAATATAAATTGAGCTAAATATTTGTAAAAATGTAAATTGGGCTAACTATTTATATAAATGTAAACTGAGCTAAATATTTGCATAATCTTACATGTCTGTAAAAATTTCTTTATTTGTATTTATGTGTATACATGTAAAATGGATATTTTAATAAAACGGCGTTATTTAATTATAAAATAATTAAATGGTATTTGTGTTTATTGTTCTCTAATGTATCTAATGTTCAGAATAAAAAAACATACAGTAATAACAGTAGAACAATTCAAAAACAGCTCTAAATAAGTTCGGATTTTAAAACTCTACCTAACAAGATACCATTGATTCGCATAGAGAAGAGCACGGTTTCCAGCAACTTTGACGTCATCGTTCCGCGTTTCCTCCAGCAAATACCGTGAGACTAGCGGATGGACCAACCTGTAGTATTCTATAAACCTTGGTGTAATGGGGTTGGTCTTAGTCATTTCTTCATTAAAAATTACGTATAAAACACGCATTTAATGGATATATTTGAACATACGTAGTTTTTTATTTTAGATTTTGGTGATTTTTGCAGGCCATTTTGCAAAAAGAGGCAGGTTATTTTTTTCCGAATCATACCAAAATCTAATCAACACCAGGGTGACCCACAAATGACTTATCTGCCGAATTTTGTGAAATTCAGTCCATTAGTGTTTCAGCTAGAGTGGATACAGGCTTTTGCGGGCCATTTCGCAAAAACAGGTGGGTTATTTTATCCCAAATCGTACCCAAAACTAATCAGCACCAGATTCACCCACAAGTGATTTACATACCGAATTTTATGAAATTTGGTCAATCAGTTTTTTAGTTAGAGTGGATACCAAATCTACACAAACAGACGGACAGACAGACGCACAAACACACACACAGACGTTACGCTAAAAATAGTTTTTCTCGTATTCTAGAGGTCTTGAAATACATAAATCCATCGAAAACTCGAGTTATGATTTTCGGGATGATTCCAATACTTTCCCTATACATTACCAACCATGTATTGCAAGGAATGTAAAAAATGACAAACCAATTTTAAGATATAAATTTTTAATTACATTATATGAAAATATGAATGCATCATAACAATAAAATGCAACTTGTTTTTGTTAACAATTTTATGTAAACAACTATATGACCATAAAATCATTTCAAAAAAACAAAATCATTACAAAATATATGCACAATGTTTATTTGTAACTAATAGCCCGATGTAAATCAAAAATGTAATTTTTTTATTCACAGTAATCAATAAATAGAAATAAGCAATAAATGAATGTAATATTTCATTGAAAGTATGAATTAGTTATTATTTATGAACTCTACTACTTTACATACTTATTTTGAAATGTACACCTGTCTAACTTAATACATATGTTGTTGACAAATGTTGGTTGTTTAGCAGCTAAACTATTAGACAGTGAGCTTTCCAATATTTCTCTATTAAAGAATTAAAAGCCACTAGTGCAGGGCACTCGTGTAAACGTTTTTCAGTGTTTTTCTGGGAGATCACATCAGAAGGACCTCAGTTTTCAAACCATGTTTTTTTTTTACCTTGTTATTTTATTTTTATCTTTAATATTGATTGTTGAAACCCAGACCGTCCGACCTACCAGAAAGGTGTAAGGTAACTGTTTGGACGGTCGGGAAGTGCCACCCAATTTAGACCGGAACCCAGTGGGGGAGGCATCCACAGGGACCGTACCCTCCTTCCCCTACCACCAACCTCTCGGAAGGACTTTCGGACCCACATGTTTAACGTGATCGTACTCCGCATGAACACGGCGGCAGTTTTGGCAGTGGCTGGAATCGAACCCGGGCCTACCGAGTGCAACTCCAGCGCGCTAACCAATGGGCTACCGCGCCCCATCTTTAATATTGAGAAATAACTGATCCAGTTTCAAAATAATTGATTACAGTAACTTCCATGTCCTAGTCTGACCCCCCCCCCCTTCCCCTCGGCCATCCTGTTTTTGAATTTCATTCGAGTTGATTCAGTTTACTTGAGCTTTATTTGAAGGACCAAAGAGTGGAAAGCATTCTCAGGGAACTGCCAAGGACAGACATGAGCATCCATAGAACTTTTTCCAGAGGGGCAAACTCAAGGGTAAAACATACAATATCAACTAGTTTGATGCCTGCCTTTGTGACCTTAAATGTCCAGGAGGGGGCAAGTTCGAATCATTATTTATGTGATACAATTGCTGGTTATAAAAAATTTACATTTTATATTAAACAAAGTAAAACTTGATATAAAGTTCAAGGAAAAAAGGGGTAGAAGGCCTAAATTTATTCTGTCACGCAACTTGATCATATTATTTTGCCGATCATATACCATTTATGATTTATGGAACTAAAATATGGGAATACCACAAAATCAAAAAAAAAATAACTTTTGGCTGGCAATTAATAGATTTAAAGATTTAGTGCAGCAACTAACTATCGACTAAAAGTTTAGGAAATATAATCAAGTATACTTCAAAGCAAAAGAAAATATATATATATATTACCTCATATTCATATTCATCATCATTTTTATCCATTTTAAATTAGAAAAAAGCTGAAAATATCTTGTAAATATTGTAACAAATAATAAATACAATTTGATTTCAAGATTTTTACAAGGTTTCACACAGGATCTATCAGTGGACTTCCACCTTCATGCCCAAATCAAAACAAAACAAATAACCGGTAGAATTCAAGAAGAGTTGTGACATTGCTGTTGAACTAAAATTATTGCCAGAATATAAAGAAAAAATAAATTAATAATGAAAGAGAAAACATCAAGTACGCATTAAAATTCATCTAATAAAAATAATCAGTGGTAAACTTTCATATTTTTTAGCACATTTTGTTAAGTTACTTTTGGCAACACTTTTCATACACGGTGAAACGTCGTCGGCATTGCTAATTTTTTTAACTTCAAACAATTTCTTACAAGTATTTCATCATGTCTGTAAATGGTCCTATGACAATGTATAAAATTCGACCATTATTTAATTTTTCTCCAGATGTTGAACTTCCCACTTGCATGTATAAAATGAAAAATTTATATGACGAACCTTCCCCCTCTGAATATGTTAAAAAGGTTTCAAAATTGAATAGATTATTTTTATCTTAAAAAAAAAAATAAGTGTACGACAATCTAAATTTAACCTCTGATCTATTATTATCACCCAAAAAGTATTGAAAATAATCATTAGTTAATATGTAACCTTAAATTTTACGATTTTTACGTTGCTTCTAAAAATATAATTTATGGGAAATAAATATTATTAGTTAATATATTTTTGTAAACACTGATATAATTATAATGTTTTAGGATGATCTAACGTTGCTTGAATTAGAGAAGTACCAGTTGAACATTATTCAAAAGCTGGAAGATTTAAAAGACAAAGTTTTGAAGATGAAAGGAGAATTTGGTATTCAAAATGAAACGGTAATTTCCAGATATAATTTCATACCACATTATTATATTAATAGTAACCTTACTATGAGTATGAGATATATTGGAATTGAACTATTAGAAACATAAATTCTACAGTTATAAAAAGTGGAAATGTGCATTATATCTTTCCTTTTTAAATGTAAAATTAGATTTTATGAAGCGTTTATGATCCTCGTTAATACAGTGAGTGTTTAAATTAAAATATCAAACTTTACTTTCATAAATTTGAAATTTTAAGTTCAATATAAAATAGTTTAATATTTTTTAATTGTGGAGATGTAAATACAGAGTTCAAATGCGCCAAATTCTAATTTGTGCTCATAATATAATATATTTCCAAGTGTCTAAATCATTGTTTTACTAATCTAATGTTATTTAGATATAGTTCATTTCTAATAGATAATAAGCAACTTTGAAAAACTAATTTTCCGTATAAAATTTAAATACACAAACTAATGCTTAAGTATTTAAGTCAATGGAAACAGATTACAAAAATGAAAAATATTTTTAAAGTAAATTAAAACAGAGTATTAAACATACTGCAGATTTCGGTAATATTACCAAACAGTTTAACAAACAGATATAACTTAAAAAAATAAATACAGAAAGAAAATATTTGGCAAAGTATCACAGTTTTCATCCTCTTATTTATTAATAAAATTTCAATTTAAAAATTCTTTAAAATAGCGGATATTCCTAACATTTTTAAAAAACCAAAAAATTTGTATTTTGCTCTAAAGATCAACAGAAAATAAGAAAACAGTTTCTCAAAAAACAAAATTCAAATAACTTACAACTGTCTTGAAAAGTTTAGTCAATTCAGAATTGGGCCCTAAATCATCCTATATCTGTTAATACTTTCCCTCAGCATTTTGGAAAAGATACCTCAAATTAATGTTAAGTACCTTACTTTATTAAAAAACATTGTTAGTATTTTTCAGTGTTCATTGTTAAAATGTTAGCAGTGCTTATATGCATCTCATAGATAAACTCATAGCTTATATGTATCTCATAGATTAATAAGAAAATTTGTACCACGTTCATGTTACATATTCATGAAACCATAGAAACCTAGTGCAAACAGTCCTTTAATGCCATCTAAATTGAGCCTCCCTTTTATGTTTATTATAAAAATTAGCATGAAAAGAACAAACATGCATCATATAACAGATTAGAGAATAGTGTCTGTTATGTTTGCATATCTATTAAATTCGAAAGAGCATCTATATTTTAACAATGAAAACCAAAATACATAATAAAAATACAAATACACATATAGAGCAAAAAAAGAAGTACAAGTATTGCTAAATTCCCATGCATAGAAATTTAAAGACACCATATGTATAAATTTGTTATGGCAATACTGTCCACAATAGTGCAAAATATAGAAATAGAGCAAATAGCTGAGGATTTGAAGAAAAAAAAAAATTGAGTATTCCACGAACTAACCAACAAAGTACTTTTTGACAAGCGAATATGAAAAAGCTGCAGTCATTTGTCACACAAGCACATTGTACTGATAGTTTAGAGTACTTGTCTCAAGATCAAGAGGCTGGTGCTTCAAAATCTTAGTAGTCTGTACAAGACTTTATACAGGCCCCTGCGTTATCGACTCTGATGTATTAAATGAATACTGCAGTGGTTCCCAAACTGGGGTCCGCGACGAGATTTTAGGAGGTCCGCGAACAACACGCAATATTTAACTAATAAATGTTAGCTTTAAAAAAATAAAATTCATTATTTTTCTCCACTCTTTTTTTTATTTTATTTGTTTAAATAAAATAATAAAGAACTTTTTTTCTAAATAACTTTATATTAAATACATTCATGAAATTAATTTCAAACTCATAGGTTATATCTTCAAACAGAATTAAATTGTTTGGGAGTAGGTTTCGTTTTGGTACAATGCCATGATTAACAGTGATGATACTCTGATGTAGCTTGGACGTCAAAGCACTTGTAACTTCGAGCATTAATACTACTATTACTTATTACAAGATTAAAGTATTTAAATTTAAAACTTAATCAATATCATCTTAATAATATGTCAACTAATTCTTATTGTGTAATTTCTTTCAAGCATCCCATTTATAATTCTATAAATTTTGGTCATCTTTTTAACAAGTTCAAGCATTTAATGCCTATTGGAGATTTGAGTGTATCAAAGACTTTTAAATACAACAGTCCTATTCGTAGATTAATATTTAATTATAATGAAATTTCACAATCTCTCGCTTTAGATCAGTATTCTAAGTCAATTTTAGATAATAAATGTACACTCAAACCTGTTTTTGTGCGGTGGATAGGGACTGCATAAAAGAAAACGCATGAAAAAAAATCGCACAAAACTTCACGAGTAGCTATAAAAAATAGTTTTCGCAACACAATTAAAAAGTTTTTTTTTATGCGGTGAATAGGGACCGCATAAAAAAGTCTCACATAGAAAATAACTCAAAACCTTACGAAATAACTAGGAATTGCTTTTTTAAACGAAATCAAGACACGAGGCTTGGCAGCTACTTGGAATCTTGCCAAACCTTTCAGAATCTGATTTAGAAAATACACATGCGAACATTTTTAAATATTTTATTTATATATGTACTTATTTTACTCATACAAAACTTTTCAAAACGTATAACCATTATCCTTCGTAGTCTGACAATAGGAATGTGAAAGAACTTTGAAGGACGTCAATTAATATTAGATTTAAAAATTAAAACACACGTAATATTCTTTTTTATTAAATCACTTTATTTAGAGGATTTGTCACTTGCGCAGATCAGAGACGAATAAAAAAAAAAAAAATCTTTGCTCCCTTCAAGTAAACTTCTTCTACCTACTCATTAAAACAAACAAAACAAAGCATGAGACTAGTCACCAACTATCTCATTAGCAAAAAACCAACTCAGCGACCTAACGAGACACACAGTCCGTTTCAGGAAAACCCGAACTAACACGATGCAGATGTCCTTCAATGTTTATTTGCGATCAATGCATTTTTAGCTCCATCGCAATATGCTATTGCACATTTCATTTATTTACATGGAAATTCTTGTGCGTTCAACAATTAAATTATGTGATTATAGAATTCAATACATATGTAATTGGCTGACGCAATACTTAAGTAATGTGATGAAATGCATATCAAAAATCGAAAAAACTAAATGGCCGATCAAACCTACTAATTTTTTTTATTAATAACTTCGTCAATTATGTTCCAATTTAATTGAAATTTTCATGTACCGCACAAAAACAGGTTTGAGTGTAATTGTAAAGTAAAAGATTATGCTAAATTTCTAAATCCAGACCTGGGGCATATAGTTACAGAAAACTTAAGTATAGTTAAAGACATTTCGTTAAGAACCATTATGTCTTTTGGCACTAAATTCAGGTTATCCTCTTGTAATAATTCTTTTAAAGTTTTAAAATCAATTAATCTTGATCTTGATAAATATATATATATAAATTAGCTTCTAAATATGCTATGCCTTTAGAGACATTTATATGTGGAAATGTACTTTATTAGAATCTATTAAAAATGCTATTAGTAGTATATTAAATTGTCTAGATCCATATATAATTTTGATAATATTAAACCCTCCATTATTGATTTACAAAGATCTTTTGTTATCACCTATGTTGATAAAGCCTCTAATAATTATGCTATTATCTGTAAAAAATTTTATATTAATTTTAACATTAATAAAATCGTACCATTTAATTCCTGCAACTTGTTTCTATTGTTTAGAAATATTATTCTTATTCAGCTTTTTAGAATATATAGATTATCTGATAAAAAGTTTCATGCTTTACATATTGATAATCTAAAAATTACCAGCAATTTATATAAATATCCCTCTTATTTTGTAAATGGTATAGTTAAAAAATTTAGATTAGCTGGATTTTCATGAATTCTTTTTATAGTGTTTTATATATCCTGACATCTCCCTTCTCTTATTTTAATTATATTTTATTTTTACATCCACTTACACATTAGACTCTCTATTATTTCCCCTCTTGATTGTATATTATCTCTTGTACATGTCTTTTCGCATTACTGTTATTTATTTCTTACGAGTTGCAACAGTAGATCATATCTTATTCCTTTGTGATTGGCAACACTTGTCACTTCTTTCTGTGTTCCCGTGCTCGATAGGTTCGTGTATTTTATCAGTAAGGATTCCAGGTATCCTTTTTTCCTTTTATTTTTTCTTCTTTATGTATGCAGTCCAAGTAGAAATAGTTTATAGATATAATCTGTCTATTTCTTCAGAAACATACATTTTTGTATTTGCTTCTACAAGACGAACTTGAAAATGAATTTTGAAGATGTGATTTAGACCTAGAGCCTGATTTAGACCTAGAGCCTTGTCCATGTGTATAGCGTTTGTGCTTGGATTTCGTCTGTTTTTCTTTTATCGATTCCATACCTTTGTTTTTTGATACTTAGACTTGATGATTCGAAATTTGTATTTTTTTTCCATTTGCTTGAAGATTTGCTGTTTTATACTTTTATTTTGTAAACCTGTTTGTAAAAAAGTATCGATTCCATAACATCGATTTTTGTAGATCTTTCGTAACTTGATGATTCAAATTTTGTATTTTTATCCATGTTTGCATATTTGCTGATTTATACTTTTATTTTGTAGACTTGTTAGAAAGTTAGGTTTTTCAAGTTACAGCTTCTCACTTTTCTTTCATTGGACCTTCAAACTTTTTATTATATATATATATATATATATATATATATATATATAATGGTTTGAAAGTCCAATGAATGAAAACTGAGAAGCTGTAACTCGAAAAACCTAACTTTCTAACAAGTCTACAAAATAAAAGTATAAATCAGCAAATATGCAAACATGGATAAAAATACAAAATTTGAATCATCAAGTTACGAAAGATCTACAAAAATCGATGTTATGGAATCGATAAAAGAAAAATAAATGAAATCCAAGCATTAATGCAATATACGTGGACAAGGGCTAGGCCTAAATAACTGAATTGTTCACTTCGTAAAACTCTTCCTCGGGTCCAAGTATTTTGTTGAAGCAAACACAAAATATGTATGTTTCTGAAGAAATAGGTAGATTATATATATACAGGGTGGTCATAAAAAAACTTTCCCGATATATGAACCCCTAGCGTCCTATCAGCACAACCAATCGAAAGGAAATTTCAGATATTGTTATTTGAAGGTATGCGCTCGAGATTGTGGTAGTTTCAAACAATAGAGCTCTCATGGTTATGGTTACAGTGAAAAAATTTCGAAATTTTCGAATGGCAACACCCACTTTTTCCTACGCAAATTGATCAGCGCATTGAAAAACCATAAATGGCGTTGGAACAATACACATATAACGAAAATTGATGGCTTAAAACATTTGCAAAGAAGATCATTGTAAAGGACCAATGACAGCACAAGAAAGGAGAGGAAAAAAAAAACTTTTATTGGAATTACAAGTTTTCAACGTGCCCACCTTCACAGATGATAACGCATTGCATGCGGGAGATTGTTGACAACAATGACGAACGTAACATCGTTGACGGAATCTGTATAACTGCACGTTTTATGGCATCTTTCAATTCTGACAAATCTCATGGATTTGATGTGTACACATTAGATTTCAAATAACCCCAGAACCAGAAATCCATCGAAGTGAGGTCGAGGGATCTTGGTGGCCACAAAATTGCAAAGTTACGGGAGATGACTCTATCACCAAAGTTCTGTTGCAGCACTTGTCGAACACATGTAGTGACGTGTGGAAGAGCACCATCTTGCATCCATACAATGTCATTAACGACATTTCGCTGCTGCAATTCTGGAATTACATAATTCTGCAACATTGTTTTATACCGAGGACCTGTGATGGAGCATGTTTGCATACTATTGGAAGTGACCTCTTCAAAGAAGTACGGACCGAGAACGAATGGGCTTGCGATGCCACACCACACAGTCACTTTAGCTTCGTGTAAAGGCACTGGTACCGCATCATGAGGATTTTCATCAACCCAGTGAATGCAGTTCTTAGAGTTTACGTTCCCAGTTAAGGAGAAATATGCCTCATCCATCCATAATATCAGCAGCAGCCACCTGCTATCTTCATCATATCTGATGAGGAAAAAATTTGCAAAGTCGACATGCTGTTGCTTGTCTCCAGGTTGCAACTCTGAACGTGCTGGAATCGATAAGGAAACATCCACAGAACAGAGTGCAGAAGCTTGAGAACTGTGGTTTTCGGTACATCCAAATTGCGGGCAACACTTCTTGCAGTACGCAATGGACCTGCAGTAATCATATTATGCACTTCCGCAACAACTTCAACAGGAACAGATGGTCGCGGTCCATCACATGTGCATTCAGTTTCTTCAAATTTTTTTACCAAATCACGTACAATTCGTACTGAACATAGACCTCATCTTAGTGTGTGATTTCACTGATAAACTCGCACTGCTTCGGCAGCATTTTCCCCATTCAAATAAAACAGCTTTATCAATTCACCCTGTTGTTTCCCTGTAAGTGTCATCTTGTTGGGACATTCGAACACCTGATTGAAGAAACAGTTTTCTCACACTGCTTATTAAAGGTTTTCCACAAGCAATGCTTTGTACATGGTGTTCTGTGATTGGTGCTTCTACTGTCTATCCCTGTGAATTATGCAAAGTGCGTCAATGCACCTCCTCTCTGTGTTGTCATTGGTCCTTTACAGTGCTCTTCCTTGCAAATGTTTTACTCCGACAATTTTCATCATATGTGTACCGTTCCAACGCCATTTATGGTTTTTCAATGCATTGATCAATTTGAGCAGAAAAAAAAGTGGGTGTTGCCATTCGAAAATTTCGAAAAAATTTTGCTGTAACCGTAACCGTGAGAGCTCTATTGTTTGAAATCATCACAATCTCGAGCGCATACCTTCAAATAACAATATCTGAAATTTTCTTTCAATTGGTTGAGTGGATAGGCCTCTAGGGGTTTATATATCAGGGTAGTTTTTTATGACCACCCTGTACATAACAGATATACCTTGAGTCATTGCCAAATTAATTTATTCCATGATTTATTCCTTTATATAAATATACAAATTAGTCATATATTTCAAAGGTCAAAATGCCAAATGTTCATTATGTACTTTTTATTTTAAATCATTTACCATGTTTCTTTTCAGTTATCTAAATAAAAAATTTACTGTTGTGGATTTTGTAGAAAGACTAAAATTTATTTGTATTTTTGCACATTTACTTTATAAAAACAGAAATTATAATAAAGTTTTTATTATGATTTTTCGTATTTTACTTTTCAGGTTATTGAACAATTTCAAGATATTGTTGTGAAAGCGAATCCTCAATACCCTCCCCTTAGTTTGTGGGTATTTTACAATCTGCTGTCAAAGGCTATGCCTGTGCGGTTGGTTACATATATACATTCATCACTTACCAATATCCCAGAATCTCTTCAACACTTTCAAAATCTCTCATGTTCTGAACCTTGTAAAGTTTCTTTAACTATAATCTGGAGAGATGGTAAGAATATTTTATTGAATATATCCAAAATTCTGTTTGCTGAATTTTATTTATTATTTCATGTTAATAATTGGGATGAACTTAAAATTACTTTGATATACTATAGAATAACAATATAACCCCCCCCCCCCCCCCACACACACACACACACACTCTCTCTCTGAAAATCTCACATGTTTTTTTACTTGTTTTTTAATTCCTTTTATAACACCCCCTTTTGCTTTTCCTCATTTTCTATGTGATCTCAGAACTTATCCTTTTGCATTCTTTATTTTTGGACTTGAGGTTTCTACCTCTATGTAGTTTACAGTTTACACTCTATTCCTAAAATATAAAAGGTTGTTTAAATTATATTGTATAAAAGGTATAAAATTGTGAAAGTTAACTTATCATTTGAATGAAGTTTTATTTTTATTTATGAGTTTATACACTCTGTTCTAAAATTATATGGAAACTGCTGCTTGAAATTAACCAAAATGTAAATATCCAAAAATTATAAAAAACGATTTCCATTGATAATTTGTAATTTTCTATTTGTTAATAATATGCATCATGAAATTTATTCAACATTTCAGTATTCATTGTAGTCAATAACTGCATGGGGCAACCACTGATTTCAAAATTGCCATCCTAATTTTCTACAAGTGCATATGAAAAACTAAATTTTAAAATCTGAGAATTATTTTATTTATACAAAAGAAAACATTAAATTCTCCTTTTTTTTTTTTGTTAAGTATGAGGGAGTGTGGGGGGGGGGGGGGGGGGAGAGAGAGAGACAATACAACTGCATAATTGTTTAGAGAAAATATATAGTTTGATTTTTGAAAGTGGATAACATTTGAAAAGAATGCATTTCATGATATTGAACTTGCATTTCATTTTCAGATCATGATTGTGATTAATTATTGTGTTTTCATAGTTTATTAATGAAACATTTTTGTGATTAATATACAGATTTTAGTTTCTACGCTATACACACTATAATGAAAAAGGAAAGCATTGAACAACTAACTGATTTGTTATACAAGTAGTGCTTGCCGTGTTTATGTTCCTTACACTAGATTTATATTCCTCAAGAAACTGATACTGGGCAAATTAGCCTAAAATGGATCTACTTATATAATATAAGCTAATAGGAATCATAACTCCAAGATCATCTAGAGAAAGTCCAGAATCACTCCTAGAAAGTAGAGAGTACTCCTTGAAAATGCACCACCTACTGGTATTAGGAACCAGTACAAAACAAACTGTTGCAAACCTAGAGCCATGGACATAGACTTGAAAAATTATTGAAAGTACCGGAAATTTTAAATCGAGTGAGCCATGCATTTTTCAAAAGATTTAAGTCTAATTTAAATTTCATTCAGTCAGATTATCTGGCACAATAAAATGTCTAATGTGAAATAAATTATAGTTAAGTACAGAAAAAT
The DNA here is from genome assembly GCA_951213105.1 of Amaurobius ferox. Lineage (NCBI taxonomy): Eukaryota > Metazoa > Arthropoda > Arachnida > Araneae > Amaurobiidae > Amaurobius > Amaurobius ferox. The sequence goes on along the minus strand of OX578137.1, from coordinate 76,751,594 downwards.
ATTTTTTTTTCTCTACATAATTATTTCATTTGTTTTGCTTTTGTAGGCACAACGTTATTATAATACAATATACAGATAATGTGTGAATTTCCAACTGAATTATCTTTATAAAAGTAACAAAAAGTGTAAAATTTACTAGTATTTTTACCAGTGTTAAAAATGTCAACAAATTGAAACATTTCAAGTTAAACAAGTTAAAATCTTATATTCAGAATACAATAAATAGTCTGAAGGCTAAATTTCTATACATGTGACTTAATATATAGTAAACAGGAAATGAATTATGAAAAACTTGAAGAATTAATAGCAAAAAACAAAATTGATGTATGTAGCTATGTGTACATTTTCCACATATGCAGAGAGTGCGGTAGCCCAGTGATTAGCACGCGAGAATTGCACTCGGTAGGCCCTGATTCGATTCCCGCCACTGCCAAAACTGCCGCCATGTTCATGCAGAGTACGTTCACGTTAAACATGTAGGACCATAAGTCCTTTCGAGAGGTTGGTGGTAGGGGAAGGAGGGTACGTTCCCTATGGATGCCTCCCCCACTGGGTTCCGGTCTAAATTGAGTGGCACTTCCCGACCATCCAAATAGTTACCTTACACCTTTCTGGTAGGTCAGACGGTCTGAGTCTCAACAACAACAACACTGTGATAACATTTCAAGGTCTTGTTACTGTGAAAACTACAAAAACAGTTCAAAAATGCATTATTAAAAATACAATGTATATTTATGCATCTTGAAAACTGAAAATTGTTTCAAAGATTGACATTGTAAATAAATATTATCAGTGAAATTGTAATTAGTTTATTTGTAAAAGTTTTCAGTTAAATAAAGTTTCTTTCTGCAATTGACTTGAACGAAAAAATGCCTAGCCCGTACAATTGGATGGGCTAGGTTCTGTGGCGTTTAAACTGAAAAAGCCTAACCTGCACGATTGTGCTCGCGGCCCCCAAGATTTCAGGGGAGTATTATATTTTTTATTTTCTTCAGTGTCAATGGAGTTAGTGACTAATTAAAAACTAAAATGAAATGAAATTTAAAGGTGAAAATATTTCTAGTCTTAAAAGAATATATGAGTGGACAGCAAGAACTCAAACTTTAAAAGAAATCAGGAGGAATCAGGTTGGGGATGTGTTGATTTGATATGGAATGATTCCAATATTTTGCTTTTTAATACTTGCCAACATAGTTGTACATTGTTTATGACTTTGTTCATTCTGTCTGTCTGTCTGTCCATTCACATGATAACTGCCATAAAAATGACTGGAAAGTATTAAAAATCGAAATGAAAGTATGAAAATGAAATTTTAGTATGTTGCTGAGACAGTCTATGAGTCATATGGGAATGTAAAAGAATAATATCACCCAATTAGTTCTGGATTTACCCTGGGTAGATAAAAATTTTCAAATATTTTTTAAGCGGAGTTACAATTCACAAATTGCTTTAAAAATTTTAGGAAATATTTAAATTATCACATAAAATGTGTAAAAAAAATGTCATCAATATATGCTAAGTAGTTTTTTAAATAAAATTTGAAATAATAATTACACCCATATTATATGAAGAGATGTGACTTATTGCAAAATAAAATATGGCATCCATTTTGTTTTCACTTAATGAAAATCGTGATTTTTAAGGAATTCTTATATTTATATTTAGTGTTGCATCCATTCTAAAACCTCCTTATTTTAGCATATTATCTATCTATCTAAATTCTGTGCCTAAGCAATTACAATATTTTTTATTTTAAATGATCATTAAACTTTGATTATTTCTACAACAAAGCCTAATTTTAACTTATGCAGAATGTAAACAAATCAAGAACTTAAGGTGAGTTATATAAGAATTGCTGAATTTTTTTAATGCAAAATTGTTTAGCTCTGAAGTTTGGAATATATTGATATCTGTAACATTAGTGATATGAAGAGCAGACTATTTTATAGTATTACTTTTTTTTGATGAAGTTTTAAGTTTCCAAGTAAAATACATTATTCTAGTACTGTGATAATTTTAAAAATATCACCACTGAATGTATCACATTTTAGAGATATTTAAATAAAATTGCATTTCAGTTAGAAAGTGTTTCATAATCAATGCTTTATGATTGATTAACCTTTCTTGTTTAATATACTTTTTATATGTTAAGTACAAAATTTTTGGTTAAAAAATTATTTTTATGCATTCATAAAACTGTTTTTATGACATTTGTTTCATAATTTAAATATTCATTATAGGTAATAATGATCATGAAATGATGATTGATCCAATGCGCCAAGGTATGATTGAAGGAGAAGTAAATATCGCAAGGTTAGTAATTTCCTTAAGTGTTACATAATTTCTCATTTCCTTTCTTTTATGATAAGTGAATAAATAATTATTTCTTTTATTTTCTCTGTGATAGTATAATGTTTAAAAAATATATTTAAAATGGTCAAAAGTTCAAAATAAAGTTGTCATGATTTGAGCATCCTCAGACATGATTCAACTATATTTAGCAAGATGTCTATACATGGATATGTCCAATATCCACTCTAGCTCAAAAACTACCCATCATATTTATAAAATTTGGTAGTTGGTTAATGTTTTACTTAGTGTGAATTATATTTTGGTAAAACAAACAAAAATTGAAGTGTTTTTTTTTTTTAAAGGTTAAAAATCACCAAATGATAAATAAAATTTTTCCAAAACTGAAAATTTAATGTAACTTATAAGAATTTATTTTTTTTTTAGTAAATGTACCCAGTATTGCCCATGATAAAAAAAAATATGTTGAAATTCTAAATCATATCACCATTATGGCAAAATTTGGATTCTACAACATTATTTTTAGAGTACTTTCTCAAAGTATGACCTCTGCATCTCTCCTCCTTCGTGTGCTGGTATAAACCTTTTACCTCTTTAAGTAGACATTGTATTCAAGCTCAAGAGTATAATGGAGGTGAGCAGGAATATAATGGATTTTCGTCGAACACATGAAAATTGCAAATTTTAAAATGCCTGAAAAAATAAATTTCTCAAACCCCTTTGACAGAGGACTTCCCTATAATAAAATAAACTCATGAAACCAACTCTAAGGGTTTAATTCATATATAGCAAAAAGGAAATATATTAAAATATCTTAAGATCAAAAATTGGGAAAAGGAGTAGTAAAATGAGAAAATAATAAAATAAAAACTAAATAATTAAATAAATTTAATTAGATTTTTTTATACAGTATAAGTATGTACCATATTTTAATGTCTTTGCTCCAATTTTAGAGACCTGATGGCACATTCACATTGTTTAATATTTTAGTTTTCAAGCATACTGATTCTTTTGCCCTATTATTTTCAGATTTCACTATTTGATAAATTTATTTGTTTTAACATTTCCTTTCTAAGATCACTATTGCTCTATGTAACTCGTGGGTTCCTTTTTGTTTTTAACACTTTACAACATAGTTGAAAAGTGTTTATGACTTTGTTCATTCTGTCTGTCTGTTTGCACGATAACTGCCGTAAAAATGATTTTATCAAAATGAAATTTTAGTATGTTGTTCAGATGGTCTGTGGGATCTATGGGAATATAAATGAATAATAACACTCAATTAGTTTTGGACTGAACCCGGGTTGAAAAAATGAAATGCATTAAACCCTATGGGACCTCATTTTTCAAATAATTTTTAATTAAGTGAATTTAAAATTCACAAATTGCTTCAAAAGTTTTATGAAATATCCAAATTATCCTTTAAAAGTATGAAAAAAATTTCAGCAAAATGCATTCGGTAATTTTTTAAATAAAAATGAAAATAAAAATTACATCCATATTAAATGAAGAAATCATGTAACCCACTTCAAAATAAAATATGGCATCCATCTTGTGTCAAAATTGTGATTTTTAAAGTTCTTTTTAATTTGTATTTAATGTTGTACCCGTCCTAAAACCGCTTTATTTTTTCTTAAATTTTGTGCATCTACATTCTGAAACAACGCAATTACAATATATTTGAGTTTAAATGGTCATCAAACTTTGATTATTTCTACAACGAAGCCTAATTTTCACTTATGGAGAATGTAAACAAATAAAGATGTAGGATGAGTTGTATACGAATTGATGAATTTCTTTAATGCAAAATAATTTAGCTCTGCAGTCTGTAATATAGAATGAAACATTTATTGATTTTACATAGAGAAGCAGACGATTTTTTCGAAGAAGTTTTAAGCATAGAGTTAAATTATTTGTGCCTCCATGGTTTTGCATAGAGTTAAATTACTTGTGCCTCCAAGTTTTTAAATAAAATAAATTATTGTAGTATTGTGATGAATGAAAGGAATGGAATAAAAGTGTATGAATGAAATATTTACAGCTTTTACATAAAGAGGCAGGAGATTTATATTTCAATGACGTCATTTGAATAAAGTTCATTTTTTTTTTCGATAAAGTTTTAAGTTTTCAAATATAATGAAATAATGTAGTATTGTGATCATTTTTAAAATATTTCCGAGGAATGTATCACATGTTAGACATGTTTAAATAAAATTGCATTGCAGTTGGAAAGTGTTTCATAATCAATGCTTTATGCATGATTGATCTTTCTTGTTTTTGTCTTTTGTCCAGTAGTTGTTGAATAATGCATAGAATATTCGCTGTAGAAACATAATTGATAATATATGAATAAAAAAAATTGTTAAAATCAAAATAAAATTTTGAATATATGTTAGTCATCAATGCCTATAAACAAACATAAACACATATTATAACATTTACGTTTTAGAATCGCTATGTATGCACAAACACTAAACACAGCACAATGTAAATTTCAAAGAAATAAATAAAAGATCAGCTTCAACTTAAAAAAGATATATAAAGGAATATATTACACTTCAAATCAATTAGATCTAAAAAGTATTTTGTCTTTGACAAAAAACTTAGTATTCTTAATTATAAATTGTAATAATTAATATGAAAGTTTTGCTTTTTACACTTTCTGTCTATGCTCATCTATAGATGTTGATGTTATTGTGTGGCTCCGAAACTATGCCCATTTATAGACATTTTCCAAAACTATGCCCATTTATAGACAGCCAATTGCTATATACAACTTAGCATAAACATTCGTCTTTCTCCAATTTCTATCTACACCTGATTGTAAATGAAATGGACTAGAATTAAGCACTATTTGACGATTTGTTTTTGATGCTAAGCTGTATATACTAATCGAATTAAATGTTCATTGTGTACCCTAGGCAACAGACAGTTAACAAACAGAAATAACATTTTATTAAAAGCAAATGTAGTGAAATGCTTTAACAGTTATTTTCTTAAAATTTGTTTTTATATTTACATTTACCAAAACTGTTGTATTTTGAAAACATTTGACATAAATTCCTTCATTTATTATCTTAATTTCAATGGATTTTTTTATCTCAACATTTTAGTTTTAAAACATATATTCTAAATACAAGGTTGGGTAAAAACAAAAAGTTTATTTACCTTTAATAGAGTTGAAATGAACTATTTGTAAAAATTTGTGATTTTCTCAATATATATTTTAATTTCATGTCAATCTAATTTCTCATTTTAGGCCTTTATGTATGTCTTTCAAAATGCTGCTGCCTTTTTATCATATATACCATAGAACAGACAATGAAATGTGATCTAATTTTTTTTTTTTTTTTTTTTTTTTTTAATTTGTTAATTAACATTAAAACATCTAAAAATTTGTAACAACTATCATGTCTATTTAAATGAAATAGAGGCCTGTTTTTAGAACCCATAACAAAGTTCTTTATAAAAAAAAAACAGACAGTCCTTTTACAAAATCCAAAGTGAAGAAAGTACTCCTCGTAGAATTTAAAAAAACATCTTGTAAATTTTGGTGTATTTTAAACAAATAGTTTAAACTTAAAATAATTTTAATTGCCAGTAGATAGAATATATTTTTAGGTTTTGTAACGGGCATTATTTCTAAGAAATTTTGAATATGTTATGTCTTAAATTATTAAATAACTAAAAACTGTGCATCTACTTGTTACAAGCACCAACTGCTTGTTCAAGTTTGTTAACCACCAAACTTTAACTAAAAATAAACATTTTATTCTCACCAGATTTGTCTGACCCAAATTAAGCTATAATAAATCTATTTTTAATTCAAATAAAATGTGTATTAGATAAATTAAATGTATATTCAAATAAAATGTGTATTTATCATTAAAAGGCCTCTTTCTAGGCTTCATTTTCTGATTATACATGATTTGAGTAATTGGATTGAATTAATCTATTTTAATAATGTAAAATTTTGTTCACTCATCAGTTAATAATTTTTTATCATATTTTAATAATGTAAAATTTTGTTCACTCATCAGTTAATAATTTTTAATCACTAGGTGCTCTTCCCACCTGCTTGCTGATACTCGCTAGCCCCCATAACTTCTTTCATGAATCAGGGGGCTACACAGGTATAAAATGCCCATGGGTGGTCCACCCCTTGTTTGCTGGCTCTCACTAACCCTCAGAGTTCACTTGTGAACTTTTTCAACTCGTTCTGCACACACAGCCACCCTCGTACCCCCTGCTAGCTGATGTCCACCAGCTCCTGGAACTCTGTGGCTCTGCCACCTGTTTGCTGCCAATCACTAACCACCAAAGCTCATTTCATGAGCTCTTTAACACTATCTTCTACTCAGGTGTAATACTGCCAGTGGTGTTCTGTCTCTTGTTCACTGATGCTTATCTTGTTTAGTGAGCTCTTTCACTCTGTCCACGAAGTGTAAATATGTAACTTTGAGTTACATCATGGAGTTAGAGAGAAGATAAAACTCCTATGGATGGAAAGCTTGAAAATACCATAATGCTTTGAAAAGTATATCTAGATGTCACTAGTGTTAATAACATCTCAATCTTCTCATTTCACACACCAGTAAAACTGTATTTGGTATATGTATTTTTGATTGTTTTTAAATTAAATTTCCCTAATTATAAGTAGAAGTACTGAGCATTTTTTCCTAGTTGTAGAACGGGGTACAGAATATATGGAGACAAAAATAAATTGAAAGGTAAAATAAATTTGAATACTTAAAAATTTGCTTTGTTGAAGGAATATGCTTTGTTGAAGATCTAATTTACATTACATTGATAATTTTTTTCTTCAAAATTTTGGCATTTTCCCAACTTTAAGTTTTAACTTCACTTTACCTACATTAATTACATATTTACAATGATAATGAAAGTCTCAGTGATAGCTTTAGTTTTCAACAGTGAAAGTTAAATTATTTAAATATTACTTCTTTTGAAATGGTAAAAGCAATTTCAACAATGGTTAGATTATAAAGATAACTATATAAAAAAAATTGCAAAAAATAAAATTTTTGCTTCAAAATTGTATAAAAAAATAGAATTTTTAATCCAATTGCAACCAAATTAGGAAGCAACATATGGCATAGTATTTCAAATCATCATGCAAAATTGCAAATCATTTGATGCCATAGGTCCGAGACTAGTCTTAACAAAATATTTTAAAGCTGTAACTAGCTTTTTTTTTTTCAAATATAGACAGACAAAGTTGGCTGTTCTTATTTGGCAACCCATATACAAACACGTGTTGAAATCTTGCAAAATTTGCAACCATAAAATTAAACGCAAAAAAATCAGAATTTTTTTCAATAATATGTGGTAATTAAATAATATGTGGTAAATTCAATAATATGTAGTAAAATTTAAAAAGTAAAAATATTATGCATAACTACTACATAACTTTTATATTGTTTCAATATTCATTTGTATAGTTGGGATGGAGGGAATTTCACTATGAAATTTTTATACACCACAAGCAAACTTCAAATCTGGCATGTTAATTTTTTTCTGCCATGAAGCATGGTGAAGGAGGGTTTTCTCTGAACTTTTTTTTTAACTAATGTGCTCTCTTGAAGGATAAATAGAATAGGTTTAGTTAGGGATCTATTAGACTGCTGCCTTAGTTAGAAGCCAGATAGCCCAGGTTATATATTTCTCTCAGAATAAAGAAAGCAGTAGTAAGTCAATAATAGCTTCTGGTTTACCAAATGCTAAATTAAAGAGAGAAAATGCATATTATTGTTAATAACTTGTAAACAATCTTATACCATATTTTTTCTGCTAAACACATTTTATTTCTCTTTTTACTTAGGTATATTGCAAGGCTCGTATGCTTCAACTATGATGTTGATCCAGTTCTTTCCACTCAAATTGATAACTGGCTTGAAATAGCTCACTCTTCTATCATACATGGTAATAATAAAGAGAGGCAGGCTGCTTTAAAGTCGTTGAATTCCCATTTTGGAAAGAATAGTCACCTAGTTCAAGATAGCATTTCCCTGGCCGATATTGTTGTATGGAGTGCTCTTGTCCAAACTAAATTAAGCCAAGATCTTCCAGCTAATGTGTCAAAATGGTTTAAATCTTTAATGGACCACGAAATGTTTTCCTGTTGTAAAAAATTTCCAGATCTGTAAATTAAAATGCCATTAAAGATTATTATATGTGTATTGATTGTTTTGCAAATTGAGAATGGTGTTATAAATGAATGCATATGTAAAACATTTACTGAAGACTTGTACAGCAGAGATGGTTGTGGTTAAAATTATATTGATTTTATATGCAGGGTATCAGAGAAAGTCATGGATGTGACAAATAACTCTGAAGTATTACAGTTTTTTTTGTTGTTTTTTTAGGTGTATAGGAAACCCCTATGGTGCTACATAAGACTTTTGGGTTGTTGACTCCCTTTCTGAGTGGAGTATAGGAGACTATCTCACTTCCTGTTAGAGATACGAGAAAAATCAATTACAAAGTTGTAGAATGTTAAAAAATTGTACTAAGCATTTTTTTTTTCTCCGCAAAAGATGGAAAATAACTCTAAATAATGGTTTTAAAAGAGGTTATTAATCTGCATGTAACAGTGTAAACATAAAGACATAGGAAAACACATGAGACATCTTATACGTGTGCAAGCATGCATCATTGCTGAAAGTGAACATTTTATATATACTTTTATATGCCAATTTAATTCTGCAGCATTGTGTAAATGCTTATTTTTTTTTTTTTTTTTTTTTTTATATATTATCAGGGAGGATGAAGGATAAAATTAACTTGTTTTCAGGGTTCCTTTCTATTTTTTGTGGGGGAAAATGAGTATGTCAACATTTAACAAAGATTCAAAGCATGCATCCAGTGAGTAAAACTATGAACATAAGTGTCTTATTAAATTTTCAACAAGAAAGATCAATCATGCATAAAGCATTGATTATGAAACACTTTCCAACTTCAATGCAATTTTATTTAAACATCTCTAAAATGTGATACATTCCTCGGTAATATTTTTAAAATTATCACAATACTACATTATTTTATTATATTTGAAAACTTAAAACTTCATAGAAAAAAATGAACTTCATTCAAATGACGGCATTGAAATATAAAATGTCTGGTTGAAAATCTCTAAAATGCGATACATTCCTGAGTAATATTTTTAAAATTATCATAATACTACAATAATTTATAATATTTGAAAACTTCGTCGAAAACAACTGAAATTTATTCAAATGACGTCATCGAAATATAATGCGCCTGGCTCTCTCTATAAAAGCAGCATTTCATTTGTAAACATTTTTCCATTCATTTCATTCATCACAATACTATAATAATTTATTTTATTTAAAAACTTAAGACCATGGAGGTACAAGTAATTAAACTCTGTGCTTAAAACTTCATCCAAAAAATCGTCCTTCTCTCTGTAAAATCAATGACTATTTCATTCATATCAGCTATATTGCAGACTCCATGAGCTAAATAATTTTGCATTAAAGAAATACAGCAATTCTTATACAACTCATTCTACATATTTTGCTGTTTATATTTTCCATAAATGAAAACTAGGCTTCGTTATAGAAATAATCAAATTTGGATGATCATTTAAACTCAAATATATTGTAATTGTGTTGTTTCACTACGTAGATGCACAGAATTTAAGCAAAAATAAAGTGGTTTTAGGATGGATACAACACTAAATATGAATTAAAAAGAACTTTAAAAATCACGATTTTGATACAAGATGAATGCTATATTTTATTTTGAAGTGGGTCACGTGATCTCTTCATATAAAAGGTGTAATTATTATTTTAATTTTTATCTAAAAATCTACTGAATATAGTTTGCTGAAATATTTTTTATATATTTTGAGATAATTTGTATATTTCCTAAAAATTTCTAAGCAGTTTGTGAATTTTAAATCCGCTTGAAAAATTAGTTCCCATGGGGTTCAATGTATTTCGTTTTTTCAACCCAGGTTCAATCCAAAACTAATTGGGTGATATTATTCATTTATATTCCCATAGGTCCTACAGACCATCTGAACAACATATTAAAATTTTATTTTGATAGTGCGATAACTGCTGTAAAAATGACTAACGGACAGACAGACAAAATGAACAAAGTCATAAACACTTTTCAACTTTGTTGTAAAGTATTAAAAAGGTAACTAACCAGTTTTGGAAGCTACAGGAGTTGACCAAACCAGTGATAAAAATAACAGTTTGTAAACAAATATGAAAAATAAGTAAAACAATAAATAAAGGAACTAACTGATCTTAGAAGCTAAAATTTGTTGATGTTGGTTCTTTTAGCTTCCAAAGCCAGTTAGTTCTTTCATTTTCTGTTCTATTTTTTTTTTTAATGTTTGTTAGAAACTGTTATTTTCACTGCTGGTTTGGACAACTCATGTAGTTTCCAAAAATGGTTAGTTACCTTTTTATAAATTTAATAAGACACTTGTGTTCATAGTTTTACATGCTGAACAAGTGCTTTGAATCTTTTGTTGGATGTCCATTTACCTCTTTTCTCCCACAAAAAAATGAAAAGAAACCTTGAAAACCAATGTATTACAGCCAATAGATCAGAAACCAGTTAGCTACTTTCTTTTTAATGTAATGAGTTATAAGACACACATGTTCATAGTTTACTCCCTAAACAAGTGCTTTGAATCCTTTGTTGGATGTTCACTTTCCTCTTTCATATTTTTCTATTCATACATAGTTCTACCTCTTATTCTTTCGTCCTTAATTTTTTACCTCTTTTTTTTATTCTCTAACTGTTGGCAACCCCTTCGCCCTACTTCAGTCACATTTGTTGTTTCATATGAAAGATGTCACATAAAGGAAATCTCAATACAAAACTAGTAACTAAATTTTGCCATCTCATCTAATTATAGCATATAAAGTTTTCCAATAATTAAAAAGGAACATTGCAATATGTAATGCATCACAATTATTATAAAAAGTTTCTAACTTTCGGAGCATGCAAAACAATATATTTTTCAATTGACAATTTTGGACCAAATAACTGAAATAAATATCTGAACTGATTAGGTCAAATTTTAAAGTTATCACGTTTGCTCAAACAACTTAATTATGGTAAGTATTTTTAATAGACATTTTGAAAATATAATTATAAAGTGATTTTAAAACTAGGTTGTAGCTGTGCTTAAAACTTTTACTCGATCATGAAATAATGATATTCTAATATACAGAGTGATTGTAAACTCAACAAAAAAAGGACTAATAGTACAGATCAAGATGAACAATATTTGCAATGAAACCTAAAGCCACATTCCACTCATCATGCCCGATAAGAGTAAAGTTACATGTCCACATTGATCCTTCAATGGTGAAAAAAGGAGAACTAGTTTAGGAGTTTCACATTTCCATTCGCATTAGAGAAAGACTCAAAGTAGCTGCTCAAATGGACTTCTTTTTTTTTAGGGGGGGGGGGGGGGAACACAAAAACATTAGATGTACAAGACACCTGTGGATTCCCTGGAAGATCTTATGGCAAGAATCAATTCTGAAGACAATATCAGCACCGTACCAGTAGTCTGTGAGAGGGTATGACAGTCTTTCTTTCGCCGGTGTCGACTGTGCAACAATGCCGTCAGCCGCTACTTTGTGTCTTTCTCTGATGCGAATGGAAATGTGAAACTCCTAAATTAGTTGGTCTCTTTCTTTTCACTGTTTCAGGATTAACGTCGATATGTAACTTTACTCTTTTCTGGCACTATGAGTGGAATGCGACCCTAGGTTCCAATTGCAAATATTGTTCATCTTGATATGTATTATCACCCCTCTTTTGTTGAAAGAGTTTACGATCACCCTGTATATTGTTATAAATATGTAAAATGCTTTCATGGATTTTTGAGTCCCACAAGGAGGAATCATACAACCATTGCTATTTCGTGACGGATAGGTTGCCATAGCTTAGCGACTTTTTGGAGCATTGGTGCCAGATTTGGAGATTTATCACAAACTTGACAACTTTTTACATGTACTTTGACTTTTTCTTGAAGTAACGAATATTCTTGGAGATACTACCCCTGCTGGAAGTTTCTACGGAGAGTATATGAAAGGAGTCATCGCTCAGCTGGAGGGCAGTTGACGTGAAATGGCTAAATTGAATTGTGATATATGCCAGTGTTTTGAGAATATCGGCTATTTTGTGAATTAGTTGAGCATTTAATTGCTGTTTTATTGTACCTGAGTTGTTTAGTAATCTTTTAATTTACATATCGAGTTATTCACTATATTTTTCCTGTTTATGCTTATTAGTGCTTTTAAATAAAAGCATTTGTTATCCAGAAATTTTGATTGATATTTGTATCTTGAGAATATGTTGTAACAATACATAGTACACTATCTCTCAAAAATTAAGCACACAATGCAAATTCTCAAAAAGCGAATGCATCCTTGAATTTTATTGGGTGAAACTTGCTGTTGTCATCAATGGAGATATGCAATTATGAAATGATGTACAAAATCACAAGAACCCACCAGAAAGAAGCATTCCTCAAATTAAGGAAAACACTCCATTTGCCGATAACAGTGTCCATAGATAGGTTTCGCACTACACTCATCGGCATGGAATAAACATTACTGCAATGACAGCAAGAAAGCTTGCTATTTGCCACAACTTCCATGCTGCCAGTCCATGGATACTGTCATGGGCATATGCAGGATTTTTTCCAGGGTGGTGCTAAAATCGATTGAAATCAAAATTGGGAGATAACTATCAACCTTTCATTTTAATTTATCAAAATTAAAAAACAAGTATCTTATTTAGTGATGACTGTATTAGTCTGTAACACCGCCCCCCCCCCCCTCTTCCTATATTTTAAATCGAACCTGTTCATTTAACAACCTTGAAAATTGGCATGCAAATAGATTTAGAGGTCCAATAACAGCAAACTGGTAAAAATTCAAAACACTTCGGGGGGGGGGGGCGGTAATAATCGATGAAAAAAGAAAGCATATATAGTAAAATATTAAAGACAAGGAAATATGGAAATATTTAAAAAATGCAAAATTTTTCTGTTTTGACTGCATTGGGGGGGGGGGGGCTGCAGAAACATAAAATTTTTGTTTTTACTTATTTTTGGAAGAAGTAATGAATGAAAAATTCTGAAACATCTTTCTGGAATTCCAACTTAAATATGAAAAATAACAGGCATGCTTCAAGTCGATTAGAAAAAGAAGTTGATCTAAAAATGAAGGAAGTGATAGAATATGAGGATTTAAAAAAAATAGAAGAAATAATAAAAAATATCGAATCGAGTTGAGTATAAAAAAATCGAGACTAAGAGAAAAACGGTTTTTCTTTCCTTTTCCCCTCAATCACTGGAGAAACGTGGGGGGGGGATTCGTTTGTCTTTTATTTTGTAAAGTAATGGACGAAAAAAATCGCAAAATTTATTTGGAGACAAACCCAAATACAGGAAAAATATCACGGACACTTCAGGTTAATTACAAAAAGAGAGAGGGAGAGAGTAATAAAGAATAAAATTATTCGAGTGGAATATCAAAAAATTGGATATGGGCATTGGAGTCCTGGGCAAACTCATCTGAAAGAATACTGAATCTGTTTCTAAACATTGCTGTTTCGACAAATAAAACCTAGTAAAAACAATTTGCCTAATCATTCCTTACGTGCTGACAAATTTTATGAGCTAAACGATTGCGAACCTGGTGAACTGAACTAACGACTTCAGTTATATACCATCTGGGTGGATTATAAATGATAGCAAAAAATTTTTGACGACTGAATAAAACACCCAATTATTATACTACCTGAAAACTTTACCTTTTTAGCCACATAAAGCAATATATATTCGTTACTAAACTTTAGAATGTTGAATCTGACATACAGTCGAAACCTAATTTGTGTTAAAACATAATATTTTTTATCTGCAACTAAAATACTAAAGCTTTTACTCGAAAAAAACGCAAATGATTGATTTGTTACAAAGAGAAATAGTTCGGAGAAAGTACAATAGATGGCACAGTCTTTCATAAATTTGTCTATAGACAACACCATCTATTGTGCATACTGCGAACTATTTCTCTTAGGAGCAAATCAATCATTTACGTCTTCAAATGGGATAAGTTTTGGTATTTTATTTGCAGATCAGAAAATTGATTCTTGTACATTTTGCGAATCTGGAAATAAAAACCTATGCCTGGTAAGAGAAGCTAAACATGTATACATGCAATTTTTTAAAGTTTTTTTACACAGATGAAAAAAATCGTTTTCTTTTTTTTTTACTCTTTTTAGTCCGCAAAGCATTCTATATCTACTCTACTTATTTGGTATAAACTTTTTAGTGTTGCTCTTTGCGTCCAAAATCTTTGCATTTATTTTAACACTCGGATTTCTACTGGAGATACCTTAATCATACATGCTATTTACATCAAAAACATGCTTTTTAAAACTATTTCTATACATTGTCGTTTCAACCAATAAAACCTGGTGAAAATAATTTGCGTAATCGTTCCCTACATGCTGACATAAATTTTATAAGTTAGACAATTACGAACATAGTGAACGGAACTAACGACTTTTGTTTCAAATATACGAGAATCACACTGAAATTTTTGAGACAGGGGGCAGACGATATGCGCTAGAAAAAAATTATTGATCGGATATTTACATTTGAACCCTTTAAGCCAGCAGATGATAATTTGTGGCAACAATTACAATTTAACTATCGTAGAATAAATTTTGAAAGATAAGAAAATGGAGTTGACGCGAGAGCATTATCGAGCTATGATTTTCTAGGATTTTAAAGTGGGGCTAAATCAAGAAGAATGTCTTCAACGTCTACAATTAGCATATGGAAATTATGCTTCATCTCATGCCACTGTATTCAAATGGTTTACAAAGTTTAGAAGAGGTCGAAATTCTCTTCTGGATGAAGAACACACAGGAAGACCTTTGTCAGCTGTAAGCCCAGAAAATGTGTCAACCATTCGAAAAATGGTAATCGATAATAATCGCTGTACCTACCAAATGATACAGAAGGAACTTAACATTGGATCCGCAGCTACACGTAAAATTATTCATGAAGAGCTGCATATGAAAAAATTAGTTTGTCGTTGGGTACCCCTATAATTTAACAGAACACCAAAAACGGAGCGTGTCAGAATCAGTAAAGAAGCCCTAAAATTACTTAATGATGGTAGACACCGCATTATTTCTAAAATCATAACTGATGATGAAACGTATATACCGTTTTTTGACGTTCCAATACGTTAAGAAAGTACAGTATGGGTCTTTGAAGATGACCCTAAACCAACAATGGTGAAAGAAAAACGAGCAATGAAAAAAGTAATGTATGCTGTGTTCTTCAGAAGTACAGGTCTGGTCAAAGCCATAAAGCTAGGACAGAAGACAGTTACAGCTAGCTAGTACACCACGAAGTGTCTTCCAGAAATTCTTCAGGAAGTGAATGTTAGGGTACTCATGCTTCACCATGACAATGCATCTTCTCATTCAGCAAGAATGACAGTCGAATTTCATGAACAAAAACACATCAAAGTGATAGAACATCCACACTATTCTCCTGACCTTGCTATGTGTGACTTTTGGTTATTTTTTAATCTAAAAAGGATTTACGTGGGCGTCGTTTGCATTTCGAAGATGAGATTGATGAGGCTATAAAAGCATATTTTTCATCGATTCCGAGAAATGGATGGCTTGAAGCATTTAATCTTTGGAAAATTCGCCTACAAAAGTGTATTGATGTTGGAGGGGAATACTTTGAGCACTCATAAGAGTAAGTTTAACTTGTACCTTTTAGCCGTATCTTAAAAGTTTCAGTGTGATCCTCGTATAGCAAAAAAAATTTTGACAACTGAATAAAACACTAGTTGCTAGACGTGAAAACATTTTTAGCCACATAGAACAATATATTATTCGTTAACAAACCTAAGAATTTTAAATCAGACATACAATCTGAACCTAATTTGTGTTGAAACATAATATTTTATATCTGAAACTGAAATACTAAAACTGTGCTTATTTCTCATTAATTTTTATTTTATTATTTTCATTCAGGTATCCCAAAGAATAACAATTTCGAGGATGTTATATTACAAGATTAAAATATAAATTCCATAATTTGGTTAAAAATAGTTATTATTATTTTTTTAATTTTATCTAGATCAGTAGTTCCACACTTTTTCTTCTTCGGCCCAGACCATCCGACCGACCTACCCGAATGTGTAAGGTATTTGTTTGGACGGCCGAGACAGTGCCACCCATTTTGGACCGGAAAGTGTTGTGAAAGTGTTCTCTTGCTTTCTAGGATCTTGCGGAGTTCTTGGGGCTCCACGGAGCAAAGATGCAAATATAGGTTCTCTTTATCCTAGAAAGAGAAATCGTACATATTTTGGACATTGTGCAGAGTTTTCTATCACAAAAACAATTACCATATAACTCCTAAAATATCCCCCTAACTGAAATGCCCTTCTGAAAATTTGAAGACTCTCTATAAGAAATCTGCTTATAACCCCCCCCCCCCCTCACCTATTTTATGGAACTTCTCAATACATTTATATGATATTTTTTTATTTTAATAGTTAATAAATTAATTGTAACCTGTTTGCATAGTTAATTATTTAGTTAATTAATAGTATTCAATTGATTGTAACCGTAACATAAAATTCCACTGGCTTTCTTTTTTTTTCCAAAATT
The DNA here is from genome assembly GCA_951213105.1 of Amaurobius ferox. NCBI lineage: Eukaryota > Metazoa > Arthropoda > Arachnida > Araneae > Amaurobiidae > Amaurobius > Amaurobius ferox. The sequence continues at coordinate 76,734,557 of OX578137.1, read as the reverse complement.
CTATTTTATGCCCCTATCTGTATGTTTCTTGATTTTTCCTAAATAAAAGAAGGACGGAGAAATAATAGAATTCTACGATAGAATACTACTCTTATCTTTCAAGTACCGCAAATATTCAAAAGTCATTCATAATTGTGCTTGCTTAATGTTTTCGTGCACATATAGACTCTTAACGCCTTTCGCATATAGAAAAGTTCTATTGGACGAGGAAAAACAACTATTTCAAAAGTTATTCTAAAACATTAATAGTGTTAGAGAAATGGGCACATTAAAAGTCACAGGGCTCCAGCATTTGCTAAATTTTCGTATGGTTAAAGATTGACTTCTAGGACAATGTTTTATGAACAATCACAAATCACAAGCCATTTATTCTAATTATTTGCTAAAACTGCAATTAAAAATTAACTGTGGAGAAAACCTTCATCAGCAAAAATGTAAGGACATCAACTGATTTATTTCTTTTAATATTGGAGGCAAAACGAACCTTCTACAGTACAGGATTAAAAAAAAAAAAGAAGACAGGCAGGACTGGCAGCGAGATGCAGACTGGTGCACTTCCACAATATTTTATCTGGAGATTTTGAAATTAATTATGAAAAAGTTACAGTGATTTAATTACTAAATTGATTAAAAATTTGACAGTAAAACAAATGATTAAAAAATAAAAATAAAACAATTGATTACATTAAAAGGAAGGCAAAAGCTAATCAAAAATTGAAATTTTTTAATACATGCTAGAAAATCTATGAAAACTAAGACGTACAGCAAAGCATATCGTCTGAGTGGATGAGCATTTTTGGATGATATTGTTACAAAGTACGAGGGTGGTTCAAAAAGTAAGGTAACAAGTCCTGTGAGAGAAAAGGTTTATTCACGAAATCAAAGAGATACACAAAGTTAGCAAGGCACTTGTACATATTATTTTTCCACATATTCACCATGGTTGTCGAAACATTTGTTCCATCGGTAAATCAATCTATCGAAACCGGCATAGAAGAAATTAGGGTCCAGGTCATGGAACCACTCAACGACGGCTTCCTGAACTTCGGCATCGATTGTGAAATGTCGACCTGCCAGGTGCTTCTTCAACGGTCCAAAGACATGAAAATCGCTTGGTGCGAATTCCGGGCTGTAGGGTGGATGTTTCAGTACATTCCAACGGAAACGCTGTACCAAAGTACGTGTAAACGAGGCCGTATGCGGTCGGGCGTTGTCGTGAAACAACACAATACCTTTCATTTTCAATTCAAATAATTCGCACGCCGAATTTGTGCACCCGTGAGAGCTCTTGTTACCTTACTTTTTGAACCACCTACGAAGATATGAATAGATGGTATGAGCATCACATTTTAAAACTCAGTGTGTACAGCACTTTTAAAAATTGATATGCATCATTTTTTAAACATTAATGTGCACCGCCTTTAAAATCCCCCTACCCCCTCTGATAACATCATGATATATACACCCATGAGATATACACCCATAGACCGCGACCCGATAAATTCTTACTTTATAAGTCAAGTGCCCGGTCGCCCAACAAATTTACACGTAAATATCTGTCTAATTAATTTTGTTAAGTTCATACATAAATATTAATATTAATATAAATATTAATAATAATATAAACTAACATAAATATTAATAATTAATAATGGCATAATCATAAAGCGCATTAGTACATTTACATATATACGGTGTGCATGTTGACAAATATAAAATTACATTTAAATAAGTTATCAGCCATTGGAGTAATGAAATCGTGCAGAGTATTGTAATGTCCTCAGACTAACATCATTCATTTAATTTGTGCTGATTTTCAATGACATACCCCATTCTTATCACCAAAAAATTTATAATATTATTCAGTATAAAATGCATTATTGTATTATTAAATTGATTTTACTGATGTTAGTTTTAAGGGGACGGTGAACGCTGAAAATTTTTTATTTATTTATTGACTTAGAAACATGAAAATTTGTATAAATATTCCTCTTAACATTACTATATAAAATACCATTGATTTTTTTTTCAATTTTGTTATAATTTTGTATTTTTTTTTAATTTAATTTTTTTAACGAAAATTTGAAAATGCTCCTTATGTGCCATTTTCACAATTTTGATTAATTTTACATTATAATCACTCAAAAACCACATTATGAACAAATTTGGGTATTTATTATTAAATCCCTTCAAAAGTTAATTTTTTTTAAATATTTTTCTGCATTAAAACTTAATTTTCATCATTTAATTAGGTTCTTATTCACTTTTAATTACCTTAATAAAGTCCAATTATAAAATGCATACCCACTTTCATTAAACCGTATGAAAGGTGTTTTCTTGCCAAATTCCATGCATCTCAAACAAAAATTAAGACTCATGGAGCATTTTAAAAATGCAAAACCTTTGAAAATTCCGTTTCGAAAAAAATGCATTCAATCTTTTGCTTACGAGCAAAGGGGGGGGGGGGGTCGAACTGTTTGGGATAGGGTATGTCAAATACCTGTCTTTTTGAGAGGTTCTTTGTTTGGGATGGACGCTATCCCACTCGTAAGCAAAAGGTTAAATGTGCAAAATAATGTTATATATTAAAAAAAAAACCTTTTTTTTTATCGATTTTTGCTCATTTCAACGTCCAGCGTCCCCTTAAGAAAGAAAACGGTTCTGAGAGAAAAAGATGTTATCCGTTGCAATTTACCATGAAGTTAGCTGAGCAATCTCTTATTCATATTAAAATTTAAATGCGGCTTATAGTCGCCCGGCGGTTAAAAAAACATTGCTCTAAAGAACCCATTTGTTTGAAAATTTCTCAAAGTCGAGCTCCAATATAAAATTACAAAAAACTAATTAAAATTTAGGAAAAATCTCGCCGAGCCTCAGAAGTTCACTTATCCTGAATTTCGCGGTTGATCGAAGCTTCGATTTTCCAGATGACACAGACGCACACACACAAACATCTTCTTTCATTATGTAAGATGATCCCCATTTATCCTAGTTCCAACCTGTTTCCAACTTAAAAAAGTCTGATGTGGTCAACACAAGACTTTCCTTATATAATACAATGAATTTACTACTTTTACATTTAAAAAAAATGTTATTCTTATAGTAGATACTTATATTCTTTCCAAGATATTGAATTTTCTTCAATTAGTCGCCATTTTCATTGATTTGGCGTCATTTCTATCAATTTGGCGAAATTTTTGTTAATTTGGCAACAATTAAAAACGTCGCCAAGTTAGCGACATTCCGCCAAATTTGTCGCCAAAATCTCGCCAAGCGTTATGAATAATAACAAGAAATAAGTTATTCTTACAGCAGATAAATGACTATTGGCGTTCAAATACAAAAGTATTACTCAAAGAATCTTTTTTCATGAATGGAACGAGCTAGATCCACGAGAATAAGGTCACCAAATTTATCGCATGGTATTACATATGAAAAGTGAACATGTTTCTCAATAGGAAATATTTTTTTTTATTTTATATGACTTTTTAATAATTTTTTTTTAAATGTACAATATCTCGAGAACGGTTCATGTTAGCGTTCTAAAATTTATGTCAATCGTTTTCTAATGAAAAATTACATAAGAAATGTCTATTTTCGTAACTTTATTAGTGGTTTTGGTTTTTTGACGATTTTTTCAAAATTTCACTCGAAAATTTAAGGGGGTTCTGAACATTCGATTGCGTATAAAAACAATAGGCTTCCAGTGTTTACGGATTGTGATTTTTGTACGAAATTTGGTTCGAATCGGTCTATTCGTTCGTCAGTTATCGTCTCCACAGACTCACTGACACACACACACACACACACATACTTTCACACACACATACACACATACTTTCACACACACACACACACACAGAGACATCACTTCAAAAATGTTTGATTCGTGATCAGGGATGCTTGAAACGTGCTCTCCCGTCGAAAACTCGAATTCGAATTTTCGACCCCGTCACAATACTTTCCTTATACATTATGTATATAAGGAAAGTAAAAAATACTAATTTTTATAAAATATTTCGAAAGAATAACTTGGTAAAGCTAATAAAAAATATTTTTATATTCGGACACTAATACATCTGAACCTATGGAATATGAATGTAACATTTTGGAATACAAATGTATCAGAAAGACGAGTGAAATTTCAGACTCCATATGTTTAGATTTAGCTAACTGGAATAAAATAATTGAGCAAATCCATTAGGGGAGACATTTGAATATATTTACACGTTTTTAAACATATTTACATATCTTGAACTTATCATTTTAACAGATCTTCTGTAATGATTGAACATGAAGGCCTATTTCAGTCACACCATCTTGGCTAAATGGATTACCAATAATCTTTTCTTAAGATGCGAAACCCTCTGAAGAAAGGAAGCCTGAGAAGTGTGATCCGGTTACGACGACGGGCATTAGAACTAACTGCACCTAGTATAAAAGCTGTAAGATGCGTCCGTTAGTTCGCATTCTTGCAAAGCAAAGCAAAGCGGTTCCTTGTGGTCCTGTTGGCTAGCATCTTCTGCAGGAGATTCACAGCGCCTCTTGCGGGTGACTCTTGTAGAGACACAGATTTCTGAGTTTTTGGTAAGTATATTTCCTATTCAATTCATCTAACTGCCGATATTTTAACTTCTTTTATGAAACCATATTAAAATACCCCCGCTTTGTTTAACATTCAATAAAATATGGATTTCACGTATTTCGCAAAAGTGGCATTCTGGGAACAATCTTGTTTTTTTACTACTTTACTTACTCCCCTTATACTACTTTACTTACTTACTCCCCTTATACTGCTTTACTTACTTACTCCCCTTACTACTTTACTTACTTACTCTCCTTACCACTTTACTTACTTACTCCCCTTACTACCTTACTTACTTACTCCCCTTACTACTTTACTTACTTACTCCCCTTAATAATTTACTTATACTTACTCCCTTTACCTACGTACATTAACAGGACTGTTGTAAAATTCTAAAGTTTATAAAAGTTGCAATTTATTTGAATCAACATAATAATTTCCTACGCTATTATAAAAATATATTTGTATCTACTGCAAAAGTCAATAATTTTTAAGCATATACTCAATTGTAACTACAGTTTATTTACCGTTATCTATCTACATAACTAGAGAAATTTCAAATTTTTATTACATTTATTCCGTAGTAATAGGCTAGTGGACTTCATAATTTGACATATAAATTTATTAAACTAATGCTATAGCTACAGAACCCACCAAAAGGAAACATTCCCAAAGATATGAATCTCATTTACAGTGTAACGACCAGTATCTATGAACAGGTTTCGTGCATTTTAACGCTCTTCCCGGAATTCCAACTCACAACGCTCTTCAAACACCGCAGCAGTTTTGCAACAGAATAAACCAGAGACCTTCTACCTACCTTAACCAAACCTCGTTTTCATGCTCTATGCTTGATGGAGATGATATCATGATAACGTCTGGAGAAATAGACTTGATTGTATGATCGCAATAAGTAAAGCTACTGCTTGTAAGAATATAACTTTCAATACTTCGTCGAAAAAATCCGACATATGTAAATTAGGTGATTGCACTTTAGGTCCATATCACTTTCGAAGGCGTTTTAAGCCGCACACTGATCTTTTGGCCTGAGGAAGGGGCTTAAAACGTCTTCGAAACAATTGTAGTCACTTAATTGGCATATGTTTGCTTTCTTCAAGGAAGAATTGATTATATTGTTTGTATGAATTATTTCCCATGGAGAGGAGACGAGAACTGAAAAAGGAACGCATTACAAAATCGAAATTCAGATGTTTATAAATCAAAGATACTCAAAGATACACGCCACGGATGTCTATCTTTAAGTGTTAAATGTACGATCTATGGAATAAACAGCACGGCATCCAAAGAAAAGGATTTCTCAATTTATTCAAAATACCCAAAAATAAATATATGCTTTAATCAAAGAGACATAAGTTAAGTTTTTGCTGTTGCTAGTGTCTGTTCCAAGAATGTGCTATGTTAATTTTGTCTTAGCTGTTGCGTTTATGGTAATCTCTAATATTCCCTAATTACAGAGTTCTAATAAAAATATCTCTCGATATATGCCCTTACCTTAATTTCCCATTTGATACTCTTAAAATCTACTACACGCAGATACATAAGTATCAAAAAGAATTGAGTATAACTCTTGTTAATTGAAAATAAAAGAAGTTTATGCTTCGTTAATTGAATATTTGGAATAAATTTCATATGTGCAAATATTAGGGATACTTCGCTTGTCTTTCTTTTGAATTCGAACGTACGTCAGTTCACGTATCCTTTAACTTGTTCTCAGTTAACATGTGAAATATTTTATATTTAACCCCCCTGCTTTGCGTTGTGCTCAAATCCTTTAAATAAGTAGAAGTAATCATTTAAATTACTGATTTAGAAAAATGTATTTATTCTTGTTACTTTCAATCATAATTATCAATTGAAAACCCTACTTTATTCCTATTAACATTACGTTCGGCTTGAGATATAACATTCCCTAAATGGTAAAGTTTTAAGAAAATATTATTATCATTATTATTTTTATATTTCTGGAGTATACTGAATAGTTTTAATTTTATGTAAAATGCAATTTGACTCCAATAATTTTTTTTTATCTACGTCACTTCTAAAGTACGAATTTTTTAAAATTTTCTTTTTAATTTGTAAATTTTTTTTTATCTATTATCTTACATTATTTTGATTTGATCATCAAAACAGATTCGCCCCTCTCTGTAAATTTGAAATTATGATTATCCCTTCGAAATGCAATTTTGTATATTAATGTTAAATTTACGTAGCACATTTTATGATTGTTAATGATTAATTTATGTCATTGCGAATAGCGGCCGATTAAGAGCAGTGCCATCTTCTTACCGGGTGGGCCTGCAGAAACGAGTCCCAGGGCATCCATAATCATCAAGGACCCTCCGATAGACATTCATTAAATTTTGTTAACAGGCGTAATCTCCTCTCTATATGGCAGTAAATTTGTTTTTTGAATAATCTTCTAATTGGCTAAACGAGAAAAAGTACGACACTTCTAAATAAAATGTGATGTTTTTCTGTTGAGGACCTCCTTATAATTTGGGGCCAATATTAGGGGAAACAGATTCTGGCCACTTTTTAGCATCTTTTGTTATTGTTTTAAATTTCGAATGATTTTTTTTAAATTTTCCATTGTTGGATCCTTGACACAAAATGTTCTTATCGTCGAGCAGAAAACATATTTTTTGTGAGATTATTGTTGCTTCCACTGAAAGCTGCAAAAGGACGTTTTTTGAATCAGAAAACAATTGGGACACTTTTTCCTTCCATTCAAATTGAAATATTTGAGAGCAAAAAATTTCTTCTGATTTGTAATTTATATGAAAGTAAGTGGTAGAATGTACTGTTAGCAATTCAATAAATTGTTGAAGAGAAGAAGCTGTGATTAAAACTTATTTGGAAAATTGAAAAGTACCGAATGGTATTAGTTAACATTGGATTTAAAGTACCGAACAAGAAATTCCTTTTTTTTTAATCCTTTTTTAAATTTTCCAGATAGCGCAAAGTATACCAGCTTGCACATAACATTTTCTATTATTCATTATTATTTTTGTCATGCGTGTACGAAATAAGAAGCAATATAGATGATAATTATACCATTCTAGCATTTTTTATATCTTCTTTTGAGGAGGGGCAAACAAATTTTGGTCCCAGTCCCCTTATGTTAAGACGGCCCTGATCAAAGGTTGTGGCACATGGTAGGGCTTGGTGTTATCCCGAAGTCTTTCATCCTAATGGGCCTTCTAAGATGCAGCCACCCTTGATCCGATTCTGATTGTGAATTATTTTACACAACTCATAGGGAGATACTAATAGATTTATTTTGCTCTTTTTGACTTGCAGCTCCGATATACTTTCTTCAGTCATGTCTTCCCAGGTAATGAACAGTGCCTTTATGGCCCCTCGCGGCATGCTTGGTGGCCACGTACCAACCAATCTTGGCGGTCCAGTGCCTTACGATGGTGCCTTCTATCCATACCAAAGAAACGCTACCGTTGTGGACAACGTGCCAGCTGAGATCCTGCACATGGTCCATGAGCACTGGTACCAGTTTGCACCAATGAATCCCCTGTGGCACAGCCTGCTCGGGATAGCCATGATTGTGTTGGGAATTGTCAGCGTTATCGGCAACGGAATGGTTGTATTTCTTATGACTACCACCAAGGTAAATATGATTTTTGCCTTTTATTCAATCAGTCGACATAAAATGTAAAGTTAATCTCATTTCGATAGTCACAAATAATATTATTTTAAATTGCTATACATTTAAAGAAATTTGAAGAATACTTGGAAAAAAATGTTATTTAAATTCTAATAAATTCAAAAGTTTCCCAACCAAATCTGTTGAAGAAAAACTGCATGTTCGGTGAGAATGATAAGTTAACACAAAATTCATTCTAAAATTTCTAAAGAATAACACCATTAGGCGAAAATTTACATAAAACCAAAATCTCGCATTACAAGAATTCGATCAAAAGTTAATCAAGACATATCTTACCCTTTGAATTATACTTTTATATATTTTTATTTTTTGAACAGAATACAATCGCAGATGAGTTAGGCTGCAAGAATATTGAAGACTTGTAATTAAAAGGAAACAGATTGGTTGAGCCTTCTAGAAGAGACCCTCTAACAGGTTGAACTGCCCAATAATGGAGAGTGCTTACAAGATGATTATTTTTTATATTAAAATCGAATAATATTAAATTTACTCCGAAAACTCATAATGAAAGTTGCGTTTTATAGAAAACTGAAAAATTAAGTAATTTAATTTTTAATATCTCAAATGGCCACTTTATAAGCACTGTCCATTATTAAGTAGCTGAGCGCATTTATTTTATGTATACCACCTTATGTTATCTTAACAAAGATCTACTACTAAATGGTAAAGTTGAACAGAATGATAACTACTTTGAAATATTACATCTAATGAAAGATGTTTTTCCCACTGGTTTACAGTTTACGTGGCAATCTGTTGAGTGTTTGGTTGTAGCACTGCATTATGCGAAAGCACATTGTTGGTGGTGACAAGAACAAACAGATCACAACATCAATGTATGACAAGCCAAATTTAGTTTTATTTCGTTTTGAAAGAAATATAACTAAGAACATTGGCATTGCTATATTTTCAAGACAGCTCAAAGATAAAATTGAAAAATTTAAATTATTTTAAAGTATAATGCATGAGCATTTCAAACTGAGATCCTATATGTTTAAAAGACAAATTTTAATTGCGTTTTTTATAATAATTGTGCCAAAGAATATTTTGATTCATGTTAATAAAAGTAGGTAGTAAATTAAATTCCATCCTTTAATTACTCTTAGTTAGGGGAAGTGGGTAAGGTATTAGAGTTATTGATAAATAGTTACAACTAAAGCACACAAGACCATTATAAATTTTTACATTTTGGTTAAGCCATTAATGCCCTTCTAGCCAATCAATGTTTCCTAATACTAACAGCATTACAAAAGATTTTAGGTAACTTTTCTTTTACCAATAAACACACTTATCTGGGACTATTAGAATTACAGCCCTAGAATCATTCAACAAGCTCTGCGATAAAATTCTTGTTCTTGTAAATAATGATTGGGATCATATATTTAAAATTTGATAGAGTTTAATAGAATTTTTTATGACAGTGAAAATTGAAGATATAGTATTGTTCCTTATAATATTACAGAGCCTGAAGACACCGACAAACATGTTGATCGTAAACCTTGCATTCTCTGATTTCTCCATGATGGCCTTCATGATGCCCACTATGGCCGCTAATTGTTTCGGTGAAACTTGGATTCTGGGTCCTTTCATGTGCGAAGTTTACGGAATGGCAGGCAGTCTCTTCGGCTGCGTTTCCATCTGGACTATGGTCATGATCGCCTTTGACCGCTACAACGTCATCGTGAGAGGTATGTCTGGTGACCCTCTAACAACTAAAAAAGCTGCCTTGATGATTTTATTCGTATGGACCTGGGCAACAACCTGGACTCTGCTCCCCTTCTTCGGCTGGAACAGGTACAGCAGTAGAGACTTTTTAACTTCGTCTATGCTTTTTGATATCCTATTTATTATTAAATGTTTTCTACTTACTCTTTCATATTTTATTATAATATTTTTAATAATTAAATTTTAGGGTGAAATGATTTTTTTTTAACTTACATTGCCATAGAAGCAAATTCTTATGTCTTGGAAAACTAGGTCAAAAGAAAAATAATTTTAGTGATGAATTCAAAAGAAATCACATAAATTATTCTGTAGGACATATTTATAACAACATAAGACTTTGAACTGAAGTTCGACGTTTCGATATTTTTTATTCAAGTAGAAAGCTGGATATATGATAAGACATGTTTACATTTTGCTAACTTTTGTATGCTTGTAAGTGCTCCATATTCGGTTGTCTAATTGACACAAAGTGATGGACAAAATTATGAATATTTTAAATTATATCCGGAAACGTTACTTAAAACCAATCTTGTATTCAAAAGTAAAAAGCAGACTTGTAATTAGTATGTAACTTTTAATTTCAATTATAATGTAGCAAGAAATAATAAATCTACAAAAATATTTTTAATTTACTCATATTTCGTACTTTCATTTGAAAGAAAATTTATTGCTGATTACTGTGAAAAAAATGTATCCATACGTCGATGTACCTGATTCATATTAAGTAATAATTATCCATGTGTTAAGAATCCCTGTAGTAAATGAAATTCCCTTCCCAGATATGTCCCAGAAGGCAACATGACCAGCTGCACCATCGATTACCTCACCAAGGACTTGCATTCATCTTCATACGTTGTCATCTATGGTATTGCTGTGTACTTTATTCCTTTGTTATCTCTAATCTACAACTACACCTTCATCGTGCGCTCTGTTGCCTGCCACGAGCAAGAACTGAGGGAGCAAGCCAAGAAAATGAATGTTTCATCCTTGAGGGCCAATTCAGACCAACAAAAGACGTCCGCTGAAATCCGCCTAGCCAAGGTAACTATTTGTTCTGACTCGAAACATATACTCAGCCTTTATCGCGTAATGACCAGGCCTGCATTTTGATTTGTTATATGAAACATTCTTTTGGGAGAGCGGGGGGGAGGTGCTCTTACTCATACAGTGCAAGCATCAAAAGCAGGAAAGTTTATAAACCATACTGTTTAAATCTTTAAAATGATGCGCAACACAAGTATGTATGTCAAAATAATTTCTAACCTTATTCTGTGTATGCATCTTTCAGTATTTTCTATATCTGCACACAGAAGCACTGTGTTTCATAGATAAAGACCCAACTATGCATACTAAATTTGATTGTGACCTGGTTGTCAGGCTGCAAGTATGAGGCTCCGAGAAGACACATACAAGAGTGTGGAAACATTGCTCTGAGGCATCTACTCCCTCTAAATGTGCAAATATAAAAAATGCAACATTTAAAACTTTACTTTTCCTTAAAATGATGCATAATACAGCCCAAAGATAAGAATACCTTTTGGCAAATTTCGGGATAAAAATTAGCAGTTGTGATTTTCATTAGAAATTCTCTCAAGCTAACTAGCCATAGTCACCGAAGATCACCCGTAGAACGTCACAAATTAACATTTCAGTTTTTAAATTAATGAATCGTTTACGATCTCCAAAATACAATATTAATAATAATATAATGATGATAATAATAATAATAATGATACGATATTAAAATGTTTGTTTCTCTGACAGATCGCCATGATAACAGTTGGATTGTGGTTCGTCGCATGGACACCTTACATTACCATTGCATGGAGCGGTATTTTCTCAACAGGAAAGCGTCTAACTCCTTTAGCAACTATCTGGGGAGCCGTCTTTGCAAAGGCCGTCGCCGTCTACAACCCCATCGTATATGGTATCAGCCATCCCAAGTACAGAGCAGCACTGCACCAGAGATTTCCAAGTCTCGCTTGCAACACAGACAGTGCTGACCACGGCAGTGACAACAGGTCCGAAACCACCGTCGTTTCTGATGAGAAGCCACCCAAAAATCCAGAAGCCTAAATTTTTATGAACTCTTTCTGTTTCAAGCTTGTAAAGTTACGCGCTTTTCCAGTTACTTTCTTGACAGTGATTGGTTTTGTTTATACTGCCCCTATAGTCACTATCTTGCTGTAAATGCCTTAATAAAAGAGCATTAATTATATTTTATAGTCTATCTTTATTTAGTAACCCAACTCATATCTTCTTGGAGTACAACATAAACCAAGCTGTTGGGGAGGGGAGGCACAGGGGTTTAAAATTTCTCCACATTACAGTTTTCTTACTGGTACTGCAGACATCGCCTGTTCCATGCCGATGAGCTAAGTTGCGCAAAGCTGCAACAGCCAAGTTCATACTCGTAAATCTATGAGTATGAACCTGACCGTTTTCAGAAAATTGACAAATTCAGTTCTATTACGTAGCTGACTTCAAATTCATTCAGAATTTAGTTCAGGCTACATGAAGATGCAATGGTCAAGGTCATAGTTACATAACCCGTCAGTAGAGACGTTTCCAACAGTTTTAAATCCATTGCAAATGACAGTATCCATGGACCGGTTTCGCGTTAGTCAGCATCTACAATGACAACAACAAAAAAAATATATTGCTATAGTCGGCAATTTCGCGAACCTCCATGGAGACCTGTATCAACGATTTGAGCTATAGATTGAGATTGAGCTTAGACTGAGATTGAGATTGAGCTTAGACTGAGATTGAGATTAGGCTGCAAAAGCCAAGTTTATTCTAGCAAATTTGTGACTATAAACTTGGCGTTTTCCAGAAACTGACGAAATTCAGTTTGGTTTAGAAGATATCTCCATAGAGGTTCACAAAATTGCGGTATATTGAAAGATTTTTTTTTTATTTCTGTCATTCCATGCTGCTGAGCGAAAAATTAGCACGAAACCGGTTCATAGATGCTGTTATTCGCACTGGGAGACTCAAGCATGCATATTTAATTTGGAAAAATTTGTAAATGAATTTTAATAGAGTACATGGAATCTTCTATTGTGTTGATTTCAACTATGTAAAGATAAATGTTTAAAAAAAACCTGACTTCTTATTTCTCCATACAAAAATCACACAAATTACCGCTTTAAATACATTTAAATACAAATATAATTTCGGTCCGGGCTGAGTTCTATATTTGCAAATTTTTTCGGACTCAGGACGGGTTTAAACACGATACTGTCGCGTCGGAATTTCGGTCGTATGCAGATCTATAAGTTACACGGTTCCTAGAAAGTTATTAAGCACCTCAATAACTTTGTAAGGAAATCTATGGATATACACGTTAGATATGTCTATAGCGAGTGTTTCTTTCAGGCATACCTTAAGGGGAGGGAGGGGCGAATACATTTCAAACGTTTTTCTCTGGAGCACCCCCTTAATCGAACATTTCTGAGAAACTCTATTCGTCTTGGATGTTTTCATTAAATGATTAGCCCATGTACCAAATTTCAAGCCTCTATATAATTTTAAAGCAGACGTTTCTCATTTGTTCGGCAATTCGAACATTTCGGCACGCGGCACCCTCTAGAGTAGAAAATATTAAAAATTTGAAATTGCACACTTTCTTCCTTTCGAACGGTTTACCCATACACTAAATTTGAAGTCTCTATCTCAATGCAAAGTATGTTTTCCTATCAATTCACTCTTCGAACGTTTTAGTATGGAGCACATCCTCTAGAGAACATTTTTGAAAAATTCAATTTGTTCAGTGGTTTTATCGAACGATTGACCCGTGTACCAAATTGCAAGTCTCTATCTATTCGGGAAATGCGTAAAAAGGACTGACAGACAGACAGACAGATGGACACTTGGCAATTAGCATATATAGACTAGTTGAATGCCCGTTGAAATTCAACGGTTTTACAATAAGCAACACTCTAACGTAAATTTATTAAAAACTCGCTTTTCACATTTATTCGGTAAATCGAACATTTGTGTTTGCGGCACCCCCTAAAGTAGAAAATATCGGAAAACTGAAATTACATATGCTCTTCCTTTTGAGCCATGAAGCCGTACACCAAATTTGAAGCCTCCATCGCTTCTCGAAGCATGGTTTTTCGTCAGTTCACCTTTCGAACGTTTTTCTCTGGAGCGCCCTCTAAAACGAACATTTTTGAAAAACTCCTTTGTGTTAGGTATTTTCATTAAATGGTTAGGTATTTCATTAAATTTACCCATATACCAAATTTCAGGCCTCTATCAAATTTTAAAGCAGTCGTTTCTCATTTTTTCAGTAAATCGAACATTTCGATGCGCTGCACCCCCTAGAATCGCAAATATTGAAAATCTGAAATTGCACACTTTCTTCCTATCGAACGGTTTACCCATACACTATATTTGAAGTCTCTATCTCATCGCAAAACATGCTTTACTAACATTCCACTTTTCGAAAGTTTTGGTGTGGAGCACCCCCCTCTACAGAACATTTTTGAAAAATTCGATTATTCCCCGGGGTTTTATCAAAAAATCGACCCGTGTACTGAATTGCAAGTCTGTATATATTCGGGAAGTGCCTAAAAAAAGCATGACAGACAGACGGACAGTTGGCAATTAGTACATACTAGCCGAATACCCTTTGAAAATCAACGGTCTCGCAATAAGCAACCACTGAATATTGTCATTTTTTTTATAATTCGCGTTTCACATTTATTCGGCAAATCGAATATTTTAGTGTGCAGACCCCCCCCCCCCCCCCCAAAAGAGGAAAATACTGTAAATTTTAAACTGCGCACGTTTTTCTTTCGAACTATCTACCAGTACACCAAATTAAAGTGTCTATCTCATCCCGAAGCATACCATTTTATCATCTCCTCTTTCGAACGTTTTTCTGTGGAGCATACCCATAAATGAAAGTTTTTGAAAAACTCTGTTTGCCTTGGGTTTCTTATTAGATGATTGGCCCATATACGAAATATCAAGCCTCTATCACAATTAAAAGGAGCGTGTCCCATTTATTCCAAAAATCGAACATATTGGTGTTCGGCACCACCTAAAATTGCAAATATTGGAAATCTGAAATTGCACACTTTCTTCCTTTCAAACTATCTACCATTACACCAAATTTGATGTCTTTATCCTATCGTGAAACATGTTTTTCTATCACTTCATATTTCAAACGTTTTTCTGTGTTGCACTCCCTTAAATTATCTTTTGGAAAAACCGTAATAATCGTATGGTTTTTTTATCAAATGATTTCCCCATATACTAAATTTCAAGCCTCTATCACATTTTAAATTGCACACTTTCTTTCTCTCAAACGATTTACCCATACACCAAACTTGAAGTCTCTATCTCATCGCGAAGCATGCTTTTTCTATCATTTCACCTTCCGAATGTTTTTCTGTGGAGTACCCACCCCCCTTAAAATATACATTTTTGAAAAACTCCATTCATCTTGGGTTTTCTATTAAATGATTTGCCCATATACCAAATATCAAGCCTCTATCACGTTCTAAAAGGAGTGTTTTTACTTCATTCCTAAAATCGAACATTTTTGTGTGCGACACCCCCTAAAGTAAGATCACCGAAGTCAAGCAGCATCGGGCGCGGTTAATACTTGGGTGGGTGACCACCTAGGAACACCGCGTGCTGCTGGCATATTTCGGACGCGGTAGCCCGGTGGTTTGCGCGCTGGATTTGCACGCTGCCACAACTGCCGCCGTGTTCATGCGGAGTACGATCACGTTAAACATGTGGGTCCGTAAGTCCTTCCGAGAGGTTGGTGGTAGGGGAAGGAGGGTACGGTCCCTGTGGATGCCTCCCCCACTGGGTTCCGGTCTAAATTGGGTGGCATTTCCCGGCTGTCCAAACGGTTACCTTACACTTTTCTGGTAGATCGGACGGTCTGGGTCTCAACAACAACAACCCCCTAAAGTAGAAAATATTGGAAAATTGAAATTGTACACTTTCTACCTTCCAAACAATCTACTCGTACACCAAATTTCAAATCTCTATCTCATCCCGAAGTGTGTTTTCTTATCAATTCACCTTTCGAACCTTTTCCTTTGGAGCACCCCCTTAAGCGAACGTTTTCGAAAAACTATAATCGTCTTGGGTGTTTTTATCAAATGATTATTCCATATACCAAATTTCAAACCTCTATCAAATTTTAAAGGAGCTGGTTCTCATTTATTCGGTAAATCAAACATTTTGGTATGCGGCACCCCCTTAAGTAGAAAATATTGGAAATCCGAAATTGTACACTTTCTTCCTTTCGAACGATTTACCCATACACCAAATTTGAAGTCTCTATCTTATGCAAAGCATGCTTTCCTATCATTTCACTTTTCGAACGTTTTGGTGTGAAGAACCCGCTCTAGAGAACGTTATCGAAAAATTCGATTTTTCTAGGGGGGTTTATCAAACGATCGAGCCGTGTACCAAATTGCAAGTCTCTATCTATTCGGGAAGTAACTAAAAAAAGCCTGACTGATAGACAGACAGACAGGCGGACACTTGGTAATTAGTATATACTAGCCGAATACCCGTTGAAAATGAACGGTCCCACATTAAGCAACAACCGAATAAAGTAAAATTTTAAATAATTCGCGTTTCTTATTTATTCAAAAAATCGAACATTTGGTTTTGAGGCATCCCCAAAAGTTGAAAATATTGGAAAAATAAAATAGCCCATGTTCTTCCTTTCGAACTATCTACCCGTACACCAAATTTGAAGTCTGTATCTTATTCCGAAACATGTTTTTTTTATCAATTCAACATTCGAACGTTTTCCTCTGGAGCACCCCCTTAAACGAAATTTTTTGTAAAACTATATTCGTTTTGGGTGTTTTCATCAAATGATTAGTCCATATATCAAATTTCAAGTCTCTATCAAATTTTAAACGGGCCGTTTCTCATTTATTCGGAAAATCGAAAATTTTTGTTTGCGGCACCCCCTAAAGTAGAAAATATTGGAAATCTGAAATTGTATACTTTCTTCTTTCCAAACTATCTACCCGTACACCAAATTCGAAATCTCTATCTGATTTCGATGCATGTTTTTTTATCAATTCACCTTTCGAACGTTTCCCTCTGGAGCACCCCCTTAAACGAACATTTTTGAAAAACTATATTCGTGTTGGGTGTCTGCATCAAATAAATAGTCCAAATACCAAATTTCAAGCCTCTATCAAATTTTAAAGGAGCCGTTTCTCATTTATTCGGAAAATCGAACATTTTGGTGTGCGGCACCCCCTTAAGTAGGAAATATTGGAAATCTGAAATTGCACACTTTCTTCCTTTCGAACGGTTTACCCATATACCAAATTTGAAGTCCCTATCTTATCGGAAAGCATGCTTCCCTATCATTTCACTTTTCGAACGTTTTGCCGTGGAGTACCCCTTCTAGAATACGTTTTCGTAAAATTCGATTTTTCCAGGGGGTTTTATCGAACGACCGAGCCGTGTACCAAATTGCTAGTCTCTATATCTATTCGGGAAGTGCCTAAAAGAAGCGTGATAGACAGACGGACACTTGGAAATTAGTATACAGGGTGATCGGAAAATGTCTGGCCAGATTTTAAAGGGGGTTAGAGGGGACGAATAAAAAGGATTCCCAGTACAATGTGTGTCCGGAAACGCCGCGTCAAGGTTGTAGAGGGCGCTGTGTAGGGCAGTCGACAACATGTGTAAGAGATGTATAACAGTCACAATGCTCATGTTTGGGGATATGACAATCCGCATGCTACAAGACCGTCTGCCTACCAGCAAAGATTTAGTGTCAATGTGTTGGCAGGTATGGTGCACGAATATGTGATTGCGCCGTACATCCTACCTCATCACTTGAACGGCCCGAAATACCTCATCTTCTTGCAACAGGTCTTGCCCGAACTGCTGGCCGTTGTACCTAAGTGCATCCGGAGACGTATCTGGTTCCAGCACGATGGAGCGCCCTCACACTTTAGCCGTGATGTCAGGAATTACCTGGACGCTACTTATCGACATCAGTGGATTGGTCGAGGTGGGCCTGTTCCCTGGCCGCCACGATCACGAGATATGTCTGTTCTGCTTGGATTTCTTTCTGTGGTGCCACTTGAAAAGCATCATCTACGATACCCCTGTGGACTCCGCCGACGATCTCGCCGTCAGATTAGCTGTTGCTGCTGGAGATGTGCAGGACATGGCTGGTGTTTTTGCTAAGGTTACGCAGCTCTATGCGGCGGCTATGTGAAGCTTGTATTATGGTTGGTGGTCGCTCTTTCGAGCATTTGCTGTGAGACGTTGATTTAATAAAGGACTTGTTACATTTGTTTGTATCCCTTCCTTTTACCTTTCCACTTTCTTTACTCTCCAGGGCTTTTCGCGGCATTTCCTGACACGCGTTGCACTGCAAATCTTTTTATATTCGTCCCCTCTAAACCCCTTTCAAATTTGGCCAGACATTTTCCGATCACCCTGTATATAATAATTGTTTTCACGAATATTTTCTGTTTCGAGATTTTGATGCCAATACATGTTTTAGGACCTGTTGAACACATTTTGACTTTTTTAGAGTAATATTCATCTGGTCGATTACTAGCGTACAGGACAACTGCCATAAATACTGATGGATGTTCACGAAACTCTATATCCGGCTTTGTTACCGAAAAATCTAGAATCAAGTAGAATGTTTTGAAATTCGAGTGAAATTTCATATTTTCTATGGCAGCGTGAGACAAAAGTTTGCATAATCACGCATATTCGGGATTAATTATGACTCAATTATCACGAAACTTAACAGCTTCAATCATTATAGTGATGCCACTCAACTGATGAAGATTTCATTTGTGAAGAAAGAATATATCAGAAGTTTTAAAACTTTTTCTCTAGTCAGGTGAAGAAATTAAATATATATGCTCACATAATACAAAAATGCATATACATAAAATTATTTAAGTATATTATTGCGAACGTGCAATGTTCCGTTTGGCGCCTCCTCTTCCGTCTGTCTCGAAGGCCAAGAGAAGAAAATACAGTGCATGACGTGAGCCCAGGGTTTCAAGGATTCTTCAGTTATAAGAAGGGTTTCCAGATTTGGGGACTTACGGAATGTTCCAAAAACTTCTCTATAGAACGATTATTCTTCGAAGATAGAGATTTCCAGAAATTTCTATGGAGAGACTATGAAAAGGACTCGCCCCTCCATTGCAGTGAAGTAGACGAATGGACGTGACACGAGCTAAAGTGGACTGAGAAAGTACTTTTGTCAATGTTTTGAGAATAGTAGCTGCTGTTTTGTGAAATTACTTTCATCAACGTTTTGAGAATAATATCGCTTATTCTGTGAAATTAGTAGAGAATTTAAGTGCTGTTTCTCTGTGTATTGTTCCTTTTTACGTTGTGCTTGTGAATAAACATAAGTTATCCAGAAACTTAGACTCGGTCTTGTATCCTGTGATTCCATGTGTGCACCCATGATTCTAGAGGATACGTTTCATAACAATTGATGTTAGGAGTGGGGTTTCTGGAAACTTGACAAGCGATTATATATAACCCAAGTAGAAAAACGATGTAGGAACAGTTAAGAGAAATGATGGAATTTATGAAAGCCGGACAAAAAGCTATGCAAGCCGGACAAGAAGCTATGGCCGAGAAAATGGAAGAAACGTTTAAAGCCGGGCAAGACGAGATGAAAGAAGTTAGGAAAGCCGGACAAGACAAGTTCATGGCTTTGATTAAAGAGATGAAAACAGAACAAGACGAGATGATGGCTTTGATTAAAGCGAAGAAAGCCGGACGAAATGAGATAATGGCTTCGATTAAAGCCGGACAAGACGAGATGATGACTTCGATTAAAGCCGGACGAGACGCGATGAAAGTCGGACAAGAAGCGATAAAATATAAGATGAAAAATATACAAGACAGCCCCACTGGAGGACATTTTGGCTTCAGCAAAACGCTGAACAAAGTTCGTGAACCCTTCTCCGGTGTAATGCGAGATCCGATGTTTAGCTCTGGTGCAAAGAATGCACGGAATGCGGCTCTCGGAAGGGATCGGAAAAGAAAACACGTGGCTTGCTCAGTATTACAATGTCGGAGCTCTTTTCGAGATAATTGCACTCGACGTTAGGGACCACTACCATGAACTGCAAACAATAGTAATGGATTAATAGTAATGGACTACTTCACAAAGTGGCCAGAAACTTACGCAATCTCTGATCAAGAGTCTACAACTATTAGTGAAGTTCTAAGTTCTAACTCGGAACTGGATATGTCGCTACGGTGTTCTTTCTCTCATCCATTCCAACCAGGGAACGGACTTCAGCTCTGACATATTCACGGGACTGTACAAACTACTCGGAATGGACAAAACTCGAACTACTCCTCTTCATCCTCAATCGGACGGCATGGTAGAGAGATTCAACAGTACGGTATTTAATAACTACTCTATATTCGTATTCAGAAACCAGCAAGACTGGGACCGTCACCTACCGTTCCTCCTGCTGACTTACCGAAGTGCTGTACACGAATTGACCGGTCTTTCCCCATTAAAATGCTGTTTGGGCGGGATCTACAACTACAATGTGATGCTCCTTCATCGCCTGATGAATATGTGCAAAATATGCAGGCATGTTTGGAGGAAGTTCATCGTTTCGTTTGAGAGAGGATCAACATTGCTACCGATAGAATGAAGACCCGGCAAGATACCAAAGCTAATGCAGTACGATTCCAGGAAGGTGACAAAGTGTGGTTATTCAACAATCGGCGACGACCAGAATTTTCGTCAAACCTACGGCGCAATGGCGAAGGACCCTACGTCATCAAGAAAAGAATAAGCAGTGTCATTTATCTAATCCAAAAATCGTCTTCAGTCAAGCCAAAAGTTGTCCATGTCCAAGGTCTATTGAAAGGAAAGGTTGGCCAAAGATTGTACGCGAACAGCTGAAATTCTCCCCTCCCTTCGTGATTGACGTCACTGGTCCCAAAGACAGGTCCGTAGTCCGTAGTTGTAATCAGAAATGCATTGAATATTGCAGCAATTATCTTAATTTAAAGGTACATCATATAGTATATTGAAATCTCTACCGAGTAAAATGATAGATTAGATTTCATTATTCCTATATAAAAGCATAATATTGAATAAAACTAGTTATAGTAAATTTTATTTAGGACTGTATTGTGAAGGATCTTTTTAAGCATCTGTAACGATGACAGTAGCAATTGAGCTGTTTAAACTATGTTAAAATATTTTCTGCGTTTTAAAATTGTTATTAGCTTTACTTTAATAGGTGCATAGTAAAATGCCGGAGGATTTAGCTAAAATACAAGCAATATCTGAGACTGGAATGATAAGCCAACAAAACCTGTCCATTTTTATCGAACTGCTTTAAAATATAAGACTTGTAGACTTCGACATGATAAAATAAATGAGAAGACAGTGAATGACTTACTGAATGTAATTCAAAAATAGTTTTCAGAATTATAGAAATAAATAAAAATGTGATGATCTTAAAAATTTAAGGAAGAAAAATGCTTGTATTAATATATTTCGTTTTTTGTTTCCATAATGATATGTGAATTGAAAGTTGGTAATTTCGTAATTGATATGTGTACGAAATCCAATTATTTAAAGACTTCTCATCCGAATTTGAACAAATGTAGAAATCATATTTTGTACGATACAAAAATAGTAGTGCATGGATTTTCTTTAATTAGGTATTATTATTATTTTATTATGGTAAAAAAATGAATTATTCAAGAAATTAAATGAGCATTGAATTTCATATAACAATAGACAATTTTTGAATATGGATACTTCATGATAAAAAACAAGAAAGATCAATCATGCATAAGCATTGATTATGAAACACTTTCCAACTGAAATGTAATTTCATTTAAAAATTTCTAAAATGTGATTCATTCAGTGGTAATATCTTTTACATTATCACAGTACTACAGTAATTTATTATACTTAAATATTTAAAACTGTATCGAAATATAAATCATCTGATTCTTTATGCAAAATCAATGAATATTTCATTCATATAACTTGCATTCCAGACTCCAGAGCTAAATAATTTTGTGTGAAAAAAATTCAGCAATTCTTATGTAATTCATCTTACAATCGCTTGAGATATTTGCATTCTGCATATGTTAAAATTAGGCTTCCTTGAAGAAATAATAAAAGTTTAGGGATCATTTAAAATCACAACTATTGTAATTGCATAGGCACGGAATTTAGATACACAGATAATATATATGTGTATGTGTATGTACTCAAAGTATTGGGATCGTGCCGAAGATCGGAACTCGAATTTTCAAAGGATCTACACGTTTTGGGACTTCTAGAACACGAAAAAACTAGTTTTAGGAAGACGTCTGTGTGTGTAAGGGTGTATCTGTGTATGTTTCTGTGTGTCTGTGTGGATATTACATCCACTCTAATTGAAAAACTAATGGACCGAATTTCATACAATTTGGTAGGTATGTTTTTTGTGGGAAATCCTGATGTTCATTAGATTATAGTACGACTCGTAATAAAATAATCTACCTTCTTTGCGAAATGGCCGCAGAAATTGCCTTTATCCACTCTAGCTAAAAACTAATGAACCAAATTTAACAAAATTTGGTGTATAATATTTCAATAACCTACAAGTGATTTATATACCAAATTTAACAAAATTTTGTATATAAATCATTTGTAGGTTATTCTACTACGATTCGGGAAAAAGGAACGGGCTATTTTTGCGAAATGGCCAGCAAAAATCGTTATATATAAAAATAAAAGACTACGTGTGCTCAATTATATTCCTATTTTATATGTGATTTTTGACAACAAAAAGAATAAGACTAACCCCATTACTCTAGGACTAGCCGTTCTTGAGATATTCTAGTTTTTTCGCGTTTTCGCTACGCCACCTTTGACAATAAGTCCAGCTATCAAATGAGAACCAAATTTAAGTTTAACGTGTAAATTCAATGTCATTTAAAATACTTATGTTGTGCAGATAAACTCAAATTATCATTGAATAAATAAAGAGAACGAATATGAGTCTGCAGAGAAAGACATGTGCTGTCCACATCAGAATTTTTAACAATATTACAACAATGATTTATAGAAGTGAACGGGGATTATTTTCAGGCCATTTCGAAAAAAATGTATGATCTATATTTAAAGATCCATCAAATTTTTGTCGAATAAAATGTTCAACAAATTAAAGCTGTGTACCAAATTTTAACTCTCTAGAACGTAGGAAAGTGCATTTAAAATGCCATCAATTAAATTTATCATGAAGAGTTATATAAAATTTGAAAAAAATGAAAAATTGTTATCTACCAAATTTATTTTAAAATATGAAGCCACTCCCATATGCAAAACGTTTAAACAAATGGAGAGATATTTATTATATAATATCTCTCTCTTTTCTTTCTGGAAGATATCCGAAAGTCAGAATTTAATTGAATTTGTTTTTTTCCCTATATTAAATAATTTTTTAATTAAAAAACTACTTAACATATTTTAATGAATTTTTTTTTATATATTCTATGGGATAATGTGAATATTTACTAAAAATTTCGAAGCAATTCGTGAATTTTAAATTTACTTAAAAAATGTTTGAAAAATTAGGTCCCATAGGGTTGAATGTATTTCATTTTTTCAACCCGGGTTCAATAAAAAACTAATTGGGTGATATTATTTATTTACATTCCCATAGGTCCTACAGACCGTCTGAACAACATACTAAAATTTCATTTTGATAAACTCATTTTTACGGCAGTTATCGTGCTAACGGACAGACAGACAGACAGACAGACAGACAGACAGACAGACAGACAGACAGACAGAATGAACAAAGTCATAAACACTTTTCAACTTTGTTGTAAAGTGTTAAAAAAATTAAAAAAGTAAAGGGATAGGAAGAGAAATTGATTCGATAAGTCCAGTTGTGATCAGATTTTGAAAATGCTTTTCATAAAGGAACATCTACGAAAATTGTGTCTTATTTACGCTATATGTTTGAAAAACAAAGAAAACCTAATATCAATAGGTTTCGATAGGTTCCTGGGGGTGGGGGATAACTCCCAACACCTCTTTAGTGACTTTACTAGGTCTGATATTACGATCTTTTAGCTAATTTTGGTGTTGCAAAGGTCAGTAATCAAATGGGTGGGTTACGGATGTTCCTCTAAGGGAGGGAAGAATAATTTTAAAAAAGGCCATTCTATAAAGGATGATTGCCTTCATGGAGGACTTTTTAAGGGAACACTGCATCACATTTATGTTGCATATTAGGAAAACCATGAAAAAACCCGTCAATATACCTTTGGTACGGAGGCTTGAACTCACGACCAAGGCACTGAAACTAGGTCATGGGTAAACCTTAAAATTTAAAGCTCTATCTCCATTGCTTATTTTTCTGTTCTTCACGTGAATGACTAAATATTCATTCAGCTTTTCTATTCGTAGAGTTTCTATTCATCTGTTCATTTATGTGCCGTATTCGAAAGAAGGTTTTGGTTCTGGTATATGTTCTTATAACATCAGGAGCTATTTCAGGAAACTGTTCTTTTATTTTAAATTGGGGGTTCTCTAAAATATTTTTTGAATTAGGAATAAAGTTTCCGTGGAGTTTTAAAAAAATGTCTTCTAATTTGGTGACTGTTTCTACCTAGGTATCATGCGAAACGATCTCTTGATAAAGATTCAATCCATTTCTTGTCATTTTCGGATGTTGATTTCATTAGATATGAATAAGTTCCTAATTGCACTTTCTTGTGACTATATGCCAAATATCCTACAGAAAAACGCAAGGCTTCTTTTTCATTTACATCAGGACTAAACTGAATGTCATGTTCATGTTTTAATATCTGCAGTGATGCTGAATGCATCGTTTTTTCCTTCTAATTTGAAAAATAAAGTAGCAGTTAGGTTTGGTCTTAGTCATTTCCCATATTTGTATCTATTGGCATAAGAAGCTTAGAACCAAGCAGTAATGTTTTAAGTCGAGATTTGAAATCAGCAGTAAGAGGATGATTATAAAATTGTCTAAGACCTTTAATTTGGGAAAATATATTTCCCATAAATTTCTGCATTTCTGTTAGTGTCTTGCCCTGTTCTTTCATCATTTCCACCTTTTGGGTTAAAATTCCTGAAGAACATTTAAAATTATTCGTCCATAATTTTAAAGTACTAATGCTTGGCAAAAAATTTTTAATTTGCTCTCTAAGATGGCAGTATGCTTCCGATGAAATGCTCCTAAGAACTAAGGTTTTACTTATATCTTCAATTTCCCACTGTGTTCTTTTATAGTTATTCAAAATTGTAATATCTGACCTGATGTGAAATATTTTAAAAGGACTTTTGCAATTTCACTTTGAATTTTCTCATCATCTTTCTTCCTTAAATTGCCACTCTGTGCTTCAAAAAAAATTTAATTTTGCTTTTATTCTCTCATTGTCTTCTCGCATTTTTCGTAATTTTCAGTTAGGAACTTGATATTTTCTTCAACATCGAATACTTTTTAAAAAATTTATTTCAAGTAATAATTTCTGATTTTCAAAATATAAATTGTGCCTTTCTATTTCATTTAAATCACCTGACCACTGTCTATTTTCAAAAGTATTTGAAATCTGTTCTACATCTTGAACATTTAGCAAATCATTCATTGTCTTCTTCTCATCTCTTTTATGATGTCGAAGTTTACGATCCGAATTTTGAAAAAAATTGTGAAATGAATAAATGATACATTTTCGCTTGAATTGCCGTTTTTGCAAAGAGTTACAGCACTCGAGAGTTCATCCGTATGCTTCTTCATAGAGTTTCGTCCAGAACAGAGCACCAGGCGCGAAGCGCCTTTAATCTCCAATCTCTAGGTGTGGTTCTTATCTTCATACTGTGACATTATTTCATTGGTCCATAGTTGGAGGTTCGAGGTTTTGGATTTACTGTTTTTATTATTTGTCCTAGCTCCTAGTGTGGCAGTTTGTTGCACATTAAGAGTTTAAGCAGTTTGGGGGGTTGATGCAGATCTGAGGGTAACCTAGCATTTTAGCAGTTTAGGATTTTAAACATTTTGTAGAAAACCAAAGATCGCGAGTTTTCGTTAATATCAACTGATTAAGGTGGGACGTTCCTAGTACCGAATATCAAAGTTAAGTACCGAGCGGGGTCTCTTACGAGATTTAGCCTTGCGATGATCATAGTTATGCAGATTAAATAATAGTTCATTTGGGACAGATGGCAGATTTTTGTAGAATTTAAGGGCTAGCTTTTTAATTTGGGCTCTAACAGTTTTTATTTTGAAGTCTTTCCTAATTACCGAGTTTCTTAAGTATCTAGGGGCTTTCCTTATAATCCTTAGGGTTTTGTTTTGTCTTGTCTCTAATAAGTCTATGGTAGTTTTACAGGCATATCCCCATACGGGTGCTGCATACAGCATTCCCGGGCAGATGACCGATTTATAAATTAGGAGTTTATTTTGATAACTTAGATTTCCGTTTCCTATCATTGGGTATAAGGCTCCTATGGTTATATACGCTTTTTTGATTATGTTCGTTACGTGCAGTTTCCAAGTTGGGTGGGAGTCTATCGTTACACCTAGGTATTTAGTAGATTTTTCCGCTTTTAGGGCATGGTTGTTTATGTACAGAGGAGGCGGAGGTTTACGTTTTCTTGAGAAATAAATCCAATGACATTTATTGGGATTTAATTTTATTCGCCATTTTTCCAGCCATGTTTGGAGTATGTCTAAGTGTTGTTGTAGCTGTCTGTGCATTACTGAGACGTAAGGGTGTTTTGCAAGTATCGCGCTGTCGTCTGCATAGAGTGCCAGCTCCGTGTCTGGGGTCCTGGGAATATCATTTAGATATATGTTAAAGAGTGTCGGGCCCAGGATGGATCCTTGCGGTACACTACTTTTAATGAGCTTGGGTGTAGATAAGTTATTTTTTACTCTGACTTGAAAGTGTCTGTTATTTAGGTATGAAATTAAAAGTTTGACAAGTGCGTCAGGGACTTTTAGAGTGATCAATTTGTAAGCTAATCCACAGTGCCACACTTTATCAAAGGCTTTTTGGATGTCAAGAAAAATCGCAGCTGTGGGTGTCTTATTATTAAAACCAGAAGAAATGTACTCTACCACTCTCAGCAATTGAAGAGTGGTGGAGTGTTTTGGCCGAAATCCAAACTGCTCCGGAATGATAATGTCATTCTCACTAAGGTGCGTGTTCAGTCTCTTAAGAATTATTTTCTCAGTAATTTTACTAAGTGTCGGCAACAAACTGATTGGTCTGTAGTTGGCTGGAATTGAGGCATCCTCACCAGGTTTATGGATCGCTATAATTATCGCTTCCTTCCATTCTTTGGGGAAATAATTTAGTTCTAGTATTTTATTTATTAAGATGGTCAAGTAAAATATTATATTTAAGGGTAGGTTTTTTACCGCGATATTCCTGATTTTGTCGTGCCCTGGGCTTTTACGGTTTTTAAGGTTTTTTATAATCTCTACTATTTCTTGCGGGGTGGCTGGGTTAATCTCAGCCGTGACCGGGGAGTTCCTGAAATTGTTTAGAGTTTGCCTAACCATTCTTAGGGTGTCCTGACACATTAGATCGTGGTTTGGTTCAAATTGCTTTTCGTAATGCCTAGCAAGCGCCTCTGCCTTTTCTTCGTCTGAGTACGCAATATTAGCGCCATCTATTAGTGGCGGGAGTTTAATTTGAGGTTTTCTGAGTCTTTTAGTGAATTGCCAGAGCGATACGTCTTCCAAGCTAAGGGATTCAATTAACTCTTTATACTGTTGCTGCTTTTCTGCGACAATTTTATCCCTGACTTTCCACGTGAGTCTGTTAAGCTCTCTTTTGAGGGTAGGGTCTCTATTAGCCTGCCATGTCTTACGCATTCTGTTCCTTTGCCTAACTATATGTTTGACATGGTGGGAAAGTGTTGGCATTTTTGGTGACTCACGATGTGTTGTGGCAGATGCAATAGCTCTCCTGATTTCTGTTGTGAGTGTGTGCGTGGCAGAGTCAATATCCGCCGTGCTCATAATGTTGGGTACTGCTAAATGCGGCTCGAAAAGTGCTCTTTTGAATACGTACCAGTTCACCCTCTCTTGTCCCAGAGAGGCTGGAAGGGGAGTGTTCAAATCGAATGTCACCAATACCGGTAGATGATCCGAGTCGAATTCATCCAGGGTATCAATTGTGTGAGCGTATTCTATGTTTCTCGTTAGAACAAAGTCTATGAATGAGCCATTGGCACCTGAGAAGCAGGTTGGTCTAGACGGTGCAATGATGTCAGTGTTTGTTGTGTTTAGCAATCTATGTATCTGTGTACCGCGTATGTTGGCTCTCCTGCTGCCCCACGCTCGATGGTGTGCATTGAAGTCGCCCGCGAGTATTGTGTTTGGATATCGCGAGAAAAGCAGTTCCAGCTGCGCAGCTACATTTATACCACTCATGTTTTTGACATATATTGAAGTTAGGATAAATGGGTTTACATTATTTATTTTAATTTTTATACTAGTATTTTCTATACCTTGAAGATTTATGTTGTTTATTTCCTCGTGGGGAATATTACTTTTAATATATATTGCTGTTCCTCCATGGGGATTTCTAGCAGTTATATTTGAGCTAAGGGTATGATAGCTATTATAGTTTGCTATATTTAGTTTTTTGTTTTCTCTAACTTTAGTTTCCTGGATTAGCAGGGCATCTACATCATTTTCATTTACGTAGCTCCTAAGTTCATTTATTCTTGGAGATATGCCGTTCGCATTCCAAAATATTATTTTAAAACTTTCTTTTTGGGACCTATTCATGGCGGGTTTGTTTCTCACTGTTTTTATTAAATTCCGCGATTAATTTAAAAGCCTCAAAAACCATTTGCTTTGGATCGCTCTTTTTTTGAATTAACTCAGCGAGCTGCATCAACAGATGTTTTATATCGTCTAGGTTGAACATACTGATAAATCCTCTGACGAGGTTGAGGATTTCATCCATCTTTTCATCATTGGATTTATCAGCAAGTTCAGTCTCAGCTTCCATTTCCTCAGTCTCAGCTACAATTTCCTCAGCCTCAACCGCGGTTTGATCTGTTTTGTGAGTATCCTTTTGGACCTCGGTAGTCTTTTGTTTTTTTTCAGCCGATTTGTCTAACTGCTGTGTTTGCGCGAGCTCTTCTCGGGCGCGTTTAGTTTTCTGCCATTCCTGAACCTTTTTTTCTAATCTTTGTTTTGCTTCTCTTGCCTCTTTGGCGGCTTTATCAATTGCTATCCTCTGATTTGTGTCTTCATGAGCTATTCTCACTTCCTCCACAGTCTTTTCTCTGGAGGTCGACGGTTTAGGGGCCTGCTCTTGCACCGATCTGGTAGGTGCTGAAGTTTGAGTTCTTTTAACCTGTGGCACAGAGTGCGAGGAGTCCTGATGGGGTGTCTGAGGGTTTAGACCGAGGGCCTTTTGCCTCCAAGGGGGTATCTGGTTTTTGGGGGGAGGGGGGCATACCCCGGTGCCTTTCCTCTGTTCCAGGGGTTCTTCGGGCATTGCCTGAAGTTCGCCGGGTGATCTCCATTGCAGTTAGCACACGTTGCCTTCTCTGTCCTTGGTCTTTGGCAGTCACGTGTGAAGTGTTCTTCAGCACACTTAAGGCACTTTGGTGGCATGCTGCAATTCTCTGAGGAATGATTGAATTGTTGGCACCGGTAGCAGATTTTGAAGCCCCGTGCTCTGAAGGCCTCTACCTTCACAGCCAAGTATCCTAATCTTGTCAGTCGGTATACCCTCTGCCAGTCTTCCGTAGGCCTAATGCTGACTAAGAAGATCGGCAGGGGCAATCTCGTTTTTGTGTTTCTCAGTTGAGAAACCCGGACTACATCTAATCCTTCGGATGTTAGAGTGATTTTTATTTCCTCAATGTTATAGTTTGTTGGTAGCCCCTTCAAAACTACCTTTTTGGACCTTTCCGTCTTTAAGTTTAAACTGTGGAAGGGGATTTTCTCACTAGATAAATGGCGTTGTACAACCCTATAGGCGTCAGCGTCATTTGGAATCAATTTTAGCATGTCTCCTGTGAGCTTGCCAGATACTTTATTACTTGAGATTTCATTTAATTTTTTAAGGAGAGCCTGGTAATTGTCATTAAACTTGATGAAAAAACATTCCGCTTTTGGGTCTTTTTTCTCAACCACTACACTATTTTGCCTGTCACTATTTTGAACCGTTTTTGGTTTTGGTGCACTTTTGAACACTATAGGTTGTGCGACAATTTCAGCATAACTCTTAGTTTTAACATTATCATTTACATCTTTATCAATTTTTTCACTACAATCCATGTTATCCTTGTCATTAGATTTTAAGTTTAATTCTCCATTCTGGTTTTTAGTAGGAGCATCCATAGTAGATTGCCCCTCTATCCTCCTCTTTTTATTTGGATTTTCAACAGGTTTAAGTATATCTTCATCTTTAATTTCTTTAATTAAGCCTAGTTCTATCATTTTACATTTAATTACATCACTAGAATTACTTCCTTCACGGTCCCTGTGGATGCCTCCCCCACTGGGTTCCGGTCTAAATTGGGTGGCACTTCCCGGCCGTCCAAACAGTTACCTTACACCTTTCTGGTAGGTCGGACGGTCTGGGTAACAACAACAACAACAGTTATAAATCTCATTTAAATTACTAGCATAAAACCTATCCAAATTCTGGACCAACAAAAAAGAATTTACAGAAAGAAACGAACCCAGAATCTTGGAGACTTGGTCCTCGTCCCGTCCGAGTAGTCCATTCGCCAGTAGCTCCCTGATGTGTAGCGTCAGAGTGTAGATTGCCAGTGCACAAAAGTTCACAGCGTTTTTCACTTCTTCCTTCCAAGCGGGCATCAATCCATCCTTGGGCAGAGTATCACAATATTCAATCATGGCATCCCTGAGAGGCCGCAGTCCATCTTCGTCTAGCTCACCAGCAAGTCCGCGAGTAGCTTCCGTATCGAATGCATCCAAATCCATGTCGTCAGCGTAGAAACGATCAAAGCAATAGCACTACCACGTGGGAAAAACACACGTGGCACTCCAAAGTTGAAAAAGCACGAATCCAAAATGGCGAGAAATCCGTACACAACAAAGCTGTAATTGCTTAGCCTGACGTGTTCTATCGTAACTAGATATAACACGCCAAACTTAAGCAAAGAAAGTCACCACAATCAAAAAGCAGCAGCTTCACAAAATCACAACCTCGTAGCTCGGAGTCTGAGCTCCGAATCTCATCCGTATGCTATGTCTATCTTTTCCCCAGTGACGTCAGTAGAAGGGACCAGTGACGTCAGTAATTCCAAGAACTCTGGACAGGAGTAGGTTGCTAAAAACGAATGGCCTACCTCTCTTACTTCCATTTACCTTAGTCCATGTCGCCATTTTGGACCACGGTAGATAAATACTGCCTGAGCCGACGCAATTTTCCGTTTGGCGCCTCCTGTTCTGCCTGTCTCGAAGGCCAGGCGAAGAAAATACTGTGCATGACGCGAGCCCAGGGTTGCAAGGATTTCCCAGCTAGAAGAAAGGCTTCCATATTTGGCGATTTATCGCCTATTTGGCTACTTCCTGAATGTTCCTGAAACTTCTCGATAGAACAATTCTTCTTCGAAGATATTGAGATTTCCAGAAGTTTCTATGGAGAGACTATAAAATGGACTCCCCCCCCCCGCCCCAATTGCAGTGGAGTTGACGAATAAGCGTGACACGGCTACATTGGATTGTAAAAGCATTTTTGTCAATGTTTTGAGAATAATATCGCCTATTCTGTAAAATTAGAGAAGCATTTAAGTGCTTTTTTTCTGTGCACTGTTCCTGCTTACGTTGTGCTTGTGAATAAATGTAGGTTATCCAGAAACTTGGACTCGTTCTTATATCCTGTGAATATACCCACGATTCTAGAGGATACGTCTCGTAATAATATATATAATAAAGCATTAATATGCATATATTTATAAGTTTTTATCCAGTTAAAAATACTTTATATTGAAAGCAAACATTTCCATTTGGTAAAGCACAAATTTTCACTAATGATAATAACAAATATTAATCTTTAATAAAAAATCTGATGTGGCCAGCACATGACCTTCCTTATATAATGTAATGAATTTACTACTTTTACAGTCAAAAAAGTAGGTTATTCTTACAATAGATACTTATATGATTTTCAAGATATTAAATTTTCGCCAATTAGTCATCATTTTCATTGATTTAGAGTCACTTTCCTCCATCTGGCGTGATTTTCGTTAATTTGGCAACATTTAAAAAGTCGCCAAGTTGGCGGCATTCCGCCAAATTCGTCACCAAAATCTCGCCAAGCGTTATAGACGGAAAAAAAAGTTATACTTATAGCAAATAAATGACTAATGGAGGTCAAATACAAAAGTATTGTGAGATCAGAATATGTTCTCACATGAGACATTTTTATTTGAGTATTTATGGTGGCCAGAACGGCAAAGAAAGCCGTAGTCTGGCTGGCGCCGGGGTTTATGACAACGTGAACTTTAAGGTCATAATACTATAAATTTAGGTGTGCCAGACCAGAGGGCTGAGAGGGGCCTTGCTATATATGTGAAATGATGCCATTGGGTTGAGAAGAACCAATGAACGCCAAGGAGAAGAAGGGCGAAGCTACCCCCACCCCACCCCCGCCGAAGGAACCACAGTTCAGTTCCAGACGAAATCAGAGTGCAGATATAGACGAAACGAGTGCAGTAGTAGATGGAGACACGAGAAGCAGAGATGGAGATCGGACATGAAAAGAAAATAATTACGAATTTTGACTTAGAGCACGAGTGGAAAAGCATAAAAAACCCAACAGATTTGTAGAGTGTCCCGTTGAGGTGATCTATGTGCGAGTGCATTTTTAGTACGAGTCGGAGCCACACAAGGACTTGCATCAGTCTTAGTGCTGAAAGTACCGCCACAACTCTGAGGTGTGAAAAATTTTCCACACCCCAGAGTTGTGGCGGTACTTTCAGCACTAAGACTGATGCAAGTCCTTGGAGAGATGATAAGCCCAAGATTAAACTGGAAGGTATGTGCTCATTTTCACAGGTCCTAGACACCATCGTAAATCTAACAATTCTGGTCGCATATGTCCCCTCGCTAAAATAATTAAATGAAATTTGATATAAATGAAAATTGATATAAATGAAAATTGATATTATTGATAAATTGATGTTGTTAATAAATGATATTGTTTAAGTTTAAATAGTCTAATCTTTTTATATTAGTTAATAATTCTTTTCAGGACTTACACAAAAGGTAAAAATAATTGGAGGGTTTATTGCGGCACAACAACGAGCAATGTACGTTTAATGTTAATTCCACTTTATGAGATCAACGGCCATGTCTTTAATGCTTAATAATATTTAATGTCAATTATAAACTTTAACTTTTACTTAAGTGTCCTTCCTTTTTAATTTCGGTTGCCACAAGTATTACTGAAAGTAACTTTTCTCATGAATGGAACGAGCTAGAATGATGTTACCAAATTTATCGCATGATATTACATATGAAAGTGAACATGTTTCGCAACAGTTGATTTTTTTTTAATTTATGGGATTTTTTGATAAATTTATTTGAAAAATGTGCAATATCTCAAGAACGGTTCATGCTAGCGTTCTAAAGTTTATGTCATTCGTTCTCTAAGGAAAAATTACATAGGAATTTTTTATTTGCGTAACTTTCTTAAGGATTTTGATTTTTTTATGAATTTTTCTAAATTTCACTCGAAAATTTGTGTTCTGAACATTCGATTGTGTTTAAAAACAATAGGCTTCCAGTATTCACGGATTGTAATTTTTGTATCAAATTTCATTCGAATCGCTCCATTCGTTCGTGTAATATCGTCTCCACAGACTCACTGACACACACACAGACATTACCTCAAATTTTTCAATTCGTGATCAGAGATGCTTGAAACGTGCTCTCCCGTCGAAAACTCAAATTCGAATTTTCGATCCCATCACAATACTTTCCTTATATATTATACTATGTATATAAGGAAAGTAAAAATAAAATATAGCAATGTATTTATAGATTTGAATATATCAATTTTAATATATCCTTGCCAAAATGGCTGCTTTTTTTATTTGTCTAAATCATTATTTTAATACCACTTTTTGGAAAATATCCCTTCAAAAGGTTCATACTTGTGAGACCAGAAATAGATCTCGCACGAAGTGCTGTGTTTGTGATGAGACACTTTTATGCACAAATTTATGGTGTCTGAAACGGCAACAATACGTCCAGGCAAAAAGCAGGGTTTACAGCATGTGAACCTAAATGTCAACTGAAACCATAAATTAGGGGACTCAAGTCAGAAGGGGTCGAACGAACTCCTAAAATAATGTAAAGAACGGCATTGGATGGAATGCTAGCCAATTCAGATAAAGCTTGTTACGTCACATTCAATGCTTCGAATGAGAGCAAAGAGGGGATTGACACCCCCGACAAATGGAGGGAACCACAACTTGTGACCGAAGAAGGCCACTGATCAACGACAAGAGCAGTGATGACTTAATAACGACAACCACGATGACTTGTTCTGATACTTGCCCGACATGATGACATAACGACGACTAGAAATGTAGAGTGCTCCGTAGATATTTAAAAATAATGGATAGATATTGATTTGTGCAGAGTTACAGCAGTACAATATGTTCAACAAATTTACGTGTCGGAGCATTACACCAAGAGTTAATGCCGGTAAATGGACGACATATAAATACGGATGCGGACAAAGTGCCAGATAAGTTTGAAGGTATGTGCCCATTGAAAATGATATCTGGTCATAACCACTATTTAGAATTTTCCGTACTGGTCATATATGTCCCCCCCCGCGATATATTATACTATGTATAATACTATGTATAATACCCCGGTATGCCCCCCTCCCCCCCAAAATCAGATACCCCCTTGGAGGCAAAAGGCCCTCGGTATAAACCATCAGGGCTCCTCGCACTCTGTGCCACAGGTTAAAAGAACTCAAACTTCAGCACCTACCAAATCGGTGCAAGAGCAGGCCCCTAAAGCGTCGACCTCCAGAGAAATGACTGTGGAGGAAGTGAGAATAGCTCATGAAGACATAAAACAGAGGATAGCAATTGATAAAGCTGCCAAAGAGGCAAGAGAAGCAAAACTAAGATTAGAAAAAAAGGTTCAAGAATGGCAGAAAACTAAATGCGCCCGAGAAGAAGAGCTCTCGCAAACACAGCAGTTAGACAAATCGGCTAAAAAAAACAAAAGACTACCGAGATCCAAAAGGACACAAAACAAATCAAACCGCGGTTGAGGCTGAGGAAATTGTAGCTGAGACTGAACCAGCTGGTAAATCCAATGATGAAAAGATGGATGAAATCCTCAACCTCGTCAGAGGATTTATCAGTATGTTCAACCTAGACGATATAAAATATCTGTTGATGCAGCTCGCTGAGTTAATTAAAAAAAAGAGCGATCCAATGCAAATGATCTTTGAGGCTTTTAAAATAATCGCGGAATTTAATAAAAACAGTGAGAAACAAACCCGCCATCAATAGGTCCCAAAAAGAAAGTTTTAAAATAATATTTTGGAATGCGAACGGCATATCTCCAAGAATAAATGAACTTAGGAGCTACGTAAATGAAAATGATGTAGATGCCCTGCTAATCCAGGAAACTAAGATTAGAGAAAACAAAAACTAAATATAGCAAACTATAATAGCTATCATACCCTTAGCTCAAATATGACTGCTAGAAATCCCCATGGAGGAACAGCAATATATATTAAAAGTAATATTCCCCACGAGGAAATAAGCAACATAAATCTTCAAGGTATAGAAAATACTAGTATAAAAATTAAAATAAATAATGTAAACCCATTTATCCTAACTTCAATATATGTCAAAAACATGAGTGGTATAAATGTAGCTGCGCAGCTGGAACTGCTTTTCTCGCGATATCCAAACACAATACTCGCGGGCGACTTCAATGCACACCATCGAGCGTGGGGCAGCAGGAGAGCCAACATACGCGGTACACAGATACATAGATTGCTAAACACAACAAACACTGACATCATTGCACCGTCTAGACCAACCTGCTTCTCAGGTGCCAATGGCTCATTCATAGACTTTGTCCTAACGAGAAACATAGAATACGCTCACACAATTGATACCCTGGATGAATTCGACTCGGATCATCTACCGGTATTGGTGACATTCGATTTGAACACTCCCCTTCCAGCCTCTCTGGGACAAGAGAGGGTGAACTGGAACGTATTCAAAAGAGCACTTTTCGAGCCGCTTTTCGAGCAGTACCCAACATTATGAGCACGGCGGATATTGACTCTGCCACGCACACACTCACAACAGAAATCAGGAGAGCTTTTGCATCTGCCACAACACATCGTGAGTCACCAAAAATGCCAACACTTTCCCACCATGTCAAACAGTTAGTTAAACAGAGAAATAGAATGCGTAAGGCATGGCAGGCTAACAGAGACCCTACCCTTAAAAGGGAGCTTAATAGACTCACGTGTAAAGTCAGTGAAAAAATTGTCGCAGAAAAGCAGCAACAGTTAAGAATTAATCGAATCCCTTAGCCAGGAAGACGTATCGCTCTGGCAATTCGCTAAAAGACTCAGAAAACCTCAAATTAAACTCCCGCCACTAATAGATGGCGCTAATATCGCGTACTCAGACAGAGCAGAGACGCTTGCAAAAGGCAGAGACGCTTGCTAGGAATTACGAAAAGCAATTTGAACCAAACCACGATCTAATGTGTCAAGACACCCTAAGAATGGTTAGGCAAACTCTAAACAATTTCAGTAACTCCCCGGTCACAGCTGAGATTAACCCAGCCACCCCGCAAAAGATAGTAGAGATTATCAAAAACCTTAAGAACCGTAAAAGCCCAGGGCACGACAAAATCAGGAATATCGCGATAAAAAAACCTACCTTTAAATATAATATTTTACTTGACCATCTTAATAAATAAAATACTAGAACTAAATTATTTCCCCAAAGAATGGAAAGAAGCGATAATTATAGCGGTCCATAAACCTGGTGAGGATGCCTCAATTTCAGCCAACTACAGACCAATCAGTTTGTTACCGACACTTAGTAAAATTACTGAGAAAATAATTCTTAAGAGACTGAACACGCACCTTTGTGAGAATGACATTATCATTCCGGAGCAGTTTGGATTTCGGCCAAAACACTCCACCACTCATCAATTGCTGAGAGTGGTAGAGTACATTTCTTCTAGTTTTAATAATAAGGCACCCACAGCAGCGATTTTTCTTGACATCCAAAAGGCCTTTGATAAAGTGTGGCACTGTAGATTAGCTTACAAATTGATCACTCTAAAAGTCCCTGACGCACTTGTTAAACTTTTAATTTCATACCTAAATAACAGACACTTTCAAGCCAGAGTAAAAAATAACTTATCTACACCCAAGCTCATTAAAAGTAGTGCACCGCAAGGATCCATCCTGGGCCCGACACTCTTTAACATATATCTAAATGACATCTCCAGGACCCCAGACACGGAGCTGGCACTCTATGCAGACGACAGCGCGATACTTGCAAAACACCCTTACGTCTCAGTAATGCACAGACAGCTACAACAACACTTAGACATACTCCAAACATGGCTGGAAAAATGGCGAATAAAATTAAACCCCAATAAATGTCATTGGATTTATTTCTCTAGAAAACGCAAACCTCCGCCGCCTCTTTACATAAGCAACCATGCCCTAAAAGCGGGAAAAATCTACTAAATACCTAGGTGCAACGATAGATTCCCACCTAACTTGGAAACTGCACGTAACGAACATAATCAAAAAAGCGTATATAACCATAGGAGCCTTATACCCAATGATAGGAAACGGAAATCTAAGTTATCAAAATAAACTCCTAATTTATAAATCGGTCATCCGCCCGGGAATGCTGTATGCAGCATCCGTATGGGGATATGCCTGTAAAACTACCATAGACTTATTAGAGACAAGACAAAACAAAACCCTAAGGATTATAAGGAAAGTCCCTAGATACTTAAGAAACTCGGTAATTAGGAAAGACTTCAAAATAAAAACTGTTAGAGCCCAAATTAAAAAGCTAGCGCTTAAATTCTACAAAAATCTGCCATCTGTCCCAAATGAACTATTATTTAATCTGCATAACTAGGATCATCGAAAGGCTAAATCTCGTAAGAGACCCCGCTCAGTACTTAACTTTGATATTCGGTACTAGAAACGTCCTAACTTAATCAGTTGATGTTAAATAAAACTCGCGAGCTTTGCTTTTCTACAAAATGTCTTAAATCCTAAACTGCTAAAATGCTGGGTAACTCTCAGATCTGCATCAACCCTCCCCCCCCCCCCAAACTGCTTAAACTCTAAATGTGCAACAAACTGCCACACTAGGAGCTAGGTCAAATAATAAAAACAGTAAATCAAAAACATCGAACCTCCAACTATGAAATAATGTCACAGTATGAAGATAAGAACCACACCTAGAGACTGGAGATTAAAGGCGCTTCGCGCCTGGTTCTCTGTTCTGAACGAAACTCTATTCTGTTAAATTTACTATTGTATACTAGTATTATTAGATAGTTTAGAATATTAAATTCTAAGTTATAGTTGATGCTTAAAATGAACTACGCCTGTGCAAGGAGTATTTTGTTTTAATGACGATCTCGGTATTATTCAAGGAGATTTAAATATATTTAAATCTCCTTCGTATTATTGAATAGCATAGAATATTAAACGCTATAATTGATGGCAAGATGTGATATATAGATATAATTTATTCATTTTGAGAGCCATGTCTCAATGGCACCTAACCAATTTTCCCATTTGAAAAATTGTTCTACATAGATGCAATTTAAAAATTATTTGCTTTGTTTATATTGTGCAACTCACAAAATAAATCTTCTTTTATTAGTCATGCATTAATTAGATTGTCAAAATGAAACATTGTTCTTTGCAACATTCAAGTTGTCAAGTTCAATGTAAAATTCACAATCATGTGCAAATTCCTATAATATACTAAATGACATTGTTAATCAAAATATTCTATTAAAATATTTTATTTAATGCTCCTAAAAAGAAGTTAAAGAATATCTGTTCTAGCTATACAAAATTATCTTCACGAGCAGATCTGAAGAATAAAATGTCCTGGTCTTGTTTGCAAACAAATTTACAAAATATATGAAGTTGAATAAATATATGCAAAATAAAAGAACTAAAACTGTATAGGACCCATACTACAATTTATGAGTTTCTAAAATCTTTA
Source organism: Amaurobius ferox (assembly GCA_951213105.1). Classification (NCBI taxonomy): domain Eukaryota; kingdom Metazoa; phylum Arthropoda; class Arachnida; order Araneae; family Amaurobiidae; genus Amaurobius; species Amaurobius ferox. Next base: position 76,695,260 of record OX578137.1, on the reverse strand, counting down.
TCAAAATAAAACAGATGACGTAATAAATTGAAAATATCAATAATTCCGTAATCTTAACCTAAAATGTCGTAATTGATTCCAATATATGCCAAAATATGTGCTAATATACTTGTACTGCTTATATTCTGATAGAGTAGAAGCAGCAGCGTATGCTTGGGGGGGGGGGGGGCAGGCGCCCTTACTTTTCAAGGCTTTTTATTGTTATGCGTATTTTTCATTTAAAATAGCCCTCGTATAAGCAAATGCTAAACAGTTTCCCGCCCCCCCCCCCCCACACACACTTTTTAGAGTCAGGATAAGCCACTGAGTAGAAGATATACCATGCATTTGTAGAAGATTACTCGGTACTACGTACAATATATGAGTTTCAAAAATTTTTGCAAAAATAAAACAATGACATAATAAACTGAAAATATCAATAATAATAATGTTTAAACCTGAAGACCATAATTGATATAATCCAGTGAAAAATGCAATATCGGTGAAATTTATTTTATATATATATCAACATCATCATACATAGGTAAATGTATTCATCTTACATAGGTAACATTTTAAAATCTCATGCATTTCATCCATTCTTTGTATTTTTATGTGAAACTATTTTATTTTATTCACCAATAAATAAAACTTATTGAAATAGAAGTTATGAAAATGCGAACATACCTGAATAATTTTGAAAATCATTGTCATGTTTTATTACTTTCCTTATATACATAATGTATAAGGAAAGTATTGTGACGGTGTCGAAAATTCGAATTCGAGTTTTCGACGGGAGAGCACGTTTCAAGCATCCCTGATCACGAATCAAACATTTTTGAAGTGATGTCTGTGTGTGTGAAAGTATGTGTGTGTGTGTGTCAGTGAGTCTGTGGAGACGATAACTGACGAACGAATGGACCGATTCGAACCAAATTTGGTACAAAAATCACAATCCATAAACACTGGAAGCCTATTGTTTTTATACGCAATCGAATGTTCAGAACCCCCCTAAATTTTCGAATGAAATTTTGAAAAAATTGTCAAAAAATCAAAACCACTAACAAAGTTACGCAAATAGACATTTCTTATGTAATTTTTCATTAGAAAACGATTGACATAAATTTTAGAACGCTCACATGAACCGTTCTCGAGATATTGTACATTTTTCAAAAAAATTATCAAAAAGTCATATAAAATAAAAAAAAATTCCTATTGAGAAACATGTTCACTTTTCATATGTAATACCATGCAATAAATTGGGTGACATCATTCTCGTGGATCTAGCTTGTTCCATTCATGAAAAAAGATACATTGAGTAATACTTTTGTATTTGTACGCCAATAGTCATTTATCTGCTGTAAGAATAACTTATTTCTTAGTGCATAACGCTTGGCGAGATTTTGGCGACGAATTTGGCGGATTATCGCCAACTTGGCGACTTTTTGAAATGTTGCCAAATTAACGAAAATCCCGCCAAATGGATAAAAATGACGCTAAATCAATGAAAATGACAACTAATTGTCGAAACTTCAATATCTTGGAAATAATATTAGTATCTACTATAAGAAAAACCTATTTTTTTACTGTAAAAGTAGTAAATTCATTACATTATATAAGGAAAGTCATGTGTTGCCACATCAGATTTTTTCTTCCATGCCATGAACAGTTTGCAAATGATTGCGAAAATTATCCGACTCCAGTGCTGTAAAATTACAATTTATTTTTTTACAAACATAATTTGTTTCTTCAGCAACTGGTGAACATTTTTTTTAAGTCTGTAAAAGGTAGATTTAGTGGAAAATATCTTTTTGCAATTGCACATTTTAGAAAACTTTTCCGATTTGTGTGAGTTTTTGGCTTGTAACCATCCTTAAGTTGTTTGGTCCATCCTTAAGCTTTGGATCAATATTCATATTTCTCAAAAAGAAAAAATTCACGAAACATAAATTTGCCGCGAATGCTAAATAAAATCTCCGCTAACCAGAATCAACGTGTACCCTACATCATCGGCTACGTCAATCGCATCATCGTCAGTAGTGGTTCCTTGTTGGTCGAATCGGAATAGAGTTTCATCCAGAACAGAGCACCAGCCGCTCTGTTCTGAATCTCCAATCTCTAGGTGTGGTTCTTATCTTCATACTGTGACATTATTTCATTGGTCCATAATTGGAGGTTCGAGGTTTTTGATTTACTGCTTTTATTATTTGACCTAGCTCCTGGTGTGGCAGTTTGTTGCACATTTAGAGTTTAAGCAGTTTGGGGAGGTTGATGCAGATCTGAGGGTTACCTAGCATTTTAGCAGTTTAGGATTTAAGACATTTTGTAGAAAACATTGATCGGGTTTTTATTTAATATTAACTATTTAAGTTGGGACTTACCTAATTCCGATTTTCAATATTAAGTACCGCGCGGGGTCTCTTACGTCATTTGGCCTTGCGACGATCATAGTCCTGCAGATTGAATCAGTAGTTCATTTGGAACAGATGGCAGATTTTTAAAGAATTTAAGCGCTAGCTTTTTAATTTGAGCTCTAACAGTTTTTATTTTGAAGTATTTCCTAATTACCGAGTTTCTTAAGTATCTAGGGGCTTTCCTTATAATCCTTAGGGTTTTGTTGGTCGAATCGGAGTGGGTCCGGTGCTATTTATCCGCTCGTGTATGGAAACACATTACAAGCGCTTATTCGCTGCAAAGACACTCCCGCCAGAATATCACGTGATACATACGTCAGGCGCGAATTTCAGCAGACTCAGCTCTTCCGATTGATTGTTTCTTTCTTTTCTTTTTTTTGTCTTTTTGTGTGACGTCCGTAGATATGTGGCCGCGGTGAATGAATAGTGTTCTTTGTTTTCTTCATGAGGAAATGTACAGTTCAATTAGTTTATGCGTGATTTTGATATTGAAAATACACACACACATATATATAGCCATATATATATATATATATATATATATATATATATATATATATATATATATATATATATATATATATATATATATATCAGAAATATTTATAACGTCAAATATTAATGTAAAAAATATTTATTATATATATATATATAATCTCAAAAATATATATATCATAAAATATATATGTCAAAAATATTGTACGATCAAAAAACATAGTGTGGAAATTGCAGGAGGGAGTCGACCTTGATTAAAAGAAGTAGGATTAAAGAATGCTAAAAATACTTTTTCCTGCGGTGGTCAAACTAAAGTATGAAACGTAAAAAATTGACTAGCTACATTTGTTACCTTTAAACTTCAAAGGGAGGGTAAATGCCCCCTTGCGCTCCCCTATGGACGCCCATGGCAAAGCGCAAATAGAATTTTTCTAGGGGTGCAAACTATATGATTATACCTACAATATCGACTAGCTTGAAATCTACATTTGTGATCTTATATGTCCTAAGGGAGAACAAGTGCACCCCTTGCCCTTCAGTTTGTCACCATGAAAAAAGCTCTATGGGCGCCCATAGAGCTTTTTTCATGGTGGCAAACTGAAGGTTGAGGCGTTCAACATCGATTAGCTAACAAGTCTAATAAGTCATCTATGAGAGGGCAAGTGTCCTACTTGCCGTCCACTATGGGCGCCCATGTAACATTTTCCAATAGGGCAAAATCAAAGATGAGTTCAATATCTACTAGCTTGAAGACTACATTTGCAACCTTTAACGTCCACAGTAGGGCAAGTTTTCCCTTGCATTCCCTTATGGACGCCCATGGCAAGGACACCCATAGAATTAATTCCATCGGTGACAAATTCAAGGATGAGGAGGTTCATATCGACTTGCTTGTAATCTACATTTGTAACCTTAAACGTTCACAGTAGGGCAAGTTTTATCTTGCATTCCCTTATGGGCGCCCATGGCAAGGACACCCATAGAACTAATTCCATCGGCGACAAACTCAAGGATGAGGCGTTCCACATCGACTAAATTGAGACTTGCATGTCTAACCTTGAACGTCTATGGGACGGCAAGTGTGATCCTTTCCTTTCACTAGGGGCGCCCATGTAACATTTTCCAGGAGGGAACTCAAGGACGACGCATTCAATATCGACTAGCTGGTAACCTACATTTGTAACCTTGAATATCCTGTTGGGATTAAGTGCTCCCTTGCCGTGCTCTATGGGCTCCCTGCTTAAACTATTTCCCTTAGGACAGAACCTAATGGAGCCGAAGTTTCGATTTCCTCAGGGACGGTAAATAGTCTTTCCAGACCCTCCAAATGTCTCTGTGACATATTGAAACATTGCACACTTGCCATGGGCGCCCATATGGGATGTTGAAAGTCACGAATATCAAACTAACGAATACTGTAAGTCTCGTCCTTGAGATTGTCCCCGCTGGAAAAAGTTCTATTGATGTCCTTGCCATGGGCGTCCATAGACGTAAGGGGAGCATCCATACGTAAGAGAGACGTAAGGGGGAGTGCATAGATGTAAGGGAGCACTTGTCTTCCCGTAAGCATTCACGGTCACAAATGTAGGTGTCAAACTAGTAGATATTGTACGTCTCATCTTTGAGTACGCTCTTCTTAGAAAAAGCGCTATGGACACCCTCGCCATGGGAGCCCATAGAAATGTTGAAAGCCACAAATGTCGGTATCAAGCTAATCGATATTGTACGTCTTGTCCTTGAGTTTACACCAGCTTTAATAAGCTCTATGGTCACATTTGCCATGGGCGCCCATAGGGGAGAACAAGGGGCGCTTGCCCTCCCTTGGACGTTCAAGGTCCCAAAGTAAGTATCAAGCTAGTCGATATTATAAGTCTCATCCTTGAGTTTGAGTTTTCCCCTTTAAAAAAAATTCTATGTGTGCCCTTGCCATGGGCGCCCATAGAGGAGCGGGAGGGGCACTTGCTCTCCCGTAGACGGTCAAGGTCCCAAATGTAGATATTAATCTAGTCCATAATTATGTCTCATTCTTGAGTTTGACCATCCCGAGAAAAAGTTTTATGTTCGCCCTTGAATCCTACTCTTTCGAAACAAGGTTGACCGCTTTTTGCAGTTACAACACAATATTTTAATCGCATTATATTTTTGACACACACACACACCCTCTCTCTCTTATTCGTGCTCTAATCACGTTAATTATAAAATGTTATACCTAATTCTGATTTTTTTTTTTTTTTCAGAATGCATCTACATATAGAATTTCATGGCTATACGTACTCTCTCTCTCTCTTTTGTAAAATCTCTAATTTTGAATAATCTGTGTTTTATCACATTGGTTTCAAAATATTCTACCATTCTGTACGAAATTAGAAACAGTTAATTAAAATACGAATAATTCGAAATTAGATATTTTAAGAGAGAGAGTACGTACAGCCATGAAATTCTATATGCATATGCATTCTGTAAAAAAATGGAATTAGGTAGAACATTTTGTAATTAACGTGATTAGAACTCGTGTGAGAGAAATAATGTCAAAATATAGTGTTGTAATTGCAGGAGGGGGTCCACCTTGTTCAAAAGGAGTGGGATTCAAGGGCGTTCATAAAACTTTTCCTGGAATGTCCAAATTCAAGGATGAGAGTTAAATATATCTAGTATCTTGATACCTACGTTTGAGACCTTGAATGTCCACGGGAGGACAAGTGCCCCTAGCGCTCCCCTATGGGCGCCCATGGCAAGAGCGCCTATAGAACTTTTTCATGGAGTAAACTGACGTACAATATCGACTAGCTTGATACCTACCTTTGAACATCCACGAGATGTCATGTTCCCCCTCACGCTCTCCTATGGGCGCCCATAGGGGACAATAACATTTATCAATATTTATGCAATAATATTAACAATACTCGAATATAGATATCAATACTGTATGTCAATATAATCAATACTGTACTTCACGTCCTTGTGTTTATTCCGCTGGTAAAAGTTCTATTGGCGCCCTCACCATGGGCGCCTGTATGTAGGGGAGCGCAAGGGGTTACTTGCCCTACTGTGAACGTTCAAGGTCACAAATATAGGTACCAAATTAGCAGACATTGTACTACTTATCTTTCAGTATACCCTCCTTGAAAAATTTCTATAGAAGCCTTTGCCATGGGCGCCCATACGAGATGCTGATAATAAGGTGTTGCCCACAGGGTGTCGAGCTAGTCGATATTGTCGCCCTTGAATGTGCCCCCGCTGGAATAAGTTCTACAAACGCTCTTGGTATGGGCGCCCATAGGGGTCTTGAGGGGGAACTTGCTATCCCGTCGACGTTCAAGTTCACAGATGTAGATATCAAGCTAGTCGATGTATGTCTCACCCTTCAGTTTTCCGCCTGTAAGAGTTATATGAGTGCTCTTGCTATGGGCGCCCATAGCAAAGGAGGCCATAGAACTTATTAAAACGGGGTGAACTCAAGGACGAAATGTACAATATCGATTACCTTGATGCCTACGTTTGTGGCTTTCAAAATTTGTATAGGCTCCCATGGCAAGGACGTCCATAGAGTTTCTTCCAAGAGCATAACAAGGATGTGACGCACGATATATACTAGCTTGACACCAACATTTGGGACCTTGATGTTCACGGGATGGCAAGTGCTCCTTAATGCTCCCCTATGGACGCCCATGGTAAGGACGTCAATAGAACTTTTTCCAGCGGGGACAATCTCACGGACGAGACGTACAGTAAGTATTCATTAGTTTGATATTCGTGACGTTCAACATCCCTATGGGCGCCCATGGCAAGTGTTGTTGTTGAGACCCAGACTGTCCGATCTGCCAGAAAGATGTAAGGTATCTGTTTGGACGACCGGGCAATGCCACCCAATTTCATCCGGAATCCAATGGAGGAGGCATCCACAGGGACAGTACCCTCCTTCCCCTATCACCAACCTCTCGGAAGGATTTACAGACTCACATGCTTAACGGGATTGCACTCCACGTGAACACGGCGGCAGTCTTGGCAGTGGCAGGAATCGAACCCGGGCCTACTGAGTGCAATCAATTTCCGCTCGTTAACCACAGGACTGTCGTGCCCCACTCCATGGCAACTGTGCAATGTTTCAGCTTTTATGTCACACAGACTTTTGGAGGGTCTGGAAAGACTGTTTACTACCCCTGAGGAAATTGAAACTTTGGCTCCGTTAGGTTCTACCCTGAGGGCAATAATATATAAGATGGGATCTCATCGCTGGGAGCCTATAGAGGACTGTAAGGGATCACTTAAGCTGAACTGGATATTCAAGGTTAAAAATGTAGGTTACAAGCTAGCGATATTAAACGCTTTATCCTTGAGTTCCCCCCTAGAAAATGTTACATGGGCGCCCATAGTGGAGGGAAAGGATGACACTTGCCTTCCCATAGACGTTCAAGGTTAGACATGTAAGTCTCAATCTAGTCGAGATTGAACGCCTCATCCTTGAGTTTATCGCCGATGAAATTAGTTCTACGGGTGTCCTTGCTATGTGCGCCCATAAGAGAACGCTTGATGGAACTTATCATACCGTGTACATTTAAAGATATAAATGTAGATTACAAGCAAGTCAATATGTAACGCCTCATCCTTGAGTTTGTCACCCTTGGAATTAGTTCTATGCGCGTTCTTGCCATGGGCTCCCATGGCAATTCCCCCGCGCTAACCACTGGGCTATCGCGCCCAATCCCATGGCAAGTGTGCAATGTCTCGGCCTCTTATATCACAGAGACTTTTGGAGGGTCTGAAAAGACTGTTTACTGCCCCTGAGGAAATCTAAACTTTAACTCCGTTCGGTTCTGTCCTGAGGGCAATAGCATCAAGCAGGGAGCTCATTCAATGGGAGCCCGTAGAGGACTGCCATGGGCGCCCATAGGGGAGTGTAAGGGGGTCGTTTACCCTCCCCTGGACGTCACAAATGTTAACATTAAGCATGTCAATTTTTTCCGTCTCATACTTTAGTTTGACCACAAGGTCGACTCCCTCCTACAATTACCACACTATGTTCTTGATAGTGCAGTATTTTTGACATTCTCTCATCTAATAAAAGCAGAAGTAACTCGTAATACTAATAGTTTGATAGCCTTGAAAAGACTTTAAATAGAAAATAAATAAATTTTAAATTATATATATATAACTGTGTGTGTGTGTGTTTTCAATATCAAAATCGCACATAGACTAATTGAACTGAAAATTTCCGCATGCAAAAAACAAAGACCTCTCATCATTCAACTGCCGCCACAAGGTCAGATAAAATTCGCGGCTGGCGTAGCCATCACGTGGTGCATTTTCCCGGGAGTGCATTGCAGTGAATAAGCACTGGTAACGCATTTGTAAAAAACTTTGGTGTTGCCATAGTAAACCAATTTTCTGCAAACTATTAAATTTTTTGCTAAATAAAATGTAATAAATTATTTATAAATGAATTTTTAAGAATCGTGTTGGGTGTCTTAAAACCTTTCACTATTTTAAATTCAAAAGAATTGCATCTTATGAAGAGCAGACGGAATATATCTATGTATATCTGCTATAACCGTGGCCGTCTAACTTCTGTCTCTATCTACCAGAACGATTCATGTGCATTGGGTTTTAACTAATTTGATTTCTTTTTTGCATAAGAAATATTTATTTTTATTGATCATAAATTGTAGTTATAACTGCAAAAAATGGATATTATTTACAATAATAAACAATTAATTACTATTGAGTATCCAGGCACGGTTCGCAATGTTGACAAAATGACACAAACATTGGGAGGTGAGGAAGAAATGTTAGCAGTTTTCAGAAATTCGAGTAAACGTATGGAACTAAAATTTCGGCCGGATGATCCATATTGTAAAAGTGTACATGGAGATGACTACAACACAACTAATCTGCTATTGAAAGTGATTAAACGAACGAAGAAAAAACGCAAAGATTTGCCTTTAACAGTGAGCGAAAACGCAGAATCTGTTCTTGGTGAAAACGTTGAATACAAAATTGAATTTTTAGGTGTTGCTTGTACATCCTATAAATTTAAAGCTATGGCCGACTTCCAAATGCTTCCTATTACGTACGATAAATCAAAACAGCAGTATAAATCTTTAATTCCGGATTTGATGCCAACAACTTTACACTCAGCATCATGGCTTGATAAAGATGTTGAATTATTTATACCTCCTCTTCTTTTCTCACGTTTTGAACTGCCTCAAAATGGATATATTGATTTGCTAGAAAAAACTCCAAAAAAACCTGAAGAACGAAAGATACCGACTAATATAATTGGTCATAGCCGGAGAAAAAGGTCAGGTTTTGCAGTATTTACTGCATTTGAAGGCACAGAACTTACAAATACTCCTCGGCCTGAAGCAGTCATACAGTTGAAGAAATATCCACTAGAACATGATTTAAAGAAAAGACTAGATGAACTTTTTCAAGAAAGACCTATATGGACTCGTAATGCTTTAGTTGGGAGATTGAAATGTGAAAAGGCAAGATTTTTACATGCACTTCCTTGTGTAGCATATTTCTTAACCAATGGTCCCTGGAGAGCCTTGTGGGTTAGATTTGGCTATAATCCCCGGGAAGATCCTGGATCAAAAACTTATCAAATAATGGATCTAAGAATAAATCTTAATATACCTATTAATGACAAAAAGAATAAGAAACGTGCAACATATTATTCATTGCCTAATAAAAATACTCAGAATCAACAGCGTGTAGCCACAATCAATACAGACTGTCTTGGTCCTACAAATAAAGATGAGTGCATTGATGATGATGATGAAAATAAACGACCAGTTTATGAATATTTTCCTGGTAAGTTACCTACATATAGACAGTGTTTTTATCAGTTATGCGATATTCATGTAGAAGCTGTACAAAAACTTATTCATATGAATGATGGTGAAGAAGAATTTTGTCATGAAAAAGATGGTTGGTGCTTACCAGGAACTATAGATAAATGCAGAGAACTAATTCTAGATGATATTATAAAAACATCTAAGCTCAAAGGAAATGGAAGTTGATGATTTTTAAACAATTTGCATATCCAATAAAGCTGAATTTCTGATAATTATCAATTGTTAGGCTCCAAAACAATATTTTTTTAACTTTATAGTTTCTAGAAACTTTTGTATTAAATAAGGTTTTGGTAATGTTTTGAAAGATTTATAATATATGACTGAGCTGTTTCACATGATTTAATAGAATTTTAATTCTTGCTTTGAATAAGAATTGAAATATACATCATTTCGGTTACATAGGTTTATTTGTGTCAAAAATGTTCAAGATATCAAAAAACTAGATTTTTTTTCACGCAACACAAGTAAACAGTGCAAACGTATCATATCATTTCTAATGTATAATGTTTAAATATTGGGTAATTAATTTATAAAAATATAATTTTTTTTAATGAAATTCCTCATTTTTTTAATGAAATTTCTCTTTAGGTGTGAATTTTTAGATAACTTATCATAGCTTTTCTGTAAACAGATTTTATTGGCCTCATTTTTGCAGATAGATAGCATCATTCAAGATTGATCTTTTCAGAGTTTCTTAGAATTCTAATAGTTTAAATTAATGTTTTTATGAAGGAAAAATTTTCATGTCACTTGAATGGCAGAGCCTTTGCCAAAATGACATTTTTATGAGAATGAAATTAATATGAAAGGGTTAATTAATCGGTATTATTATAATAATGCAATATGCATTGAATTATTGCAAAATAACTTATTTTGTTACACCGGAAATTAACTACAATGATAAGTTAAAAGAAATAGTTAAAATTCTGTAACACATAACATTACAGCCTAAAGACATAGGAAAATTAAACATTGCCATTATCACTTTTGCAGAGTTTTGCCCAAATAGGACCACCCATTTTGAGGAGCAGAGGGGTAGAGCTCCAATATATATATATTTGTTTTTGTAGAAGATATGAAATATTCATATAAAGGTGAAAATCAAATATGAAGGAGGGGGGTCCACGATGAATGCTTTTAGAATAGAGTGCTTAATTTGTGTTGGTGACCCTGTCTCAAGCTATTTTAGAAGGATACAGCTCCTTGTCTGCTCCACAGTGCTCTCTTTGCTCTATTGTGATGAGAAAAGCATCCTGCTTGGCCCATTGTTAATAGAGCAAAGTTTTCCACCACGTGTTATCTCCCAACAAAAAATAAAATTAAGCCATGATCTAGTGTAAAAAATACTTTTTCCATAATACTTTCCTCCATCAAGAAAAACCAAACAAAATAGAAATAGCAGAAAGAGAAAGGTTGTTATACGAATACATTCCCCTTTCCATCTGATTAAAACTTTTAAAACTGCTTTTAGTTATTTTTATACTTTAAATTATTCAATGTTTGGTATGCATTTTGGGGTAAAAAGTTCTGAAAATTTGAACTCTGTAAACATTTTTGCTCTAAAACCAATATTTAAAAATATAGTTTTCTAGACTAGGATTCTTTTGTACCATTTGCAGGAGCACATGTTTATGTTGAATCTGTTAAAGTCAAAATGCAGGAAGATAAAAAGGGAAATAATAACAACTTTGGATCGTGCAGTAGCTTCGGATCTTCACCGGCTTTAATAAAATATGAGAGAACTTATTTCCTGATATTATTTACTAACCGTCTTTGGCAACCAGCACGGTTGCTTTTTGAAAAGTCTCATAGTAGTTGTTAACTGTTTACTGGATTGCTATGCAGGCACATGCATAGGCGGCTCTAGGCTTTCACAATTAAGGGTGCGATGCATTGGGTGCTCGTGCAAAGCAAGTACAGTTTAAAAATAACAAATAGTTTACTTGTGGAACTGTAATTCATTATATTTTGTCCACCGATTTCTGTATGATATAGCCATGGTCTTAATATGTAAAAAATACTAAATAAAAAGAAATTTGAAAACTATGAACATGCTAGCACAGACACCAATGAAATATTAATAATGTTCTGTCAAACTCAATATGAAATTAACCATCTGTGTATTCTTCCACGATAAGCGAGAGTTCACGACAGATTTATTTATTGGAGCCTTGCGCATGTGCAATCATTTGGAACTGGGTCTAGCCAGAAACCCTAAAAATATCTGATCTCAGATTTATAAATCCTTAAAAAAATAAAATAAAATAACAGTTAAAAAAAAGAGAGAGTGAGAGACCGAAAATTGTTGGAATAAGAGGCAGTTGTTAAGTAAAAAGGAGTGTTTGCGCAATTTGTAATGAGGTTGCTGAAGCATGCCTAGCACTCCCCGTTGCACCGCCTGCACATGCGGTGCACACAAGTTATACTCGTATATCTACAATAACAATAACCCCGCTTCATGAAAGATGAAACTCACACTGTGTGATGTAAATATTTTATTTAAAAGATGTTTTAATTTAATGTATTTCTTTCTTTATTTACAATTTTTCTCAAATTTCACTGAAATTATAGTTTGTAATGTTAATGCTTTACTAAAAAAATGTTTTAATTAAATTATTTCATTCTGTATTAACCAATTTCCTTAAATTTACAGAAATTCCGATTCACAATGAAAATGTTTCATTAGGAGGATATTTTAATTAAAATTACATTCTGTATTAACAATTTTTTTTTTTACTTTCTTTATATACATAATGTATAAGGAAAGTATTGTGACGGGGTCGAGAATTCGAGTTTTCGACGGGAGAGCACGTTTCAAGCATCCCTGATCACGAATCAAACATTTTTAATGTGATGTCTGTGTGTGTGTGTCAGTGAGTCTGTGGAGACGATAACTGACGAACGAATGGACCGATTCGAACAAAATTTGGTACAAAAATCACAATCTGTAAACACCGGAAGCCTATTGTTTTTAAACATAATCGAATGTTCAGAACCCCCCCCCCCCTAAATTTTCAAGTGAAATTTTGAAAAAATTGTCACAAAATCAAAACCGCTAATAAAGTTACACAAATAGACATTTCTTATGTAATTTTTCATTAGAAATCGATTAACATAAATTTTAGAACGCTAACATGAACTGTTCTCGAGATATTCAGGGTTGCCATTGGCGACTATTTATGACCTTAGGCGACTTCTTTTGTCAAAAACAGGCCCAAAAGCGACTATTTTATAAAAAGTGGCGACTTTTTAAAGTTTTGGGAGACTATTTTAAAATATTTTGCAATAAATCCGTTTTCAAATAACATTAGTAACAAAGATGCAACAGCGATTTCGAACATCACTAGCTGCCAATCATATCAAGAGGACATCCACGGCCTTCAGGAATTTCATCACTCTTTACTGTGCATTCGATGTTTCAACTTGATCTCAATCTTAATCACTCAAATTTACTGCCGATTGGGTCATAAATTTAATCGGATATGAATCTAAAAAGCCGAACAAGCAAGCAAGTTCGTCTTTTTTTGCTATGATTCAATTTATGTTATAAATAATGCTGTTAAGTATTGTTTTATGTGTGAAATTTTATGTTTATTTTGTTTTATTTAATTTTGAATCGTTTTCAATCTCTTTGCATCTACTTTATGACAGTACCGAGCCGATATTGAAGAAACATCGGTACCGTCAGTATTACGATTTTTGGGATTTTACGTTCCTAACCAGAACAAAAGAAAAAGAAAATATGAAACATGATAAGCAAGTGGTTGATAATTTTTATTTTGTCACAATAGATTAATTACGCTTATGATGTGAAAAAAAAAAAGTCTATTACAGCAAATGGAAATTTTATAGCTTAGGTTTATAAGAGCAGGGATGTTGCACCAGTACCAAACTGCGCTAAATCTAGTACTATGATACAAATTACGCCAATTTTCGTGTTTTCTGTATATTTTGCGCTAACCTGCGCCAATCTCAAAATTCAATAGAAAAAGAAAAGTTCGGCGAATTTTCCAAAATTCCCGCAATTGCTGTGCGTATCTCGGCACTATAGGAACATTTTCTAGTGCCAATTTTTACGATTATTTCCGTAAAATGTATAAATTACAGGGAGGACTTAAATTCAATTCATCACCATTCAATTCATTTTCCAGTGCATTGCTAAGAGTCCAAAAGTATCAGTTCGCATCCACTTTTATCTTCTAATGATTGCATATCAGAGCAATAAAACTATTTTATGTTTATAGTGCGAATAAAAAAAACAATTATTGTACTAAACAAATTATTTTTTTTCTTAAATTATGTGATTGCGCAATTCAGTTTTTATTCTCGGGCATTGCCGAGAATGCACAATTATCTTTTTCCATCCATGTCCATCCTCTTATTGTTGCACATTAGCTTGCCTAAATAAGTTTGTTTTCATATTTTAGTTAATTCTAAAGGTTAATTTTTGAATTATTTTCGCATAAATAGTATGATTGCGCAATTGTTTTTATTCTCGGGCGTTGCCGAGAGTACATAATTATTTTTTTTCCATCCATGTCCACCCTCTTGTTATTGTACATTAGCTTGCCTAAACTAGCTTATTTTCACATTTTAGTTAATTTTAAAGCTTGATTTTTAATTATTTTTGCATAAATAATGCAATTGCGCAATTGTTTTTATTCTCGGGCGTTGCCAAGAGTATACAATAATCGTCTTCCATCCATGTCCATCCTCTTATTATTGCACATTAACTTAACTGAACTACATTATTTATTATTTTCATATTTTAGTTAATTTTAAAGCTTGATTTTTTAATTATTTTTCCATAAATAATACAATTTCGCAATTCAGTTTTTATTCTCGAGCGTTAACAAATATTTTATACTATTTGCCAAATAGTATAAAAGTTAACTCTTTAGCAATGAGAAATCCCTTTGCTGTACTGTGAATCTAAAGGCATTTAAAGTATATATTTTATTGAATAATGTATTAAACAATAAATAAAATAGTAATAAATTAATAAACAATTAATATATCTTACGCATTTATTTGTTCTTGCACAGAAAAGTAAATAGTGTTTTGATATTCACAGTTATGAAAAAAAAAAATTATTTCTTTTTTCAACTTTTCCCACCTTAAAAAAATCTCATTAGAAACTGTTTTTTTTTACCCCCTTCCAAGGGTAGCAGGTAATAGTCTATATCAATAATTCGAAAGACGTTTTAACTAATTTATAAATTTATTAAAAATGTATTCTATTTTATACTTTACCAGAAATAGAAAAAACTAATTATCGTAGCAACATACACTTATGCTCACATCTTTAACTTGGGGGAAAAAAACTTCTGAACTTATATTTTACCTAAAATGTACCTTTAGAGAAGGAAACTTAAACATTATAATTGAAAAATTTTTTATTAAAAATTATTGCTTTGAAGGTTCTATAATCTTTGAAAGATTTTAATCGTATTTGGTACATAAATAAAATATAACATAAATTTTGATTTTTGTAAAATTACATAATCAAAGTGCAAAGTTTCAAAGCAATTTTAACAGCTGAGCTTAAGACTCTTCTGCAAGACAAAAAAATTTCATTTAAAAATCTTAAGTTGCATATGTATGCATTCAAAATTATATAAACAGAGGGATTTTTTTTTGTTTTTCACCTTTATGTGCTTATAATATAAATATCAATTAATTCAAAAATTAATTTTTTGTTAAAATGTAGTTAAAATAGCAATATGCACTACCTTGAATTTTGCTAAAGACAACAGGGTAAATCTGGAAAACTATGGGAATTTCATTTTAAAAAATAAGCAGTAAGTTGAGCAAACACATTGGCTGTCCCCCTCTCCCCCCTCCTCCCCAAATTAAATGTGCTTGTAAATAATGTTCAGTCAACATTGTCTTGACTCATATTTTGCTAATATACATGAATGTATGCAGAGCAGTTAAATTTTTTAAAAAACGCTTTTTCTCAGGGTATAGACATATTTTCAATTTACTGCTTCTAAAGTTTGTAAATTTGCTGCTCCTAAGCATTTCATGTTGCTCCAAAAGTAAGTTTTATACCTGTTCCGAAGCATTTCTTGCTGCTCCAAAAGTGAGATTTGCACCTGCTCTGAAGCATTTTATTCTGCTCCAAAAGTGAGTTTTGTCTGCTCCGAAAATTGATACAAAGAGCACATAGGTGGGTAACATACTTGTAAGATTTAAAAGGGATAGAGCTCTGCACGGGTTTGGGCTTAAGCCCCGCTGGGCTTTAGTTTTCTAACACTGTTTCGGGCCGGATTGAGTCATTTTTAAAAAGTCGCTTATGACCTGGCAGAACATATTTATTTTGAAAAAAATTTCAATGGATTCAAATTGAAAACATAAACTTATTGGGGCTTATCTCAGCTATGTAAAGATAAATGTTTAAGAAAACAAACTCAATTCTTCCGTACAAAATTTTCACAAATTTATGTTTTTAACACATTTGAATACAAATCATTTCGGGCCGGCTGAGTTCATTCTACATTTATAGAATGAGGGGAGAAAAAATAATTAGCGCCTGTGGTTACAATTTGGACCTGACGGCTCTCCTAGAAAGAAGGCATTGATAATGCACATCAGTTAAGTGTATGGAAGTGGGGGGGATATATTTGCAGATGACGACATTCTAATTTTCATTCATATGGCAAGTGAAAGAACGGTTTTCGCCATAATTTTACGATGACAATTTATTATTTATTTATTTTTTTACGGAATCTCTAATCTCAAGGCCGTCCGATAGGATGGAAACTTCCGAAAATTGGCCATCCCCATCCGCATTTCAACTTACGCATGCACACAAGCACTGTTCAGTTTATAGTGTAGGATTCAGGAGGGGGAGTCTAAATCCGGGCCTGGTACTGCATGCTTGCTTTTTTGCATAAATTTGAAATTGAAGAGGGAAAATATTCGGGACTATATAGATGGGACTGGATTTAGAACAAAATAAAATAAATTTTTGCTTTTTTTTCTTCAAAAAAGTAAAAGAAAAATAATAAATAATTCCGGAATTTACATAATCGGTTCCATACTGTAATACTAATTATATAGATTTTTCTTTGCATACAATTTATTTTTCAAACATCATAAAATACAGAAATATAGTTTTTATTTAAATTTAAAGTTCTGTTTTGTAATAGTAAGCCTTAATTTTTCTGATCAATGATGCAATATGCATTTCATCCACCTTTATTTGCAATAAATTATTTTTTGCAAATTTTATTTAGAGACAATATTTTAATTATATATAATGATTTATTTATTTCTTAATTTTCTAATATGGTGTATGTATTATTCAACATTAATTATTGCAAGTTATAAGTACTATGGTGCAGTAAATGTTTATTTTACATGGTTCAATGACGAGTGTCATTCTGTTTGCAGAAATGCAATATATGTTTAATTTATCTTAAACTCTAACCGGTAATGAAACCGAATATAACTTAACAGCACTCAAGTCTTTGGCTTAACTGTACTTTTTATTCACAACAATTATAAAAGGTAGGAGAAAAAAATATTTGTTTTATTATTATTATAATAGTTGAATTCTAAGTAAATAAACTAAAGGAAGGTAAAAATAAACATATTCAATTTTATTGAAGAAAACAAAGGTTGGCTTAAGAAATCAAAGTTCTGCTTGCTTATAATTTATAAACTCTTACTTAGTATTGTCTAGCTATGTTTCAAAATTTTCTATTTTATATATGTATGTCCTATTCTTTTTATCGAAATCAGCATATAAAAATTATGGAAAAAGACTACTAAACGGGCCAGATAAGCAACTAAATTATCTCTAGGAGGAGACTATTTAGGCTACTATTTTTGACTTTTCAGGCTACTAAAGCAACTATTTTTCATGTGTAGTTACGATGGCAACCCTGGATATTGCACATTTTTCAAAAAAATTATCAAAAAGTTATATAAAATAAAAAAGAAATATTTCCTATTGAGAAACATGTTCACTTTTCATATGTAATACCATGCGATAAATTTGGTGACACTTGTGGATCTTGTGGATCTAGCTCGTTCCATTCATGAGAAAAGATACTTTGAGTAATACTTTTGTATTTGAACTCCAATAGTCATTTATCTGCTATAAGAATAACTTATTTCTCTGTCAGTAAAGCTTGGCGATGAATTTGGCGGAATGTCGCCAATTTGGCGACTTTTTGAAATGTTGTCAAATTAACGAAAATCTCCCCAAATGGATTAAAATGACGCTACATCAATGAAAATGACGTTTAATTGTCGAAAATTCAATATCTTGGAAAGAATATAAGTATCTACTATAAGAAAAACCTATTTTTTTTACTGTAAACGTAGTAAATTCATTGCATTATATAAGGAAAGTCATGTGCTGCCCACATTAGATTTTTTTACATCTCATAGAAATTCCAATTCACAATGATCCTGGCCACAAAAACTACAGAAAAATTCTACCACCATTTCTGGCCATGTGTGATTTCAGTGATTCAAGTCATTCCATTCACGTGACAGAAATGACATTTTGGTTATTATTATTATTATTATTCGTGGTCGCTCGCTTCGGGCTCCTGGAGCATATAACAATGTTCGCAAGAACGGTTTAGCGCTCCTCATATAAAATCGCAACATGCCGCCCTGGCAGCAAGAGGCTAGACACACACACACACAAAAAGAGAGAGAGAGAGAAGCATATATAAAACACCTAATACATCACTTCACAGCCCGAAAATGCAGCAAAGAATAAAAGCACAGTACACACGACCCAAAAACAGAAAGCAGGGGGGGAGGAAACAACTCACCGTATGCAATCAAGGAGAAACGAAGCAAGACAGACCACCCGGAAGTACCCATTGAACGACAAGTCACACAGGGAAGAAAGAGAAAAGGGGATAAAGGGGCCGATCCCCAAAGCCTGGAACGAACTTTTTCGTTGGTGTTTATACTTCCTGCACTCCAACAAAAGGTGGTCGACGGTATCAGCAACATGACAGGTGGCATAGACAAGGCCCCCACAGAGGGGGGGGGGGTGTCAGTTGAGTTGGTACTACAGTACTGGGGCCGGCGACTGTTAGGGGCCCGTGAATCTTGCTGAGGATAAAATATTTATACATTTGTTTATGAATATATAATTTTTTTTCTAAATTAATTGAAGGTTTTGAAATTTACGTATTATGTGTAATTATAAAATTACAAATATAAATTATATATAAAGCCTAAACGCAACCTGTAAGTTTGAATGAAAGAAAAGTACAAAACGTTTTGTAAACATCTGTTTGGATTCTGTGTCTCATTTCTGAAATAGTCAAAAAAGCCTCAAAGAAGGGCCCCTTTGTTCAATGTAAGCCGTCTGGGTACAGATAGCTCCAGTGTCATTGTGTTCCGA
This sequence comes from Amaurobius ferox, assembly GCA_951213105.1. Taxonomy (NCBI): domain Eukaryota; kingdom Metazoa; phylum Arthropoda; class Arachnida; order Araneae; family Amaurobiidae; genus Amaurobius; species Amaurobius ferox. The sequence goes on along the minus strand of OX578137.1, from coordinate 76,676,133 downwards.
GGCAATAAAAACCGATCAGGGAGAAATTTTCTAGAATTATACCTAAATAGATACGTTTATGACCCTAGTGGGTTGCTCTTACTATGTTTAAAGTACCTTGGCTCTTACTCATTCATGTTTACAGCTCATATCAATCACAACCAGCTAACTACTGAGACCACAGTGACTGAGACTACCCGTCTACAAATTTCTTGTGAAATTATCAGTTGGGAAAGGGGGCGATCCTGCTCTTCGAGGTCGTAAACCAATTAACGCGATGGGGTATCCATGGTGTTGGACTGAATGCAAGGATGTATAAACAAAAATCTTGGTTCTCCCTCCTGGCACGAACTTGCTTCCCACGTTGATTTCAGAGATAGCCGATATTAGAAAGCACAAAAAGCAGGTTTATTTTAATTTCTCATGCAATTATATGGTAATCTCATATGTGTTATCAGTGCTAGTTGCTAGTGCATATCTCAACACGTGACTAAATGTTATTAAAAAAAAATCTGATGTGGGCAACACATGACTTTCCTTATATAATGAAATGAATTTACTACTTTTAGAGTAAAATAAATAGGTTTTTCTTCTAGTAGATACTAATATCCTTTCCAAGATATTGAATTTCCGACAATTAGTCGTCATTTTCATTGATTTAGCGTCATTTTTATCCATTTGGCGAGATTTTCGTTAATTTGGCAACATTTCAAAAAGTCGCCAAGTTGGCGATATTCCGCCAAAATCTCGCCAAGCGTTATGGACGAAGAAATAAGTTGTTCTTACAGCAGATAAATTGGCGTTCAAATGCAAAAGTATTACTCAAAGTATCTTTTTTCATGAATGAAACGAGCTAGATCCACGAGAATGATGTCACCCAATTTATCGCATATTATATATGAAAAGTGAACATGTTTCTCAATAGGAAATATTTTTTTTTCTATTTTATATGACTTTTTGATAATTTTTTTGAAAAATGTGCAATATCTCGAGAACGGTTCGTGTTAGCGTTCTAAAATTTATGTCAATCGTTTTCTAATGAAAAATTACATAAGAAATGTCTATTTGCGTAACTTTAATATTGGTTTTGATTTTTTGACGATTTTTTCAAAATTTCATTCGAAAATTTATGGGGGTTCTGAACATTCGATTGCGTATAAAAACAATAGGCTTCCAGTGTTTACAGATTGTGATTTTTGTACCAAATTTGGTTCGAATCGGTCCATTCGTTCGTCAGTTATCGTCTCCACAGACCCACTGACACACACACACACACACAGACATCACTTCAAAAATGTTTCATTCGTGATCAGGGATGCTTGAAACGTGCTCTCCCGTCGAAAACTCGAATTCGAATTTTCGACCCCGTCATAATACTTTCCTTATACATTATGTATATAAGGAAAGTAATTATTCGCTGAAACAAATCCCAATGCTACCATCTAAGATTTAAGGTATGTTCAAAATAATTTTCTTATAGTTTTCAAATATTATTTTCAAATATATTAATCTTTAAAAAGTTAATTTTAGAATTAATTAAAATTTATTTTATGAAATTTCTATACTTTTTTGTAAATTCAATCCTCTAAAATAACTATAATTAAATATGTACAAAACTTGAGAGAAAATATTGCATTATGAAAGGAAAATGGATGCTTTGTATTTATAATACTTTTTTAAACGTTCACTTTATATTGTATGATTTTATGTTGAACTTGGTAATTATTAGGAATTGTGCTCGTTGAAAGAGAAAATTCACAATATTCAGGGGATTCAGCATCAAATTCTGGATTCAAAAAGATCTTTTATTTCCTATTTTTTCCCACTTCTGGTTAAAAAATTTCCCTTGCGTCATCTATTTCTTGGAATTGGCTAAGGATATAGCTTAGACGATGATTTATGCAGTATCGAATTTCGAAGGAGGTACAGGAATTCACTAAGAATTTCAACTTCTAGTTGTGGAAGGGTCACTTCAATTTAAAAAATTTAATTTTCCTTGCAACATCTATTTTCTTAAAGATGAGCTTAGATGATGACTGATATCGATTCAGCATCATATTCCAGAGGAAGTAGGGAACTTCCTGCCCCCTCTGGAATTTAGTTTTCTAAGGATTTCTACTTGCGGTTCAGAACATTCCCTTGAAACGTATATTTTGATTGACTATAGAGCTTAGATGATGACTGATAGAAATTTAGCATCTAATTTCAGTAAGGGTAACGGGCTGAGGATTTACTAAGGATTTTCACTTCCAGTTCTTTTTCCAATTCTGAATAAAAAAAATTCATTTTCTTTCAAACATTTATTTCTCAAAATCGGCTATAGATAGAGCTAAATGATGACTGATATGGATTCAATATAAAATTGTTTAGGGGTTAGAAGAATTCATTAAGGATTTCCACTTCTGGTTCTTCTTTACAATACCTATTTCTTTACACTACCTATTTCTCAGGATTGGCTGTAGGAATAGCTTAGATAATAACTGATGGATTCAGCAACGAATTTTGCAGGGAGTGGGGGTCACTAATGATTTACACTTCTGGTTTTAGAGATGTCACTTCCGATTTTTACAAAAAATCGTATGACTATGCAATATACAGAGGGTCACACATTTTTGTAACGATTTTGACTTTCTCCACGAATTGAATTTAAATTTTAAAAAAACTAAAAACTTGACTAGCATCAAGTCGGAATAGGGTTTAGTTATCGTCTTCATCATTAAAAATATTCTTTGCTTTAAAATGTCGCTAGAAAATAAAGAATGGACCGAAGGCTATATTTTTGCGCTTTCCGAAGAGAAATACTCTTATTAGATTATACAGTCAAACCCCTCTAAACGGTCACCCCTGAGATATGGTCACCCCGTTTTTACGGTCAGTTATAAATTCCCCGGCAGGAAACTCATTCACAATATGCACTTTGAACCCCTGATTAGCGGTCACCCTCAGATACGGACGCGGACACTATTTTAATGATTTATTCCATTAGACTAAAACCTCTGTACGGACACAATCAAAATTTGAAATTTCTGTACCAAAGATAGATTCCCAGAATAAATTGCAACTCACCTGAGTAAGAAAAACACCTGCGCCTACAACAATGGTCATTCTCTAGGGACATTAACAGCAAGCAATTCAAAAGGGAGATAAGGAGTAACGGGAACTCCCCCATTCCTCAGTCACAAAGGAGTGAAATCCACTTCAAGGGAAAAACTCGACTAGGACCACAAAGGGTACAGAAGTGGAATGCGTATGGTCGTTCGTGAGCGTATTATCGTTATTCATGGGCGTACCGTCTGAAGAATATGCTCCTATGGATGCAGATGTGATGATAGAAGAAAACAAAAGAGAAATATCCGATATCGTCAGGGTATTTGCAACAGAATCATCTGAAGAAGAAGAAAGTGAGGAAGACATCGAGTGTGAAGAGCAAGGAATCAGCATCAGAAATTACTCTGAAGTTTTTAAAGTGTTAGACGGACTAAAGACATTTTCCTGTAAGTATAATGATGGAAAGGCATTAAATTTAGTCTCACAACTTAAAATAAACTTCAAAGGAGAAAGACTGGTGGCTAAAACCCACCAAACATCAATTGATCAGTTCTTTCCCCGAAGGTAAATAAATTCAAAATACTGTACGTTTTTTGCATATGATCTTACATGTTGTGAATTTAATTGTTTTTATGAAACAAATGTGCACGTTCGTCACCAAGATCGCAGCTGGGGCGGGACGGAGTTGAAAGAAAATTTTAACACTGAAAAGGTACAAGGTAAAAATTTAATCAGGTATAGTATCAAAAACAATGTTCAACCACGCTCCCCCCTCCCCCCCCCCCAAAAAAAAATCAAATTTCGGCTACGTGTTTCCAAGGGATGGAGTTGAAGTTGTCTGAATGAGCTTTGGCAAGCCTATCAGTTTCTTCATTGGTCTTCATTGAGCAGGTGTCCGGTGGTAGTCCCCCTTTGCAAGTGGGCGATGTACTTTATATAGTTGAGCTTCCGAGAGCCACGCACGTGCAGATCCTCGAAATGCTTCTTTCAGGTCATATTCTGGGAAAAGTGGAGACCAAGAATCCGGACAGTGTTGACCCAAGGAATCGTCCGGCTTCACATATCGATGTTGAAAGGGGGCAAGCTTTTTTTCGCTGAGCATTTCGCAGGGTCGATGATTAACTTCCAACAGCAGCACCACTGTTCAATATTGGTTAATGTCGCCGGGATATTCCGTTTGACCTCTACCCATTCTTTCCCTTGGGCCAGAACGAAGATATCGTCCGCATATACGACAATTTCGGTATTGGATACAGTAGTCTCGAAGATATCCCACATGTAGATTGTAAAGAGAAACAGAGATATGACAGAACCCTGAGGAATTCCGCAATAGCTAGCTCAAAAGAGGTATCTTCACCGGACATGAAAGTGGCGATGGGAAACAAATTTTGAAATCCATTTAGCAATCCTCCCAGTGAAGCCTGCTTCCAGCAGTTTGGAGAGTCATAGGCGGCTTTAATGTCAAGAGAGGCAAGTATTATATGTTTTCTTGCAGTTCTTGCAGCCATAATGTCTTCGTGGATCTTTGCCAAGGAAGCAGAGCAATACCGAAATGGGAGAAACCCATGGTGATTTTCATGGAAAATGTCCTTCGTGAAGATCCTGTGGGTCATACGGGAAAGGATAATTCTCTCCATGACCTTCGCTACCACTGAGGTTAACGCAGTTGGGCGATAGGACCCCACGGCTTGACTGTCTTTTCCTCTCTTCAGGATTGGGACGAGGATCGAGTTTTTCCAGGATTCTGGAATGTCTCCTGAGGTCCAGTTGTTCAGGAGGTTGAGCAGAGTCAGCTGGTTTTCTGTGGTTAGTTCCGTAGTGTCTTGATATGAATCCCATCTAGTCCGACAGATCCCTGGGACGTCTTAGAAAGAGAACTTCTAAGTTCGGTGAGCCCAAAAGGCGAGTTGAGATCCTGGTTTTCGTCGTCGCTGGAATCTAAGGAAATCCCTTTTAGCAGTTTGGTACGTCCATACCATTCAGCAAAGGCATTAGCCTGGGACTGTGGAGATGAGGTGTCTCATCCGTCGATCTTGAGGATCCAATGAGAGGTATGAGGGGATCACTCTTTTTATTGAGCGCTTTCAAGATTTTATAGATGAATCCGGACTGGGAAGCCTCCTGGCACACCTGCCTATAGTTCTGTGAGACTGTCCGAATGGCTTTTCGAAGCTTGTCATAAAAGTGACGGTAAGAGATCAGGAAGTCTCGCCAGAGGGTGGTTCTAGCCGACCGCAAAAACTACCTCTTTTATCCCAAGAGATAGCTATATTCGCTGTTCAACCAGGGGGCCCCAGAGTGAACGTTAAGGACCTGCCAATGGGTGTTGTCAGCCATAACCGAGCCGCAAACACAGAGGAAATGTTCATACGTGATACTCTCTTCTCCGGACTCCCTGAGCGACTTATTCAGCAGCAGAAGGACCTTAACCCAGTTGTACCTTTTCCGAATTTCTTGCCGGATGTTGAAGGGGATCCGCAGATTAGCCTGAACTTTGATAGGAAAGTGATCCGAGGAGAAACAATCAGCGTGTACTGTGGCGCTGGCCTGCAAGATAATATCGGACGAGCAGAGGAAGAGATCTATAAGGGACGTACGTATTCCCATTCTAGGAGATATGAGTAGGGATGTTGTCATTAAGTAGGTTGATGCTTTGTCCCATGATCCAATTGGCTACTATCTCAGTACCGGGAGAAGTCCGGTCGGAGCCCCAGCACCTGTGCTGGCAGTTAAAGTCACCCAGGATAAGGAACGGCTTGCTGATAGAAGTCAGGATATTTTCCAACCAGGCTCTCTTGAAACAGCCCCTAGAAGAGTAAATATTGATGATCAAAATGGTAGTAGTCGGCCCCAACAGAAGCTTGATCCCAATCACCTCAGTACCGTGGGAGGAGTCTTCTGGAATCGAAATGAGCGAGGATGGGATCTGATCATTCACACAGATGGCAGCACCACCGCCCCTCCCAGAAGGACGGTTAGCCCTTCCCAGAAGGGCGGTTAGCCTAGTAGACGACCCGATGGGGAAGGGTGAAAGGTACAGATCGCGAAAGAAAAGTTTCCTGAAAAACCAGCACATCTGCCAAAATAAAAAACCGCTCAACAAGCCAGGGGCGCTTATCACGAAGACTGCGATAATTCCACTGAACCACCGAAAAACCCAGAGCAAAAGCAAAAAACAAAAACAACAGCAGCAAGCGAAAAACGAAAAGAACCCCAACAGCACACAACACCCCCATCCCTCCACACACACACCACCATCACCCCATAGCAAGACCCAAGACCCGCTACGAAGCATCCGCCGTCCTCTCCCTCCTCTTAGACTTCACCGAGTCCGCGGGGCCAATGGCAATGTGTGAAATATTAGCTGTTCACTTTCAAATTCCATCTTCGCATTCTCGTCGTGATCCTTCAATTTCACACGATTTAATTGTTGCTTTCCCGCTTTTTCTTTCCGTTTTGGAGACGGGGATTGTACCCGTTTCGAACACATTTGATTTATGTTGGTATAGAATGTGTTAGTTACATTGGATAACATCTTGCCTATTTTATCCTCAGATTCTTTAACAACTTTCCTTAATATGTTCTTAGTATCTTGCCTAATGATATTCATTCGGGCCTGTATTTCTGTCTCGATTTTGGCACTGGCCTCTTTCTTCAGTATGTTGTGCATTTCTACTTTAAGTGCTTGAAACAATTGTTTGAGGTCTTGTTGAGAGATAAAGTTGGTCAGGCCAACATGCCCAGTTGGGGTCTTTTTAGCAGTACCTGCATACGTTCCTGATCCAGATTTCGTTTCCTTGTCTTTATAGCAGTTTCGAGCTTTTTGTAAAGAGAGCCGATTTCTGCATTTGAAACGCAGAAATGTGTCCTCTGCTAAATAGGATGGACAGTTCTTATTGCCTTTATGGGCTCCTTTGCAGTTTGGGCATTGTATAGCTTCGGCATTGCATGTTCCCAGTTCATGTTCGCCTCCGCAATGGAGGCATAATTGAGGGCCGCGACACATTTTAGTATTGTGGTTAAACTTTAAGCACCTGGGGCATTGGCAGGGCCGGTCTATGAAGAGTGAGTCTCTATGAATTTCGAACCAGAGGGTGACCGCATCAGGTAACTGGGTTTCTAGGATGGTTACCAAAACTGTCGAACTGGGATGGCGGACTCCCCTGAAAATTTTGAGAACCGATGAACTTCTTTCACTTCAAACCCGCCTCCTACAAGTTCTGCTATGTACGAACGTGTGACCTCCATGCTTATGTTAAACAATAAGTATCGAGGTGTGATACAATCAAATTGTAACGATGTTTTTGTAGGGACAGATAGCAGGGATTTCATTTCCAACAGTCTGTTAGCTGCTTCCAAATGAGTCGTTTGCACAAGAAGTTTGTTGGTTCGAGTGAGTTGCATGTGGGACAATAAGTCCGTGGTCCCCGAGTACGGCCATAAGGTTGGTTTTTAATTGTTTGGGGTGAGTTAAGTTGGTTTAGTTGTTTGGGATGAGTTAATTTTAGAAAGAATCAACTAAGTAAATAAAAAATTACAGATGCTTGGATTAGATGTATCGCAGGGATCACATTTAATTAATTCACTTGTGCTTTTTACCTCTGAAATTAGAAATAATATTAACGAAGAACTTGTTGCCTATGAAACAGCTGCAAGAACATTAAGTGAAAACGTAAATAAAGACTACAGATGTGAAAAAAAAAGAACAAAAATGTTTGCTGACAGTGAAACCAGTTGTGAATTATTAATTGGGAGAGATAAATTTAGAATTGAAATTATGAATGTAGTTCTTGATAACTTTATGACAGAATTACAAAAAAGAGGTCAAATATATGAAGAAACCAGTAAAATATTTCAATTTCTGTTTGATATTGGTAACAAGGAATGTGAAAATATTGACACTGAAAGTATTAAAGAAATAACTAAATCTTATGATTAGGATATTACAGATTTATTAGAAAATGAAAGTATACATTTTAAAAAATATTTGGAAATCACTGGTCTTTTAGAGGTACATGTACAATATCTAGACTGCGCAAAAATGCTAAAAATGATGTATGAAAAACAGTTAATAGTTACTTTTCAAGGCTTTTTAATATTATGCATATCTTTCAGTTAAAATAACCCTTTGGCAAAAGCCAATATTAAACAGTTGGGCCCCCTCACTTTTTAGAGTCAGGATACGCCTGCTGCGTGGTAAATCCGACACGTCCGGTTTGGACGCGATAAATACCTATTACGGCTGTCGTGATCGTATAGACTTAGTCTAAAAATTAAGAAATAATTAAAAGGATTGGAAATGGGGTCACCAGTTAGATTTTAAAAATAACAATAAAGAAGGTTTCATTTACATAATTTACAATTTAAAAAAATACGAAAAGGTCTGAGCCCAAAAATTGCTCCCTTAAAATACTGACACATCGTAAAACATTAACGCGCTAGATCATTAAACATTAAATATCTCGTGAATCATTAGTACACATAAAAAAATCACTAATACATCGTAAAACATTGATACATCAAAATTAAACATTAAATCATTGCTATTCCTCAATTACTATTTCCAACACCTACTCATCTGTGCTTCTCAAAAATTTAAAATATCCTAACAAAACTTTCAGGTTGAGATAAAAAAAAAACAGGAGAAGAGAGAGTATCAAAAATGAGTAATGCATGATGCCAAAAGGCCTACCTTCCATTCAGGATTCAGCAAGGGCTCGAGTACACGGTGACAGGCAGAGCATCGTCTCGCTCCGATCAAAAGGTTCACTACTACACATCTCCAAGTCTCAAGAGGCACTCTCGATTTTAAACTCAAAAATTTTCCCTCTCGAAAATCTTCCAACTCGCTCTCTCCTCCCTCTCAAATTTTATTCGCTGCAATTTTTTTAGCCCCCCCCCCCTTAATATCATTGGAGGACACCTGGACCTTCACTTTCAGTGGCCAGTCCATGACAGGAAGGCTTGGTCAGTAGCCCCTGAGTTATTATTTGCAGGTGGCTGGAGTCCCACGCTCCTGCGTGAACATCTGGACTTAACTGCGCCCCCAAACGACCGTTTACCCCCCGTTGAGTCTTCCTTCATCTTGAACGAGACCAGCCACAGGCATGAAGTCCAGAATCCACTGACCCTTTCCGTTGCAAGTGGTCAAAGGTGAACCTTATAAAAATTGTGTGGAAACACAGGGACCATCTTTGTAGGTATGTGAATTATTTTAATGTTACATCGCATGAGGGAAAACGATGTAACATTTACCCCACTTCCTTAAATGTTTTAGCAAGTAAAACCGTCTCTGACAAGTCCAGCACACTTGAAAAAATATCGACAAATGCATACATGTAAAACACAAATATTCAAAGTCTTCACAAGTTCTATATACTGGAAAGTTCTGTGTACACTCCAAAAGTTAATAATAGTTTGTATTCTGAAAGAAAAAAAACATTGCTGTGACTCGATTCGAGGTTCGTTGCACATCACCGTAAAGCTTCGGGTAATTGCTCCCAAGTATGGCCTCACGCCACTGAATGACATCGGTTTTTATGTACTTTCGCTGGTGGAGCTGAATTGTATCTGATAATGTCTCTGGCTCGAAGTACCGTGTGATATCCTGTACATCAAGTCTGGTGTGTCTGGAACGCCACTGCGTCGATGAGTTGCCATCGCACCTCCAGGATCTGGCGTGGAGCGTCGCTTCTCGTAAGTCAGGTGTAGAAGCCTCTCTGTTGAAGTCCTGTCCGTTGCTGGTTGTAGTCGCTGTCCGTTCTTTTCAGCCACATTGCTGAAGATACGCTTATACATAGGCCAACGAACATACATACAGATACTCAAATATTGAAATCTCTGTCTCAGAAAAATTACATTACTATTAATTCTGATTACAAAATTCCTATCATAATTATTTTTTTATACCTAGGTATAACTTTATTCAAAACATTGCTTACTTCCTTAACTACCCTCTAAATACTTTTTTATATCTATATAAATTCTCTATAAAGTCATCTTAAATCATTATGTCCTTTCAACCAAAACGTAAAAGTTTCCTATCCTTAATATTTAACCTTCTCTCCGAATTGCCATGCCATGTATTACAAATTATTCGTTTTCTATACCTCATTACATCTATATATATATATATATACAAAAGATTTTTCAAACATCACCGTTAAAACCGAAAAAAAAATTCTCCGTATTCCTATACACCCAAAAAATGAAATGTCTTTCATCAACCCTTTCGCAGTTACCGAACAATTTATCATAATTTTTTTAATCAAACACCTTTAATTTCTCCTTTTAATCCAAATTTTGCATTTCAAAACTCCCAATTCTGTAAATTCTCCCTTTTGTTAGAGCCTACTCAAGCCTTCTGATATCAAAATTCTGTATACCTTTTTAAACTTCCCATTTGTAAACCTGTGTAAAAGAAATTCCCTGCGCATTTGTGTTTTCCCCATTTTATTTCCAATTCCAAAATGTCTGTAAATCCGTGTTTCTCCCATTTACATTTCCAATCCCATGTACGCCCCTGCATCGGTCAAAAATTTGTTTCGAATTCCCCTGAAGAAACGCTGCCTCTCCGAAAAAGGGAGGGGGGAGGGGCGGAGGACAGAAAAGAGAAAAAAAGTCCAAAATCTGGGTAGAAAAAGAGGTTCTTCCTTTCGACCTTGCCTGGAGCGAAGTGCGAAGCAATGTGTTGAAACTGCCAACCCCTACAGATTTAATGGATTCGTCTATCCTTGGATAAAGCATCGCCCCCTTGGGATAAAGGATGCCTCCCACAACAAGAAAAAGAATCGTGCGTCAAACTGGCCATTTTGCCTCGTAAAAAGAAGGGAATGTAAGCCTCCTGTACATGTTTTATGCTATTGCTGTGTAAAAATTTATGTGATATGACAAACCCATTATGGAATTACACTAACCCGTCCCACTTGTCACTGGATATCTGTGACATAGTAAAAGGCACAGACTAATATACAGACCTGCCACTCTCGATAGTTTCGTTTTCGCGGCGGCCATTAGAGATAGACCAAAACCAAGGTCTATTGAAAGGTACTTCCTTTCAATAGACTGGTTACCTTGGACAAAAACGAGGATTGGCGCGCTCTTGGCGATGGTCTGGTTTGAGTCCAAGACGATTTTCAATGTTATAACCCTATTTCGCTCGACGAAAACGTAGAACAACAGACTAGCGTGGTTTGAGTAACGTGTAAAAGGATTATTTGTTAAGTGTTTAGATCATTTCATAGAACTGGATTAATAAAAGGAAACTGGTTGCGTTACAGGGTATGTAATTTATTTTTATTAAAATTGAAGCAATTTTAGTTATCACCATCCTACATACGTGTTCATTATAAGTATACACGTGTTCATAAGTATATAGGTGTTCATATAAGTATACATGTGTTCATCATACGAAATTAGTGCTGTGTTATTACTGCCGGATTAGACTAAATTTTAAGAGGTAGTGGTATAATTAGTTAAAAAATATTTTTCGTATTTTTATAAAATGTGTATAGCTTTTTCTTAGTTGAATGTGATATTGTATGTGTATATATTTATGTCAAATTTTTATTAAGTGCCTTATGGTGGAAAATTCACCCCCCCCCCTCTGGTAATTAATGATTGAGTTCCACAACTTTGATAGTGCATATATGTAAGTTTTATATTTACAATATGAATATTTTTATATTTAAAAAAAATGTCTATTATCAGTATCCCAGAACAAATTAAGGATCAAGTAATTAACGATCAACACGCTAGTATACTTTTTAGACTGAAAATATTATATAATATTTCAGTCTTTTGAGTATGTTAGCTTGTAATTTTTTGTGCATTATGTTTTATAGTGAGACAATGCAATGTGTCAATTTTTTAATCTATTTTATGATTATTTGAATTAAATATATAACTATGTTTATTTAAATTTACTTAAACTAATGAATATATTTATGTTGCAGATTAATGTATTTTTAAATCCTGATCATTTCTATAGTTTCAAAAATTATAAAAGTACAATCCTCAACATTTTGTTCCCCTCCCGTTTTAAAAAAAAATCGCCAAGCGAGCGATAATGCGTCAAATCTGGCAGACGCATCGTAGTTCAGTTGGTCCAACTCAAGAGCTCTAGTGTCTATGCGACATCCCATGTTAAAAATGTTGCCATAGGGTCCTATGGGAGTGAACCTTCTGAATATAGTATTCCGTGGTAAAAGGTATGTGTTCTAAAATTTCCCCATTGTTAAAAGAAAGTCCCATTGTATTAGTTCTAGGCTGTTCCCCTGTACCGTGTGGAAATTCTGCCCCATTCTTATCCTAGGTTCTTCGCTATTTAAGCTAACAAACTGATCAAGTGTTTTTTTTTTTTTGTTTAACATCGCGTATCCCCTATACCTAATTAAATTATATTTTTAAAAATTACATTAGTTTCAAAAGAGTTATTTTACCTGTTTAGTCATTACTTCTGTTTTGCAAAATGTTATCCCCTCTTATCTACTATACTATTTAATTTCTATTTTATATTATTTTCCTAATTTTATTTCTATTTATTTCTTATCCTTTCTATAACTCAATAAAAATTATCTTATTATCATTTCACACAACCTTTTCCCGGTATTAACTCTAAGTGTCTGTTAAAGTTGTTTCCCTCACAAATCCTGTTGTCTGGTTCAAATCAACAAAAATGTTTATCTAAAATTTCTTTTTCTCTTTCCTTTTCTAAAATTCCCTTACCCACAAAAATTTCTCTCTGTATTTCTAACCTGAATGTTACCTATTTTATAACTTCCATATATATACCAAAGTTGCTCTCTACCTCTCTCTCAAATTTGTATGCCCATCTATTCTCCCTTTAAGCTATTTCCTGATGCTTAAACATACGCCTATATTCTCTTCCTAAATAAATACCTTAAATTCAAATTCAATTCCTTCTTTAAATTTTTTCAAATTGGTGTACCCATCTATTCTCTCTTTAAGCTATTTCTTGATATTTAAACACACGTATATATTCTCTTCCTAAATACCTTAAGTTCAAATACACTTTCTTTTCTAAATCTGCTTGTCAAATTTGTATACCCATTCTCAAGTATTTTCTAAACATTATAAACCCGTATTCTCGAACATTCACAAAATCTTTATCCACCAATTTTCAAGTATTTTCTAAACATTATATACCCGTATTCTCGAAATTTTTATACCTTTAAACTTGACAGTGAGAACACGGTCTTTCAAGCCGAACTTGCAGCAATCGACTTCGCCATATCCTGGGCAAAAGAAAATAATTCAAAAGTAAACATCTACTCGGATAGTCAATCCTCTATACAAGCCTTTAAGTCAATTAAAAATAAATCAAATTTTATCAATAACATCAAAATTAAAGCAAAAGCCTCAAAAAATCTGATTAATTTAATTTGGGTAAAGGCACACGCTAACATCTTGGGAAACGAGGTCGCAGACTTTCATGCTAAATTAGCCACTTCTTCCGGTTCTCCCTTTAATATCCCCTTTCCTTTCTCTCTCCTTAAAAAATACTGCTCTAAATTAATTATTAAATCTTGGCAAGCTTTTCTAAACGATTATATTTCTCCCCGTACTCATGATCCCTCCAGAGTCTCATTCTACCTCCCCATTGTAAATACTAACTTCCAAATTACCAACCCTTACCTTACCTACTTTGTAACGGGACATGGACCTTTTCTGGACTATTTACACTTTTTCAAACATAAATCCACCTCAAACTGCCCCTGTAACTCTTTCGGCGATGCTGACCATTATATATTCTCTTTCCCGCTCACAAAATCACTCCATCTCTCAAAACCTTCTCCTTTGAACGCTGCGGCCTGGTTCTCTAGGGTGTGTCAAAATAATTCTTCCATTCAAAAAATCAAAGACTGTGTCCTCGCTGCAAGAGAAATTTCCAATAGAGTAAACTAATTGATTCTTGGGGTCCCTCCCCCTCTAATCCGTGAATCCTCTCACTGTTCCCAGTCATTACTCCTTTTGAGCCAACTTATCTTGCATATCTTGAATATTCGTACAGCTTTTTGTTTTTTGTGTTAGTTGTGTTTTTTACTTTCTTTTTTGTGTTCCGTGTGCACTGTGTGCCCATTATCCATGACAACATGCCGGTCATGAGCCTGTAAAATCCTGTATATCTTTTGAATAGTTTAAATAAACGCTTGCGGACCGTTGGATGGGGACCGTGGGAGTCGGCTTCGGCTAACTCCTTCTCCCGGCCACACATTATGCTACCATAAACCTTCGGGTTGGTCGTGTGGTCTGGGTCTTCCACACCAATTCTCAAGTATTTTCTAAACATTATATACCCGTATTCTCGAAAATTCTCAAAATCTTTATCCACCAATTTTCAAGTATTTTCTAAGTTACAATTCTTTTTAAATACACCAATTCTCCATTTAATCAATTCAAATTTCAATTCATATTTACACTCCTTCTCTAAATTCAATTCCAAATTCCAATTTATATTTACATTCTTTCTCTATTCCATCAATTCCAATTTCAAATTATATTTACATTCTTTCTCTAAATTCAATTCAACTTTTAATTTATATTTACACTATTTTTCTATATTAAAACCCTTTCAATTTTAAATTATATTTGCTCCCCCAACTCTCTTTTTCAAAATAATATTTTTCCTTTTAAACCAAAAATCCGTCTTTTTATCTCCTTCTCAAGTTCATAAATAACAATATTCTTCAAGACGTTTTAAAATTTACATTCTCCCAAATTCATCTCTTAACTCCTTTTCAAATATTATATACAATCCCATATTCTATTCACAACTATTTCCCTTATCTACCGATTACAATGTGATTCAAAGTCGTTTGTTTCTGTTTCTGAGCGAATACGAGTGTGTTCGTGTCAAAATTCCGTCTTGTGAGCTGCTTTCAAAAGTGTTTTGTGGCTCCTGAAAAGTCGTTTTCCTCTTATTATTTTCGCACTCTTGGCGTTCGCGGGATGCAAGATTTAATTCTGGGGTAGCAAAAGTTTCGGTTTGCAGTTCAAGGATAGGAGAATCGATCTCACAGCAGGGGGTACAGCGGGTACGTTTTCGGAACATGGATTCTCGAGCTAGTCTCCGAGCAGTGAGGACGCAATGTTGAGTGCTCCGTGTTTAGAGAGGGAAGCCCAGGTAGCGCCTGGGCACTTGGTGGATATTGAGTGCTGTGCTTTTATTGGTGAGAGTAGTGAAAATGATATGATTGTTATAAGCGAGGAGGGGGACCCTACCGCTGTTATTACCCGCGAGGAAGTTCTTGGACTGAAAAAACAGTTTTTGGACTTGGAACAAAAAATCATGCTGCTTAGACACCGTAAAAATAAATCGACGCAGGACAAGATTCAGATGGCTGATCTGATGACCATGTGTACGAGGATGGAGGACGACTTGGACAAGATGGCCGACTGCATTGGAGTGGGTAAGTTTTCTTTATTTGAACCCCTCCCTACCCCTGTAGCAGAGCCTAAAGTCTCTGATGTTAGAATTGTAGAACCTTGTAATGATAGGATTGTTGATTCATGCAATGATAGGATTGTTAACTCATGTAATTATGTTAGGAATGATAGTAATGTTAATGATGCTGATGTTAACTGCGTAAACAATGTTGTAGATAGTGTTAATTATGTAAATAGTGTTAATTATGTAAATAGTGCTAATGTTGCACGTGGCATATCTAACTTTAATATAAATGTTGATAATATGTACTAGTAAGGAGACTCCGAATGTCTCCCATGTGGATCCTGGTGCTGAGGTAGCAGCTTCTGTGAGAAATTTAAATAATGATCATGATTATGCTAAAACTAACAACTCTAATGTTGAGTCGAACGTTAACCCCAGAAAGAGGACAAGTCGACGAAGAAGTTTCGTACAGGACAGAGCACCAGGCGCGGAGCGCCTTTAATCTCCAATCTCAATATATGGTTCGTATCTTCATGCTGTGACATTATTTCATTGACCCATGATATGGAGGCTCGAATTTTTTTTTTGTATTTACTATTTTATTTTTGACTTGGCTCCTGGTGTGGCAGTTTATTGCACATTTGGAATTCGTCAGTTTGGGGGGTTGATGCAGATCTGAGGGTTACCTAGCAATTTGGCAGTTTAAGGATTAAGAATATTTTTTAAATTTGAAAAATATTGATCGCGATATTTAATTAATTTCAGTTGATAGTCAAGGGGTTTACCTAAATCCGGTTATTCAAGGTTAAGTACTGCACGGGGTCTCTTACGAAATTTGGCCTTCCGATGATCATAGCCTCAGGTAGACTGAATAGAAGTTCATTTGGAACTGAAGGCAGGTTGTCGTAGAATTTTAGCGCTAGCTTTTTAATTTGGGCTCTCACGGTTTTTATTTTTTAAAGTCTTTTCTAATCACAGAGTTCCTTAAATATCTAGGGGCTTTCCTGATACACCTTAGGATTTTATTTTGTCTTGTTTCTAAGAAGTCTATGGTAGTTTTACAGGCATATCCCCATACGGGTGCTGCATACAGCATTCCCGGGCGGATGACCGATTTGTATATTAGAAGTTTGTTTTGATAATTAAGATTTCCGTTTCCTATCATTGGGTACAAAGCTCCTGTGGCATTATACGCTTTTTTTATTATGTTTGTTACGTGCAATTTCCAAGTTAGGTGGGAGTCTATCGTTACACCCAGGTATTTAGTTGATTTTTCCGCGCGTAGTGCTTGGTTGTTTATATACAGAGGCGGCGGGGGTTTATGCTTCCTAGAGAAGTAAATCCAATGACATTTATTGGGGTTTAATTTTATTCGCCATTTTTCCAGCCATGTTTGGAGTATGTCTAAATGTTGTTGTAGCTGTCTGTGCATTACTGTGAGATAAGTGTGTTTTGCAAGTGTCGCACTGTCGTCTGCATAGAGTGCCAGCTCGGTGTTTGGAGTCCTGGGGATGTCATTCAGGTATATGTTAAAAAGTGTCGTGCCCAGGATGGATCCTTGCGGTACACTACTTTTTATGAGCTTGGGTGTAGATAAGCTATCTTTAACTCTGACTTGAAAGTGTCTGTTATTTAAGTATGAAATTAAAAGTTTGACTAGTGCGTCAGGGACTTTTAGGGTGATCAATTTGTGTGCTAAACAACAGTGCCACATTTTATCAAAGGCTTTTTGTATATTCAGGAAAATTGCAGCTGTGGGTGACTTGGTATTTAGGCCAGAAGATATGTACTCTACCACTCTCAGCAGTTGATGAGTGGTGGAGTGTTTTGGCCAAAATTCAAACTTCTCCGGAATGATAATGTCATTCTCACTAAAGTGCGTGTTCAGTCTCCTAAGAATTATTTTCTCAGTAATTTTACTAAGTGTTGGCAGTAGGCTAATTGGTCTGTAGCTGGCTGGAATTGTGGCATCCTCTCCTGCCTTATAGATCGGTATAATTATCGCTTCCTTCCATTCTTTAGGGAAATAGTTTAATTTTAGTATTTTATTTATTAAAATGGTCATGAAAAAAATTATATTTAAGGGTAGGTTTTTGACCGCTACGCTCCTGATTTTGTCGTGTCCTGGGCTCTTACGGTTCTTTAAGTTTTTGATAATTTCGACTATCTCTTACGATGTGGCTGGGTTAATCTCAGCCGTGACCGGGGAGTTTCTAAAGTTATTTAGTATTTGCCTGACCGTTTTTAGGGTGTCCCGACACATTAAATCGTGGTTTGGTTCGAATTGCTTTTCGTAATGCTTTGCGAGCGCCTCGGCTTTTTCTTCATCTGAGTACGCGGTATTATTACCATCTAATAATGGCGGGAGTTTATTTTGCGGTTTCCTAAGTTTTTTGGCGAATTCCCAGAGTCTTCTGGGTTAAGCGATTCGATTAACTCTTTATACTGTTGCTACTTTTCCGCGACGATTTTTTCCCTGACTTTACACGTGAGTCTGTTAAGCTCCCTTTTAAGGGTAGGGTCTCTATTAGCCTGCCATGTCTTTCTAATTCTGTTCCTCTGTCTTACTAATTGTCTGACAGGTGAGAAAGTGTGGGTGTTTTAGGTGACTCACGATGTGTTGTAGCAGTGGCAATTGCTCTCTTGATTTCTGTTGTGAGTGTGTGCGTGGCAGAGTCAATATCCCCCGTGCTCATTATGTCAGGTACTGCTATGTGCGGCTCGAATAGTGCTCTTTTGAATACGTTTCAGTTCACCCTCTCTTGTCCCAGAGAGGCTGGAAGAGGTGTGTTCAGATCAAATATCACTAGTACCGGTAGATGATCCAAGTCGAATTCATCTAGAGTATTAATAGTGTGAGCGTAGTCTATGTTTCTTGTAAGGACAAAATCTATGAAAGAACCATTGCCGCGTGTGAAGCAGGTTGGACTTGATGGTGCAATAATGTTGATGTTTGTTGTGCTCAGCAGTCTGTTTATGTGTGTACCGCGTGTGTTGGTTCTTCTACAGCCCCACCTACGGTGGTGCGCGTTGAAGTCACCCGCAAGTATGGTGTTCGGGTATCGCGAGAAAAGCAGTTCCAGTTGCGCAGCTACATTTATTCCACTCGTGTGTTTGAGATATA
The DNA here is from genome assembly GCA_951213105.1 of Amaurobius ferox. NCBI lineage: Eukaryota > Metazoa > Arthropoda > Arachnida > Araneae > Amaurobiidae > Amaurobius > Amaurobius ferox. The sequence goes on along the minus strand of OX578137.1, from coordinate 76,657,570 downwards.
TCGAAGTTAGGATAAACGGGTTTGTATTATTTATTTTTATTTTTATACTGGTATTTTCTACCCCTTGAAGATTTATGTTATTTACTTCCTCGTGGGGAATATTTCTTTTAATGTATATTGCTGTTCCTCCATGGGGCCGTCTAGCAGTTGTATTTGGGCTAAAGTTATGATAGCTATTATAGTTGGCTATATTAATTTTTTTATTTTCTCAAATTTTAGTTTCCTGAATTAACAAGGCGTCTCCGTCATTTTCGTTTACATAGTTCCTAAGTTCATTTATTCTTGCAGATATGCCATTCGCATTCCAAAATATTATTTTAAAGGATTCTTTTGGGGACCTATCCATGACGGGTTTGATTCTCACTGTGGAAGAGGACAAGAGTAGACGAGGATGGTTTTATTACCAAACTAAGCCTTAAGCAAAGGAGAGCATTGAATCCGGTGTATCCTGAACCCACCAATAGAAAACCTGCTACCTCACAGCCAGGCGGTAATGAAAAGGACGCCCCGCCCACCTACCCCATTTCGAATATACCTCCGCTGCTGATCAGCGCCCTGCAGTCTGATTGGCAGGCCATCATTGCCAGTTTAGAGAGAAGAGCTCCTGGCATTTCAACTAAACTTGAGGGACGTTTTTTTCAAATGTCTTGTTAAAACTGAAGACCTGTTCAGAGAGTGCACGACATACCTAAAAAGATGTGGTGTACAGTTCAAGACGTATAACCTAAAGGAAGACCGGCCGGTCAAGATAGTAATCAGGGGGCTGCCAGTAGCCACCAAAATTGAAACCATTACTGAGGTAATGGAAGCCATGGGCTTTGAAGTCCTCAGTAATGTCAGAATGACCAGGAGGGGAACTAAACAGCCTCTCCCCCTTTACTACCTTCAGATTAAGTCCGGAACTAACCCGGAGGATTTGTACGAAATTGATAATTTGCTAGGCACAGAAGTGAAGTTGGAACCCTACACAGGTAGGAAAGGCTTTGCCTCCCAATGTCATGGCTGTGGCGGATTTTTTCATTCGTCACAAGTATGTACATTGCCACTGCGATGTGTTAAATGTGCGGGGCCCCACTCCACCAAAGATTGTAAGGCCACATACTTGTTGTGTTGCAACTGCAACGGGCTACATGCAGCCAACTGGCGCGGCTGCCCGAGAAATCCGGGCAACTCGTCCGTGACTAGCAAAGGTAGGGCTACCCCCGGTAATAGATTTAATGGGAGGAATTCTAACAATTCCTCAAACCCCGCTCCAGCATATAAGCCTGGAAATCCTAACCATCCTTTCCGAGATGCTGGTATCAAACCCAATGTAAACTTTGCTGCAGCTGTCAGTGGGAAAATCGAGGAGACTGTTCCCCCCTTCCAAATTAGCGACCAAATTGTTGAGCCGACGGTCCCCAGAGACGCAATCCAAAATTCCTAAACAATGGTCAACACTAATGTTGACTATACCGTCCTTCTTTCGACCTTAATTCACATGAGAAGCACGCATAACAAGGACTTGGTCCTGCGTGCTTTTCAGCTTGCGCTTCCTGATCTCCGTTCTACGTGGACGGAAGTTGACATGGTTTTCCTTATCTACCAGCGCTATGATGCGCTAGCTGGATAAGGCCCCGCCCACTTTTTTTTTTACCTTCCTTTGGTTTTTTGCCATGTTCTCTCTTTCGGCTTCCCTTTGCTTGCAGTCTCTCAAGGTCGGCTTCTGGAACGTCAATGGAGTGCGGTCAAGGTTCGGCGAGATGCGTGATTATGTTGTAGATAATAATTTTGATATATTTATGATTTCTGAAACCCATCTGGTACCTCCCTCTTCCCCATCAATCTGTAATTATACAGGTTACTTCCAGTACAGGCCGCCTAGGCCTGGGGGAGGGGGCATGCCAGTGGTGGCACTGCACTCTACATAAAGAATAATATTCCTCATCATCGTTTAAGCGTCCCGATCTTTACGAAGCTGGAGGCCACTGTAATTAAAATCACTATTCCAAATTTGGTGCCGATTGCACTTGCTTCTGTGTATATCCTTCCAATAAATTCTGCAGGATTCCCAAGCAGCGAGTTAGGAGCACTTTTAGGACTTTGCAGCGACATGATCATAGCTGGTGACCTAAATGCACGCCATGCCAACTGGGACACAGCTTCGAACTGGCATGGCAAATCTATAAATAATTTGGCTCAGTGCGCCAACTTCAGGATCGTAGCTCCGACCAGTCCCACTCATTATGTTACGGGAAGGAACCCCTCTACTATTGATTTGGCACTGTTTCGGAACATTCCTTACCACTATGCAATCAGCGTCGACTGCAACCTGACGTCTGATCACCTTCCCGTAATTTTGACTCTTAACTTTGATAAAATCTCGTTAGACCATCCTTCAGAGCTACATACAAATTGGGATAACTTTCGTTATACCCTTGAAACTTCAATCACCCCTCCCCCTCTCAAAATTACCAGCACGGACGACATTGAAAAATGCGTCCAGGATATGAATCATGTTCTGCTCGAGGCAGTAGCTGCAGCCTCGAAACCAAATCATTCTCGACCTAATCATCACACTCTCCCAGGTGAGATTAGGGACAAAATTAAGCAGCGAAACCGGTTACGGAAGGATTGGCAACGCACCAGGTATCATCTTTACGGCGCACAATTCCGTAAACTTCATCATGAGATCAAGGCTATGATCAACACACATAGCCAGCAACGCTGGCGCACACACTTAGAAAGCCTTACACCCACGGATCGCAGTCTTTGCGGCGAACAGCTAAAAACCTCAGATACAAGAAGACAACAATTCCGCCCCTTAACGGCCCAAATGGACTCGCCCAGACTGCGGGGGAAAAAGCCAATGCAATTGCAGACAGCTTGGAACTCCAATTCACACCACACACTTACCAGAACTTCAGCCAACTCCACAACAACACCGAAGAGGAACTACAACAGACCAATCACGAAGGACTACACACTGATGCAAGAGATGATCTGGACAACACCACACTGGCTGAAGTCATACACATCATCAGGGGTATCAAGGTAAGAAAGTCGCCTTGCCTTGATGGTATCAGCAACCGCATCATCAGGAATCCTCCTATTATTTATCCATTCTGGTTGACCTTGCTTATTAATCGTATGCTCGAGTATAGCTTTTTTCCCCAAAGTTGGAAAACTGTCGTTATTATTTCCTTAGCCAAAAATAATCTAAATTTAACCCTAGCAGAAAGCTACAGACTTATAAGCTTGTTATCAAGCTTATCCAAAATTTATGAATTAGTGTTGTTAAGACGTTTGGATAGTTTCTGCAGAGTGAATAATGTTTTAATTCCTGATCAGCACGGTTTTCGATTGTAGTCGAAACTATCCACGAAAACTCTTCCAACAGGCAGTACACCAGCATAGTATTTTTTGATATTAGCAAAGCGTTTGATAAAACGTATATTCCTGGTCTTATTTCCAAGTTGGTGCGGCTTGGCATTTCGGCTCAACTTCTGGCGATCATCAACTCGTATCTCACTAATCGTTCTTTCCGCGTACGGGTTGATCAATCTCTCTCTTTTCTTCGACCAATCAGGGCCGGTGTTCCACAAGGGGGAGACCTCAGCCCCTTGTTATTCAACATCTACATCAACGACTTACCAAAGACACCCCAAGTTAAGCTGGCTGTCTTTGCAGACGACACAGCACTGATTGCACGCAGTTGTTCACCTCACAACGCTATCAACACACTCCAAAGCTACATCAAGCATAACCTTGAGCACTGGCTCGTGACCTGGAGAATCAAAATTAATGCTTCCAAGAGTGCAGTGTGCATTTTCAAACCCAACTACCGAGAAGTTAATCATAGTTTCATTTTAAAATTCTTTGAAGAACCCATCCCCTTCTGCAACTCTGTGAAGTATCTGGGGGTTACCCTTGACTCCCATATGCTTTTCAGCAAGCATATCGCAGAAAAGCTCAGAACTACTAAGAAAACCTACTCCGCCCTCATCCCTCTTCTCGGTAGAAAGTCCCACCTTTACACCCATAATAAGCTTATTATCTACAACCAAATCATCGCACCAACGTTTTTGTATGCCTGCCCTGTCTGGGGGTCGGCTGAAAATACGCACATTGAGAAATTGGAAGTATTTCAAAACAAAGCATTACGATGCATTGTGAATGCTCCTCGATTTGTACAAAACGAAGTCATTCACCATGACCTCAAAGTCTCAAAAGTTGTAGAGCAGATTAGGCGATTCACTCGAAATTTTTACAAGAAGAATTCAAGCAAACCATGTTTGAGAGACACAGACCAAAACTACGACAACACTTCCCTTAGTTATCTAAGGAAGCGGCGTCCGAGGAATCTTCTGGTTGGACTGTTAAAAGTCCCCTGGAAAAAGCCGAGGTTTGTGTCTCCCCAATCTGGTGTCACTTAGATAAATTCGATCTACATGACGGCGACAGATCGCGCCGCTGCTGCGCCCGCTCGTCAGTAGATCGAAAACCCACTGGCATGACACGATTGCTTATTATCTAGCTTCTCCTGACGCCAGCCCGCTTGTAATCCACTCGCGTATATTATTTAATTGTAAATTATAGTTTTTCGTTGTATCTAGACTTATGCTCTCATGGTCTGTTGTAATTAAACTTTTCTGGACTCTGGTATCTCCAGGTCTGAGCTTCCCCTTCGCCCCCCCCCCCCCTTTTTTACCTCTTCTAGTCAGTCGGCCAATGCCAGGACAGCGTCACCAGACATCTTAGAAGACAACATCTTCAATCATCGACGACAACATCTACAAGCCACGTCCTGTACAGGAACGACATACAACCAAAATAATGTTGAACATTATAAAAATCGGACATTCATAAAACAAATTCGATGTGGGGATAAGTGGCCCGGCACAGGCGCTCCGAAATGTTTCGTCTTGGCTCTTGGCTTTTCGGAACATGCAGCAGGGGGTATAGCGAGTACGTTTTTGGAACATGCGTACCAATCAGGTAGCTTTTCCAGGTTTTTCTCCCATTTCTCAAATAATATGGGGATGCAATTTTTCTGGTTTTCACATTTTTGGAAGTCATGTTTTTCAGTTTCCACTCTTATGTTGTTTTTCCAGAGAGGAAAGTTTGTCTTTTCTATCGCTAAGTTATTCTCTGTTTGGAGAAATTTCTGGGGACTCTTGCTTTCTTCTAGGCTTTGATTGAATGTAATGCTATGTTTGGCTTTTTGGGGATCTTTACGTCTTATGCGGTTTTCTTTTTTCTGTTTAAATTCTTGTTTTATATATAGTAGTTTAACTTTTTCTCCTTGTCTTGTTTCGAATTTTGGGATATTGCTTTACACTCTCAGTACTTCGATGGGGGTAATTTTATTTACTGCCAGTGCAAATCTGATGCAGGCGTTTCCCAGAGTTGTGATTTTTCTGACATTTTCTTTTGTAAGGTAACTTAGCACCGGGCTTCCATAATCAATGGTGGGCAGTATTCCTTGTTTTATTATTTGTATTAGTTGTTTCGTTCTCATTCCTCTGCTTCTATGGGATAGTATTTTTAATGCTTTCAGGGCTATTGTTAATTTTTCTTCTATTTTCTTTTGATGGCTGCTCCATTTTCTGTTTTCTTGAAATATTATTCCTAGAATACTAGTTTCTTTGACCCACTGGATTCTTATCTTGTTAATTTTGATTTTGGGGTATGATTTTTCTCTTTTGTTGGTGAAATTTATTAGGCTACATTTTCCACAGGCTATGCTCAGTTTCCATTTGTCCGTCCATTCTAGTATTTTTTTTTTTTCACCTTCTTCCGATCTGTTCACCTGTTTCTTTCTCGTTTTTCCCTTTACTTAAAATGATTATGTCATCTGCAAAAATAAATATACTGCTGTTGAGGTCTAGATTTCTTGGAATGGCTGCTAGGAAGCAATTGAATAGGAATGGGGAGAGGTTTGCTCCCTGTGGAAGGCCTCGATTTATCTCTCTGCTATCTGATTCTTCTCCTCTCCATCGTACTGTGACTTCCCTGTTAGTCAGGAAGGCTTTAATTCATTTTGTTATTTTGGGATCGAGTTCCATTTTGTGTAATTTGTTAATTAATCTTTGTATCCATATGTTATCATATCATTTAATGTCGAGAATGTCTGCCATTGTGACTTTCTTCTCTTTTATGGCGGTCTCTATTTCGGTTTGGATTTTCAGTATGCATTCTACTGTGTCTTTTTCTTTCCTGAAGCCGTACATATTTTCTTAAAATTTCTTGTGGGATTTTGCCCACCAGTTTATTCTTCTGTATATCATCCTTTCCATTAATTACTTTTCTTATATACATAATGTATAAGGAAATTATTGTGATGGAGTCGAAAATTCGAATTCGAGTTTTCGACGGGAGAGCACGTTTCAAGCATCCCTGATCACAAATCAAACATTTTTAAAGTGATGTCTGTGTGTGTATGTGTCAGTGAGTCTGTGGAGACGATAACTGACGAACGAATTGACCGATTCGAACGAAATTTGGTACAAAAATCACAATCCGTAAAAACAGAAAGCCTATTGTTTTTATATGCAATCGAATGTTCAGAACCCCCCCTAAATTTTCGAGTGAAATTTTGAAAAAATTACCAAAAAATCAAAACCGCTAATAAAGTTACGCGAGTAGACTTTTCTTATATGTAATTTTTCATTAGAAAACGATTGACATAAATTTTAGTACACTAACATGAACCGTTCTCAAGATATTGCATATTTTTCAAAAAAATTATCAAAAAGTCATATAAAAAAAAAATATTTCCTATTGAGAAACATGTTCACTTTTCATATGTAATAATATGCGATAAATTTGGTGACATCGTTCTCTTGGATCTAGCTCGTTCCATTCATGAAAAAAGATACTTTGAGTAATGCTTTTGTATTTGAACGCCAATAGTCATTTATCTGCTGTAAGAATAACTTATTTCTTCGTTCATAACGCTTGGCGAGATTTTGGCGACGAATTTGGTGGAATGTCGCCAACTTGGTGACATTTTTAAATGTTGCTAAATTAATGAAAAACTCGCCAAATGGATAAAAATGACGCTAAATCAATGACGACTCATTGATGATGACGACATGGAAAATGACGACTCACTGACGAAAATTCAATATCTTGGAAAGAATATAAATAACTACTATAAAAATAATCTATTTTTTTTTACTGTAAAAGTAGTAAATTAATTGCATTATATAAGGAAAGTCATGTGCTGCCCATATCAGATTTTTTGCTCATGTGAAGAGGTTAAGCTTATTGGTCTGTAAGAGCTGATCTGTTGCATATTTTTTCTTGGGTTTATTATTGGGATGATTCTCCCTTTCTTCCATTTTCTTGGTACTTCTCCATTTTCCAAACTAGAGTTCACTAGGGCCGGGATTTTATCCAATGCCTTCTCATCACAGGTCTTTGAACTTTTTACCTCTATTCTATCCGGTCCGACTGCCGAGTTCTTCATATTTATCAGGGTATCTTTGGTTTCCCCAGTGCTAAAACTTTCGCTGATTGGGGTGTATTTCTTTGGGGTCTCATTTTTATTTTCCTTATATGCATAACGTATAAGGAAAGTATTGTGACGGGGTCGAAAATTCGAATTCGAGTTTTCGACGGGAGAGCACGTTTCAAGCATCCCTGATCACGAATCAAACATTTTTAAAGTGATGTCTGTGTGTGTGTGTGTGTCAGTGAGTCTGTGGAGACGATAACTGACGAACGAATGGACCGATTCGAACGAAATTTGGTACAAAAATCACAATCCGTAAACACTGGAAGCCTATTGTTTTTATACGCAATCGAATGCTCAGAACCTCGCTAAATTTTCGAGTGACATTATGAAAAAATCGTCAAAAAATCAAAACCGCTAATATAATTACGCAAATTGATATTTCTTATGTAATTTTTCATTAGACAACGATTGACATAAATTTTAGAACGCTAACATGACCCGTTCTCGAGATATTGCACATTTTTAAAAAAAATTATCAAAAAGTTATATAAAATAAAAAAGAAATATTTCCTATTGAGAAACATGTTCACTTTTCATATGTAATACCATGCGATAAATTTGGTGACATCATTCTGTTGGATCTAGATCGTTCCATTCATGAAAAATGATACTTTGAGTAATACTTTTGTAGTTGAACGCCAATAGTCATTTATCTGCTGTAATAACTTATTTCTCCGTCCATAACGCTTGGCGAGATTTTGGCGGAATGTCGCCAACTTTGCGACATTTTTAATTGCTGCCAAATTAACAAAAATCTCGCCAAATGGATAAAAATGACGCTAAATCAATGAAAATAACGACTAATTGAAGAAAATTCAATATCTTGGAAAGAATATAAGTATCTACTATAAGAATAACATTTTTTTTAATTGTAAAAGTAGTAAATTCATTGCATTATATAAGGAAAGTCATATGTTGCCCAAATCAGATTTTTTTCATTGTTGATATTTATGTTTTCTCGCTTTGCATAGTAATCTGCTAACATTTCTGCCAGCTCTCTTGCATCGATAATTTCTTTACCATTCTCACCTTTGAGGATATTTTGATTTTCCGTTTTCCTCGGTATTACGTAGTTTTTTATTGTTTTCGTGGTCTTGAAAATTTCCCTTGAGCGTTTGCATTCGTTTAGTTTCTATTCCCAGTATTTTCTTTTGGATGATTTTTTGCATGATTGCTAGTTTTTCCTTGTATTTGATGCGGTCGTCTTCTGTTTGTGTTCATCTTGCCTTTATGTAAGCTCGGTTTTAGTGCGCTCTTGCTTTTGAACAATCTATATTCCACCATATGGTTTTTCGTTCTGTATTGATAAGGCAGGTGATAGTTACAATTTTTTTCGCGCTATCAAAAGCTTCCCAAATTTTTTCGTTTATTTCTTCTGTTGGTCCTTTTGTATCTATTCCTTTCATTTTTCATTTAGATTTTTCCCAAATTTTGAAGATTTTAGTGCTTCTCGTTTGTGTTTCCAATTTGTTTTGCCAATGGCTAGTGATTGGGAAGTGGTCACTCATTCCTTTTTCTTCTTCAACTTTCCATTTTGTGTGGGTCCCCAAGTTTGATGTCATCAGGGTGAGGTCTAAGATTGATTAACTTTTATTTTTGGAGTGGCAGGTTGGAGAGTCGTCGTTTAGTATTATCGGGATTTTATTGTCTACCCAAGTCTCAAATTTTCTGTAGTTCGGGGTTATTTTATTTTCCTGATTTCGACTTTTCTTGACGTTGAAATCTCCTGTTATGATGTTTAAGATTACCATTGCGTTTTCTATTCTTTTAATTTCGTCTTCGGTCAGAATACTCAGCGGTCTGTATCAGCTTATGATTGAGATATTTGTTTTTGTGCTTTATGTCCACTTTTTGGATTTCGACTTTTGGGTAAGAGTCCACATTTGTCGCTGATATAGCTTCTTTGACCGCGAAATGAACTTCCATTTAAATGACGGCATTGAAATATAAATTGCCTGGTTAAAACATCTCTAAAATGCGATACATTCCTCGGTAATATTTTTAAAATTATCATAATACTACAATAATTTATTATATTTAAAATCTAAATAAATTTATTATCCTTTCAAATATAGTTTTCATACTTGTGTCAGATCAAGAGTGGTCAAATCTGAATTACGAAATATAGTGTGAGTTAAATATGATATAGTGTGCCAGAAAAGGAAAGTAAATTCGATATGGTCAATGAGTCTTAACCTCATATTAGGAAGAACAAGAAAGATCAATCATGCTTAAAGCATTGATTATGAAACACTTTCCAACTTCAATGCAATTTTATTTAAACATCTCTAAGATGCAATACATTCCTCGGTAATATTTTAAAACTTATCACAATACTACATTAATTTATTATATTTGAAAATTTAAACCTTCATCGAAAAAAATGAACTTCATTCAAATGATGGCATTGAAATATAAATTGCCTGGTTTAAACATCTCTAAAATGCGATGCATTCCTAGGTAATATTTTTAAAATTATCATAATACTACAATAATTTATTATATTTAAAAACTTCATCGAAAACAACTGACATTCATTCAAATGACGTCATAGAAAAAATAACACACCTGGCTCTCTCTATAAAAGCAGCATTTCATTCATAACATTTTCACATTCATTTCATTCATCACAGTACTAAAATAATTTATTTTATTTAAAAACTTAAGACCATGGAGATACAAGTAATTAAGCTCTATGCTTAAAACTTCATAAAAAAAAATCGTCCTTCTCTCTGTAAAATCAATGAATATTTCATTCATATCAACAACGCTGACTCCATGAGCTAAATAATTTTGCGTCCTACATATTTTGTGGTTTACATTTTACATAAGTGAAAAATAGGCTTTGTTGTAGAAATAATCAAATTTGGATGATTATTTAAAATCAAATAGATTGTAAATGCATTGTTTCAGTATGTAGATGCACAGAATTTAAGCAAAAATAAAGCGGTTTTAGGACGGATACAACACTCAATATGAATTAAAAAGAACTTTAAAAATCACGATTTTGAGACAAGATGGATGCCATATCTCATTTTGAAGTGGGTCAAGTGATCTTTTCATATCATGGTCACGTGATCGCTTCATATAAGAGGTGTAATTATTATTTTAATTTTTATTTAAAAAACTACTGAATATATTTTGCTGAAATTTTTTTATATATTTTATGGAATAATTTGAATATTAACTAAAATTTTCGAAGCAATTTTTGAATTTTAAATCCGCTTAAAAAATGTTTGAAAAATTATGTCCTATAGGGTTCAATGTATTTCATTTTTTCAACCCGGGTTCAATCCAAAACTAATTGGATGATATTATTCATTTATATTCCCATAGGTCCTACAGACCGTCTGAACAACATACTAAAATTTCATTTTAAGTCATTTTTACGGCAGTTATTGTGCTAACAGACAGACAGACAGACAGAATGAACAGTCATAAACACTTTCAACTTTGTTGTAAAGTGTTAAAAAACCGATCTTTTACATTCCATGCAGTGGTAAATCATCGTCAAGGTGATTTGATTGGTATTACCGTGCACGCAGCTGTAAATTCCCGTTGTCACATTAATTTGATTGGCATTAACCTATGCAGCTGTAAATCCCCATTTTTACGTTGATTTGGTTGAAATTACCGTGCATGTGACGGTAAATTTACATTGACCTTCACAGAAGACAATTTTCCATAGGAAACTATGCAAATTCTGTAATCCGTAATAATCGGCATAGCAGGTCAGCAAGTTGAAAATTTCCCAATTTTCCCAGAATTTCGAACAAGAAATTGATTTTCCCTACAATTTCCCTGACATTTTAGTCCAATTTCAAACTCCTGGTTTTCTCGATTTCCAGGGCGCGCACGAACTCTGTTAGTATATAGTGACACATTGCATGATCCCTATACAATTATAATTTGTTTTGTTTGTTCTTATGTTCATCTTATCTTCTTTCAAGACTCAAAAACGCTTTTGTCCTTTTAATTTCTCTCACCCTAAAAAAATTTTGCAAAGATTTTTTTTCTGGTGATAATTATCACCTGAAGATCGTAATAAAATCCCGTAACTTTTTCACATGGGACTGTTAAGTTTGCCTGGTTAAGGAAAGTAACAGATTTTAAAAATGAAACTGAAAGCTCAATATCTGTCGTTGTATCATGCTTCCTTACAAAGTTATATATATATAACTTATTTATATATATATGAAATGCGCCTTATGTCTGCCATAAAAAATCAGCAGCAAAACAACATCAGTCAAACTTATAAGATTAACATACTTACAATGAATACAAATAAGAAAGTATTCAAGAAGTCATATCTTACCACTCTTTCGTGAAGTGCTTTGTGTGTGTCAGTGAATCTGTGGATGTGATATTTAATGAATAAATAGAGCATTTCAAATGAAATTTGGTATGATTACTACAATCAATTAAAGCTGAACCCTACTGATTTTAAAAATTAACAAATGTTAGAAAAATCCACAAATTTTCAAAGTGGTTATTTATGAATCATTAAAAATTAATTACTTTTAATAATGATAAATAAATAACCACTTTGGGCATAATTTTTTTATACAAGGCGAATGACATAAACATTAGAATGCTGATATTAACTGTTCTCAAGATATTGCATGATTTTTGAATGAAGTTTTGAAAAAATTATTAGAAAATCAGGACTTTTAACACTGTTAAATAATCACTTTACACACAATTTTTTTATTCAAAAATGAATGACAAATTTTAGAACATTAGAAAGAACTATTCTTGAGATATTGCCTGTTTTTCAAATATAATTTTCACAAAAATTAAATAAAATTAACGAAGTAATAAAAGTATCATCAAAAACATTCACTTTCCATATGCAATATTATGCGACAAATCTGTTAACATCAGTGTTGTGGATTTAGTTTGTTCTATTGACGACATAAGTTACTTTTCGTAATATTTTTCATATTTTCAAAATCAAAAAGATTGAGCCATGTATCTTGTACACCATACACCATTATTCCATTGCCTGTAATCCATGAAGCAAATCTGAAAGTCATTGATTATTTTTTATTTATAGTAAAATTTTTTATACCTAAAAAATCAGGCCGACAATTTATCCTAAGATACAATCTCGGTTAATCACAACAGTCTCGTAATCTATGGTGCTTCAGGCACGATATACATTTCAATCCGTTCGAATTTATTCACTTTATTAATGTGAAACTCCATTTGATCATAGCTTTAACACATTTTAAGAACTTTTGCAGAATATACCTGTCTGATACATTTAGAATTAGTTCAGTAAAATGCACTCCAGAGGAATTTTTGATTATATGTTGGCACTTTCAGACCCACTACATAATGCAAAAAATTTTCATATATGTTTTAGATAAGACGTTACCACTAGATTTTATTCTAAATTTACCGCCTTTTAGGTAAGATAGTTTAAAATTATTTTACATGCATCAAATGTGCTTTGTAATTGGTAACTCAAGCTACATTAAAATTTTGATATACCTGTCAATTTTTCATAGGGTCATAATGCATCCACAAAAAAGTGTAATGATAAAGTTTGAAAGCAATATTGCTGCATTCAGTAATACCAGTATTACAGTTGATAAAATATGACAAATAATGTCCTTAACTATGCCCTGAGTTTTTTCTTAAACATGTGGCCAATTTATAGCTAAATATACCTGTCACTTTTTTAATAAACTGAAAGCTTACAAATGCCTGTGAGCAATTTGGCATTCTATAAAAAATATTGGCATAAAAAACTGAAATTATGATGGTCTAATTAGTAATAGAGAAAGGGAGGGAAAAGATATTTTATGCAAATGCAGGAATGCTTTATGCAACAATATTTTATGCATGAAAGCAATGACCAAAATGTAGTGTGGTCATACTACAAATGAAAGGATACTTTCATGATGAATTTTCTAAGCACCAAATGCCTATTACTAAAAGGACAATGCAGAAGCATTTTAGTAACTACATTTAACACAATCAAGTTAAAATACACCTGCATACAACATTTTATAAACAAAACACAACATTTTTGGAATCAAACTGGATATAATTGTGGGAGTAGTGCTCAATTGGTCATATCTCACCAAATATGGACCATAATTTTGTAATCAATGATGCTCATCGGCATAGAGCAAGCAAAGGGATGACCCCCAAACAAGGACTTACAGCAATGATTTTAGAATTTTTCTGGTAGAAGTATGTATACATTGAAACCAGGAATGATCATGAAGGGCTCCCTTTTTTTGTAATCTGTTACAGGATAGAGGTCACTTCACTGTACTTGTGGGAGAAAGAATTGTTAAATAAGAAAATCTTACAACAATGTACAAAATATTATACTATGAGCTAAAGTGAATAACCATGGTGTATCCAGTTATTTAGAAGGATAAGAAGAGTTGTAGCTTTATTGAATATTTTAAAATGCTTTAAAGGAAACTGCAAAATTCATAAAGGTGAATATTTTAAGAAAACTGAAATATCAATAACAAAATTAATTTATTAAACATTTATATGATCATACAAATATTATAAATATAACTTAACTCAATATACTAAAAGCAACATTTTATTTTACATTTCTCATTATCCTACGGCAATGATGTGATCGTGCTTCTTGTAAAGCTTGCTCCAATACTTCAGTAATATGAATAATATTAGTGGGATCAGCTTCAAGTAGAACATGTTGAATCCCCTTCTCCTTTTCTAGATCAAGTTTCAAAAGGAATTTTGGCTCAAGGGGTCGTCTTAAGCTTCTACTGGCAATCTATAAAAATGTAATTAAATTAAAGAATAAGTCATAAATATAATTTGAATAATTTATAAAGGAACCCTTATATGGTGATAAATGATATGTACACTCCAGTTTTGATGGAACTAAAAAGCATTTTCATTTCTTTTGCATACTTATTTTATACAGTAATACAAATTTTAGGATAAACTGGATGTAACATATCCAGAATTGGAAAAGAAAATTCTTAGTGAATCATCCTATCCGCTCTAGAATTTGATGCTGAATCTATATCAGTCATCATCTAAGCTTTATCTATAACCAATCCTTATAAAAAAAATGTTTCAAGGAAATTTTTTGAACTAGAAGTGGGAAAAAAATGGAAGTGAAAGTCTTTAGTAAATCCTCCTACTGCTTCTAGAATTTAATGCCAGAATTTAATTCCTATCAGTCTATTTATAGCCAAGCTTGAGAAATAGATTTTTCAAGTAAGATGAAAATTTCTGAACTGGAAATCCTTAGTGAATTCTCCATTCTTCCTTGGAATTTGATGCTGAACCTAAAACAGTCATTATTTGTGTTCTATCTACAGTAGATCCTGATAAATAGATGTTTCAAGGAAAAAATTTTTGCAAAAATAATTTTAAGGCAAATTTTTTGCCACTAATAAATAATGTAGAAAACTAAAAACTTTAAATTTAGAGATTTGTGATATTTTGTTTGACTAAAATATGATACAGTGAAACCTGTCTTAACAACCTCATTTTCACAGAATAGATTTCAAAATCCATATACATGCTCATTTTAATTTCATTAAGTGATGACATGTACTCCTATATACAACCAGAAAGTTGTTCTGATGATAAGGCAAAAATATTTTAGACCAATTAAATATATTCTTACTAATCTTTACTTAAATGATTTCATCGTCGGGTTACACTGTATCCTTCGGTTGGTTGTAATAAAATTCAAGGCTGCATTTGAGAAGGCAACAATGTAGCTGCATTCTACTGGAATATTCATGTCTTGACCTTTAGAATCATTCTCCATAATTGTGGCATTGACAGAATGGAAGGGGTAAAAATCAATGTTGTACCAAATCATTCTTGAAAAGCACTTGCTATGCAAAACATATAATTTTGTATGTTTTTAGCTCTCTGTTTTTTCTCTCCCAAAAGTATTGAGTAAAATGTCCTTAAATAGTGTTCTTTAAAGGTTATAATTTAATGTTCATAATACAATTCTCAAGTAATATAATTAATTTAATTCTATCTATAACTCAGGTAAGTTAGTAGTTTGTTTACATGCTAAAATGTACCCCCATTAAACACTCCCTTCATTTTTAATTGACCATTTTTTTTAAATGCTAGTCGGTCAGTTCAGAGGAAGTTTTACTGTATATTAAAAGTGTCTTCTTTTCTCAGACTTGGGAAAGTTACTACGAATCCTATAATAATAAAGAAAAGATGTCTGTTTGTTCGCTTGTGTCATCTTTAGTGGAAAATCTAAGCATCGTACAACCATGAATTTTGTTACACAGGTACTTCAGAACTTGGGAAGGTACACCGTGGTGGGATTTTTTTTTTTTTTTTTAATTCAAATTATTTTATATTTTAGCACGTTTTTGAGAGATTTTCACACAAATTGGTCCCTTAGTAACAGAAAATATTATAGCAGAGTTTCTATCTTAACATCATGCGAAAGATTGAGATCTCTTTTAAATAAACTTTGAATGATATACAAAAAGACTTGACGCATTTTCATGAATTTAAGAGAAATATATACTTTTCATGTGTTAAAACATCTCAGATTTTTATACTTCGATATAAAACATTTGTCTGACAATCAACTTAATAATTTACCAGATATTTCTTTGAATATCATACACTGCTCAAATTGAAAAATTATGTTTCTACTGTACTTCATTCATCAATTATGAATTTTTATGCAAAACCTCATAAATTTTCAAGTAAATTCTAACAGCACATGGAATAAGTGATAAAACAGGTTTTCCCCACATCATGGGGGGTCACCCACATAATAGGGTCAAGAGTTGGTATTTTGATGTGACATCATGAGCAAAACTGAACTCATCTGTTAAGGAATATTTTAGAGTGCCAGTTGGTACTAGAATGGATAATTCCGATTTTTTTTAAAAGCTCTTAAAACCAATTGATATTTATACAGAATTTTTTTCTGATTTCAAATATCCAAGTGAAAAACTCTTAAAATAATTATTTATTTAAATATCAAGAAATGAAAAACCGCAAAATCTACTCAAGCACAAAAAGGCCCGTGATTGGCTGTGATGTCACATGGCTTGTTCGACCTGTGATGCAACATTCTATCCTGTTTTGCCTTGTGATATTTGCAAGGTAGTAGGGATTTAATTTTGTATACAATTGAAATTTTACTTTTGTACTTAGTCTGTTTAAATATAGATCATTTGCTGATAATATTATTTTATTGAAAACATGGATCCTGGTTTTGATCCTAGTTTTTGAAGGGAAATCAGACAATTTGCTTAAGATCAATTTCACTGTGATGGCACTCTATTTCAGAAACAATAAATCTTTTGTAACAGCTGAAACTCGAGGTGTAAACTTGATGCCCTATTCTTGAAGGTTTATTATTATTATTATTATTATTATTATTATTATTATTACATGAATTACATCTAAGGTGAGGGTATCTGTGGTGGAAATCGGAGTATTAAGAAAAATGTAAAAATTTTGGATGCCAATTTCTCCAACCTAATAGATAAAAATGCACACATTTTTTTCTTGTTCTGTTAGTCCACATTATGAATATGTAAAATAATTTTAATACTTGGGAACTTTTTTAGAAAACACTTATAGCATCTATGCGAGCAAGTGACATTTTAATTTTTTTTTTACTTTCACTCAAACTTCAAAAGATACATATAAATAGTAAGAGACAAAAATATGTATTAGCAAATTTAATTTCTGAATCTTATTTTTGAAAAAAAAAAGTTAATTTATTGAACCTTACTGACTTAGTTTTCGAGTAATCGTCTTGTCAAATTGAAGAAGATTGAAATTTTTTTCGTTTTACAAGTTTGTAATGCTTATAAAAACTAAAAGCTATGAACAATAAGCTATGAACAATAAGCAATGAACAATAAGCAATAATTTGTAGCTCTTTTAAAGTCTTGCAAGTGTATATAATTGGGTTTTGGATTGAGTGGTTATAATTTCGATAGCTTAGTTTTTAAGCTGGATTTTCCAATAGCTGGGAAAGTTGCAATATTTAACATATCACGATTGTTGCAGCTCAGTGTCTTTACTTACTCCTTGTTGAAATATAGGTGCACAAGAATGAGATATTTTATTTTGTTTAAAGAAATTAGAAGGTTAAATAAACTTGGGGATTCTAAAGAGGTTTAATGATTGGTGAGATTTAAACATAATACATGGAAATATACATAATCAAGTACGTAATTATGTGCCGCCAGACAAGTTTAAAAATTAACTTGAATATAAAATATCGTCAGATATATTGTTTTAATATATATACCGCAAAGCAAGTTAATAAAAAAATTTCAGATTTTGAGAAAATTGCCTATCTAGAGTCAGAGCATCCAGATGAAATCGGGACGAAAAGTAAAAGTGCTAGCTGGCTACAAACAGTTAGCAAGTAATTTGTAGCACGTTGAAAGCCTGTAAACAAAACAAATGAGTCTGAAAAAAAAAATCGAACAAGTAGAAGTTTACTGAAATTTTATTTTATAAAATATTTACACAACACCATTTTGGCTCCAACTGAACGACGTACCTCTGATTTTTTTTTTTTTTTTTTTTTGTAATGTGCTCCGTAATTTTTTGAGTGCAAACAGCCTTTTATAGTAAAGTCTGTTATAAAGTAAATTTAAACCGAAAGTTTAGATTGAGCGGTGTATTTTTTCTGGGAATTAAAGCAGTTTGAAATTGTATCTTATAATATTATATTTTAAAACCTATAATAAACATTAAATCATTTATGATTCTGAATAGGTGAAGCAATTTTAAATTATTTCCATTTAATTTCTATTCCATTTGTGCAATGTTTCAAATTTGTGATTTTGTTTTTTAGATAAAATATATTTTATAACTTTTCAAAAACATATGTACTTAACGAAAACACTAAATTCCAACAGTTCATTGCAGTATACTGAAATAAAAAATTTTCATGTACAGAATTTTTTATATTTTTTTAAATAAACTGCAAACAGCACACACCAAACCAGATACAAAAGTCAATATCCACTTTGAATCTGGCTTTAAATTCATCCGTAATAGCAAAACTGAAAATAGAGTGCACAACCAGTAGTGGATACCCATAAGGATTTTCAAAGTTTATTAAATCATAAAGAAATAACTTCTCATAAAAAGGCTTTGAAAATTGGATTATACAGTCATTGATTTATTATCATAACATACGTAATGCACACTCCTTAATGACGGATGAGTCGGACGGCCTGGGGTTTCCACACTCCTTAATGACAGTGGTGAATTTTGTTTACAATCTGGCTTCCTGCGCTTTACACTATTTTTTACAAAAAACATCAATTTTTGACAGATATAAATATTTTATCTGATGATGTAAATCTAGTAGTCGGGCACATTGGAGTGATACAATACTTATAACTATTTGGCAGTTTAGGACGGAAGAAACAATTATAATTATCGGAACTTTCCGAATGGAACCAAACTTATGCACCAATTCTCGAAGCCGCGAGCGAACCTTGTGAAGTCACATTCCTTGTGCACCAAAATAAGTCATTTTCCAGCCGCAGTCAGAAAGGCAAACTTTGACCGACAATAAAAGAAAGCTTGGAGAGTAAAAAGTTTTATAATTTTGTCAGTTTTTCAACATTTCAAATTGAATAAAAAAAATTAAAAAAAGAGTCCGGAATTGTCCATTGAAAATATTATCAGAGTTTGCAAGCATTTTCATTTAAAAAATGTGCTTTTGATTTTAGTCGAAGGAGTTTATGTAGTGAATCAGAGGAGTTTATACAGGGTGTATTAAAAGAGCATATTTAAAGCATATTAAGCCCACACAGAGGGTGAAAGGCAGAGTTCGAAATTAGCGGTCGTTAGTCGTAATTTGAGACTAGAAATTTCAATTTGACGGCTAGATTCTTCAATCTGGTCGTCAAATTTGACGCCTAACAATGAATGCTATTGTTAAATATCAGTCTTCCCTTTCCCTTTGACTAAATTACGATTCCTGGTAGAGGACTGGACAGCGGTTGAAAAAAAAAGTGGCATTTTATACATGCCCACATAAAATCCCCCCGTCTATTCAGGGAAGGAAACGTTGTGATCTTTATTGTACTTGAACTCACTCCCACTCTTCAAGACCTGAAATTGCACGTCTGAAGAATTTATTTGTTTGCTTTATCCTCAGACATTCCGATGCCCGAGACTCCGGGTAATTAACGAGTTTCTATTGCTCCCCTCCCCTTTATTCCTTCGTAGATCTACGTATTGCACTTGAAAGAAAAGGGGGTGATCCTGCAATCCTTACTATCTAATTGCTTACTATTATAGAACACATTGCATCCCAGATTGAATCGCTCCAGCTTCTTGTACATTTGGTTAGCTAATATTTTGTTATCAGACATTGAAAATGACGTTTTTATAGCTGCCAAGTGTTCAGATTTTTATGTACTTGTTCCGTTTTTTTCAATCTTGTTCCGGGAATCCGATTTGGATCTACAGTAGTCCACTTTTTCTTTTCCATAATATTTATATTTTATTGTATGCAGATCTGCATAAGAGTATCTACAAGTCATGAAATTGGAAGTAGGTCACGAAATGAGAAACAAAGTCTGGAATTTTAAGATGGAGGTTTTCCCGTTTTTTCATCTAAAAATCCGTTTCCACGTAATTGTATCTGTTTCTAATTAATGTGGGAGAAACACATTTGCATCTACTAAAATTTTTCTGATTATTTCTTGTTATATACAAGAAAACTATTTTTCAGACGAATTATTAAAGAAATGAAGAGCTATATTGCACGAGTACCAGGTACCGCGATAAACGGCATTTGTCCGCGATCTTCTTTATATTTCGTTTTATTGTGAAAATACTTTTCCACTTCTGCAATTTGTTTGCATCATCTAAAACGTTTGTAATTATTTTATATATACTATATTATACAGAAAAACTATTTTTCAAGCGTATTTTTAATGGCATGAAAGGCTATTTTGCAGCAGTATCGTGATAAACGGCATTTGTGCGTGATCCTCTATATTTCGTTTTATTTTGAAAGTATTTTTCCACTGTTACAATTTGTTTGCATCGTTTAAAATGTTTGTAATTATTTTGTATATATAATATACAAAATAATTACAAACATAAAAATAGTTTTTCTAAATAGAAAAACTATTTTTCAAACGTATTATTAATGAAATAGAAGGCTATTTTGCAGCAGTATGGGGAAAAACGGTATTAGTGTGCGATTTTTCCTCATGCAATGTGTTTCTATCTTTTTTTCTGGTAGCTTGGCATCTATGCATTTTTATATCAATCCCTAAAATTAATGTGATTCATACTTTTTTTATTATTACCCAGGCTGTCTAGCTCATCAAGGCTATTTTGCAGCAGTATCGTGATAAACGGCATTTGTGCGTGATCCTCTATATTTCGTTTTATTTTGAAAGTATTTTTCCACTGTTATAATTTGTTTGCATCGTTTAAAATGTTTGTAATTATTTTGTATATATAATATACAAAATAATTACAAACATAAAAATAGTTTTTCTAAATAGAAAAACTATTTTTCAAACGTATTATTAATGAAATAGAAGGCTATTTTGCAGCAGTATGGGGAAAAACGGTATTAGTGCGCGATTTTTCCTCATGCAATGTGTTTCTATCTTTTTTTCTGGTAGCTTGGCATCTATGCATTTTTATATCAGTCCCTAAAATTAATGTGATTCATACTTTTTTTATTATTACCCAGGCTGTCTAGCTCACCCAAAGGGTGTCGAAAGCCCGGACCATCCGACTCGTCCGTAGACTTAGAGCAGCTGTTTGGATGGCCGGCGTAGATGAGTTTCAAGGGTATGATTTATATTTTGTCAAAACGACAAGAAAAAGAGTAGCAACTATAAAACAAAAACTTATTATTGACTTGCAAATACTGAACCCTAGCTGCCAACTCTGCATTTCTTCGTGAAGCTCCGATATTTGCATCAACTGCCGATTTCCGGATAAATATGCAAATTCCCCCCCCCCCCCCCCCTTCCTTTTTTTTTAAACTTTTAAGATGAATATAGTAAACAAATTTTAAAATGAAATTCCATACTTTGGCAAAATTGGCCACAAAAAGTGACTAAATTTCGCTCAAGATTACCTTATAATATTTTAATTTTAAATGTGTTTCATTCTTATATTTGTAAGTAATACGAGAAAGATTATATGGAAATGTCACTAAAATGTGCATTTATTCGTGATTATTGGTTTATCCTGTTTTATTATCATGAATTTTCCATTTTCGCAATTTGTTTTCATCAACTAAAACTTTTAAATTAATTGCTGTTTTAACTCAGGAAAATTAATTTTCAAGCATGAAATGAAGGGGTATTCGGGCAATGACTGTACAAGATAAGATGACCATAATTGAAAATTGTTAAATAGAAGTTTTTTTTTTTTAATTTGTTGTTTTTTATGCCCTTTCTGCCAAGTAAAAACAAATTAGCAATTTTTTCTATTTATTTTTTCTTGAGTTTCTTTTTCAGTTTATTTTAAATTTTAAGAAAATTTAAAACAATTTTTAATACAAAAATCTGAATTATTCTTTTTTTATATCTTTAACAAAAATAGGCATTTAAAAAATAGTTGTTATTGTTAGATGTAAAAATGGCAACTAGCCGTGTCTATTTGGCACCTAGAGTCAGAACCTATAGGCGTCAAATGATGTCTAGTTCAAATTTTTAATTTCTAACACTGGTGAAAGGTATATTTGGGACAAATCAAAGGAGCTTATTTATGACATATCAAAATAGCTTATAAAGGGTGTATCAAAAGAGCTTATAAAGGGTGTATCAAAAGAGTTAGTAAGTATCAAAAGAGCTTATTTAGTATATATCAAAAGAGCTTATTTAGTATATTTCAAAAGAGCTTATTTTGGGCGTGTCAAAAGAGCTGATGCATATACAGTTTCCAGGCCATTAATTATAAATTTTTTAAGCAATCAAAATCTTCAAATTTTTTAATCATTTTCTTCTGTTGCTTTTTTCGGTCATAGATGACTGCTACTGTCATCTATTAGCAATTACTTTAAAAAAGTTCCTCTATAAGAAGTATTTATTTATTTGCTTTGTGAAGAATGCATATTAATTTAATTTTCTATTAAGAGAATAAACTTGTAACATAATTACATGGTATACATAACATGCTGCTGCATTTCATAAGAGTTTTAAATAAAATAGAAAAATATTAAGTTTACCTGCACATCAAGTCTCCATTCTAGGTTATGATAATGAGGTATTTTTATATTCAATGTAGTAAGAAGGGACCTGACTTCTTCTCTATTTTCAAGGTAAATTTTAACTAGTTCTTGCTGACTTTGCTCATTGAAACCTAAAACTATGATCGAGTCTCGAAATTCTAATTCAGGAACCTGAGAGAAACATCAATTTATAAAATATAAGTAATTTCAAATGAATAATAAATACAAAAAATATGATTTACATAACCAGAAATTATATATTTCATTAAAAGTTCAAAAGATCACAGAAACACTTAAAATAAATAAAATAAAATAAAGCAAGAAAACTTTTGGAGTTTAATGCTAATAATTTGGTATGCAATTAAGGGAATTTATTCAATCAACTACAGAAAAATTAAAAGAAGAATTCATTTGACATGATATATAATGTATAATAGACTAAAAATGTACCCAGAGTTACCCACAAGTTAAAGCAATGTAGTAAACCAAAATCCGTCATCTGCGGAAATTTTATATTCTATGTTAAATTCTACCAACAGACACAAT
Organism: Amaurobius ferox; assembly: GCA_951213105.1. NCBI lineage: Eukaryota > Metazoa > Arthropoda > Arachnida > Araneae > Amaurobiidae > Amaurobius > Amaurobius ferox. The sequence goes on along the minus strand of OX578137.1, from coordinate 76,634,324 downwards.
TTAAACCTTAATTTTAGACCAACATATATAGTTGCCATATCTTTTCTAAACAACAAAATTGTTATATTTCTAATACTCCTTTTAATCTCCATTTTGACGGCTCATGAAAATGCAAAAGGAACAAAATGCTTTAACAAAAAGTTTTCTGATTAAATGTGAGCAAAGCCAATATAAATTGAAAAATTTGTAGATACAGGAATATGTATAAATGAAAATCAATTTTCCGGGTTATTGACAAATTTGCAAAAATTAAAGTTTAATAGCATAAATAGTATTGTTATTATTCAATACTGCAGAAGATAAATATGAATTATTTTTCCTTTTTTGTTGATCAAAACAATAACTTGCATGTGCTAATGCTGCTACAACATTATTGTAGTGAGATGTAAACTAACTAAAGACGTAAAAGGAACCTTAATTTGAAAACAAGCAACTTTAAATATTAAAATGATGGTTTATGACAGAAATGTAAATTATGTTATATGTAAATAAAAAATTGTTGAATTTTAAAAACTGTAATAATTGCACACTATATTATAACTAAAGGTAAAAAGTAATAAATTAAAAAAATATTGGATTTCAATACTGATTCCGTTACAACATAACTTGCCTTATTTCTTCAGATTTTAATTATAAAATAATTAGAGTTTAGATACGTAAGAAATCCTAAAAAAAGTAGATACACTATGACAGATATATTTATAAAATTTTTATTAGTTTTCAATTTAGACAACTTAGCATCTACGAAATGTTTTTCCTTTTTAATTTCAGACAACATTTTTATGCATTGTACATATATGGAAGATGTATTTTCTGCAAAAATCAAGCATATGAAAATATCTGATTATTTCCCTGTTTAATTATGATTAAATTTTTCGTTGTTCATGTTTAATGATCCAGAATATGTTAAAATTGATAATATAGTAGGTATTCTATTTCTATGTATTTTTTATTGTTGAATAAAAAACATAATTCCCTATTTTATTTTTATCATTACACATATGCATTTTTAGATTAATAGAAATATAGCTAAAATACACATGATAAATTTTTGAACTCAAAATAAATTATGTTATGTTCACCGACATTCCTAATTTGTAATATTTAAAAATTTAAAAGACAATATATCTCTCTATATTAAAAAAAAAGTAGTTGATGCCACCATTGACACTCTCATTGCAAATACCAGCATCCATGGGTTAGTTTTGTTTGACAAATTTTGCATTTCTCAAGTTTCTCTGTCATGTAGCGCAAAATTTATAGCATACAAAAATATGAAATTTAGTACATTTGTAGAGAAATCATTAATATAAACCATTTTTTGATTTAAAATTTAGTTTAGGAAATATTTAATGTCAAAGTCAAAGGAAGAGTTCATAAACTGCAAGTAAGCACCCTGGATAAACTAGTAATAGCAAGACCTCGAATTTTTGTTGGCATGTATCTACATAGTTGAATTTTTGAAGCACAGAGCCCTTTTGTTAACACTTTACAATGAAGCTAAAAAATGTTTATGACTTTGATTATTCTATCTGTCTGTCCGTTAGCACAGCTGCCATAAAAATGACTTTATCAAAATGAAATTTTAGTATGTGGTTTAGACTTTCTGTGTGACCTATAGGAATATAAATGAATAATATCATCCAATTAGTTTTGGATTGAACCCGGGTTGAAAAAATGAAATACATTGAACCTTATGGGACCTAATTTTTCAAACATTTTTCAAGCGAATTTAAAATTCACAAATTGCTTCAAAAGTCTTAGGAAATATTCAAATTATCCCATAAAATATATAAAAATAATTTCAGCAAAATATATTCAGCAGTTTATAAAATTAAAATTAAAATAATAATTACACCCCTTTATATGAAGAGATCATGTGACCATTATATGAAGAGATCACGTGACCCACTTCATAATAAAATATGGCATCCATCTTATGTAAAAATCCTGATTTTTAATGTTGTTTTTAATTCATATTTAGGGCTGAATTTCTTTAATGGGTCGTTCCATGTTAAATCAACCATTAAAAAAAATTATTCCTTTACGATTCAGATTTTTATGATTTTTTGTTTATTTATTGTAACTATCAAGACGACAAAAAATGCAAAATTTCACATTTTTTGGACTCCTAGTTTTCAGTTATTGACCTTCAAAAAAGCGAAATCTGCCAAATTTTTCAAAGTTTTGAAATATTTAAACAGCTGTAGATCAAAAACAATTTAACCTAGAGAGCTCAAATTGGTGTCATTTTCTTTTGCTTTTAATGAGCCTTAATTTGATATATAACATGACTATGCTATTTCAAATTTGAATTTTTTGAAAAGCTTAAAAAAAATCTTTTTTTAAATCTCAAAAACACCCCTTTTAATTTTTATGTAAAAAATATGCTTTAAAAATGTTAATGGACTACTTGTATGCCAAGTTTCATAATGGGATGCCAATGGGTTCCTATGAAAAATTTTTTTTTTTTGTATTAAACTATGCGTGAAATTTGCTAAATTTAATTACAAAAAATTTAATTTCGAAAGAAACCCCTTAACGACCGGCTATGAAATTTGGCACACAAATAGTCCCTTAATGTCTTTAAAAGATATATATTTTTTAAAGAAATCAGTTTTTTTTTTGTTTTTTTTTTAGATTTTCTAAAAAAAAATTTTTTTTTTTTAGTTTGTAATTTTTTTAAAACTCTAATTTAAAAAAAAGAAAAGAGTTAGAATACCATAATCACGTTGTATATAAAATTAAAGCTCATTGAAAACAAAAGAACGACACCAATTTGAGCTCGTTGGGCCAAATAGTTTTCGATTAACAACTGTTTAAAGATTTCAAAACTTTGGATTTGGCTTTTTTAAAAAAGTAAATAACTGAAAATCTAAGAGCCCAAAAAATCTGAAATTTTATAGTTTTTGTAAACTTTACTTGTACTATCACTTTACCAAAAATGATCAATTTCTGAGGTATCAAGGTTTAAACCATTAATTGATATGACATATATTTTGACTTATATTGAATGACATATATTTAGTACATAACTCATTAACCATTTGTTTCAAACATTCAGCCCACATATGTTCTTTTCAATTTTAACAATTTGCTACACACTTAATATTTCACATATGTCACTCAAAATTTAATTTTGTATTTACAATCAATTACAAAACCCCACTTTTTTCAAGAACTTTTAAAATAAATACTTCTCCAAACTGAGTGAAGACAATTTCATTTCTTCCTTGCTCAGAGTACAAACTCTCCCTGTTGCAGTAACAGGCCGTACTTTTTGAAAAATGGTATCACCTTACACATTCAATACGTCACTCGGTTGAGGATAAATGAATGAAGGAGAAAGTCCCTTAGGATATAGGAAACTTACTTTATAGTCGCTGGCAACATTATTCTTCTCAAGAATACATGCAAGCCACCAAGATCCTTTATAAACTTTAGTGACAAATCCAGATTTAATTTTTGCTAAATTAGCTGGTGTAATATAGTCTAATGCTGTCACACGTACAGTAAACTGGTGTTCACTACAGTAATAATGCTTAACAAGAAGCAGATTTTCAGAAATTGGGAATTTGAATTTGAGAATGAAGTTTTTGAGTACCCATGATTGCCTTAGAATCATTGAACCTTGGTAACAGTGTTCTTTAACTTCTTCGTACTCATCAACTGTGCAATATACTCAAAGTCTATGTACTCAAAAACTTCATTCTTTTTACTCAATTTCTGAAAATCGGCTTCTTGTTAAGCATTATTACTGTAGTGAACACCAGTTTACTGAACGTGTGACAGCATTAGACTATATTACATCAACTAATTTAATAAATATTGAATCTGGATTTATCACTATAGTCTATAAAGGATCTTGGTGGCTTGCATATATTCTTGAGAAGAATAGTGTTACGAGCGACTATAAAGTAAGCTTCCTACATTCTAAGGGACCTTCTCCTTCTTTCTTTTATCCTCAACTAAGTGACGTATTGAATGTGCCAGGTGAGACCATTTTGCAAAAAGTAGAGCCTGTTACTGCAACTGGGAAAGTTTGTACTCTGAGCATGGAAGAAATGAAATTGTCTTCACTCAGTTTGGAGAAGTACTTATTTTAAAAGTTCTTTAAAAAAGTGAGGTTTTGTAATTATAATTGTAAATACAAAATTAAATTTTGAGTGACATATGTGAAATATTAAGTGTGTAGCAAATTGTTAAAATTGAAAAGAACATATGTGGGCTGAATGTTTGAAACAACTGGTTAATGAGTTATGCACTAAATGTATGTCATTTTGTGTTAAATCACTTAATGGTTTGAACCTTGATCATTTTTGGTACAGTGATAGTACCAGTAAAGTTTATAAAACTGTAAAATTTCAGATAGTTGTAGTTCAAAAACTATTTGACCCAGAGAGCTCAAATTTGTGTCGTTCTTTTGTTTTCGATGAGCCTTAATTTGATATACAGCATGATTATGGTATTCTAACTTTTATTTTTAAATTGGAGTTTTTAAAAAAATTACAAACTAAAAAAGAAATTTTTCTTTAGAAAATCTAAAAATAAGACTGATTTTTTTTCAAAAAAATATATATTTTAAAGACATTATGGAACTATTTGTGTGCCGAATTTCATAGTTGTTAAGGGTTTCCTATGGAAATTAATTTTTTTGTAATTAAATTTAGCGAATTTCATGTATAGTTTAATACAAAAAAAAAATAATTTTCATAGGAACCCATTGCCATCCCATTATGAAACTTGGCATACAAGTAGTCCATTAACATCTTTAAAACAAATATTTTTTCAAAAAAATTAAAAGGGGTATTTTTGAGATTAAAAAATTTTTTTTTTTTTTTTAAGTTTTTCAAAAAATTCAAATTTGAAATAGCATAATCATGTTATATACCAAATTAAGACTCATTAAAAGCAAAAGAAAATGACACCAATTTGAGCTCTCTGAATTAAATAGTTTTTGATCTACAGCTGTTTAAAGATTTCAAAACTTTGGCAAATTTGGTAGATTTCTCTTTTTTGAAAGTCAATAACTAAAAAACTAAGAGCCCAAAAAATCTAATATTTTACCGTTTTTGTCAGCTTCACTGGTACTAACACTGTACCAAAAATTATCAATTTCCATGATGTTAAGGTTCAGACCTTTGGTTGATTTGACACGGAATGACCCTAACGCAAAATTATTTAGCTCATAGAGTCTGCAATATAGCTGATATGAATGAAACATTCATTGATTTTACACGGAGAAGCAAACAATTTTTTCGATGAAGTTTTAGGCATAGAGTTAAATTACTTATACATCCATGGTTTTAAGTTCTTAAATAAAATAAATTATTATAGTATTGTGATGAATGAAAGGAATGGAAAAAAGTTTATGAATGAAATGCTGCTTTTATATAAAGAGCCAGGCGACTTATATTTCGATAACATCATTTGAATAAAGTTCATTTGTTTTCGATGAAGTTTTCAAATATAATAAATTATTATAGTATTATGATAATTAAAATATTACTGAGGAATGTATCGCATTTTAGAGTGTTTAAACCAGGCAATTTATATTTCAATGCTGTCATTTGAACGAAGTTCATTTTTTTCGATGCAATTTTAAGTTTTCAAATATAAATTAATGTAGTATTGTGATGATTTTAAAAATATTACTGAGGAATGTATCGCATTTTAGAGATGTTTAAATAAAATTGCATTGAAGTTTGTAAGTGTTTCATAATCAATGCTTTATGCATGATTGATCTCTCTTGTTTAATTTTGATTTAGTTAATCAGTTATTCAATTTTATATGCACTTTTGAAGTGAATTTTATTTATTTACAGGCAAAAATTTTAAACTATTGTTGTCCTGAACATTCATGTGATGTCAGAAGGCTCGTCCATGGCTCACGTCTTCGAAAATTGATGTATAAGTTTGGTTACATTCGAAAAGTTCTGATAATTATAATTGTTTCTTCCATCGCATCCCAAACTGTCGAATAGTTCAAACAAATATCATTGAAGTGAAGTATTGTATCACTTCAATGTGCTCGACTACTAGTTTTACATCATCAGATAAAATAGTTATATCTGTGCCAAAAAATGTTTTCCATAAAAAATTATGTGAAGAGCAGAAAGCCAGATTGTAAACAAGATTCACCACTGTCATTAAAGAGCGTTTGTTATGCATGTTATAATAATAAATTAGTGACTGTATAATCCAATTTTCAAAGCCTTTTTATGAGAAGTTATTTCTTCATGATTTAATAAATTTTGAAAATCCTTAAGGATGTCCACTACTGGTTCAGCACTCTATTTTTAGTTTTGCTATTAAGGATGAATCTAAAGCCAGATTCAAAGTGGATTATTGACTTTGTACCAGATTCAAAGACCATTGACCAGATTCAAAGTGGATTATTGACAGTTTAGTGTGTACCTTACCTTACACCAGTTACCTTACACCTTTCTGGTAGGTCGGACGGTCTGGGTTTCAACAACAACAACAGTTTAGTGTTGAAGACCCAGACCGTCCGACTCGTCCTGAGGACTTGAGCATCTATTTGGACGGCCGGGAGAGCAACAGTTTAGTGTGTGATGTTCACAGTTAATTTAGTGAATATAAAAAATTCCGTGAATAAAAATTTTTTATATCAGTATACTGGAGTAAGCAGTTGCATTTTAGTATTTTCATTAAGTACATGTGATGTTGAATCACAAATTTGAAACATTGCACAAAAGGAATAGAAATTAAATGGATAATAATTTAAAATTGCTTCACCTATTCAGAATCATAAATGATTTACTGTTTATTATAGATTTTAGAATATAATATTATAAGATACAATTTCAAACTGCTTTTTATTTAAAAATAAATTATTAGATATTATATTCAGAATCCTCACAAATGATTTAAATATAATAAAAAAAAATATGCATAAAAATATATATACATATAAACAAATGCATAAATATTATTTTTAATTCCCAGAAAAAATACACCGCTCAATTTAAACTTTCGGATTAAATTTACTGTATAACAAACTTAACTATAAAAGGCTATTTGCACTCAAAAACTTACGAAAGCACATTACAAAAAAAAAAAAAAAAAAAAAAAAAAAAAAAAAAAAAAAATTTAGCTGTGGGTCGTCCAGTATGATGGGGCCGAAATGGTTCTGTGTAAATAATATTTTGCAATATAAAACTTCAGTAAGATTTAATTTGCTCGATTTTTTTTTTTTCACTCAATTGCTTCATTTACAGGTTTACAAAGTGCTACAAATTACTTGCTAACTGTTTATAGCTAGCTAGCACTTTCAATTTTCATCCCGATTTCATTTGGATACTCCGACTCTAGATAAGCAATTTTCTTAAAAGATGAAATTTCTTTATTAACTTGCTTTGAGGTACATATACAGGGTTTGTATAAAAAGTATCGGGAAAAATTTTGGAAAAACAGATTTATTACAGATATTGCTACAATACCTCAAAAGACTTCAAAGTACATCCCTTGAGCATCGACACACTTTTGCCAACGGCTTTTCCACGACTCGAAGGCTCCTTGGTAGGCGGATTCCGGAAGGTCCTTAAAGGCACGCATGCAAGCTTCTTTGACGGCACTTAGGGTCCCATGGTGGTGTCCTTTGAGGGAGGATTTCACTTTTGGGAAAAGGAAAAAGTCTGCTGGTGCCAAGTCGGGACTGTAAGGGGGTTGGGGAACCATCGCGATGCCATTTATCGTCAGGAAGTCGGTCACCTTGGAGCAGGTGTGGCTGGTTGCATTGTTGTGATGCAATTTCCAATTTCCGGCGATGACTGGCCTCATCCGGTTGACCTTTCTCTTCAGTCTTCTTAGCACTTCTAGGTAAAAAGCACCATTCACTGTCTGCCCCTCAGGAACAAATTCATAGTGGACAACCCCCTTTGCGTCGAAGAAAATGATCAGCATGGTTTTCACTCTGGATTTGCTCAATCGAACCTTTTTTGGACGAGGTGATCCCGCAGTGTGCCATTCCGAACTTTGCCGTTTTGTTTCCGGGTCGTATTCAAATATCCAAGTCTTGTCTCCCATGATGACGATGTCCAAAAAGCCGTCCAAAAAGCATTGCAGAAGGTCTTCGCAAGCAGACACTAGCTTCTGCTTTTGCACGTCCATCAAGACCTTCAGGACAAGTTTAGCGCAGATGTTTCGCATCGCCAAATTTTCAGTGATAATGCTGTGCACTGTCATCTTATCAATGTCAATTTCATCTGCGACCATTCGCACACTTAAATGACGGTCTAAATTCAGCACTTCACGCACACGTTGCACGCTGTCGTCAGTTCTTGACATCGACGGCCGTCCAGCGCGAGGCTCGTCCTGCACACTCTCTCAGCCATCTTTGAAGAGCTTGTGCTGAAACTGCTGTTTGTGATATGCTTTCATCCTTGAACACTTGGCGAATCATGGCCAACGTCTCCGTATCCGATTTCTCCAATCCAACACAAAATTTAATCGCGTACCGCTGTTCAATCGTTTTTTGCATTTCAAGCTTGCACCGAGTCACACGACAGGGGTCCACTAAAAACACGATGCAGCCTGAATGAACACTCGAAGGCGAATGCCGCTTGGTGCATCTTAAAGGTCACATTCCCCACTACCAAGCATGTGTGCTGTGAGCACGCTACGATGTACACTCACGTCAGGAAAGAAATTTTCCCGATTCTTTTTATACAGACCTTGTATTAAACTTAACAATATATCTGATGAGCTTCTACATTCAAGTTAACTTATAAACTTGTCTGGAGGCACATAATTATGTACTCGATTATGTATATTTCCATGTATTATGTTCAAATCTCATAAATCATTAAACATCTTTAGAATTCACAAGTTTATTTAACCATCTAATTTTTTTAAATAAAATAAAATATCTCGTTCTTGAGCACATATACTTTAAAAAGGAGTAAGTAAAGACACTAAGCTGCAACAATCATGATATTCTAAATATTGCAGCTTTCCCAGCTATTGGAAAATCCAAGTTAAGAACTAAGCAATCGAAATTATAACCACTCAATCCAAAACCCAATTATATACACTTGCAAGACTTTAAAAGAGCTACAAATTCTTGCTTATTGTTCATAGCTAGCACTATTTTGAGATATAAGCATTGCAAACTTGTAAAACAAAAAATTTTCAATCTTTTTTAACTTGACAAGACGATTACTCGAAAACTAAGTCAGTAAGGTTCAATAAATTAGCGTTTTTCCTTTTAAAAATTAGATTCAGAAACTAAATTTGCTAATACATATTTTTGTTGCTTACTACAGTAGAGTCCTGATAATTCAAGTTAATTGGGACCGTCACCAACTCGGATTGCTGAGAACTCGGATTAAGTGGACTTTCCCATCACAAAATGATACATCTAAAAACATACTAAAATTCATGACAAAATCAGTTTTAACAAAAAATTAATGGACATACAGAATTGTAAATGAAAATTAATTTCAAACATCACCACACACAATTCATTGGTGAAAAAAAAGTCTATAGTTGTTTGTTTTTGAGTAGAAATTCTCTTTCTTGCAGCGTTATCTTGCAAGCTTTATACAATAGAACATCCTTTACATAACTTATAAACTTGTCTGGAGGCACATAATTATGTACTCGATTATGTATATTTCCATGTATTATGTTCAAATCTCATAAATCATTAAACATCTTTAGAATTCACAAGTTTATTTAACCATCTAATTTTTTTAAATAAAATAAAATAACTCGTTCTTGAGCACATATACTTCAAAAAGGAGTAAGTAAAGACACTAAGGTGCAACAATCATGATATTCTAAATATTGCAGCTTTCCCAGCTATTGGAAAATCCAAATTAAGAACTAAGCAATCGAAATTATAACCACTCAATCCAAAACCCAATTATATACACTTGCAAGACTTTAAAAGAGCTACAAATTCTTGCTTATTGTTCATAGCTAGCACTATTTTGAGATATAAGCATTGCAAACTTGTAAAACAAAAAATTTTCAATCTTTTTTAACTTGACAAGACGATTACTCAAAAACTAAGTAAGGTTCAATAAATTAGCTTTTTTCCTTTTAAAAATTAGATTCAGAAACTAAATTTGCTTATACATATTTTTGTTGCTTACTACAGTAGAGTCCTGATAATTCAAGGTAATTGGGACCGTCACCAACTCGGATTGCTGAGAACTCGGATTAAGTGGACTTTTCCATCACAAAATGATACATCTAAAAACATACTAAAATCCATGACAAAATCAGTTTTAACAAAAAAAATAACAGACATACAGAATTGTAAATGAAAATTAATTTCAAACATCACCACACACAATTCATTGGTGAAAAAAAAGTCTATAGTTGTTAGTTTTTGTGTAGAAATTCTCTTTCTTGCAGCGTTATCTTGCAAGCTTTATACAATAGAACATCCTTTGGTAATGCATCTGGCTGCTGTTCCATGTAGCGAAGGGCAACATCTAGTGCTGCTGTACCTTCTGCATGTGAAATAATCTTTTCCATTTCAGCATTTGAATCTTCAATTTCATCAATTTCTTCTTCTTGTGTAACCAGGTAAATTATTGCATCATCGGTAATTTCGCCCACTTCATCACAGTAAAGCCATTCTTCAACATATTCACCTGTTATGTTTTCACAGCTGGGTAGTTTCAAAACTTGCATCTTAAATTCAGCATTTTCTTTTTTCTTTTTTTAATCTTTTTTTGCATTTTCTTAAGGCCTTTAGTTGTCGGGATATTGTGCCAGCTGTTCGGTAGTGTTTTGGGTTTAATCTTTTCCCATAATTCAGCAAGCCAATAGATAGCATCTTTGATATTAATTTTTGTAATTCATTCTGACAAAGATTCATTTGTCTTTTTTTCCAAAACACGTGTAAGCAACTTTTTTTTATACTTCAGTTTAAGATCATTGATGACCCCCCTTGATCCATTGTCTGAATAAGATTAGTAATGTTCGCTGGCAGGAACGTGGCTATAATATTTCCACTGCTTAATTCTTCTAGTTCAGGATGTGACGGAGCGTTATCTATCAAGAGAATTACTTGATGAGGAAGCTTCTCTTCTTCTAAATGACTTTCAACTTTTGGTACAAATTCATTGAAGAATCATTGTTTGAAAGCATCTCTAGTCATTCAAGTTTTATTTTAATTTGTATAAGAAACTGGTAAGGTTTGAATAGCGATTTTTATTAATGCAATTGGGTTTTAAGATTTCCCAATCACCAACAAGCATAGTTTATGCATTCCAGACGCATTGGAACAACACATCACAGTTATTCTTTCCTTGCTTTGTTTGAAACCCAGAGCTGAATTTTCATTTCTAGAGACTAAGGATTTACTAGGTAGTCTTTTAAAGTTCAGTCCCGTTTCATCACAATTGTAAAGTTGTTCTTCACTGAGATTTTCATCTAGCATTAAATTCCTGACTTTAATACGATATGCATCTGCAGCCTCAAAGTTAGCTGAAAGTTTCTTTCCGCAAATAGTCACCTGACTAATTCCATATCGTTTTTTCCACCTGTCTAACCAACATGTGCTGGCAGAAAAATCGCCATCTTCTTTCAATTCTTGGGGAAAATATTTGACTTTTTCCTGCATCAGACCAGATATCGGATTGTCTTTCAACCTTTGTTGCAAAAACGACATAAAAGGAGCCTCACTTGTTTTTTCGTAATCACTTCTGCGCATTGTTTTTCTATCTTTAAAACAATCATCGTGTGCTAAATTTCCGACACTCCACCTTTCAATTTCAGCACGCTTTGTTCTCCAGTCACCTACTTTCAACCGTCCAAACAGTTACCTTACACCTTTCTGGTAGGTCGGACGGTCTGGGTCTCATCTCCAGTCACCTACAGTCACTTCTCCAATACCTAATTCCTTTGGAATTTTCTTAATACTTTCACCCGAATCTAATCGATTTAAAGTCTTTATCTTAACATACAAGGAAACAAACAAATATTTTCTTTTTCCACCCATTTTCCAGCTCACAAATTTATTGTCTTACTTCTATGAGTTCTAGAACATATGGCACATTTGTCGGACAGGGTCATCTTTCAGGAACTGAAACTAGCTATACCCTTCAGAAGCAAATCGACTAGCTCAAACAGGTGTTGCAGGCGAAGAAGAAAAGCAAAAATTTCAAGGGCAACACCTGCGAGGGCAGTGATAAAGTTTTAATCACTCTCAGTAAAAAAAAAAATATCGCATTTGAGACAGATTCCTCAGATTAAGCGGAACTTGGATTATCGGGACTCTACTGTATTTATATCTATCTTCTGAAGTTTGAGTGAAAGTAAGAAAAATTAAAAAATCATTCGCTTGGATAGATACTTTAAGTGTTTTCTAAAAAAGTTCCAAAGTATTAAAATTACTTCATATATTAATAATCTGGACCAACGAAACAAGAAAAAAAGATATATACTTTAAGTGTTTTCTAAAAATGTTCCAAAGTATTAAAATTATTTCATATATTCATAATTTGGACCAACGAAACAAGAATAAAAATATGTATGATTTTTATCTATCAGGTTCGGAGAAATTGGTGTCCAAAGTGTTTGCATTTTTTGTAATGCTCCGATTTCCATCACAGATACCCTAAGCGTAGATGTAATTCACATAATAATAATAATGATAATAATAACCCTTTAAGAAAAGGGTCAAGTTTACACCTCGAGTTTCAGCTGTCACAAAATATTTATTGTTTCTTAAATAGAGCGTCATCACAGTAAAATCGATCTTAGGCAAATTGTCTGATTCCCCTTCAAAAACTAAAATCAAAACCAGGATCCATGTTTCCAATAAAATAAAATAATCAGCAAATGATCTAAATTCAAACAGATCAAATACAAATGTAAAATTTCAATTATACACAAAATTAAACCCCAATGACCCTGCAAATATCTCAAGGCAAAACGCGATGTATCTCAGGTCGAATGGGGAATATGACGTCACAGCCAATCAAGGGGTGTTTTATATTTGCTCAGATTTTGTGTTTTTTCTTTTCTTGATATTTAAATAAATAATGTTTTAAGAGATTTTTGCATGGATATTTGGAATCAGAAAAAAATTCCCTTTAAATATGAATTGGTTTTAAGAGTTAAAAAAAAAAATTGGAATTTTCTGTTGTTAGTTCTCACAGAAGCTAACGAAAATTGTGACTTATAGCAATTTTCTTACTGCCATTGCAGATATCGTTTATTTTACACTTATGAATGCATAATAAGTGTGAAACTGGTTCATTATGGATACTGATATCCACAATGCGAATGTCATCCAAATTTATGGAATTAAAGAAAGTGTTTTTTTATGCTTGCTTTACTTAAGAAAGTATTAGAAGGTTAACAGAAATCAAATTTACATTGGTAACATTTTCAGCAGCCCCTTTTACTGGTGCTTGGAGTTCTAACAGTACCATTTCTTTAGCTCTGAAATAAACCCAAGGCATACTATAAAAAACACACACAAAGATATGGTAAGCTGAGACTAGATCTTTGATGCTATCCTAATAAGAAATAATTTACAGTAGAAGGGGCAAAGATTAAGCTTCAGATTTTTTAATAGTGGCCACTGGCCACTAAGAACAAAATTTTTAGTGGCCAACCCAAATAAAAGTTAGTGGCCAAAATTTTTTTAACAATGACAGGTGTATAAAATCAAATTTATATTGATATGTTATACACTTGGCTGTTGATGCATATTCATGGATTGAAAATACTTAAAATTATGTAGGTATATACTTTTATATTATGCTTTGTGGACAGTAGGCTAAAGACACCCTATTTAGAGAAAAGGTAATAATACAAAACAAAGCAATAAATTCAAATTACGAAATTTGATTTAAATTCATTCAATTTATTTAATTTCAATCTCTAGCCATAAAACAACAGTTATAAAAACTAGTATGTTTTTAAAATGAAGGCTGAAGGCAAAACCCAGAAAACAGCTATTTACATTTTTAAAATATTAAAATAAAATACTTAAAAAGTTACAGACAACATGAAAATATTAATAATTACAAATAAGGATTCGACAGGGTTGCCATGGGTGAGAAATGCATAAAACATAACAAAATTAAGTTATGAATTGATGAATAAGAGGATTTATAAAAAATTTCTTTGACACAATAATCCTAAAAATATTAGAAAAAATTGATTTCCTTTTTCAAGAAATAAACAAGGACACTAAGAGATTAGTGTTTTTCAACTGAAATTTCCCTTGGCTTAAATTTGATTTGATTCTGCAAATAATTCAAAAATTTAATTTAATTAATTCTGCCTTTAAACTCAAAATGTATGAAGCTTAGAATGTACAAAACGAATGTTATCTCTTCTAAACAAAATATAAAAACAAAAATATGATAATTCAGTCAGATACTCTAGAATAATTAGAAGATGAAGATATATGAGAAAGGATTATTTTAGCAAGGCACCTCAACAGCAGCAGTTGAAACAATGATAGAACAATTAAGAACAGTTGAAATAGTGACATTTCTTTCGGTAAAAACACCCAAAAGGGAAACACATTTTCTTACAAAGAAATGAGTTTTGTTAACAGACTGATTTATTTAAATTTCAGTTGAATTTTTTTAAATTGAAAACAAAATTATTTCATAATACATGATGCAAATTAATAATAGCATAAAGAAAATCTATAATATATCATGGACAGTAATCTCAAGTATGTTGATTTATGAAATGCTCAAATACACAGACTTAGAAGAATGAATCACACTACAAAGTGAATACTTTTGTGAATATTAATTAATTAATGCAAACAAATTGCATAACTGGAAAAACAATTTCATAATTAAACAAAATATATATGGAGAATCACGTACAAATGCCGTTTTTCGTGATTCTACTGCAAAATAGTCCTTTATTTTATTAATAATATGTTTGAAAAATAGTTTTTCTATATAAAACACGAAATAATTACACAAATTGTAGGCGATGCAAACAGACTATAAAAGTATTTCCCAAATTAAACAAATATTTCCCAAATTAAACGAAATATACCATGAATTGCATACAAATGCAGTTTTTCACGATGCTGCTTCAAAATAGCCTTTTATTTCATAAATAATATGCTTAGAAAATAGTTTTACTCTATAAAATGGGAAACAATTACAAATATTGTAGTTGTTGCAAACAGGTTGAGTGGGAAAAATTATTCAAATTAAATGAGGTATGCCGAGGGTCGTGTACAAATGCAGATTTTCCCGATGTTGTTGAAAAATAAATAGCCTTTCATTTTATTACGTACGATAGAAAAAGTTTTTTTTTTGTATACAAAACGAAATTATATAAATTTCAGTCGATGCAAATAGATTATAAAAGTGGCAAAAAGATAATCATTGGTTATTGCTCTTCAGACATAGTGGGAATCGACGCATGCAAACGCCAATTTCGTAATCGCAGAGAAACAAATTTTCAGATGTAAGGCAGTGAAAACTGATCAAATTTCACGGCATTTTTGGAACATATATGACTGATTTCATGATATTTACGGGATTTTTGTAACTTGTAGACATCCTGTGAACTGGGGAAAGGATTTTTGCTCATGGGAAGAAGATAATTCCTCTGGCAAAAAAAGAAAAATGCGGGAGAAGTACCCAGAAAGAACATAATTGCAAATTCACGAAAGAATCTTGTAAAAATGAAAATTTTACTTAATCCAATTTGCAACCCATACACGTGGGGAGACACGTTTATAGTTTTCTCTAAAATATTTCGTTAATTAGGTACACGTAGTACTTTAGTGTGACCAAATTACAATTGACTGCGATTCATGCGTAGCTACAGAATCACGGTCCACAACAACGAAGCGATCCGTGAGGCAATCTACCGGCTGCTGATGCCATGGGACAGAAAGGATTTCGGAGAAATTTTGGTCACCAGAAATTACCTTCAGTGTGACCAATTCGCGATTAACGGCGATTCGCAACAATAAAGCGATTGACTGCAATTCACGAGGCAATCAGCCTGATCTAGTGTCGTAAGACTGAAAGAATTTTGGTCGCCAGAAATGGCGACTTACTGTAATAATTTTGGTCGCCATGACTACAAACTTGGTCGCCCCACCGCGAATCTGCATTTCTAAGAAGGGTCTGTAAATAAATTCTTATGGCAGCTGCAAGGCCAAACTGTAATCACTCTTAGCATTATTTGTCTTTTATTTTCAAAGATAATAAAACTACATGGTCTAGAATTATCATCATTTATTGACAAAGACTTTGATAGAATTTTTGAACATATAAAATGTTTTCACATATGAAACAAAGTTTTTATTCAAAACTTTATATTTTACAGACCCCCTCAAGTTAAGAGAGAAAATATAGCCCAACTGCAAATTAGCATCACTAATGCCCTGTTTTGCCCTATTCAGTTTATATTTGAGCTGAATAAACAGGATTTGCCTCAATCAATTTCATCAATACAAAAAAACAAAAAACAAAAAACAAAAAAAAGGTTAAAAGAGCAAAAATACAGTAAGAAAATTATAAAATATAAATACCATAACTTTTGAAGCCTCTGTGAGTAAATGCATAATACCAGTAACAGCATTTTGAACAATACTTGTGTCCACATTCAATCTCTCTAAAACATTATTTTTTTAAGTATTAAATATGGTTAAATATACTAAAAAATAATGCTATATTTTACAATTCATAACATTGATGGATTTACAATTTCACTTTAAATTTGAATATATTTTCTATATAATTGCATTTGAGTAAATAATAAAAACTTACCAACATATAAAAAAAGCTTTAAATACTAGATGTTTAGTTGGGGTAATCAAAAATTTACATTAAAGAAATTTTACAAGTTAGACAATTTTTGATTTTGGAAATTTTAGGCACGCATAAGATTTTAAAAATTTTGTTGAAAATCATGAGTAGTAAAATTATATTGCAAATAAAATATTCAGAATATATATTACCATTATTGATTTCAAAGCTTTAGAGATTAAAATCTCCCTTCTACAGTGTTTCTTTCAGGACTTTTTGGCAGGGGGGGGGGGGGATGAAACTTTAGGGGGAGGGCTGGAGGGGCAACTTTTCTAATTGCCCTATATAAAAATATCTAAATACTGTAGCATAAATAGAAACTTGGCTAGGTTAATACAAAATGTCTCAGGGTGGGGGATCATCGCCTTCGAAGACAAATTTATATTCTCACACTCCTTTACATTGTTCAATAAAATTTGATAAAATATGCAACACAATAACATACTAGAGAAACTAAAAATTTGTTGATTTGATATGGAATTATGCAAATCTTTGAATTTTCAGATGGATTGTGGAGATAAAAAAACTTTATTTTCAAAAACATTTTAGAATTTTTTTTTACTAATAACAAGACAAATTTTTCTGGAGTGTTGAAAGTATATTTTTAAATAATCTTTTTTTATTCCACTGGGTATGGTTTCATAAATTTTGAGAATATGATTTATTTCATTGGGGGAAAAAAAAGGTTTCAAATAATGAAACTACATTTTTAGTGTTAAGAACTCCATTTTTTTTTTTTTTTTTTTTTTTTTGCAGTTAGAATACAATACATTTTAGGGAAATAAACTATATATTATTACACAAGATTTATTTCAGTAGTTCAAATTTATAAGGATAGAACTAACAATCTGCTGCTAATAATTAATAACAGAACAGTCAAACTTACTTAGCCAACTACTGGTAAATATTTTCACTAAGGTATTTGAAACTTCCCATTTAGTAATAGTTTACATAGTTAATCATAGTTTCGATGATGTGAAATCAATTTTAGCACAGAAAAACATATTAAAAATCCAGTTTTTGTGAAAATAAGAATGAAAACACTTTTATAAACATATAATAACTAACTAAATATGTATGCATAAGATAAAATTAATAGAAATTAAGTTGCATGGATCAACTGTTGAGTTTCATATATTAGGGATAAATTATTTTCCAGTTGCATTTGTACAGATAGCAATAGTCTTAAGAGACTCTGTGTGCAAGAAAATTTATTTGTTGATATATATATATATATATATATATATGAATATATATGACCCTGTTAGTGTTATGAATATGAGTTACGCTTGGCGACTCATTCTCGACTCATGCAATTCAAGTCTCTGCAAAGTTATCTTTGACGTCTTCCTCTTTGGGATTATGCTTGATTGCCACCCCCTCCCCCTTTCTTCAATTTCTGTAATTAAATTGTAATTTAATATGCTGTTCTTTTGGTGTTAAAATTTTTGAAAAATTGTTTACGGTTTATCCTTGTCTAGACGTAGATTCTTTTGTGGATTGTATTTATGCAAATTTTGTCGCTATATCTGGTCTATATATGAACGATTCAAACTTTATTTTCGTGTAGCCACTGATGAAGAGCATACTTATGCTCGAAAGCGCTATGGCCTGTTTTAAACTTTTGTACGTCATAAGGAAGTGAAATAAAGACCTTCTGCTATGGATGTGTGTTTAATTTTGCTATTATTTGTTGATTTTCCATTTCTTTGAAGAAAAATGAACACTCTTTTGCTCGGAGTATAACTATTATTCAAAAAGTTGAGTATTATTAGCAATTGCTTTCAGTATAAAAATTAAAATGTAAAATAAAGGTATACCAGCAAATTGAATAAAAATTAAACATGAAGCAAACTAGAATCTAGATTTTTAATTCATCCATACTGTTACTATTTATTAGCAGAATATATTTTCGGTTCTTCATTTAATCTCTTAGAAGTTATCCATGTTTCCATGTTTTGTGACTATGGATCTGTTAAAATATCTACAATATTTTGAAAAATGGTCATAAGATCTCATTACATCCCACTCAAAGAGAAAAGAAAAAAGTTTTATAACATCTTTAATAGTAATGCTACAAGATCTCGGGACATTAATTAGCAATCTTTAAAAAAAATGTTTTAATTGGTTGTCAATTTTCCTTGAAGCTGATTTTTGTTTCTGTGACAAAATCCAGTATTGCCCAATAATGATGATTCGTAATGAGCTTATTTCCATTTTTTTCTTTGCCATGTGTATCACATTTAAAATTTATATCTAAAACAAAAATTGCAAAATTTTGAAAGACTACCTTTTTGCTCCCTTCTTTCTTGGTTATGCAAGTATCCACACTAGGGTTATATTGAATATAGGCGTGTATGATGTATTCACTGGGCATACCAAGGGCCGGTTAAACGTAAACTACATTTCTTTAAAGAAGACTAATTATAGATAAGACTAAAGGAGACCAATAACAGAACTAATTCACTAGTGAAAGACCTTCACCACACATAATGCAACTAGCAGAAGTTATGAAGTGGGCTGTAGAGGTGTAGACAAGCCCAGGCCTGTTCTGAGAGCTGGGACAGCTTTTATTTCTGTTAAAAGGTTTTGGCCTGGCCTGAAAGCAAGCTTAATTTTAAAATTTTGAATCAGGGCTGACAGGCCATATTCAGTGTTTAAAAAGTTTATAAATTAAATTTAGAAGAGCTAATGAAACTTTTTTACAGATTTCTGAAATACAAATGAACCTTTCTTACCGATTTCTGAAATAGAAATAAACCATTTTTAACTTAATTCTGAAAACAAAACTAGCTAAGGTATTAAAAATAAAACATAGAATTTGATTCTATATCAAGCATTTTCTATAGTTCAAGTCAACAGTTCCTGTTTGACGAAAAAAAAATAACATGACCATAATTATTTAATTCAAACCTCTACAAACTATATCCATTTATTTACTGATCAGATTTCATACATAGGCTTCTAATAAGCCCTAGTAATTTCTTTGTATACAAAGGAATTACTATGGCCAGTAAAGATCTCAGGGCCAGTTTGATAATCAGGGTAGCTACAGAATCTCAGATAAAAAATTCCCTGACTTTCCGATAACATCATAAAAATTTCTTGATATGTATCACTATCTATTTTAATTGAATATCAGTTTAACAAGAACAAAAATTCAATTAAAAAAATCGAATGTTATAATTAAGAATAAATAATTAAAATTAATTACATTCAGCATAGAAAAACATATATAATAATCAAAGTATAATATTTATACAAGAGTTATATAAGAACAGTATTATTATAAGATACTAATCTTTCAAGCATTAAAATGTACTAGATAAGCTTTAAAACTTAGTTATAAACTCAGCAGTGTTCTGTAAAATCCAGTCAAAAATTTATATAATTAAATATTACTTATGTCAATAAAATTACATATAAGCAGAAATAGTACTTTTTAATCTGCTTTCCATGTCATATGAAATATCTTGACAATTTTCAAAACAATTATGATGAAAGGGATCATAGAGAAATGTTAAAATTCTCTTTTTATTGAGGTGTCCAAAAGGCTGTTTTCCATCATATGGAAAATGAATAAAGAATTCTAATCCCGGCCACACAAATAGCTACTGTAAGCCTTCGGGTCAGTCGTGTGGTATGGGTCTTTCACACATTATGTATTGTCGCAAGTCGGAAGAAAGCTGTGAAAAATTCCAATTTCCCTGATTTTTACAGTTTTCTTCAGGAATTCCCTGATATTTCCAGAATATTGATATTCCTTGATTTCCAGGTTCTGTAGCCACCCTTTAATCCCAGTTTACCCCTGGCCCACATCATATCTTTGGCCACACATTATGTTGTAAACTAATTTACAGATGCTGCTGGCAGATACCATGGCCCAATGGTCTTTTTGTTTTTTACAACAATGCTATGACAGTACATATAACCAGGATTTTATTGTACCATCTAACTGGCAAGTTTTAAAGTGATTGCCCCAGTCTTGTACATGTAAATACTATATTTTGGTCTATTTGAAAAACTTTTAAGAGACAATAAAATTATTAATGAAGTAAAATATGTAAGAAGTGCTGCTTTAATTTTTATAATTGAATACAATAAAATATTCAATCCTTCTGTTTTAATACAGATCTTGCTTGATCAGCATACAAAATTTTTTTCCACATTTCAAAATATATTGAAATATAGCTTTAAATGAATGTTAAAAAAGGACAAACATTTATATTGCATTTACCTTACGTTTTAATGATTTCATCTTGAATATCACTTAGTATATAAATATACATAAAAAGTAAAATACCAGAAAATAATAGATTAAAAAACTTACGTGCAACACTTTGAAAAATTTTAGGATTACTCCTTTGACGTAGATGGTCCAGAGCGATTCGGCAAAATTCTCTCATCACTTTTAAAAAGAGAACGAGAGCATTTAACAAGATACAAATACAGAAAGTATTACTAAACAAATATTAAACGAATTTGAACAATTGCTACACTTTAACAAAATAAATTTCTGATAATGTTTTAAATTACCACTTTTACATTGATAATTACTGTATCTTTTGATTATTTTTAATGATAAATTTTATAAGACAAACCTTTAGCATCAACATCTTTCAATACATCTAAATGTTTCTTGTGAATATCATCCAATAGTAACAACATACCGAATAATATTGACTTGAATAAATTGAAAACTATAAAGCAAAACAATACACTATAAAAATAAAGAAAATTAGATTAGGCAAATCATATTAATTTATCATTAAAATCGCCTCATGAAATTCATCTTGACAGACGAAAAACGGAAAGCGGCGGAACAACAACTGATGCAGAGAGAACGAAATTCACTGTTATCCCTCCAATAACTGGTGTTCATTATCTTTTATAAAATAATAATGATGTCGTTTGTTAGAAATTCTGCAGATTATTTCGTATGAAATAATGTTTTAATCTATTTTATATGATTTTCAGTAGGAAGCATTTATAAGAACCATAAAAGATTTGTGATGTTATATCACTATCTGATCACGAAGTTATATTACTTCTGTCTCTATCTACCAGAACGTTTGATGTGTTTTGGGTTTTTACTAATTTGATTTGAATGACTTGATTTCTTTTTTGCGTAGGAAATATTTATTTTTATTGATCATAAATTGTAGTTATAACTGCAAAAGATGGATATTATTTACAATAATAAACAATTAATTACTATTGAGTATCCAGGCACGGTTCACGATGTTGACAAAATGACACAAACATTGGGAGGTGAGGAAGAAATGTTAGCAGTTTTCAGAAATTCGAGTAAACGTATGGAACTAAAATTTCGGCCGGATGATCCATATTGTAAAAGTGTACATGGAGATCTCTTCAACACAACTAATCTGCTATTGAAAGTGATTAAACGAACGAAGAAAAAACGCAAAGATATGCCTTTAACAGTGAGCGAAAGCGCAGAATCTGTTCTTGATGAAAACATTGAATACAAAATTGAATTTTTAGGTGTTGCTTGTACATCCTATAAATTTAAAGCTATAGCCGACTTCCAAATGCTTCCTATCACGTACGATAAATCAAAACAGCAGTATAAATCTTTAATTCCAGATTTGATGCCAACAACTTTACACTCAGCATCATGGCTTGATAAAGATGTTGAATTATTTATACCTCCTCTTCTTTTCTCACGTTTTGATCTGCCTCAAAATGGGTATATTGATTTGCTAGAAAAAACTCCAAAAAAACCTGAAGAGCGAAAGCTACCAACAAATATAATTGGTCATAGCCGGAGAAGAAGGGCAGGTTTTGCAGTATTTACTCCATTTGAAAGCACAGAACTTACAAATACTCCTCAGCCTGAAGCAGTCATGCAGTTGAAGAAATATCCACTAGAACATGATTTAAAGAAAAGACTAGATGAACTTTTTCAAGAAAGACCTATATGGACCCGTAATGCTTTAGTTGGGAGATTGAAATGTGAAAAAGTAAGATTTGTACATGCACTTCCTTGTGTAGCATATTACTTTACCAATGGTCCCTGGAGAGCCTTATGGGTTAGATTTGGCTATAATCCCCGGGAAGAACCTGGATCAAAAACTTATCAAATAATGGATCTGAGAATAAATCCTAATATACCTATTAATGACAAAAAGAATAAGAAACGTGCAACATATTATTCATTGCCTAATAAAAATACTCAGAATCAACAGCGTGTAGCCACAATCAATACAGACTGTCTTGGTCCTACAAATAAAGATGAGTGCATTGATGATGATGATGATGATGAAAGTAAACGACTAGTTTATGAATATTTTCCTGGTAAGTTACCTACATATAGACAGTGTTTTTATCAGCTATGCGATATTCATGTAGAAGCTGTACAAAAACTTATTCATATGAATGATGGTGAAGAAGAATTTTGTCATGAAAAAGATGGTTGGTGCTTACCAGGAACTATAGATAAATGCAGAGAACTAATTCTAGATGATATTATAAAAACATCTAAGCTCAAAGAAAATGGAAATTGATGATTTTTAAACAATTTGCATATCCAATAAGGCTGAATTTCTGATAATTATCAAGTTTTAGGCTCCAAAACAATTTTTTTTTAACTTTATAGTTTCTAGAAACTTTTGTATTAAATAAGGTTTTGGTAATGTTTTGAAAGATTTATAATATATGACTGAGCTGTTTCACATGATTTAATGGAATTTTAATGCTTGCTTTGAATAAGAATTGAAAAATACATCATTTCGGTGACATGGTTTATTTGTAATAAAAATGTGCAAGATATCAAAAAACTAGATTTTTTTTTCACACAACACAAGTAAACAGTGCAAAACGTATCATATCATTTCTAATGTATAATGTCTAAATATTGGGTAATTAATTTATAAAAATATAATTTTTTTAATAAAATTCCTCATTTTTTTTAATGAAATTTCTCTTTAGGTGTAAATTGTTAGATAACTTATCATAGCTTTCTGTAAACAGATTTTATTGGCCTCATTTTTGCAGATAGATAGCATCATTCAAGATTGATCTTTTCAGAGTTTCTTAGAATTCTAATAGTTTAAATTAATGTTTTTATGAAGAAAAAATTTTCATGTCACTTGAATGGCAGAGCCTTTGCTGAAATGGCATTTTATGGGAATGAAATTAATATGAGAGGGTTAATTAATCAGTATTATTATAATAATGCAACATGCATTGAATTATTGCAAAATAACTTATTTTGTTACACCAGAAATTAACTACAATGATAATTTAAAAGAAATAGTTAAAATTCTGTAACACATAACATTACAGCCTAAAGACATAGGAAAATTAAACATTGCCATTATCACTTCTACAGAGTTTTGCCCAAATAGGACCATCCATTTTGGGGAGCAGGAGGTAGACCTCCAATATATATATATATATATATTTGTTTTTGTAGAAGATATGAAATATTCATATAAAGGTGAAAATCAAATATGAAGGAGGGGGGCCCACAATCAATTCTTTTAGAGTAGAGTGCTTAATTTGTATGGGTGACCCTGTCCCAAGCTATTTTAGAAGGATACAGCACCCTGGCTGCCTCTTTATGAGAACAGTGCTCTCTTTGCCCTATTGTGATGAGAAAAGCATCCTGCTTGGCCCTTTGTTAAGAGAGCAAAGTTTTCCACCATGTGTTATCTCCCAACAAAATATAAGATTAAGCCATGATCTAGTGTAAAAAATACTTCTTCCATAATACTTTCCTCCATCAAGAAAAACCAAACAAAATAGAAATAGCAGAAAGAGAAAGATTGTTATACGAATACATTCCCCTTTCCACCTGATTAAAACTGCTTTTAGTTATTTTTATACTTTAAGTAATTCAATCTTGGTATGCATTTGGGGTAAAAAGTTCTGAAAATTTGAACTCTGTAAACATTTTTGCTCTAAAACCAATATTTAAAAATATAGCTTTCCAGACTAGGATTCTTTTGTACCATTTGCAGGAGCACATCTTTATGTTGAATCTGTTAAAGTCAAAATGCAGGAAGATAAAAAGGGAAATAATAAGAACTTTGGATCGTGCAGTAGCTTCGGATCTTCACTGGCTTTAATAAAATATGAGAGAACTTATTTCCTGATATTATTTACTAACCGTCCTTGGCAACCAGCACAGTTGCTTTTTGAAAAGGCTCATAACTTAAAATAGCTTTTTTGTAGTAGTTGTTAACTGTTTACTGGATCGCTATGCAGGCACATGCATAGGCGTCTCTAGGCTTTCACAATTAAGGGTGTGATGCATTGGGTGCTCGTGCAAAGCATGTGACAGTTTAAAAATAACAAATAGTTTACTTGTGGAACTGTAATTCATTATATTTTGTCCACAGATTTCTGTATGATATAGCCATGGTCTTAATTTGTAAAAAATACTAAATAAAAAGAAATTTGAAAACTATGAACACGCTAGCACAGACACCAATAAAATATTAATAATGTTCTGTCAAACTCGATACGAAATTAACCATTACTGTATTCTTCCACGATAAGCGAGAGTTCACGACAGATTTATTTATTGGAGCCTTGCGCATGTGCAATCATTTGGAACTGGGTCTAGCCAGAAACCCTAAAAATATCTGATCTCAGATTTATAAATCCTTAAAAAAATAAAATAAAATAACAGTTAAAAAAAGAGAGAGTGAGAGACCGAAAATTGTTGGAATAAGAGGCAGTTGTTAAGTAAAAAGGAGTGTTTGCGCAATTTGTAATGGGGTTGCTGAAGCACGCCTAGCACTGTGGCACCCTGTGGCACCGCCTGCACATGCAGTGCACACAAGTTGAACTCGTATATGTACAATAACAATAACCCCGCTTCATGAAAGATGAAACTCACACTGTGTGATGTAAATATTTTATTTAATAGATGTTTTAATTTAATGTATTTTTAATTTTTTGTATTTCATTCTTTATTTACAATTTTTCTTAAATTTCACTGAAATTACAGTTTGTAATGTAAATGCTTTACTAAAAAAATGTTTTAATTAAATTATTTCATTCTGTATTATCCAATTTCTTTAAATTTGCAGAAATTCCGATTCACAATGAAAATGTTTCATTAAGAAGATATTTTAATTAAAATATTACATTCTGTATTAACAATTTTTTTTTTACTTTCCTTATATACATAATGTATAAGGAAAGTATTGTGACGGGGTCGAAAATTCAAATTCGAGTTTTTGACGGGAGAGCATGTTTCAAGCATCCATGATCACGAATCAAACATGTTTGAGGTGATGTCTGTGTGTGTGTAAGTATGTGTGTGTGTGTTAGTATGTGTGTGTGAAAGTATGTGTGTGTGTGTATGTGTCAGTGAGTCTGTGGAGTCGATAACTGATGAACGAATGGACCGATTCGAACGAAATATGGTACAAAAATCACAATCCGTAAACACTGGAAGCCTATTGTTTTTAAACGTAATCGAATGTTCAGAACCCCCCTAAATTTTCGAGTGAAATTTTGAAAAATCAAAACCGCTAATAAAGTTACGCAAATACACATTTCTTATGTAATTTTTCATTAGAAAACGATTAACATAAATTTTAGAACGCTAACATGAACCGTTTTCGAGATATTGCACATTTTTCAAAAAAATTATCAAAAAGTTATATAAAATAAAAAGAAATATTTCCTATTGAGAAACATGTTCACTTTTCATATGTAATACCATGCGATAAATTTGGTGACATCATTCTCGTGGATCTAGCTCGTTCCATTCATGAGAAAAGATACTTTGAGTAATACTTTTGTATTTGAACTCCAATAGTCGTTTATCTGCTATAAGAATAACTCATTTCTCCGTCAGTAAATAAAGCTTGGCGAGATTTTGGCGGAATGTCGCCAACTTGGCGACATTCCTTGGACTTTTTGAAATGTTGTCAAATTAACGAAAATCTCGCCAAATGTATTAAAATGACGCTACATCAATGAAAATGACGACTAATTGTCGAAAATTCAATATCTTGGAAGGAATCTACTATAATATATATGAGTATCTACTATAAGAAAAACCTATTTTTTTTACTGTAAAAGTAAAAGTATTCATTGCATTAAAAATATATATATAAAAGTAAAAGTATTCATTGCATATATAAGGAAAGTCATGTGCTGCCCACATTAAATTTTTTTACATCTTATAGAAATTCCAATTCACAATGATCCTGACCACAAAAACTACAGAAAAATTCTACCACCATTTCAAAACCATTTCTGGCCATGTGTCATTTCAACGATTCAAATCATTCCATTCACGTGACAGAAATGACATTTTGGTTATTATTATTATTACGTCGCCCGCTTCGGGCTCCTGGAGCATATAACAATGTTCGCAAGAACGGTTTAGCGCTCCGCAGCTAAAATCGCAGCATGCCGCCCTGGGAGCAAGAGGCTAAGGCCGGGTTTCCACTGACGCGTTCGTCCGTTGCGTTGGCTATCCGTCAGAGGAGCAACGCAGAGCATCGATTTCCACTAATCCGTCAACGCATGGAGTTCTCGAGAGCAAGGGATTCTCCTCTCTTTCCACGCTGTATGAGGCGATGGGGGTACAAATGGTGTGGGAAAGAAGAAATCTTTGTGTGGCTAAACTTGATTGGTTAGGATTTGTTTACTATTTGACAGCAGCTGTTCGATTGATTTTCATATTGTTCTATGATAACATATTCATTTTGAAGTCTGCTGTGGTCTGGTTCATTAGCGCAGATCCGAATTGTCCTGTGAGTCGGGTCGGGCTCAGTATTTAAAAAGTCGGGCCGGGCGTATTTAAGTTTGAAAAAAATTTAAGTAAATTTTAATAGAGTACATGAGATTACTGTGTTGAATTTAGCTATATGTAAATATAAATGTTTGAAAAACTTTTATTTTAGTTTTTGTACAAATACATTTGGATAAAAATCATTTCGATCGTGACTTAAGGGTCTTTGGTCCGGGAACGTGTTCTAAATTATGACGGGCTTCATATTTCAGTCTCCCTTGTGAATATTTCATGTCTTCTCCAGCTTAAAAAAATTACTGGAGGCCTGGGCCTGCCGCTCGAGTGGTGTCCCCTCCCCCGGGCCGGGTAAAGGATGCAATCTCATATTTTCCAGGATATGGCCATATTCCAGTATATATGTAAATCTGTTTTTTCAAATTCTCTATTTAGGGATTTTTCAAATAAAATCCTATTTTGGTAAATTCTTGAATTGAGCTTATGTGCATTTTTGACCACAATTCTCGTTTAATATATATGAGATTATTTATTTGTGAAAGTCTCTCTCTACCAATATTGCAAAAATCTTAATTATATTTCTTCTTAATTATTTAGTAATTTCGAAATGCACCAATTGATATATTAGCATCTATTACATCTTTAAAATTAATATCTTCCAGTATAAATTTAAATAAACAGCCTGAGTTTATATATATATATATAATTGTAAAAATAAAATCGTTTGAATTCCCATTCATTTTCTTATAAAAGAACTCAGATTTTTAATAGTATGTTGGCTGTGAAAAATCACCTAGTTTATGAGATCTTTACCAGATATGTTAGATTTTTTAAAAGTAAAGTTGAACGATACTTACCTTAAATCTAAATGTTATTTTGCTTTCCAAATTTTATAATTTTTGATCAAAAGTCTTCATGAACCTTGTGCACTACTTAAGAGGTTTTAGTGCATATGTTGGTCGATATACCATTTTGCAAATTTTGGGTGCTTCTTAATGACAATTTCTTGCCCATTCTGCTATACATATTTATTTTACATAATATTTTGTGTCTTTTGTATATTCATCAGTGTTTGTTAAAGTATTGTTTGGCTACCAAGGTATACTATTTACAAAATACCTAGATTTTCTTGATATTATAAGTTTTACAACTTAGACAGTGAAAAGTATTATCAAAACACAAAAAATTTAATCTACTTTTTTAAGCAATAAATTAATTTCATATCTGATCCAACTTAAGCTAATCCTGTTTCCTGATGTGGAACAATCAAATATTAACATGATTTAGCTTTAACTGACTTTACAATTATATTCTGCAACTGTCAGCAAATAATATTGAAATAGACAAATGTGATTAATAAGCCACTGACTCACAGTTAATGAGAATAGTGTTAAAAAATTATTAATCAGATGTCAGCATTTTGTGTGAAGTATAAATATAATCCAACAAGACAAATGCTTATTTCTCTCACATAAACCAATGCTCTTCCTACCTAATATCTTCAATAAAACAATGAACATTACTACAAATTCTTTTCGCTTCTTATTATAATTTGATCTTTGAAATATTAAATTGCTTCAATAGATTAAACTTGGTAAGCTGAAGTTTATGGAAGAAAAAATTGACACTTTAAAAAAATTGCAGTAACTTCTTTCTTATAATATATATTTTACCTAACTTATTCTTCAAAGTAAAAAGAAGGAAATCTGAGTGATACAAATAGCCAATAAAGCACCAGTAAGCTTCCCAATATATTTTAGGAGTAAAATCAGCTTGCCTTTATAAATAAAACTATTTTCCTATAATATTGTAACTTTTTTCCACTTGCATTTATAATTTTTTTTTTCCTATTTCTTTAATCAGTTTAGAATGCTAGGCCAACAACTTTATAATACCAGCCAATGGCAAAAATTTTTGATAACCTCACTCAATTTCAAGCAGGATTTTACTGGGTATTTCACACTACTTCATGGAGAATACAAAATAGATAAAAAGGAATAATCCACATTGTCGTGTATTTTAAAATTATGTCGGTTTGAGAGCAATCAAAACAGACTGTTTGTTGAAAACCCAGACCAGCCGAGTACATATAGCAGCTGGTTGAGAAGCTGGTAACAAGCTGTTTGTTGCAATATCAATATATTTATATAGTTTAATTAAATAAATAGTATTTATAAATATAAATAAAATTCTCATCATTGATGATACAGCTTCATCAGGCCATCTTATAGGTTTTCTCTGTAGTTCCTCTTTGTGGCTACTTCGCCAGTTTTGTTTTTCCCATCGACTACAAACCATCAAAGTAATATGCAAATTATATTTAACAATGAAAAAAATTTAATCCAATTGGACTTCCAGAATTAACATTTAGTTAAAAAAATAAAATGTGCTCATTTAGTTAGAATTTGAGTTGTGATAATTTTTACATTTGTTTAAAATGTCAAAGCTGAGTTCAATAATTGACATGCTCACAAAAACGCATTTTGATTTTATTAATATGATTTTAATAATGCTTTTTCAACTTTCAAACCTGTAATGTTATATTTTTTATATTAATATAATAAAACTAGCTTATAACCATTGAAAATTAATGATGCAAGATACCGTATGTGCTTGTATAATTTTTTTCAGATATTGTTTTTACTTCCACTCAAACCAGAAAAATACTGAATAATGAAAAAAGAAAACGAAGAAATAAATTATCATTAAAGGAGAAAAATAATTATTTTTTATTAATGTATTAACATTAATTGAATGGAAATGAAAAACAGATGCTTCTTATAATAAATCTAATAGAATATTTCAGTATAAACCACATATTTTATAAATTTTTTTTTAGCAAATTAACTGAAATCCACATTTGAATCCAAACTAAAAAGCAATATAACTAACTGTGAATCCAGTTTTGAAAACATATCTAAAGAATTCCAAATTTGTTGATCAACTGCCCATTGCTGAAATATTTTTCCTCTATACAGAAAAGTGTTGAACTTATTGGATCTTACCACAGCACTTTTAGTTAGGTGACAGTTTGCTTACAACAATGGTAATATGAATAGCCGTTGTTATAACATAGTTTCAGCTTCGCTTCTACAGAGAACATTTTAATAAGAACAGTGTAGCTGAATATTGGACTTGTCTTATTCAATATTTTCACCAGATACTGGGGCCAGGATACCCCTCCAAAAAACTTTGCATCATGATTACTCGTGAACTCTTTTGGAGTAAGAATTAAATACTTACCAAATTTCAGCTTCCTAGACCTAACGGTTTTGAGACATTTTTGTCTCAACATTGAATCCCACACATATGGATAAATTCAAAACATACTAATTAACAATAAAATCAAATACATAAATTTAATTTGTTTATTTTTCAAAAGTATACAGCTAAAATTCTTAGATATAAGAAATACAATATTTTATAACAGATTATGTTCAACAAATATGAATATTTTTTTAAAACAAAACTAGATCCAGTCAAACTTTCTTTAAAATCTCTAGTCCATACTTCAATTCAGAAAAACCTGTAAAAAATAAAATGTATACAGTTTTAAAGAATTCTCATTTTTAAATATTTTACAAAATTAAATGAATAGAATATCAGCAAAGGCCTGACATAAACCACACATGTCTTCATTTTTTTTTCTGTTAGGAATACTTTTTTTTAAACTTTAAAATTATATTTGAAATTTATGCATTTGGATTGATATATACCATAAAGCAGTAGATTTTGATCACAAAAGTGAGGTTTTCAGTTCTATCGTTAGTCGTACCCGATAAAAAAAGTAACCACTGGCTGTCGGCTAGTTATACAAAAATGCAATTTTCTACAACCAAATATGACTTTTATGCAGGAGAAGCTGATTAAAAATAGTGTTGCTATCTTAGCTCATATGAAAATTTTCAAAAAATAATGTTTCATGGACAAAGAAAATGCTTATAAAATATTGGAATGATATGAAGCTTTAACTTTAGTGGCAACAAGTTGCTAAATCTTAATCCCCATTAGCATGGCATATTTCACGTTATGTTTTGCGTCAACGGCCCTACAGTGCCGAAAACACCGGTTCTTGTTAGATCACCGAAGTCAAGCAGCATCGGGGGCAGTTAGTACTTGGTTGGGTGACCACATGGGAACACCGCGTGCTGTTTGCACATTTCGAGCACAGTAGCCCGGTGGTTTGCACTGGATTTGCACGCTGCAACAACTGCCGCCGTGTTCATGCGGAGTACAATCACTTTAAACATGTGGGTCCGAAAGTCCTTTCGAGAGATTGGTGGTAGGGAAGGAGGGTACGGTCTCTGTGGACGCCCCCCCCCCCCCACTGGGTTCCGGTCTAAATTGTGTGGCACTTCCCGACTATCCAAACAGTTACCATACACCTTTCTGGTACCGGCCGTCTAATTAGTTGCTCATGTTCTCTGGATGAGTCGGACGGTCTGGGTCTCAACAACATGTTATGTTTCTATATATATAATGGTCATTAGCAATTCTTCTTTTTATGCAATATGTTTACAAACTGATCATTGTGAACACTCAGGGCTGTGCAGTCGTTAGTAAAAATATACAGATACTGACTCCTAAATTAAACTATGTAAAAGTAATTTTATCTTGGAATATTAAATTTTTCATTAGTCAAAATAGTTTAAAAAATCATTAAATATTTACCAATTAAAAAACTAATGAATTGAAAAATTAAAAATTGCTATCTATGACAGTCACTGTTTTAGCAATAACTTTTATAAACAAATAATATGTGAGCACTGTTTTATTTAGATATAAGTTGCTATACTACACTACCTAAAAATAAAATGTGACCTGTGCAAACTAAATATATGCACCCCTATTCAGTAGAATAGGCTGTGCTAACAAAGAAAATATTAAAATGCAGCTTATCCATATTAAAAATATGGCATGTGCTACTACTTGGTATCATAGCCTGCATATGTCCTAAATAAACACCTTGTGTGTGGGCAATAAATGTACTTGATATGTTGATGCATAGTGGTGGTGTCCCAAGCTAGCAGTAACTTTTTAAGACAAATGAGTTATGTATTACATGTGCAATATATGAAACAGATTAAATCCGTCTTACGATGAATGCAGTTTAAATTCAATTTGATCCTTTTCACAATAGTTGCAATTTAATTTGAAAGAGGTCATTTACACAAGATACAATTTAAATCTAAAACCAGTAACCTTTACAGCTGATTTCAAATTGTTTAGCTTGCTTATATAAAACTGAAAACAGAATAAAATTAGCATTTATTCTAAGAAGTTTTAGTTGACTAGATTAATTATTGTACGATTTAAATCTAAAACCAGTAACTTTTACAGCTGATTTCAAATTGTTTAGCTTGCTTATATAAAACTGAAAATCAGAATAAAAATAGCATTTATTCTAAGAAATTTTAGTTGACTAGATTGATAATTGTAATGAAAATTAAAATTTTCAAAACTTTAATTTCAAAAATGCTAAATTAAATTTCTTGAATATATGTTTTTACTTAGTGAGCTGCTTGCATGCCTACTGCACAGGTCAGGTGTTTCCAAACGATCATCGGAAAGTCCTTGAAAATGAAATGACTAACCCACATGTGTGTGTTTAAGAGACTGATAACCAAATCACGAGAATTCAAATTGCAGATTATGAATTAAAATGACTACAGCAAGATAGCATTTATATGATAGATGTGTTTGTCATTATAAAAATTTACTTAGCATATATTATAAATATGGAACAGTTTACCCCACAAAGTCCTATATACAAGTATTTGACTTTTAACAGCATAGCAACATCAAACGTTTACTTAAATTCATCCATTTTACACTTTTTAATCACCAATTAAGGAATTTCTAATTTACTGTATATCAACTAGGAATAGTAAATGCCAAGCACTGAAATTTATGTGACAAAAACATACCGTAACTTCTTCACAATCTTAAGGGATCAGAGCAGAGATGTCTGCTGACATCAGCAATAGATTTTTCAGTTCCTTCAAGATATAGAGGGCTCTTTCTACACACTTTAAATTCCTGTAACAAATTAAATCAGAATTAGTATAACTTTATAACCCTTGGTAAAAAAAAGCACATCAAAACTGCTTGTACTCAACTATTAGAATGAATATTTTTAAATTATGGTATCTAGCTGTAGATAAAAATTCATGGTAATAAACATCAGACTTGAATACCACACGCACCTTGAAAAATATTTCTAAATAGATTTTCTATCAATATTTCTGTTTATCAATATTGATAGAAAATATATAAAAACACGTATCCATCACTTCAAATGAGAATTTGTAAAAAAAAATTAAAACTTCAGAATCCAAATTTGTGGAAACATGAAAGAAAAAAAAAAAGGTCAAATAATACTATTTATTTTACCTGTTAAGTTTTTACTACAATTAAAATACAAATGACTGTTAATTTTTTACGATGATTAAAATATACATTTATAAAAAAATATGCACAGAAACTTTTGTAAACTGGAATTAAACTATGTAGTGGTATAACAACACACATTAAGCACCCCCACTCCACAGAAAAGATGTGATCTCACAGTACACAGCTAATGTACTTCAGTAATGTATGATATGAGTGTCCCACCATCGAAACCTGTAGATTATTACTTCAAAACAAAATTATGAACGTTTATTTCACGACCAAAAACAGTCTACTTTTTCAGCTAATCCAGCAATCCGACTTGAAATATGGCACACCCCATCCTAGTCAAGCTGATCAGATATACAACTCAATACCAATTTTACTTCTTACCTAAATTAAGACCGGTCTTGGCCATGTCAAATTTTTCAATTTGATGTAGATTTGGGCTAGTCTAAATTTTCTAATTTAATACAGGCTTGGGCTGGGCTTAATTTTAAAAATTTTTTGGGTCTGGTCAGGCCTTAAAACTTTTGTTCTGGACTTATTTTTTAAAAGTAAAGTAAAATAAATTATTTTAATATATAAAACATTCCCCATTGTATTATGTTAAATAACAACTTTCACATAAGTATTAAATATGCACTAATTCTGTATTCACACAAGTTAGCAAAATGAAAACATGACAAATCTAATTGTAATGCTGCATAATATGCTATAACATTCTGCTAATAAAGAGTGAATAATTCAGGATAAGAAATTTCAGCTCAGAGTTCATTAACCAAAAGTTTTTCACATACCAGTATCATTTTGCACGCTACCACAAATGCCGCCGTGTTCATGCGGAGAACGATCACGTTAAACATGTGGGTCCGTAAGTCCTTCCGAGAGGTTGGTGGTAGGGGAAGGAGGGTACGGTCCCTGTGGATGCCTCCCCCACTGGGTTCCGGTCTAAATTGGGTGGCACTTCCCGGCCGTCCATACAGTTACCTTACACCTTTCTGGTAGGTCGGACGGTCTGGGTCTCAACATACCAGTATCATATAAATATAATAGCTGTGCTTAACTCTTTTGGCATTTTTTCTCGAAAAAAAAAAAAATAATAATTGCAGTAAAATTTATAGAAAATTATGTAAAAAAATTAACATAAATATATACATAACATATCAATGATTAAGATGTTGCTTACAGATGTAATGGACAAGATGTTGTTAAACAAATATTGATTTACAATTGCAAAATCTGCAAGTCCCTATTTTCAAGATTCCCGGAATAGCAAGTACAAACCGCCTGTTACACAAAAGTGTATTGGCACTCAGTCACTGGATAGAAGAGAACATACATTTCATATTAACAGTGGCGAATCATGGGAGAATGTGGCCCCGGCAATCTTTTCTGAAGAGCTCCCCTCCCCCTAACAGCCAATTTGAAAAAAAAAAGAAAAGTACTTAAAAATAAACACGTTGAATCTTGTTATATACAAATCTTGCTACGCTTTTCCTTTCATCTAATAAACATACTCGAAATATTTGCACCCAAAAGTTTAAACAGAAATTAAATTAAAATGAGAATAATAATATTTTATGAAAATATTAAATGACACAAGTGTTTAAATATTATAATTTTTTTTTTTTTTTTTTTTTAAACTGTCTGGTAAATATTGATATAACAGCACAATACTAAGGAAAGAGTTAAAACTTCTTAGGGTACTTTAAATTGGACGTTTTCTGGCTTTCGCTGCAACAAAGTGTCAATAACATATAAAATCTAATGTTTTAACAAGGTCATTTTCAATGCTAAGAATTGACAGATGATTTGGCCTCTTTTCAGTCCTTATGCTTCTTAAGTTGTTTCTGATTAGTTTTAATTTAGAGAATGACCTTTCCCCACTAGCGTTGGATATCATCAAACACAGAAGTACTATTACGAAGAAGAAGTACAGTATGAAGTACTATTTCAACATTTGGAAACGCTTGAATTATGTTTTCTCCACATAAATACGAATACAAACACTTTAAATCCACTTTTTGGGATTCATTTTCAAGTTCGTCCTTATTTCCTTCTTCACTATTAAAAATCTTTAAGAAATTTTTTTTTCTTAAAGATTTTTTACTTTTATTTATCGATCAAAATGAGACCCTCCTCTGAAATGAGGTCCCTGGCATTCGCCCGTATGTTAATTCACCACTGCATCTTAACTACTATTACTATTTTGCACAAAACAAACAAATATATAGTTACAGCCTGCATATCGTGTTAACTTATATTTCACTATCATATTAAGTAGTCTCAATAGTATATACTATCACAACCTTCATAGTTTGGACGAGGACTCTGTGTTGAAGTTGATAGATGCTAATATAAATGCCAGAATAAATTGTGCAATAAAAAAAATTACGGAAGTGTATAAGATTCCCAAATTTGCATGCCACATAACAAATATGCTATATGTGAAGTCTGCAACAAAATATGGTTTGGGTTGTTCACTTTATTCACATAAGAATACAAAATATGGAATGCTTAAAAACTACACACAACATTACACTTAGGACTCAAAAATATACAAAACACACTATACAAATAATAATTATTTAAACCATTGTTTTCGGATATTAATTTAATCATAATTTATTGAAAAACTGTTATATCTAAAGGGAATTTCAACAATTTATAAATAGCATCACATACACATCCTGACAGATTCTTCATGAAAACTATGTGAAAAAGTATGACATCGCAAAACTTGAAATGCCGATAAAGTCCGGAAGGGATAGAATTATTTAATATGGTCATAATGAATAACTGAGTGCGATTATATGTTATGTTTCTATAAAATATTTGCAATAAATTTTACTCAAACATCCATTCAGTGAGAGCGTACTAGTTTACATTGTTTAACATTAGAAATGGGGAAATTACTTTAATCACAGATACACATTTTTAAATTGGATCCAGTCAGGTCATTTTGTACAGTTCTAAATTAGCAAATTGGGCGATCGGTATACATTAAAATAAAATTTTATGACCACACGTTCAAATGAACAAGTGATCACACAAGTAATTTATCTAATTATCGTCAAACTGGTATAGATTTAACAGTACCATGTTTCTTTTAAACAAACAAATCATAACTCACCAATCGGAATATTTTTCATATTGTCTGCTGTATATCCGAAATCATTGGGAAATCAATCCTCTCCTCGAAGTGACGGCCATCTTGTTTCAAAGGAAGCTTTTTCATTGGTGTCCTTTTCAGCGGTAACGCATCACGTGACCAACGCATCCGTTAAACATGAACTTGAACCATGTTCAACGGATGAACGCACGGTCGTGCGTTCGAGCCTGTGATTGGTTGACGTACAGCTCCCAACGGATGGGCAACGTACCAACGCGTCAGTGGAAACCGGGCCTAAACACACAAAAAAAAAAAGAGAGAGAGGCATAGAACACCTAAGCCCCAGTTTCCACTGACGCGTTGGTACGTTGCCCATCCGTTGGGAGCTGTACGTCAACCAATCACAGGCTCGAACGCACGACCGTGCGTTCATCCGTTGAACATGGTTCAAGTTCATGTTTAGCGGATGCGTTGGTCACGTGATGCGTTACCGCTGAAAAGGACACCAATGAAAAAGCTTCATTTGAAACAAGATGGCCGTCACTTCGAGCAGAGGATTGATTTCCCAATGATTACGGATATACAGTAGACAATATGAAAAATATTCCGATTGGTGAGTTATGATTTGTTTGTTTAAAAGAAACATGGCAAGTTTACTCTTAAATATATACCAGTTTGACGATCAGTAGATAAATTACTTGTGTGATCACTTGTTCATTTGAACGTGCGGTCATAAAATTTTATTTTAATGTATACCGATCGCCCAATTTACTAATTTAGAACTGTACAAAATGACCTGACTGGATCCAATTTAAAAATGTATATCTGTGATTAAAGTAATTTCCCCATTTCTAATGTTAAACAATGTAAACTAGTACGCTCTCAATGAATGGATGTTTGAGTAAAATTTATTGCAAATATTTTATAGAAACATAACATATAATCGCACTCAGTTATTCATTATGACCTTATTAAATATTTCTATCCCTTCCGGACTTTATCGGCGTTTCAAGTTTTGCGATGTCATACTTTTTCACAGTTTTCATGAAGAATCTGTCAGGATGTGTATGTGATGCTATTTATAAATTGTTGAAATTCCCTTTAGATATAACAGTTTTTCAATAAATTATGGTTAAATTAATAACCGAAAACAATGGTTTAAATAATTATTATTTGTATAATGTGTTTTGTATGTTTTTGAGTCCTAAGTGTAATGTTGTGTGTAGTTTTTAAGCATTCCATATTTTGTATTCTTATGTGAATAAAGTGAACAACCCAAACCATATTTTGTTGCAGACTTCACATATAGCATATTTGTTATGTGGCATGCAAATTTGGGAATCTTATACACTTCCGTAATTTTTTTTATTGCACAATTTATTCTGGCATTTATATTAGCATCTATCAACTTCAACACAGAGTCCTCGTCCAAACTATGAAGGTTGTGATAGTATATACTATTGAGACTACTTAATACGATAGTGAAATATCAGTTAACACGATATGCAGGCTGTAACTATATATTTGTTTGTTTCGTGCAAAATAGTAATAGTAGTTAAGATGCAGTGGTGAATTAACATACTGGCGAATGCCAGGGACCTCATTTCAAAGGAGGGCCTCATTTTGATCGAAAAATAAAAGTAAAAAATCTTTAAGAAAAAAAAATTTCTTAAAGATTTTTAATAGTGAAGAAGGAAATAAGGACGAACTTGAAAATTAATCCCAAAAAGTGGATTTAAAGTGTTTGTATTCATATTTATGTGGAGAAAACATAATTCAAGCATTTCCAAATGTTGAAATAGTACTTCATACTGTACTTCTTCGTAATAGTACTTCTGTGTTTGATGATATCCAACGCTAGTGGGGAAAGGTCATTCTCTAAATTAAAACTAATCAGAAACAACTTAAGAAGCATAAGGACTGAAAAGAGGCTAAATAATCTATCAATTCTCAGCATTGAAAATGACCTTGTTAAAACGTTAGATTTTACATGTTATTGACACTTTGTTGCAGCGAAAGCCAGAAAACGTCCAATTTAAAGTACCCTAAGAAGTTTTAACTCTTTCCTTAGTATTGTGCTGTACATTATTGAAGTACATTAGCTGTGTACTGTGAGATCACATCTTTTCTGTGGGGTGGGGTGCTTAACGTGTGTTGTTATACCACTAGATAGTTTAATTCCAGTTTACAAAAGTTTCTGTGCATATTTTTTTATAAATGTATATTTTAATCATCGTAAAAAATTAACAGTCATTTGTATTTTAATTGTAGTAAAAACTTAACAGGTAAAATAAATAGTATTATTTGACCTTTTTTTTTCTTTCATGTTTCCACAAATTTGGATTCTGAAGTTTTAATTTTTTTTTACAAATTCTCATTTGAAGTGATGGATACGTGTTTTTATATATTTTCTATCAATATTGATAAACAGAAATATTGATAGAAAATCTATTTAGAAATATTTTTCAAGGTGCGTGTGATATTCAAGTCTGATGTTTATTACCATGAATTTTTATCTACAGCTAGATACCATAATTTAAAAATATTCATTCTAATAGTTGAGTACAAGCAGTTTTGATGTGCTTTTTTTTACCAAGTTATAAAAAGTTTAAAGTTATACTAATTCTGATTTAATTTGTTACAGGAATTTAAAGTGTGTAGAAAGAGCCCTCTATTTCTTGAAGGAACTGAAAAATTGAACTGAAGAATTTCTGATGTCAGCAGACATCTCTGCTCTGATCCCTTAAGATTGTGAAGAAGTTACGGTATGTTTTTGTCACATTAATTTCAGTGCTTGGCATTTACTATTCCTAGTTGATATACTGTAAATTAGAAATTCCTTAATTGGTGATTAAAAAGTGTAAAATGGATAAATTTAAGTAAACGTTTGATATTGCTATGCTGTTAAAAGTCAAATACTTGTATATAGGACTTTGTGGGGTAAACTGTTCCATATTTATAATATATGCTAAGTAAATTTTTTTATAATGACAAACACATCTATCATATAAATGCTATCTTGCTGTAGTCATTTTAATTCATAATCTGCAATTTGATTTCTCGTGATTTGGTTATCAGTCTCTTAAACACACACATGTGGGTTAGTCATTTCATTTTCAAGGACTTTCCGATGATCGTTTGGAAACACCTGACCTGTGCAGTAGGCATGCAAGCAGCTCACTAAGTAAAAACATATATTCAAGAAATTTAATTTAGCATTTTTGAAATTAAAGTTTTGAAAATTTTAATTTTCATTACAATAATCAATCTAGTCAACTAAAATTTCTTAGAATAAATGCTATTTTTATTCTGATTTTCAGTTTTATATAAGCAAGCTAAACAATTTGAAATCAGCTGTAAAAGTTACTGGTTTAGATTTAAATCGTACAATAATTAATATAGTCAAATAAAACTTCTTAGAATAAATGCTAATTTTATTCTGATTTT
Source organism: Amaurobius ferox (assembly GCA_951213105.1). Taxonomy (NCBI): domain Eukaryota; kingdom Metazoa; phylum Arthropoda; class Arachnida; order Araneae; family Amaurobiidae; genus Amaurobius; species Amaurobius ferox. Next base: position 76,593,841 of record OX578137.1, on the reverse strand, counting down.
CAGTTTTATATAAGCAAGCTAAACAATTTGAAATCAGCTGTAAAGGTTACTGGTTTTAGATTTAAATTGTATCTTGTGAAAATGACCTGTTTCAAATTAAATTGCAACTATTGTGAAATGGATCAAATTGAATTTAAACTGCATTCATCGTAAGACGGATTTAATCTGTTTCATATATTGCACATGTAATACATAACTCATTTGTCTTAAAAAGTTACTGCTAGCTTGGGACACCACCACTATGCATCAACATATCAAGTACATTTATTGCCCACACACAAGGTGTTTATTTAGGACATATGCAGTCTATGATACCAAGTAGTAGCACATGCCATATTTTTAATATGGATAAGCTGCATTTTAATATTTTCTTTGTTAGCACAGCCTATTCTACTGAATAGGGGTGCATATATTTAGTTTGCACAGGTCACATTTTATTTTTAGGTAGTGTAGTATAGCAACTTATATCTAAATAAAACAGTGCTCACATATTATTTGTTTATAAAAGTTATTGCTAAAACAGTGACTGTCATAGATAGCAATTTTTAATTTTTCAATTCATTAGTTTTTTAATTGGTAAATATTTAATGATTTTTTAAAACTATTTTGACTAATAAAAAATTTAATATTCCAAGATAAAATTACTTTTACATAGTTTAATTTAGGAGTCAGTATCTGTATATTTTTACTAACGACTGTACAGCCCTGAGTGTTCACAATGATCAGTTTGTAAACATATTGCATAAAAAGAAGAATTGCTAATGACCATTATATATATAGAAACATAACATGTTGTTGAGACCCAGACCGTCCGACTCATCCAGAGAACATGAGCAACTAATTAGACGGCCGGTACCAGAAAGGTGTATGGTAACTGTTTGGATAGTCGGGAAGTGCCACACAATTTAGACCGGAACCCAGTGGGAGGGGGCGTCCACAGAGACCGTACCCTCCTTCCCTACCACCAACCTCTCGAAAGGACTTTCGGACCCACATGTTTAACGTGATTGTACTCCGCATGAACACGGCGGCAGTTGTTGCAGCGTGAAAATCCAGCGCAAACCACCGGGCCACCGTGCTCGAAATGTGCAAACAGCACGCGGAGTTCCCAGGTGGTCACCCAACCAAGTACTAACTGCCCCCGATGCTGCTTGACTTCGGTGATCTAACAAGAACCGGTGTTTTCAGCACTGTAGGGCCGTTGGCGCAAAACATAACGTGAAATATGCCATGCTAATGGGGATTAAGATTTAGCAACTTGTTGCCACTAAAGTTAAGGCTTCATATCATTCCAATATTTTATAAGTATTTTCTTTGTCCATGAAACATCATTTTTTGAAAATTTTCATATAAGCTAAGATAGCAACACTATTTTTAATCAGCTTCTCCTGCATAAAAGTCATATTTGGTTGTAGAAAATTGCATTTTTGTATAACTAGCCGACAACCAGTGGTTACTTTTTTTATCAGGTACGACTAATGATAGAACTGAAAACCTCACTTTTGTGATCAAAATCTACTGCTTTATGGTATATATCAATCCAAATGCATAAATTTCAAATATAATTTTAAAGTTTAAAAAAAAGTATTCCTAACAGAAAAAAAAATGAAGACATGTGTGGTTTATGTCAGGCTTTTGCTGATATTCTATTCATTTAATTTTGTAAAATATTTAAAAATGAGAATTCTTTAAAACTGTATACATTTTATTTTTTACAGGTTTTTCTGAATTGAAGTATGGACTAGAGATTTTAAAGAAAGTTTGACTGGATCTAGTTTTGTTTTAAAAAAATATTCATATTTGTTGAACATAATCTGTTATAAAATATTGTATTTCTTATATCTAAGAATTTTAGCTGTATACTTTTGAAAAATAAACAAATTAAATTTATGTATTTGATTTTATTGTTAATTAGTATGTTTTGAATTTATCCATATGTGTGGGATTGAATGTTGAGACAAAAATATCTCAAAACCGTTAGGTCTAGGAAGCTGAAATTTGGTAAGTATTTAATTCTTACTCCAAAAGGGTTCACGAGTAATCATGATGCAAAGTTTTTTGGAGGGGTATCCTGGCCCCAGTATCTGGTGAAAAATATTGAATAAGACAAGTCCAATATTCAGCTACACTGTTCTTATTAAAATGTTCTCTGTAGAAGCAAAGCTGAAACTATGTTATAACAACGGCTATTCATATTACCATTGTTGTAAGCAAACTGTCACCTAACTAAAAGTGCTGTGGTAAGATCCAATAAGTTCAACACTTTTCTGTATAGAGGAAAAATATTTCAGCAATGGGCAGTTGATCAACAAATTTGGAATTCTTTAGATATGTTTTCAAAACTGGATTCACAGTTAGTTATATTGCTTTTTAGTTATATTGCTGCTTAGTTATATTGATTCAAATGTGGATTTCAGTTAATTTGCTAAAAAATTTTTATAAAATATGTGGTTTATACTGAAATACTCTATTAGATTTATTATAAGAAACATCTGTTTTTCATTTCCATTCAATTAATGTTAATACATTAATAAAAAATAATTATTTTTCTCCTTTAATGATAATTTATTTCTTCGTTTTCTTTTTTCATTATTCAGTATTTTTCTGGTTTGAGTGGAAGTAAAAACAATATCTGAAAAAAATTATACAAGCACATACGGTATCTTGCATCATTAATTTTCAATGGTTATAAGCTAGTTTTATTATATTAATATAAAAAATATAACATTACAGGTTTGAAAGTTGAAAAAGCATTATTAAAATCATGTTAATAAAATCAAAATGCGTTTTTGTGAGCATGTCAATTATTGAACTCAGCTTTGACATTTTAAACAAATGTAAAAATTATCACAACTCAAATTCTAACTAAATGAGCACATTTTATTTTTTTAACTAAATGTTAATTATGGAAGTCCAATTGGATTAAATTTTTTTCATTGTTCAATATAATTTGCATATTACTTTGATGGTTTGAAGTCGATGGGAAAAACAAAACTGGCGAAGTAGCCACAAAGAGGAACTACAGAGAAAACCTATAAGATGGCCTGATGAAGCTGTATCATCAATGATGAGAATTTTATTTATATTTATAAATACTATTTAATTAAACTATATAAATATATTGATATTGCAACAAACAGCTTGTTACCAGCTTCTCAACCAGCTGCTATATGTACTCGGCTGGTCTGGGTTTTCAACAAACAGTCTGTTTTGATTGCTCTCAAACCGACATAATTTTAAAATACACGACAATGTGGATTATTCCTTTTTATCTATTTTGTATTCTCCATGAAGTAGTGTGAAATACCCAGTAAAATCCTGCTTGAAATTGAGTGAGGTTATCAAAAATTTTTGCCATTGGCTGGTATTATAAAGTTGTTGGCCTAGCATTCTAAACTGATTAAAGAAATAGGAAAAAAAAAATTATAAATGCAAGTGGAAAAAAGTTACAATATTATAGGTTAGTTTTATTTATAAAGGCAAGCTGATTTTACTCCTAAAATATATTGGGAAGCTTACTGGTGCTTTATTGGCTATTTGTATTACCTTGGTAGCATACAATGTCATACCTTGGTAGCCAAACAATACTTTAACAAACACTGATGAATATACAAAAGACACACAATATTATGTAAAATAAATATGTATAGCAGAATGAGCACGAAATTGTCATTAAGAAGCACCCAAAATTTGCAAAATGGTATATCTACCAACATATGCACTAAAACCTCTTAAGTAGTGCACAAGGTTCATGAAGCCTTTTGATCAAAAATTATAAAATTTGGAAAGCAAAGTAACATTTAGATTTAAGGTAAGTATCGTTCAACTTTACTTTTAAAAAATCTAACATATCTGGTAAAGATCTCATAAACTAGGTGATTTTTCACAGCCAACATACTATTAAAAATCTGAGATCTAAGAAAATGAATGGGAATTCAAACGATTTTATTTTTACAATTATATATATATATAAACTCAGGCTGTTTATTTAAATTTATACTGGAAGATATTAAGTTTGAAGATGCAATAGATGCTAATATATCAATTCTCAATTGTTTGTAAATTGGTGCATTTCGAAATTACTAAATAATTAAGAAGAAATATAATTAAGATTTTTGCAATATTGGTAGAGAGAGACTTTCACAAATAAATAATCTCATATATATTAAATGAGAATTGTGGTCAAAAATACACATAAGCTCAATTCAAGAATTTACCAAAATAGGATTTTATTTGAAAAATCCCTAAATAGAGAAATTGAAAAAACAGATTTACATATATACTGGGATATGGCCATATCCTGGAAAATATGAGATTGCATCCTTTACCCGGCCCGGGGGAGGGGACACCACTCGAGCGGCAGGCCCAGGCCTCCAGTAATTTTTTTAAGCTGGAGAAGACATGAAATATTCACAAGGGAAACTGAAATATGAAGCCCGTCATAATGTAGAACACGTTCCCGGACCAAATATCCTTAAGTCACGATCAAAATGATTTTTATCCAAATGTGTTTGTACAAAAACTCAAATAAAAGTTTTTCAAACATTTATATTTACATATAGCTAAATTCAACACAGTAATCTCATGTACTCTATTAAAATTTACTTAAATTTTTTTCAAACTTAAATACGCCCCGCCCGACTTTTTAAATACTGAGCTCGACCCGACCCACAGGACAATTCGGATCTGCGCTAATGAACCAGACCACAGCAGACTTCAAAATGAATATGTTATCATAGAACAATATGAAAATCAATCGAACAGCTGCTGTCAAATAGTAAACAAATCCTAACCAATCAAGTTTAGCCACACAAAGATTTCTTCGATTTCCACTAATCGAGCATCGATTTCCACTAATCCGTCAACGCATGGAGTTCTCGAGAGCAAGGGATTCTCCTCTTTTTCCACGCTGTATGAGGCGATGGGGGTACAAATGGTGTGGGAAAGAAGAAATCTTTGTGTATCTAAACTTGATTGGTTAGGATTTGTTTACTATTTGACAGCAGCTGTTCGATTGATTTTCATATTGTTCTATGATAACATATTCATTTTGAAGTCTGCTCTGGTCTTTTCTGGTTCATTAGCGCAGATCCGAATTGTCCTGTGAGTCGGGTCGGGCTCAGTATTTAAAAAGTCGGGCCGGGCGTATTTAAGTTTGAAAAAAATTTAAGTAAATTTTTAATAGAGTACATGAGATTATTGTGTTGAATTTAGCTATATGTAAATATAAATGTTTGAAAAACTTTTGTTTTAGATTTTGTACAAACACATTTGGATAAATATCATTTCGATCGTGACTTAAGGGTCTTCGGTCCGGGAACTTGTTCTAAATTATGACGGGCTTCATATTTCAGTTTCCCTTGTGAATATTTCATGTCTTCTTCAGCTTAAAAAAATTGCTGGAGGCCTGGGCCTGCCGCTCGAGTGGTGCCCCTCCCCCGGGCCGGGTAAAGAATGCAATCTCATATTTTCCAGGATATGACCATATCCCAGTATATATGTAAATCTGTTTTTTCAAATTCTCTATTTAGGGATTTTTCAAATAAAATCCTATTTTGGTAAATTCTTGAATTGAGCTTATGTGTATTTTTGACCACAATTCTCGTTTAATATATATATATATGAGATTATTTATTTGTGAAAGTCTCTGCCAATATTGCAAAAATCTTAATTATTTAGTTATTTCGAAATGCACCAATTTACCAACAATTGAGAATTGATATATTAGCATCTATTACATCTTCAAAATTAATATCTGCCAATATAAATTTAAATAAACAGCCTGAGTTTATATAATATATATATATAATTGTAAAAATAAAATCGTTTGAATTCCCATTCATTTTCTTATAAAAGAACTCAGATTTTTAATAGTATGTTGGCTGTGGAAAATCACCTAGTTTATGAGATCTTTACCAGATATGTTAGATTTTTTAAAAGTAAAGTTGAACGATACTTACCTTAAATATAAATGTTATTTTGCTTTCCAAATTTTATAATTTTTGATCAAAAGGCTTCATGAACCTTGTGCACTACTTAAGAGGTTTTAGTGCATATGTTGGTAGATATACCATTTTGCAAATTTTGGGTGCTTCTTAATGACAATTTCGTGCCCATTCTGCTATACATATTTATTTTACATAATATTTTGTGTCTTTTGTATATTCATCAGTGTTTGTTAAAGTATTGTTTGGCTACCAAGGTATACTATTTACAAAATACCTAGACTTTCTTGATATTTTAAGTTTTACAACTTAGACAGTGAAAAGTATTATCAAAACACAAAAAATTTAATCTACTTTTTTAAGCAATAAATTAATTTCATATCTGATCCAACTTAAGCTAATCCTGTTTCCTGATGTGGAACAATAAAATATTAACATAATTTAGCTTTAACTAACTTTACAATTATATTCTGCAACTGTCAGCAAATATTGAAATAGACAAATGTGATTAATAAGCCACCGACTCACAGTTAATGAGAATAGTGTTAAAAAATTATTAAATCAGATGTCAGCATTTTGTGTGAAGTATAAATATAATCCAACAAGACAAATGCTTATTTCTCTCACATAAACCAATGCTCTTCCTACCTAATATCTTCAATAAAACAATGAACATTACTACAAATTCTTTTTGCTTCTTATTGTTATTTGATCTTTGAAATATTAAATTGCTTCAACAGATTAAACTTGGTAAGCTAAAGTTTATGGGGAAAAAAATTGACATTTTAAAAAAATTGCAGTAACTTCTTTCTTATAATATATATTTTACCTAACTTATTCTTCAAAGTAAAAAGAAGGAAATCTGAGTGATACAAATAGCCAATAAAGCACCAGTAAGCTTCCCATATTTTAGGAGTAAAATCAGCTTGCCTTTATAAATAAAACTATTTTCCCATAATATTGTAGCTTTTTTCCACTTGCATTTATAATTTTTTTTTCCCCTATTTCTTTAATCAGTTTAGAATGCTAGGCCAACAACTTTATAATACCAGCCAATGGCAAAAATTTTTGATAACCTCACTCAATTTCAAGCAGGATTTTACTGGGTATTTCACACTACTTCATGGAGAATACAAAATAGATAAAAAGAAATAATCCACATTGTCGTGTATTTTAAAATTATGTCGGTTTGAGAGCAATCAAAACAGACTGTTTGTTGAAAACCCAGACCAGCCGAGTACATATAGCAGCTGGTTGAGAAGCTGGTAACAAGCTGTTTGTTGCAATATCAATATATTTATATAGTTTAATTAAATAAATAGTATTTATAAATATAAATAAAATTCTCATCATTGATGATACAGCTTCATCAGGCCATCTTAGGTTTTCTCTGTAGTTCCTCTTTGTGGCTACTTCGCCAGTTTTGTTTTTCCCATCGACATCAAACCATCAAAGTTATATGCAAATTATATTTAACAATGAAAAAAATTTAATCCAATTGGACTTCCAGAATTAACATTTAGTTAAAAAAATAAAATGTGCTCATTTAGTTAGAATTTGAGTTGTGATAATTTTTACATTTGTTTAAAATGTCAAAGCTGAGTTCAATAATTGACATGCTCACAAAAACACATTTTGATTTTATTAACATGATTTTAATAATGCTTTTTCAACTTTCAAACCTGTAATGTTATATTTTTTATATTAATATAATAAAACTAGTTTATAACCATTGAAAATTAATGATGCAAGATACCGTATGTGCTTGTATAATTTTTTTCAGATATTGTTTTTACTTCCACTCAAACCAGAAAAATACTGAATAATGAAAAAAGAAAACGAAGAAATAAATTATCATTAAAGGAGAAAAATAATTATTTTTTATTAATGTATTAACATTAATTGAATGGAAATGAAAAACAGATGTTTCTTATAATAAATCTAATAGAATATTTCAGTATAAACCACATATTTTAGAAATTTTTTTTTAGCAAATTAACTGAAATCCACATTTGAATCCAAACTAAAAAGCAATATAATTAACTGTGAATCCAGTTTTGAAAACATATCTAAAGAATTCCAAATTTGTTGATCAACTGCCCATTGCTGAAATATTTTTCCTCTATACAGAAAAGTGTTGAACTTATTGGATCTTACCATAGCCCTTTTAGTTAGGTGACAGTTTGCTTACAACAATGGTAATATGAATAGCTGTTGTTATAACATAGTTAAAAAAGAGTCTATTCATCTTCGCTTCTACAGAGAACATTTTAATAAGAACAGTGTAGCTGAATATTGGACTTGTCTTATTCAATATTTTTCACCAGATACTGGGGCCAGGATACCCCTCCAAAAAACTTTGCATCATGATTACTCGTGAACCCTTTTGGAATAAGAATTAAATACTTACCAAATTTCAGCTTCCTAGACTTAACGGTTTTTGAGACATTTTTGTCTCAACATTGAATCGCACACATATGGATAAATTAAAAACATACTAATTAACAATAAAATCAAATATATAAATTTAATTTGTTTATTTTTCAAAAGTATACAGCTAAAATTCTTAGATATAAGAAATACAATATTTTATAACAGATTATGTTCAACAAATATGAATATTTTTTTAAAACAAAACTAGATCCAGTCAAACTTTTTTTAAAATATCTAGTCCATACTTCAATTCAGAAAAACCTGTAAAAAATAAAATGTATACAGTTTTAAAGAATTCTCATTTTTAACTATTTTACAAAATTAAATGAATAGAATATCAGCAAAGGCCTGACATAAACCACACATGTCTTCATTTTTTTTTCTGTTAGGAATACTTTTTTTTAAACTTTAAAATTATATTTGAAATTTATGCATTTGGATTGATATATACCATAAAGCAGTAGATTTTGATCATAAAAGTGAGGTTTTCAGTTCTATCGTTATTCGTACCTGATAAAAAAAAGTAACCACTGGCTGTCGGCTAGTTATACAAAAATGCAATTTTCTACAACCAAATATGACTTTTATGCAGGAGAAGCTGATTAAAAATAGTGTTGCTATCGTAGCTTCTATGAAAATTTTCAAAAAATAATGTTTCATGGACAATGAAAATGCTTATAAAATATTGGAATGATATGAAGCTTTAACTTTAGTGGCAACAAGTTGCTAAATCTTAATCCCCATTAGCAGGGCATATTTCATGTTATGTTTTGCGCCAACGGCCCTACAGTGCTGAAAACACCGGTTCTTGTTAGATCACCGAAGTGAAGCAGCATCGGGGGCAGTTAGTACTTGGTTGGGTGACCACCTGGGAACACCGCGTGCTGTTTGCACATTTCGAGCACGGTAGCCCGATGGTTTGCGCTGGATTTGCACGCTGCAACAACTGCCGCCGTGTTCATGCAGAGTACAATCACGTTAAACATGTGGGTCCGAAAGTCCTTTCGAGAGGTTGGTGGAAGGGAAGGAGGGTACGGTCTCTGTGGACACCCCCCCACACACACTGGGTTCCGGTCTAAATTGTGTGGCCCTTCCCGACTGTCCAAACAGTTACCATACACCTTTCTGGTACCGGCCGTCTGATTAGTTGCTCATGTTCTCTGGATGAGTCGGACGGTCTGGGTCTCAACAACATGTTGTGTTTATATATATATAATGGTCATTTAATGGTCTTCTTTTTATGCAATATGTTTACAAACTGATCATTGTGAACACTCAGGGCTGTGCAGTCGTTAGTAAAAATATACAGATACTGACTCCTAAATTAAACTATGTAAAAGTAATTTTATCTTGGAATATTAAATTCTTTTATTGGTCAAAATAGTTTTAAAAAATCATTAAATATTTACCAATTAAAAAACTAATGAATTGAAAAATTAAAAATTGCTATCTATGACAGTCACTGTTTTAGCAATAACTTTTATAAACAAATAATATGTGAGCACTGTTTTATTTAGATATAAGTTGCTATACTACACTACCTAAAAATAAAATGTGACCTGTGCAAACTAAATATATGCACCCCCTATTCAGTAGAATAGGCTGTGCTAACAAAGAAAATATTAAAATGCAGCTTAACCATATTAAAAATATGGCATGTGCTACTACTTGGTATCATAGCTTGCATATGTCCTAAATAAACACCTTGTGTGTGGGCAATAAATGTACTTGATATGTTGATGCATAGTGGTGGTGTCCCAAGCTAGCAGTAACTTTTTAAGACAAATGAGTTATGTATTACATGTGCAATATATGAAACAGATTAAATCTGTCTTACGATGAATGCAGTTTAAATTCAATTTGATCCTTTTCACAATAGTTGCAATTTAATTTGAAACAGGTCATTTTCACAAGATACAATTTAAATCTAAAACCAGTAACCTTTACAGCTGATTTCAAATTGTTTAGCTTGCTTATATAAAACTGAAAATCAGAATAACATTAGCATTTATTCTAAGAAAGTTTAGTTGACTATTGTAATGAAAATTAACTAATGATTTGACTAATTGATTATTGTAATGAAAATTAACTATTGATTTGACTAATTGATTATTGTAATGAAAATTAAAATTTTCAAAACTTTAATTTCAAAAATGCTAAATTAAATTTCTTGAATATATGTTTTTACTTAGTGAGCTGCTTGCATGCCTACTGCACAGGTCAGGTGTTTCCAAACGATCATCGGAAAGTCCTTGAAAATGAAATGACTAACCCACATGTGTGTGTTTAAGAGACTGATAACCAAATCACAAGAATTCAAATTGCACATTATGAATTAAAATGACTACAGCAAAATAGTATTTATATGATAGATGTGTTTGTCATTATAAAAATTTACTTAGCATATATTATAAATATGGAACAGTTTACCCCACAAAGTCCTATATACAAGTATTTGACTTTTAACAGCATAGCAACATCAAACGTTTACTTAAATTCATCCATTTTACACTTTTTAATCACCAATTAAGGAATTTCTAATTTACAGTATATCAACTAGGAATAGTAAATGCCAAGCACTGAAATTAATGTGATAAAGACATACCGTAACTTCTTCACAATCTTAAGGGATCAGAGCAGAGATGTCTGCTGACATCAGCAATAGATTTTTCAGTTCCTTCAAGAAATAAAGGGCTCTTTCTACACACTTTAAATTCCTGTAACAAATTAAATCAGAATTAGTATCACTTTATAACCCTTGGTAAAAAAAAGCACATCAAAACTGCTTGTACTCAACTATTAGAATGAATATTTTTAAATTATGGTATCTAGCTGTAGATAAAAATTCATGGTAATAAACGTCAGACTTGAACTTGAATACCACACGCACCTTGAAAAATATTTCTAAATAGATTTTCTATCAATATTTCTGTTTATCAATATTGATAGAAAATATATAAAAACACGTATCCATCACTTCAAATGAGAATTTGTAAAAAAAAATTAAAACTTCAGAATCCAAATTTGTGGAAACATGAAAGAAAAAAAAAGGTCAAATAATACTATTTATTTTACCTGTTAAGTTTTTACTACAATTAAAATACAAATGACTGTTAATTTTTTACGATGATTCAAATATACATTTATAAAAATATATGCACAGAAACTTTTGTAAACTGGAATTAAACTATCTAGTGGTATAACGACACACATTAAGCACCCCACCCCACAGAAAAGATGTGATCTCGCAGTACACAGCTAATGTACTTCAAGTAATGCATGATATGAGTGTCCCACCATCGAAACCTGTAGATTATTACTTCAAAACAAAATTATGAATGTTTATTTCACGACCAAAAACAGTCTACTTTTTCAGCTAATCCAGCAATCCGACTTGAAATATGGCACACCCCATCCTAGTCAAGTTGATCAGATATACAACTCAATACCAATTTTACTTCTTACCTAAATTAAGACCGGTCTTGGCTATGTCAAATTTTCCAATTTGATGTAGATTTGGGCTAGTCTAAATTTTCTAATTTAATACAGGCTTGGGCTGGGCTTAATTTTTAAAATTTTTTGGGTCTAGTCAGGCCTTAAAACTTTTGTTCTGGACTTATTTTTTAAAAGTAAAGTAAAATAAATTATTTTAATATATAAAACATTCCCCATTGTATTATGTTAAATAACAACTTTCACATAAGTATTAAATATGCACAAATTCTGTATTCACACAAGTTAGCAAAATGAAAACATGACAAATCTAATTGTAATGCTGCATAATATGCTATAACATTCTGCTAATAACGAGTGAATAATTCAGGATAAGAAATTTCAGCTCAGAGTTCATTCACCAAAAGTTTTTCACATACCAGTATCATAGGGCGCGGTATCATAGGTATCATAGGTACCAGTATCATAGGTATCATAGGGCGCGGTAGCCCATTGGTTAGCGCGCTGGAGTTGCACTCGGTAGGCCCGGGTTCGATTCCAGCCACTGCCAAAACTGCCGCCGTGTTCATGCGGAGTACGATCACGTTAAACATGTGGGTCCGAAAGTCCTTCCGAGAGGTTGGTGGTAGGGGAAGGAGGGTACGGTCCCTGTGGATGCCTCCCCCACTGGGTTCCGGTCTAAATAGGGTGGCACTTCCCGACCGTCCAAACAGTTACCTTACACCTTTCTGGTAGGTCGGACGGTCTGGGTTTCAACAACATACCAGTATCATATAAATATAATAGCTGTGCTTCACTCTTTTGGCATTTTTTCTCGAAAAAAAAAAAAAATAATAATTGCAGTAAAATTTATAGAAAATTATGTAAAAAAATTAACATAAATATATACATAACATATCAACGATTAAGATGTTGCTTACAGATGTAATGGACAAAATGTTGTTAAACAAATATTGATTTACAATTGCAAAATCTGCAAGTCCCTATTTTCAAGATACCCGGAATATACACGTAAAATGCGAGTAAGTACAAACCGCCTGTTACACAAAAGTGTATTGGCACTCAGTCACTGGATAGAAGAGAACATACATTTTATATTAACAGTGGCAAATCATGGGAGAATGTGGCCCCGGCAATCTTTTCTGAAGAGCTCCCCTCCCCCTAACAGCCAGTTTGAAAAAAAAAGAAAAGTACTTAAAAATAAACACGTTGAATCTCGTTATATACAAATCTTGCTACGCTTTTCTTTTCATCTAATAAACATACTTGAAATATTTGCACCCAAAAGTTTGAACAGAAATTAAATTAAAATGAGAATAATAATATTTTATGAAAATATTAAATGACACAAGTGTTTAAATATTATATTTTTTTTTTTTTAAACTGTGCGGTAAATATTGATACTACAGCACAATACTAAGGAAAGAGTTAAAACTTCTTAGGGTACTTTAAATTGGACGTTTTCTGGCTTTCTCTGCAACAAAGTGTCAATAACATGTAAAATTTAACGTTTCAACAAGGTCATTTTCAATGCTAAGAATTGACAGATGATTTAGCCTCTTTTCAGTCCTTACGCTTCTTAAGTTGTTTCTGATTAGTTTTAATTTAGAGAATGACCTTTCCCCACTAGCGTAGGATATCATCAAACACAGATAAGTATGAAGTACTATTTTAACATTTGGAAACGCTTGAATTATGTTTTCTCCACATAAATACGAATACAAACACTTTAAATCCACTTTTTGGGATTCATTTTCAAGTTCGTCCTTATTTCCTTCTTCACTATTAAAAATCTTTAAGAAATTTTTTTTTCTTAAAGATTTTTTACTTTTATTTTTCGAACAAAATGAGGCCCTCCTCTGAAATGAGGTCCCTGGCATTCGCCCGTATGTTAATTCACCACTGCATCTTAACTACTATTACTATTTTGCACGAAACAAACAAATATATAGTTACAGCCTGCATATCGTGTTAACTGTCGTATCAAGTAGTCTATCGTATTAAGTAGTCTCAATTGTATATACTATCACAACCTTCATAGTTTGGACGAGGACTCTGTGTTGAAGTTAATAGATGCTAATATAAATGCCAAAATAAATTGTGTAATAAAAAAATTACGGAAGTGTATAAGATTCCCAAATTTGCATGCCACATAACAAATATGCTATATGTGAAGTCTGCAACAAAATATGGTTTGGGTTGTTCACTTTATTCACATAAGAATACAAAATATGGAATGCTTAAAAAGTACACACAACATTACACTTAGGACTCAAAAACATACAAAACACATTATACAAATAATAATTATTTAAACCATTGTTTTCGGATATTAATTTAATCATAAGTTATTAAAAAACTGTTATGTCTAAAGGGAATTTCAACAATTTATAAATAGCATCACATACACATCCTGACAGATTCTTCATGAAAACTATGTGAAAAAGTATGACATCGCAAAACTTGAAATGCCGATAAAGTCCGGAAGGGATTTGTTAATAGTTTGTATGTATTGAAATATATAATAGTAACTATTATGGTTTATAAAAGATAATGATTCATTGAGCACCCATGAATTTCACTCTAGTTCATCTTTAATTTCATCTGTGGCTACGGCCCTGAACCATTGAATTTACCAGATTACAGATCACTAAGGCAACTTAAAAGATTTTACTTTCAATTATCTAAATTACCTTAATTTCATTTATATAAATGTTTTCTCACAAAATTGGTTAAAATTCGAATTTCTTTTATTATGGATAGGCGCCTTCAAAAGTCATTTTCACTACACCTGATTTTATTTCCACACGGCCGCTCTAAGCAATTGCCTATAATTGCCCATACCGGGCACCACACGGCCGCCCTAAGCAATTGTCTATAATTGCCATACCGGGCAAATATAGACAAAAGCACCCATAAATATTTTCCATATTGTATTTATCTATACGTAGCTCAAAACTTTATCTTAACATCTGTGCTAGAGGTGGGTTGTTAGTCATTACGGTTGTTAGTGCATATCGTTTTTAAATTTCCATATTAGTTATATATATATATATATATGTATTAAAAAACGGTACAATTAAAAATACATCTACTTACTGCGCTAGTGCAGTACATAAATAAGATGATATTTATATGTAATAAAGATGAATTATAATAGAATTATTGAAGAGAAACAGTAAATCAATTGTCTCGAATTTACAGATTATCAGATAAAAAGTTTCATCAATTACATATAACAACCTTATTCAAACTAGTAAATTATACTTTTATCCATTATATTTGGTTAGCAGTATAGTAAAAAGTTTAGGGTAACACAGAGTTATTCATGCATTTTGTCATGTCTAAATCACTATAGAATTTTAATAATTTTCCAATTTTTCCCTTTTATTTACTACCTGATACTTATGGTTATATTTTCTTTTATTACGCATTTCGTTATACTTGTATCAACTAACAGAGCATTTTGCCAGGAGATAGATGTAAGGAATCGGTGGAAGGCGGAAGGCCTTGCCTAATTTCTGTAATCGATTCTCTATTCAATACATATTTTATTATTTTTTTATTTTTATTTTATAGTGTTAATAATGATTTTCATTTTTATCTATATGTATTAATAAGCACTTGTTGTATTTTTAATGCAGATAATCTGGTTTTTACACTTTCTAATATGTACTTTAGAATGGATTTACTATTTACAATTATTATTAATATCTTTATGAAAGACAGATAGAATACGATAAAAGTACGATGCAGCCTTTGTAATCCTAAGCCTCTGTTTGTGTTTTTGCTCATATTCAGACATAATTTTGACATAATTTGGGATTCCTACGCAGCAAGTGTGCCCCTATTTAAAACATGTTATTGACTTTTTTTCATATAAACTGTTTATAAGGTTCAGGCATCCCTACCCACTATGCATTTCATCCTTTGCCCTCCTCAACAGAATGAAGAAAGCAGTAATACATAGATGTGCGTTCATAAATAAATAAATGCTCTCGTGGACTGTGTATTGACGAGAAGGTACTTTGTGACGCTACTTAAATTTTGGTTGTCCGTTCATAATCTATCTATCTATATATACCAATTGCCAACTGTCCTTCTGTTTGTCCGTCATGCTTTTTTTAGGCACTTTCCGAATACATAGAGACTTGCAATTTGGTACACGGGTCGATCGTTCGATAAAATCACCTAAAAAATCGAATTTTTCAAAAATTTTGTGTAGAGGGCTGCTCCACACCAACATGTTAGAAAAGTGGAATGATTGGAAAGCATACTTTGCAATGAGATAGAGACTTCAAATTTAGTGTATGGGTAAACCGTTCGAAAGGAAGAAAGTGTGCAATTTCAGATTTCCAGTATTTGTTACTTTAGGGGGTGTCACACACCAAAATGTCCGATTTACCTAATAAATGATAAACGCCTACATTAAAATTTGATTTATGGGCTAATAATTTAATATAAACCCAAGGCGAATAGAATTTTTCATAAATGTTCATTTAAACGGGTGATTCACATAAAATATTCGAAAGGTGAAATGATAACATTTGCATGCTTCAGTATGAGATATAAACTTAAAATATGATGTACGGGTAGATAGTTCGAAAGGAAGAAAGTGGGCAATTTCAGGCTTCCAATATTTCCTTCGTCAGAGGGTTCCTCACACCAAAATTTTCGATTTTCCGAATAAATGCGATACGTGAATTATTAAAAAATGTACGTTAATCGGGGTTGCTTATTGTGAGACCGTTGATTTACAACGGGTATTCGGCTAGTAAACACCTATTTATGTATTAGTTAAAAAAGCACGGTAATATTTACATCCGTTTGCGTCAACATACTTATGTGAAACTGCTTTTTTTGCTTTCATCATTATAAAAACCGTACATTTTTAGATAAACTAGAAGTTAGATGATCTCAGAGAAACGATCTCAAATATAAATCGAAAAATGGAGAGCTTTTAAACTCAAATTTCTCATTTGGACTGTCAAATATTGTATGTAATTTTTTTTTCTATTAATAACATTCGATTTTTGTTTCAATATATAAATATATAGATTTAAGCTCAACTTTCCCATTAGGACTGTTCAAACAAGTGCAAATTTTTATTAACAGCATTTTCTTGTTTCAATAAATTCTACTATTTCTAGCTAGACGAAGCATTTACTTTAAATTGCTAAAATTTACTAATATTGGCGAATGCAAAATAAATACTTTTAAAAATATATATTTAATTATAATTTTTAATCCCTTTTACTTTCCCTGCAATACATGGTAGTGAATAGAGAAAGTATTGGAATCATGCCGAAAATCACAACTCGAGTTTTCGACGGAAATACACGTTTCGAGACCTCTAGAATACGAAAAAACTTTTTTGTGTGACATCTGTGTGTGTGTCTGTCTGTGCAATAAATGTATCCACTCTAACTCAAAAACTAATGGACCAAATTTCATAATATTTGGTAGGTCAGTCACTTGGGTATGACCCTGGTGCTGATTAGTTTTTGGTACGATTCGTAAAATTAGAACCCGCCTTTTTTTGCGAAATGGCCTGCAAAAATTTCATGTATCCACTGTAGCTAAAATACTAATTGACCAAATTTTAGAAAATTTGGTAGATAAGTTACTTGTAGGAAACTTTGGTGCTGATTAGATTATGGTACCATTCGGAAAAGAACAACCTGCCTTTTTTTTACAAAATGGCCCGCAAAAATTGCCGAAATTAAAAAAAAAAAAGACTACGTATGCTTAAATGTATCAATTAAATTCTTATTTTATAAGGCAAGTTTTGATGAGGAAAGAATATAACACACTCTATTATACTTTAAGATTAACCGTCCTCAAGATATTTCAGATTTCTTGAATTTTTTAGAAAAATGCCCAATTGCCAAATAAAAACAAAACATGAATAAAAAAATGCAAATTTATTGTTATTTTGTGCAATTAAACTCAATCTAAAGAATTATTAAGGAAATAAAGAAAATATTAATTTGAGTTTGCAAGGAAAATCATGTGCTGCCTACATCAGATTTTTACTTTCCCTGCAATACACATAGTAATGTATTGAATACACATAGTAATGTAGGGAAAGTATTGAATTATGTCGAAAATCGTAACTGAAGTTTTCGACGGATCTACACGTTTCGGGACCTCTAGAACACGAAAACACTTTTTTAGCGTGACGTCTGTGTGTGTGTCTATCTGTCTGTCTGTGCAATGTATGTATCCATTCTAACTCAAACATTAATGGACCGAATTTCATAAAATTTGGTAGGTTAGTCACTTGTGTGTGACCCTGGTGCTGATTAGTTTTTGGCACGATTCCGGATAAAACAACCTGCCTCTTTTTGCGAAATGGCCCGCAAAAATTGCCTGCATCCACTCTAACTGAAAAAGTAATTGATCAAATTTTACAAAATTTGGTAGATAAGTCACTTGTGGGTCACCCTGGTGCTGGTGGTTTTAATACTATTCGAAAAAGAAGATCTCGCATTTTTTTACAGAAAGCCCGTAAAAATTGGATGTATCTACGCTAATTCAACTAATCGACTAAATTTCATAAAATTTGATAGATAAGTCACTCGTGGGCGTCCCTGGTGCTGATTAGATTTTGGTACGATTCGAAATAAATGAACCTGCCTTTATTGCGAAATGGCCCGCAAAAATTGTATCCACTCTTGCTGACAAACTAATTGATCAAATTACACAAAATTTGGTAGATAAGTCGCTCGTAGGATACTGTGATCAGGGTTAGATTTTGATACGATTCGAAAAAAAAGAATTTGCCTTTTTTTTTTTTAGCGAAATGACTCACAAATCTAATATTTTCCATCTAAAATAAAATACTACCTGTGCAAGATAGTGAAACTCTGAAATAAATGACTAAAATTGATGAAATATATTAATTATATACTTGTTCTACATATAATATTTGACAATTAAGAGAATAAATCTGACCGCATGACTGTAGGATAAACCGTTCTCGAGATATTGTAGTTTTTGGAATTTTAAGGACCTGAAGAATTTAAAGTGAATTAAGTTGGCAAAAGAAACGAAGATGCAATGAAAAAAAAAACGAATTGGATATAATATCAGAAAATTATCCATATTATTCTCGGCAATTGAACTTAATTTAATGCATAATGGAATACAAAATTACAAAATGAATTTGAATCTGCAGGGAAAGTCATGTGCTGCTCACATCAGATTTTTATTTACATAGGTTGACTTGGAGTCTCCTAAATAAAATAATGCTTGAATGGGATCGCACCAACGAAAATGTGACGCACCACTGATGTGAATGATATTTAATACTGAATTAAATAAATAAAAGGACTAAGTTTCTTATATTTGTATTAGACGTCAATTGCTTCCAGCTGTGTAATTGTTTTACAGACCGAGTTCGCTGCTTAGTTCGGTTGGGTAAAAATTGCATGTGTTCTACTCCCCATACTGCTATACTATAGATTATTATAACAGTAAATGATTTTTTTAAAAATCCGATTTTGAAAAAATTTGCATGTGTGTTTTATTGTTCTAAAACGGACATCGTTGATGAGAGCGGTCGAAATGAAATTATCCTACCCATGAAGCAATAATCGTAGCACAAACAGACGTTCAAATATATTTCCTCAAATGGAACTGCTTTTTATGAAATGGCCAGATACTTTTTAATGTTTTTTGAAGCGTTGGAGCAAGTAACTAAGATTATTACTTTTGACACGAATTATTTTTCTCTGTGTCTGCTATATCCAATGATACGTCATCTAAAACATATCCGAATTTCAAATAAAATTTACAAATTTGAGTTATGTCTATAGATACATTCTAAAGAAATATAAGTTACATTATTTCTCTAATAAATCTAATAATTCAAGCATATTGCGTTAGAAATCTTTGAATTATTATTACAATTATTATTATTTCATAATAGTGTATATACACACACACACATATATATATTCCATTGATATTTGTTGATAATCTTCAGCTTGATGACTAGAAATGTGCATTTCCTTTTTCCCATTTAATCGATGATTCTCTATTTAATAATTATTTTTATTATGTAGGCATATTTTAAAGTTAGAGTTTTATGAGTTGCAACTTCTCTCTATTCTATCATTGAATTTTCAAACTATTATATATATATATATATATATATATATATATATATAAATTATTAAATCCAATAATTTATTTATTTATTTTCTTATGCTATTTCTGATGCAATTTCTTGCTGCATATTTTTGTCCTTTATTTATATCTATCTGTCATAGTTTCAAAGACATTTCAAGTGAAAGTAAGAAAAATATAAAAAGATCTCGCTCAGACAGATAACTTTTTAAAGTTTTTTCAAAAAACAAGTTCAAAATATTAAATTAATGAAATTTTTTTTATATATTTTTAATCTAGAACAAGAAAAAATATTTACATTTCTATTTATTGGGTTCGGCAGTATATGCGTCCAAAGCGTTTACATTTTTCCTAACGCTTCGATTTCCGCCACAGATCTAAGCATAGATCTTATTCACACAGCTAATATGCGCTAAGTATAGATGTTATTCACATTAAAATATAAGCAAGTTAATTTTAAAAATAAGTTATTTTAGTGTCAGATTCACAAGAATGATGTTAACAGATTTTTCGCATAATATTGCATATGGACAGTGATATATTGAATGATATTTACTACTTTTTTTTTTTTTATGTAATTGTTTTACCCTACTGAAGAATCACCTTTTCCCTCGGGCCTCACTATTCGCAAAGAAGGGAAAAAGTAGAGCAGTAACCCTCCCTCTTTCGGAACGTCATAAATCACTTGTCTAATTAAAGACACTTTAAGTGGACAGACACATAGGGTTTTTCCAACTATGAAACCTAAACATGTTTGACGCCTTTTCCTAGCTGTTTCATTACCAGTGTTTCTTTCAGGCATACCTCGGATGGGGTCGAGTATTCGCACTCCCGGAGACATTTTATGTTAACCTAGTTTCTATGTATGTGACATAATATTTAGATATATTTATATAGGACAAATAGAAAATTTGCCCTCCCCCCCTCTCCTCTAAAATTTCATTCGCCTTCCCATTCTAAAAATCGTGAAAGAAGTTCACTACTGCCCGCATAGGGTAGAGCCCGGGATGGTTCTCAAGAAAAAATAGGTGAGAATGTGTACATCACATGTATAACCAATGGGGCTGAATCAGTGAATTTTCTGAATAAGAAAAACCCATAATATTTGTGGCAGCTAACATGTCCCCCAAAAAATCGACCATAGATACAGACAGACGGGCATCACTCAAAAACGAGTGAAAACGTGTTCAGAAGGTCCTGAAACATATATTGGAATCACTAGAAAAATTTCGTGAAAACACTACGTATAAGAAAATAAAAATAGGTGTAATATCACGAGAATAACGCAAGTTAGCGTCTATAGAAATGTCATTCCCTTTTAAATAAAAATTAGCATATACAGTGACCGCCGCTTATAAGAAACACGTTCGTTTCGCTCGTTTTGTTTCTTATAAGCAGTTGTTTCTTAAATCCGGAAATTTTTTAAATATCGTTCTTCCATTGTAAATACTAACTATTGAACACAATTTTACAGAATTTAAAAGATAAATGTATATAAGTAAAATATTAGTACATACATAATACATTTGTAAATTGAGTTTTGCATTCAAAAATATTTCTTATTTTACGAATTAAGCCTTACAACTTAAAATATTATCTATATGTATGCATATACTAGTATGTAATTAAATAAGAATAAAAAGTAAAACTCATAGGTCGTTCATTTATGTATAAGAGCATAGTACATTTTCATACATACCGTAATCTATTACTGAGGAACAGCAAAAAATTTATCCAGTGTTGTTTGTGCTAATGAGTCTGTGATTAGTTTACGTACATCCATTTCTAAATCATAAAATAGTCCATAAACTTTTTCTGATGCCCCTCTATGTTCAAGAGTTTTTCTAATTATAGTTAGGGCTTCTCGCGACTGTTTGGCTGTAGGAAAATTTTCTTCTTGTGGAACGTCGTCTTCATTTTCTTCTTCATTGCAAACATTCTGAATTTCCGCCACTATGTCATCATCACTTTTTTCTTCAGATGTTTGTAAATTTTCATCGATGTGAATCCATTCTTCGAAATGTGCTTCTAATTCTTCTACATCTTCTGCTGGTATGTCAACATTATTTTTCAAAAATCCTGCTTTACGGAAGCAATTAAAAATGCATATGTCAGAAACATTTTTCCATGCGCCTGCGATCATATGGATAGCATCAAGCAAGGTTATTTTCTTGCTTATTTCGCAAGCCGATCCTTTCTCTTCATCAATTGCATCTACTATTTTCTGTCGCAAATTTGACCGATACAGGGTTTTAAATGCTTTAATAATTCCTTGGTCAAGAGGCTGTATGATGGAAGTTGTATTGGGTGGCAAAAAACAAAGTTCAATGTTTGTCAGCTGTACTACAGGATGAGCCGAACAGTTGTCAAGGATTAAAAGAATTTTTTCTCTTCCCATCAGTTCCCTGTCCCACTTTAACAAAAAGTCTTCAAAAATTCTACTTGTCATCCAGGCATTCTTTGAATTTTCGTAGATCACTGGCAATTTTTTTATTCCACTTAAACAGCGCGGACGTTTGCTTTTGCCAATAACTAAAGGGCTCTTTTTTACAGTTCCCGTCATATTTGTTGTTAACAGAACTGTAACTCGATCTTTTTGTTTTTTTCCAACGGAGGATAGATCATTTTTGAACATCATTGTATACTCGGGCATCGCTCTAAAATAGAGCCCAGTCTCGTCAGTGTTAAAAATTTGATGAGGAGCGTATTTTTCTAATAGAGGTGGTAAGCTTTGCGTAATCCATGAAGATGCCGACTCGGAGTCCGCGTCCTGCTTCTCTCCATAATTTTTTTTGTACACAATGTTATTTCGTTCTTTCCAGCGGCTTAACCAACCATCAGTCGCACGGAACTCTTTTTCTCCTAATTTTTCCGCAAAATTTTCTGCTTTTTTCAGTAAAATTGCCCTACTGATAGGAGCGTTCTTTAATCTGGCGTTAGAAAACCATTGTAAGAGTGCTTCCTCTATAGCAGCTGCCTTTCCTTCTCGTTTCCGTTTTCTTTGAAGATTACAATTTGGCGTCAAAATTTCATTTCTGCCTTTCAGGATTTTACATAATGTTGAGTGCGGAATTTCTAATGCAGAAGCAGCTTCTCTTTGACTACACAGAGGTAGAGAATCATACTTTTTAAGTAAACTTTGCTTTTCAAGCAAAGTAAGGGTTTTTCTCTTTTGCGACATGCTTCCACTAGCAAAACATAAAATGACTAACTAAAGCTGTACGAATCTTATTTGAGTGCATAAGCAGAGATGCCTTTCCTTATCAGTATGTTTCCTTAACTGCCAAAAGATTAAAACTCGTTTCTTACTGGTTTGGGGTTGTTCCCCCTAAGCCTTTCTACAGAGAAATTCTCTGTCATCCTTTGTTACATAGCAAACTCCCACCCCCTCCCCGTACGCCCAGAGACAAGAAATAACAACTCGTCCTTCAGTTAACCTTAAACAAATGGATTTTTTTCTTTTTTACACCCGCGTCGCAAGGAAATCAACAAATTTTCTGTAGAAAACTGTTTCTTATAAGCGGAATCGTGTTTCTTATAAGCGACACAATTTTAATGTTAAAATGAAGTTTGTATTTGTTTCTGTCGTTTTGGGTCTTATAAACGGCTGTTTCTTATAACCACTGAATCTTATAACCGGCGGTCACTGTAAAATGTTTCTATAGTATTTTTAAGATAGTTAATTTGTTATAATATTTTACGATTTGAGAATAGCATGTCTAAAAAGTTGAGGACTTTTATCTGGTACAATCTGCCTGAAAATAAACTTTTTACCTTTACTCATTGAAATAATCGTACAAAATTTCATTTAAATGTTTCAATTTGCTTAAAAGATATCCTGTCAAACAAGCAGACACATAGACATAATTGAAGAAACGAGTTTTAGTGGATTAAGTAAGCAGTTGTGGTCACTGAATAGTGACAAATTTCTTTAATTTGTTAAAAAATACAGAATGGCGTATCATCGCTAAGACAGCAAATCCGTTACTATATGCAAATTCTTTACTAAGAATTTCTTTTAGTTTCGAGTCATCTATTACTTTCCTTATATATATAATGTATAAGGAAAGTATTGTGACGGGGTCGAAAATTCGAATTCGAGTTTTCGACGGGAGAGCACGTTTCAAGCATCCCTGATCACGAATCAAACATTTTTGAAGTGATGTCTGTGTGTGTGTATGTGTGTGTGAAAGTATGTGTGTGTGTCAGTGAGTCTGTGGAGACGATAACTGACGAACGAATGGACCGATTCGAACCAAATTTGGTACAAAAATCACAATCCGTAAACACTGGAAGCCTATTGTTTTTATACGTGATCGAATGTTCAGAACCCCCCTAAATTTTCGAATGAAATTTTGAAAAAATCGTTAAAAAATCAAAACCGCTAATAAAGTTACGCAAATAGACATTTCTTATGTAATTTTTCATTAGAAAACGATTGGCATAAATTTTAGAACGCTAACATGAACCGTTCTCGAGATATTGTACATTTTTCAAAAAAATTATGAAAAAGTCACATAAAAAAAAAAATCCTATTGAGAAACATGTTCACTTTTCATATGTAATACCATGCGATAAATTGAGTGACATCATTCTCGTGGATCTAGCTCGTTCCATTCATGAAAAAAGATATTTTGAGTAATACTTTTGTATTTGAACGCCAATATTCATTTATCTGCTGTAAGAATAACTTATTTTTTTGTTCATTATGCTTGGTGAGATTTTGGCGACGAATTTTGGCGGAATGTCGCCAACTTGGCGACTTTTTGAAATGTTGACAAAGTAACGAAAATCTCGCCAAATGGATAAAAATGACGCTAAATCAATGAAATGACGACTAATTGTCGAAAATTCAATATCTTGGAAAGAATATTAGTATCTGCTATACGAAAAACCTATTTATTTTACTGTACCGTGGTAAATTCATTACGTTATATAAGGAAAGTCATGTGTTGCCCACATCAGATTTTTTTAATTTGTACGCAATCAATTCATTCTATATGGTTTCAAGCGTAGCTAAATCACAAGCCTTTATTGTTTTTCACGCGCTTTATCGTTTTCAATGTACTTTAAGAAGCTGATTCAGTTTGTTATGACTGTATCGCAGATAATTATTGCCACCGGAGTCAGTGGGAACAGTAATTAGTCTAATAAAATTATTTACGAGCAAAATAAACATTTTTCCTGAGTCATGAAAAGAAATGGCTTTTTAAAATAACATGGAAATTTAAAATCAATCCTATAACATTGCCCCATACTTATAATCTACCAAGCTTTCCGTTCAACCTATGGTATTTTGATACCAATCCAAAACATTAATTATAACCGAGTTCATTCAAGCCATACCATTAGCGTAAGCAGTGAAGATTGGGAGTCATCTCCACTCCACCCATTGTTGAAACATATGAGTATATTTCGATATCCATATTTGTATCAAGTTTTCCTTGAAAGTTCCCTCAATTCGATCGTTACCCCCCCCCCCAACTCTGAAATTCTGGCTATGTATATGAACCTTGCTGATATTTTAAGATAATGGTTAAAAATCCTATAGCATTACCCCATATTTATAATATACCAAGCTTTCCGTTTAACTGTTATTAATTATATCCGATATTAATTATAAAAGAATAATTTAATGATCTATAACATTATCTTTGCTCGATCAATATTTCAATGTCAATCAATCGTTCAACATCAATCAATATTGATAATTAATATCTTAGAAATATGTCTAAATGAAACTCAATCAAGTAATCAATCAGTACGTGGTTTTAAATATATCATCATCATAAAGAGACATCCAGCTATATAATCATCAGTAAAATCAGTACCATTTACATTGCATTTCATTGCACTGCACGTAGTCAGAGAGTGATCATATTTATCCCGAAATCGCTACATTGGCGACAACACACACAAAATAATCCCAGATTCATGACGTCATAGAGATTTCCGGACTACCATACTTGGCAGGTAATCGCCTATATTGGCGATTCAGTGCATATAACGGCGCATTTGCGGAAGCTCAACCATATTTAATATGGTCATAATGAATAACTGAGTGCGATTATATGTTATGTTTCTATAAAATATTTGCAATAAATTTTACTCAAACATCCATTAATTGAGAGCGTACTAGTTTACATTGTTTAACATTAGAAATAGGGAAATTACTTTAATCACAGATATACATTTATAAATTGGATCCAGTCAGGTCATTTTGTACAGATCTAAATTAGTAAATTGGGCGATCGGTATACATTAAAATAAAATTTTATGACCACACGTTCAAATGAACAAGTGATCACACAAGTAATTTATCTAATTATCGTCAAACTGGTATAGATTTAACAGTAAACTTCCCATGTTTCCTTTAAACAAACAAATCATAACTCACCAATCGGAATATTTTTCATATTGTCTGCTGTATATCCGAAATCATTCTTGCATTGGGAAATCCTCTGCTCGAAGTGACGGCCATCTTGTTTCAAATGAAGCCTTTTCATTGGTGTCCTTTTCAGCGGTAACGCATCACGTGACCAACGCATCCGTTAAACATGAACTTGAACCATGTTCAACGGATGAACGCACGGTCGTGCGTTCGAGCCTGTGATTGGTTGACGTACAGCTCCCAACGGATGGGCAACGTACCAACGCGTCAGTGGAAACCGGGCCTAACACAGCACTTCACAGCCCGAAAATGCAACAAAAGCAAAAGAATGCAGCAAAGAATAAAAGCACAGCACACACGACCCAAAAACAGAAAGCAGGGGGGGGGGGTTAGGAAACAACTCACCGTATGTAATCAAGGTGAAACGAAGCAAGACAGACCACCCGAAAGTACCCATTGAACAACAAGTCACACAGGGAAGAAAGAGAAAAGGGGATAGAGGGGCCGATCTCCAAAGCCTGGAGCAAACTTTTCCGTTGGTGTTTATACTTCCTGCACTCCAAGAAAAGGTGATCGACGGGATCAGCAACATGACATGTGGCATAGAGGGGGAAGGGGACCAGGTTCACCCGAAACAGCACCGTGTTGGTCAGAAGGGTCCTAGTCCGTAGCCAGGCCAGCAGGGTTTCTCAGAAATGGGAAATAGAGTAATTCTTGAAGAACCAACAGTGGGACTCGATATGGCCTAAGTTTGGAAAGTACTTGCTACTGGTTCAGGTGCGGTCTTCCGCTATGACTGTCTTCCTGTTGAGGGAGGCTGCCAAATCTTCCGGGGAAATCCAAGGGATGGAGTTGGAAGTTGTCTGAGTGAGCTTTGGCAAGCCGATCAGCTTCTTCATTGGGGCCAATGCCTTGATGTTCAGGGACCCATACCAATTTGATGGTTCGGCCTTCTGGAGGGTTTTTTCCAGTCTCTTGCTGAGAAAAATAATCACATTTGGGGACTTTTTGTCCATCTTATGGAGAACCTTAAGAACGGACAGGCTGTCAGATAAGATTACTAGTTGCTGCTCTTCGGTCGTTGATTCGGAGATGGCGAGGGTTTCCACAGTGAAGATAGAGTTTAGATGAGAGACAGACTTTGAGCTCCCGCAGTTACCTGAGGCGTTCCAGACTGCAACACTAGTAGATGTTTAGATTCGTCCGACGCTAGACAGGTAGGATTATTCCATGTCTCCCAATGTTCTCTGAAGTGGGCGCAGATAGCCGAGTCAGGTAACTTGGTATCTTGAAACCCGAGATTGTTGGTGTGGATGGTAAGTCCTGGGCAGGGCCATCTATCAGGAGGGGGTGTCCAATGGACCAGGTCAGCTTCGTATAAACCAAAAGTC
This sequence comes from Amaurobius ferox, assembly GCA_951213105.1. Lineage (NCBI taxonomy): Eukaryota > Metazoa > Arthropoda > Arachnida > Araneae > Amaurobiidae > Amaurobius > Amaurobius ferox. The sequence goes on along the minus strand of OX578137.1, from coordinate 76,566,095 downwards.
AGACGTATATCGTCCCACGTCTGAGCAAGAAGACTCAAGGGTGCTCAGGGAGGGACCATTCAGGGTACTTTTGAGAGGGGAGAAGCGTCTAAGCGCTTTGTGTCTAATGATAAAGCGGTGTTTGAGGCACTCATGCCAGCATGACAACTCCCATATCCCAATTTCTCTGCGGAGGATAGGAAGTGGGGTCCACTTATGGAGCCCGGTGGCTACTCGTAAAGCCGCGTTGTAGACGACCTCGATCCTCTTGTCCGTGGTGCAGGCGTTGGAGTGGATGATGCTCCCGTAGTCCAACATGGACCTAATGACCCCATTCACAATGCGGAGCAGGTGTCCGGTGGTAGTCCCCCTTTGCAAGTGGGTGATGTACTTTATATAGTTGAGCTTCCGAAAGCCATGCAAGCGCAGATCCTTGAAATGCTTCTTCCAGGTCATATTCTGGGAAAAGTGGAGACCAAGAATCCGGACAGTGTTGACCCAAGGAATCGTCCGGCTTCACATATCGATGTTGAAAGGGGGCCAGCTTTTTTTCTTTGAGAAATTAATCGCTGAGCATTCTGCAGGGTCGATGGTTAACTTCCAATATCAGCACCACTGTTCAATATTGGTTAATGTTGCCTGGATATTCCGTTTGACCTCTGCCCATTCTTTCCCTTGGGCCAGAACGAAGATATCTTCCGCATATACGACAATTTCGATATTGGATACAGTAGTCTCAAAGATGTCCCACATGTAGATTGTAAAGAGAAACAGAGATATGACAGAGCCCTGAGGAATTCCGCAATAGCTAGCTCAAGAGAGGTATCTTCACCGGACATGAAAGTGGCGATGGGAAACAAATTCGGAAATCCATTTAGCAATCCTCCCAGTGAAGCCTGCTTCCAGCAGTTTAGACAGGAGTCCATCTCTCCAAACTGAGTCATAGGCGGCTTTAATGTCAAGAGAGGCAAGGATTATATATTTTTTTGCAGTTCTTGCAGCCATAATGTCTTCATGGATCTTTGTCAAGGAAGCAGAGCAATCGCGAAAGGGGAGAAACCCATGGTGATTTTCATGGAAAATGTCCTTCGTGAAGATCCTGTGGGTCATACGGGAAAGGATCATTCTCTCCATGACCTTCGCTACCACTGAGAAGACAATAAGAATCAAGATGTGATACAATCAAAGTGTAACGATGTTTTTGTAGGGACAGATAGCAGGGATTTCATTTCCAACAGTCTGTTAGCTGCTTCCAAATGAGTCGTTTGCACAAGAAGTTTGTTGGTTCGAGTGAGTTGCATGTGGGACAATAAATCCGTGGCCCCCCGAGTACGGCCATAAGGTTGGTTTTTAGTTGTTTGGGGTGAGTTAGTTTTAGAAAGAAACAAAGTAAATAAAAAATTACAGATGCTTGGATTAGATGTATCGCAGGGATCACATTTAATTAATTCACTTGTGCTTTTTATCTCTGAAATTAGAAATAATATTAACGAAAAACTTGTTGCCTATGAAACAGCTGTAAAAACATTAAGTGAAAACATAAATAAAGAGTACAGATGTGAAAAAAAAAGAACAAAAATGTTTGCTGACAGTGAAACCAGTTGTGAATTATTAATTGGGAGAGATAAATTTAGAATTGAAATTATGAATGTAATTCTTGATAACTTTATGACAGAATTACAAAAAAGGGGTCAAATATATGAAGAAACCAGTAAAATATTTCAATTTCTGTTTGATATTGGTAACAAGGAATGTGAGAATATTGACACTGAAAGTATTAAAGAAATAACTAAATCTTATGATCAGGATATTACAGATTTATTAGAAAATGAAAGTATACATTTTAAAAAATATTTGGAAATCACTGGTCTTTTAGAGGTACACGTACAATATCTAGACTGTGCCAAAATGCTAAAAATGATATATGAAAAACAGTTAATAGATACATTTCTGAATTTATACATAATTTAAAAATTTTTCCTAACCCTCCCAATTGCAAATTGTGAGGCGGAAAGATCTTTCTCCAGGATGAGCTACATAAAAAAACAAATATCGTAATACTATGAATAATGAAAGATTGGCAGACTTATGCATATTATCAATTGAAAACAATATTACGAGATCGCTCACGTACGATGATGTTATAAAAGACTATGCAAGTAAAAAATATAGAAAAATTAAATTTTAATAAAAAATTGGCAGAATGCCACACCCAATTATAGGTAAATAGCTTGATGGTATATTTATTCTATTTTATTTTATTAAAAATTTTGTTTGTTTATACATTTTTGTTAATAATATTCTTTATTTCTTATGTTTTTTTTATATAAGATATAATGCTTGTCATTTAATACCATTTCATAAATAAATATGTTTCAACTCTGATTTTGATGTTATTAAAAATGAATTTTAAACCCCAATTCAAAGATTCTTAATCTAACAAAAAATGGGGCCCTATTGGACTTCAATAAGCCCTAGGCCCTAAAAAATCTAGATTCGCCCCTAATCATATCCCATACATAATCAATTGGTGACATATTTAGTGAACAGGCAGGCCAAGGATGAAGTGGTATTTGTTGCGCAGTGGAGAAGGTTTGGACATTCCGGGCAACATGTGGTTGGGCGTTGTCTTGTTGGAATATAGCACCAAGAGTGTGCTGAAGGAAGGGTACAACTTCGGCCTCCAAAACCTCCCTGATATAGCGGTTGCTGTTGAGCATTCCCGCAATGCGTGGCAGACGGAATTGCCTATGATAGCCAATAACAGTCCACACCATCACACTTAACGTTTGTGCAGTATGACGCTCTAAAATGCATGCAGGAAGATGGCACTCACCACAATACCGTGTAACACATATGCGGCCATTATTGTAGTCCAGGTTGTAGCGGGACTTGTCCGAAAACAGAATCTGGTGCAATCTGCACACCATGATCTGTACTCTTCTGCCCATTGTAACCTGAGGTGTCGATGGTTCAAGGTCAACGGTATCTTTCACAAAGGAATGCTTGCACACAGTCTTCTGTGTAGCAGATGCCTTTGAACCATAGAAGCATACGGTGCCACACCTGTAGCAGTGCTCTAGTACTGCACTAACACTCAAGAAGAAACTGTATGGTTCATCACCACCATATGGACAAGATGTCTATCATCCTGTGTTGTCGTCACATTATGTGGTCTACTTCCGGATTTTCGACTTGTCTGGTTTTCTTCAGTCTACTGCCTCCACACTTGCATTGCTGTCGTGGCATTATGCCCCATATGCATAACAATATCCTGGTATGAAAATCCTCTGTCCCGCAGGCCAATTATGTGTCTCCATTCAAACTCTGTAGTTTGTTTATAAGGCACCCTCTGACATTGATGAAGCATAGTCACTCCAACAGAACAATTTTTAACTTTTGGACACCAATACCATACTTGTCTGGCTCTTCCATAGCCTTCTATACTCCTCGTATGACCGTTCAAAGAGCACCGAGGAGCCCAGGCATGTGCATTCACTCTGTATTTCTAATCAATTGAATGTTCTATTCAGATTTGCATGTCTCATACGATTCATTATAATCTGACAATTCTTTCATGGTGTTGCAATTTTCATAAACATGAGCAGTAGTGTATGCTTGGGGGGGGGGGGGCAAGCCCCCCACTTTTCAAGGCTTTTTAATGTTATGCATATTTTTCATTTAAAATAATCCTTTGGCATAAGCCAATATTAAACAGTTGGGCCCCCTCACTTTTTAGAGTCAGGATACGCCACTGACCATGAGTGTATGATGATAAGCCAGTGAATGAAGACTTTGCTTTATATATAAGTATTAGTTAAGTTCTCATTTGTTGAATGGGATGAGATGACTTTTAGTTGTAATTTTAATTACACATATTTCAAAAAATAGGTTTTTAACTTAAGAAAGTGAGAAAAAATATATTCGATAAGCCAGTCATTCATCAACATCCTCATTTACTCATGTAAATGAGGACTTTGATTTATAGTTATATAGATATTTGTTGAGTCCCTGTTTGTTGAATGGGATGAGCTGACTTTTAGTTGTAATTTTAATTGCATAATTTTTAAAGCAAACAGAGGCCACAGGTAAGTAACCTGAGAGAGACAGCAATCATACTACTTAATCGTCCCACGGTCTCATGCAGAGCAAGCAGAAGCAGGCCTACATTACAGGCTTGTGCCAAGCAAAGAGGGCACCTCTTTTGAAAACTTTGACATTTTATATATTAGTTTATTTATTATTATAATAAAATGTTCTGTTTAGATTTTATTTTTAAGATTCAAATTTAACTTTTCTATTAGGTTAGACTTTTTAAAAGCTAAGCACTATTCATTGATCTTGGACTGCACACGTGACATGACAGATGAGTATTATCATACATTTTGTTTTTTATATCTATGGAAAAATCAATATCAAGGAAAACTTCTTTGGTTTTGCAGAAGTTGCTGACTCTACAGGCCTAGGTTTATATGAATCCATGATTAAATTATTGGAAAAAAGGAAATTCTGATTGAGAATATGAGCCGTTAATGGTATATGGTTATGAGACCAATATGAAAGAGAAAATAAAGGAGTTTCAAAGTATGCTACTTCCTATAATGTGTCTAGTTTTGGGCGGTGGCAAGGGTTGAACTCTGGTCTTCCTGGTGCAAGCTTTCATTATCAAAATTTATATCTATAGTTGAAGTTTGTCGAAGAAAAGGGCATATCAATTTCAAAATGAACATCATAATGAATCATCACAAATGTGTAATGATAGATTCATTGTTTATTTGATTTTGGATGCTACTTAGGCATTGTTGACTGAACGGTATTCACTGATTGTAATTTTAGTACCAAATTTCATTCGAATCGCTTCATTCATGCATCAGATTTAGTCTTCACAGACTCATGCTTTCCTGGATGACATCATATAATTATTTCGAAGTATCCAATTAACTTATATTTCATGCAACTGTAAACTGACAATTATCAATACTGATAGCATCCGCAATAAGCAATGTAGTCCACATATTAAAATATTTTAATAATTAATTCATCAATTTGGTGCCATTTTTGTTAACTTTCCATTATTTTTGCAATTTTAACTATTTGCGCCAATATGGGATGAAATATTGCCAAGTTGAAGATATTTCGGAAAATTAGTCCCAAAGTGTTATAGGCAAATGGCAATAAGAACATTTCTTAAATGACTTTGTGAATTGTTAGGCATCAAAATACAAAACTATTACATTATTAGTATCTTCTCTTGTGAATGGAATGGACTAGATTCACGAGAATGATGTTAACATGATGTTAATACATAACGAATAATATTACATATGAAAAGTTAACATATGTAACAAAAGTTAATACTCTTAATTTTTTCATTTTTTTTATATATTTATTTGAAAGAGTACAATAATATCTTGAGAACAGTTCATGCTAGCATTCTAACATTTATGCCAGTCATTTTCTAATGAAAAATCACATAAGAAATGATTAGTTACATAACATTATTAAAGGTTCTGATTTTTTGATGATTTTTATTAAAAAATTTGGAGGTCTTCTGAACATATGATTGCATTTAAAATGAATAGGCTTCTAATATTCACTGATTATAATATTTGTAACCAATTTCATTCGAAAAGCTCTATTTGTTCATAAGATATCATCTTCATGGACCACAGACACATACACATCACTTCAAAATTGATCGATTCAAGTTACGGGATGTTTGAAACATGCTGTTCTAAGACTCCAATTCAAATTTTTGACCCCTATACATTATAATATGTATATAGGGAAAGTAATTAAAAACCCTTTTGATGTTCTTCAGTTTATTATATCTAATTTATCGTTTCCTAACTAATGATTGTTTTAAGAATATTATTGACCATTCCTGTAAGTGTAGAAAACAGTGAACATTCATTTAGTAAATTAAAAGATGTATTTATGAGAGAATATTTCACATGAGGGGCTTGTAAAGGTTGCATTAATAGCGATTGCAAATGAGGTATGTGTTGAATTAAATGTAAAGAAACCTATTTCTAATTTTGTAATTTTTAAATCAAGAAAAATAAAAATTTTGAGAATTACTTGTTTCAAATAAAATTATATATTTATTAATGTATTCTAATATTCTATTCATGTTACACTGTAATGTGCTGTATACCTTTTTCAACGATATTTTTTTTAATAATGGGGTTATTTGCATGCGAGCACTGAACAACCTAGTGCTGGCACTGTTCTCATGCTCTTTAATGAGAGTTATCCTGAATGTTTACCTGTGATCAGTGAGAAATATCCCTAAAAAATCATATTTCAAGCATTCTTTGTTATGGGAAATGCAGTGATAATGCCACTCAGTCATTTCATTTCTTTAGCAAAGTGTTATGGAAATATAGCTTCTTAGTATTTTATTGTTTTTGAGGAACTGTAAAATTTCTGGTTCGCAGATCAAAAAAATGTTTTTAAATATTATGTAAAATGTATAAATAGGTAGAATTTCTCTTAAGAATATTTGATACAATTAAATATTATTGAAATATCTAATATTTTTATAAATACCACTGTTACTTATGAAGAAAGAATGATAATTAGGACTTTATAGTGCATAAAAATATTTAATAACATCAATCTGCTTAAATTCATCTGATTTATCATTATAATTTAATTCTTGTCAACTTTGAAGAAATTTTTAAAACTGCTTTAAAAATTCATTAACTGGAGAAAAAAAAAATCCGATAAAAGATGGAATTATGGTGGAATGATGATTCTTACAGCATTTTCTATGTATAATAGAATTGTAATCAATAAGCATTTGCTCATCATTTAAACTTAGTAAACGGACACCTATTAAATATTCACATAAGTGATATAATACCAATGCAACAAAATTGTATGAACATTTTTCAAATAGCATACGTCTATAAGTGGATATAAACGATAGTGTACCAATGTATAAGAGAGTTGAATAGATTTTCTTGTAATCTATATATTTACATAGAAATAAATATTATTCTGTAGAAGTTTATTCTGGTTAATCAAATTTAAATTTCAGGGCTTCATTTTTGTTAATTATTCATTGAGGTATTATAAGATATGTACTTTTTCCTCTACATAGTATTGCAATAGTAACTTTTAAAAAAGACAATGAATTAATCATAAAATATTTATTGTTCAAGAATATATTTACAACAAATGAGCAATTTCTCCAACAAAAAGCTAGCTTTTGACAATGATAGCAACAATAATATTTAAGTACAATTTACTAGATATTAAACACATTTTTTTTTTTTTTTCAATATACTCACATTATGTTCTGCAAAACATCTTAATTGAAAGTGAATTAAATAACTTCCACATGCTAGCAATAAAAATGTTTGTGATTCTTAATTGCATTACCTTATTGTATATATTTTCCATATACTTTTTAATGTATGACAATACTTTTTAATGTAATTTATGATAATACTTTTTAATGTATTCAGTTTATTTTAAAACAAATAAAAGTACTTGCCCATCATACATAATTAAAATTTTTGGTCCCAAATATAAACCACAACTTTCTGATATACTGGTTATTTCACAATATGCTGAGCTGCAATTATAATGGACACTGCCTTTCAATGTATAGTTAAGTGTTTTAAAATAATTCTTAGACACATTACACTCCTTTCAGGATATATAGTACAAATGCTTTATAAGATAGTAGTCTTGATTTTTTTTTTTGTATCAGAAAACATTTTTTCAGGGACAGTTGCTTTGATCACCAAGATAATAATGTACTCCATATGATGCCTACATTGGTGGCCATATTACTTTTAAATGGTCTTTTTAGACCCTCTTTCTGCAAACCATTCATCACTTCTATCAGCAGAAATAGCCTAAAAGTAAATTGAGAATTAGAATAGACTGAATAGGTTCAAGCAAAAATACTTTTATATGTGAATGTACAGTATAATGATAAAAGACAATGGTTGATCCTAAAGTGAAAGTAAAACATGTAAATACAATTTTAAACATTTAACAGAATTTGCTCTTACAGAACTTATTTATTTCCTAAATTAGGATTGCCATTTTGTCTAAAGTCGACATATTCTCGATTAGCTTAAGTCTGCACTTCACAGATTTTACTGCTAGAACCATAGCAGTTTCGGGTACCTAAAACTGCAGGATGGGTCATATTGACACTGAGTATAAAAATATATGTTCCAGTGTACAAATAAAAATTTATTTTTATAATAATGACAATTATTTCTTTGTGAGTAATATTTAGATTACATAATATTATAAACATAAAATAAATTTAAAAAATCTGATGTGGGCAAACCATGACTTTCCTTAGATAATGCAATGAATTTCCTACTTTTACAGTAAAAAAATAATGTATAAGATCCATGGCGCTGTGTTTTTGTCCTTGAATTGTATATTTGATGATTTTCCGGATGACAACATGTAAAACTATATCAAAATACTCAATTAACTTATACTTTGTGCAACTCTAAACAATTGTCAATATCGATAGCACACATCCGCAATGAGCGATATAGTCCATATATTAAAATACCTTAATAATTACGCCATCAATTAGGCATAATTTTCATTAATTTAACGTCATTTTTGCAATTTTGATGATATTTTTGTCAATTTGGGGTGAAATATCGCCAAGGTGGAAAAACTTTGCTAAATTATTTGCTAAGTTTGCCAAATGCATTACCAAGTGTTACAGCCAAAGGGAGAGAAGAGTGTTTCTTATATACTAGAAAGTATGCCTATCATACGACAGAAATCAAAATTTGTGAGGCATTACTTCCCATTTGGCGATATTTTTGTCATTTTAGTAACATTTAAAATAGTTGCTGACGTCCCACTAAATTTCTCGCCAAACATTACGGACGGATGGATGGAGAAATGTGTTATTCTTATAGTCTACATTTATGTTCTTTCCAAGATATTGAACCTTCATCATTTAGTCATATTTATTGATTTAGCATAATTTTTTATTAATTTGGTGACATTTTCGTTGATTTGGCAACATTTCAAAAAGTCACCAAGTTGGCCAAATTCCGCTAAAATCTCGCAAAGTATTATGGATGGAGAAATAAGTTATTCTTGTAGCAAATGATTATTAGCATGACGATTAACATAAATGATTATTAGCATCCAAATACAAAAGTATTACCTAAAGTATCTTTTCACATGAATGGAACTAGCTAGATCCAAGAGAATGATGTCATCAAATTTATCACATGATATTACTTATGTAAAGTGAACATATTTCATAATAGGTAATATTTTTTTTATATGATTTTTTTATAATTTTTTTGAAAAATGTGCAATATCTCGAGAACGGTTTATGCTAGCATTCTAAAATTTATGCCAATCGTTTTCTAATGAAAAATTACATAAGAGATGACTATTTGTGTAACTTTATTAAATGTTCTAATGTTTTGATGATTTTTTCAAATTTCACTCAAAAATTTAGGGGGGTTCTGAACATTCGATTGCATATAAAAACAATAGGCTTCCAGTATTCATGGATTGTAATTTTTGTACCAAATTTTGTTCTTCAGTTATCGTCTCCACAGACTCACTGACACACACAGATATTTCAAAAACGCCTGATTCGTGTTCAGGGATGCTTGAAATGTGGTCTCCCATTGAAAACTTGAATTTAAATTTTCGACCCCGTCACAATACTTTCCTTATACATTATATGTATATAAGGAAAGTAAAAACATTGTACAGTATATATGCAAATTTCATTTTTTTAAGGTGTTTTGCTATTGGCGCATAAAGTTTTAAGCAATTTTTATCTATGGATTTTCATTTTTAGGTATAAGGGCTAAAAACACGAAACTATCTCTAACGAGTCATATTTGTAGGCTGTTATTCACATAATATTGTGAAAAGTCAAGATTCTTTTATTTTGTTTTGCTTGTAAATTTTTAAAAAAAATGGGAACAAAATTTGATGTGGGTCAAATTGACCCATCTTACAGCTTTAGTGTTAAACCTTGAATTGGATACAGGGAACTGTATTTAAATACTTACTTGAAGCAATTTGTTAGTATCTCTAAAAATCTTAAATGGAAACCTAAGTCCTCATCTTTATACAAATCTATTTTGTATAAAAAGTTGAGTGCTGCTTCATTCCAGATTAATGATGGTGATCAAATCACGATCAAAGTTTTATATGCTTCTCTATCTAATTGCATTTTTGAGATGGCAGATATGGTGAGAAGGTTTATAACTGTGAAATATCAAAGTAATTACAATCTACAAACACAAAATAATATTTGGTGCAACAATAATTGTTTTGAACTTACAATAAAGGCAGAAAAGTAGCTAGGAATTTCTGTAAAAGCAAGAGTGATTTTAACCTTGGAATACTGCTGGCGTTAAAGAAATTATATTAATCGATTTCATTTATGAGATTCACACAAAACTTATTTAATCCAAACACCCAATTGATTTTTGGTCAATTATTAATGTTTTTTGTCCTAGAAAAAAACAAATTGTATATGTTTCACCAAACTCTTTCACTAATTACTTTTAAAACCTTTTTTCATTTAATAATGCCTGTTAATCTCCCTCTACCTACTTGCTGGTTTGTGATCTAATTCTAGATTAAGATATCTTGGAAACTGAACTCCAAACTGTGATAAAAAATTTAAACGTTATAAATTGTCAGGTTTTGATGGTATTAAAAACAAATCTATAATTAATGGTACTCCTAAATTTTATATCATTCTTTTCCTGACAAAATAATTCCATGCCAAAAAATTGGAATAAAATCTTGATCTATCCAATTTTTAAAAAGGGTGATTCCCTGGAGCTTGCTCATTATAGACCTATCTCCATTATTTTTAATTTTGTAAAGTTTTTTACACAAATTATATAAGACATATAAGACACTTAGATTAAGAAATATAGTATACCTTCTACAGAACACACTCCTATTTTACCAGGAAGGGTATGCATGGATCATATTTTCACGCTGCATACACTCCTATTAATGTATTTGCACTTGAAAAGCAGACTTATGTTTCATAAGCATCACCATTATAGCCTTAGTACTTATTTTCTGTTCTTCCTTCAAAGTTTCCATGCTAAGGTAACCACATGCATTTCAACAAGCACAGATTCTACTTGGTTTAAAACCCTTTCCAGAGTTATATAGGGTAAAACCTAGAAATCAACCTTATTCAGCTTATACCTCGCTACTATATTAGGCTATTTCTTTTTCCAAATTTCTGAGGCTTTTTAAAATATTAAAGTCAAAATATTGGAAGGTTATTGGTTTTATCATAACTTTTACATGAAAACTTTCCACCATAATTTTTAATTTACTAATTGCACATTTGCATTTTAAAATATTCACTTTTCTCTTTTTCAAATTTTCATATCCCCCCCCCCCCCCCTGCGTTCTTAAAATGTGCATGATTGATGTCCATCAATCATGCACAATGCTAGGGTCCAGAGCACAATGCTATAAATGCTTCTTTGCAGTATTGTCTTCAAAAAATCAGAAAACAATGCTGCAAAAAAGAAAGTATAACAGAAAGTAATTTTAATAAAAGATAGTCATCTTCACATTACATAAAAACATTTTAAACAAAACACACCTACTTTATAAGAGTTTATGATGTACAAGGAAAGATCAATGATGGAAACAATGTTAATTAAATGGCATTCTTACTTCTTGTAATAAAGCTTCTCCTTTTGGATCCACTTTGGACAACTCTCTGAAGGATTCATCACCAACGAAGCATATTTCATGCCCATCCTAAAAAACAGTTTACTCAGCATGATATTTACCAAAAAATGTATGTAGCAATTAAAAATATTAGAATGCACAAGAAAATATTTCCAGGCATCCTATAAATTACACTTCTTTTCAACTTAGTTCTATTATCTATCTCTCATGGTATTAGAAATAGAACATGAATTTACTATACAAATTGCAGCTGTGAGTATTAAGAAATATTTAGACAGATTTATTTTTTATTTAGATTGCTTGACGAATCATTCCACATGAAATGAGCACAGCAGGTTGCTCAGCCATTTTATTATTTTTTATATTCCTACCATAGTTAGTACCATTTGTGTGTATACCAAAACCATTTTTAGTTTTTTATTTGCCAGGGTGGGTCAAAATATGGGTTTTCTGGGGTTCAAAGAAATTACTATAACTGGATAACGATCCAAGGTAACTGAACAATCTTTTTTCCCCTAAAAGTAGACATTTTGAGCTTTCAGAATAGGTATTTAAGTTGCATTTAGCTTTTTAAGCTTAACAAGCTTAAAATGGACTTAAATTTAGCAAATATGAATGGCAAAATCGCCATTTTCAGGTGCCTACAATTCCAGAAAAGCTAAATACCAAGAGCGTATATATTTCCTCACAAATTAAAGGAAGACAGCTTTTAGCTCATGAGAAAAAAAATCCATTTCTAAAATCCCCTTCTACACTTTTTTAACACTAAACTTGCCAAAAATTAAAAATTTGCATATTTCAAGGTCTCAATCTTAAAGAGGTCTCAATCTCCTCAATCATTCCAATCTTAAAGAGGGGAGTTGATAAAAATTTTAAATTTTTTGTGTTAACTACTCTATTGGTACCCTATAGGTGGTATTGATTTGATTTTGTGGTTCAGTGTGCTTTTGGAATTATGAGGACTCAAAATGTGGTAGAAAAGCACTCTCAAAATAAATAAAAATTATGCATTTAGACTATTATTATGGGTAAATGTAGTTTTATATACCATTAAAAACAATTAGTTATATTATATTTTGAAATTTTATACATTGAACATACCTTACTGGTCATAATCATGCAAGATTTCACCTTCTGCCTTAAAAAGTAAACATAAACTTCATTTTCGATGTTTTCTAGCCTTTAATCAAATTATATTTGATGTACATGTATGTTCTTTCTATTTAATAATCAAATTTATTTGTCCTACATTATTTTAAATTATATTATTTATTAGTAGTATACCCATTCTTTGTACAAAACATATAAAGGAACTTAAAATTTACAATTATGCACAAATTCCTATAGTATTCTAAATGATATTTTTATTCAAAACATTCTATTAAAATATTTAATTTTCCTAAAAAGAAGTATAAGAATATCTGTTCTCGCTATACAAAATTATCTTCATAGACATATCTAAAGAATAAAACATTCTGGTCCAATTTGTAAACAAATTTACAAAAAATATAAAACTTGATCAATATATGCCAAAATGAAATCGCTATGAAATTTGATTAACATATACCAAAATAAAAGAGTGAAAACAGTATTAGAAGACATACTTGTACTATTTTTATTGTTTCAACAGCTGGCTAAACTTAATATATGAGTTTGAAATATATTTACCATTATATCAATTATAACTTTCTCCTTGAAAGTTTATAGGGATTATTGATATTTTCAATTTCTTAAGTCATTTGTTTGGTAAATATATTTCAAACTCATATATAAAGTTTAGCCAATTGTTAATACAGAATAAAAATGCTACAAGTATATCTTCTAATACCATTTTAGCATATGTTGATCCAATTTCATTGCGATTTCATTTTGGCATATATTGATAAATTTTTATATGTTTTGTAAATTTGTTTACAAACAGGATCAGGATGTTTTATTCTTCAGATCTGTTTATGATGATAATTTTGTATAGCAAGAACAGATATTCTTATATTTCTTTTTAGGAAAATTAAATTAAATGTTTTAATAGAATGTTTTGAATAAGAATGTCATTTAGAATACTATAGGAATTTGCACACAATTGTAATTTTAAGTTTCTTTATATGTTTTGTACAAATAATGGGTATACTACTAGTAAATAATACAATTTATAATAATATAGGGCAAATAAATTTAATTATTAAATAGAAAGAGCACACATGTACATCAAATATAATTTGATTAAAGGCTAGAAAACATCAGAAATGAAGTTTATGATTTCTTTTTAAGGCAGAAGGTGAAATAGTGAAATCTTGCATGCATTATGACCAGTAAGGCATGTTCAGTATATAAAATTTCAAAATATAATATAATCGTTTATAATGGTACATAAAACTACATTTGCCCATAATAATGGTCTAAATGCATAAATGTTTGTTTATCTTAAGAGTGGTTTACCACATAATTCTAAATTCCTCATAATTCTAAAACCACACTGAACCACAAAGTGAAATTCATGCCACTTTATAGGGGCATCAATAGAGTAGTTAACACAAAAATAACAAATTTTTATCAGGTCCCCTTTTCAAAATATTTGACCGTGAAATATGCAATTTTTTAATTTTGGGCAAGTTTAGTGTTAAAAAAAGGTAGTAGGGGATTTTAAAAATGGATTTTTTTTCTCAATGAGCTAAAAGCTGTCTACCTCTAGTTTGTGAAAAAAAAAATATAAGCTCTTGGTATTTAGCCTACCTTTCTGGAGTTATAGGTACCTGAAAATGGTGATTTTGACATTCATATTTGCTGAATTTAAGTCCATTTTCAGCTTGTTAAACTAAGAACTAAATGCAAAAGGAAAATCTATTCTGAAAGCTCAAAATGCCTACTTTTAGGGGAGGAAAAAGATTGTTCAGTTATCTTGGATAGTTATCAAGTTATAGTAATTTCCGCAAACCTCAGAAAATCTGAATTTTAGCCCGCCACGGCAAGTAAAAATAGTCCCAGATAAAGAAAAAAAGAAAGATGGTTTTGATATTCACACAAATGGTATTAACTATGGTAGGTATATAAAAAAATAATAAAATGATCGAACAACCCACTGTGCTTGCTCATTTCACATGGAGTGACTGTGATGCTATCACATGAGTATAACAAAAGGCAAAACTTTATGCTACCATTACATGGGCAAGTGGAATTTAATAATTTTAATAGGATTTAATAATTTTAATTAAATTTAATAATAAATTATAACTTAATAAATATGATAAACAAAAAATCTTATGTGGGCAGCATATGACTTACATAATGCAATGATTACTTCCCCCACAGTAAAATAATGGTGTATAAGATCCATGATGCAATGCTTCTGGCATTAAATTAACATCATAAAAACTGAAATTGGGTGGTTTTGACACAACTTATTAGTCCAAACAGAATAAATTATTTATAAACACATGCAAAATCCCCAACAAAGTTCAACTGACATTTAATTAATATTCTGTAAATATAAATGACTATTAGTAAAATTTTAGCATCAAAATACAAAACTACTACAAAAAGTATTTTCTCTTGTGAATGGAATGAACACATGAATAGTGTTAACTGATTTGTTGCATAATATTGCATATGGAAATTGAACATATTTGATGATACTATTTTTTTAATTTTATGTAGTTTTTTTATAAAGTTATTTAAAAATTGTGCAATATTTTAAGAATGGGTTAGCATTTGAAAGTTTATATCATTTATTTTTTAATGAAAAAATTGTGTATGAAACGATTGTTTACTATCATTATTGAAGGTCCTGATTTTTAAATGATATTTTAGAAAAATGCATTTGAAAATTAGGATGGGAGGGGGGATTTTCTGAACACTGCATTGTATTTAAAATCTATAGAGTTCTAGTATTCACGGATTGTATTGCTCATATCAAATATGTTCGATTTAAGTTCAGGGATGATAAAAATGTCCTCTTGAAAATTTAAATTCAAATTTTCGACTCTCATCACAATATTTTCCTTATCTATTATACTATGCATGTAAGGAAGATAATAAAATATTGTAGCAGAATACCAGAAATGTAGCAAAACTCTTAAACTGTTAGTTGAAGTACACCAGAATAATACTAGATTTTAAATTTAGGACATACAAAGTTATGATGGATATGTTTGGTAAGAATTTTATAATGCATACAAGGATTAATAGGAGCACACTTAATTCTAAATTGATTGCAAATCAGTATTTGATTGAAAATATATTAAACCATTATATCAGTATTTGATTGAAATTATATTAAACCATTTAGACAATGTAGGTTATGTAAAATGTAAATTCAGATTCATTTTAATGTAAAAATTGGGACTTATTCTTGGATTACATGAATGACAAGAATGACCATATGACATGTTAAAAAAGAAATTCAAAACATTTAAAGTAAAAAATGATCATATCCATGTTACATACATAGTAAACAATACAAACTAAGCATGTAACCTTCACAAGTAATATGAAAGACCATTTACAAAAAGTTGCTAGCAGGTTCTATTATTAGTAGGTGCAAAATAAATTTGGTTAACTGGAGTCCATCATTTATTAGAAGAATCAGTCCTTAGTGGGTGTAACTCCTTACTTCACAGATTGTCATGCTTTTTAAAGCAGATTCACGATGTCAAGGGTAAGATTACTTAACTGTGTCAAAATTTAATAGAAAGTTTAAATTATTCAGCAAAACCAAGAAGTGCATCTCCATGAATAGCAAAATCAATGTCTTTAATGATACTAATTGAGACGTCTATAATATTTAAAGTTAGTTTAGTATTTCATTAAAGTGCACTCCAGTTTTCAGCCTTCTCTCTCCAATCAAAACTATGCTACAATGAGTGTGTAGAAAGAGCATCTTTTCCATCCTTTCAATATTTAAAGCCCTCTAATCAGAAAGCGAGCCTATAATGCATGTTCAAGGAGCATGCAATGTAGTATGATTCATCCTCTGCTTAATCCTTTGACTGATGAGGGTGTAAGGGCCTATGTCACTTCAAAAAATGAATGATTTTTTTCCCAATGATTCTTTTGCCAATTTTTTGTTCAAAAAGCAAGAATGTAGTGGGCAACTGTCATCACCTATTAAACAAAATATGATTTAAAAATTTAA
Source organism: Amaurobius ferox (assembly GCA_951213105.1). Lineage (NCBI taxonomy): Eukaryota > Metazoa > Arthropoda > Arachnida > Araneae > Amaurobiidae > Amaurobius > Amaurobius ferox. The sequence continues at coordinate 76,549,282 of OX578137.1, read as the reverse complement.
ATATTGTATATATGACTACTATCAGTTGCCAAATGATGAAAAAACATTGTGAACAACTATTACCACCTATTAGATGAAATACTATTTAAAAGCTTAAATACTGCATATATTAATATTGTATATATTTAGACTTTTAATACTAAAATAGGGAAAAAGTGGTATGAGTAAATAAATTGAGGAGAAGTAATCAAAGCCTGTGATAATTGTCGGATGAGCAATTTTTGCTACATTCGCATTGCCTGTGGATATCGTGGCATAAGCAGTCAGAAGGTTAAGTGCTTCACACACCAAGGTACCCCCCCTTTTTTTTTATACAGCTGGCCTATTCAAATATTATTATCTCAATACAAATCATCCACCAGAAGATTGTAATAATAGACACCAATAATATGAACGTCAACAGGTTTATCTTCAAAACATCCATAATGGAACTGTAGTTAACCAAACCAATCTGTTTTTACTGAACATGCACTGTCTGAAATGGTGGTTGTGGATGTAGGCCCCATAAATCAACATAGTTAGTGGTAGCCCCTAGTATAGTCTATATTTCTAGTGTAATAAACATTTTTCTAAATGCGCAAAAATTTTCAGCATTACAAGATAAAGAAATGTATTTCACAGCACTTGGACTACACATATTAAGATGATAAAAACTGATCAGTTCAAATATTAAAGCACAGCTTTCTTAAATTTCAGATGTAAGTATTAACTACTTACCTACTAGGTTTCATTAAAGTCTTTCATTATTTAACATTATTTCAAAATTTCCAATGTTCCCTTAACATGGTTAGGCATCAATAAAAGGACAAATTAAAATGATGGTTTTAATTACTAAGTCTCATCAAAATATCACACAAGTAATAGGAAAATGATTAATTTTTTTCAGCCAATATAAATTACAAATAAAATATATATGAATCAGACCAATAATAGATAATAATAGACCAACAATTCAATATAAATACAGTGTTACTGATACATTTTTAAAACTTGAGAAATAAACTAAAGCCACATTCTTAAAAATTTTTTAGACACTATACATCTAGAAAATTAGTTTGCACTGTTAAAGTATTAAAAATATAGTACATCAAATTAAACCATGATTGTATTGTACTGTTAACTATATTAATGTAAACCAGTGTTTTTCAAACTTTTTTAATCACAGAAACCAACTGAAATTTAATTTGGTGACAGAACCCTATAATAAGAAAAATTCTGTTGTCGTTCAAAGTTATGCATTCGAATTTTATTATGTTTTTTTCATTCTTCATTCAATTTTTAATAAAATTTATACAAAACTGACACATTGCAGAACCCCTAGAATACTGTCATGAAATATAAAAGGGTCTACAGAACATACTTTGTAAAACACTGATGCAAACTATTTTGGGAAAAAAGGCTTATGAAGCAGATAGACAAACTTGCATAAAACAAGGAGCATTTTAACCAAATATAATCAAATTGTCATTTAAAACTAAACAAAATTTCAGTTCACAAAATTTCAAGTATTCAGTTTCTAATGTTTATACTCACAGGATCAGCTAATATAACCACATGAACAGTAGCTTTTCCAGGTGTTTCTAAACTAACTAGAGGTGTCAAGATTTTATGACCAGCTTTCTTCACAATCTCTTCAATGCCAGCAAGCTGTAAAATATATATTTATTTTGGATATTATATAAGTTTTTGAATACATAGGAACTTTTTAAATAGGAATTTTTCCTATGGTCTGATAACAAAATAGAGTATTTGTTAATATCAAACTACTAATATTTGTTAATATTATACTACTTGGCATTGCCCAAGATAATACTGATATAAAATTAATGCAATACAAAATCTTAAATATTTTAACACAGGTGTTTGCACTTATGCTTAACAAACAATTCAAACAGCTTGTAAATCAGTTAAGCTGTTTTCAAATTACTAGCTGTATCCACCCATGCAGAGCATTTGTACTCTAGTGTTATTTAATGCTCAGTATTTGTTTTGGTAACTTACTACTCAATTTCTGGAGGGTGAGTTACCATTCAACTCTTTCAAACATTAATATTCTACAGTTTTTAGTTTTGTTTGTCTCACAATTATTATTGTAATGAAGATATAGTACCTCTTGAACTCCTAATATGTCCAGACACATGCATATTAAATATTAACCAACCCTCTAATCAAGCATAAACCATATACTTATTTAAATTAAATTAACTTCAGATCAAATAACATATAATTTCATTATTGAGAAAAAGCCTGAAGAAAATAATAAGTATTTGAGATATAACTATGGAGGTAAAGAGACTCTAATTTCATGGATACTTTTGAAGTTACGAATTTCCCTTTACCTTCATATTTTAAACAATCCAATTAAAACTAAACTAGCCGATATTTGGCAAACGATAATCAGGCCCTTTTTAGCATGATGTACCCAAGCTTTATATATATATATATATATATATATATATATATATATATATGTATGCATAATTTGAAAATCCAATGATAGAATAGAGAGAAGTTGTAACTCAAAAAACCCTAACTTTAAAATATGCCTACAAAAAATAAAAAAAAGTATTAAATAGAGAATCATCAATCATGAGTAAAATAAAATGCAAATTTCTAGTCATCAAGCTAAAGATAATCAACAATATGTATATATATATATATATTAGGGGGCTCCAACCCCTGCTCACAATGTTTGCCAACCCCTGTAACTCGCTTTGTGAGTCGGAAGGCTTTGCTTCCATCTCGCTAATGCTTGCTTGGTGAGCACTTTAGCGCCACCTGTTATGCATGTGTAATATGCCCGTTGGAGCAGGTGTAATATGCCTGATTCAAATTCGAGTTTTTGACGGGAGAGCATGTTTAAAGCATCCCTGAATAAGAATCAAACGCTTTTGAGGTGATGTGTGTGTGTGTGTGTGAGTCTGTAAAGACGATATCTCACGAACGAATGGAGTGATTCGAACAAAATTTGGTACAAAAATTACAATCTGTGATTACAGGAAGCCTATTGTTTTTAAACACAATCGAATGTTCAGACCCCTTCCCCTTAAATTTTCGAGTGAAATTTTGAAAAAATCATCAAAAAATCAAAACCTTTAATATAGTTATGCAAATAGTTATTTCTTATGTAATTTTTCCTTAGAAAACGATTGACATAAATTTTATAATGCTAGCATGAACTATTTTTGATATATTACACATTTTTCAAACAAATGTATCAAAAAATGACATGAAATAAAAAAAAATATTGTAAAATATGCTCACTTTTCATATGTAATATCATGTGATAAATTTGGTGACATCATTCTCATGGATCTAGCTCATTTCATTCATAAGAAAAGTTACTTGAGTAATACTTTTGTATTTGAATGCCAATAGTTATTTATCTGCTATAAGAATTACTAAATTCTCTGTCCATAATGCTTGGCGAGATTTTGGCAAAATATAGCTAACTTAGTAACTTTTTTAAATGTTGCCAAATTAATGAAAATGTCGCCAAACTGATAAAAATGACACTAAATCAATGAAAATTATGACTAATTGACAAAAATTCAATATCTTGAAAAGAATATAAGTTTCTACTATAAGAATAACCTATTTTTCTATCTGTAACGTTTGGCAACTTTTGGTGACAAATTTGTCGGAATATCTCCAAATTGCTGACTTTTTAAATGTTTCCGAATTGACGAAAATGTCACCCAATTGATAAAAATTTGCCAAATTGATGAAACTGACACTAAATCAATGAAATGACGACTAATTGAGTTCAATACCTTAGAAAGAACATAAGAGTAGACTATAAGAAGAACCCATTTCTCCATCCGTTTATAATACCTAGCGAGAAATTTAGTGGGATATCACCAACTTGGTGGCTATTTTAAATGTTGCCAAAGTGATAAAAATGTCAATAAATGGGAAGTAATATTTCACAAATTCTGATTTCTATCATATGACAGGCATACCTTCTATTACATAAGAAATGCTTTTCTCTCCGTTTGTCTGTAACACTTGCTGATGCATTTGGCGAATAATCTAGTGATGTATCAACAATTTGGTGATATTTTACCTCAGATTGACAAAAATATCATTAAAATTGCAGAAATGATGCTAAATTAATAAAATGACACCTAATTGATGATTTAATTATTAAAATATTTTAATATATGAACTATGTCACTTATTGAGGATGCTATCAATATTGATAATTGTTTATTTAGAGTTGCGTGAAATATAAATTAATTGGGTATTTTGAAATAGTTTTACATATTGTCATCTGAAAAATCGCCAAATGCACAATTCAACGTTAAAAACACAGTACCATGGATCTTATACATAATGTTTTAACTGTAAAAGGAGTAAATTTATTGCACTATATAAAGAAAGTTATGTACTGCCCACATTATATTTTTTATTTTTGTAATGTTTGCAATTCTGCAATTAAATGCTTTTTAATTGCATGATTCCTCCTTAAATGATGAAACTGAAAATCCAGACAGAAATGATGATGGGGAAGAGTTAAATGATGTCCCAAGAATAACAAGATTAACCCGATATGAAAGCTAGCAAGTTTGTTTCCCTGAATAAAGATTTGGCAGTTTCTGCTACATTTGATACCACATTTAGGAATTGATACAAAATATGAGAGAAGAGGAAAAAAGTGATGAGGAAGTGGAAGAGAGTGTGGAATAGCTACAAAAATCTAACATCAAAACATATTCTGATGGTTTTGCAAACTTTTGGGAGATCCAAAACTTTGCTTTAAACCAAAATGATGATGAACTGTACATGGAAACAGTAGATATTATTATTTCTTTAGAAAAATATATTTTTCATAAGAAACCAAAGCAATCACGAATCACTGATTTTTTAATGTAAATTAAAATAAATAAGGATTAGTACAGTTAAATGACTATTTGAGTCTCTATTGTTAATTTCACTTATTTTGATTTTTTTAATATTGAACCTCCAAATAACAGCCACCTCTGAAGGACAGTCACTTTTGCAGAGTCTCACGGGTAACTGTTATTCAAAGGTTTTACTGTATATGCTCTCCAAATGCATTTCTAAAATCATTCTATAAACCTAAATAAATAATAATAATGTTTTATTAGCAGTATGTAGAAAATATACTTTTATTTCATTATTAATATGTTTGGAAAATAATGTTTGTGTATAACAAGCAAAATAAATATAAAAATATTAACAAATGAAAACAGATTACAAAAATTGAAACTATTTTTATATTAAAATGAAATATACCAATGATTGTGTATAAATGGAAAGTTTCACAATACTACTGAAAACACTCTCCCCTCTCCCCCTTTAAATGCTGAGTTGGTTTGATATTTGAAGAAGTCAATTAAAAGTGGTTTTAAATCACATTTTATAGCTGATAAATTTATTACCCTTGGATTTTGACATAATAACTGACAATTAAGACGACTGATTAAAAACTTGAAATTTGATATTTGGTAACTAAATTTTAGTGGACCAAATTTGCATTTTGTGGATGCAACGATTTCATGAATTTTTGAGTTGTTTTTAGAAATTTGCATGAATTATGTGCAGCAGCATAGATTCTGTATCATAGATTATAATCAACGGCATGTCCAAAGAATTTCCGGAATGAATCTGAGAAAATTGGAATGGCCAAGTTTTTTCCTGTGTGATGTTTTGAAAATGAGTTATTCGGTTGATACATTTGTAAATTGAGCTCTACCACAGTCATAGAACTGGATTGAGAAGCATCTGTTGGAGATCATGAAACCCGAGAACATTTTTGCATGCTCCGGCTCTTGTGCAAACTTTTCCTTTGCTTTCTGCTGCACAGCACCAGTCAAGAATTGCGGAATATTTTTTGTTGCAAAAAACAGGAACACTTTTTCACATTCTGATTCTCCTTCCCGGCCGTCCATACAGTTACCTTACACCTTTGTGGTAGGTCGGACGGTCTGGGTCTCAACAACAACATTCTGATTCTCACAAGGATTTTTCTTTTGTTTTTTGCCACACATCTATCGGGAATTGCATGCATGTCTTTTGTGAAAATCAGGAACATTTTTACATGTCCCACAGGGCATGTGTTTCAAAATTTTATTCATCCTTTTTCATTATTTGATGAGGTATATGACATGCTATAAGGTGTTGGTGGCATCACTAGATCATTACAAACTAACAAACCAGGCATTTTAATCCCTGTTCTTCCACAGGGAGGTATAGGAAGATAAAACTTATATTAAAACATTCCCTGGATTTAGCCTTATTGCTTCTAAATAGTTTCACTAAATTAGATTGTGTATTTCAGAAAACATGTTTAGTTTGGAAACATATTTTGGAACTTTCACTTTTATGTATTAAAGCCCAAATTTAAAAATAATTTTGCCATAAGTCTTCTTTATTAAGCTTAAACTAGTGAAGAAAATATGTACATTCATAGAACTGTTTTCAAGTTACAATTGGCTATGGTAGTAATAAAGAAACAGGTTTTCAATTCTCATTATTCTGCACTTTATTGTAGGGTAATAAAGCTTACATCAGAATATTCCCTGGATTCAGTTTCATTGCCTGAAAACCATTTATCAAAATCTACCATGTTTTTCTTTCCAACATATACAAAATAAACATCCATATTTTAAAAGTAAAAATCTCGAATGCCATAAAATAATTTTAAATGAGTAAAACATAAAATTACTTCACTAGTAGGGCAAGAAAATGCAATTCTCCCAGAAGCTTCAGCATGATCAACTGGCTGTTCGATGGCTTGCAGCTCTAGCATGCACTATATAGAAAAATAAATTGATATAAAATAGTTAGTCTTAACAGTGGTTAAATCAAGAATTTACACTATTGTATCACATTAAGAAAAATAATACAAAACTTCAAAATTGGTAATTCTGAATTATTCCTATAGAGAGAGATGCACCAAGTTGTTTTCACGTCTAAGAAAAAATCCATGTGTAATTTCAAATCAGAAGCAGTTATGTTACTTTTCTTTTAACATGACTTTGCCCTCAATTAATAAAGAACAAATGCTGTTACATCAAAGTTAAAATAAAGCTGATTTATAAATAAGAGTTGATGTATATAATGTCATAGCTTTAAATTTGAATAAGGACTGATGTATATAATACTTTAGGTAGTAATAGCAGCAGATCAAAATTCAGAACATCAATTTTACAAAATTTCAGGACATACCATGGTATTTTATCGTATGCCACATACAATCAAATATTTGAATGGTATACTAGTAAAAATATTTCATTAAATTCAAGAGGTTTGATTTAAAAGCATTACAATTTACAATATTATTTACAAGTACTCCAATACATTATTTTACTTAAATGCGCTAATATTCACATTTTACTTAAAAGCAGATATTTTATGAAAAGATGCTCAAGTTCATAATTTTATTTAAAAGTGTCAAAATTTGCAATTTTCTTTAAAAGTGCTAAAATTTGAGATATTATTAAAAGTGCAAAAATACACAGCGCTAAAATTCATGATTTTTATGAAAAAGAGCTAAAGTTTGTGATTTGATTTAAAAGTGCTTAAATTTGCAATTTTTTTTAATGCTTAATATCCCAATTTCATTTAAAAGCACTAAAATTCACGATTTTTTTAAAGCGTTAAAATATGCAATTTATTTTAAAATGTTAAACTATGTGATTTTACAAGCACAAAAATACCTAATTTTATTTTATTTTTTAAATACTGAAAAATACAATTTTATTTTAAAGAGCTAAACTATGCTAATTTAATTTAAAAGTGCTAAATTAAGCAACATTATTTAAAAGTGCTAGTTCTCGTAATATTATTTAAAAGTGTGAAAACAGCATGATGTTCAATAGGACAGTGGGCAAGACTGTATAGTGCATGTAAAAAATTCAGGAATTTCAATAGTAAAATTTCAGAACATAAATATTTTTTTCAGGAATTTAAGGACAAGTACTACCTTGATCACAGTATCACTTTAAAGTTAAGATGATGTTCAAAGAAGAAAAAATAATCTAACACCAGGAAGAATAGTGATGCAACTATTACTATAAAAGAGTTTTCTTGCAAGTTTCTTATTTAAGATTGACACAACTACAAAAAAAAAAAAATATTTTGTCGATTTTGTGACTTCAGTAGGAAGAAAGGATTAGCACACAAATAGTCTCTTATAATGGCAGTTACGCTATTACTATAAATTTTTCTTAGTGCATGACCACACGTCGTTTTTGTAAAACATTTTATGTTTACCTACTAAAATTGCATTTTGAAATATTCCATCTCCTTTCATGCTAAGGTATGGTACAGGATGTATTCAAATCAAAATCTTCAATATGAAAAATTAAATGTGAACATAGTATCAGTACTTACTGTAAAAGATACTAAAATGGAATTACCTGTTCATCAGAATATCCTAAAACCACACTATTTTCGGTTTTCTCATATATTTTCATGCCAAGGAGTCCATTCCAATAATCTATAAAATCAAAAACATATTGTAGTACCAGATTTCTGAAGATAAGTGTATGCACAGTGCCAGTGACTACTGGAATCTCCAAGCAATGCAATCAAAAGAAACTGGTTATAACAATACAGCATATGGGATTGGAAGGAAAATAAACAAAGGTAAGGGGGATTTGGGAAATACTTCTTCGCCTGGTTACCAAAGATGGCCATAAATTTTTTTTTTTAAGGACACTTTTATTTTTCCTAAAATTTGAGGAGCAATTTTCTAAAGTGGGGAATATTTAAAAAATTAGGTGTACTTTCAGAGCAGTGTAAGCAAATTGTGCTGAGTGAGCTATTGAATTATACCTGCTTTTTCGGGATATTGTAATCAGAAGGAACTTTGTGCCCAAAGTTAAATATAGTAGGAAAGAAGAAATGATCAGAGTTTAATAAATCAAAAGGAAATTACCGTGAACAAACTCACAGATTATAGAGTACTGAAACCTGCATTTATAGCAGATTCTAATCTTTCAGGTACAAAGGTGCAATCAGAATTTCTATTATTTATCTTGTAATGTTTGCAATCATGCAAATTTGTTCTGGGAATTTCTTAATCAACAATTTCTCAAATATGCAAACTCAAAATAGCACAATATAACTAAGGCCATGGGAAAATTCCCAATGTCTGCAAAGCACTGGTTGAGGGTTATGGCTTGACTTCAATGGGTGTTGATTATGTTGTGATTCTATTTTTCACCTTTTAAAGAATTCCTAAATTGATTTTAAAAATGTACTCATTCTTGCCTTCAAAATTCACCTTTCCATTTATTTCAATTCTGAATTATGACAATCGGCTAAATTATTTCTCTTTCTCCCTTTTGCATTCAGAGCAGTGGGGAAGAGCTTGATTTCTTGTCATATTAATGATTTAACTTCCGCTTTTAAAAGAATGGTGCATCTGCATCTATTTTTGCTCTTTAGTATCATGATTCCTTCTGATTTATATGAAGCTATATGGACGAGCTTTGAGAATTCAATGCAGTGGATGATTTGGGAGGTGTGATTGGGACTTAACTAATCAGCACTAATCATTGTTTTGATGTATTTTCAAACTTTTGAGAGGGGAAGCAGTCTCCCTGGTAACTTTGAAGCAGGTATGAAGGAGCTCAATAACTTTGCTCCTTAAAAAAAAATAAATAAAAAAAGCTACTTTCTTAGCTGGTTCTTTGACTTTTGATAAAGGCGAGGTCCAACAGATAAATTATGTCATGACGATATCTATTTAATTTCAATGATTATTTAAATTCTGCAAAAATTGAAAGATATTTTTTTTCAGGTGGGGGGCGGGGGGGGGGGGGAGAGAATTTTTCAGCTAATATTATACTAAAAATGTTTGAATCAAAAGCTCAATTCCAGCTCACGTCTAAAAGGGCTTGGATTGGATGCCCTTGTATTCTAAATGAGTCTGCTTTTCAGCCTGTATTCAAGGAAATAGGAGTGCACTTCATAATTCTCGCAAAAGCGAGCAGCCTAAATTACTTCTTTGACATTTCATCATCTTATCGATCTATGTCTAAGAGGAATGCTATAACGATGAAAAGCTTGTCCTTTTGATCATGGACTCCCCAACCTCCTCTGGAATGTTCTTATTTGATGCTTTTTTGTTACTCCCATGAAGAAATGTTCCGAGTTATCATTCTTACCAATGTATATCTTCATGCTATGTGTGTAGCAGCAAAGTGATACAAGTGTGGGAAAAGTGTGTGCTTATTCCAATTTATAAGTGGTGATTATGTTTTTGGGGATTAATAATTTTTTCCCCTTCATTATGCAGCATTTTAACACAAATGCAAAATCTGTCTTCTTCTTCCCATGAGGAAGCTCAAATTTAGATATGAATATTAGATTAAAGTATCTGGAAATAAATCTACACAAACTTTCAAGCTCCAATAATAATTTTGCACATAAATTGATTATTTTGAAAGTGTTTATTTTTACCTTTACAAATTACAGTGAGTTATATTGATTGTGCTCAGTTTATTATGCCTGATTATTTTACCATTTAATGTTTATGTGTGAAAATAAAACCTTGCCAGCATATTGTGTAATTATTTTTCCACACTACATGTAACTTTGTTTATACTTATTATAAATTCATCTACTATTGCTATTTTAATTTGGGTCTACCCTAGTCATAGAGTATCTTGAATCAATTTAAAAATTATTGCATATATGGCTGAATTCCTGATAATCGTCAATTTTGGGTCCTTTGAGCTTTAAAAAAAATCTTATAAATGAAACATATATTATTAGCCGTATTTGCTAAGAATACAGTTTGTTCTACATATGTTACAAGAAAAATTATTTTTCAGTAATATTAAATATAGTTTTGACATCATAAAATAGCAAATTCATCATTTCTGTCACTGTCCCCAACTGATGCCCCCCACCCCCCCGGGGAAGGGACTCTTTGAAGTGGTTACGGATCTTAGCTCTGTAGCTCTGGTCCTCCAACCTGGGGGCATAATAATCGGGTTACCTGGATGGCGATGAACCGTCCGTCAAACCGGTGAGGCATTCAGGCCTCAACTCTTCCGGGTGGCTGTGACCACTAGACTGTGCCTATTCATGGCCTGAGCCAAGGTCCGGTCGGCGGCTGGGGTCGGGTTTGGCGGGTGTTCTTCGGGACCCTGCCTGATGAATGATCCCATCGAGAACATGGCCCCTGGCTGTGACTTTGCCGGATTAGAGATTTTGCCTCTGTGCCTTCCCCACTTGTAGTCGGCATAAACCTATAGGTTGCCGCGGGAGGTGGACTTTTCTCTGTCCCCAACTGATGAGTTGAGTTTTCATCTCTTAATTACATAAGTAAAAAACGTAAATAATGGAAATAAATGATTGATGTTTAAAAATATCACTTTAACAATTTTAATGATAATTTTCTTGCGAAATTGCTTATATATGCTTGTCCTCGAGAATCAGCGATAATGCAAAGATGTTCGAAAATAATCATTTTCTTCCACTAGATGGCGACAGCAGCGGCATTAAATTCTAGAATAATATCACTTAGAATATTTTATATTTGTTTAAAGTTTTGCCACTTTACAATAAATAAGAAAAGTGAAAAACACAATTTTATTATTCATTTATATATGCGTATATTTATTATCTATCAACTGTGTTACACATTTAATTATTGCTAATATGGATGAAAATTTGAAAATAATATGTCTTTTGTTAGCATATAAAAGCGTGTTTTGCATAGTGTACATTTTATTTTCAAATGTTAGTTTTGATTTCTGTGCGGAATAAAATTATACACAAACATCAACTGTGTCACGTGAGTGGAATGATTTACATTACATGGAATGATGCACGGCCGATTCGGCTTTGAAATGATGGTAGGATTATTTTCTTTTAAGGATTTTTCTGTAATTTTCACTAACAGGATTATCACAAATCAGAATTTCCGTGAAATTTAAGAAAATTTTTTAATACAGAATAAAATATTTTAATTAAAATATCCTCTTAATAAAACATTAACAACATGAATCGGAATTTCTGCAAAATTTAAGGAAATCTGTTACAGAATGAAATATTTGAATTAAAACAGGATATGCATTGCTAATGCATAATTAAACATTTACATCACATAATGTGTGTTTCGGTTTTCATGAAGCAGGGTTATCATTATTGTATATAACTTTAGCAGATTGCATGCACCCACGTAGCAGCTGGGTATATGGTTAACAACTACTGCATGAATTGTTGCCAGCATACACACATAGCATAGGTATGTGATCGATAGCTACTGCAAGAAAGTTATTTCAAGTTATGAGCTTTTTGAAAAAACAAGCAAATGTGCTGGCCACTGAAAGCAGTTAGTAAATAATATTCGGAAAATGTTTTCTCATATTTCATTAAAGCCGGAGAAAGTTTGAAGTTACTGCAACAAGCTCATTTAGACACAACTTATTATTTCTCATCCTATTTTCTTGTGTCTTGACTCAACAAAAACAAACAGAAGCTCCTGTAAATGGTACAAAAGAACCCTTGTTCAGAAACCTATATTTTTAAATATTGGTTTTAGGGCAAAAATGTTTATAGAGTTCTAATTTTTAGAACATTTTACCCCAAATGTATACCAATCCTGGAATAATTTTACAAAATTTGAGTTTTAATCATGTGAAAAGGGAAATGTATTGGCATATTTCCCTTTCTGCTATTTCTATTTTTATTTTTTTTGATGGAGGAAAGTATGGTGGGGGATGTTTTCTATGACTTTAGATCAGGGCTTAATCTTATTTTTTTAATTAATTATTGTTAGGAGATAACAGGTAGTGGGAAAACTTTGCTCTCTTAACAAAGACAAAGCACAGTGCTTTTCTCAGCACAAAATGGCAAGGAGGGCGCTGCTCCGATAACAAAAAGGCAGCCAGGGCACTGTGCTCTTCTAAAATAGCCAGGAGCAGTGCTACCCAAAAAAATTAATCGCCCCCTACAAACATTTATCATGGACCCCTTCATATTTGATTTTCACCTTTATGTAACTTTTCATATCTTCTCCCACAAAAAAATACATTGGAGGTCTGTCCCCCTCTCCCCACTTGAGTGGTGCTTATACCCCCTTCTATGGGTGGTTCTACCTGAGTGGAACTCTGCTGGGGTGATAGTGGCAATGTTTCATTTTTGTATATTCTAGTGTTTAGGCTGTAATGTTATGTGCTACAGAATTTTTTCCATTTCTTGTAAAATATTTTAGTTAATTTGTTGTATAATAAAATAAAAGTTGTTTTTCCATGATTCAATGCACATTGCATTATTATAATAATACTGTTTAATTAGACCTTTCATATAAAGTCATTTAAGGGACGCTGTACCATCCATCTGACATGAATATTTTCCCTCATAAAAAAAATATATTAAATTATTAGAATTCTAAGAAACTCTGAAAAGATCAACCTTGAATGATGTTATCTATTTGCAAAAATGTGGCCAGTAAAATCCGTTTACAGTACGGCTATGATAAAGTTATCCCTAAAAATTTGCACCTAAAGTGGAATTTCATTAAAAAAATATATTTTTGCAAAATAATTACATGATATTTACATATTATGCATTAAAAATTATATGTTTGCATCGTTTACTTGAGTTGGTGTGCAAAAAAATCTAGTGTTTTGATATTTTGCACATTTTAGACACAAAAAAACATGTGTCACAAAAATGATGTTTTTATCAAGTTTACGTTTAAACTATGCATTAAAATTCCATTAAATCATGCTAAGCAGCTCAGTCATCTATTGGAAATCTTAAAAAAAAACATTACCAAGAACTTATTCCAAGCAAAAGTTTCTAGAAACTATAAAGTTGAAAAAATTTTTTTTGGAACCTGAAAATTGACAATTATCAGAAATTCAAAATGGAAGTAAGTAACTATTTTTAAACATTCCATTGATCATTTATATTTTAATATAATTTTTAGAAGAAAATTTTTTTCACTCCGCCCCACCTTTTCTACAATGGACTATTTCGATATTTTTAAAAAGATCTTAAAACCAATTGATATTTATAGAGAATTTTTTTCTGATTTCAAATATCCAAGCGAAAATGTCTTAAAATAATTATTTATTTAAATATCAAGAAATGAAAAAGCTCAAAATCTACTCAAACACAAAATGGCTCGAGACTTGCTGTGACATCACATGACTTGTTCGACCTGTGATGCAACATTCTACTATGTGCTGTTTCTACTGAGATATTTGCAAGTAGTTGGCATTTAATTTTGTTTACAATTTGTTTTTAATTGTTTTACCCATTTGTTCTTGGTCTGCTTAAGTTTAAATTATGTGTTCCTTATTTTATTTTATTGTAAACATGGATTCTGGTTTTGTTAAAGGGGAATAGGACAATTTGCCTAAGATCGATTTTACTGTGATGGCGCTCTTTTTCAGAAATAATAAATATTTTGTGACAGCTGAAACTTGAAATGTAAACTTTCCTTGAAGGTTTATAATAATAATAATAATAATAATAATAATAATAATTATTATTATTATTATGTGAATTACATTTACGTTTAAGGTATCTGTGGTGGAAATCGGAGCATTACGAAAAATGAAAACACTTTGAACGCCAATTTCTCCGAATGTGATAGATAGAAATGTACATATTTTTTTGTTGTTTTGTTGGTCCAGATTATGAATATATGAAATAATTTTAATACTTTGGAACTTTTTTGGAAAACACTTAAAGCGTCTATCTGAGCAAGTGTTTTTTTAATTTTTTCTACTTTCACTCAAACTTCAAAAGATAGATATAAATAGTAAGCGACAAAAAAATGTATTAGTAAATTTAGTTTCTGAATCTACTTTTTGAGAAAATAAAGCTAATATATTGAACCTTACTGACTTAGTTTTCGAGTAATCGTCTTGACAAGTCGAAGAAGATTGAAAAATTTTCATTTTACAAGTTTGTAATGCTCATATCTCAAAAACTAAAAGTGCTAGCTATGAACAATAAGCAAGAATTTGTAGCTCTTTTAAAGTCTTGCAAGTGTATATAATTAGGTTTTGGATTGAGTGGTTCTAATTTCGATAGCTTAGTTTTTAACCTGGATTTTCCAATTGCTGGGAAAGTTGCAATATTTAAAATATCATGATTGCTGCAGCTCAGTGTTTTTACTTACTCCTTGGTGAAATATGGATGCACAAGGACGAGATATTTTATTTTGTTTAAAAAAAATTATAAGGTTAAATAAACTTGGGGATTCTAAAGATGTTTAAAGATTGGTGAGGTATGAACATAATACATGGAAATATACACAATCCAGTAAGTAATTATGTGCCGCCAGACAAGTTCATAAATTAATTTGAATGTAAAATCTCATCAGATATATTGTTAAGTTTAATATATATACCGCAAAGCAAGTTAAAAAACTTTCATTTTTTGAGAAAATTGCATATCTAGAGTCAGAGTATCCAGATGAAATCGGGACGTAAACTAAAAGTGCTAGCTAGCTATAAGCAGTTAGCAAGTAATTTGTAGCACTTTGAAAGCCTGTAAGTGAAACAAATGAGTGAAAAAAAAAGAACAAATTGAATCTTTATTTTACAAAATATTATTTATGCAAAACCATTTTGGCTCCATCAGACTGGACGACCCACCGCTGAATATATATATATATATTTTTTTTTGTAATGTGCTCTGTAATTTTTTTGAGTGCAAATAGCCTTTTATAGTTAACTTTGTTATACAGTAAATTTAAACCGAAAGTTTAGTTTGAACGGTGTATTTTTTCTGAGAATTAAAAATAATATTTATGTATTTATGTTTATATGTATATATATTTTCATGCATATATTTTTTATTATATTTATATGATTTGTGAGGATTCTAAATATAATATCTAATAATTTATTTTTAAAGTAAAAGCAGTTTTAAATTGTTTCTTATAATATTATATTTTAAAACCTAAAACAGTAAATCATTTATGATTCTGGATAGGTGAAGGAATTTTAAATTAGTTTCTATTTAATTTCTATTCCTTTTGTGTAATGTTTCAAATTTGTGATTCATTTTTTTAGATAAAATCTATTTTATAGCTTTTCAAAAGCACATGTACTTAATGAAAATACTAAATTGCAACTGCTCACTGCAGTATATACAGATATAAAAAAAAAATTATGCAACAAATTTTTTATATTCACTAAACTAACTGCGAACATCACACACTAAACCGGGTACAAAGTCAATAATTTACTTATGATTTATTATCATAACATATGTAATGAACACTCTTTAATGACAGTGGTGAATTTTGTTTACAATCTGGCTTCCTGCACTTCACCTAATTTTTCACGAAAAACATTTTTTGGCACAAATATAAATATTTTATCTGATGATGTAAAACTAGTAGTCAGGCACATTGGAGCGATATAATACTTATAACTATTCTCTGGACAGAAGAAACAATTATAATTATCGGAACTTTACGAATATAACCAAACTAATGCACCAATTCTCAAAGACGGGAGCCGCTGACGAACCTGGTGATGTCACATTCCGTACGCGCCAAAATGGACCGTTTTCCTGCCACAGTCAGAAAGGCGAACTTTGACTGCTAATAAAACATGAAATACAGCTCGGAGAATAAAAATTACTGTTTTTTTGTCCGTTTTGAAACATTTCGAATCGAATAAAACAAAAAAAAGAGGCGGGAATTTTCCATTGCATATGTGAGAATATGCAATGTACATCATATAGAAATAATGGAAAACTATGGAACAGATAATTTCTTATATTTAGCTAAAATAAGAAATACAGATATCAAATTAGAGGGAATTATAAGGGGAACCAATTTAATGATTTGTCTCTATGACTGGAGTGGAGACGTGGAGACCTGTTCAGGGAGAGGAAAACTAGATTTTCCCTGTAAGTTTTCTATAGTTTTCTAATAGGATTTCATTTGTATCTATAAGAACTAACTTCAGAAAAAATTTCATCAAAATTGTTGAAGCTGTTGAGAAAAAATTATTTTGATAGTTTTTCATACTTTTTATACATTTTTGAAGATTTCATACTATTTCTGATTTCAATAGCTAATAGTCTAGCCAGCACTAGTTGTGAATAATGTGCAAACTTTTAAGCTTTTACCTTCAGCAGTTTTTGAGAAGGGCAGTGACAAATATAACATTTGAGCAGATCCTTAAGAGCTTATCTATGCTCAGCTCAATAAAAACCTAAGGGTATAAATAATTTTCATATATTTTTCTAAAAAAAGACAATACTTTATTAGCATGCATATATAGATGTTCTCCTATTTTTATAGGGTGACTACTGCATTTCTCTTATTCCAAAAAACACTCATTTTGTGTTTGAAACTGGTTGGTATCCTTATGTTTCTGTTTTATGATATTTTCCTAATAGAGGTTTTAATTTACAAATACAGATATATTTTATAATGTTAGTAAAACAATAAAAAATAATTTTTCTGATAGACAATGAGATTGCATAAGTATTATTTAGCAATAAATACTTATCACATAAACGTGCTAGGGGAAAGCTACCGAATGGCAGTATATTGAATTGGTTTATTAGCTTATTAATGCAATGTTTGCTGTATATATATATATATATATATATATATGGTACTTATACCATCTTATATGACAAGAGAAACAATTTCAATATAAAAATCAACCGCATTATTGATTGGAGGTCCAATTTGACCAAAAACATTTTCAGAAATGTCGTCATTGGTCACCTCAAAAGAAATCAACGCATTAACACTTTCAAGTCTGATTGCATCATGCATAATAGGAATATTATGAAGGAGGCAATAAAACGTAATTATCCAATTGGCTTCCTGAAATGTTATTATAATTCCCTATTTAATACAAAAAAGGGAGAAAATGCTTACTTAAAGGATATGGCAGAGGTATAGAACGATGAAAGTGAAAATAACGAATAGCGCATGCGTGGACTTCTGTTATATATGATGCACTCCATCTTAACCGACAGGGGCATTTGCTGCATTTCCATTCTTTCCCTTGTGATCCTGGTCGATTCCTATTTGTTTTGACAGTGCACTTTTTCGAGTGTTTTTGATTTGACACATTTACGGAAGTATGGCTTCTGCATGGCATTGGTACCGTGAGTGTTGCCCGGGCATAAAAGCAGTCTTTTAAACGGGAAAGAGGGGTCGCCATCCCCCTCTACCATTTTATGCCTTGCATTTGGTCATTTCCCCTCTTTTTCATATGAATCTTGTATGTTACTTTAGGAGAATGTGCTGCATTGCGCCAACTTCTGGAGAAAAATTGGACTGTGAAATAATTAACTGTGAAATAATTTTATTTTAATATGTTTACTATGCTATATATATATATATATATATATATATATATATATATATATGTGGATTCGATGAGGTGGATATATGAGGTGGATTCGATTAGTTTCACATAAGGTATTTCTTTTGGATTTTGATTAATTTCTGTGTCTTTTTTTCGGCAATTACTTTAGTCACAAGGACTTTCTATGAACGGTGCCAGTTTTCAAGGAGTGTTTGCCGCGGCAGTCAAAGCATGCTTTTAACCGGAGAGTGAGGTTCACAACCACTTTTTGGTACTGTTCATTCTTTCATTGAATTTTATATATATAATATATATATATGTCCAAGTAGAAATAGTTTATAGATATAATCTATCTATTTCTTCAGAAACATACATTTTTTGTGTTTGCTTCGTCAAAATACTTGGAATAGAAAAAGAGTTTTGTGAAGTGAACATTTCATTTCCATTTTTTAAGACCTAGTCC
Source organism: Amaurobius ferox (assembly GCA_951213105.1). Classification (NCBI taxonomy): domain Eukaryota; kingdom Metazoa; phylum Arthropoda; class Arachnida; order Araneae; family Amaurobiidae; genus Amaurobius; species Amaurobius ferox. Next base: position 76,530,526 of record OX578137.1, on the reverse strand, counting down.
TTGTCAACGTATATAGCAATATAGCTTGATTTTTTATGTTTTCCTTTATTCGTTTCCATACCATTGAAATTTGTTGATTTTCTTTAACTTGATGACTCGTATTTTGTATTTTTTCCCATTTGATTGATGATTTGCTGTTTTATATTTTATTTCATGGGTGTTTTAGAAAGTTAGGTTTATCGAGTTGCAGCTTCTTACTTTTTTTTCATTGGACTTTCAAACTATTATTATTATTATACATATATATATATATATATGTATATATATATATATAATCATATATATATATATATATATACACACACACACACACAGTGGACTCTTGTTATGAAGGCAGCAGTTTAAAATGGATTTCTCGTTATTATGTACAAATATGGATTTTCCTGTTAAAGTCTATGGATGTTGCATGCTATAATCATCGCTTAATACGTTCATTCGTTTGTTAAGACAGACAAAATTTATTTAAATTTTCAATCAGTAGAAGTTGTTCCAGATCATACTTTTGAGCAAATGATTAAAATTGAGAATGATATAAAAAGAAGATTGTTTACTTAGAAGAGACAAATAAAGATTACTTTATTTTAAAAAATAGTAATACATAAAACTACATTTTGTTTATGCTTTGAATGTTAATATGTTTTCATTTTTACCTCATTAAATATATTAAAAGTTTTTGATAAAAATTTTCTGTCTTTTCTGTTTTAAAATTTGTATCTTTCAATGTAACTAATACTATGTTACATAAAATTGAGGATAACAAGCTTGTCATTACTATTTTACTATTACTATTTTGTGTCAAATATATGGCCGCCTGCTAAAATGGACTCTCGCTAATACATACAAAAAATATTGGTCCTTGACTGGCCATCTTAACCAGGGATTACTGTATATAGAAAGTCAAATATTATGCATATTTTCACACACTGATAAAATTTTGAGGACTAAATGGGTATTTTGATGTTGTTGTTGTTGTTGTGTTGTTGTTGTTGAGACCCAGACCGTCCGACCTACCAGAAAGGTGTAAGGTAACTGTAGGGTATTTTGATGTGTAAAAGATGCATTATCCATTTTGGCAAACTCTGCTGGTCATTCTTACAGTGCACATATCTTAAGTAATATACATATATAAATATATATAATTAATATACCATACCAATAGAAGCTTGTAGATTAGAACATGATAAAGTAACTTTGAGAACAGGATCTGAAAAACAATTAAAAACTTTTCTGAATATCATAACAATGGTATAAAACAGTGGTGCTCAACTTTTGATCAACATAGCATCTCTAGTTAATATTGGTTGATTTTGAAATAACCTGAAATTGGATAAATATACTATAAAAATATTAATTTAAGAAACAAGTAATTTTTTGTTTCATATTACATCAATGAATTATCCCAAAATTGGGGAAGCAATTTCGGTTGGAATTAAAAATTGCATATATTAAAACATCAACAGATATGTAACACATTTTACCCCAAAGAATATAATTCTGAGTGTGAATAATTTACTGATATTATTATTGATTGTCAAATGGTATGAAGCATATGCACATTTTGGATTGGATGTAACACATGTTTGATGATAAGAGTTTGTTTACATTATTTGCTTTTAATTAGGTAAGAAATTATGTTACATTAAAATAGATATTTGCAGCAATAAACCTTTATACACAATATTTTTATCTGATTTTATAACTTCTAGCAGTTTAAAATTCAAAGTGAAATAGAAGCACCATATATTCACCAATGATTCCTTAAAAGCATATGCTATAAGCCTAACAAGCACTTGCAGCATCTGCCGTTATTCTCTAGTCACTTGAATATTAAAACTAATTTAATACAATAAAAATTTAAAATATGATAAAAATGATTTACACTAAAAAGAACTAATTTTGCCTAAATATCACAAATATTTCAGTGTAACATAAAAATATATCACTTTTGTTTAAAAATATAGCTTGAGTAACCATACCAACATGCAAATGATATATGATTTTCAAAGCTGCTTATACTTTTAGCAATCATCAAACAATATAATTGAGTCATTTTAATGAACACTATATAAAATTTACACTAAAAATATTGTTTTTGAAGATATCTCTGACATAAAATATCAAACTTAGATATCTCTTACGTTTTTTAATTTTCAGAGAAAAAAAGTTTTTCAGAGATTTTTCATGGATACCTACTCTAATTATATAATAATTTGCTTGTGCTGCTCTGTTCATAATGCTCTTTAAATCAAGAACAAACAAAATTATGATCAATTAATTTTTTCTGACTGATACATTAAAATTTCATAAAAAGGAAAATATATGCAGTAGCATTTAGGTAAGGAAATATGTCTATATAAATTTGTTAGAAAGTTAATGAAATCTTTCTAAAGGATGTAGCACAAACTATACTTGAGTTAAAGTTTTAGGTTGGAAAGTTTAAAAATCATCCTTCATAAAGAATAAATATTATTAAAATACTAGATATTAAGCTGGTCATATGACGAGATATATCATGTAAAAAAATACCCTCCTAAAATGTCCAGATGCACACAATCTGATGGGCAATCATACCATCTACTGATCAATCTTTTTAATTACTAACCTGCTAACAACAATATGTAGTTAATTTATGATCCGCACCACCAAGAATTTCTAACAAAATGCAAATTCTATATGACATCCTAACAGAATACACATGTACCACAACAATGAAACTTACTATATTTTGAAGCAAGAATATCAAATTAATAATTTTCACAAAGTGACAGGCATTATCAAAGAAATTAAATTTCATTTTCAGAGATTTTTAATCATTTCCAATATGACAGCATTACTCAAAAGCTGCTAAATTTGTTGACATGTATGACAGACAGAGGCTTTTTTTTAAATATATATTTTATTCAAAAATGAATATTATTTAAAAGCATCAACTAAATAAAGGAAATTTGTAAGCAAAACAGAAATAATTCATCTAATATTTTAAAAATCATTTTTAGTGCGACTAAATACTGTTGCGAATGCGCAATATTCATTTGGCACCTCCTTTTTTTTCATCTCTCTTGAAGGCCAGGTGAAGAAAACACAGTCCATGATATCAGCATGACATGAGCCCAGGATTGCCCAGTTAGAAAAAGGGTTGCCATATTTGGCGATTTATCACCAATTTGGCAGCTTCCAGAATGTTCTAGAAACTTCATGAAATAATGAATAGTCTACGAGATATGAAAAGATTTCCAGAAGTTTTTATAGAGAGACTATAAAAAGAACTAACTCATCGCACCATTGGAGTGGAGTTGATGAATTGATGTGACACGATCTACATTGGACTGTGATTTTTGTCAATGTTTTGCGAATAGTAGCTGCTGTTTTGTGAAAGTATTTTCGTCAGTATTTTGAGAATAATATTGCTTATTCTGTGAAATTAGTAGATCATTTAAGTGCTGTTTGATTGTACACTATTCCTGTTTACTTTGTGCTTGTGCATAAACATAAGTTATCCAAAAACTTGAACTCTCTCCAGTATCCTGTATGTACACCTACGATTCTAGAGGATAAGTTTGTAACAATACATAGGATTCCAAGTTTTTCCAAAAGGAATTGTCTAAAATTTATATAATAACTGTATTATTTTGACAGAATAATATTTACTTTTAATATTCTGTAAGAAAAAGCATGGAATTTTTTAGATTGGATGGCAGTTTTAAATGTTTTCAAGAAGATGAGATGCATATGAATCTTTTGACAATATAAATATAGCACCATAAAGTTGAGACAAAAAATGCATCAGCCAGTAGAAATGCGAAATAAATATAAGAGTCAAAGAAATTGACAAGCCTTATTTTATTTATTATTTTGTGCAATAAAACAAATTTTTCAATAAATGTAATTTACAAAATAGACAAAGTTGTGTATGTAGGGCAAGTCACTACCCTCACAGCAAAAATCGTCACATGCGTGACAGTGACGTTGTAGTCACGTGACACCTGGGTCACAATGTGACATCATATTTGTGACTTCTATGCGACGTTAAGTATTAGTAACTTTGCAACTTCATTGCGACTATATTCTGTGACGTTTCCACAATTTAATTAACACGTAACAATGTGCCGACATTACAATGTGACATCACAAACAAGTTAATATGCGACGTCACAAACGACCATGAAAATGACCAAAATGACTTTGCTGTGACCTCAATATGACATTGCCGAGACGTACTGTGACGTTGCAAAGTCACAGTGTGACGTAAATCTTACGTCACTGTGAAAAAAAATGCTGTTAGGGTAGCTGTCCACATAAGACCATTTTTTTGGATGTATTAATAGTAAAACAGGGTTATTGTACTTTTTGCTTTTTAATGCACAATAGAATATGTTCTACATTAACAATATTTTAGTCTTATTGTGTATAAAATTTAAGATTTTCTCAAATTTGTAAATCAGCTTTAATTGCAGTTATATTATAAAAAAGTAAAATATTATTTAGATCTATTTATATTTATACATTTATATTTATACAACATATATATTTATACAACATATATATTTATACATTACCATCATAATCTCAGAAATTATATATAAAAAAAAGTTAAATATTTATATACCCTCTTTTTTTGAAGATTCTTCAGAGATAAAATACTTGTATCCACCTGGAGCTTCTAAAACTTTTAAACTGCCTTCTGTAATTGGATATCCAATAGTTTCAGCTTTTTGTACAGCTGCTTTTGATGCAATAGTTATACCCTTAAATAAAAAAATTATTAAAGATAAATAAATATATTACAAGTTATCATAAAAATCTTCAATTAAATAAATATATATATATATATATATACATAAATACACATGAAAAATATAATCATTTAATGAAAATTATAGTTATATTCAATAAGTAAAATAGTTTGCAATTAAATTATATATATTTCACATTAAAGACAATATTAAAAAATCCTGATTCTATCACTACTCAAGGTTTAAACATTGCTTTTACAAATGTATTATGAAACAGCAATTGCTATTTTTTATTTGTATACCACCCCTTTCCATTAATATTTTCATTTGGTTCTCTTTTACCTGCACATTCTTTCAAATCCTTTTTAAGCTTGAACCATACCAAATTACTTAGTTAAGCACTGTTCTCAAGCCATCTCAGTGGAATGCAAATGTCATTTGCATTACTATTATACCATTTGCATTACCAAGAATATTTATGAAATCCTTTTAAAAAATGTAACTCAATTAGGCAGATTAGCATTTGTTAACAAAACAGTATAAAATAATCTAAACTCAGGAATTTCACTAAATGACCAACATGCAGTATATTGCATTTTTTGAAAATATTTGATAATTCAAGTTGGTTGTTATTGAAATAGTCAACATATAAAAAATTACAAGCTGCATTCTTAATCATAAAATATTCTGTATATAGTATTCTATATACCTTGATCATAATCTGTTCATTAATATATGGCTATCCCACAATAAGGAATTGTCTCATGTGTAAACAGGCAAACCTTTTTCTCCACAACACAAAGTAAATTCAGCATTTCAATTTTGATCATATGGGAACACTTATTTTGAAAGATTGGATACAATTGTAGCACATGATTGTTCACTTAAAGAAGTTAAGAGTGCAGTTGATATCAGGGTTGGCAAGTTTCTCTTAATGTGGAAAAAACGGCGCAGAAGAAATATCATTTCGGAAAAAAAGGAAGAAACTAAAAAACATGAGTTATAAATATACTTAAAATCCCCAATCAAGTTACTCAAAGTTGCTTAAGTAAAAAGGTTCACTATTTTAATCATTCATTTGGGGTAAATTATTTTAAATCATCCTTTTGGAACTTTAGACATATTTATTAAACTCAGTAATTTGTTAATACAGAATTTTGCAGCACATATACTTCGTACAACAACGTGTTATTTTAAACATTTTATTCAACTATATAATTACTCTTCTTAATGATATTTTAGATTTTTTTTTTAAACAGAACTCCCATTATTAAAAAGCATATAACAAGATATCAAATTTTACAGGGATTACATACTTTGCAGGATATTAAACAAGATTATTTATACAGAATCTCCCAAATACAGTGGAAAATATTATATAAACAGAAAAAAAAAAATGAATTAAATTAATCATCCAGTCTTTATCAATTGTCAAGTAAATTGTTCACATATACTATACAGTACAATATATTTTTCATACACACTGTAAATCCGTTTTATTATTCCTTATTTTAAATTTTTAATTAGTAGTATATAGCAAAAATTTTATACATATTTATAGCAATGTTTAGATAAATATAGTTGAACTTGTATCTCATGTACAAAAATTGTAGTCCCATTCATTCAATTCACACAAGTTAGGTATCTTTTGAGTATGAACTCAAAAGATACCCAACTAAAAGATTTCAACTATAACTGTTTCTTTTTAAATAAAATTCAGTGTTTCAGTTCTTTCACATCTTCTGATATGGTGGAAGAAAGGTGGTTTATTACCGGACATTATTTTTCTGAATTGGAAAAACTTCAACACAAAACAGCTTTGATACAAACTGTTTCTAAAGTCGTAATTTATTTTTATTTATTTTTTTAAATTTTATTTTACTTAGATTATAAGTTATATATAAAATAAATTATGAATGAATTCCAGAAGTTTCACTGTTAACTAATTAACTGATATATTACTAATTAAAATTTTAAAACAAAAATCATAAGCAGATTGTACAGTGGTTATATTAAATATTTAATTTATTTTAAGAAGACAAACAATTTATCACAATCTGATCTTTTGACTAATTTTTTTCAGTTTCTTCCACAATCCAGGTAGAAACTAGTTTCTTCCAGAAGAAACCCAACCCTGGCTGATGCTGAGAAATAGTAAACCACTTCCTTGTTGGTCATGTGCATTAGCCAACATTTTTAGACAGTCCCAATAATGGAATCTTTCTATTAAAGATATTTCAAGAACACAAAAACTAACCTCTCCACTTTATATTCAGTTTACTTGATTATTTTGCATTTACAATTGAGGCTCCTTCTTACTCTTATATTCACCAACACCAGTTAGAAGCCAACTGTAGCAAAACTCAACCAAACTGTCAATTCTGTACTAATCATTGAATTTAATGTTAGATATTGGGAACCGTGGTTGGCTGTCAGGCAGGAAACTCAATTACCCAAATTCCACAGTTTGCGTCATAAATGAAGTTCACAAATTATGTGAGATAGATTTTATAATTTGGCAAAGTGAACAATTCCATTTTTTAAGGCCTAGCCCTTGTCCACGTGTATAGCATTAATGCTTGAATTTTTTATGTTTTTCTATTATTGTTTCCATAATATTGAAATTTGTTGAAATTTTTTAACTTGATGACTCGAAATTTGTATTTTTTTTTCCATTTGATTGAAGATTTGCTGTTTTATACTTTTATTTTGTAGGTTTGTTAGAAAGTTAGGGTTTTTGAGTTGCAGCTTCTCACTTTTCTATCATTGGACTTTCAAATTATTATTATTATTATATATATATATATATATATATATATATATATATATATATAAAGTAGAATCAAATTGAACGAGAAAACTTATAGCTAAGAAATGATTTTTATACAGAAAACAATTCAAAATATTAAAATTATAATCACTATATTTCGAATTCAACCAATCCTTCTGTATACCTGTCCTATTTGTAGGTTTGCATGTACTACCAGTCCTGAAAAAATTCAGCTTGAGCAAAATAGAATTTTGAGAACTATTTGGAAAGCTCATTGTGTCTTACAAAACGATGCTATCTTAAACTTCAAAATTAAAACTATTAGCAAAAAACATCCAAAAACTGTTTTAAAAATTATCCTTATTGTTCAAAATGAAGTAATTTTTTATATCCTAGAATATGAGTATTGTTCTAGACCCCCTTATTGAACTACAGAATGCCACCACTGAAGATATTTTATGCCAGGTATGTTGTTTCACACATTTCTTTATGAAAAAAGTTTTTCTTATGGAGGGGGGGGGGGGATGGGGAAGGCGAATAGACTCTTGCTCTAATAACAAAAATACTGTTTGATATAGAAAATTATATATATAAGAAACTTAGAAATCCTTGGCGAGGTGGCACCAACTTCCTAGCCACTTTTAAATGGTGCCCCTGTTTACAAATCATAAAAGAAGTAATGTCATAAGAATAACAACATTTAATGTAGCCCACTAAAACTATTAATTCATTGTATATAAATAAGTCTTTGAAAGAACTACAAAAAACAAACATATATTTTATTTAAATTCAAAAGTAAATGATTAGCTTTTTTTTTAATAAAAACACATGTATTTTTAGGTTTGTATGGTATTTTTAGAGACAGGCACATATATAACCCTATTAGTATTCATAAAAGTCGAACTTACAACAAAACCATTTCCTAATTTATATGATTTGATACCATAATTATATGTCAGTTCTGCAACAAAGTGATTATCTTCAGCCCCATATCCTATCATCGTTTTGCTCCATTTGCCATCATATGGTCTGTAAAATTAAATACAAAACAGATAACTAAATATGATTATAACTGAGATATTTAGGTATTATACCAACCCCCTTGGCACAATTAATAAATATTTGCCATATTGGCAAGCTTCTTTCCCTTTGAAGTGGGAAAAAAAAGAGTCATTAAGAAATAATGACAAAACAATATGAACAACAATGATGAAGCACAACAGCATGAAAGGAATAGGAGATTCAAATACAATAAAATATGAATATATGATTATAAAATTGAAATGCTCTAATGTAGTTGACAATAATTTATGATCCAATCAATTTAATCATTAAACATGTTGATGCTGTTAAGAGCAATTTAATCATTATTTACTTTTAAATTTATATATAAATACTGAAATATGTTTGTTTACTAAGTATTGAAACTTGCACAAGATGTTGCTCATTTCACAAATACGTTTTAAAATGAATTATCATTAATTAGAATTGGCAAGATAGTATTAGTTTTGACATTAAGAATTGATGTAGCCAGTAAAACACTCAAATATACACAAAACATTTTACAAATACCGAAGTACTGACAAATATAACAATTACCCATTGCAAGTTGCTTTACACCCTTCTTCAAATTCTTCATGTCTCAAAACCTAACATTAGAGGTATAATAAAAATATAATTAATTAAATTATATAGCAATAATTTATTGAATGATATTATTGAATCATATATTAGGATTATTAACGTTTATAGGACCATATGGAAGATTTTATTATTAGATCTATAGACAGATATAGCAATATACTTTCATCCTTGAATTTGATTTACACTAAACATGCATCAGAAAATTTCATGCATTTGTACAGCTTTATGGTTTAATAAATATAAAACATTTCTTCAGTAGGCATTTTACCCATAGTTTATTTGGAAGAAATTAATGAAGATTAACCTAAAAATAGATATAAAATACAAAATAAACAGATATAACAAACAAAAAAATCTGATGTGAGCAGCACATGACTTTCCTTATATAATGCTATGAATTTACTACTTTTACAGTAAATAAAAATAGGTTATTCGTATAGTAGATACTTATATTCTTTCCAAGATATTGAATTTTCATCAATTAGTCATCATTTTCATTGATTTAGCGTCATTTTCATTAAGTTAGTGTCATTTTTATCCATTTGGCAAGATTTTCGTTAATTTGGCAACATTAAAAAAAGTCGCCGACATTGCGCCAAAATCTCACTAAGCATTATGGACAGAGAAATAATTTTTTCTTATAACAGATAAATGACTACTGGAGTTCAAATGCAAAAGTATTACTCAAAGTATCTTTTCTCATGAATGGAACGAGTTAGATCCATGAGAATGTCATCACCAAATTTATGGCATGATATTACATATGAAAAGTAAACATGTTTTTCAACAGTTAATAATTTTTTTTTTAATTTATGGAATTTTTTGATAAATTTATTTGAAAAATGGGCAATATCTTGAGAACGGTTCATGCTAGCGTTCTAAAGTTTGTCAATCATTTTCTAAGGAAAAATTATATAAGAAATGTCTATTTCTGTAACTTTATTAAAGGTTTTGATTTTTTGATGATTTTTTCAAAATTTCACTCGAAAATTTAGGGAGGTTATGAACAATCTATTGTGGTTTTAAAAACAATAAGCTTCTAGTATTCATGGATTGTAATTTTTGTACCAAATTTCATTTCCAAAACTGGAATTTGAATTTTCGATCCAGTCACAATACTTTCCTTATACATTATTGTATATAAGGAAAGTAATATATCAATGGTCCGAGGGCAATTTATTAAATTTATATTTCCTTTAGAATATACAATTTGCTAAAAATTATTATAGATTACAAAGGAACACGTCTATAAAACAAAACATTAAATACATTTTGAGAAAATCCCTAAAAAAATGTAAATAAATTATCCTACATACAAACAAATAAAAGGTTCAATATAAATTACAATGTACATTTTCATTAATATTTACCTTCATTCCGAGAACTTCGGTGTAAAATTTGATAGTATCTTTTCTATTTCCCACTTTAAATACATAATGCAAAGCTCTCTTGCTCACCATAGTTAAAATTAAAATATATTTGTTGGACCTTACACTTGTCAAAAAGATAAATCAGGAAGAAATAATCGGCAGAATCACGAACGAAAACGATTCCACGTAGTAAAAATTCCTTTTTCTTAAGCAGCAGTTTTATATACATCTCCACTCCAACTTTAGCAAACTGAGCGCATTGTTTACTTCATGAAAAAATGTTGTTTGCATTTTCTTACTGTTATTTAAAAACAATGATGACTAAATTTTAGCGCTCTGATTACAAAAAACAATCGGGTGAGTTGAAAATTGTCTAACAATCAGAAAACCGTGACTAAATTTTGTGAGTCAACTAATGGTTGGTTAAGCGTGAACTTTATTTTCTATCTAACAATAATCAATTTAATTTTTATATTATTTCTTTAATATCTGTATAATATTGGAACGAGATATAATTTGAAAAAAAAAATATATTCAAATTTGTAACAATCATTTTTTAATGAGGCCCGAATTTTCAGTTGAATATCTTTTGAAGAAATTTATCATTTTAAATAGCATTTTATAGAAATATTTCTATTTCTAATTACAATTGCATGATTACTTTTTTCAAATGCAATTGCTTGATTGTGTTTCAAGATTGAGATTTATTGTTTGAATTATATGAATCAAATATTTAAGCTTCTAATTGTGTTTGTTTACTCAATTTATTTGAATAGTGTTAACTTTAAATAAATAAACATATCAATTAAATTATTTGTTTCCACTTTCAGTTTTTAAATACATTTAAATAATCTCATATTTATATTTAAAATTGTATTTGTTGTATTGCCTGAATCTATTGTTGTTGTTGTTGAAACCCAGACCGTCCGACCTACCAGAAAGGTGTAAGGTAACTGTTTGGATGGTTGGGAAGTGCCACCCAATTTAGACCGGAACCCAGTGGGGGAGGCATCCACAGGGACCGTACCCTCCTTCCCCTACCACCAACCTCTCGGAAGGACTTTCGGACCCACATGTTTAACGTGATCGTACTCCGCATGAACACGGCGGCAGTTTTGGCAGTGGATGGAATCGAACCCGGGCCAACCGAGTGCAACTCCAGCGCGCTAACCAATGGGCTACCGCGCCCGCCTGAATCTATTGTAAACAATATTGTTCCTTGAGTAGGGTTGACATCAAAGCGATTTAAGCATATAGAGTGGGCCATTATGTTGATGGTAATGCGACGAGAATCCTATCAGACAGGGTGTCATGCACTGATTGCATCAAAAGTATTGTGATCTGCACTGGTCCTAACGTTATTTTAAATTTATTATTTTTGAACAGAACACATTTCTCATTAATATTTTTCTTCACTGTTTGATGTAACATTTATTTTATTGAAAAATGTATGATTAGTGGAAAAATTGCTTAAAATTAATTATTTTCACGCATTTGCCACTAGTCAAGAAGACTTATGGAATTTTATTTTAGCAGTTTTTTCAACTAGGGGCAAGTGTATTTCACCAATTGTTTTAGTTATATTTAGATAGTATAGAGGTTTTGCCATGTATTTATTATAAAATTTAAATTATAGACTGTCAATCAGTTATTGTTTGCACAAATTGTTGCATTACCAGCTATAATGCTGCAATTATTACAACATCACTTATAAGGGAGTATGATTTCTTTTATGCAATTTGAATATATAATTGACCATAATTTCACTATATAATTTAATGCAAAGTTTTAGTCATCAACATTATTCATGAAGTATATATTAGGTTTTAAGGAACTTTTTATGTTAAAAAATCAAAAGTAGTTTCATAGCACAAGATTTGTTTTCCAACTTTTGTCTCAGATTTTGAAATCCAGTAGTCGATATCAATTTCTCTTGTAAATATACAAATAATGTTGCTTTTCTCTACACACACACACACATAAAAAAAAAGATGAGTGGACTCCAGTGTGGTGAAGATGGTGGCTGTGTCAATGTAAACAAACCCTTGTTTTTGCATTAATTCTTTAGCATTAAATTACCTTTTTTTTGTATATTATATATATTTTATTCATGCAACAAATAAATGTGAAACAACATTAGATGTAAATATTACTGGCATTGTGCAATACTATAGAAGATATAGTAGTACATTATTTTAATGATAAATGATCTGCAGATTTAAACAATTAAAATGTGTTAAATGCTAATATTTTGTTTGTAACATTAAGTATTACAAAGGTCAAATTTTCTTGTGAAAAGAATTATATAATATATAAAATTTCTAAGACTTCAAATATTTTAAAAAGAAGTATGAAAAAGCCATAGGCATAGTGACTTCTCATGAAAGGTTTATCTCTGGCAGATAACCATAAACTATTTTCAACATCCCATTACAGCTCTCTACTTATACAGCTAAAACAGCAGTTCAAACGGTGCTGCTCAGCCCATGCATGTGTGGTGACTGAAATTCTAATCATTTGCATAACACATCCTAATTTGCATTTGCTGTAAGTTTCAACTCAATTGCATGATTCCTTCATGGGGTTGCAATTTTTACAAACATGAGTACAGTATAGAAAAATATTGTTTTCACAAAAATTTTCGAATTCGAGATTTTGATGCCAATATATGTTTTAAGACTTCTTGAACGCTTTGACTATTTCTGGAGTGATGACCGTCTGTCTGTGGTCAATTTCTTGTGTAGATGATAGTGGCCACACATATGGATTTTCATGAGACTTTGTATCCAGTTTTGTTATCGAAAAATCTAGAACTAGATAGAATTTTTTTTTTCAAGCGAAAACTTAAAAATTATATATTTTTTTAACATGGCAGCATAGGACAAAATTTAGCATAATCATGCATAAAAAAGGTTATTTATGGCTCAATGATTATGAGACTTAATAGTTTTAATCACTGTTGTGAAAAATAGCTGTTGTAGTTGAGACCCAGACCGTCCGACCTACCAGAAAGGTGTAAGGTTTGGACGGCCGGGAAGTATGAAAAATAGCTGTGACACAATTCCTTTGTTCATAGCATCATTAGGCCCCTTGGACACTTTTTAAAGTATGGCATCAATTGAAAGGCTCTTTCAAGCTCTTGAAAGTGAAGGGTAACACGCTATAATTGTAGTCATTTGGACCCACAATATCGATTTTTCAATTTTTTTTCTTGTAAAATTTCGGGGAAAAAGGCTGTTTAAAAATGAATATGAAAAAGTCAGGTTCAGCTACACTCTAGTTAATTTAAAAGTAGAATGTTGATCCTTTGTTTGATATAAAGGCTTTTTACTTTATTTACATATCAAATGTAGTTAAACAACCTAACTACATTTCAAACATGAATGTTTTGATAGTATAAAAGTATCTATACTATTAAAAGCTGAAAACCCATATGTGTTTGTTTGTTTATATGTATGTTCCCCTTATTCCAAATTCCATAATTGGCGTAGCACCTTCACAATTTTACTTAAAACATAACATTCGATCTGAGTTGTTAGAACCTTTCAAAAATTCAATAGATTTTTAAATGTGTTCAAAAAACCTTTAAAAAAGGGAGAGGAATTGAACCCATTCTAAGAACGTATTGTCCTTCTGAATTTTCTATCTACAGTCTCAAATGTTCTTTTAAACAAAAGCTAAACGTGCTTTAAAGAGAGCTGAAGAGGCAGAATTTTTAAAAAGTCAATAGTTTATTTTCTACAGATTTTTAAAAGACAGACAATTTCCAAAAATATCAGGAAAAGATTGACTAGGAGACCCATCTAATTCACATTTCAATTTTAGCACTGCAATCTCAATTTTATTGTTTTAAACTGAAGCTAAAGGTTATTTTTAAAAGCATGTCAAAAGTGTTTATTTATGGAGTAGTTGCATAGCAACCTAGGGCCTGCATTCCTTTGTTTATTTTTTCAAAAGAGTGATCACTAGCTGTGGGCAATTCAGCTAGTTGTCATTAGGAAAGTTGAGGTATAAATTATAGTATTGTGCATAAAATTGAAATAAAAAGAAGGGCTCTGTTAAACTGAAGAAAATATTTAAATTTTCAGTAAAATATTTGTTATGTATACACTAGCATTTTATAAGTTGTTAATTTTCATATTTATATATAACATTTTCAGGTACTTCATATATAATGTCACTTTTGAAGAAAATTTCCAATAAAGCTCAACATCAATCTATGGAAAAACTTTACACGGAATTTTGTGAAGATAATAAAATAAAGTTAAAACTGAGTGGTAAAGATTTGATTTTTGAAGATGGAAAGTGGAAACAGGGTAATTTCTTAAAATATTTTCTAATATAAATTTTGAATCAAAGTTTCATTAGACCAAGCAATTAGCGATTTGAAAATAATATGTTACATGTTCATCAGCAATGAATGTCTGTTTAGAGTTTGTGATTTTATGCAATTTAAAATATTGGAATATGCTACAATGTTGAATGTTAATATGGTATAATGTTGAATGTACACTCTATAACAAAAAAATCGACTTACCAAGAAGGAGTTGTCTGATTATGATAAAAATTGGTGGATGTGAAGAACATACATAGAAAAAGAAATGATTAAAATTTCAGAGCAATTTAATGATTTAGCGTTTGACCGTATACAAAGGCAGGAAGTCAATAAGGCTTTGGTCCACCTCTGACCTGGATGCAAGATGCCACCCGGTGTGGCATAGACTGATAAAGTTCAGGGATGGTGTCCTGCAGAAGGTCTTGCCAAATTGTCTCTTAACTGTCGGGCTAAATCGTCAACATCCCGGGATGGTTGCAATTGCCTTCCCATAAAGTCCCAAATGTGCTATATGGGAGAGAGATCAGGAGACCTAGCTGGCCAAGGAAGTGTGGACAAGCTTGAAAACAATTCATAGCAACATGTGCCATGTGCGGCCGGGCATTATCTTGTTGAAAAGTAAGTCCGAGGTGTCGCAAAAGGAACAGTAACACAACCGGTCATAGAATGTTATCTACGTACCGCTGTGCTGTCAGTGTGCCAGAAATGACTACCAAAGAGGGTCCGGCTATCAAAGGAGATGGCACCCCAGACCATACCCACCTGCCCAGATATACACCTGCTGAATGCGCTGTAGCTCCCACTATTTATTCATTGGACACCAAATTTTATTCATTTGCATGTTCGCTCAAAATGTCTTTGCATATGAAATTTCATTACAATCGGACAGCACCTTCTTGGTGCATAGATTTTTTTGTTATAGAGTATATTTGTTAACAGATGCTCATTTTGTATGTGGTTCCAAGGAACACTTTTTAATTGTGAAATTTACCTGGCTGATAAAAACTGCATTGGGTTTTATCAATTTTGCATATATTCAGTAAATGAACATACCATTGGAATTCATAAACATAAAAGGAATCTGTACAATTTAAGGCTAGGCTTAGGCTCAGTTTGCCGAAATTTCAAGCTAAACTAATCAAGTTAATTTGCAAAAGATCTATGTTTTGAGTACAAAATGAATGAAAAATTATAATTTTTATTCAATGCAGATATTAAATAGATTTTTTACATTATTCTGGATATCTAAATGGTCTGAATTTATGATTTTAGATGTTATCTAAAAGAAAATGTTTGGACCAAGCA
This sequence comes from Amaurobius ferox, assembly GCA_951213105.1. Taxonomy (NCBI): domain Eukaryota; kingdom Metazoa; phylum Arthropoda; class Arachnida; order Araneae; family Amaurobiidae; genus Amaurobius; species Amaurobius ferox. The sequence goes on along the minus strand of OX578137.1, from coordinate 76,514,368 downwards.
AAGATATATATTCTAATTTTATTATAATAACACATGGAATTGCTTTAAACATCATGCTTGTCAAATAATAGTAAATTCATTAAATATGTAAGTCCCATATTTGAATTATTGAACAGATAAAATTAGAAGTTAGCTATGGATTGCTTTTGAGCATTGCAATTTTCATGAATTTTCAATGAGTGAATTCTGCCAAAACTTTTAAACTAATTAGATTATTGTATATTCTGATATATATATATATATGTGTGTGTGTATGAAAAATGAAATTTACATCATTCTATTTCAGAAAATGTACATCATTCTGACATCTCTAGTCTGATTAAAGAAAACAGAGAATTGACTGAAGAAAATAATTTTTTGAAATTAAAAATAGAGATCCTTTTACTTATGGTAAATGTACTTTAGAAGTTATACCTATATTTGCTTTTAGTGGCATTTTTGTTTTTAATTCTATTATAACTATTCTTTTTTCATTTAAAATGAAAAGTATACTCTTGTGAAAAATATTTTGGCCCTATTAAACTTTTATAGCAATTTTTTTCAAAAGCATTTACTACTTATGATTTATAGTTAGTATATCTTTTTATTTATTTAAAAATAAGTTCTATGATTCAAATTTAATCAAAATGTTTATAAAGCCTGTTAAGTAATCTCAGAAATTATACCTGAAACTTTATTAATCTTTAAAAGTAGCAAAAGATGGGCATGAAATTTGTGCTTCTATTTTAGAAGCAGCTGTATAAGCTGAAACAAGTCCTTATCCTGTATTAAAAGTCAAAGCATCTAATGGCATGGAAGTAAAAACATAAGGATTTAAAATCAGAAATGCATTGTCTTACAGATTATTTGTTATCATGCAAAAAACATTTCAAAATATATATTACTACTTGTAAATTTTACTTGTCTCAACATCAAGATACTACATTGAATTTGATATGGTAGCATTGTTCTGACAGAATATTTATGCTTATTTCTAAAATTTAATTTTTTTCACAAAAGTTCAAATTTAATTTTTAAATTGTTTTTCATTTTTACAATGGCCAGGCATTTGATATTCCATCATTCACCTATACCCTTAGCCAAAATCGTGAACCATTTAGCCATCACATGACGAATTTTAAAATTGTAGAAATTTAAAATCACACTCTAGGGGAAATTTCCATTATGAAATATTAACTCAGGAAGCTTGAATCTCACTGGAAATATGAAGTTTGATATCACAGTCTAATATATACAGGGTGTCCAGTGCTATCAGTGCCCAATGGCTATTTCCTCAACCATTAGTCACAGAGATATACTTCCAATTGCAAAAATGTTTTAAATTTTAAAATCTATTATTTTACAGTTTAAATCAATAAATACATTTCTGAAAGAAATACGAAATATAAATTTTTAGACGGTCTCCCCCGGTCCTACCAATTATATTTAGGAAAATCATCCTCATACAATTTCATGCAAAATAAAAAAAAAAATCTTCCTTTTACGACCAAAATTCATAGAGTTATGAAGCATTAAACTTTATGACTTAAGTTGCTTTACCATGCATAAAAATGTCCGGTTTCAGGCAACCAACCAATTTGGGACCGTATTGACCATTTCTCCAGGCAACCAACCAATCAAGGACCGTATTGACCATTTCTCAGCACAAAAAGTGCTCCAAATTTAAATAGCTATAAGTCAGTCAATTTTGGTCGTAAAAGGATTTTTTTTTTTATTTTGCATAAAATTGTATAAGGATGATTTTCCTAAATATAATTGGTAGGACCGTGGGACTGTATAAAAATTTATATTTCGTATTTCTTTCAGAAATGTATTTATTGATTTAAATTGTTTCTAAGGTAATAGATTTTAAAATTTAAAACAATTTTGCAATTGGAAGTGTATCTCTGTAACTAACAGTTGAGGATATAACCATTGAGCAGCAATAGCACTCGACACCCTGTATATGATTGATATGTTAGTTATCTATATAAGGTTTATAGAATCAAATAAGACTCAGAAGTGGGAATATAGATTTTTATGCATCTATGAAATAACTAGATTTTTGTATTGTAGCCTAATAGAAATCTGTTAACTATCAGGTTACAATAAAAGTACTAGTAATTTTAAGAGATAATCTTATGTTTAAGTTTGTGAATTAAATGCACTTTTTTTACCTTTGGCAAGGCATAATTTAATTCATTAACATCATTATTTTGCATTCTCATTAATTTCATTAGAAATATAATTTATACTTGGTTGATAATGTATTTGTAGCTTTGTATGGTGGGTATTTTATGGAAGATTATGATAATTACTATCTGTCACATTCAATGTGAGTGGAATTAGCACTGCTCTAAATTAATTAGTTGTTCCAATAAACAGTTTTTGGAATCCAAGAAATTAGAATGACATATTTAAAATCAATCAAGTTCTATATTAAACCAGAAACACCTTTAAACATAATAGTGGCTAGAAATTAGTTTAAAAGTGTTCAATTGTTTCTTCCTAAATTTTGATTTAGTAATCATTGAAGCAATGATATTACCAATTAGTGTAAATGCTATATAAGTTATTAGCAATTTAATTTTCCAAGCATTGTTCAAACTACATCTTGATTTAATAGATACTTTTATAACTGACTGCAGTCAAATTTTGTTGGGACAATCTATACAGAACAGCTAAAATATTACATTACAGCATAATTTTGCAAAAAGAGATTCAAAATTTTACCAATCCATTTTTATTATTAGTAATACAAAATTAATTTTTAAGAAATATTTGTTTCACGTAATAAAAGATGTCTGCCTGCCTGTCAGTGGTATAGTGGAAAATATAAGCAACTTGCAGCTAAATTCAATCTAGTGATAGTTTAGATCAGGTCTCAAGATACTGACAAGAGTGATTTTTTTAAAAATTCATGTTAGTTCTTTAGTTATCTTATGTTGAAGTGTAAATTTTACAAATATTGGTTCCTTTGTAATTGAAAATATTATCATGGAGCTTCCATCATAATACTATAAGAAAGATTGAAGATCACTCTTTCCAATGAGCTTTGAACTGAATCCATAGGATAATTCCTTCATATTTAAATATAAAAGATTTTTTAAATACATCAAAATTAGTGTGTTTTAGGTCAGCATTGGCAAATTGAAGATTCCCATGATTCCAATCTTTTGTATAAATATGAAGTGATATCTTACCATCTGAATAAAAAAATATTATTAATTACTTTATTTCTGAATTTAAAAAGAAAAATAATTAAAATGGTAAAAATGAAAAGTTGTGATTTTTTATTCGAATGCTCCACCTGAAGAAGTGTTTCTCCCATGTTCATGATGTCATAACTGCAGTGATGAAAGTGCTTAAAACTTTGCAGTTTCTGTGTATTTTTTTATGCAAATTATTACTTTGAAGTAGTGAAAATATTTATTTTAAATAATTATAAATATATCCCAGAACTATTTATGAAACAATGCATTAACGCAACAATATAAACAAATGTGCAATTCAAAAGAAATATAACTCAAAACCAATTTTACACAATAATTAAATTGGCTTGAAAATACGTATTTGGAGCAGGTTTAACATCACTGAAACTGGAGACATGTCTGTTGCTATAAAGATCTCAAAGTGTGATGTATTTATATAGCCATTATTAAATTGCATAGTACAATTTTCTGTGCAGAAAAAACAAGTGCAAAAATTATTTTCATTCTAAACAGGTTTATCATTTTAACTATTATTTTATTGAAAGAAAAACTTTATCGATAGCTTTTACTATGGGACTCCTTAAAACATTCCCATTGTTTTATAGCTACATATTATATGCACATTGTTTTTTATAGTAGATTTTAAAGTGTTGATTATTTTTTGTATTAAAACTAATCAAAGCTTTAAAAGCTACTTATGAAATTTTATCAAAGCTTTTGAATCAGTTTTACTTTTTTGAATATTTCATTATTTCTAAAATACTTTTATTTTTCAGCTAGCTGAAACTACAGCAAAAACCAGTCTATAAGTTATTTAAATCAAGCATGTGTGCAGTATCATTTGTATATTTTCATAATTAACTGATAAGGATCAAACTGCCTTCTGATTTTGGAAGGAAATAAAATCAGCCTTATTTAAAACATAAAAAATTATATCAACCTTTTAGATGCTTATAAATATATTATTTTTAATAAATTATTATATGCTGATATAATTCTTGAGATAAAGTACTTTTTACCTGAAAATGTAATTTAAATGAATAAAATCATTTAAAGCTTTTGTAACTCAGTTTACTAATTTTTTAACAGTCTAACGTTAAATAGCTGGAGGTGTACAATGTTGTGTACAATCTTAAGTTTCTGCATCTTAAAATATTTCCTTTCACAATAAATAAAAAGTTTAATGACCAAGGATATTAATATTTTTTATATATACTTTACCTCTAAAATAAAATATCACAATTTAACCCTAGAATGATAATGTACATTTATATTTTAATACAATTCAGTAATATAATAAATTTTACAGAGTATCACCCTTCTGATTAGTTGCATCCAATCATTAAAACAATCTGTTTAAATTATTATTTTTTTTTGTATAAATACATGCTAATGATTAAATGTTCAATTCCTACAGAAACATGCATACTAAAAGAATATTTATCTGGTGAGTTATGCTTATTAAATACACATTTATAAACTAAGTAAAATATATTTAAAAATTCTATTAATATGTAATAATGCTTATTATCATTTAGTGACATTTCTGTTAAGGATGTTTGTATATGTATTATAACCCGTAAAATGCATTTTCACACTTTCAAAGGCCTAAAGATTTAACAGTAATAAAATTCATATTAAAATAACTATCATTCAGAGTAAAAGTTCATCACATCAACAAAATATTGTATTTATTTTTTATTTATGGATATGGTTGTTTTATAGAAACATAAGTTAGTATTTCTCTATTAGATTTTTTTTTTTGTAGAAAATTCAAGCAAGTAGTAAGTCACTTAGTAAGCATTTATGCGATTAATATTTTATAGATGTTGTAAACAGATTTTACCACTGTTTATAAAACATTATGAAACAAGAAAAATTGATTACAAAATTTGTGGAATAGCAAAACAATTGAAAACTACAATATAAATGGCTGAGATTTTTAAATACACTTTTTAATCCTAAATTTAGAGATTTTGTTTGAGCATCACTCTAAAATTGTTTCACATCTCTAACAATGCCCAAATGTGTAGCCAAGGTAATAAAAATGAAATAAGAACATAATGTTAAAGCACCATCAAAAATTTATCAATGCGGATTTGAATTTCAATAAAATGCTTTTTAACAGCATCCCATCATCTGCTAATAATTTTCGTGATGTGTAACACTATGCTTAATTTTGCATAGAATTGAATTGATGTGTAACTGCTTAATTTTGTATAGAATTGATGTGTAATACTATGCCTAATTTTGTGGTGTGTAACACTAAGTGGGCTAATGGTGGAGATTTTTAAAATCAATTTTGTTTTGAGGAAATGGTTTTCTCATGTTTTGAATAGTATTCCTACTAAAGTTGAGTTTGCATTAACAGCAAGATATATCCACAGAACATGTTAATTTTAATAAAAAAACATGTGTGGTTTGACAGAAAAAATTAAACATGTGTATTTTAGCCCATTACTGTTCAGAGATTGAATTAATCATTGAACTCAGATAACAAAGTAGTTTGCACATGCAAGCTTTAGAACAGACTGAATATTCAACCTTTTCCTTATTTTGACATGTGCATATTGCTTCTGTATATAAAATGAATACAGATCGATTACCCCCACAAAATTTATCAAGATTGTATTTCCTTTTTAGCATTAGTGTCTTGATAAAATTTCCTGCAATCGAAAAAATGGTAGCTACTTAAACTGCAAATAAATAAGTGATGTTTGCTTTGAAACATAAGGTAAGTTGGAGTGAAATGCCAGCAGGTTGAAGATGTCATTACGTTAATATAACATTATCGGATAAATGGCAAAATTTTCTAGTCGCTAATGAGATTTTTCATGCAACAAATGATACATATATGCTTTTTTAGTTTTATCGCATTAAATTCAAAGAATTTAGGAAAATCTGTTCAAACCAAGTAGGCTTCTTATAATATTGTATTCTCGTTAAGATATTTCATAATTTCTTTTCACTGAAAATGAATTTATCTAACATATTTTGAAATAATGTAAAATGGCTATCTAAAGACCTGAATAGCTACTTCTTTCATGAAGCCAGTGTGTGACAAGATAAAGGGGGTATCTTCTCCCTGCCATTGGTGTAAAATGCTATTTCAGGTGAAACATCAGTGTGATGGATTGATTTATTTACACAAATACTGGATGTATAATTTTTGTATTCTTATATTAGGTTTTTGCTTTTAAAATATTGTGAATTCTACAATATTCGTTAAATGTGTATCTAAAACAAAATTACTATTTCTGATTAATTATGATTTCTATAAAAAGCAAGTTCCTAAACATGACTAGATACAGTGTATTACTTGCAAGAAATAACCTCACAAAAATTGTGTAAATGGTAGCGATTACTGCAATACACGAATAACTAAATTTTACATAATTAATGTAAGAATTGTTATAACAAGAATAGTGACAAGTTGAAGCTAATAATAAATTTAATCTACAATTTAAAAAAATATCCAAGGAAATTATGTTTGCCAATTGTTAATAGGAAAAATAAATCAATGTTTTTGTTTTGCACTTCATCTATAGTGTGTTGCATGTTCCTCACAGTACTTGCACCTACCCCCAATACAAGTAGCATCTTACCAAAGTATAAGGGCAAGATACCAGTTTTGCAGGGGTAAATATATAACCAAATTACAACATCTTACAATAACTTTTAAGAATGGCAATTTTTAATACTAAGGTGAAAGCTTAAATATCATTTTGTAAACATTCCAAAGCACTGTGAATGTTTGTTCCATCTTTCTATAATAATTTTTAACTGAGTCATCTCACTTCAACTTCCTTACTTTTATAAGCTCTGGGAATAGTATATTTTGACCTATACTACAAAACACCATTCTGAAAACCCAATTTATGAATAACATCTCACATTTTTTCTGAATTTAATTTTATTTCAGTAAATATATAATCAATATCAAATTTAAAAACTATAGAAAACTAAAAAAAAAGTGTGTATAAACAATCATTAGTAAAACAGTCATATTTTATATATAAACTTTAACAATCATCATAAGATAACAATGTTACAATGTCTAAAATATAGTTTGAAATAAATGCCAATGTACAGGGTAATCATAGTTAAAACATGTTTAAAGTCTTATGTAGGATTCATTTCAGGTAAAATTCAGAACATTTTCAAAACATGGAAGTCTTTTCATGGTAAACACAAAAAATCCCCACCAGGGGAATTAACACCGAAGGTAGCAAAAGCACTTATGTGGATCTACAATAATGTAATTTCAAAGGAAGTGAATAGGAAATCTAAATTTCAAGTAAAATTAATAAATGTTGTTTTTGATTTAATACTTCAAGCACAGCAATAGAAAAAATTATAGCTTTTGTTGAACAGCTTCATAAGAAAAACAAATTTGGCAATTTAGGAGTGTAATCATACTTTTATGCAAATTTCACTCAATTTTGCCACATGTAACACTAAATGGATTGGGATTTTTAAAATCAATTTTGTTTTGGGAAATAGTTCTCATGTTTTAAAAAATATTTTTAAAAAGTTTGATTTAGTATTGATAGATACATTTCTATATCGGCCGTCCAAATAGATGCTCAAGTCCTTTGGATGAGTCGGACGGTCTGGGTCTTCAACACTCCTTAAGATATATTTCTCTACAGAAAATGCTAATTTTACATAAACACAAAATTTGCTTATAAGGGGGTTCTTAAAATTCGGAAGACACTCCCAACTTTATGTTGGCTATGTGGAAGGACTGAAATTGTCAGCTCCCATAGAAATTTGTAAACATTGTGGCTTATAGAAAGTTTTTTTTTTCTGCCATTGCAAATATTGGTTATTCCATGCTGACAAGCACATAAGTGCAAAACTGATCTATGGATGCTGATATATGCAATGGGGTGTATTTCGATTTTGAGAATGCCCTTTATTGGTAGATTTTGTGCTTGTGAACTTTGCTTTTGCATCTTTGTGTAACCTGAGATAAATTGCAAACAAATTTTATGCTAGACACATGGAAGGACTGAAATTGCCAGTTTCTGTAGAAGTTTGTAAAAATTATTGTAGACGTCAATTATTCCATGCTAATGTTAAATTGATCCATGGATACTGCTATCTGCAATGGATGCGTCTCCCGGATGTTAATTTTAATCATGATCACCCTATATATATTATAAAACATAATAAAATACATCATTATATTTTAATAATCAAAACCTTGTTATATTTTAATCATGATCACCTTATATATTATAAAATAAATGGTTGACATGTATTTTCAACTGAAATTTTTATTCCATGTGATTAAAGAGACAACTTTCTTTAGAGAATACTTAATCTATATAAATAAAATTGAAAATCTGTCTGTATGTTTGTTTTATCATTATGGGAGAACAGCTGAATTGAATTTAATGAAATTTTGTGGGTAGCCTTGAAATAGCCCCCACATAAAATGTAGTCCATCCTCTAAAATATGAGTTTCTAAGACCAGGGGTTGACGAGATATTAATGAAAAATGAAATCTTTCATAGGAATTCTCTCTAACTCCGTGGTTCCTCCAAACAAAAAAGGTTGGAAATCACAGGTTTAAACTGTGAAAGTGAATTAAAACTCTATATCTGAGTTTGGTTGGAGTTTATTGCGCTAATTGGTTACTTTTGAAAATCGCAGGTTTGAAACATGAATTTAAATGAAAACTCTATCACCATGGTTTATTTTTCACAGGCTCTTACTCAACAATGAAAAGTATTAAGAAATCAAAGTGGCTATTTAATTATAAGCATTTTATGAGGAAGATTGTTTCTTATATCATGTTGCTCAGCAACACAATTAAATCAAATGTGTTTAATTATTATTTTTTTGATTTCAATAATAAATAAATGGATATAAAAATGTTTCTTATAAATGAACAGTTTGATTTTTTTTAATTATATTAATTACAGACTGTGTACATCACTTTCATTTACTTTGGCAAAGAGTTTTTAAACATATATATTGTGTTTAGCCAATAAACTCATATATTGGACTTAGCCAATGAACTCATTTAGCCGATTGTTGAAACAGAATAAAAAGTGGAACAGGTATATCTTCTAATACAATTTTAGTGTTTTCATTTAGTATATACAAACGGAATCAGGATGTTTTATTCAGATTTGCAAATTCAGATCTATGAATTTAGCGGGATATCGCTAACTTGGCAACTTTTCTTAAAAGTTGTCAAATTGACAGAAATGTTGCCAAATAGATAAAAACAATGCTACATCAATGAAATTAATTTTGTTTTGTTAGAAGAGAGTACTAAAATAATGTTTCCGTAGCATTTGCCTGTCAGTTGGACCGTCCTGCTTAGTAACACATTTAGCGAATTTTTTAAATGTCGCCAAATTAATAAAAATGTTTGTAAATCCATAAAAAATATCTTGAAATTGATAAAATTGCGCTAAATCAATGAAATTGTGTTTTGTTAGGTTATAGTATTGTGATGATGTTTCGCCAATTTGTGGCTAAATGGGTGATAAATTTAGCTATTTTTTAAAATGTCAATAAATTGACGAAAATGTTGCCAAATTTATCAAAATGACATCGAATCAATGAAAATTCAATATTTTACATAATTAAGTATGATTTTCTAGATAATCTCTGTCGTTCTGTGAGAATTAAAAAATATTTTTTCAAACTGGACCAGGATGCTTTATTCTTCAGATCTGCCTGTTAAGATAATTTTGTATATTGAGCCCAGAGATTCTTATACATTTTTTAGAAGAATTAAATATGTTAATAGAATATTTTGAATAACAAAGTCATTTAGAATACTATAGGAATTTACACATAATTGTAAATGTTAAGTTTCTTTATATTATATTTTCTCGTACGAAGAAAGGGGTATACTGCTAGTATATCCTCCTATAAAAACTTTGTAATTATCAAACTTGATAAAAACATACAAAAGTCCATTGTGGTGATACAAAATATCAAATGATTACATCTTAAAGGATTATTAAATGATTACAAACATTTTGTAAACCTATTACTGGAATCATTCAAAGTTTGAATTACTGTGAAACTTCTTATTATACAGAAAGGAAAAATTCATTTGAAGGAACATTTCTAAGATAAGGATACAAAGTCTATGGATAAAGAAATATCTGTTGAGGCATCTCTGCTATTCAAAAGGGTTTGTTAATAGAAGTTTTGATATTCGTATATTAATCTGACAGTAACAATACTTTATCCCAAAACAGATGCCTGCTTGCAAATTCTGTTGCATGATACTTTCATAACAAGTAATAAAAGCAGATGAATTGAGGAAAGACACCTACTGTGAATGCTCAAATGCAGTATTTCAATCATTTGATTTATGCTACAATTCATGCAGTTAGGTAAAAAATTTAAATTCCTTTGAAAACAAGGCTATTTTAAGATAGAAAAGGGAACATACATTTTAAAATTTAAAAGTATTCAAACACATCTTAAATTTCAAAAGTGAACATGTGCTTTAACATTTAATTTATAACTTGTAAAAATATATTTTCTTTTTCTATTCTGTTACATTGTCATATGTAGCAAATCAGCAGGATTTTGAAATACTGTTCAACATAACTATACTTCATTTATTTCATGGCAAAAATGTTTCAGATCAGGAAAAAGGAATGCAGAAATCTAGTAACCATTTTTTAAACATGCCAATTGCAGTCAGGTTTAAACATATCTAATGAAGTTTACTTATATCTGAGGTGTGATCAAGAAGTATCCACACTGGTTGTGTAAGTTTGGAATTGCACGATACAGCAGAAAAAAGTTTTGCACAGATTGACCTTGGAATCTATCACACATGTGCTATAAGTCACATTTCCGCTGCTCTAACTGTTTTCTCACTAATTTTTTGTTCTTAAGTGTGTGAGGTCATTCAGCACATTTGTCACATCGTAAAAAATTGATCAATGGATTTGCATTAGATTTTTGTCAAAAACTTGATGAAACTTACAAAGACACATACTTAGAAAGTCTATGGAGAGAATAAACATGAGTCATGCACAAGTTTATGAGTGATATAAAAATTTTAAAAATGGTTGTGTAAGGATTCAGAATGCTGAACATTCTGGGAGGCTTTCAACCATCAAAAGTGAAAATAATGTTGAACTTGTGTGCACAGCTATGTGAGAAAATTGCTGAATCACTAGTTGTGAGTTATCTGAAGACTTCACCATTAGTTTCAGTTCTGTTCAGTCGATTCTTACAGATGAGAGTACGAGACATGTCTCAGCTAAATTTGTGCCAAAATTTCTCTTAGATGATCAAAATTAGGATTGTGTTTCAACTGCTGCTGACCTTCCTGAGTGCAATGTAAATGAAAACTTTTTAAAAATTATTATAACTAGTGATGAATTGTGGGCTTATGGGTATGACCTTGAAACTCAGGCCCAGTCTCCACAGTGGAAAATCCCAATACTCTCCCATTCCCCAAAACCAGGACAGGGCTGCAGTAATGTCAAGACCACATGCCAACTTTATTTATTTTTTTGTCATGAGGGAATTGTGAATATGCTTCATCAGACCAGACAATCAGAATTCCAGAGAGTATTACTGTCAACTTTTGTGATATTTGAGGAATGCAGTTCATCGCAAAAGGCCAGCATTGCAAGAGAATGGTGAGTGGAAATTGTACTATGACAATGTGCCTATACATGCATCATGTCTTGTGCAGCAGTTTCTCATATAGCATCACATTCCACAGGTTCAACAGTCATCCTATTCATCAGATCTCTGTTCCCAAATATTAAATTCTACTTGAAATAAAAAGCATTTCGGGACACTGCGGATATTCAAAAGAATACAATAAAGCAGCTGTTTGCTATTTCAAAAGGTGATTTCAAAAATATTTTGAACAGCATTGGGCCAAGTGTGTGGCTTTGGAAGGGAACTACTTTGAAGATGACTTAAATTTCAAATCTGTAGGTCTTGTATTTTTTTTTAATAAATCCAGTTTAGATACTTTTTGATTATACCTTGTGTATGTATATATTATATATATATAACACAATGTATTACATAACTTTACAGAGTCATATAATTATAATATCACATTTCTATTTTTATTGGGTTAAAGAACTCTGGGTAGTTAAAGATTTCCTAAAAGTCAACTCAAAATATCACATATTGAAGAAATTTTGGACCCAATAAAAAATTTAACAGAAACTTAAAAAACAAAACTTGTACATACTATTGTTACCTTTTGAAGAAATCATAAAGTTTTTTTTTATATATATATATAATTTTTTTCCGTTCAGAATTTCTATAGTGGTAAACTTCTCATAACATTAAACAATATATTTCTTTCTACAATTGGGAATTTTTGTTAACACCCTTAAAATATTTTAAACGTTCTATCAAAAGTAAAGACACTCGCATGATAGAGATAAATTTAGAATCCAAGAAGCAGTAAATTTGATTTAATGTCTATGAAGCTTGATTTTTATGAATATAAATTTGAATTTGTTATAAACATATTATATGGAATGTACAAGTTCATAATTAAATATAGCTAAAATATTTTTGCAGCTTAAATATAGATGTATGTTTTTAAATACATTTTTAATGCAACAATGACTTTAAAACCTTGGAAGCACTTTTCTAATAAATAGAAGGATTAACCGGTATAAAACACTAATAAAACAAATATTTACAACAAGATTACAATATATAAATTCATAAAAAGCTGCCCTTTTACATTAGCTTTCAATAAACTTAATATTATAATTCACCATTACCAACAAAAAATAGAGAACAAAATAACAAAGCATTTAACATGAAAACTACAAGATTATAAAATAAAAGTTAAAATTCATAAAACTTATCAATAAACAAATATAATACTGCATTTACGAAATATTGACGAAAACAACATGTTGTTGATAAAACTAATAACAGAACATATAATATGTACAAAAACTATGCTTGAAGAAGATTTTGTTTCAATAATTTTTTTTTTGTTTAGTCTAAACATTTTCATAATCCATATAAATGAAAAGTGTACTAAAATAGTGAAGTAGAATGTTAAACAGAAGGAACCTGTTATGAATACAAGACATGGTGCTAAGCTTACTAGCGATAATTAATCATAACAATAATAAAGTAATCTAGACAAAATGCATCAGACCATGTATGTTAGTATATGTATTTTGAATAAAACTATGAATTCTCAATGTATGTAGTGTTTTTTGTTTTAAATCAGGTAATGATTTTCCACTAAAAATTGGGTCTAAAAATGTATCATTTATAATTCATTGTTTAAATCGAACTGAAGTTTCAAACAAGTATGGGTATTTAAAATTTTTAAGATTAACAATAGTCATTTATTCTATTGCATTTTGAAAATTAATTTGAAATATATAATATATAACACAATGAACAAATATTGTTTATTTTATCATTGCTTTAAACATGATAAACTTTTGATAGTCATTTTTAGTTTATATAACCATTCACTTATCAGTTAGGATTTTTGCATTCTTTAAAGTAACAGTTTTGCCAGTTTTAATGGATTCTTATTTTTAAAATTTAAATTATAGCCCTAGTTTTTTAAAATGTTTTTCTCCCAATTTGACATTTCACTAATTTTATCTCATCTCATCTTTTAATTATACCAAAGCTTAGTTTACACAGGCAATAGTTACTGCAACAAAGCTATTGTGCTGAGTATTTTTTTAAATGTGACCAAGCTGGTCGCTGAAAGTGGCTAGTCTGAAATCAAAGTACTTCGTTAGTAACATCATAGAAAGGTATTTAAATATATCAACTGGTTTTAAAGGCATCTGATGTGAGCAGCACATGACTTTTCCTACATAATCCAATGAATTAACTGCTTTCATATAAAAAAAAATAAAAAAAATAATGATGTACAAGATGACCACATATTTTTAATATTGAATTGAGATTTTGGTATCTTTTCTGGACGATAACATGTAAAACTATTACAAAGTACTCTATTAACTTATATTTCACATAAATATAAATTAATAATTACCAATATTGATAGAATCCGCAATAAGCTATATAGTCCATATATTAAACATTTTAATTAATTCATGAATGTGGCATCATATATTTGTTAATTTAGTATCATTTCTGGGATTCTGGCAATATTTTCATCAATCACCATTAAAAAGGCACCAAGTAAAAATTTATTTGCCATGCATTACACACAGACAGATAGAAGGGTTTTTCTTATTTACAAATTAAGAATACAAATTAAGAATTAATGACTATTAGCAAATTATTGGGCATTATCAAAATTAGTACACAAGGTATCTTCTCTCATGAATGAAATGAACTAGATTCATGAAAATGATGTTACAAAATTATTGCATGAGAAAAGTGAATATATTTCATGAATGTTAATACTTTTTTAATTTTATGTAAATTTATTTAAAAGCATACAATATCCCGAGAAAGATTTGTGCTAACATACAAAAGTTTGTGTCGCTCATTTTGTAATAAAAAAATTACATAAATTATGTAACATTATTGGAGATTTTGATTTTTTAATGATTTTTTTAAAATTTCATTAAAAAATTTGGCAGTCTTCCAAACATTTGATTACATTTAAAATCAATAGGGTTCCAGTATTTACTGATTCTAATAATTGTACCAAATTTTGTTTGGAATGCTCCATTCATTTATGAGATGTCAGATCCATAGGCTTACGGACATACACTTTAATATACATGCACATACAAAGTACCCTATTAACTTATATTTCACAAAAATATAAAATAATGCATACACATACTAACATACACACTAATATACAAACTCACACACTAGCATACACACATATACAGAGATATCACCTCAAAAGCATTCGATTTGAGTTCAGTTATAAGTAACACATGCTCTTCTGTTAAAAACTCAAATTCAAATTTTTGACTCCATAAACAATATTTTCGCCAGCAACTATAACAAATGCATGAAAATTTCCTTACATTTGCTGTAGTGACTGCCCAGTTTTATTTATCCTGAGGAAGAAAATTCATAAAATGACACAAAAAGCCAACTGGCAGTTTCTTTTGACATCATTTGACTTTGTGAAAATAAATTCTTTAAATTTCTTAATGTGTTCAGTGTCAAATAATACATTTTAAATTTAATCAATTTGTTTTGCACTTGGGTGGTAGTCTTTATACAATTCAATTACTTCATACAAAAATATATTTTTACATTTGTATAACATACATTGTAAAACACATTTGTATAACAATACATTTGTATAACAATAACATGGTATGTAATTTATGCATATAGAAGTTCATTTTGTAAAGTGTGTTTCATATTCAAGGAATATGACTCCTTTCTTATACTTTATGAAAGAACCACTGTGAGGTTCTGCTGGGAAAAATATCCTGGAGACCTACATGCCAATGACCCCACACTCTATGTGCGGTATAAGTTCGGGGAAAGGACCCCACACCAACGAAAAATCTTCCAGACTTTGCACGGAGGTTGCATCATGAATGTGTCAGCACAAGGGCTTAACGCCCAAAGAACGGCAGTTTGAGGGGAATAAACATGTCGATACAGGGCATGAGAAACATTAAAATGTCACTTGTGGAGCTTAGTCTCAAAATTCATTGTTTCTGAGAAGACGCCACAGCCAGGGGCCAATGAACTTGATGGAGGATATATACGGCGGGCTATATTGTTCGTCATGATTCACTCGGCGAGCAGCCACGACAAACGGTCGCATTTTTAATGCCCCGAGGGTTTCATCATGACCCCTCTCGTCTCCGCAACATGTCTGTTAAGACTTTGAGCTAATGCAATTTTACTTAACATCCATTGTCAGGATGTGTCATCTTGGATCATTCGCCCATGATATTTTAGTCTGTAAAATTGTTTAACTGTTAAATTTAAATAAATTCTTGTTATGTCTGCCGTGTCAAAATCCAAGTATGTCTCCTGGTTCAGTTTGCTGATTCTCACGGATCGCAACTCATGTGCAAAATCCGCTCGGGCAACGTTATTTTATTATAATTACGCATCGTTTTCAACGACGAACGAAACAGAATTACAACAGAGTAGAAAAGCATTTACAATGGTGGCAGCGGTGGGATTCGAGCGAGCGAACTACAGAAAGTGGAACGGCCCGGAGAAGGAATCTACCCGGCAGAAAGGCCCATCATCAGTACAGAAGGCAGAGCTAATCCTGGATCCCCCAGAAAGACAAAAGGTTAGTGACCCTTTAACCCTACTACTCAGTGTTCTTTTTGCTAAGCGTGTGAGAGATCCGGTTAGGAATTGTTTTTATGTGGATCGTGAATATCGGGACGAAATTTTAGAAGCAATTTTAAGAGTGTTATTTTTCATTTTTAGTTTATTCATTTATTTCGAAAGGTTAATTAAATTCACTGTATTAATGTATTTATATATTATTTTTTTTTAACTTAGTGCTCTAAATTTAATTTATTTCAACATGACGTTTTTACTGAGAGCAAGGAAAATAGATTTGTGTAAACTCGCTTCCGAGTTAGATTTGGCGGTGCCAGAGAATGCTAAGATGATAGAGATTAAAAGCATCATCTTAGCAAGCGAAAATTATGAAGAGGGGGAGATCAAAGAACTGCTGAACGGTATTACGGCGGAAAGAGTGGAAGTAGAGCAACGAGAGCTCGCAGCTCAGGCTCAGGCGAGAGAGAGGGATTTTAGACTGACCCTAGAACGGGAAAGGCTAAGGGCTGAAACGGAAGTGGAGCTGGAGCGTCTCCGTTTGCAGCATACACCGCAGAACGGTGGTTCGAGTCCCGCGGGAGGGGCGGATATTGAAATTTCGTCCAGACGAAAATCTCTGGACGAAATGGTGAGGACGGTGAAACTTTTAACGGTGAAAGTGCCATCCAAATCAGAGGGACGGGCGTACTTTTTTAAAAGTTTACAGTGGTCGTTTGAGAGCGAGGAGATCCCGGATAATGCCCGAGGATCAATTCTGTTGAATTTACTGGGAGACAAAGCTGGGAACTTTGTAACGCACTTAGACGGAGCAGTTTAGGGATTTTGAGGAGATCAAGAAATTGGTTCTGGCTCATTTTCAACCGACTCCACAGGCATGTTTACAGGATTTTAAGAGAATCCGGCGTAATGCGGACGAGAACTTTGTTCAGCTAGCCTCGAGACTGAGTGCTATGTGGGGACATTATTGTGAGGTCCGAAACGCGGAAGATGCGGATACGATCAATCAATTGATTGTGTCTGACCGTATTTTCGAAACGCTAGATACGGAGACAGCGGCGCATGTCAGGATACAACAAGGAAATGGGTGGTTCAAGCCCCAGGAGTTGGCAAGAGAGTGCGATATGTTTTTCGCAGCCAAGGGAAAGTCGTATGGACCGCAAGAGCGCGAGGAAGTTTGGGATTTCCTCAAGAAGGAAATGGAACTGGGAGCTACGCCGGAGAAGGGCGAGTACCGATCAGTGAGGGAGCGCACCTCTGCGGGAGGGTCGGGAAAGCAAAAACAGAGATCTGATTTCTATGGGTGTGGGTCAGCGTCGCACTTACGATGAGACTGCCCACTGTACGGTCCTAAGGGGACAGGGTTTCAAGGGAACTCAGATAAATGGGTCAAAAGGGGCGCCAGATACGTAGTTGGGAGGCGGCAGTGCTCCAGAGAGATGGCGCGCATTGCGAGCGCGGAGGCCGTGAGTAGAGAACCAGGAGGGGAAGATGATCCTGAGGAAAAGAAATAAGCCCGGAATCGGGAAAGAGGAGGCGAGAACGCCGCGTGATAGACGAGTAGTGGCAAGAGTGGATGCGTTACGGTCCATAAATTCGGAAAGGCCGATCCAGGAAAACCTGTATGAACGGGAAAGGGTTCCCATTAGTGTGGACGGGACAGTAGTCATGGCTCTGGTGGACTCGGGAAGCGAAATTCCGGTGATCAGGAAGGACTTGGTCAAGGATAGACAAGGGGAGGGCGTAGCCAATATTTTTGTAAGAGGCAGTTTTGGGCCCCCGGTCAAGTGTCTTTTAAGGAACATTCCTATGGGCATGCCTACTGGGAGCAGCAGTATTGGGCCACACCAGGAAATTCTTTGCGCAATAGCCGAAGATATGTCTGAAAAGGTGGTGATACCCCCCGGGTTGAAAACACTGCTAGAGGGTAACCCCAACAGGGAATTGGAGGATTCGGATCGTGAAGAAATATTCAGGGAGGAGAGCGGTCGTACAATTCGGGCCGAATTTGTACAGATATGGGAGCCAGAAAATGCATTAGGGGGACAGCGTTTTGAGGCAGAGAGGGTTCAAGTGAGGGTCGAGGGGACCCTAGTAAATGCGGTAAGCGATACGGGCAGTGAAATGGCCATCATCAGAGAGGAAATCCTGCAGGGTAAATCTTTAGAGGGTGAGCCGAAAGTTTTTGTGAAAGGAACTTTTGGGGCCGCTGAAAGGTGCCCAGTGACAAGCGTGACAATGGCCATAGTCAATGAAACGGGGAAAGAAAAGGTACCACAGGAAATTCGATGCGTAGTGGTCAAGGCACTTCCCACCGATTTAATATTACCACCGGGGATGATAAAGGAACTAATAGGAAAGCAGGGGGTTGACGAGGTATAGAATACCGATACCACAGAGAGCGAGCGGATAAAATCGCTGGAGGAAAAACATTGGGACCCAGCAAGGAAAGTTACTTCCAGGGATGCAGCCGGAGAAATTGGGTCATTCTCTCCCGCTTATCTCGCAAAGAGACGGTCGCCCCTACACCCCTCTAAGGTGGAGGATTTTCATGAGGAAGGGGATGCGATAGGACGAAACCCGGACCCTCCAGATCTCGCTACTTCGAAAGAGAGGTACGGTAGTGAAGGGTTACGAACAGCTGATGAGGGGGAAGGAAGAGAGCAGAGGTCATCGCGAGCGCAGGAGACTCGGGCAAGGAAGGAAAACATTCGAAGGGGCTCTGAAGGGATAGCTAGAGACCGATTTGGAGTAGGGTAATCCTAGAAATGTTGGTCAAATAGCTCTCTCTTTTCTGAGCAGGCTAGACAGAACACCGGCTGAGACAGTGTTCATTTGTTTGTTTACTTTTGTTTTGTTTTGATTTTTTTTTGTTGCCACAAGCAGTGTGGTGACATGGAATAGGTTTTCTTTATTTTTTTTGTTTATTGCTTCTAAGCGACAGGACTGGGGTAGGAGAAATAACTTTCTCTTTTTGTTTTTGTTTTGTTCCTGTATATCCTAAGTTTGATAGTATTTTATAGTGTATTAGGAAATTTTTGTATAGGGAGTAGAGGTTGGGTGAGCTTATGTAAATTTTCTGTAGGTAAATTGAGCAGATGAATGTCAGTGTGGCATGTACCATAGGTGCATGGGTCTCTCACGCGAGGGTGAGAAGCACTGATTGGGTGAGGGTCACTTACGGACATTCGACGGCGGATATCAGTGCTCGGGTGTGCCTACAGAAGTGTTTTTTGTGTGTGTGTTCACCTACATCACAGATTCGGGACTCATAACGGGACCCAGTGACGATTGTGCTTCCAATACAATGTGATTTTCAATATGAACAAGTCCATAGTGCATAGGAGTGGATGACAGTAACTATTTTGTCCAGACAGAACTTTGTTTGGGCAAAATTTGCCTATTGGGTAGGCAGAAAGTTTCGCTCTTGGGGGGGGGGGGGGGGGCGTGTGAGGTTCTGCTGGGAAAAATATCCTGGAGACCTACATGCCAATGACCCCGCACTCTATGTGCGGTATAAGTTCGGGGAAAGGACCCCACACCAACGAAAAATCTCCCAGACTTTGCACGGAGGTTGCATCATGAATGTGTCAGCACAAGGGCTTAACGCCCAAAGAACGGCAGTTTGAGGGGAATAAACATGTCGATACAGGGCATGAGAAACATTAAAATGTCACTTGTGGAGCTTAGTCTCAAAATTCATTGTTTCTGAGAAGACGCCACAGCCAGGGGCCAATGAACTTGATGGAGGATATATACGGCGGACTATATTGTTCGTCATGATTCACTCGGCGAGCAGCCACGACAAACGGTCGCATTTTGAATGCCCCGAGGGTTTCATCATGACCCCTCTCGTCTCCGCAACATGTGTGTTAAGACTTTGAGCTAATGCAATTTTACTTAACATCCATTGTCAGGATGTGTCATTTTGGATCATTCGCCCATGATATTTTAGTCTGTAAAATTGTTTAACTGTTAAATTTAAATAAATTCTTGTTATGTTTAAAATAAGTCTGCCGTATCAAAATCCAAGTATGTCTCCTGGTTCAGTTTGCTGATTCTCACGGATCGCAACTCATGTGCAAAATCCGCTCGGGCAACGTTATTTTATTATAATTACGCATCGTTTTCAACGACGAACGAAACAGAATTACAACAGAGTAGAAAAGCATTTACAACCACTGAGACAAACTACAGGCAAAGCTAGGGGTAATGTATACACATTAAAGCTGCTTATCAACATTTGTCACAAATTAAAAAAACTCAGTACTGTTTGTGTTTTCATTTTCCTATAATAATGCAATTATTACATGTTTTAACAGACACTTAAATATGGAATGTATTTATATTCTAGAATGATGAAAATATAACAAGGAAACTGTAAAATAGTTAAGAATAGAAATTTAGATTTCCACTCACCTAATGAAAATGTCTGGCTTTGCCACTGAATAACACTTGTATATGTATGGTACAGGAACAAGTAATTATATACTTTCAGTCTTAGAGTAAATACTTATCAAATCATTATGCAATATAAGCACACAGTTCAACAATAAATGCTCAACAAATTCAACATTTAAAAAGATGATTAACTAAAAACTGTAACAATAAAAGGCACTTTATAAATACTGTTAACTGTCAATAATGTGTAAAAATATTTGTTTAGGATTTCTTTTTTTCACTAAATAACTTTAAGGTTATGCAGCAAGATCAATTTCAGGACGGATTTGATACATCAGTAGATCTACTGTCAAGCAGGTCCATCTTCCAGTTTCCGCCAAACCACCTAAAATCATGATACAAAAAATAAATTATTAAAATTGAGATAAATATATGGAGATATAAAGATAAACATATGCATGAAATTGTATTATTCTCCTCGTCCAACAATTTCAATTATATTGAGCTGACAACACAGTTTATTTTTTTAATAGAATTTACTCTAAAGATTATTTTTATATGATTTTTAGAGTTTTTTAATTTTTTGAAACACTAAAGAATTACAGTCTGTGCTTGATATGCCTATCAACTCCAATTTAAATTAGCACAATTTAAAATTTCATAGGTGATATTTGCATTCCATTCTCATTAGATTTGTCAATGATAATTTAATCCACCTAATAAAGAATGTGTTTCAAATTAAGTGCATATTATTAAAATCACTTTTACTTGGATCACATTTAAAAAAAACTATCAATGATTTATTTGAATAATTAATCATTTATCTTTTAACAATATATAAATCTTTTTCATATGAAATTAATTTCTTTTAAAATATTTTATAGTTACTTGTATCTGTCTATTCATGCCAAAACTATTGAAATAAAGTAAAAAAAAATAGCAATTCAGAGGGTAAGTGTTGAAAAAAAAAACCTTTTTGTACATAGTTATAAGGTTAAAGGTCAGTTGTGCACGCACTTCCTGATGATTTTGTACATTCTTAACTTTTTATCTATTGTTATTCAATCTTTTAATTAATTTTATTTTTTCAATTTTGTTGTTTCGATTTCTTTAAATTTTTTTCTTTTAATGACTTACTTTTCAATGTTTTTTCTATTTAGTTTTTCAAGGTGTTTTACAATATTTCTTCTTTCGTTGTTCACTTAATATATATATATATATATATATATATATATATATATATATATATATATATATATATATATATATATATATATATATATAATAAATATTCAAGATTTTCCAATGAATTAATAGAGAGGTATTGTAAAACGCCTACAGAAGACTAAAAATTAAATTAATTAGAATTAAATAAACCTCATTAGCATGAATTAGACCTATTAATTTGCAATTATTTCAGGAAAAACAAAAACTGGGCAATATTCAATATGGCATTTCCCATCCATCAAACTACAAATTTATATTGAAAAATAATAATAGCAAAGCAATCAATGAAGAAACTTTATAAACAAGTTATCCTAAAACAGTTAAAACATGGTTATCATGCCAAAAAAAAGAGGAATATTGCTAGGTTTAAGTTGGATATTAATTAAGAATAAATTCCTTGTCAAGACTGAACATCTATTCTAAATTAATCAAAACAAATGATTGTTTCTGATTACGACAGTAAATTACTATGTCAGTAAATTACTATGGATGTCAGTAAATTACTATGGATGGCTCAGTCAACAAAAATAATTAGATGATTAATATTGAAAAACTACTAGGAAGTCATGTAATTACTAGGATATCCAATACATGTGACATAGAAATCTCCACATGCTCCATATCACAATGTGCAGCTGTTAGAAATGCAAATCATCTTTTGTTGCCAATAAGGTGTGAAAGTAAGAAAAACTATTTGAAATACATATTATCTATATGTATTTCAATGAATATTATCTATTTGTTAGTAAATGTATACACACAAAATTAACAGAGGATGCAATTGAAGCAAGGTATCAATGCTTTTAATTTTTCTTAATATTTTAAAATCTATTTCTGAAGAGCCAGACTTCTGGGTTGATGCCAATTAATGCTCAGTTTCAAGGATTTAGCATTTTCAAATTTAACTTTTATCTTATCAACAATTTTTATTAATAATAATGTACAATATCTGTCAATTTGTATTTATGTAACGATAATAGCTCTACTTATAATCACTCTTTAATTTGTTTGTAAAATTACAGCATATTTAGATAATTGAAAGTGTCCTGCATGCAATTTAATTTCAAATAAAATTTACAGTAAACAATGATTTTAACTGTTACAGAAGCATAATTTTACAATAAATGAAATTGTAGCCTTAAACTAATACAGTATAAATTATTTATTGAAAGATGACTTGTAATACTAAAAAAGGAGCTAGTGCTTTTTTCAAGATTAGAAATATTACAGAATTGTTTAAATTAAGATTCTGTATATAGCAGTTTTAATGAAATGCATTTATCATGGATAAAAAAAGATGAATAGTTCTTGTATGATTTGTGTATACAAAATGATAGATTTAGAGATTACACTTTTTTTGCAATTATGAAACTTTAATAAAAGCTATGAAAATAAATTACTCACATTGCACATTTCACGAACCAATGCCTTTTCACCTTCAGCAAGTTCTTCTGATTCAAGATCACTCTCTAAACTTTTTTCCATTTGTTCATGAACTTCCAACACCTGTGTACATAAACAATTATCATATTAAAATTTCATAACTTATGAAATATATTTTTATTTTCTCAAACTAGTTTCATTAAATAACATATGTATACCATTTTTGCAGATGCTTTCAGTGCATTTATTAAAATAAAAATTAAGTTCTAAAAACTTATTTACTTAATACACATTAGTTCAAATTATAAAAAAGATCATACCATAAAAAAAAAAAAAAAAAAGAATTAGAACAAAAAAGAAAAATTGGATACAAAAACCAATATATTTCCAGTTACTTTTAATAAATGTATATTTATATCAGAATTGATTTAATCAGGATTTTGGAACTTAGATAAGTCATATACACCTGAAACAGCTGAAAATATATTTCAGAAGGCTTAATAGGGAAGCAAATCTATTATGCATGCTAGCCATAATATATTGGTTAGCATTAAATATACAAGTTAAAAGTTCCCGTGGTTAACAGTTGTATTGGGAATAACAGAAAAATAATTGTAAAGCTATGAAGATTACTTACTATATAATTAGTAAGTTATCCTATTCTTACTATAAATTAAAAACTTTCAAAATTGAAAAATAATTGTATGTATTGGAAAAATTATGTATTCAAAAATGGTTTACCTTCATAGCATGGACAACTGCTTCTGGTTTTGAAACTGATATGCTGTCTGCACTCAACTGAAAGTAATTTTTAAAATACAACTATAGACATTTTATGACTCAAAACATTTTATGAATCATATAGCTTTTAAATGTATAATTTATTAATAAATTATAAAAAATAGCAATACCAAAAAGACTGTTTGAATTAACATGTTAACAAATTTGTATTTATAAATATTCATTTTTCTACCATTAAAAAAAATATATATACATTTTATTTAAAAGGTAAACATTACCTTCACACTATGATGTTCTCTGGAGCTTCCATCATTCCAAGCCTTTCCATAAAAATTATGACCCATTTTGCTTTTCTAGAATTAATTACTTAGATAAATTTTTTGCACATTTACAATTTAAATATAAACCTAATATTTTTTATATTAATAGACACTCTTTACCATTTGCTTTGAATTTAATTTTTCTTCCTCCAGCTCTTGAACTCTTTTTTCTAAGTTCCGAATATATTGTAATACTTGAGCTAAAAAGCAAAATCATTCAGTATAAACATTTTATTTCTATGCATTTTTAAATAACTTTCAAATAATTATCTAAAAACATCATATATGCAATTTTCATCTACATAATACTGCAATCTCCAAATTAATTAATACAAGCATTTTGCATAGAATTTGCATGACAAATGGAGTATGCTTTAAAATATTACGGACCTGTTTAATATTTTTTTTTTTTTTTTTTTTGTGTGTGTGTGTGTGTGTGGGGGGGGGGGGGGGTAAAAGAGTACAATAGAACACTTAACAAATTCAATAAATTTGCTTTTTATGTAACAATTTTTTAGCTTTTCAGACTTTTTACTATTTATAATATGTGAATGATTAATTTAGATCAAGGGTTCAAACCAGTAATGTGCACTCCCACACAGGAGGTATGAGGTACCTCCAATAAAATTTATACCAATTATTTTCACATTGGATAAAAAGAACAAAAGAAATGTAAACATAAAGATAATTTTTAAAGGGAAATATGGACATAAAGTGCACTTACAAGAGAAAATTGTGAATTTAAAAGGTTAGGAACCTTCAATTTCATTTACCAAACTATTACAAATATTCATACATACTCAGGGTTCCTCTTTTATATGGGATTTAAACTTAGTACCTATGGATCTGGAAGTCAGTACTAACAATTTGCTGACTGACAGCTATGAAACAGAATTTGACAAATTTTAAAGAATAATTCAACATTTCTGATCATTTCTGAATTATCCTGCACTGAGCTTTTAATGTATGAGAAAATTTTCAGAAAAAAATAGCTTTTCTGGATTCTGCTTAAAGATGCATTTTTTGATTATTTTAAGTTCTGAAAATTCTGCCTTGATTTTCCAGAATGGGAATAAAAACCTATTTGTATGAAAAACTGCTGTTCTCTTGTTCTCTACAACTTGTAATGCACACTTTCCCTCTATTTTTTATGGGGGAGGGGAGAGGGTCTAAAATAATATATATCCTTTTTAGAACAGCAGTAGAGGGCTCAAATATGTACCATTGTGCAATCCAAGTACAAATCAGCACATATCACATAAAATTCATAATTGTAGTATATCCAGGGGTTTTCTGAGACTCTAAGTGAGCTTTACTGAATGCCCCACTTAAACAATAAATGCAGGGACATATCACTAATTAAATTATTGGTGATCCAAAAAATTGATTATCTAACAAATTTATTTTTATTTTTACATATTTAAAAGTAAACATGGATTCATTAGGTCAGCAATTTTACTAAAGCTTTCAGCATAAATTTTTTGAGGGAGGTAAATGGCATGAAGCTATCAAGAATGATAAGAGCCTTTGTTTATGGTATAAAAAATTGAACAATTAAAATTAACAGATTTACAAGCTATCTAGTAAGAAAAAAAAAATCCTGGATTCAGGACTATACTGATCCAATGGATAATTCAACTTTGAATATATCCATAGTTTTATCAAAATGATTTGCTATTTAACACAACTAACTATTGGACTTGAAGAGATACTGAAATATCCCCAAGACAAATTATAAAAACACATTAAGGGGGAGTCTCACTCATTGACTCCCTATACCATCAATGCAATTTTATAAAAATGAGCAGTAATAAAAAAATACTGAATATGAAAGTCTGAAATTTACTTTGCTTGTAAAATACGCTTTTCTGAATCTTCTAATACAATTAGAACACTCTTTATAGTTAGTAAATATATTAAATTAATTTTCAAAACGGCATCGTCCCTAATTTTGGCTTATTGTGTGGTGGCGCCATCTAGAAATAAAATGAGTAACTATGTTTTATAAATCGCCAATTGTTTAACTAAGGTATAGCAACCCACTAGACCGCCAAAGCAGTAATCCACCGACGAGTTTATTCCATCCTAAGGTAATGGGTATGGTAGGAAGCACAGACAAAGAATGCACAGAGGTGGAAGTTTGTCCTAGAAAGAGTCGAGTCGTTTTCGCTTTGTTCCATTCCTCCCGCAAAACGAAGTTCTTCAGCTTCAGAGAACTTGTGTTTCTGATTTCTGCGGTACTGGGGGGTGGGGGGGCTATATTCTTGCACTAGCCTACAGTACTGGGAATTGGATCAACATATATTCCTTTAGTATATTTTCAACGATAATAACATAATAGATTTCTTCCAATAGCAAACTTTCTATACATAAAAGAACATATTTTTGCCAATTAAAGAAGTGTTTCTGTAGTCTGAAATTAAAATTAATTCGTTAGTTACAGCATAAATAGTTGATTAAATACATGAATCGTTTCAGAAGCAAAAAATACCCTCCTTCTTCAGGCAAGAAGTTCTTTGTTGGTGTGGTTGCTCAGAAACTGATTGATATATTCAACTAAATGTTTATGCTGTAACTAATAACGAAATATTTTTAATTTCAGATTATTTAAGACAGTAGGTTTAGAGAATATATTCTATGTTGCTATACAGTGCTATTTCATCAGTTTTAGCAGTCAATCTCTAAATTTCAACAGTATCAAATGAAATAATATTCAGCATTAAATTTCTTTTGATCATTTAATAAGTCAAACTAAACAGTTAATAAGTGAAATATTAAATAAAATTTTAAAATATACTACTTTCCTTATTTACATAGTATAATGTATATGAAAAGTATTGTGACAGGGTCGAAAATTCGACTTCGAGTTTTCGATGGGAGCACATTTCAAGCATACCTGAACACAACTCAAACGTTTTTGAGGTGATGTCTCTGTGTGTGTGTGTGTGTTAATAAGTCTGTGGAGACGATATCTCATGAACGAATGGAGCGATTCGAATGAAATTTAGTACAAAAATTACAATCCGTGAATACTGGAAGCCTATTGTTTTTAAACGCAGCCTAATGTTCAGAACTCCCCTAAATTTTCGAGTGAAATTTTGAAAAAATCAAAACCTTTAATAAAGTGTTATGCAAATAGTTATTTCTTATATAGTTTTTCATAACACAAACTTTAGAACACTAGCATAAACCGTTCTTGAGATATTGCACATTTTTCAAATAAATTCATCAAAAAATTATTAAATATTGTGAAATATGTTCACTTTTCATATATAATATCATGTGATAAATTGGATGATATCATTCTCATGGATCTAGCTTGTTCTATTCATAAGAAAAGATACTTAGGGGGTAATACTTTTTTATTTGAAAGCCAATAGTCATTTATTTGCTATAAGTAACTTATTTTTCCATCCGTAATGCTTAGCGAGATTTTGGTAACGAAGTTAGCGGAATATCGCCAACTTGACGACTTTTCTATATATTAACATGTTAACGAAAATGTCGCCAAATTGATTAAAATGACGCTAAATCAATGAAAATGACGACTAATTGACGAATATTCAATATCTTGGAAAGAATATACTATAAGAAAAACCTAATTTTCCGTCCGTAGCGTTTGGCAAAATTTTGGTGAAGTATTTGTTGGAATATCTCCAACTTGCTGACTTTTTAAATGTTGCCATATTGACGAAAATATCGTCAAAATTGCAAAAATGACGCTAAATTAATGAAAATGACTCCTAATTGATGTATTAATTAATAAAATATTTTAATATATGGACTATCGCTTATGGAGGATGATATCCATATTGATAATTGTTTATACGTATAGAGTTGCGTGAAATACAAGTTTATTGGGTACTTTGAAATAGTCTTGCATGTTGTCTTTTCGTAAAATCGCCAAATGTACAATTCAACGTTAAAAACACAGTATTGTGGAACTTATACATTGCACATCAGATTTTTTTGCTTTAATTTTGCATGAGGATATCTGATTTGAATTAAAACTAATTTTAATTGTATATTATATTATATCGGCAATTTTTTCAAAAATTATCTACTACTTTTTTGGTGGATCTATTAAATTGATGACATCGCTCACTACAACGCTTTTGATATAATTTCAGAACTAAGAAAAAATCATTTCATAAATTATACTCTAGATTGTGGGATAAACATTTTGACTCTGATTCAAGGATTACCATTCCTAGTTGGCAGCATATAAATAGAATCATTCTATTTGGAATAACATATTATATAAAAATAGATATTCCTTTCATATATTTTCCATAGCTAAAATGTTCTATTTCGCTAGGCTTTATTCTAAGAGGTTAAGGGAAGGAGGGTATGGTCTTTAGTTGCCATCCCCATTTAATTTCGTTCTAAACTGTGTGACACTGCTGTGGTTGCCCAAACAATTTTACCTTATACTTTCTGGTAGATCGGATGGTTTGGGTATGAATAAAAGAAGTTTGTAGCATTAGAAATTTGATAGAAAACGTGCTTATTCGTCAAAGCCTTTACAAAGTTATAAAGTATTTATCCAATAATTTTTGTATTCAAAAAATTAATGTAAAAAAACGTTATAAGGACATCTGACCACTATAAAAGAACATTCTTACATTAGATTAAATATTTTAATATTTGGTTTAAAGGGGGGGGGGGGGGGGCAGATTAATAAATTTATTTTTTTCGAGGATGAATTATTTTAATTTTTTCCCAATGTTTGTGGGGAGGAAATTGTTTTACATAATTTTTCAGAATTTCTTAGAGGGAGAGGGTAGAGTGAAGGAATAACATTCGATTTAAAAAGGGGGGGGGGGGGTCACATTTATGTATATATATGGCCCAAAGTGCATCTGTGTCATGTGGTATGTGAATAAAAATTTCAAAAACATCAAGCTGGCTATGGCTGAAATGTTCAATTTTCCTGGCCCTCAATCCAAGAGGTTAGGGGAAGGATGATATGGTCTCAATAGCTGCCATTTGATTCCTCTGGTTGCCCAAACAATTGCAAGAAGTTCGTACCGTACAAATGGGTTCAGGAGTTCAAAAATCATGCTTCTTCCTCAATCAAGACCGTTGTGAGACCGTTGATTTTCAATGGGTATTTGGCTAGTTTAGCATTAAATGAGGAAAAAAAATCTGATATCTCTAGGACGGCTTTTGATAATTTCTAAATAATTGCGTCCATTCATTTGAGGTTAAAAGTATGTATATTGTTATGCCGAGATTTGACAGTTCTAAATTTAATTAATAGTTCAAAATTTGTAATTGCTTAAAATTCGTTATTTTCCCCTTTCCCTTCAAAATTCTAAATTTATTTGTTGTTTTGGAATATTTCGGCGATTTATTTCCCCTTTAACGTAATTTGTTATCTTTTTAATGTTTTTATTATTCAAAATTGTGCGCAATGTGCCTTTAAACGTTAAATAATCTTTTGTTAATTCTCATAATCTTCGTTTTCAGCTGTTAACTTAACTTCACTTCATTCATGTGTCTGCATAAAAAAGGCACTTTTTAAGACGAAATTTGGCTTTCGGCCGCTTATCAGTTAAAACACCTGCAAGCTGCAAGAGGGGTGCCAGTAGGGTTGCCTCGCGGCGTCCGGTGACCATGCGTCACCACGGTTCGTGGTTGCCGCCTTGGCGGAAGTTATCCTTTTAATGATTCTTGGCATAACAGCGTTTTATTTCCGCAGTGTATGCGTGGGCGCTCGGTGCGAAGCGCAGAGTTTCGCTCGCCAAGTTTGGCATCTCCTGGGAGGCTGGCGTGTTGCCTGACATTCGATTCTTGTCCGGCATTGGAGAAGGTGGTCATTTTCTTTTGCTCAAAAAGCCGCGGTCCGGACCCCGAGCAAGGGAACCCGTGGCTCGCGGTCGCTGAAAAACCTGACCTAAATTATCCCTTTGTTCAAGAGTAGTAGAGGTGATGCTGAGCTTCTGACACCCTACAAGAGCCTACTTTGTGTGTTCCGTTTTCATCAACCAGTTTAATTGTGCTCCCCTCCATGTTGTGAGATCGCCACTGTCCTTTGTTCAAGAGTAGTAGAGGTGATGCTGAGCTTCTGACACCCTACAATGAGCCCACTTTGTGTGTTCCGTTTTCATCAAAAGTTTAATTGTGCTCCCCTCCGTGTTGTGAGATCGCCACTGGTCTTCCATCACTGGTTGTGCACCGCATAAGCCTTGGTTGCTGATTCACCTTTTTTTTGGTTCCGGAGCTGTCATCTATTTCGCCAATGAAGGTGTCAAGTATTGGTCAATGGTTTCGCAAAAGGAATTCGTCACCCGCGTGCCGTGGCGGGTCTGCTTGGTCTCAAATGTGGGAGATGTGTTTCACAATCTTCTTATCAATAGTTTCTAAAGTGCATATCAGCAAGTGTTGGTGTTACGTTCATCAGTTTCTCCAAAGTGCGGTTTTAGTTTTCATGTTTTACTTGTGAACTTCATAATCACCTTTGTTCATCATAATCACTTTGTTCAGTGGTGCTGCCATCTAGGAGCACCTCTTTGATTGAAATTTAAATCGGGAAAATTGCTTACTTAACACTTTCTTTGTTTTACATACATGGAATTTATTCCTTGAAATTTTAATGGTGTTTGTTTTTCGTTATTTTTTTTCGTTATAATTTTTATACATCGATAATGTGTTTTTTCTTATTCTTTTAACATTTTGGTGGTGGACAGCCAGCTCCAGGCGGACCAAACTCTGGTCTTCAGACCAGAGTGGATTCTGTACCTGGGTAATTTTGTTAGTGGATCATTTAATTACAAAAAGGAGTTTTCATTTAATAGATACTTAAAATTATACAATTCATGAAATGAAACCTTAATGGTTCTGAACCTTAGATTTTTAATTGTTGTTAATAAAAGTTAATTTTTTAATTTAACAAATGAGTTGTGAATTCTTTAGTTGTTGTTGGCTGTGCTATTTATTTATTTAAAGGTAAGTGGATCTTTTAGAAGTTATGTGATATCGAAGTGTTTTCAAAAGTGTATCTTAGTTGGGCACAGACCAAGCTGTGGGTAATAGACAAGGTACATAGAGAAACAAAACAAATAATAATTATAAAAGTAAACTTTATTTATTAATAAAGCTATACGATCACAAGTTAAATATAAATATAATAACTTGGAATAATGAAATGTAAATAACTTAAAGATAAATAGTAAATTATGATCAAGTAAATAAAGAAGTATAAATAAAGTATAAATAGTATAATTTCAAAGGGGAGTAAAAAGCTATATAACAATATGTATTACAAGTATGCAAAAGTATGGTATAGACCCTGTGGTTGCCACACCCATTAGGTTCCAGTCTAAATTGGGTAGCACTGTTCAGACCGCCCAAACAGTCACTTTACAATTTCTGATTTCTCGGATGGTCTGAGTAGGAAAAAACAGTTTCTGATCGCAGACATGAATCCAGGAGTTGTGCTTATTCATCAATCAAAATCTAGGTATAAGGTGTTTATCTGACAATTTTTGTATTCACACGTTATAGGGGCTCCTGAACACATTTTAAACACTTTCCCATGTTTGAACAATCATAAAATTTGACTTGAAGTTCTACAGAGCACTTGCCATTTGATAAAATGTTTGTTAATTTTGATTGGGATCATTTCACTTTTAACACATAGGACCAACATAAATGGAAAAAATACGTTATAAGTATTCCTGAACACTTCCCTGTCAGTCAAAATTGAAGTATAAGGTAATGTTTTCCGAGATATTTTGTATTTGAGATTTTGGTGAAAAGTATACGTACTCCTAAACACATTTCATATACAAGCTCGTGGAAAGCGATTTAGGTCGCCTTGGGACTAGGGCCTCTTCATAAATTAACCTGGCTTCCATCTTTTCTCGACTGTCCTGTTTGTATGTTTGACCCCATATGATACAGTTCCTAGAATTATCATTGTTTTCCATAGAAAATAACGCTTTAATCAAATTCTTTAAAATTTGTATTATTTATTTGCAAATTATATTAAATTAATATTTTTAATTATTAATGAAAGGAATATTAAGATATATAGAATTGCATATTTCATGTTTTTATTATTTTAATATACATGCATTGCTATATTCTTTAGTAAGCAACATCACTCGAAACAAAGAGTTCGTACCATAAGCATCCAAACTGAAACCCAAAGCCTTCACCACTCATGATCCTAAGTTATTTATTCATAAAGGGATCTTCCCTGACCCCCCCAGGTACGGCGATGGGGTTGGTAAACTTGTTCCTGAGAATTCCCAGAAAATACGTCGCCTTCTCAATAGAGGAAATGGGACTAATCTTTTGGCACGCTTTGAATGTCGTCAAGAGGCAGAGGTAGATAGAATTGACGAATTATCGCTCTTCTGTAATTTTGAATGGATTCATGTCAGAATACGTTGTGCCATCTAGTGATAACGAATCACAGCTTGAAACACTGAGGATTCCTCTTAAGAATACTATATTAAGAAATCAAGCGTATGCAAGTCAGTAAGATATAAATTTGCTGGGGGAAAAGCCAAACAACAATTCAGAGAAAATAAAACTTATTAAGAGAATAATAGATGAATTACAATGGATAGAAGGTAAAGAAATTGTAAAATCATCAGAAGGTGCATACAACTCTTTCCTCTGTTCAAAACATAGTTCCTATATATATCTTTCAAACTACAGTGAATTTCATTTTAACATTAATATTTGATTATGAAAACTAATTGTAAAATGACTAATATTCATGGGTTTCGATATTTGTGTCAAGAAAACTGACTATTCAATTTTTCTCAACATGTTTTAGCCATATCCTTTTGGAAGCCAAGGTAGCTCTGCACCAAATTTCAAGGCTGTAGGATGCTTAGATCTTACATTACAGGTAACACAAACACAGACATCTTTCTTATAGACTAACAGTATACCCATTCTTAGTATGGAATATATAATAAAGAAATCTAAAACACATAATTATGCGCAAATTCCTATAGTATCCTAAATGACATTGTTATTAAAAACCTTCTATTAAAATATTTAATTTAATTTTCCTATAAAGAAGTATAAGAATCTGTGTTCTTGCTATATAAAATATTCTTCAGATCTATGAAGTTGGAGCAATATATGCTGAAATGAAAGTGCTATGAAACTGTATCAATATATGCCAAAATGAAAATGCAAAAATGGTATTAGTAGATATACCCGTACCACTTTTATTCTGGTTCAACAACAGGCTAAATACATGTTTAAAAAATCTGATGCGGGCAACACGTGACTTTCCTTATATAATGCAATGAATTTACTACTTTTACAGTGTGTTATTCTTATAGTTGATACTTATATTCTTTCCAACATATTGAATTTTCTTCAATTAGTCACCATTTTCATTGATTTAGCGTCATTTTTATCAATTTGGCGAGATTTTTGTTAATTTGGCAACAATTAAAAATGTCGCCAAATTGGCGACATTCCGCCAAATTCGTCGCCAAAATCTCGCTCAAATGTTATGGATGGAGAATTAAGTTATTCTTACAACAGATAAATGAATATTGGCATTCAAATACAAAAGTATTACTCAAAGTATCTTTTTTCATGAATGGAACGAGCTAGATCCACGAGAATGATGTCACCCAATTTATCGCATGGTATTACATATGAAAAGTGAACATGTTTCTCAATAGGAAATATTTTTTTTTATTTTATATAACTTTTTGATAATTTTTTTGAAAAATGTGCAATATCTTGAAAATGGTTCATGTTAGCATTCTAAAATTTATGTCAATCGTTTTCTAATGAAAAATTACATAAGAAATGTCTATTAGTGTAACTTTATTAGCGGCTTTGATTTTTTGACAATTTTTTCAAAATTTCACTTGCAAATTTAGGTGGGTTCTGAACATTTGATTGCGTATAAAAACAATAGGCTTCCAGTGTTTACAGATTGTGATTTTTGTACCAAATTTTGTTCAAATCGGTCCATTCGTTCATCAGTTATCGTCTCTACAGACTCACTGACACACACACACACACATGCTTTCACACACACAGACATCACTTCAAAAATGTTTGATTCGTGATCAGGGATGCTTGAAACGTGCTGTCCCGTCGAAAACTCGAATTCGAATTTTCGATCCCGTCACAATACTTTCCTTATACATTATGTATATAAGAAAAGTAAAAATCTTTACTAAAATAACAGAGAGGAAAGGACATAAGAAATTAAAAATATCTTTAACTCCCGTAACCTTTAAACCTGAAAGCTGTAATTCCGATAAAATTTATTTTTATATATATTTCTTAATTATTTAAATTAGAAAAGATTTAATAAAAATTATCTGCTGTATAAACTCATTAGGTTTAATTCTGTTGCTTAACAATATATATATATATATTTCAAATAAATTAATAAATTTGCAGAAAAAATATATTGTCTGCATAATGCTATTTCTATGGGAGGTTCATTTTTTTTAATATCTCAATAATCTGAAGTATATTTAAAATCAGTCTTGTAAGTAAAAAGTTTAGAATTTTTGAAAAAATAAAATTCTATAATAAATAATGATCTATAGGGTCTGATGGGGTAAAATGGGTAGTGGGGTAAAATGGGTAGTCAAAATATATTGTTTCAAATTTTTAAATTTTAAAACATATTTAGTTTTCAAAACTACAGATGATTGTTAGATGTCTAAATATTATCCCCACACTATATTTTTGTCTCTATAGTTTGTTTTATGTGAGTGGCAACAGTAGAAACCCTTCCGCACAGTTTCATGCCACATGTTAACTGATTAAACTTCATCTTGCAGCTCATAATCTTTGATAAAATTATATTCTACTGACCTCATTGCATTTATTGAACACTTTTATTACTTTTCTAAATTACAGGTAAGAAATTATTTTTTGTTTTTGCTTTGTTTTTTCAGATTTCATAAATGGGGTAAAATGGGTATAGTGTTAAGCTTAATATGTGCAGTGCAGTTATTCATATGCAAGGCTTGAGCTGGCTGTTAGAGATGTTGACAATGATAAATCGATATACAATGCTGCCAAAGAATACAAAATTCCTTATGAAACTTTGAGAAGATGGGTGGTAAAAAATCCTTCACGTAAGGGATCTGTCTTCTCATTGGAGGAAGAAAATATTATCGTGCAGTCATTAAAATTTATGGCAAGGTGCAGTTATCCCCAAGACTGGAAAGATCTGAAATTCATTGTACAAAATTTTGTTAAATTATTGCTCATTTCTAGAGCAATTCCTTTTTCAAATGGTATACCAGATGCTGATTGGATTCGAAATTTTGAGAAGAGGTGGTCGAAGGAGTTAGGGAATAGGAAACCGGAATTGCTGACGAAAGCAAGAGCATTGGCTTTGGCACATTCTTGTGTGAATAGCTTTTTTAATACCTATAAAGCTTTATTGAAGGAAAACAATCTAATAAACAGCCCCGAAAGAATTTTCAATTTGGACGAAGCAGGTCTTGGCACTGAGTCTCGGAACTGTGGAGTTTTTGTTTCTAAAAATTCTTGAACAGCATATTTAAATCTGCAACATGTGGCAAAACCATATACACAGTGCATTTTTGTGTTTCTGCAGATGAGAAATACATGTGACCATTTACAGCTTACAAAAGCCTTCATTTGTATGATACATGGACTCGTGGTGGACCTCCTGGAGCTATATATGACTGCACAGATTCAGGCTGGATGCACGATACAGTTTTTTTAACAATGGATGAAAAACTTTTCAAAGTATGTTGAGCCATTACAAAAACCTGTGCTACTCATCTATGATGGCCATGGAAGTCATATGACTATGACGTACGAGACCATTAGACATGCCATGGAAAAACAAATAATCATCTTGTGTTTACCCCCAAACACCAGCCATGCCCTTCAACCATTAGATGTTGGTGTATTTTCACCATTGAAAAGAAAATGGAAAAACGTTCTGAAGCTATGGTTTCGAGAAAGTCGCCTTCAGAGTGTGGCCAAAGCTGTTTTCCCTTACCTTTTAGGTAAACTTTTTGAAGACATGTCAGTAAAATTATCATCAAAGGCTTCAAAGGCGTGGAATTTATCCTCCTAATCGTGAAGCGGTAGTACACAGAATTACACCATCAACAGATGAAGTTACTGAATGTTCTTCATCTACCTCTAGTGCCTCATGTTCCTGTTGCTGCCTCAAATGAATCAATGCCATTAACCTCTCAACACGACGTTCCCATATCACCTATGCCTATAGAAGAAGGCTTATCTTCAAGTTCAATGATTGTCTCTCCTTATGATTTGAAAACTGCCATTTTTATATGCCATATCACCAAAGCCTTCTAGTCTCACAACGAAGTGCATTGCAAATTCAAAATTGAAACGAAAGCGTGTTCAATCAAAAATGGGTGAAGTTTTGACATCTGAAGAAGTCATAAGATTGAAAAATGAATCTAATAACCGAAATGCTAAAAAAGTAAAAACCAACAAGAAAAGTTCAAATGAAGTTGAAATTAGATCAGAATGCATAGAAGAAATTTCCACGGTAGATATATCTGTGGGTGCATGGGTAAAAGTAGTGTATTTGGGGAAAAAGCGAAAACAAGAATTCATTAGCAAAGTTATGGCCATTGAAGGACATATGTATGAGGTAAAATTCTTGGAGAAATCTAAGATCGGCGAGTTTTATGTTTCTCCCGAGGCTGAAGATATAGACTTTGTTGAAAAGAAACAAGTAATACACACCTTAAATGAACCAACATTTAATAATCAAGGACATTATGTTTTTGGTAAACTTTAAACATTTATAACTAGTATTTTTTCACTCAAAGTGTGAGATGATAGGATTTTGTCTCGGAAAAAATGTTGCTAATAAACATTTGCAATGAAGCGAGATTCATTATTAAATTTCACATGTATTAACTTCAATTTCATATTAAAAAAAAAAAGTTTAAAAATTTTTAATGGTTTACTACGTTGTTTTTTTCATATATCATTATGCAATCTTTGGTAAGTGTATTTATTTTGCAGTTTTCATTGTTAAATTATTGTATACCCATTTTACCCCACACTATACCCATTTTCACCTGCATGGGGTAAAATGGGTATAGCAAACATACAGTTGTGAAACCTTTCCTTGCAGACAAAATTTTATGGCCTGAAAATTGAAAGTTGCGCATTTCCATTCCCATAAAATGTAATGTAAAGGAAAACAAAAAAAAGTTTGAATTGTTAAACATTTACTAGAAAATTTTAACTGAACATTGAAAAAACAATGAATTTTATACCCATTTTACCCCATCAGACCCTACATAAGTTTAGTTTTAAATACTCTTTATAAATCAAAAGTTTAAATCAAATTTTAAAATGCAAACCATTGATGACAGAGCGATGCCGTTGTATTGAATCATCAATGTTTTGAGCGATTCGATGAGGTGAAAATGTATGAACAGGTGTAAGCAGTCCTAATTCCTCATTGTTGGTGGAACTGCTGCTGCCATCCCCATCATCACGATGACCATTCAATGGACCTCTGCACTGACTGCATGTACCTCTATTTCTCTCATCATCCAAATATAGGCAAAGTTCCTAATGGTAAAAAAAAAATTAATAGAGTTGTAGATTTAAATTGCAACTTCCAAGTACTTCTTTGAAGAAAGCAAGCATAATGAAATAAGGTGGCAATTGTTTTGAGGTCATTGTGACCCCCTTTTTTCATTAAGAACAGTGTCCTTTTCACAACTGTGAGGTGGCAGGCAAATAAATAATCAAGCAAAGCTGGAACACCCAAAGTGAGAATTCACCAATGAGTGGCATCAGCCATTAAAATCAAAACCCCAACCATAAACATTTTAACTCAGACCAATAACTCTACTCTCACCCACATATTATACCAGGTGAAGGATATGGTATAGAAAGACCAAACTGAAATGAGATTTAAAATAAAAGTAAGAGAGAAAAATGAAAATTGCTAAACTGCTGATAAAAATAAGAAAATCAGAGATTAGAGGGAGGAAGAAAAAACAAATCCTTGTAAAAAAAGAAAGTAAAATAACAAAAATAGTAACTTAATAGGGGTAAAATATAATGTTCACCACATTTTCTTATGCCTGCTTCCTTCAAGAAAGTACTAGGAAGTTGTATTAAAATTCTGAAATTTTAAAATGAGATTTAAAAAAAAAAAAAAATACAAATGTGCACTTTCACAATATTTTGTTATAGCTCAGATAGTTTGTTTATTGTGCTTGACTTGAAATTAACAAGATGTATGATAAACTCCCTGTTCAGGTGCAAATAGTAATGAGTATATCAATACAGTTATATCGGTGCATCAACTATCAATATCAGACTTCTAATATTGATCAATACATGAATTTCTAATATTGGTGATGAATGCAATTCTTTAGGTACAATAGAAACATTTTTTATCCCTTTAATTTTTACTTTTGAAGAAAAAGTATCATATTTTTGAAAAAAGTTGATTGCAAGGACATACCATCTATTGAAGAGAGCAGAAATATAAGACCCTTGAAATACACATTCAAAAGGCATTACTAAAGAATTAAATTTGATATTGCTGGTTTGTACAGCTCTCTTAGTTTCATGCCAATGTATGTCTAAATTTTATTATGTCAATTTATTTTATGGAAAAAGCAAAATGTTTAAAAAACATTTCTGAAAATTTTTGTAAAAACAATAAGTATAGGTGTATAGTTATTGGAGTGAAAAAGAAAAGATGCAATTAGAACTGAAATTGAATTTGGAACATTAATATATAACTATATTTATACAGATATTTCCCCTTACATCTCTTTTGCCATTCCCCCTACTTTATTTACTGGATTAAATTTTGCCAGGGATGAAAGTAATATAAATTGGCACCAGTACCAAATTCAGCTGTATGGTGCTGTCAGACCACTAGAATTGAAGAAACAATTTGAATAAACTCTTCCATATTTAACAAATGATTGTAACACTTAGCTTGGAAAATTGAAATCAGATGTGTTGCTTAGTTTCAGAGATTCTATATTTTCTAAATTATTAAGAGAGGTTCAAAATTCATGATTTTCCCCTTTCCCTTAAAATTTAATTCCTTGTTTTGAATATTTCAGCAATTTATATCTTATTAATGTTAATTGACTATCCTTTTCTATCATCCCAATATTTGAAATTATCGCAAATGCTAAATATATCCCTCCAATACTTTGCTAATTCACTAGTGTCCCCTGTATGTTTTCCTTTGTGGCGGCCTCACTCTTTCTCTTTCGGTTGAAAACTTTATTCAGCAAATCAATGAAAAAGTGCAACGTTTTAGGAATAAAAAGCTTCTTTCGCCATTTGTAAGTATAAAACCAAATGTTTTTGAGTGCCTCGTGGCATTCTTTAGGGCAGTCATACCGTGGGTTCAGGGTAGCTAAATTTTGAGGCAATTTCGCACCTCGCATTTTTGGCAAAGCAATCTATTTTTATTCACGGGGTATGCATAGGTGCTTTATGTGATGTGCAAGTTTTCACTAGCCAAGATTAGTGGCTTTTGGGAAACGAAAATCTTGTTGGCATAGCATTCTATTCCTAGCATCTGCTGAAGAAGGACGCAAAGTTTCTTTGGGTGTTGCGGCCTGGGGCTCCTGCTAGGGCACTCGTGGTCACCGGAAAGGGAATTTTAACTGTCTGTGAGAGCTCCATTCATTCACCATTTCCAATTCCCTTTAGTGGTCGTCAAAATACATCAATGCAATGTGAGATATCTGTTCATTTTTCTGTATCATTTATCACTTGGTGGTCTTCAAAATATAACAGTGCTCAAGGATCTTCGGTGTGTGCTGAGAGCTCCATGTGTTGTTTTCCGTTTTCAATTCTCTTTAGTGGCCATCAAAATACAACAGTACAATGTGAGAGATCTGTTCATTTGCCTGTATCATTTCTCACCAGGTGGTCTTCAGAATATAACAGTGTTTAAGACTCTTTGGTGTTTACCAAGAGCTCCATTCGTTCTCCTGTGTCATTTCACATTTCGGTGATTGCCTATCTGAAAATCGGCTGCCCCCATCCCTGTAACATGAGCAGCTGTTATCCATCAATTTAGTATTTATAAGTGACTGTAGAGTTCAGGTAATGCATATCAACCCTATCGCGGTTTTGGCAGTTTTTAGTTTAAATATTGAGAAAAGTTTCAGTATTATGAGAAAGAAAATGAGTGAAAAGCCTTAAGCGAACAAAGTGATGATGAAAAGTCTTACATATTTAGTATTAATTGGAAGTGTGTTTTAACAAAGGGCTGAAAATTTACTCTTGTTTGCATGTTTTGTTTTGAGATGGTGCTGCCATCTAGAAAGTAGCCCTTAAGTAATGTCTAAACACAAATGTTTTTGCAAATGATATGTTTCATTCATTGCCTTCTAAGTTCTAATATTTTTGCATATCAATATTTTGTGGTTTTTAATTATTTTTATTTAAAAAATTAATGTTTGGTGGACAGCTTTCCCAGCAAACCAAGCTCTGGTCTTCAGGCCAGAGTGGAATCTGAATCAGAGTTTAATTGAGTTTTGGATTATTGCAATGTACTAAATTATTGTTCTACTTTAAAATTTATATGAGATCTAATGATTGGGAGATGGTTTTAAGTTTAAAAGTTTGTGTAAAAATAAGTTTACTGTTTCTCAAGTTCTAAATTTTAAAAGTTTGTTTAATAATAAAAGTTTAGTTTGGCAGAAATTCTGTTGTGTTTATGTTGAGTTTGTTTGGTTATAAATTAATTTAGGTACTTAAAGGTAAGTGGATTCTGGAATTTAATAAGCTGTGTGTTTTGAGTTGGCAGGAATTAATAAAAGGTAAACATTGAAGTAATAAGCACAGGCCAAACAATTAGTAATAGAAAGTAAAGAAACTTTATTAATACTATACGATCCAAACATTTAGAAATAAAATAAAGAAACATTATTAAAACTATACGACCATAAGAAAGAAAAATTATTATTATTATTATTATTATTATTCAGTCAGATTTATTGAAAAGAAATACTATTAAATAAAGAATATACAAGCCAAACTTTTAGTAAAGAATAAGAAAATTAATATTATTTATTTAGGAATTAATAATCAGCAATTTTGGAAATATAAAATAAAATAAATCAAATCATAATTAAAATCAAAATAGAGATATACAAAAATGCTCCAAAAGATACATGCATCTGTAATCTAAAGAAACAGTTTATCAGCACCTTCATGCTTTTTAACACTTTACAACAAAGTTGAAAAGTGTTTATGACTTTGTTCATTCTGTCTGTCTGTCTGTCTGTCCGTTAGCACGATAACTGCCGTAAAAATGGCTTAATCAAAATGAAATTTTAGTATGTTGTTCAGACGGTCTGTAGGACCTATGGGAATGTAAATGAATAATATCACACAATTAGTTTTGGATTGAACCCGGGTTGAAAAAATGAAATACATTGAGCCCTATGGGACCTAATTTTTCTAACATTTTTTAAGCGGATTTAAAATTCACAAATTGCTTCGAAAATTTTAGGTAATAATCAAATTGTTCCATAAAATATATAAAAAAAAATTCAGCTAAATATATTCAGTAGTTTTTTAAATAAAAATTAAAATAATAATTACACATCTTATATGAAACGATCACGTGACCATGATATGAAACGATCACATGACCCACTTCAAAATGATATATGGCATCCATCTTGTTTCAAATTCGTGATTTTTTAAAGTTCTTTTTAATTCATATTGAGTGTTGTATCCATCCTAAAACTACTTTATTTCTGCTTAAATTCTGTGCATCTACATACTAAAACAACACAATGACAATATATTTGAGTTTAAATTCTCATTCAAATTTGATTATTTCTACAACTAAGCCTATTTTTCACCTATGTAAAATGTAAACAGCAAAATATGTAGAATGAGTTGTATTAGAATTACTGTATTTCTTTAACACAAAATAATTCGTGTCCATGGAGTCTGCATGGCTGATATGCATGAAATATTAATTGATTTTTTAAACAGAAGGACGATTTTTTTCGATGAAATTTTAAGCATAAAGTTTATGAATTGTAGCTCCATGGTCTTAATTTTTAAATAAAATAAATTATTATAGTATTGTGATGAATGAAATGGAGAAAGTTATGAATGAAATCCTGCTTTTATAGAGAGATCCAGGCGTGTTATTTTTTCTATGATGTCATTTGAATTAATTTCAGTTGTTTTCGATGAAGTTTTCAAATATAATAAATTATCGTAGTATTATGATAGATTTAAAAATATTACCGTGGAATGTATTGCATTTTAGAGATATTTAAACCACGCAATTTATATTTCAATGCCGTCATTTGAATGAAGTTCATTTTTTTCAATGAAGGTTTAAGTTTTCAAATATAATAAATCAATGTAGTATTGTGATAAGTTTTAAAATATTACCGAGGAATGTATTGCATTTTCGACTTTTTTAAATAAAATTGCATTGAAGTTGGAAAGTGTTTCATAATCAATGCTTTAAGCATGATTGATCTTTCTTG
The DNA here is from genome assembly GCA_951213105.1 of Amaurobius ferox. Classification (NCBI taxonomy): domain Eukaryota; kingdom Metazoa; phylum Arthropoda; class Arachnida; order Araneae; family Amaurobiidae; genus Amaurobius; species Amaurobius ferox. The sequence goes on along the minus strand of OX578137.1, from coordinate 76,471,396 downwards.
TTAACCCTTTCAACAGAGCAGAGTAATAAAATATCTTAAGGAGGCAATTTGCCAAACCTTGTACCAAATTGGTTCTTTTGTGCATGTGACTGATGACAGAGGGATTCATAGATCCAGTGCTCGGCAGAGGGCGAGATTTTGTGGCTGAATTTCTGCCCCACTAAGAGAAAGAACTTTCTAGAATTAGCAGCATTGCAATATTTTTTATTATACTTTTAAAACTCTCTAACTGGAAAATGAGTTTGTGCCAGATTGATAAATGTATTACTCTAGAATTATTAGAAATACTTTTTCAAGCAGAAATTTAGCAGGAAAGATAATAAAAAAGGACAGAAGACCCACTACATCTTTGCCAAACCTCAAAAATTTCTAAATCATATTTTAAAATACAAACCAGTGATCCTTACATATCGCTTAGTGTGCATAAGGATAAAGACACACACCTATACTCAAATTTTCAGGTTGTTCAATATGATTTGTACCTATGGTTAACAGGATGCAAAAATCTGAACAAACTATTTTGCTGGCATTGTTTGCTGTTTTCTAAATGTGAGAGTACTTAGAGTTCAAGAGGACTTGTCTTTTATAATTTAAAAAATTAACAATTTTAATTATTGCATTGAAAAAGTTCAGAATTTGAGGTTTATTCTCATTGTTGGAATTTAATTTAATTTTCATGGAATATGTGCAAATTTTTAGAACTTACGAATGCTTGGTGAATTTCATGATTTTTTTGCACCACGAAATCTCTGCTCTAGTTATAATGAATAACACAATAGTAGTAACATTATTTATTATCATTACCACTATCACTATAAAATCCCTTGAATATTGTAGTGTGATTAACAATGCAGAAAGGGGGGGGGGGGGAGTAATATGCATTTCTGTATGACCTGCTTTCTAGACTAGGATTCACCACTGACAGGCACCTTGGCTACAGATACAAAAGTTTATTCTTTCACCATAAACTTGACAAGTAGCACTCTCGACTAAAAATGTTCAATAATTAAAAAAAAAAAATAGTAGCAAAATTCTTATTTTAATTTCAGTGTTGATTAAACACATTATGTTAAGTGAAATTCAACTGATAAAACATGAATGAAAGTTACACAAAAATTTTCTTTTTTAAGGTGCTGAAAATACATAAAGTAGTTCTGACAAAATACATTGCATATTTCCCCAATTATTTTTAACTTGTGAAATTTTTCTACAAAAAATTAAGAGAGAATATAGTATATAATAGAATATATGTAGATATATAGACAGGTAAAAGCATAGAAATGTTTATTATCCCAGAATATCAAAGTTTTGACAGACTGTATATAATGGCAAAAGTGTGACATAATAAATTTGGACTTTGTCAATGGTAGAATAGGTTCTTTAATTGCTTTTATCTATTTTGCAGGGAAAAGAAAAAAAGACTTCATATTTAAGATAACTGGATACCTCAAATTATAAAATGCTCCATCATGTTAGAAGATCTTTAGATAATCAAAGTATCACATATATAAATGAGATTGGAGTTTTCATTATAATTAAGTAATGATGACAAGATAAAAATTTAGAAATAGTTTCTATAATTAGTTAAAAAATTAAACTATTAATATAAATCTACATTTTAGTAAATAAGTCTAAATTTTTTTAAACACCTTAAATTTACTTGTTTTAACTTACTTTCAGTTCCAAATTATCTCTAATAAGCTCTTGTTGCTTATTTTCTAATTCTTGAAGTTTATTCTGATAAGCAGCTACTTCTTGTCGCATAACACTAGCAGTGTATCGACCAAAGCGCTGCCATTCTCTTGCAAGTTTGCGCCCTTTCTGTCTGTCATCATCTAAGAAGCAGCATAAATCCCTCAATTCTTGATTATCATCCTGAAATCGCTGATTCACTTCTTTCAAACTACGAATCTCATGTGAATGAACCTAAGAAATTATAATGCATTTTTTTAAAAATCACAATTTTCAATGTAACTATTATATACTAGCCGCCTTTGGCGACCAGCCTGTTCACTACCCTTGAAAATTCTGACCGTGGCAAACTCGTTGGCGCGACCTACCAGAAAGGTGTAAGGTAACTGCTTGGAAGGCCAGGAAGTGCCACACAATTTAGACCGGAACCCAATGGGGGAGGCATCCAAAGAGACCGTACCCTCCTTCCCCTACCACAAACCTCTCGGAAGGACTTGCAGTCCCACACGTTTAACGTGATCGTACTCCGTGTGAACACGGCTGCAGTTTTGGCAATGGCGGGAATCGAACCCGGGCCTACCGAGTGAAATTCCCGCGCGCTAACCACTGGGCTACCGTGCCATCCGCGACAATCTCCATAACTTTATTTTTATTCGGCAATTTTGGGAATCGAACCCGGGCCTACCAAGTGCAAATCCCGCGCACTAACCACTGGGGTACTTCACCCTCCGTGATATTCTTCATAACTTTCTTTTTATTCACCCAATTTAGACCGGAACCAAGTGGGAGAAGCATCCACAGGACCGTACCCTTCTTCCCCTACCACCAACCTCTCGGAAGGACTTACAGACCCACATGTTTAACGTGATCGTACTCCGCGTAAACACGGCGGCAATTTTGGGAATCGAACCCGGGCCTACCGAGTGCAATTTCCGCGCGCTAACCATTGGGCTACTTTGCCCTACGCGACAATCTCCATAACTTTCTTTTTATTCATCCAATTTAGACCGTACCCTCCTTCCAATACCACCAACTTCTCGGAAGGACTCACGGACCCACATGTTTAACGTGCTCGTACTCCGCGTAAACACGGCGGCAATTTTGGGAATCGAACCCGGGCCTGGTAACTGGTTGGACGGCCAGGATGTGCCACCCAATTTAGACCGGAACCCAGTGGGGGAGGCATCCACAGGGAACGTACCCTCCTTCCCCTACCACCAACCTCTCGGAAAAACATACGGACCCATATGTTTAACGTGATCGTACTCCATGTCAGTGGCGGAAATCGAACCCGGGCCTACCGCGTGCAATTCCCGCGCGCTAACCACTGGGCTACTTCGCCCTCCGCGACAATCTCCATAACTTTCTTTTTATTCACCCAATTTAGACCGTACCCTCCTTCCCATACCACCAACCTCTCGGAAGGACTCACGAACCCACATGTTTAACGTGATCGTACTCTGCGTGAACATGGCGTAAGTTTTGGCAGTGGCGGGAATCGAACCCGGGCCTACTGAGTGCAATTCCCGCGCGCTAACCACTGGGCTGCCGCGCCCTCCGCGACAATCTCCATAACTTTCTACATATTCACCCAATTTAGACGGGAACCCAGTGGGGGAGGCATCCACAGGGGCCGTATCCTCCTTCCCCTACCACCAACCTCTCGGAAGGACTTACGGACCCACATATTTAACGTGATCGTATTCCACGTAAACACGGCGGCAGTTTTGGCAGTGGCGGGAATCGAACCCGGGCCTACCGCTAACTTCCCGCGCGCTAATTTGCAATTTAAAATGACCATATGCTTAATTCCATCATCCTCATTCCATTGTTTCATTGTTCCATCATTTAAAATATCCATAAAATTAAAATATCCATTTAAAATATCCAAAAGTTAACATATACATTTAAAAAATCCAGATCGTCCCATCATTTAAAATATAAATATAATAATTTATATAGAGCAAAGGCGCTCTATTCAGAACCGTGACGTCACCTCCACCTTGACGTCCCCACCCACCACCTTCCCTGCTTCAGCGGGGGAGAAACGAACGGAACGCCGAGAAATTTAAAATCATGACGTCTTTAAAATTGCGATCCTGAAGGCAATTTTCATTATTTCTGGACCAGATTAGACTTGTAAGAATGCCAGATATTTCAGCTTTCTAAAAATGTAAATTATTAGTCGAAATTATGAGTACTTTTTACTATGCGAGAATTTAAAAACCAAAAATCGTTTTTTTGAGCCAAAAGTGACTTTTGTTTTAAAATCTTTAAAAAATATTAGAAATCGAAATGGAGATTTGAAATTGATATATTTTTACTCGCAATTGTCTGCTCTTTCCGATGGTGTGAGTTGTTTTTTTCTACGACGTCTGGATCATGGAGAAAAAAGGGCAAAAAGGGCAAAAAAAGGTCGAAATCGCATAAAACATTAAATAAATAAAAAAATAATTAGAATTTTGAAAATCGGTTTTCACGTGTCCCCTTCCCTCCCCCCCAGGTCTCCGATTGCCAAATTTCGTAGCTCTCCGACGCGCGGTCGCGAAACGTATAGTGTATAAGACAGACACACAGACAGACAGACACACAGACATTGCCTTTTATTATATAGATTAGAAAAAAAAAAGGTCAAATAATATAGAAATTTTAACTACTTCTACTTACTTTAGAGATTTACAATTAAGTTTTTTAGTTTATAAATAATACGTTAAAAGTTAATTTTAATTATGTACTAAAAATATTCAATTTTCAAAGTACAAAAACTCTAAATATTAAATTAATAAAATCCTAATTTTTATACGCCATAAAGATTATAGAGAGAGACTTAGAATAAAATATAATATTTTTGTCAGAAATTTATAGCAGCTAATATTAATATTTTAGCTACATAGTATAATCGTTAATTTGTATACCGATCCAACATCCTATGATTAGTAACTGAAGTGCATATAGTTAAGCATTCTTACAGCAATCATAGCTAAAAGCTAATGATGGATACTAAAATGGATGACATTAGAACCCAAAATACCAGTTTCTTTCCACAGCTTTCATGACTCATAACAAAACAAAAGTAAAATAATTTTACCAAAAATATCCTTTACTTCTAATAAAATTGAGTCTATTCATGTAGTACCTCAGATGTGCATGTGCATATAGGTACCATGCTATACAGATAAGTCATGGCTCTAATGATAGACGCTATGACTACTCAAATCTAAACAATACAATTGAATGCACCTCTGTAATGCCTAGTATATATGTGAGCACATAATGGATTGAGAAAAAGAAACTAAATAGATAATGTGCTATTCTAAGTGCTACTTAAAATCGTAGTCACTGAAGCAGATGAAAAATTGCGACTGGATGTATTGAGCAATTTGTGCCGTTGCATGCCATTGGTATTTTGGTGTTAATTTTGAATTTAAATGAAGCTGTATCTACTAAAATTTAAATATAATTTCATACATGATATTAATACATTCAATACATGATATTAATACAATGCTATGGTTAAATGATTAGAGCATCCATGAGTAGTTTCGGATGTAACAATATTGACAATGGTAGCACAGAAAATTTTGTCGCCTTAAAATTAATCTTTATTCCACTGTTTATTTCCGATTCTGTGTACATACCCTATAATATATAGCAATCGTGATTGATAGAACCAAAAAAGTGTTGAATTTAGTTTCACATTGTAAAAACAAAACTTTATAAGCTTGTAATAACAGTAATATTTTACAATTTTCCTAATATTATTCAGTTTGTATTTATTCCATTACAATCCCAGCATAACATCTAAAAGTAGGGTTTTAATCATCATGCAAAACTTGATCTGGGAATTAATCATATTCCAGGCCATGTGCATAGGCAAAAATGTACATAGAGCAGGATTTTATACTACAGTCCTTTCTCCAATGTTTTGAATTGAGAAACCGAACAAATATGAATATTTATCCTTTTTTAACATCTTGTTTCTGGCACTTAGCTTTGGATGGAATTTTGTCATTTCTAGAAAATCTACCATCTGAAGCTCGTGCTTCTTCTGTTTCTAACAAGGAAACATTCCCAAGCGAAATTCATAGAATTTGGCAAAAATTTGATAGGTGTTAGTAGATGACTCAAAATATCGACAGTGAAAAAATTAGCTTCTGAATTGCAATGGAAAAGCTGTAAAAAATTAATAAAAGTCAACATCTTTAATGCCAAATTCAATCCTACTTGGCGAGTATGCATAGAAAAACAGCAAATTCTGAAATGAACTGTTCCTGTTTTCTCTGTATGACTTGAAATCTGTTATAAAGTTATTTTTTTATAGTTTGCATTCAAAAGTATTTGAAATTGAGTTTGAATATATATTTTTAGTGTAATCATGCATTTCTCACAGTTTTATTATTTTAAGTAAGTGAAACAAATTAGCGATCTGCTATAATTTTGTGTTGTTTTGTTTAATGCTCAAAAGTCTTGCACATGAAATTGTTCTTTTTTTAATAACGCAATGTTTTTTAATCTATTTTTTTAACCAAACCAACAGTGGCTTTCAAATAGAAAATACCACCACATATTAATATGTTCAACATGGTGTAGATGCTGTACCACGAATTCTCTGTTCCAGAAATGGAGCTGACTGATTTTACAGAAGCTGAAATAAATGTAAAAAATAAAATAATGGAAATTTTGCAAGAACCTGAATCTATTTGCGAAATGTTTGTTAGCGGAAGACACCCTAGATTTCGAGTATTCTGATTTTGACATTATAGATGGAAATAATGAAATGTTTGTAGGTGAGGAGGTACAAAATAAGGAAGTCCGCAGTATTCCATATGAAACTAAATGAGCAGTTGTTGAATATTGGCATAGCAGTAAAAAAATGAAACATTGCACACTACAATCTCCTCAAAGAAGATATAGATTTGTAAAAAGTCTGTCCCAAATATTTTTGTGTGAAAATCAAATTAGCAAATTCAATGATAAGAGGCACAAACTATGCGAAATTGAAAAATGTGTTTTTAAAAACTTTCAAGATACAAGGAGCAGACGTGTAAACATGGAGTTTGAAAAGCTGGGCTTGTGATAAAGCTCTCTCCCTAAAAATGCTATTCAAAGCTTCCGGTAAATGACTCCTGAATTTCAAAAAGAAATATAGATTTGTTAGCAGGAAAATTACTAAAATTGTTACTCAAAAGCAAATTTATGAAGAGGATCATATTAGAAATGCTTCACAAGCATTTTTAAATGATGTACACATTTTTTTTAAAGATTCACAGTTGAACAATAACCAGATGTTTAATACTGATTAATCGGAATTTAATAAAGAAATTCATTCAAGGAGAACGCTTGATTTGTTGAGATCAAAAGATTGAAAGTGCTGCACAATCTATCCATGCTACGACCTATTCATATACTGTAATGCCAACAATCAGCAAAGATGGAATGCTGCTATTGCCTTTATTTATTGTGTATTCTGAACCTAAAGGACAATTCAGAATCCAAGTGAGGCAAAAAATGTTTCAAGCTGATAATATACAGTCACTTTCAAATCGGGGGAACATGGGATCAAAAGAACTGTACGAATATTTATCGGAAGTGTATTTTAAAAATACACCAGATAAACTGTACTTTTAGTAGATTTTTGGTCACTCTTAAAAAAAAAAATGGATTTGATTGCTAGTGTTAAGCCACCGGGTAAAATCGTTCTTGTGTTTGTCATACCACCTAAAATCACTCATCTAATACAACCTCTCGATAGGTATGGTTTTCGGGTCTGGAGAAATTTTGTTAGAAAATTTTCAAATTTAGTTATGACTGCACAAATACAAATTGATTTGTTTTATCGAAACAATATCTTTAAAGTACAATCCATTGCGCACAACCTATTCTCTTCACCACGCCACGTTAACATATGGAAATATTCATGGCATGCATGCTTATACACAGAAAACCATCCTGGGTATTTTGAAAATCCTGTTGAGTTCATATTTACTGCAAACAACATATTTGATTGCAGGAAACAAAACAGTGCATCCAAAATATTCGTTCGGTGTAGCTCGTGAAAAATATGTTTCTGTTTTATGCATTTCTTCAATGAGTCTCATATTTGTAACACTTTCAATTTATAAAGAAATTAACCTTGTCATTCGATCTCAATCATTTGTCATCAATTATACCCCTTATAAACTATATACCATAGTACTGATACATGTAATCTGCATTTTCTGTTTTTCGAGTGATAGTTTTTAAGAAGCTATTTTTTAAGTATTAACGCCTCTAAATACAGCATAAAATGCATTTTGATAGTAAAAACACATTACATGTGTTAGCCAATTTACAAAAATGCAAAGTTGCCAATTGATCATAACTCTATGGTTCTGGTAACCCAAACCCAATTTTCAACATTATTCTACTCCTCCCCTAATGCAATTCCGCAACTAATTTTCAGAGTATTAATTTTCTATAACTTCTTCTAACACCTGTCAAATTTTTGTTGAATTCTATGAGTTTATCTTGGGAACATTCCCTTGTAAGGAAATATGGCACTGTCTATGAATAGAATTTAAAATAAATATTACTTACTTGCATACGTTGATTCACATCTTTGATTAAAGCTCCATGGCTCATCATAAGTTTAACATTTTCTGTTTCTGCTCTACGTAATTTACGTACAAGTTCTTGAGGAGGTAATCTTAGTAATTCTTCATCTGTTATTCTACTGTTTGTAGAAGCAGCCATTGTTTTAACAAAATACCATTGTAAGATACAACTTTCACACCTTTTGAATTTAGAAAAAACATGTTTTATTCAAATTGAAATTTAGATATTTAAATTATAATTTAAAATTTCAAAAATGATACAAATGCAGTAATGCATTCATAAAATAGATTTTGGCATTTGAATATTTTATTGGTTTCATACATGAAATAATTAAAGCCTTCAAAACATGTCATTATTGTACTATTTTTGTTCTCTTTAAAAGAGGAGTTGCACAATATTGCTGGTTACCTTACACCTTTCTGGTAGGTCGGACGGTCTGGGTCTCAACAACAACAATATTGCTGTTTAAATAATACATTAAACATTTTTTCTTCAAATACTTTTCATTGTTAATCAAATTATAACATGTATTTTCCATAATATCATTATAAAATCTCACTTAAAATTATATATTCAGTAAATTTAGCTCTTGTATACAGAAAACTGATGAATATCAGAGCCAACAACCAACATCAAACCAACTAATAAAATATAAAGCTTGAATTTCTCCAAAATTTAACTAGCTCAAGGTGTTATTCAATGAGCATAATAAAATTATCTGAATTTTCCCAGATAGATTTTTGAAAATTTTCACATTAACATTAATTAAGATTTAAGAAATAGAACTGAGCATTTAAATGTTATTTATTATATAGCGTCTATTAGAGATAAGCAAAATACACAATATATCAGATAGTGCAATTCTAACAAACTTTACAAGTTTTAAAATAATAGCTAACATTCTGACTATTCCAGGTTTGGGAATTATTAAAAAAATTCTTGACATCCTGATGCAATCCTGCTAACACTTATTATAGTTAAAATAAGCAATCATTCATAAGCAATTTCATAAGTATCTTTCCTCAACTTCATTTCACCTAGGTATATTGTCCAGCAGAACAAACACTAAAAATATAAATTAATTTAAATATCAAAAAATTTTTTATTTTGATCCTTTTGGTGTTTTATAAGTTAGCCTTATACATTTTAAAACATTTAATAAACATAGCTCTCAGAATATATGTTAATAGCCGCCTAATTTGCATACTATTTACAATAAACTACCCTTGTGTATTCTATTTGTAATAAACTACATCTGTGCAAGTCCAGATTTCAACCTTAAATATAATTAAATGTAGGAGGAAATATCAGTAAGAGTGAGGAAGAGAGCTACGATTCTAAAGAGACTAGCTGGTGTACGATGGGAATGTGATAGAGACACCCTCAACTTGACCTATAATAAATATATAAAACCTATTCTGACATATTGCTCAGAACCCCTGATTACATGTAGTAAAGAAATTATGAATGGGATTGAGGTATTGCTGAATGAAGTTTTAAGACTGATAACAGGTGCAGTTAAAACAACTCCCATACAGGCAATGCTTCTTCTGACCGATACTATACCATTAGAAATTGTTTTTCAACAGAAGGCGTTATGTTTATATGAAAAACTAATTCGATTACCTACAACCAGCTACAGGAGGAATTATAATTTACTCAAAGGAAGAAAACTAAAGACTCAAGACGGGGTACTTCAGAAAATCATGAAATTAAAGATTGAGACAGATTTGCCAAATAAACCAGAAATCCTGCCTGGCCCTATTGACCCCATGTTATCAGGTGCGATGGGCAGAATACATCTTGTACAAGAAGTACAAAAGAAAAGCACAAGCGATGTAGTGTTGAGGGCAATGGCCTTAGAAACTATCTCACTTCTTTATCCTTTGATGGACCAGATACATATTTTATACTGATGGGTCCCAAGTGGCACATGAAGAGAACGTCGGGGCTGGTGTTTACTCAGATATGTTTTCATATCGTGTATCTCTTGGTCCACATGCATCTTCCTTCGAAGGTGAGGTTGAGTCCATCAGAATAGCCACACAACATCTATTGTTGAGAACAGAGGTATTTATTAATGCAGTGATTTTGTCCAACTCAAAGGCTGCAATTCAAGCGGTTACCAATTTCAATTGCGTGGATTCTTCAAGAGTTAAAGACTGCATTCTGAATATGAACATTTTGAAAACAAAACTAAAGATCATTGTGCTTCAGTGGATCCCTTCTCATTGTGGAGTTATTGATAATGAGAGGGCTGATTTGCTGGCGAAGGAAGGAACAAGAATAGTTCAATCCCCAAATAGCTCAATCCCTTATACAACTATGACAAGAATCATTAAACATACTATGAAAAATAATTTCAAATCTGTACAGTCGAGACTAATCAAAAACAAGACTTGGAAGTCTACGCTTAATAAGATCCCCAGTTTTCCGAGATGCCATGCAGATTAAATCTAATTCCAAGCCCGAACTGTGTAGTGTGTGGTGTTAACGCAGCTATGGATGCTGATCACCTAATGAACTGTACAGGACTCTGGTGACATGTACAAAAGGTATTGGTGCGCAAGGGAGAGGATGCAGGCCCTTCAAGCTGTCTAACTGTTTTGGATTTGTGTTTTTGGCTACCGTCCATGTATCTCCTAAGTTTGTTGCTTTTGTTGCTTGTTCATGCTTCTTGTTTCTTGTAATAGTTTTTCTCCTGTATTTTTGGTGTTGTGTATTTGTACACCAGTGAATGATTTGTATCAAGTGCTGCTGCTAGAAATAAGAAATATAATTAAATGTTCGAGTGAATACATAATTTTTGTGGTAGGAACTATAATAAGCAATTTAGAATTGTGTATGCAGTAATGAAAGGAAATTTTAAGATACTTTACAGACAAAATATAAATACTATATTTTATCTAAAATATCTGAAAATGAGTGCAATTTGGAAAGTGCATTAGGAAATGCACATGGGCAATGCCTAGACGTGGTAGCCCAGAGATTAGCGTGCGGGAATTGCACTTGGTAGGTCCGGGTTCGATTCCCTCCGCTGCCAAAACTGCCATCATGTTCAGTTCATGCAGAGTATGATCACGTTAAACATGTGGGTCCATAAGTCTTTCCAAGAGGTTGGTGGTAAAGGAAGGAGGGGGTACAGTATCTGTGGATGCCTCCCTTACTGGGTTCTAGTCAAAATTGGGTGGCTCTTCCCAGCTGTCCAAACAGTTACCTTACACCTTTCTGGTAGGTTGGACGGTCTGGGTTTCAACAACAATATGGGCAATGCCTAGTTGAAGACCCAGACCGTCCGACTCGTCCAAAGGACTAAGAGCAGCTATTTGGACGGCCGGGGCAATGCCTAGTGCATTTTTTTACTATCTATAAAAGCAATTAATAATGAAAAACTAAACCAGAATGAATGTAAACGCCAACAACTTGTGAAATACAGAATGAACAAAAGTAACAGAAATTCCCATTGTAATACACATGCACTAAAGAAAAAAATTACATCAGTTAAAAAAAAAGTGGACAATTGTATAATGTAGATGGCAGCACCAGTCAATGTCTCTGTAAAACATGAAAAATATTTATTAATTCTTAAACATTCTTTTATTAATTATATGGATTCTATTCAAAGTGTGTTTGAAACAGACTTTTTCTATCTTTTCAATGATGTTCAGATGAAAAGTATAGGATTATATTTACAATCTCTAATAATTTTAGTGTATTGTTGAAAATTTCGAACATCGAATGCCAAAAGACATTTTTAATCCCCCTGGAAATAAAAAGAAAATTGTTTCTGGGCGGGAGGGGGGGGTGACTAAATTACTCACAGATTAAAATATATATGAAGGGAAGGTTCCACTCTGTTTTTTCCTATAATTTATATTGAGATGCACTAATGTTGTAATGCTGTGATGTAATCTCGTAATGCTGTGATGTAATCTCGTAATGCTGTGATGTAATCTCATTAAAATTCCACACACCAAATGTTCTTTTAAGCTTACTCCAATGCACGTTACATCACTTATATAAACTTGAATTATTTTAAACATACATTAGTTCTACATAATCAAATGCGTACCATTAAATGTAAATGTTAATTAATGAATGGGAGTAGTGTGATAGAGTGGAATGGGGTACACAGTTATATATATATATATATATATACAAATTGTTCAATTAACACATTACAGATAAGCATATGCTTTATGATTTAAATCTTATTACTAGCTTACAGCTCTGTATTCCTCATTTAAACATTTTTATTTATAAATATGAAGGATAACATACATTAATTGTCCCCAAAAGCTTTTTCCCATATAAATTTACATATCTATTTAATTGATTTTTACAATCTTTTTTTATAATGTGTTATGTTAATATTTGCTTATATTTTGATGTGAGGAATAGACAAAAAGAAAATAAGTTTGTCTTAGTTGCTAGAGAGCATATAAAAGCTGCACATAAAAAGAGGTACATAAAAAAAGTGTAATCAATCTCAGAAAAACAGAGATCCAATTTTTTATTTGCACCGTCCGATTAAGAAGTTAGCCAGGTAAATTTACAAAGTAGCTTGAGGAGATGCTGTGTGATTATTTAATTGCAGTAAGCAAAATGTGCATGTAATAAAAAACAAGCTAAAAATTTCTATATCATGGAATTTAGCAAACAAACAGAAATGGCTATATGGCTATTTGAAATGGTTCTCCACTAGTTCTGTCAATTTGAAAGCTTCATGACGAGGTTCAATGTCAAAAGCAGAATTTTATGATAATTTAACAATTTATTAAAATTTTTCAGTGGGACCTTTACAACAGAACTTAAATGCAGTGGCATCGCTAGGGGGTGGAGGTGAGGAGGGAATTTGGGGGCCATAGCCTCTAGGAACTCATTGAATCTTAAAAAAGTTATATATAGAGAAATGGAAAACAAAGCATTTGGTTACCAAATCTACCTAGAAATTTTTTCTGGCAATGTTACTGCCTAAATGAAATGGCTTTAACTGTTCATAATCCTCAATGCATTTCGATAAAAGATAATTGTTTAGTTTAAATGTTGTTACTAAAATGTAATGGTACACTCCACATTATACCCAATAGTGGGGAATAGTACCACTCTTTTAAATATTAAATACTGAAAATAAATGTTACATTTTTAAATTTGAATGATTTTTAACATATATAAAAGACATTATAGACCATTTTAAAAGTTTTGTATGTTTCATATTGATACATATCTTGATGCCACAGCTAAAAACAAAAAATGGTAACGCTGTGTCATCTTTCCTTATACCAGATATTGCTTAAAATTTTTAAGCATTTATATTGCTTTATAGAAATATTCTATTGAAATATCTAGTTCTTTTATGAAAAATAAAAAAAGTAAGAATATATTTTATTTTTATACAAAATTATCTGATCAGACAAATTTGAAGAAAAAACATCCTGGTCTCATTTATAAACCAATTTACAAAAATATGAAGTTTGGTCAACATGCTAAAATGAAGATGCTGTAATAGCAGAAAGATATTCTTCATTCTATTGCATCAATCATTGAAATGCATTCAGAAATATATGAATTTAGCCACAATAGAATAGATTCCTTAAAAAATTTAAAATAACAATTATCACAATCTTATTTCAGGGCTGTAACTGATATAACCCAATACAAAACATAACACCCTTCATTTAAAAAATTAATTTTTTCAATAATATATTTTATTATTTAAACAAATTGAATAAAAATTATTTAATCATTGAAAATAATTTAATTCTGTTTCTAATCAATGTATCAATCAATAATTTTCTTGAACTTAAGTATTGGGAAAAAAAATCCTATGCAAAATGCTATTACAATAACAAGTTTAAATTTGTATTTTTTATTATTTTCTTGGCAATCACTGGCCCTGGAAACTTAAAACATGGACACAATTACCCTCAGTGAAGTAGAAAATAACTAAACCAAATTTGAAAGAAAAAGAAATCGGATTTGTATATAGAACAGACTTAATTATATTTATATATTATATATAAATGGAAAAATAGTAGGTACAGAATGTTATACAGACTTAAGAAACATGATATATGAAACAACCTTTAAAGCCAAACATGCTTATAAGGTTATGTCATGTCATGTTAAAGGTAAAAGTATAAATAAAAATTAAAAATTAAACTTTTTGATAGTTGCCCTGTATGTAGAGAATCTCACAAAAAGAAATTTTATGCCATCTCTTATCTCTACATCAATTTGTGTGAATGCACGCATGCCTTTTGTTTATTGATCAAAATTAAACTTGATACACAACCATGCTTTTAAATGTAGGGTATTTTTTATAGTTTGCAGTGTTGTTTAATAACTGAAGAAACGACATTGATAAAGATACAGTAAAAGTTATCCTTCAGTTATATCATATATTATTTAATGAGTTAATATCAAATATTTACAGCAAATGGAAAGGAGCAAGAGTCTCACAAAATAATGTGTCTGCAACTTGTTCTTACTCAGATCTGTATCTTTAATTATGTATCACATCAGGATAAAAATTTGGCATATAGCTAGATATCAAAATACAATTGCTTTAATAGTTTACAGTCTAATCTGAAAACTGAGATAGGGTAATTGAGAGACGAACAAAAGTAAAAATTTGTAATTGAAAATCTAATTTGAATGCAATTACTACGAAAGAGAGAAGTGTTTTGTCTGTAAATTTTAAACAAAAATATTTTTTTAATAGAATGTAACGCGAAGAATGCAATTAAAGTAGAAAATTTAATCAAAATAATGATTATTTAAAACAAAATGCTATTCTCATAAAACACTACCTTTTAATGGAAAGACATTTGTTGATAATTAAGAAATTAAAACAATGTATAAAGCCTACATAAAAGATATAAATGTATATATGAACCCACGACAAAACAGTACAGCGTATTTCAGTCAACAAATACACGCCAAATAAATGTAATTGTCTGTCATTACACGAAAGGAATTTAATAAAAAGATGAAGTTGTAGTTGATGTCTGTGATTCGTGATTGCCTCTGAATATTTATTACTCTTAAATAAATAGTTCACGCAAAATATAATAGTTTATATATAACATATTATTTAGCGGAATATATATTTATAGAATTGGAATCAATGTCAAAATTATATGCATTTATTTTAATGCTTCATAAGATTTTCATTCAATCAGTATCTATCACAGATTGGGAGAAATATGATAATTTCCATCACATGTTATTGCAATAATTTTTCCCATCACGTGAAATGTAAAATTGATGCATCATTGTTCCTTATAAAACATGTGATAAAATGATTGTGACCCATCGAGTGCTGTGACCACCTGTTCGTGTTCACTCAGATTTGTTTACAAATCGATTACCCTTGTGCCCTTTACTGGAAGTTGTTGAGATAAACAGATAAAATGCTAATGCAACACATTTTATCTGATAAAACAACTTCTCTTATTATTTAGTGGCCTTTAAAAGTTGTCCAATTTGCTTTGGAATTTGCTATTGCAAGTTTGACAACTGAATCTAATTAGCTCGTCTTCTTTGTAGTTAATCATGGGACTGTTACATAAGTTTTCACTTTCTCTACTTCTTGTACTTGTTAGTGAATCTCTAGCTAGCTTTCAGAATGTATTAAAAGAAGATGCAGAAGGAAAGCTGTGGGCTGTGCTAGTAGCTGGCTCAGATCAATGGTTTAATTATCGGCATCAAGTAAGTTTAAATTTACTTAATGAAAAAAAATGTATTAATTGTAATTTTATTAAGTAAACTGCGTATAATACACTTAAAAAGTGAATTTCTTTATTCTTATTGCAAATCGTATGTTTTTGTCAATTGAAACATCAAAATTTTAAACTGTACTGTCAGAAACAAACTTCTTAACAGAAGTTAACATACCTATCCTTTGAACGGACTACATAGGTGCAGGCAAAGAAGGTTAAAAAAATTTGCAGTATATTAGTGGGTACAAGCTGAAATTAAACTTGCAAGAAGGTAAAAATTGAACTTGCATGAAAGTTAGAGAAGCGTGTAAAACTAAGAAAGTGAGGGTTGCTTCTAAAATTAGATGTTTATAAACACTTGCATTAATGCCAAGAGTGATCTATTTGATTTTTAACTTGATACTTGTCTCTCTCACAAATGAAAATGTTAAATTTGCTTTTCTCGGCATTTTGACTTTCATAAAAATTTGTGGAGTTAGTATTTAGCTATTTTTTATTCTTCGCTCAACTTGAGGAAATCATAAGCTTTCTGAAACTCAACACAATAGGGATTCCTCTCTACTGTAGGTGAGTTTTTATTTAAATGACAGCACATTCCCAAACAGTGTTTTAGAAATGGATATATGTTGATTGTGTCACTATCCTTGCAGATGGTTAGAAAATTTCATATTTTTATAGCTTTGCTTAATGTGCACGTATTCTGGCACCAGCTGCATGATTAGCTGATTTTTTTGTACTTTCCCTATATACACAGTATAATGTACATAGAAAAAGTATTGTAATGGGATTGAAATTTGAATTCGAGTTTTTGATGGAAGATCATATTTCAAGCATCCCTGAACTTGAATTGATCATTTTGAGGTAATGTGTGCGAGTCTGTGGAGATGATATCTCACGAATGAATGGAGCGTTTTGAAGGAAATTTTATACAAAATTTACTTTTGGTCAATACTGGAAGCTTGTTCATTTTAAATACAATCAAATGTTTGGAAGATCCCCCCACCCCCAATTTTTTTTTTTGAATGAAATTTCGAAACAGTCATAAAAAAAAATAAGAACTTTAATTAATGTTAATAGTGTTAGTGAAATTGGCCCATAAGTAGTTTTATGACAAACCTCATTAACTTTAGCTCCAACAGAACACATCATCTTTACCTTCACTTTATCACACATGCACACTATACTAATCAAAAACCAACTAACTCACACACAATGAAAATGCAGAACTCACACTTGCCTATGACAGCAAGTTTTTCCTGGATCAAACAGGTTATATCTTGTTTCAACTTGTGCACTCTTACACTAAACAAGATTGTACAAGTTGAGACATTCTATGAACTCAACTGCTTTAGCAGTTATGAATTGTGTAGTATGTTTTTTCATATATTTTCTTGGTCTTTAACATTTTCATTTGGTCAAATAAAAAGAAAATATATTCACGCTTCATTAGTTATAAAACAGGTTATAATTGTTCTTAAAAAAAAAAAAAAAACAGCAGATAACTTTGAACTCAAATATTTTTGTAACTATGCAAAACAAAGTGACCAAATTTTATTATGATGTTGCTACCTAATAGAACAGTAATATAAATTTCAGATTTTTACTGTGAACCCCACTGGAAATATAGCTTTTGAAAAATCTAAATTTTTTTAAAACTTCCATTTTCACCAGTGAAAATTTTTTGGAAAGGTTGAAAACACTCCAGTTTTCTCCACCCAGATAAAATCTACTGATACTATAGTATTTGCAAAATAAATTTGGTTTGAGTGTATTGTCCCCTTCCCAGTGAAAAACAGGCTCGGAAAAGGAGAAAATGCAAATTTCAATGGTAAATTTTGACTACCATTAAATTTTCAAAAATATATCAAATGATGAAACAAATTTGAACCAATATTGTCAGCACTTTATTCTGAGTAAAAGGTTTTAAAATTTTTAATTTGCTCAATTAGGAGGAAAGTTATAGCATTTTGCGCAAATGCTTATAATCACAAAAATGTATATGTTTAAAGCAACATCTGAGGACCTCTCTGCCACACTGTAAGAAGTTTTTCTTTTCTAAAATTGATTTTGAACTCTCTGAACATGTATAAATATTTGTTCAAAATATAAAAAATATTAAAAATGGTGCAGCAACAACCCTTTATTGAAATAGAATTGAATGATCCTAAATACACTTTGGAGTCATAGTTACAAAGAATACATTGCACAAATTTTTTGAATTTCCTTAGGAAGTTGTATTTAATCCTTTAATTGAGACATAGCTATTGAGTTGGCGAATGGAAAAACATTATTAGTCCAAAATCAACCATTTTTAGATAACTTCAAAAAATAATGCTAAATACTTAGAACTACATGTTGTGATGAAGAAAAGTACAATTTGCAGAGTAACAATTTTAAAAAGATTCATTATTGTAATGTTGACTGTATTTGTTATATTTGAAAACAAAAGTTACTTTTGTAAATATCTCAAAATGAGGGGTTTTGGGACTCTTACTGTCTTTCCACTCATCGATTCAATTGTATATGATCCTTCAAATGCTTCTGACCTGATGAAGAGGGCTCTTTGTGCTCTTGAAACAATTGTATCCATATAATTTTATGTGCCTTCTTTCCATTAAGGGAGTACACAGAATTTGTACACTTTGGAGTTATTTTTAGAATATATATATATTTTCTATTCTTTTCATATACTCTCTATGATTTGCCTAGTATTTCTATCTTGATATTTATTATTTTAGGCTGATGTTTGTCATGCATATCAAATTTTGCATAATCATGGCATACCTGATGAAAGAATAATTGTATTCATGAAAGACGACCTTGCTCAAAATAGCCAGTACGTAGAACTTTTTTGACATATTGTTGTTTGGTAATATGATTTTTTGTATATCTACAAATCTATCTAATCAATGAATTTGTAAAATTTCGAATGCAATTCAGTTAATGATATTGATTGGTGTCACATCAATGTTGAAACTGATTAACAATAGTAATATGTATCTTCTTTGTTTTAAAAAGATTGATAGCAGATAATTGTTAAAACAGATTGTAAAAGAGTAATATTTAGCCTCACTTTGATTCAGTCTGAAAGATTGATAGCAGATCATTGTTGATAGTTATTAAAGAAAGTAATATTTAGTCTCCCTTTGATTCAGTTTAAAAGATTAGTATTATATAATTGTTAAAACTAATTTCTTCTGACATATTTCTACATTTATTTAAAAGCTCCGAATGCATCAGGTGACACCAGATTTTTGTAATAATTTTCTTCCAAATTCTAAATTATAAAGCTTCAGTAATATTACTCATTGCTGATTGACTACCAACTACTATTTGTGGAATTGATTTTTAATAGCATTTTTTATAAATTAAGGAAGGTATTACAAACATTGATGTTATTAATTTTTTTTACCAGACCGAAATGGCTGAACCAAAGTTTCCCAAAGTGAAACCAAAGTGTAGCATAAACACAAAATGAAGGACTAACTTAGCAGTGTCTGGGTTTCAACTCCAAAGTGTTTTAAATGAGCATTACAGCATTGAGCTGAAGAAGTCTCCTGCTCAAGGCATTTAATACTGCTTCATGAGTATTGCAATAATCCACCTCACAGTGAAAATGTTGTAAGATCGGTAGCTTTCAGTGAAAACGGTTGACCAGATCATAGAAGGGGTAGTCGAAGCTGAGATTTAGGTCGCAGTGAAGTCTGGTGTATGTAAGAGGGATCATTTTCGGTGGTAAAGTGTTATCGAATGTAATAGTTTATTTATTATGTCTGCATCACCACTTGTGGCATGAACACAAAAGAGCTTTAAGAAAGAGCTTAAAGAAGTTTAGTGCCTGAATTTGATGGGGTAGGGGGGGGGGGTGAAGCATCATAGGTGAGTAGTATGGCATTGAATTGAAGACGTTTCCAGCTCAAGGCATTTAATGTTGCCTCATGAGCATTTACAACAAAAGAGAAAATGACAGTGACTTTAAAAAATGACAGTAAGTAGGAGGAGGTGAAGTCACCAAGTGAGCAATAAAAATATTCAGTCTATGCATATCTGAAAAGTTTCTAAAATACATTTGTATGTAAATCTAACTTTTAAAATTGTTCTTTTTTATCAGCTTGATTATCGTTAATTTTAGAGTGTTTAACCTGTTAGGTACCAGTGAAAATCATATTATGATGGTATCTGAAAATCTAAAAGGCAACAGAAAATATTACATCCATTACTAGATAAAATGTAATGTTTTTGTCACATGCTACATTTGGTGCAAGAAATTCAACTTAAAATAAAGGATGCTGAAAGCAGAAAAACTATGTATAATTAATATTATTATTATTTTTTAATTTTTCTTTTTAGGAAATGTGGTTTTGCATATTAGGTCTATTACTGGAATTTAATATTGAATCTAATGCGTAAAAGATCTGACATATAGTTTTTGTTTCCACATATCAAATTATTCATTCCATTAAACTTAAAGTATAATTTCCCTCTAATAATGGAAATTAATTTCATCTCTTATCCAAACTTGAAATTACTTTAACTATTGTTTTCAATTTTACAGCTACTATAGAAAAAATAAACTTATGCTATTGAAAGTAACTTATACCAACTAAATCAGCGCATTCAAAATTGCTGTAACAGAAAAAATGAAATATATTATAGTATTTACTACATGCTTCCGCCATCTGGAACAATTTGCATGCAAAATATGTTTGATAAAGACTTGCAGACCTAATGCAATGAATCTAAGAAAAATATCAGATAGCTATAAATTAATTAATTTAATTTTTAAAATTCAGTCTCCAATTTTGTATTCAAAGTAGAGATTCTTGTGTGTGATCTAGACACTGAAGGTTTGAAAACTTCTTAAGTTTGCACACTAAACTCAACCTGTATATGGAATGAAAATTGATAATTGCTCACCATTTTATCAAGATTAATCATGAAAATATTTTCTGCTATGGTCACTTTGAAATTAAAACATATGTAAATACTTTTTATTTAATATTTAAGTACTTGATCAAATATAACATTCATATCAGTGTGATAGCTTAGCATTTGTTCAGTAGATCCCAGGAGAAGATGCATTATGGGAAGAACATTTGTTCTGCAGATGAAGTTTGACAATAATGTTTAGCTAAAAAATTATATTCTGTGACTGAAATAAAAATCAATCTGTGATATCAATCACACTGGTTTTTATTGTACGAGAGTAGGGATGTGTGCTTAAATTTCAGCCTTTCAATTTTGGACATCTGTTTCTGCTGTGTGATTAATTAATAAAAAAGTAGATTATATTCTCATAGTACAATATTTAATAAGAGTTATATAGTTTAATTTAGAGAAACACTCATTAAAAAATAAGTAAATTGGAAAAACTAGTGTTTAGAAACCATAAGAAATATTCATTTTTCAGGCACTAAAATTTCAATTATGAAAATTGTCTTGATACAAAAAGTTGTATGAAAGGGTTATTTTCTTTTATCTTGTATATTAAAAAATATCAGTTATATTTAATATTTTGGTTTGCCTTTTAGAAATCCTACACCAGGTATTGTTATCAACCACCCAAAAGGCTCTGATGTTTATAAAGGAGTTCCTCGAGATTATATTGGAGATGTAAGTTAAATTGCTCATAATATTCATGCTAATAAATAAGTTTAATGCCAAATAATAAAAGGTTTGTTTCTATTCAATATAATTGCACTTACTAGAAGGATTTCAGCCAGCAGATCATCTTGTTGGTTTTAATCACTGGTTTTCATCAATATTTCAACCAATATTTTTATCACTGTTTGGTAAAGATATCTCTTTTACGGCCTAGTATCAAGTAATTTGGAACTAAAATCTTGGTATTAAGAACCATAACTTGTAAAGTTAGTAATCATCTAATTATATAGTCTCCAGTAGAGTAATTATGTTGTGAGAATTTTAGCCAGCATGAATTTCAAAAATATTTTGAATAGACAAAAGTTCAATATTTTACTTAATATACATGCACTTTTCTGAAAATTCAAATACTACATTAGTAACCATATAATTAAAGGTATCAACTGGTTTCAGAAGCAAGAAAGAGGTTGCTGTGTCTCATTTGTCCTACATCATGAAACAGAGTACTCATTCTATATTTATTTTATGCTGTTACTTACAAAGTATTTGAATTTTCAGATTATTCAAAAAGCAATAAGTGTGAATTATTGCATGCATATTTCTTTTAATTGTAATGAAATATAATTTGTATATATATTTGTGTGTATGTTTGTATATATATATATGAAATATATATATATATATATATATATATATTATTATTACATATTTCAAATATATATATATATATATATATATATATGTACAGGGTGTCCAGTGCTATCAGTGCCTAAAGGCTATTTCCTCAACCGTTAGTCACAGAGATATACTTCCAATTGCAAAAATGTTTTAAATTTTAAAATCTATTATCTTAGAAGCAGTTTAAATCAATAAATGCATTTCTGACAGAAATACGAAATATAAATTTTTATACAGTCCTCCGGTCCTACTAATTATGTTTAGGAAAATCATACTCATACAATTTTATGAAAAATAAAAAAAGTCATCCTTTTATGACTAAAATTGACAGACTTATAGCAGTTTAAAGTTGGAGCACTTTTTGTGCTGAGAAATGGTCAGTACGGTCCCTGATTGGTTGGTTGCCTGGAGAAATGGTCAATACATGTTCCTGATTGGTTGGTTGTCTGAAATGGGACATTTTTATGCGTGGAAAAGTCATAAAGTTTAATGCTTCATAACTCTGTATATTTTGGTCGTAAACGGAAGATTTTTTTTTATTTTGTATGAAATTGTATGAGGATGATTTTCCTAAATATAATTGGTAGGACCGGGGGTCCGTATAAAAATTTATATTTCGTATTTCTTTCAGAAATGTATTTATTGATTATAACTGTTTCTAAGATAATAGATTTTAAAATTTAAAACATTTTTGCAATTGGATGTATATCTCTGTGACTAACAGTTGACGAAATAGCCATTGGGCACTGATAGCACTGGACACCCTGTATATTAATTTGTTTTTATATATGTGAATTGTATATATACATATTTATGTACTTGAATTGTAATATATTATAAATATCTGTTTAATGTCATCTCTAGGATGTTACGCCTGAAAATTTTATGGCTGTTTTAAGGGGTGATAAAGAAGCTCTTGCAGGTGCTGGCAGTGGGAAAGTTTTAAAAAGGTAACATTTGTGTTATTTCAAACATAGCTAGTATCTCAAATTACAACTGCTTAATTTCAATATAAATGAAATAAATGGAAAATGAAGAATAATTAGTCAGAAATTTTAAATAAAATATAACTAACCTGTTTAAAGCAACCACTCACTGTGTATGGAATAAAGGGTTACTTAATACAGAAAATTTTGTAAAGAAAGTCAAAACTCTGTCAAGAAAATAGGTCATTTAAAAGTATTGTCTTGTACTAACTTTTTTCATGAATTTCAATTTGTAGACAGATGAAAATTATAATTATTGTGGTAATGGAGTATGTAATGTGGTTATTTATGCAAAAATGTGTTCATTTTAAAACTCAAACAAATTATATATTATATAAATAATTTATGTTTTGGCAATATACAAGGTGTGACAACAGCAAATTAAGTTTGGCATATGTTAGTGTGTTACCTTACAAATGGTACTGTAAAGGCTATGTTTGAATCACACACAGAACAAGGAACCTAGATCTTTATTATAAACTAGTAAATTTTTTGTTTACTTTGGCAATTTATTATTTTAGATTGCTTGTGTTGTGTTTGACAGATAGAATAAAACCTGCTGTGTTTAAAAAAGATAAATGAAGACATAATATTTAGTTTAAAGAAAATTAGTTTATTAAATTGTAATTTCAATTATTTCAAATTAACAAATACAAAAACACTGCTCACAGGCAGGCAACTCAGGAAGAATTAACATTAGAATTTTAGAATTTATCAACTTGGTTAAAATTAAGGAATTAGCATAAAACTTTACTCAAAACAATCTATTTTAAATTCCATCAAAAAATCATTAACAAAAATATTAAATTTAAATAATTTTAGAATTTAATCCAGGCTCTTAAAAATTATGAAGGTTTAGAAATTTGCTCTCAGAATACAGTTTTAGAATTTTAAATTTACAGAATAAATTTTGATTAAATGCATTTCAAAAATATTGAGAATTTAAGAAATTAGGAGTTTAAATATAACAGTAATATTCACCAGCTGGGTCATCAGATATGGGGGGGGGGGGGGCGAAGTTCCAATCATTAGAGCTGCACTGGTTGGAGACAAAAAGTTCTAATAGTTGAGCTGACAGGAATAAAACTACACTGGTTTACTGGAATTCACCCAAACTTGAAACAGGAGAGGATTCAGCATTTTCTTGAAAAGGATTGCAAACTCAGGAGATCAGACCTAACAACTACTTCTGGAACACTCGGATCTTTTTAGAACGGCCGTCCTCGTCAGAAACTACGTTCACGCAGCTCGCATAAGGAATTTTCACCACGTACTTTTCTGGAGAGTTACGTCGCGAATTCCGCGATAAAAGCTTGAAAAATGCATAATTTAAATTAAAACAACTAATGAAAAAAAAAAAGAATAACGCGAGGAACTTAACGTTCCATTAAAAGCTCGCGTGGAACAAAAGTTCCATTCGAAAAATAAACAACGCGCTTCTCGCGCTAACCACAACGAAGGATTTCAACAAAAAACTCTGAAACTGAAAAGTTCTGCGCGCGTATTTATACATGCGGCAAAAGGGTGAGTTTAGATAAACGGCAGCAATTAAAATTCGCTTACCGAAATTAGAATTGCCAAAAATAATACTCATAATTCCGAGAGCAGACGATCCGTAAAAACGCGAACCAATTAAAATAAATCACGAATTCCAGAGGCGCGAAAACGCTTAGGTGGCGTTATTAATCGCAGTAAAAAGCCCGCAAAACAGAATTCCGAAAATGGCCGCAACTGAAATTTTTTGAATTGCAGTGAGACATGGAAATAACTTGAAACTGTAGAACAAACGGAATTTCTAACCAAAATGGGAAAATGGGACATCAAATTTAAGGGAATTTTAAGGGGAATCAAATAAATAAATAATTTTTAAAATTTACAAATCAAAAGTAATATTAATTTAAGGAATGGAACATTTTTAACTAAGAATATTATAAAGAAAATTAATTTAGATGATTAAAAATATTCTAATTAAAGAATAAATGAAAAAGCCAATAAATATTATTTAAATATTACCAAATTAAGAATATTGAGCCAGGGAAAAAGAAATAAAAGTAAATTTTCAAACCTCCAAATTACCTAAATTCTAAAGCAACCCAACACATTCCTTCCACCTATCCCCCCAAAATTTTTCATTTGAAAAATGAAAAATTTTTGATAATAAAAATAAAATATCTATCAGAAGTTACCAATTTAAGTATAACAATTTTTATCCGAATTCAACCTCTATTTCGGAATAAGCAATTTGTTAACAAACTATAAACTAAAAGAGAATTATATAATGAATAAATTTTTGTACATCAGATCACTAAATTTGTGTAGACAAAAGTAAAGGTAGAGGATTTGACATTGATTCTCATTAGCTATGAATAAAAATAAATTTTTAAGAAAACATTGGACCAGCCAAATAGTTTTCAAAGAATCGAAACATTGAATTTTGAAAAGGTACCTTGAATAACCAATGAGAAACAACTCTCACTTCCACTACAAAATATAAATACCAGCTGGAAAGAGAAAAAAAAAATGTGTAAATAGAGTGATCTAAAAAAATAAAACAATGTACATAAGTTGTATAAAATAAATAAAATTTCAATAGAAGTGTCAAATGACAATTGACACAATAACAATTATTATCAATAAGTAACAATAATATACTAAAATTTCAAAGACACAAGTATCTATTCATGTCCATTCAGAACTACACATAACATCATCTGCATCTGCAGTTATCTAATATACACTGCCACTTTTATCTTTGCAGAACTCTAATACTTTTAACGACAACAAATATATACCAAAAAATATCAACATATGTGATCAGAACTTACGTCATGGACCACGTAATCAAATATTTGCATAAATCTGCACTCTCAATAACAATAAATAAGTAACTATATATCTCTATCAATATAAATATAATCAATTCATATAATCCAAATTAATCTTTTCTCAATCATTCTCTAAATCCTGCAGTAATCTGCAATATCAATAGCAACAAATTTTATCTTAAATCAACATCAATTAAATCCAGTTTGCAGCATTCTGCAATGTATCAATAACAAATACACACATATAAAAATTATACACTTAAAAAAAATTATGTTGCGCAACAATAAAATAAAAAAATGTCATTCTAGTTTTTCCTTTGTCGTAAATTATATCTTTGTGTTGGAATTATATCATTCTCATGAGATGTATTACTTGTTGAATTATCAGATTGTGCACAAGAAAAGAACACAGAATCTCTTTCTGGAATTTTTGTTAATCTGTCAATGTGCACCAACTGAATATTTCGTATGTCATTTACATGTTGAATTTTAAAGTTTACATTAGATGTTTTTTGTATAACTTTAAAAGGACCTTTATTAAGTTTGGAGAGTTTCTTACAATGTCCTCTTGGAAAAACAGGAATGTATAAATATACTAAATCTCCAACTTTTATATCTTTTATAACAGCAGACTTATTTCTGTATGTCTCTTGTGTTTTAGCTGCTTTAAGTAAGTTCTTCTTTACTATTTCAAAAGATTTTTTCATACGAATTGCCAAATCCTGACTATAGTCACTAACAGTGGTAAAATTTTGTTCATTTAAATTAAAAAGAAGATGATGTGGCAAAATTAATTCTCTACCATAGAGAAGATTAGCTGGAGACTCACCAGTCGAGGAATGGATTGAAGTTCGGTGGGCCAGCAAGGCAAAAGATAAATGTCGATCCCAATCCTCTTGTGTTTCAGACACTAAATGACCAAGTGTGTTAATTATTTTACTGTTTAAACGCTCGCAGACTCCATCCGATTGTGGGTGATAGCTAGTAGTGGTATGTTTTTCAATACCTAATTTTTCATACAACTTCATGGCAGCATTCGAAATGAAATTAGATCCTTTGTCAGTGATAATGTGTTTTGGCACACCATGAAGAGAAAAGAAGTTTTCTAAACAATTTAAAATAGTTTCAGATTTAATATTGGGGATAGCATAAGCTTCTGGCCAACGAGTAAAATAGTCCGTAATCACCAGTATGTACTTATTGCCAGAGTAAGTTAGAGGCATGGGGCCAATACAATCCATAGCTATTCTTTCCATAGGGTAAGTAGAATTTGGAAACCTCTGTAAAGGAGCTTTTTGTTTTTGTTTAAATCCTCTTTTCTGTAAACAATCAGGACAACTCTTAACATAATTTAAAATTTGAACATACATCCTAGGCCAATAAAAGTGTTGCTGAATTTTTCTCAAAGTCCTTCTAAAACCACCATGTCCTGCAGTGATCGAATCATGACAATAATTTAGAATATCAGAGATCAAATTTTGTGGAACAACAATACGCTCTTTTCTTTGATATTTTAATTTAGGTTTCCTATTAGTACAATATAATACATCATCTTTTAAGAAAAACATTAAATTTTTAGGGAATGGGTCAATATTTTTATCTAAGCATGAGCCAATTCTTATACAATTAGGGTCAGAATTTTGAGAATTACGTACTCTTAAAAGAAGGTTTGTATCAACATCCAGGTCTATAGTGTTTACGTTTACATTATTTACACATCTAGATAGATAATCAGCTGTTAAATTTAGGCGACCAGGTTTATGAATAATTTTGTAATTAAACTGGGTCATGGACATTATCCATCGTGCTATCCTAGAAGTGGGGTCTTTTAATTTCAAAACATTTGAAAGGGAGGCCTGATCACAATAAACAGTAAAATGTTTTCCCAAAAGGTATTGCTTAAAATAGGATGTTACCCAGACAACTCCTAAAGTCTTTTTCTCGACTGTGCTATAGTTTATTTCTGCATCTTTTAGTTTTTTACTAGCATAAGCAATAGGGTGCAAAAATCCATCCTCTCCTTCTTAACAGAGAACTGCTCCAAGAGCAAGATTTGATGCATCGGTACATACCGAAAATGGTTTTGAAAAATCAGGGAGATGTAAAATGGGTTCTTTAAGTAATTCGGATTTTAAGGTTTGATAAGAATTTTCTGCTTCAGGGGTCCAAGAGAATTTAATATTTTGCTTAGTTAAATTAGTTAAGGGAAGAGCTTTTAAGGAGTAATTTTCAATAAATTTTCTGTAGAAACCAGTTAATCCTAAAAATTGGCGAATTTGTTTTTTAGAGGTGGGTTTTTGAAAATTTTTAACAGTTTTTAAATTTGAGGGGTCAGGCTGGACAATACCTTCAGAAACTTGAAAACCCAAATAATTTATTGAAGATTTAAAAAAATTGCATTTACTTGGCTTTAAACATAATTTATGTTGAGATAATCTATCAAATACTACCTTTAATTTCATTAAGTGTTCCTCAAAGGTTCTAGATGCAATAACAATATCATCTATGTAAATAGAAATTTGTAAAGGGGAAAGCTTAGCTAGGACGATGGACATAAGTCGTTGAAAGGAGCTGGGGGCATTTTTCAAACCAAAAGGGACTCTTTTCCATTCATAGTGGCCAAAAGGTGTAGAAAAGCCACATTTGTGTGTGTCGTCTGGGTGCAATTTCATTTGATAAAATCCAGATGTTAAGTCTAATGTAGAAAAATATTTCGCACCATTTAAACTATCAATCAATTCAGTGATATTTGGCAGTGGGAAAATATCATCAATAGTTTTATCATTTAATTTTCTAAAATCTGTTACCAATCTTAATGTTCCATCTGCCTTTTTAACAAACAGTACAGGTGCGGAGAATGGTGAATCACTTTCTTGTATAATATCATTCTCAAGAAGTTCATTAATTTGCCTATCTAATTCATCTCTTACATGATAAGGAACTCTATAAGGTTTTTGTTTAACAGGAATATCATCTTTTAAGTTAATGTTATGAAAAACCGTATCACACCCCTTTAAATCTGGAATAGAATTAGCAAAAATATGCTTATAATCATTAATTAAACTCTCTATTTGTCTTTTTTCATTATAGTCTAAGTGTGAAAGATCAAAATTTCCTCCCCAAACATCAAAATTATCACCACTCTCTGCACTTGACTCAGTAATATTGTTAACTGAAAAAGAAGATACTACTGTGATAGGAGCAATTTTTGCTAAATTTGAATGCTTATTTATGTGCAACTCATCAGTTGACAAATTCAATACTTTTACATTATATATATTAGATCTAGATACATTATTTACTGATCTAGCGACCAGAATTTTACTGTTATTTAAAGGCTCAATCATCACAGTAGGTGAATTAAATTTAACAATCTCTTTTAATTTTAGTTGTATGAAAGCCTCCGATAGAGGAGGAATTGTGTATTTCCTAAGTGCATAGCACAAATTATCCCTATATTTTTCAGAATTCAAAGTATTTTCTCTGTTAATTTCATAATTATTAAAGAATTGAGTTGCATTAGATAATGAAAATGGTACAGATTCATCCTTAATTGCAAAAGGCACAGTTACAATATTATTGTATAAAACATTATTACTAAAATCTATTGACATCTTATAACCCTTTAAAAATTTCACACCAAATATTGCTGAATAATTACAAGAATCACAGTCCATAATATAAAAATCAACATTAAATATTTTGTTATTTAAATGTAAATTAATATTTAATTTCCTGGAAACTTTTATAATATCACTAGAGATGCCTTTTAAATTTATATTACACTTTGTTAATTGACTGTCAGGTATATTTAAATGAGATAATACATTTGTAAACAACACATTAATAGAAGCACCAGAATCAATAAGTATAGGAATATCAACATTATTTATCATACCAGAAATCACTGGTAGAGACAAATTCTGTAATGAAATCAAATTTGAATTTTTCATCACAGGTAACACCCCAAGGGCTTCAGAAGGTAAGTTGGAGTGAAAACTCCCTTCACCCTTACTTAGTTTAAATTTTGTTTGTCGTTGTCATTTTTATCACCCCTAGGTGTATAAAAAGTGTTGTAACTCATTTTAGGTTTAGTTTCATTTATGTCAGGCTGAAAGTTTTGATTTGGCTGATGGTAAAAAAATTGAGTAGGTTGTTGAAATTCCTGCATTTGTTGTGGAAAACCAT
Organism: Amaurobius ferox; assembly: GCA_951213105.1. Taxonomy (NCBI): domain Eukaryota; kingdom Metazoa; phylum Arthropoda; class Arachnida; order Araneae; family Amaurobiidae; genus Amaurobius; species Amaurobius ferox. Next base: position 76,441,105 of record OX578137.1, on the reverse strand, counting down.
ATGGATAGTTTTGTGTAGGTTGTGGAAAAGAAAAAGGTTGTTGATACATTCGAGTAGGCAGAGACCTAGAATTTCTATTGAACCTGTGTGATTGAGGAAATTTCCTACAATCCACACTTATGTGACCTAATAGACCACATGAAAAACACCTTCGGCTATCCTTTGTCACTCTAGTTTGAGGCAGCTGTGGTTTGGTGTTAATCTGAGTTTGCAACTCAGCAAGCCTTTTAGTGAGGTTCTCTACCTCCATTTTATTTCTCTTAAGCTCATCATGGAGCTGCTTATTTTCAGACTCTCCAAGACTCATAACATATTGGGGATCATCCCCATGTTGCTTGCTCCACACCTCTTCCTCCGCCACAGCATGCCTTTTTGCAGAGTCAAAACTCTTGTGGTTTTGAGGTAGGATTAGCCGTTTGAAATGAGGCTTCAAGCCTTCAATGAAAATCGAGCACAAGACATCAAGTCTTTGCTGGTTTGCCACTCTGTCATTTAGTAAGCCAGGTGAAACAGTTTTGTATGAGGAAGCCTCAACTCTAGCAGCAAACTGACGCACAGATTCATTTGGTCTCTGATAACTCTGCAGAAATGCTTTCAAGTTACTGTGTAAACATTCTATTGAGGAAAATCTGTCGCGTAAAGCTTTAAGAATTTGAGAGAAAGATTTCTCTTCTTTTAACTTAGGATTATCTCTAATAAATCTTGCAGCTATGCCTGACAGTTTTAACTTTAAAACTAAGACCTTGTCTGACTCTGACCAATTTTCATGGTCAGCTAACATTTTAATTCTATCTATGAAATCCTCCAATGGGAGGCCAGATTCCTCTCCTGAAAATACTGGGATTGAATCTAAAAAGTCTCCTATTGAAGAGACTGTTTTAAAATTACTCATTACATTACATTTAGAAGAATCTATTTTTAATCCCTGTTCATTTAAGTCATATTGTTTACTATTAACATTTGAATCAATATTTTTGTTACAAACAGAATTTACATTATCAGAGGTTGCCTCAATGTTTATTTTAGAGGGTAAATTTCTTTCCAATAAGGATAACCAAGTTTTCTTGGTACTAGCAACCTGACTTCTGGGAATTAAATCCCAATCTTTACCATCGTTTGAATTAGTAAGAAATGAAGGAAATGGCTCTTTACCAACAAAGAACATAGCATATAATAAAGTTTCAAAAGGCTTATCTTTAGAGCCATCTCCAGTTTCGTCTGATCCAAATACAGAAATATACATACAGTTACTTTCTCTAACATCATCCATAATTGCAATACAATTGAAAGTTTAATACTACTAATAAATATTATTAAACATGAGAGCAATTTCTAGACTGGTACACGGCACCAAAACTACTGTTGTGTTTGACAGATAGAATAAAACCTGCTGTGTTTAAAAAAGATAAATGAAGACATAATATTTAGTTTAAAGAAAATTAGTTTATTAAATTGTAACTTCAATTATTTCAAATTAACAAATACAAAAACACTGCTCACAGGCAGGCAACTCAGGAAGAATTAACATTAGAATTTTAGACATTAGAATTTTAGAATTTATCAACTTGGTTAAAATTAAGGAATTAGCATAAAACTTTACTCAAAACAATCTATTTTAAATTCCATCAAAAAATCATTAACAAAAATATTAAATTTAAATAATTTTAGAATTTAATCCAGGCTCTTAAAAATTATGAAGGTTTAGAAATTTGCTCTCAGAATACAGTTTTAGAATTTTAAATTTACAGAATAAATTTTGATTAAATGCATTTAAAAAATATTGAGAATTTAAGAAATTAGGAGTTTAAATATAACAGTAATATTCACCAGCTGGGTCATCAGACATGGGGGGGGGGGGGCGAAGTTCCAATCATTAGAGCTGCACTGGTTGGAGACAAAAAGTTCTAATAGTTGAGCTGACAGGAATAAAACTACACTGGTTTTCTGGAATTCACCCAAACTTGAAACAGGAGAGGATTCAGCATTTTCTTGAAAAGGATTGCAAACTCAGGAGATCAGACCTAACAACTACTTCTGGAACACTCGGATCTTTTTAGAATGGCCGTCCTCGTCAGAAACTACGTTCACGCAGCTCGCATAAGGAATTTTCACCACGTACTTTTCTGGAGAGTTACGTCGCGAATTCCGCGATAAAAGCTTGAAAAATGCATAATTTAAATTAAAACAACTAATGAAAAAAAAAAAGAATAACGCGAGGAACTTAACGTTCCATTAAAAGCTCGCGTGGAACAAAAGTTCCATTCGAAAAATAAACAACGCGCTTCTCGCGCTAACCACAACGAAGGATTTCAACAAAAAACTCTGAAACTGAAAAGTTCTGCGCGCGTATTTATACATGCGGCAAAAGGGCGAGTTTAGATAAACGGCAGCAATTAAAATTCGCTTACCGAAATTAGAATTGCCAAAAATAATACTCATAATTCCGAGAGCAGACGATCCGTAAAAACGCGAACCAATTAAAATAAATCACGAATTCCAGAGGCGCGAAAACGCTTAGGTGGCGTTATTAATCGCAGTAAAAAGCCCGCAAAACAGAATTCCGAAAATGGCCGTAACTGAAATTTTTTGAATTGCAGTGAGACATGGAAATAACTTGAAACTGTAGAACAAACGGAATTTCTAACCAAAATGGGACATCAAATTTAAGGGAATTTTAAGGGGAATCAAATAAATAAATAATTTTTAAAATTTACAAATCAAAAGTAATATTAATTTAAGGAATGGAACATTTTTAACTAAGAATATTATAAAGAAAATTAATTTAGATGATTAAAAATATTCTAATTAAAGAATAAATGAAAAAGCCAATAAATATTATTTAAATATTACCAAATTAAGAATATTGAGCCAGGGAAAAAGAAATAAAAGTAAATTTTCAAACCTCCAAATTACCTAAATTCTAAAGCAACCCAACACTTGTTAGAACGTTTAATATTCCAAAAAGCATTATTCATCGAAAAAACACATTTTTAATTAAAATTCTGTCTTCAAAACTCAGAGCACCATCTTCAATTAAAAAGGAAAAAAATAGACATTATCTATCATAAAATAATGCATTTGATTCTTGCATTACTAACTGCTCAACTATGTAAGGTAATGTTTTACTTCTTTAGGACATTCAGCTTATATTACAAATAACTGATAAATATTTTAAAGGCAATGTTTTAAGCAGATAATTTTAGGTAGCAGTTTAAAATAAATGCACTGTATATATTGTATTATACACATTTATAGCTTTTTCAATATTCTTTCTCAAGTGCCTAATTTGTTAAAACCTATCTTATATCATCCTATAAACATTTCTTTTGTTCATTAAATATTACAAATTCATAAGGTCTGTTTAATAATTTATTTGAATATTTAAAATTTAACATATATAAAATTTAATTATTGCCATCAATCTTTATTTTTTGTTTATCTTAATATTACTTAATTCATATATATACTTTTAACTTTCTTCCATATTATATTCTATATTTTATGGATTTATTTCTTTAGTGTGATAGCATATAAATTCTGTCCTTTAGGTATATTTGTAATACTTAAAATTAAAAAAAAATTCCATTTTTTTTATATATATCAATAATTATAGAAAAATTATTTTTCAAAATGTTCTTACTATGAACTGAATGACTCTATTATTCTTCCATATACATCTATATCATAAGTAAATTTTTATTTATTCTTAATTGTTGATTTATTCATATTCATAAACAGTTATTGAATAATGACTTTGAATGGTTCATACTGATTAGTTTCTTATAACTACTTCTATATACCTTTAAAGTGGCTCAAAGGATCATGTTTTTGTCAACTTTGCTGATCACGGTGCTCCTGGATTAATTGCTTTCCCCACTTCAGTGAGTTATTTTATTTTTTATGTGTGTATATCTATTTTTATTTTTTATTTTTTGCACTTCATGTAGCTTATCACTATATAACAAATTTGACATTTTTTTGTATTTATTGATCAAATTATTTGCCCTGATTACAAATATGCCAATGCTTATTGTACTAAATCAAATAATTGTGCATAGTAATAATGTTTTTGTAGATCTTTATATTAAAGAACACATTGCAAAGTAAACTTATGATAGAAATGGACCCTCTTTTAATACATGGAATTGCATAATTTGCTTTGAGTTATAATCCAAGATTGGAATTATTAATTATTTATACTGTTTATTTTCAGCTTTTCAATTTAATATTATATTATTCTGATGCTTTTTTTATTGGTGGGTGTTATTGAGCCCCATATTTAATTCTTAAACAATGATCAAATCTGAAGAATAAATTGCTCTTAAGCATTCCATGTTTTTATACTTTGTTGATTTTTAACATTATTTTACAATACGATATTTTAAAGTAAGCAAAAGCATGACTTCATTAATTATGATTTTTTCTTATTGAATCATAATTAATGTTCTTAAAAATTTTAGATCTGATTAGGAATACTTTTCCATGCATGTATGTGTATATATATATATATATATATATATATATATATATATATATATATATATATATATACATACATACACACACAAGGTAGGATAAAAAAATTCGGAGACTGGCTTACTTGATGGATATGATTTATGGATATTATGTGTTACACGCAACCACCTTCAAAGTACTTCCTCTCTGCAACTATGCACTTCTGCCAGTACGAGTACAGTTGCTGAAAACATTTCTGGAAGCCTTTGAATGAGATGGTCTTCAGTGTGGCTGTCGCAGCTTCCTCAACCTCAGATGCACTCTTGAAACAGCATACTTTGAATTTGTTTTTGAGATAGGGGAACAGGTAAAAATCCCATGGGGCGAGATCAGGTGAGTAGGGAGTGTGTGGAAGGGTTGACGTTCCATGTTTGACCAGTAAGGACTTCACCATGAAAGACTGATGAGCATTTTCATGTTACAGCATCCAATCCTTGCTTTTCCAGAGTTCTGGGCATTTCCGGCAGATATCATCACGGAGATGAGCCAAGATCCGTGTGTACCTCTCTTTGTCCACTATTGCCCCTTCTGGCATGAACTCGTAATGTACCAAGCCCTTCTGGTCAAAAAGTACCTCCAGCATTACCTTCCCCTTTGAACGGGCCAAACATAACTTTTTTGACTTCGGCGGCGATGGTGACCTCCACTGTGAGGACTGCCATTTCGTTTGTGGGTTGTACAAGAAACACCACTTCTCATCACAGGTGATAATTTTTGAAAGGAATATCAGATCTTTGTCAGCAACATCAATCAGTTCTCCTCTGATCCACATGCTCTCATCACACTGATCTTTGGTTAGAATTTTTAGTACAATGTGTTGACATACACAATGCATTTTCAGTTTGTCCATCAGGATAGCTTGGTAGCTCCTGTATGAAATTCCTGCTTTTTCAGCAATGATGTTGATGGTTTGACATCGGTCGGCATGCACAATTTCCACCAACTTTCAAATGTTGTCCTCCGTAATTAAAGTTGATGGCCACCCAGTCCACGGATTGTCTTCTACGGATTCACGGGTGTCCGTAAATCGGGAGTGCAATGAAAACACCTTCACATGGCACATTGCTCTCTCACCGTATACCTGCTGCAACATGTGCAATGTTTCTGTCGGCGATTTCCCCAAACACTGGTAAAATTTGATATTCACAGGTTGTTCTTCAAATGCCATTTCCATTTTTAACAAACGTGAATGACTACAGTTCACTCACACACATTGTCTGGAAAATCCCTGGACTGCAGACCTGCTTCTTCTTTTTCACATCTCGTATCACATGTGCCTCTACGCCACGGTAAAATAGTTCCCCTCTCCTCCAATCAGGGTTGGAGATATCAGCACAGTCTCCGAACTTTTTGATCCTACCTTGTATGTATATATATATATATATATATATATATATATATATATATATATATATATATATATATATGTTGTAAGAATTTAAATTACTTGTATATTTTAATTGCATGTGATGTATTGTTTATTGAAAATGGTATGATGGGCACATGTAAAAATAAAAATAAAATAAAATACACCCAACATTAGGCTAGAAAATAATTCCTTTATAAATAAAATAGGTACTAAATAGGTCCCTGTTCTATATATAAGGTAAGTATTTGAAATCTGGATATCAGGTTAAGAAAGCCTGGATATAAACGAAGCTTGTAAATATGCCTAATAATGAAATTAATATTTAAATTAAAAAAAAAATCATATATGTAATACAGGTACTAAAACCCTTTGTTCCCTGCATTAACATACATGGTCTTATATATATATATAATGTAATACAAAAGTAATCAGATGAAGAAAACAAAAGCATACATAAGTATGAAAAAGGCTTAACGTAGATGGTGCAATGCTGCACAAGTACGTAAAGCAGTTATAGCAAATAAAATTATTAAGGAAAAAATGGGAATCAAGCCAATGGGAAAGCATTAATGGCCAAGGGGGATAATGGCCCTGATCAGGATTGTTCTGTTCGAAAATATATTATTTAACGGTACTAACTATTATCAGCAAGTCAAAGGCATTCCAATGGGTGGAGGATGTTCCTCATTCCTTGCAGACATATACCTGAATAAATACGAGGAAGGCACTCGCATATTAAATGAAATACCGTATTTTCGTTTTGTGGATGATATTCTTGTGGGCCAATACGAACAAATGCCTGACTTTGACTTTAGTTTCTACCCAGATAACTTGGATCTCATAGAAACACACATGGAAAATAACAATCAAGTTGATTTCCTGGATATTAGCATTCTTTACGATAAAAACAATTGTTTATATACCACTTTATACGACAAGAGAAATACTTTCAAGACCAGCATCAACCACGCTATCAATTGGCACTCAAATTTGAGTAAAAATATATTACGTAATATTATTGTAAATCATCTAAAACGTAATAAAAGAATCCATACTTTCAAAAAAGATCGAACTACAAATGACAGAAGAATAGTGCAAGAGGCGATCAAGAAACATTATCCTGCAAATTTCCTTAGACATTATTATAATACTGTATACAACGTTGTAAGAAACGCTTATTTTAAGGATATAACTTGTACACACCTGTGATGTTATCGATTTTGGAAATGATAACTTTGAGATTCACATACACAAAACTAACTGATAGCGCACCCTAGTGGTAGTATAATGCTATATATAGTTTGCACTCTCCTTTGTAAACAACTCTTGGCCTTTTTCATTATGGTTTTTTACTTCGGCTTTGTACTTCGGATTTTTCTTCGATACTTGAGTTTTGTACTCACTTCTACAGTCAGTGTCTTGTGCTCGACACCATTTCAGAAGTCAAGTTTCGGCAAAGTATTTGGTACCAGGAGTGTTACCTGGGTATAATAGCATGCTATAACCGGGAACGAGGGGTCACAATCCCCCTCGACCATTAATGCTTTCCCGTTGGCTTGATTCCCATTTTTTCCTTAATAATTTTATTTGCTATATATATATATATATATATTTATATTTATATACACGCATTATATATATGTTGTAATAATTTTATTTGCTTGTTATGTTACCAAATACTTAATGACTGATCCGCTATCAAAATCAAAGGTAGGTTGATGATAGATAAAACTGTTAAATTCTGATTGATTTAGTAATGATCTATGGTCGCATATTTTATTGCACTGTCCTGAATTTTCAGACCAACATGTTAAGCAGTACGAGACAAAAAGAGAGGGTGAATTTATATATATATAGTTTATGCCACTATGATGATTCATAACCAATCATGCTAGAATTGTAAACGGGACAACAAATTTGCCACCTGAAATACGATGCACATTGTTTTAATCGCAAATCTTCCAGAATCAATTGCTTATGCGTATCTCCCAGCACTAATGATGAGTAATCAAACGCACACATACTAGATACATTGATAATGTTGCCATATTGCTTTTTCCGTGAGGCAAACAAACATATGTCAATGAGGTCTCAGTGGTGCCTTCCAGATGGAAAATTCAAAGAAACATCGTAGCTGCATAGCAATATGTCAGCCTGAGCATATGCTCATAAAAGAAGTTTAGGCATACATAATTCATAAAATCATATAAATAATAAATTAACAAACATTTTTAAAAACATATGTTTTTAAACAGAAGAATGAAAAATGAGTTTGAATAATACTTAAAAATGTATAAATAAATCAAACAAAGCTGTAAAGTAGTTTTAGTATATTAACTTGATTTTTTAAACTTTTGTTTGATCATGGTATACCTTCAAAATGATGAATGGTGTGCATGCATAGATAGATTAACCATTTGGTTGTTTGAGCAAACCCCAAAGAGCCAATCTCACATAGTTCGGTAGGCTACTACTTATACGTAACATCTACTAACATGGCTGGATTGTTTTAAAAATGACTAAGGCTAAAATTTATTTTTAATCTGCCCCTATAACATGCATGAGTAATTGCATAAAAATTATATTGCTTACAATTTTGATTACTAATTGATAAAACACTTTAATTTCTGCTCAAATTTGTCTTTCTCTATTTCCTTGTGTTTTGATTTCAGAGTAATATCTTCAAAAAGAAAAGAAAAAAAAATGTTGGCAAATTCAAAATCATTTAGTTAAAAGGTTTTGTTTAAAAAAATATTGTAAAATGTATTAAATATCATCCAGGCATGCATAATTTTTTATTCTTTGAAGGCTTTTTTGATTTTGATTTAAAACTATTTAATCTATGAATTTTGTTTTCTTTTCCTAAGCTTTTTGTTTTCTTTTTGTAAACATGCTCAAGACCTAAAATTGTTTTTATATGTTAATATTTTCATCTATCATATTTTCACATCTAAATTATCTATAAACTATTGATTACATTTATATTTTTATTTAGGAACTAACTGCTAAGGATTTAAATAAAACCATTCAATACATGTTTAGCAAGAAGATGTATGGAAAGGTATGTATTACATATTCATTTCTAAGTTGCAATTTAAGACACTTCTCACTGGGACCTGTTCCAGTTCATTGTACACCTAAAGTGCATTGGAAAAATACTTCTGTAATTTTTAAAGGAATTTTTATGGCATTTAGATGTTTAAAAGTACAAAATTTTGCTGTACTAATATTTACACCATTGTTATATGTCTAGGCATAGCCAGGATTTCGGAAAAGAACTCATGGTTAAGTGGATATTTGAGAAAAATTCATTTTGTAGTTTTGTTATAATATTCTCCTTTTATTTGCTATACAACAGATTTCCTAGATAATCTAAGTCAGTGATTCTCAAAATTATCCAACCACTGATGACACAAGGGCTCCAGAAATCACTATCCTCACCAGGATAAGAGTTATGAAGATAGCTTCTTTCAAGTTACGGCTTTCTCTCAGTCAGATTTAGAATTTTTTAACCATTAAATAAAATGGGATTTCTATTTCTGGTTACCACTTTACTCTGTTATTTGTTAAGAAAGCATTATAGTATCACACATGACTAAATTATCACAGTGATACTGTAAAATTGTTTCTATGCATGTAGTGGACTCTTGTTAAGACACAGTAAAGGATGAACATTTATTGTCCATATTAGCGAAAGTCCCATAACAGGAGCCCATAAATCTGAAGTAATTATGGAAAATAATTATGAAAGTTTGTTTTCCTAAACTATATGTAAATGAAGGTATATTAAAAATAACAAGAAAATTTTAATTCAAAAATTTTATTAATAATGTGTATAATGTGAAAAAAAATGACAAAATATTAACATTCAGTGTATAAACAAAATTGTCATACATATTGCTACTTAAATACAGTAATCTTCATTTGTTTCTTCTGGATAACCGATCATTCTTCTATGTCATTCTCAATTTTAGCCAATTGCTCAAAAATATTTTCTGGAACATTTTGATTCATAAAATTAAATAAATTTTGTCCATTTTAATAAATGAACTATACATATTAAGCAATGTTCATAACATGTGATGTCCATAGACCCTTTGCTGGGTAATCCATCTTAAGTGGGTATCGTCTTAGCGAGAGTCTACTGTATTTTAATTATTTAATTTTTTTTTTACATCACTTTTAGTACACATGCATTGCATATTTTTAAGGCTATGTTTAAATACTGTTGTATTTATTGTGAAATGCATGAATAGGACTCATTCAGAAGCAGCTCTGTGACTAATGAAAGGAAACATAACTCACAATCACGCACGTTGTGTTACGATGGCTCAGTCATATTGGTGTAGTAAAATTTGTGAATCTGTGCATTTTCTATATGCATTAAAAGAAAAACAATTGTATAGAGATCTATTTTAAAGCACTTGAGAATAAACAAATTATAATTAAAAAGTTTCATGTGAAGTATTTCCAAAGCTGGATACTTCCTAAACTTATTCTTCCAAAATTAAAGATATTCAAATGGAATTCTGATATATATTTCATTGTTTGATTACATTCTATTCTATATTGAATATAGAAATTGTATGTGTTTCAAACTGAAGAATCAAAAAGAAAAAGATTTAAATGGGGGATAACTTGAGTTTTTAGAGAAAAGCTATTGTGGTTACTGTGCCGATTCAATGTTCCTAATTAAATTATATTTGTCGAAAATGCATTTAATTAAATAAATTTAAATAGTATATTAATCATACATGTAATGTGCTCTAAACTTACTTCTGTGTACATTGCTTTTGGTGGTCGCAAACCCCACCTAATTTTGTGCATAATGGGACAACTAAGTTAGAAGATTAAAAAAGGTTAATAGAAAAAGAACAAACATTTATTTTAGTACATGATTATATTACACTCTTAAATTTTACAAAATTAAAATAGTAGCACAATATTTGAATACATCTCAAAGGTAGTTTGGGGGTTGTAATGCCAGATAAATTGAGACCTTAGGTTGGATCAAGTGGTGGGACTAATTAATTAGCCTTTTCTATAAAAACACCATAATTGAGAAAATCCTCATCTAATTTAAAATGTACCTGATGCGATCTTGTACATCTTGGGAGAATCATCGGGTTTTTCATCATTTCAACACCAGCTGAATCTGTGAGCTCATCACACACAATTTACAAACTGCTATACTGCCTTGCTCTACATAAAGGTCCAACTCCAACAGACTGCCTTGACCAACTCTTTGCAACTCCAAGCAACTCCCACTTATATCCCTTTCCCACTGGACGGTCTATGTGCTGGTATGTAGACATTCCTCCTTGGTATGCCGTCATTCCGGCTTCGAATCGCTACTGACAATAAGCTTCGCATGATCTGTCGACATGGGACACCGGTCTGTAGACATGGAGGCACCGGTATGTTACCGCCAATGTGTGTATCGTGGGGATATTCATTCCCCCCCTGCATTCCTTGCTCTATCATTTCTTATTTCTTACAAATCTTTAATATTTTATATTTCTGGCATTACAGTTACATATAGCAATGTATGCTTGCATAGCTGTCTTTAAAGACTGATAAAATTTTGAAATTTACAAAGTCCTAGATGAGTCTAAAGACTTAATTGTTACCTATTTCAGAACAAAACATCTTGGTGATTACAAATTTGGAAATAAAAGTTTTTTTTTTTTCCTATTTCAAGGTAAATCATGGCAAATTAAAATTACTCTGCTATTGCAAAACTGTTTAACAAGGGTTTTCAAGCTACACATTCTGGGAAAAAAGTATATATATATATATGTGTGGAGGGGGGGGGGGGCTTTAATGCTTGGATTTTATTTGATTTTCAATTATCAATTCCATTCCATTGATATTTGTTGTTTATCTACATCTTAATGACTAGAAACTTGAATTTTATTTTCCATGTGATTGATGATTCTCTATTTAATACTTCTTTTTAATAGGCATAATTTAAAGTTAGGATTTTTTGAGTTGCAACTTATCTCTCTATTCTATCATTGGATTTTCAAACTATCATTCATATATATATATATATATATATATATATATATATATATATATATATATATATATATATATATATATATATATATATATATATATAAATTAATATATATTTTAATTTTTTTAACTTAAATATATATATATATATATATATATATATATATATAATATATTTAAGTTAAAATAATGCATAATGTTGTAAGTTCTGAATAAAGTCATATTAGAGGATGCAAATTGGCTTCTAATTTATTATATTCTTAAAATTGTCAAAATTAAATTAAATTTAGATTTAGACCTTTTGAAATACTTCTATTAAAATGCTGTAGATTTTTTTCTTTTATAATTCCTATATTTTCATAATTCAATTTTTTTCTATTTCAAGATAAAATTAAGCGAATTAAAATTACTCTATTATTGTAGAAGTGTTTGAAAAAGTCACCAAACTATATATTTAAGCAAACATTATTTTAGATAATAAAAACACTACTGTTTTGATAAAGACACATTAGGATGCAAACTTTTATTTTTTTATCCTAGCACCAAAAACATTGCATTTAAGGAATAGAATCTATTAACACATAATAATCTGCTTACACTTTTGCAAAATATTTTTTTTCTAACATTGAAGTTTTCATGTAAAAATCTTATTTATGACAGAATTTGTTATTTTGAAACAAGAATGCAAATTATTAGATAATGTTAACTAGCTAATTAGAATGATTAGAATTTTTAAGGGGTTATTTATCATTTTTAAAGCATTACACTTATTTGAAAGGGAAAACAAGTTGCAGAAGTTCAATCTATCTTGATTTTTTGTCAGTTGGATTTTGTTTTTTCGTCACAAAGAAGTTTCAACCCCTGCTTATAATTTTTGAAATCATTAGTTAGAGAAAGAAAATATTGGTTAGATACTGCTTATAAGAAAGCTACATTATCTGATTTACTTTTCTGAGTATACTACTGAAGGATTACCATTTTATAATACAGTGGCGCACTGTTTATACATTTCTCATTTATACGTCTTTTACTTTTATACATCATTTCAGCACAATCCTGATTCATTCCTAATCATGTAATGATAAAATATTTCATTTATACAATGCAAAACTTTGGTTATACACCGTTTCGAAAAATTTATCAGTTTTTACACTGATAAATTTTTCTAAAATTCGAAAATTTTCATTCGGATACAACATTTGGGAATTGCCACCACAAGGGTAGAGATACTCTGACCATTGTTACATAAATAAGTGCTGAGATCAGAAGTTACTTTCGAGGATTGTGTGAATTGTGATACCAACGTAATGACTTCAAAATTAATCACAATTGATGAATTAATAGAAGACAAATTGTCTGGTTCTAATTTAAGTAGCGATGATGATGAAGAAGAATGTGAAGAAGTTATCGCGCCTTCCTTTAAAAATGCCATGGACTCCATTGGTAAACTTAGAACTTATTTTTTTTTTTTTTTTTGTCAAAATACCAGTGAAAAAACTTTCAAAGACCTTAATTCGATTCATAATGCTGTACTTATTACTCACATTCTATCTGCACGTCAGATGATGATTAAAGATTTTTTTAATTAACATCTACCTGCATGCAAATAAATCATATAAAACCAGATGTGTATTTACTTAAGATATGTATGTATGAAATTAAAATAAAGGTATGATTTTTTTTATTTTTATGATTGTAAATGTTTAAATATAAAAATTTAATAAATATTATTTTTAATATAGATTATATTTTAAAAATTAAAAATATTACTTTTAAATAAATTAGGATGATTTGTAGCATTAAATTTGTAATAATCAAAGTTGTTTCTTAAAATTCTAATTATACGTCTTTCCATTTATACGCCTTTTCCGAATTTCCCTTGAGAAACGTATAAACAGTGCTCCACTGTACTTACATTTAAGGTGAATCAATATTCAGAAGTCTTTATAACTTGTCTGTTTAAATTATCTGTATCATGTTTAATTTTTTTTTCTCATTTTGTTTAGCTGGTTTTCTACATTGAAGCTTGTGAATCAGGATCTATGTTTGAAAACTTATTGCCCAGCAACATCAATGGTAAATGGAATATGTTTAGTCCAGTTTCCATAAAATGATAATGAAAAACTTCCAAAAATGTAACTTATGCAGTTGAACCTGCCTTAAACAGAATTTTAGGGGGCCAAAAGAATTTCCCATCTTGAAAAGGTTTCGGTTTCATGCAAGTTATTTCAGGAAAAGGGAGGTTTAAGGATTAGCTGGAAATGCAGATAGTCCATATGTAATTGCTTACATGTCTTTTAAAATTTTGAAAAGTTTATTTAGAAAACTATATGACACCATAATAGCAAATTTAATTATTTTAAATATGTATGTACATACATTTTTGCATACTGCAATCATTGGAATGTATGTAAATAAAAAAATAGTGTACCTCATATACTGGACTGTTAGCTTATTACTATGTATTAAAATCTAGATAAATGAACTTACCAGCAAAATATTACTGTTTACCATGAAACAGATAAATAAATTAAATAAATACTATATTTTTACTTTCCCTGCAATACATGGTAATGTATAGGGAAAGTATTGAAATCATGCTGAAAATCGCAACTCGAGTTTTCAACGGATCTACACTTTTCGAGACCTCTAGAATATGAAAAAGCTATTTTTAGCATGACGTCTGTGTGTGTGTCTGTCTGTCTGTGCAGATTTTGTATCCACTCTTAACTAAAAAACTAATGGACCGAATTTCATAAAATTCGGTAGATAAGTCACTTGTGGGTCACCCTGGTTATGATTAGATTTTGGTACATTTCGGAAAAAATAACCTGCCTCTTTTTGCAAAATGGACCACAAAAATTGCCAAAATCTAAAATAAAAAACTACATATGATCAAATATATCCATTAAATGCTTGTTTAATATGTAATTTTTAATGAAGAAAAGAATAAGACCAACCCCATTACACTAGGACTAGCCATTCTCGAGATATTTTTGTTTTTCGTATTTTCTCTACGCCACCTTTGAAAATAAGTCCAGTTACCAAACAAGAACGAAAATTGAATTAAAAGTGAATTAAATTTAATTAAAGGGAACGTGGATATAAGTCTGCAGGAAAATTATGTGCTGCCCACATCAGATTTTTTTTATTGAGATGAACTTTTAATATAATCCAACAAAGTTTCTTGGACATATATCTTACTAATGATGTGACTTTCAGTTAAAAATCATGCATTGATTAATATTTCTAGTATATCAGAATCTCCCTGATTAACTGAAAATTCCTGAAACTCTGGAGCAGCTTTCAGATAATCTTGTAATAGAAAGTTTTTGTAAATAAATGGCTGAAATTGTTGGATGCTTTTGCTATTCATTGTTTGTTATAACATATACTTGGGGTGTTATAACATATACTTGGGGTATAGTTACTTTATCTTACATAATGAAAGAGGTCTGTGTATGTCACATGTAGCAGAAAATTCAGTATTGAAGTAACTGAACTCCTGAAACAATGTACCTTGGCAATTCTGAATTCTTTTAAAATTTGTATTAGTTTTTTAGTTATTTCATTTTAAAATGCAATTTTGAGTGATTTTTATACAAATAATGAGTTTTGTAAAATAATTTGAGTAATTTATTATGCAAGATAAAATTTTCCATAACAATCAAAAATATTAACACAGAATTTCCATCTTGACACCATTAAAAAAAAATTGGAGGATGCTCTTTCCAAGGAGCTTTAAACTGAATCCTTATAATAATTCTGTCATATTTATTATTTTTTTCTAGAATACATTGAAATATGCATTTTTATATTTGTGTATCGGTTAATTGAAGATTCACATGATTTTAATTTTTAGCCTGTATATGTAGTGATATCTTTATGTTCTAATAATTTTTTTTTAAATTACTCCATTCCTGAATTTTCTATGAATTTTTAACTGGGTAAAGACTGTGATTTGCATTTTGACTGCCAGTAGGAAAGAAACTTTTTCTGTCTTCATGACATTACAATTGGGAGCATGCTATGGAGAATAGTGACATATTTATAGAGTTGATGTTAAATCACATTGTACAGTTAGCATGGAAAAAATGGAGTTTGGTTAATAATTTGTATTTAAATTAGGGGTTTCAGAAATTGTGTGGTATTATTTGTATTGTATTATTTATGTAGTGGACATTTAAGACCTGGGCGATGTTGGCCAATTTGTATTAGTCATTTATAATTTTTGCATTCCATTTTGTGAAATCCCCAGGCCGTCCGGCTCGTCCAGAGGACTTGGAGCAACAAAATGGACGACCGGGAAGGACATTCCATTTTGTGTAACCTTTTACATTTTATATGTATAATTATGTACATCATGTATTCTATTGCAGTTTATGCTACTACTGCTGCTAATTCCGAGGAATCCTCTTATGCTTGTTACTATGATGAAGAAAGAGATACTTATCTTGGAGATACATACAGTGTTAACTGGATGGAAGATTCTGATAAGGTACGGTTCTTATATTTCATACCTGCCAACTTTTACGCATTTTAACTGCCCTTTACGCTTTTACGCATATATTGCTATATTTTACGCATTTATATGAACTTTTTAACATTACTAGGAAACCAATCTCTGTCGAAATTCTCCGGCTTTTTTTGTTTGAAATTTATCAATTAACCAGACATGGTATAATTCCTCGGAAGCACAGATTTTCCGCTTTTTTAGCACTGATTTCTAACATTCCTGGGATCGTAGCAAATCCATAATAAAATGCAGGGTAATGCCAATCAAATTAACGGAGATTTACGGCCGCGTGTTATGTAAATTAAGATCTCGATCGCTTATTTTATGAAAGTAATAAATATACTTCTTCAAAGGCTATCTAATTCAGCATATATCGCTAAAATGTTATTTTGTTCATTAATTTCGTATAAACACTGCGATTGCGCAATTGTTTGTTCTCATGAATCGCCGAGAGTACAATAGTATCTTTTTCCATCCATCCCAATCTTCTAAATATTGCATTTTTGATTGACTAAATTAACTTACTTTCATATTCTAATTAATTATTACGGTTAATTTCGTAATTATTTTCGCATAAACATTGCGATTACGCAATTCAGTTACTTCGTGTGAATTGTCGAGAGTACATTGGTATCTTTTTCCATCCATTTCCATCATTTAAATGTTGCATATTAGATCGACTCAACTAGCTTATTTTCATATTATAGCTAATTATTAAGGTTAATTTTTTAATTATATTTGCATAATATGAATTTTTCTATTTAAAAAATGGGTATGAACTCTGTGAAGGGATATTTTTCAAAAAGTGGTATTAAAGCAATGATTTAAGCAAATAAAAAGGAAACCATTTTGGCAGGAATATAATTCAGTGCTATATATATATTTTTTTAAATTAAAGATCAATATTTGTTACGCTCTGTAGAAAATTGGTGTCCTGAATTTTCATATTCTACCAGTACTATGCCTGATATTTAATGCAGTATTTTTTTAATGCAGGTACTTGTACATAGTTAAATTCATTAGAAATGTTGTTTGTGCGTGTAGTTTAAAAAAATCATTATAAATGAATGTCATTCACGCAAAATTTTACACATTCCAATTTTCCCAGGTTGGCAGGTATGATATTTGTGAATTTTTTTTATATTGTGACTGAAGTTTAATTCTGCTTTATTGCATAGTATTATTTTATATTGTGATCTGAAATTTTTCTTTTAGGAGGTACTCACTCAGGAGACTCTGCAAAAGCAGTTCAAAATCGTCAAACAGGAAACAAATGAAAGCCATGTACAAGAATATGGAGATATGGTAAATAAAAACTGTTTGATATATCTTTACTTGTCTTACATAATAAAAGAAGATTTTTGTGTGCGTGTCATCTGTAGTAGGAAATCTAAGCTTTGGACAGCAACGAAATTTGATACAGAGGTACTTTAGGTCCCAGAACAATACGGCTCAGCGATATCTTTTTTAATTTTGAATGAGTTTTTTAGTTATTTTATGAAGTACAATTTTCACACAAATCAGTTCCTTATCAATTGAAAATATTATCACAGAGTTTCCATCTTGATACAATCAGAAAGATTGAAGAACATTTTTTCCTCTTACGATCTTGAACCGAATCCAGAGGATAATTTCTTCATATTTATTTATTTTTCAATAAATCAATATATGCACTTTTCAAGTTGTCTAATTTCTAGTTTATCACTTCTAAATTTGAAAGATTAAAACAATTCCATATTTTTACAAAAATATGTGTGTATATCTTTGCATTATATAAAAAAAAAATTTAATTACTATATTATTTTATTTTTTCAGACTGTTTAAACAAAAGCATAAAAATGGAAATTTTAGATTTTGCTGGTGAAGTGCTTTCATTTTTTTCGTACTCCCCGTCTCTATGCAATGGGCATGGCAACTAATGTCACATCTTATCTGTTACCATAGTAGTGACACATTTATAGATTGGGTAATGAATGCATGCCATTATTTGAATACAGCTTTTAATTAAATTTCAGAAGTTTGCTGATAATTTCGTAATTAATAGTACAGATAGTAATACAAACAAACATATTAAAGTTTACTAATAATTTGGAATTGTTTATTGATAATATTGAATTAATTGTGATTAAGCTTTTCAATTTTGTTGTTGTTTCTAATCCCCGTGAAGAAGGAAAGCCTTACACAATGTCCACTAGACCCCTGGTCCCATGGCGAAGGGTAATATGCAGCTTCACTTTATTGAGGCTCCCCAAGGGCAGAAGACTGACTAAACCTCGACATCACAACATCCATGCCCGCTGGCGGAATTCAAACTCACAACCTTGCAACCGAGCGATCAGACGGAAACTCATGCCCCTAACCGCTCGACCACCACGTAGGCATTTTCAATTTTAATTAAGGTTTTTGGTATTTCTCTGTAAATAATTTGCTGTGATTGTTCTCAGTGTGGGGTATTTTGAAAGCAATGTAATGGTACAATACCCCCTTTAAATCCCCCCTCCTATTTTAGGCATTTTACTAATGTGGTCATATATTAGCTTTTAATTATGCTAGTTTTAAAGACTATTATTTTTGTTCAAGCTATTGAAGACCGTGCACCCCAATAGAATGTGCTCTGTATGCTTATTTAAGGTGTTTTATGCCCATGCAGCAAGTTATATATTTTTTGTTATAAGCAGGTGTATTGTAAAAGTGCTGTTGGGTTTTTGCGAGTTCGCTGTATGTTCTGATGTAATTTTAACCAGAGGTTTATATCCTAAATCCCAGGCACAACTGAGTACATTTTCTAGTATATACATAAATTAGATAAATATAAATTTTGACATTTTTTATGTTTTACTAATCAAAATATTTTTCTCATAGAAAATTGCTAAGTTGCACGTGAGTGAATTTCAGGGAAGAAAAGCTGCAACTCCTATTGTACTTCCCAAAGTAAACGTATGTTAATTTTTATATTAAAAGCCTCATTTTATATCTTGTTATAAACTTATGTACTTGAATTATTTAAAGATTCTATATTAGCCCTTTCTTGATAGTTTTAGTCTTTAATAATTGACATAAACCACTCTAAATGTAGTTGGTTTGAAAAAACGTCTTGAGAGGTAAGAATGAAACAGATGTAAAAAATAGACAGATTATATAAGTAATAACTAGAGAGGACAGAGATGTGAAATTATGAAACTATATACAGGGTGTCCAGGGAGTCCTTTAGTAACATTTATTTCTGTGACTATTAGTCATAGATATATACTTCCAATTGCAAAAAATGTTTCAAATGAGGTGACCATATAACAATTTTAAATCAAAAAATAAGTTTTCTAAAATATATGAAAAATAACATTTTTTAGTCCCTCGGTTTCTAAAGTTCCAAGTAGTAAAATTTTATTCATACGTTAACATTTTAAACTCAAAAAGTTTGAGTACATTTTCCTGGAGAATTTAGGGGTTGTACATAAAATTGAATTGCGAGTCATGTCAGTTTGTCAGCAAATAACCCATATTATGCGTGCCTATAATCCTCCTATTAAACAAATTATTAGGTGCTAAAGGACTTTCTGGGGCACCCTGATAAATTATAAAGAAATGCCATTAAATGAAGCATAATACAAATATTCTGAAATATTTTGTTTTTGTTTATATGGCTATTCAATGTGAATGGATTTGCAGATGTGGAAAAGTGATTTAAGTCATAAGATTAAAATGTTTCATATCGCTGTAAATTCTGATCCTGATCGTAATAGAATCTAACGTTTCTTTTGTTTTACATGTTAATGCATGAAGAAAATTTTTGATTGAGGGATCATATAAAAAGTTAGATTTTGTATATTTTAGGAAAATGCATTTTTTGATTTAAAACTGTTATCAAATTATAAATTGTTACCTCATTTGAAACATTTTTCTAATTGGAAGTATATATCTATGACTAACAGTTTCAGAAATAAAAGTCATTAAAGGACTTTCTTGGACATCTTGTATAATATAAAATTGTATAAAGTGTCAACAATATATATATACATACATATATATATTTTCTAGATTGTGGTCCATGAGAGATAAACATGAATAAAATAAGAGGTTAAAATCACTTTTTTAATAGTAGAATAGTGTGTAATTTACATTAATGAACTTTTCAATTTACAAAAAAAAAAAAAAAAAAAAAAAATTATGTCCACACCAATCGGACAAAGACTTAGAGGACAATCGAAGTTGAGTAGGATCACTTGTGTGTGTGTGTGTGTGGGGGGGGGGGGGGATAATGGCTTTCATGTGTTATATAATAAAATTTGCAGAAGCATTCCTTCCAGAGGGACAGCTTGGAAGAATCTTCTGAGGAAAGCCAAAACCCATAGTAGGCTGTCGAACCATTGATGATGATAATAAACTGTTCAATAATTTTTTTTTTTTAAATATGTACAAAAGATAAAAGTTAGAGACTGCTGAAGATTAGAAAGAATCAACACAAATCTTTGCTTCTCATAATTGAAAATAGTTAGTTTAAAATAAATTTTTATAAACATTTTTGTAAGCCAAAATTATTTTGAGCGATAAGATGTAAAATAAATTCTAACTGGAAAATCAGTTTAAGTATTTTGCATTTGAAAAATATATTTGATTTGTTTAAAAGTTTGGACACTATTTCTCAAAACATTTTTGATTTGTTATTTTATCTTTATTTAAAAAGTCATTTAAATTAAATTAAATACCTAAAGATTTTTATCAAAACATTTCCAATCCATTACTACAGTAAAGAATAATCAAATACTACATACATATAAAATCTAAAAATTTCTGAGATTGCTTCATGCTATTTGCCTTGATAATTTAACTATGGCCTAGAGAGCTATACAGGGCTGTGCAGACTCAGCTTCTGAAACTTTTGAGGTGACTAGGCCTATGTGGATTTAGATTTATAAATTTTAGGTGGGCTAGGTCTGGGTGATCTGTTTTATAAATTTTAGGCAGGGCGGGCATAGTAAGACATAGATTTACAAATGTTAAGTGGGCCAAGCTTGTAGTGAACAGTATTGAAAGTTATTGTTTAAACATTTTAATTTCTCTATGTTTACAAGTTGTAAAATATCTTTTACTATATTTCATTTAACTGTGTGTAAGGTAAAGTATTACCTGATCAACTACATATTAACTTAAATACTAAAATTAAAAATATCAATTTTGCAGTGTGCTTATTGTTCAAAACATGTCTGGTTCTTGGAAATCTTGTTCATACTTTCTGATTGTAATATAGTTATAATAAAATATAATTGTAATACATATTCTATACCTTTCAAAAGCCTCTTTGTTTAACTTGTACTTTTAAATACTTTTTCAAAGTGAAATTGGTAGGGTTGCACCGAATACAATATTTTGCCGAATACCGAATATTCGGTTAAAATTCTAACCGAATATTCGGCCGAATACCGAATATTCGGTTAAATTTTTTTAAAGGTAATTTTTCTATTTTATGCCAATTTAAAATAGAAAATGTTTCTATTTTGTGCCTTTTTTAAATGCATTTACATTTAACATCCTAAATTTGTTTGCATTTACATTAAGTATAATTATTAATTTAAAATAAATAAAACTTGAAATAAATCATTTCAAAAGCAAATTAATATAGTACTTAATTTGTTTTATGTTTATCTGCATAAATTGATAATTGATAGTTAGATTCTGATATGTGATAATCATGGCTTCATATTATGTTATGTTATAGAGAATCTTGCATTTACCTTACATGCAAATACAAACCCAAGTTGCTTAAAATATCATTACAAATTAGAATTACAATTTATTCAAGTGAATTTTTGCTATCTTAGTCTCTTCTGTAATGTAATTAATAAATAATTTTATCAGAATTGAAACTGAGCAGTCAAATTCAAACATAGTCAAATCATTTTTCTTTTTAAAGTGCAAAGGATACATTGCCAGAATGTCTAGCCATTCTTTTTTAAGTTGTTGTTACAACAAACTACAACAGAGTAGATACTGATAGATAACTAAACAGTTACACCCTGTGACAAAACACTCAACAAAGTAATCATCTCTTTAGAAATCATGAAAGAAATTAGAAGGGTTAACTACACACATAGAGAGAAATTCTTTGGTTATCTTACTTGACACATTTTAATGGATACAAAGGAACACCTATGGCATCCGGCATCCTCACAGTATCTTCTCTATCTCAATCGAAATTAAAATACTGCAAAATTGAATATTCATCAAATTGTTTTTTTTTTTTATATATTAATCACCTTCACCTTTTTTTAATATTGGTGAAATGATAGATGATTTGTTTTTAGCTGCATATTTTATAAAAAATTAACCGTTATATTTTTGAACACGTAATATTATGAGTTTTATTTTCTGGTTACTGCTTCATATTTAAACGAGTTAGTAAGGTTAAGGTGTGATAAGATTTAAGAAAAATTGAAAAAACAACAGAATTTAATATCAGATTGTTTACTTTTACATTAAAATTATTTTAAATACGATAATATTGGTAAGTAACAATTTGAACTAATTTTGCACTATGATACTATAACTTTCATTCATTGTATAAAAAAATGTGCTTTACCAATTATCGAATGTTTAAAATTTTACTATTCGGTTTGGCCGAATATTAAAGTATTCGGCCGAACCGAATATTCGGTTTAACTGCCGAATAGGCAGTATACCGAATACCAACCGAATATTCGGTGCAACCCTAGAAATTGGCTACCTTTATTTACTTACCGTATATACTTGTGTATAAGTCGACCCCCTACTTTCAGAGAAAAAAAATCCAAAACTCACGTATAAGTCGATCCCAGAAAGAGAAAAAAAAATTTTCAATAAATTATTCAAAAACACTTGAAAATGAATATATATATATATATATATATAATAGTAAAATTTAATTTCTATAATAAATACTTCATCGGAACCCTTTAAAGTCCGATTCCAAACAAGTAGACCTACCACATGTGAGCTCCCATCCATTTTAGGGATGCTCGTTCTTGTGTGACAAGCTCCAGGCATTCTTTATCTCCCAGCATGCAGTGTCCTCAAAACGGATGGGAAACCGTCCATCCCTGTCTCTCAAGTGTCCTTGACCCACACACCACGCAATCAAAACAATATCTGGCTTCCACACTTTGTTTAAGCTGATTTTTTTGTTAACCTTTCAACACAGTTGTTATTAGATGCTCTCTTCAATAAACAAAACAAGAAAGAAAACCACTTTTAACTTAAAATCCTGTATTATAGTTTTAAACAATCCGTGTTGCAGAATTATTTCTGAAATGAGCCATTTTTTGTCGAAAACGATCGGCCATAATCCGAAAAGCGAGATAAACATTGAACGAAAATGTATGCATATTTTTTGTTGACGCGATACACTGGCAGTCCGGAGCATTGGGAAGGCAGTGACTCACAGGGGAATTTTGAAGTGCAGAGAAATTCAGAGTGTGTGATTGTGTAATTACTACCACATCGCTTTAAGAGGGATTGCCTCGCAGGAAAAGAACTTTTAGACTTAACAATTTTTTTTTTAGACTCCGCATAAAAGTCCCCCCCCCCCCCTACACACACACACACTTTAAGCCTTTTTTTTTTTAATCACAAATTTCTCAACTTATATGTGAGTATATACGTATATACGGTAGGTTTTAATTTTTAATCTGTTTTGTGAATTAATCTGTAATACTGAACAAGCCAATTATCTAACGAACATTTTCCATTAGCAATTTAATAATAAAAAATGGTAATATTTATATACTTTATTTGGATGGAGAATATATATGTTCTTTCATAACAGATTCATTTTATATCAGTACTATTTGTCACTTTTATTTTAGACACATGCATGTATTTTCCTTTTTTATTATGAAATTTAATACCATAAATATTTTTTTGAACATTCATTTATTCAGCTCTCTAGGCCATTGAACATTCATTTTAGTCTATTTTTTGGCTAAATCAGCAGTGGACTCATAAGGCAGCACAGCCAATCTTAGTCAACCTAATCGGGCATGGCACTCAACATAAATTTTACATATTACTTAACTTGAGACCAGGTCTAAATTTTCTAATTTAATCTTGCTTGGGTCAGATCAGGCCTTATTTTTAAATTTTAGTTTGAGTTGGGACTCAAACTTTTGTTTTTGGCTTGTACTAAGCCATGTTTATTTTTAAATTTTATTTGAGCTTCAACATTTTATTCTGGGCTTGTGCACTAAATTTCGATCCATGCAAGTCTCCATGTTTTAGCCATCTTTGGCATCACTTTTCACCATGGAAGATGTACTTGTTGGTTGAGGTTTGCTTATTCATCCTTCTTGAGTGTCAGCAAGCTGGCTGCGAGATAATTTTTGTGGTTTTTTTCTAATGTGTAATATAAATGTGGGCCATCTACCTTTAGAGTCTTCTACAAACAACTTCTCCCTTTTTTTCGGAGACAAAGTTAATCTTCTATCCTTGGATTTCAGGTTCTTGGACAAAAATAAGTTGAATCCTTACGTCTTTAATTTCGACCTTATAAAGTTAGTTCATTAAGACCTGTTCTTTTTGTGTGTGTGTGTTTTGCTTCTTAAATACACCAAAATTTCCAAAAAATAATTCTTTGATGGAATTCAATATTGCCATTTACTACAACCATGGCTGCTATGACCAACTTCTGTATTACCTCAATTTCGTTTATGACCTTTTCTGCACGTTCTGAATCTCCAGGATGAAATTGACTGAAACTGCCTTCTCCATTACTTTAGACTTTTTAACATCCAATTTGTGCTTCCTTTATATTTATGGCTACTGTGTTTTTTGTTTAAGTGTTACCAGTTATTCGAGACAAAAATTTAAACCATTTTAATAAAATTTCATAGCACATATTATTTTCAAAGAAGTTTTACATATATAATTTAAATTTGTATTTAATAATTTTATTTATATTTATTTACATTGGATAATGCAAGTTTAATTTTACTTTTATAAAAGTATGAGTATGGAATTGCTAATATCATTCTATACATATTTAGTGATGAATTGCATTTAGTAAAATTATATTTCAGGACATGTCTAAATGCAGAGAATAGTTTTAGGAAACTTAGTTTTTCTCCCTATTCACAGTATTTATATTTATTGCACTGTATAATCAATGATTTGTGTGGATTTTTTTAGAAAGAGTCAGTCAGAAGCAGAGACGTGCCACTTGCAATTGTGAAGAGAAAATTCTTTAAATCAAACTCTGATGAAGAAAAAGGTGCACTGTTGAAAAAGTTAAACAAGATGCAAAGAGTAAGTTCTAGAAATAATCACTAATTAACTTTGTGTTCTGCTTGGTTCTATGACATACATTGTTATAACTTGTGCTTCATGATAGTCTTAAAAGTATGCTATGATAATATATAAAATATTATGAGTTGCAAATTCAAAAGTGGAGATAGCACACGTAATATTTTAAAAGGTTGTCTGGCAAAGTAAGGGTATTTTACAATTTGCATGGCAACTCTGTAATAAAATACTTCTAGTCAGAAGAAATCATGTTGCTCATAAGTGATTTAAGCAGCAAATAAAAGTTTTGATCTGTTACTATCTCCTGATATAAATATGTTAAGAGAATATTTAAAAAATATTAACCAGAAACTTACTTAACTTTAAACACCAGTAAACTAAAATTAGCTAATTTGCAAGCTTGAAAAAATTTGGATAAAGTTTGAAAACAGTTATCAAGTGGAGCAGATCAATTATCCCAGATAGAAATTCATTTGCAAATGTGCAAGTCAAGAAAATAGTAAACATTTCAAGCTGTGAAAACATTTAGTAAATCTATCTACTATTATATTCTCAGGAATAAAGATTTTGTTATTTTTAACACTCAATTGTGTAATAATTTAGCTAGTTAGTTATTGTTTCCCCCTAAATTTGGGATTAGAAAATCCTTATTAAATGCATTCTATTTGGTAGCATGGCCACATTTAGCTCTCTCCTTCCTAAATTTGGTCAGTAATGAAATCAATAAATTTTTAAATGTTGGCAAAATTTTGTTGAATTATTTTGTGCTATTTAGCCATTTGTTATAGATTGACTTCAATTTCATATTTCATTTACAGAATCGTTTGTTTTTATCTGATAAAGTTGCCGCACTCATAAAAGAGGTTTTCCACAGTGAGAGAACATATGATTTGATGACCAAGCATTATAAGCTGAAAAACTTTGAGTGCTATGATGAAGTTCGTAAGCATTTCAATGAGGAATGTTTCAACATCTTTATGGTATGTTAAATTATACGTTTATAGTGTTACTAATGTAAATAGAATTATTCTTTATTTTATGTCATACTTTAATACTTGATTAAACTACATTTTTACCGTATACCAAATTTTTATTTAAAAGTTTTTATTCCCTATCATTTCCATTAATGCAGAAGAACTCATTAGAATACGACACTTAAAATATTTTTCTATGATTTCAAAATATTGAAAACTAGATTATAACTTCATATTTTACTAAAAATATTATGATACATCATTTTATGACCTCAATGTATAGTATAATATAGATACAAACTCAATTTTTAAATTTTATTTACCAATGAAGTGCACTGAATCAATTTTTCTCCATTTCTGTAAAATTAAATTATTACTTATCAATCTTGCAAATGAATAATTATAGTCGATCTTTTAATACAATAGATCATTTATTACTTTAATTAATTAATTTTTTTTTTTTTTTTTTTTTTTGCTTAGCAGTTTTATCTTACTAAAAAACATTAAATATACATAAGAAGTACTTTTAGTAATTCATAGTCTGTTAAGTTTATGTATATTTATTCTACATTTTATCAGCAAATTTAATATTTTTTTGTGCTTATTTCACTGTTGCATTGCACAGTCTTCTTTTCATACTTAATCATAATCATGTTTCTTATTCTGAGTTGATATCATCATTCAGCAGGGACCTTCTAGTACATTCCACCTACTTGTGTTTCTAGATCAGTTTTTGGCATTCAACTATCAGCATATTTTCATTTTACTCAGATGGATATGTGCTGGTATATGCATTTAATTTTTATTCGTTTTTCATTGTCACTCTTATATTTAATCTTTTGCTTTAGAGATAGACAATTTTATAATTTGATATCATGTAATAGCTGTGAAGTACATAAATTAGCTGGATGCTGTTGAATGTCTGTGGATCCTGAAAATGTGTCCAATTTCAAAACTTTGGAACCCCTTAGTTGCAAATTCTAACTATGAATTTAGCCATTGCAACCTTATACAGTCTGAGCTAAATCTTTAAATTTTAAGCTAATTACATATAACTGACTTTATGAGTTACAACAAATATTTTCCAAAATGCAGTAGAGTGAGTTTTCTTACTTCCAGTGTAGTTACCGGTTATTCAGTGCAGAATAATTCCAAAAAGCATTAAATCCGTCCACTGATGTTGGTCGTTGCATTGAGAATGTGATTCCAATACCATATAATTTTATTAGTGCAATATGCACATTTGTATATACAGGGTGTCCCAAAAACATTGACCTCCGTTTTTATTCCTTAATATTGATCTTAGACATATACAAGAAATTACAAAGTTGCGTAAAAAAAGGTACAGAATTTTATGAAATCGATTAAAATTTTCAAGGGAATTAAATTTTAAGAAATACAAAATTTAAATTTTTATACGGCCCCCGTACAAAAACATTTCAAATGAGTAAAATGTACCCCATACACTAATAAGGTGATGTACAAATTTTCAGCATTTTATCATAAAAAGTCTCAGAAATATGAAAAGACGAAAATGCGGACTTTAACCACTTTTTGAAGCATCGACATGGGTTCTTAGAGGGGGAAAATCATGTCTGTGGATCACGTTTCAGAGGTCATACACAAATTATGACAGAAAACAATTATTAAATAAATAATTTTGCTATTTATTGGTACAGAAGTATCTGCACTGTGTAGAAATAATAACTTTACACAAAGATTACAAAGCTTGTTCAAAATGTTTTCGATCCATGCCAAAGATCCATTAAAGATAAGAGGCAGATATTATTTGCCTATGATGCATTTCTGTGTTGCGTCATTTGCACTCTTGCTGTAAATATTTACATTTTAATTTGTGATTAATCCCTCACCAACTTTGTTTAAACATATCTTTGGGACTTTTTATGATAAAATGCTGAAGTTTTGTACATCACCTTATTAGTGTATGGGGCACATTTTACTCATTGGAAATGTTTTTGTATGGGGGCCGTATAAAAATTTAAATTTTGTATTTCTTCAAATTTAATCCCCTGAAAATTTTTATCGATTTCATAAAATTCTGTACCTTTTTTTACGCAACTTTATAATTTAATATATATGTCTAAGATCAATATTTAAGGAATAAAAGCTGAGGTCAATGTTTTTGGGACACCCTGTATAACATTACTATGGCCACATCAATGTGGCATTATATTATGCTTGAGTGTAGATTATGACTTTGTGATTTTGATTATGCTGTTAATTGAAAATGTGTTTGATTTGACACTCTAACAAAGGAACAACATAACTTGATATTAAAAGTAATTAAGCTAAAATTAACTGAAAATCATTAAAAGTAGCATGCTTGGGAGGAATAGGGATTTTATTAAGTTTATTGTTACCAATCTTATGTATATGTTCAATTTTCAGTTAAAATTAATTTTAATTACTCCTTTTTGTTTTAGAATCCTTATGCTCTGGAATACATGTATGTTCTTGTAAACTTGTGTGAAAATGGCGTTTCTCCATCAAGATCAAAGGCAGCTATGGAAAGAGTCTGCATTCACCCTCCCGTCCATGACATTGTTTAAACTTTTCTTCACATTCGTTACTACTTACTTATGCAATCACATTATGCAATATGACATATTTAGTCACAATTTATTATATTGTTATTTTACCGTTAATAAGTTTTAAAATATTTTTTGTATAAATATTATTTTATTTTACTAGAATAAACCAGTTTATATAAAAAGAAATGCTTATTCATGGTCTTTTTTATTTTTAATGTTACACAAATCATTATTTTTAAGATACATACACTTTTTGTTAAATTGTTTATTATTTAGCAATGTGCATCAATGCTTTATATATTCACATTGGGGTAAATGATTGTTAATATTATATTTTTGGTAAAAATTGGTACTGTCTCGATCCAAGACTGGAGATCAAACACAGATATATGTATAATTTTTGAAGTCGAGTGGAGCAAAACTTTTTTTTTTTAATTTCATCTTGAAACATTTGGTGATAAAAAGTTGTCATTTTAAATTGCTGTTTTACTTTCATGGGTTTGCCCAGTGCACAAGTTTTTTTTATCATATACTCTAAAAGCATTTTTATTAATATATAATGATTATTACTTTCTCATACTATTGTATAGAGAAAGCAGCGTTTTTCCCAAAATTTCAGAATTCAATATGTTGAAAAAAAAGTAAGCTTTAGGACTCCACTGAACACTTTTAGGAAAGTGTCCATCCATGCATGTCTGATGTGGGGACAACGAATAAAGAATAAATGCATGTATCATGATATGTTACGTGTCACTACATAGAGTAAAAATCTAAAACTATACTAAAGAATTTGTAATTTGATTAGAAGATGAATCATTTGAAATTCAAGATTTTTATATCCATGTATCTAATGGAGAATACTGATAATTAAGGCATAATGATAGTAGTCAATACAGGAAACTGACAGTTTGAAATGTATTATCTATGTGATATTAAAGCAGTGTGTATACAAATCAGCTGAATGTATCAGCTTAACTTACCTGTTGCCAACTTACATTTTATGAAAGAGTTAAAAATATTTTAAAAGGGCAACTTACAAACAAAAGCTCATAAAAGGATACATTTTATTTTCATTCTGATACTGATTGACATAAGCGGGCGTAAAAAACTGGAATATAAATGCATAAAACAATCAAGCAGATTTGTGCTCTAGATAATTTGATTCATTTCCTAAAACAGATCCAATATTTCTTAATCTGGCTATACTACACTTATAATTGATTTAAAATTTTGGTCGAGTGAGAATAAAACTGGTACAATTTTTAATTTTTTACATGTGATTTTGACACTTACAAAATGTATAAAAGATTTTACTTCAGTCATCATTATTAATTTTCACTGCCAACAGTTCTTCAATTATTTTGAATCATCATTAAATAGTAGTCAAAGTAATCCAGAAGCACTTGTCAGTGAGTTTAACTCAAACTACATTGTCATTTTTATAAATAATGATTGCCGATTTAAGAGGGAAAATTTTTAAACCTTAAATCATACTAAAACTGTAATTTGTTTATTTGTATTTTTGCATTAATTTATAACCCAAATAAAAGATAAAAATATTCTATGATTTTAAGAGATATATTATTAGAGGTTATTTTTATGGTATAATAGAATAAATATACAATAATAAATAAATAATAAACCTGTAACCAACATTAATAAACCAGTAATGATTATCACTATTATCACTCTAGATACAAAAATAATTGATAAATTTTTGCTGGAATGATCAGGACTGAAAATAAATTAGATTTACTTAATCAAAAATTAAAAATGGGTCTGCCTTCACATCGGCAATTAATAGTAGGTAGCTTTCATGCTATTTTCCTTTATTTTCAGTTTTAGATGATGAATTTTGGGTAATAACATGTTTGTCTATATTTATTCATGCTATGTCCTCCTTGCTTGGATCTTCACATATCATTAGCTTGAAATTCTTAATTTAACGTTAGTGTAGATTTTACAATATTTAGATCCGAACTTCATGCAACTGGAAGTTCATTATAAATGTTTAAAACAATATTAATTGCAAGACAGTTTAAGACTAAAATAAAGATTTGCCATATCCAAGTGATGGCTGTAGTGGGATTTGACTGCAATACGACAGCAACAAATTTTGTATATTAGATATGTGGAAAAGGTAAATCTATTTAAAAGAATATGAACCAATAGTGGGTAATATTAAAATTGTGTAGTTTAATTATATTTACAAATTCAAGTCTGTACAAAATAAATAAAATATTACACTACATATAAAAAGTACTTTTTGTTTTGTTACATTTTAAGTTCATTCATATTTCGGATGCTACTTTAACATTATTTATAATAGCCAGACAGCGTCTACACAATGAAGAAGGCATTGGAGAGAAAAAGCGACGACATCTTAGGCATTTCTCCACTGTGGTTTCATACAACATCACGGTAAAAGGTTCAAGCTTCCCTAAATATGAAAAATAAATTCAGTTATAAATTGGAGAAAAATTAAATGTAAATAAAAACTACAATTTTTGTTTTGATTTCACTAGAATTCTTAAAGTTCACAGTAAAACGTAATTAGATTATAGGGCACATCACTTGTTATTAAGATACTGAAGACCTATCTGATTTAAATTATTTTATTTTATTTTTAAATAAAAGAAGTTTAGAAATTAAATATAATGATTTAAAAAACAAATCAGGGATAGTTTTTACTATATTTTTATAGCTTATGGATGCTTTTCACATTTTACAAAATTAGTGCATTTTTTTTTATATTTACAAAATTAATGCATTCACATTTTACAAAATTAGTTTGGTGTTCTGATCTAAAAGATTACACTAATTCAGACCTATCAATGTTTAAAATAGAAAAATCCAGAGAATATTTTACAACTCAATATTTTGTGTCATTAATTATTGACACTTATAGAACAAAGAACAATGGTACTATTTGTGAATAGCAATCTTAAAAAATGTTTTCTATATATATATAAAGAAGAAAAGTAAGTATGTATGTATGTATGTATGTATGTATGTATGTATGATCTAACATCACGGAAGAACGGCTGAACCAAATTTGCTGGGTAGTCTTAAAATAGCCTCACTTAAAATTTAGTCTATGTTTCGAGTTTCTACAACCAGGTGTTCTCCCGGCCGTCCAAATAGCTTCTCTAAGTCCTCGGACGAGTCGGACGGTCTGGGTCTTCAACCAGGTGTTCTCGAGATATTAATAAAAAACGTAACTTTCATTTGTCTCATTATCACGGGAGAACAGCTATACCGAATTTAATGAAATTTTGTGAGTAGCTTTGAAATATCCTTCCATAAATTTAGTCCAAATTTTGAGTTTTTAAGACCAGGAGTTGTCAAGATATTAATGGAAAACGAAACTTTTTCCTAGGAGTTCTACTCTCCATGATTCCCAACGAGAGAGGTTGGACATCGTTGGTTTAAAACGTGAAAGTCAATTAAATCTCTGAATTTTGTGGGACTTTATTGAACGTATTAGTCACTTTTGAAAATCGCAGGTTTGAAATATGAATTTAAATGGAAACTCTATCACTAAGAAACAAAAAGTATTAAGAAATCAAAATGGTTATTTAATTAACAGCATTTTGTGAGAATTAATGGTTATTTAATTATCAGCATTTTATATGATGATAAGTCATTTGACTCTGCAGTGGACACCGATAATGCGATTAATTACCCGCTGGAATTTCTGAACTACCTTGAGCCACCTGGAATGCCTTCTCATATCTTAAAGTTAAAGAAAGGATCACCAATAATGCTTCTGCGGAATGTGGACCCACCAAAACTATGTGATGGAACGCAGCTCTGTGTCAAAAATATTTTACCAAATGTCATCGAAGCCATGGTATTAGCGGGAAAGGCAAAAGGAGAAGACGTATTCGTACCTCGCATACCGTTGATACCAACCGACTTACCATTTAGCTTCAAATGAGTCCAGTTCCCAGTTAGGCTGGCAGAATCTGTATGTTTTAGCTCTGGGAGGAAAATCAAAAAATGTGGTTTACAAGCAAGCATTGTGGTAAAACCTAACAAATTAGGATAATGTCATTTAATATGTTAACATTTGCATTGTTACCTAGTGTTTAAGAGTCATTTCAGTTTTCCTTTCAAACTGTATATATTGACTGTACATCAATTGTGGACACCTAATAATCACATTCCGAGACGCTGCCCAGAGGGCCTAGTTGCGAAGGGCATGCCGGAAGCAGCTATGACTTATATAATGAAATAATTTTTTTTTCTTGCATGATGCAATTAATTTACTTCTTTCACAGTGAAAAAACAATAAAACAATGTATAAGATTCATGAGCCTATATGTTCCGGTGTAATTTTTATCAGAGTTTTGCATCGTAAATCCTGAACAATGCCAGGTAATCGCTGCTAGTTCTAATATAAATTATATGCTTACACATAAATAATATCCTACTAGTTCAACTATACATCATGTAGTGGACAAGCATGCATGTGTCTGAATTATTTATTTTATAATTTACTTAAATGAAAAAATGTATTTTATGATTCAAGTTTTAATTATTTAAAACAATTAATTTACAAAATTGAATAATTATAACAGAAATATCAAATTGAAATCATAAAATGAAAAAAAATTATCAATTGAAAAAGTATCAAAATCAATAATTATTAATGATAATTTTTTCTTCCCTCCCTTTTGCGTTTCCTCACTTTTTTCTTTTAAACGTAGAAATAAAAATTTTGACTTTCTAAAACTCTATTTTTCTAATGCAGTTGGACTTTCAAACATCAGTCCTGAAAGAGTTTTGACTCCCAACATATGATAGTCCTAGCAAACTTTTGGTTCCAATATCAATAACTACTTCATCAAGCATCCTTCCCTAAAACATCCCCCCCCCCCAACGTATCATTTTGAAAATCGATACTGATCAAGGTTTTGTATAAATAAATTGGCCCAAAAAGTTTAGTATTGATAAAAATATGCTTAGTACAAATTTAGTACAAATGAGCCAATTGAGCTGAGCAGTGATACTTACATGCTTGTAACTAATGAAAAAATGTTAATTATGACAAGTAGTATAATTGCATGCACAATAATTAGAGCAAAATTTCGTGACCATTGTTAACTCTCAAATGTTATTAAATGGCCACTGTGTTGCAAAATGAATTTTATAGATGTCAATAGATAGTGATAATTTTTATCTTTATATTGAAGTTTCAATGGTATTGATGTGACAATGGGTTGAGCTATTTTAGCAGTTAACAATGCTTGCTCTCCAATATTTCCCATTTTAAAATAATGTTTTTTTTATGTGCAAATACATACAGAAATGATTGTTGGTTCTCATTTTGTCAAAATGTAAAAATTATAAAAAAATAAATTATAAAAACATGTGATACAATTTAAAAATAAATGTATCACATCTACAAGTTGCATCTTTTAATTTAACACATAGTTTGTATTTTTGCATCTTGTATATTAGTTGACTCCCTGGATGAATGCATAGTTTAATATTTAGAAATAATATAAAGCATCATAATGCTGATAACTATAAGCATACACTATATAAAGAATGACAATCTGCTTATATAACATTAAATATATATTAGCATAAAAAATATGTATCTTAGAACATAAATTTTTCAATTAAGAATTAATAGTGGCTGATCTAGACTTCTTAAAAAGGAGGTCCTAATGTTTTTCAAAACAGTTCTCATAACCAAGCTTAAAATTCTCTCTGTCATATTACTATAGAATTGTTAATCAGAGGTGCAATTTGGTGGGGAGGGGACAACTGTCTGTAAAGATTTTCAAATCATTATTATTATTTTTTATAATTTTATCTTTTTCATAATTATATTTCTATCATTAAATTAAAGTCCCTTACTGTTAGTTCTCCCCTTCCAAGAAACTTTTTAATGATGCCTCTGTTGTTAAGATTGCAAGAGTGATTATTTTTTTTTAACAGCAAAATTATATTTCTAACATTAAATTAAAGTCCCTTACTGTTAGTTCTCCCCTTTCCAAGAAACTTTTTAAATAATGCTTCTGTTGTTACGATTGCAAACATGAATTTTGATAGCAGATCATGATTAGATCAGGTTAATTCACTTATAGAAGACCGCTGTGTATCTATTTTAACCAGATTTCATGTTATTATTCAATATATAGGCTCTGAAATCTGGATAAATAGATTATTAATGTGAGGGGAAAGACAGTAAATCTGAAATCGAAAGTTAGTAAGTTTATAGCTGCAAACATAGTAAAATAATAATTCTGACAGAGAGGGAGGAGGGATAATTCTGACAGAAAAGGAAAATTTTTGACAAGTTATCACTTTATGGTAAAAATGGGAAAATATCACTGTAACGAAGCTATGAGTAAATTCTTATAACATTCTGTTTCGCCATAAAACAAAAATAAATAAATATATATAACTGTCCCAAATTTACAAATAGGGATTGTTTTTAACAAAGCAAAGGAACTTATCTGTGATATATAGTATTTTCAGCTATATTTGGAGTTTCATTTTTAAAATTAGAGAATTTTATTGTTTTAGGAAAATTTCTATACATGAGAATTTTAATGAAAAATAGTAAAAAATTGGAATATTTTAATATCTGTTGGGAGAAGCTGCCCAAAACTGGGAGTTTCCCACCTCAATCTAGAAAGTTTGCTAATTTAATACAAACCTTCATCAATGTACTCAATGTGGCCTTGAATGAATTCAGCTTTCTCAGGTAAAATCTTAGGAAGATTATCATCAAATGCCACAGAAGATATTTGAAAAAACTCTGCACATCCAGAATCATCAGCTACATTCATATTTAAACTCTGTAATAAATGAGGAGATAAGGTATAAATAAGAAAATTTTAAAATGAGGGTATAAAATACCATAGAAAAAAATAAAAACTGAAGACACATTATACATACATACATGCATACACACGCACACACACACATACATATATATATATATTTTCTAAAAAGAATACCTAATTACAGAAAAGCAAAAGATGAATGTGAAAAACGAAAAGTATCACAAGTGGCCGGGGGGAGTTGTGACCCCCACTCTCTGGTTAAGCAATGCTTTAAGCCATGTCAACACGCCCGGAAGCCGATACTTATTCATAGAATGGCCATAATACCATCAATTACCGAACAGCAAAAACCCTCAGCAAAAATCAAAATCTCAATTTGGATGACACACGAAAAAACTTTTCAATTCACTCAATGTGCTTACAAATGAACGTGCCTATAAAAACCCGTCTCAACAAATTCCAAAATTCTTACCAAAACTGTCCGATGTATAAAACTCCAACTTGTAGTCCATTTCACAAATATCCATTCTTGCTACTCGTGAGTCATCGCTATCTAATGACACTGTTTCAAATGTTTAAATATTTGCCTTTACATTCAGTTACAGTTAAACCAGTGAATTCTGAAAGTATTTTGATTACAAAGCCCATGGGGTAACCGCGTTTTACAGCTTCATTTATAAACTCTGTATCGTGATGCTTTTGATCACTTTCCCTACTATTCAAACGTTTATTTCTAGTCAATTGGTTAATGATAATATTACGAAAAACATTTTTATGTAAATTACTTGACCATGGTGTAATGAAGTTTATTTTAAATTGAAAATTTTTTCTTTTATCAAAAATTCTGAAAAAAGTTTTATTATTATTTTTAACTATACATAAGTCTAAATAATTTAAACTTTCATCTGAATTGCTAGGAGTTTCTATTAGGTTTAAAGTTTGTGGATAAAAACTAAAATCCATTTTGAAATCTGCATCATTACAACATAAAATCACATCATCCACATATCGCATGTAGACCATTTCATTTAATATATGGGTTCCTGTTTCATACTTATCTAGATAGATGTCTGCTAGAACCGAAGAACAACTTCCTCCCATAGGGATACCTTTAATCTGCTTGTAATAACCTATACCGTTGTAAAGTACTGTTTCGAAAAGGACCAGTTTCACCATTGCTGTGTACCTAGTCAGCGACATCAATAAATGTAATTTATGTGTATAGTATAATTCTATCACTATGTTAAACAAATCATTTATATCAATGTTATTGTAAAGATCCCTAAAATCAAAACTCTTATACACCACATTTAGGGCACGGCAGCCCATTGGTTAGCGCGCTGGAGTTGCACTCGGTAGGCCCGGGTTCGATTCCAGCCACTGCCAAAACTGCCGCCGTGTTCATGCGGAGTACGATCACGTTAAACATGTGGGTCCGAAAGTCCTTCCGAGAGGTTGGTGGTAGGGGAAGGAGGGTTTGGTCCCTGTGGATGCCTCCCCCACTGGGTTCCGGTCTAAATTGGGTGGCACTTCCCGACCGTCCAAACAGTTACCTTACACCTTTCTGGTAGGTCGGACGGTCTAGGTTTCAACAACACCACATTATGCAGTATGCTCTTTAACTTATTAATAGCTTCAAAACTATTTTTAATAAAATAAGATCCCTGTTTTTTAAGTTCTGCAATAACTGGCCTGAGCATCATTAGTAACCTTTTGTTTGCATTGGTTAAGTATGACCTATATCCTATTGTTACAGGTCGAAATGTAATGGGATTCTTATGCAGTTTAGGAATGAGCGTGAGATAAGGGAATTTAATGTTTCCGATTCCAATTCCGGATTGTTTATACATTGCCTTAACACGATTTTCAATTTCCATTTTTGATTGATTAACATGTAGATACATCTTCTTGTCATTATAACTATTTTGTAGTAGCTCGTTGTAGTATTTTCTACAAGTAAATGAATAATTAGCCGTGACCTTGTCAACATAAGTGATAACAAAACTATTCTGTAAAGCTTCCAATTCTTTTTTGTTATACTTCAAAATTTCGCCATGCTCTCTATACCTGTTATACCAGTAATAAATTTTATTCATTACTTTGCTTTTCCATTCCTTGAATACCTCAGTAGGTATACTATAATCAACAGCTGTGTTATAGATGAATTTATTAAAATCCTGACCAACTGATAGTACGGCATGATCATATTCCTGAAATCTAAATTTTGCGCCCTTTTCGAAGATGGTCCTTATATTTGTATTTATGACACTGAGATCACTAGAAGAGAATCTAGATGTATGACAACTACATTGGCCTTTCACTTCCAAATTCATGTTTTGGCAGATGCCGTTATAGTTAAAAAATTTTCTACATATTGGTTTTAAGTAACTAAAAGAAATTCCAATATTGAAATTACCAATAGGTAAACAACCCTTATATTCCCTCAAAATCCTATTAAAAGGAACCCTGTCAAAAGCCTTATTTTTGTATTTCACTATAAGATATTTGTGTACATGTTTTCTTGTACCATCATTTAATTTCAGACCCAATGAATTAGCTCTTACTTTTATATAATCACACAGTATAGCTTGTAAAACTGTCTCTTTCCCATATTCCTTTACATAAGAATCTCCATTGCAGAAAAACCATATTTTCGAGAGAAATTTAGGTCTTATACCAAAGACAAAGTTTTTAACCCATTTATGTGGAATTCCAGGATTTGTAACATTATCTTTTACAAAGACTTATATATATATATATATACAATATATAATAGTCTGAAAGTCCAATGAAGTTGCAACTCAAAAATCCTAACTTTATATAAAACCTACAAAATAAAAAGAAGTATTAAATAGCGAATCTTCAATCAATTGGAAAAAAAATTCAAATTTCAAATCATCAAGCTAAAGAAAATTAACAAATATCAATGGTAGGGAATCGATAATAGAAAAACAAATAAAATCCAAGCGTTAATGCTATACACATGGACAAGGACTAAGTCTAATTAATTGAATTGTTCATTATTTCGACAAAACTCTTTGTCGGGTCCAAGTATTTACTCAAAATGAACACAAAATATGTATGTTTCTGAAGAAATAGATAGATGATATCTATAATAAGATCGAAAAATAAAGAAAACAAGAATATCTGGGAAAAACTCTGCATATGCCCGAACCATTGGAACCAGGAATGAAGAGACCAGTGTTGCCATTCACAAAGTATAAAAGAAAAGATC
Organism: Amaurobius ferox; assembly: GCA_951213105.1. NCBI lineage: Eukaryota > Metazoa > Arthropoda > Arachnida > Araneae > Amaurobiidae > Amaurobius > Amaurobius ferox. The sequence continues at coordinate 76,401,850 of OX578137.1, read as the reverse complement.
TCTTATGAAAAGGATAGGATCAAAAATGATTCTATATTTATTAATAACTATATTTATTAATAACTATATTTATTCTATATTTATTAATAAGAATGCATTTTTTCACTACGTTTAAAGTGATTAATGACTATATTGCGAAATATCCTGATACTTAAATTAGAATACCAGTTAATTATATAATGTATTCTAAAACTGTACTGTCTTCTTTTATCATAAATAGTATAATACGTTGTCTTGCTAGGTGTTAAATGTATACTTATATCCAGATAGTTGATTGCCTTTGTTTTATCCGAGATATTCTCAATAAGATTCAAGCAACCTGGATAAAAGGAAAAATCAAATTCATACCCGTCTCCTGTGTTTTCGTATGCTATGAGGATGTCATCAATAAATCGAAAGTAAACCATTTCGTTTATAAAGTGATTCCCTTGTTCATAATGGTGCAAATATAGATTTGCTAATAATGTCGAGCACCCTCCACCCATTGGCACGCCTTTAATTTGTTTGTAATATTCAGTACCATTATACAATATATTTTCATACAATACGATGTCCAAAACGTGTTTAAACTTTTGAATTGTGACACTTTGTTGTAATTCAAATGTCTCATGTATTTGCGTCAATATACTATATAGATCCTCCAAATTTATATTACTGAATAGATCTTGGAAATCATAGCTTCTATATAATTGGTTAGCAGGTAGTTTGTTCAAAATTCCCAAAACTTGATCGCTGTTTTTTATCATGACGGAACCATTTTTTGAAATATGATTCATTACAGGTTGTAGATATGACTTCAGTAGCGTATTAGCCCTTGTGGTATAAGTTTTAAATGCCACTGTAACTGGACGAAACTTCACTGGTTTTTTGTGAAGTTTGGGTATCAAGACCAAATACGGGTAGCGTATATGTTTCAAATCAATTCCAATTCGCTTATGAAGTGCACAAATTCGATTATTAATTTCATTATGTTGCACATTGAGCTTTTTATAGATTTCCTCATCTTGATAACTTTCTTTAAGAATCTTCATATAGTATGCTATGCATGTGAAAGTGAAATTAGATGCTGCCTTGTCTGTGTAGGTAACTGCATATTTGTTCCATAAATCATTCAGTTCGTCACGATTTACATTACTCTCTTCTCGTTTTTGAATTGAAGGTTGATAAAATCGACGAAATTGAAAATTTACACGATCTCGCCATTCATCAAATGCATTCATAGGCAAACTGTATTTTATTGCTATATTATATATAAATTCTTTCAATTCTTTATAATAATTCCCATATATATCATGAAATTCCTCTGACCTGAATTTAGTACCTTTATCAAATGCTTTTCGTAGTTGACTCGTATTAATCACGTTCAAATCGCCAGTCACTATGTGTTTATGATCATCATCTATAAATGGTACATAGTAAAGTTTTCGATGCGTTCAGTAAGGATTTTGGCAACACCTTTATTTCAGGAAATAAAATGGCATCGATACAGCGAGGAACTATTTAAGCGTGTAAAATTGACGTGAGTGATTTGGATGGAAGTAGGGTATTTGTATTTGCAGTTCGTATATTTTAAGTAGGTTTAGTCTTGTGTCGTTTCAATTATATTGCTCTTATGTTGGGGGATTTTTTCCTTTTACGATTGATATATACTTCGTATGGGCGTCTTCTGTTTCGACGTTGTACTGAATTTAACCGCAGGTAAGGCATGGCTCCGTGAGTGTTGCCATTGGTGGAAAAGTCGACTTGTAAACGGGAACTAGGGGTCACAATCCTCCTAGGCCTTTTATGTATTACCTGTTGGCTGACTTCATGTCCAATCTTTCAATTTTTACTATTATATTATATTTTTCTGGGCTATTTCAAGCTGCATTGCGCTTATTGGTCTAGATATCTGTTTTTGTACTATTTGTACTATGGTAGATTCTGTTATATGACATTCTATATACACATATATATATAATTAAAAATGAATGTTACCACAAAAATTCGTAAATAACTAGACAGAAAATAACAAACCAATATACAATACGCGCATAATGCAGCAGACAAGTATATGGAAATATATTAGAAATATGTAATATTAAAAGAAAAAAAATTCAAGTAATATTAATATCAACAAAGAACTTCTTTGGTGATGTTAATATTACATGAATTGTTTTCTTTTAATATCATATATACATATATACATATATATATGTATATATATATATACACACACATATATATATACATATATATATATATACATATATATATATATGTGTATGTATATATATATATATATATATGTGTGTGTGTGTGTGTGTATATATATATATATATATATAAGAATGTTTGTTAACAAAACAACATAAAACAAAAAGTGAGGATTCCAATGGGTTTCCAAAATGAAATATGTTCTTGAAGATAAGAGTGACTAATGAAGTAGGAAAACATCTGTCAACCTAAAAACTAAAAAACGGAAAAAAAATCAAGGAGGAACGAAACAGTGAATTAATAGCATTATGCAAAACTACAGTAAAAATTAATATAAACAAGACTACAAAACTAAGTAACTTATAAAAAATAAATACAGGAAAAAAATTACACTAATTGAATTAACTTCATAGAAAAAATTAGAACAGAGTAGTTGCATATAAAGGACACAATAAGCTGTTTTTATTAGTTTATTCATTTTGTTTCTGAAACCAGTTGTTTCCTTTATTTTTTGTTATATGCTACTTAATTTTTGCAGTCTTGTACGTTCAGTTATTTTTTGCTGTAGTTTGCATCTTGTTGTTGATTCAACCTGTTTAATTTTCCTTTGTTTTATTCATGCCATTTTTTTAGTTTCTGATTTGTCTGTCAATGGTTTGTGTTTTTCCTGAGTCAAGTGACTACATTGTTTATTGACTGATATTTGGCAGTTACTAGTTTGCTGGAGTGATTAAGTAATTGTTTTATTAGTGTAATTGTCTTATCCAAAAAAAAAGCTTATTTTGTCTCAGAAACTGGTTGGTATGTTTGCTTATTAGTTTTAAGCTGTTTCACTGAGAAATATTTCTATCCACAGGTTTTCTGTTAGCAGTTTTACTGAATTATTTTAATAGATTTTAACTATTCTGTGATGCGATTTTTAAAACATGCATTAAAAAGTATGCTATCTAATAATCATAAATCATGGAAAAATAATCATAAATAATCATAATAATGAAAAATTAGGTAACAATTTAAAGTATGAACTAGGAATCTATTAAAATCTGTATTCTTTCCAGCTTGCATGTTTTTGTCATTATACAGATAACTTAAATTTTATAGGAAGCAAATGTCAATTATAACATCAAATTTCCACTTTTAGTTTCTCAAAGAATTTACCTTTGGAGAAATGGAATGCTAAACCTAGCATATCAATCATTATTGGATAAAAAACAAATTTGAGAGTTTTCTCTAAAAGTAAACACTTTAGTTATTCAGTACTCTCATATATTAGTAATGTTTAAACACAAGTCACAATGAATAACTTTGGGTTTAAAAAAATATATGTCTATCAGATTCTATCATACATACATCTTATATAATTGCAATATAAAATTCAACTAACATAGTCCAACTACTTAAAAAGGGGATGGGGCACCTTTTTAAGTGCAGTGTTTTTTTTTTTCTATTTACAGGTGACACTCTTTGATTTTAATTATTTTATCAATAATGCATGACTTGCATTCTTACTAAAAGCAAAAAATTGGCAGCTGCAATGCACTTTTACAAAAAATCTCTATCATCATTTTTACACAAAATCAGAATTTTTCAAAATTAAATAATTTTTGTATAGAAATACATTCTATTTATCTTCAAATGATGCCTAAATACAAATTTTTTGCAAAAATTTGTCAAATAATGCATGATTTGCAAAAGAAAAATTGGCAACTAAACTAGTCTAAACCAGTATTTTTCAAAATGTGTTCCACAGAACTCCGGGGTTCTGTGACAGTATTTCAAGAGTTCCGCGACATGATAGTTTTATGTAAATTTTCTTAAAAATAAAACAAAATAAGAAAAATTTTGAATGCATAATTGGGATCAATGGACTTTTTTTATTTTGGGGTTCTGCCATAAAATTCAATTTCAAAAGACTTACGCGACCAACCAAAAAAGTTCGAAAAACACTGGTCTAAACAATTAATGCTGATCTGGATTCTTTAATTTCATTCTTTTAAAACATTTCTTTGTTACACAAATTGATTTATCATGTATTTTGTACATTACTGCTCTTACAAACATGGTACTTTAATATGTAGTTTGTCAGTATCAGTTAGATGTAAGTAGGCTTAAACTCAGCCTGTGGTGACGATTCTAAGTTTTACTGGTTAGTGTCATAACCAATTAGATAAGGGCAAAATTTTAGAGTGTATACAGCATTTCTTTACAAATATCGTCTCGGAGCTATATAATACTATTAATTACAAAAACATAGTTACTACAGAATATTGACCTTTTACTTATCCAACAAGTTTATTTAAATTCTTTGCAATATTATATATTTTAAATTAATTTTATTAACGTAACATTTATTTTAACAAAATAGGAATACTTCAATATAATTTTGTATTATAATTACATATATGCATTTACAAATATTACATATTTGTACATTAAATACATTTCCATAATATTTCATTTTACAGCTTAACTTACTTTTAATGCATCCATTACTTCAGAATTTCCTACTATTAATGCATGTAAATGCAGTGTCTTAATATCTGATTTAATAATAGCTTGCCTAATTTGATTTGCTAATGAAACACTTGATGGAACACGTGTATTGTCTAGGTAATTGTTCAAGCATGGCCAGCTAGTTCGAAATAAACCTTCTTTTGCTAAATAAAAAAAATAACAAATTAAAAAAACATAAAATTCGAAATTTCTAACAAAAATGTTTAATATCATTTAGTATAAACTATATAGGAATTTTCATTATTTTTGTTTATATAACCAGTTAGTTAAGGGGTCATAATACTCTTAAAATGTTAAAAAGTTTAAAAAATGCATAATATTCAACATTTCATATCTTATAAAGCATATATTTTAGAAACATACTTTTCTTTCTAGTCTATGTTTTCTTTCAATGTACAATTTTTTTTTAAGAATATAATATAAAGAAATATTTTTTATAGAGTTGAAAACAAAAAAGTGGTATGGTAACTTGTATGTAACATTACTCAGAAAAATTTTCATCCAAAACAAAATTTTTGGTATTTGTACCTAAAGTACATTTCTATTTTATGCAATGCTGCACTTAGCTTTAACAGAATTTTTAAAATTTCAATATATGACACGAGACATTTTGAGCTATAACTCCAGTAATTAATTATAGAATTTTTGCATGTAGATTTTTTTTATATGTTGAGAAAAGTTTGTATTTTCATATTTTTTTAATCTAATCTTTTGAAGGTTTAACAATTCTATTATCTCTTGTCAAAGCTCATATTTAATATTAAAGCATTCATTAATAAATATGCTCTTCATTTCAACACATCTGAATTATGTAATAATGTATTTGAATAACTTATCTCAGTCTATAACACTAGTTCCTTTAAAGTTTTAGAATTTTTTTTAAATACTGACTAGCAACAGAGAAGCAATGCCTGCTCCAAGGAAATGCAAATATGTAAGGAAGTGCTCACTTAACCAATCCTTTATCATTAGACCTCGGTTTCATGGTGTTTGGCACTCATCAGCAAGAGTAGAAGTCACTTCATTATTATCCTGTGTGTGAATGCCTACAATTTTACTAATGGTGGGTGAGCTAAAATGTTTTGGAAAATATGAAATATATAGAAAAATTGTAAAATAACAAGGGTTTATAGGAAAAATTTTGCTTTTCTATACTTTAAATTAAAAATTCTCATTTAAGAAAGTCTTCAAAATTTCCCAAATTTGTGAATTTTTTTCTGATTTTCTTAAGAACACTGGTATATGAAATCATCAGAACATGAACTACACTTACATTTATGACTGTCTTAATTAATGAAAATAATTAAGACAGTAAATAATTTTATGCTCAAAGTGGTATATACATAAAAGATTAACACTGCCTGTTAAAATAACTTTAGAGTATTAACTATCTCATTAAAGTAGAATATAAGAAAATTGATAAATTTATCAAATAAATGTGATAATGATACCATATTCCTTATTTGGATGATGTGTTACAACTTCTTCGGCTAAATGAGGACATATTGAACCAATGCTCTGAACCAAAGTATTCAAGGTGAAATATAAAACAGTCTGGCATGAAAGTCTTTCAATGGAGTCTTTAGAATCACAATACAATCTAGAATTATAAATGAAAATGCAGAATACACATTCAATTTTCTTAAAAATAATTATAATACAATGCATATATAAAAAATGTTCATTTTTAATTTATTAATAAACTATGTGACACCTTTTAATTTTGAAATTGAAGACACTTTGTCAATACTATGCACAACAAAAATTAGTCAGTTTAAAACGAGGAGAAACAAATATGGAAGATTTATCTGTAATAAAGTATTTCAATTATTATTAACAAACCTTAATATTTTAAGTATACACAAACATACCATTTATTTTTCAAATTTAATGCACCATCAAAATTGTATTTCTTTTTGCTTGTAATTGAGAATGCCCTTAAATATTAATTGATATTTCATGGATACATTTGGGTTATATAAATTTAAAAGATTATGACAATCTAGGGCAGTGATTTCCAACCTTTTTGTTTGGCGGAACGCTTGAAACACTTCATAATAATTTTGAGGAATCCATACCTGTATGACACATATTAAGTTTTAAACAAAAGTAATTTAAGTACAAAGTAAACATGTAAAGCTCTAGGGTTAATAAATAATAATTAATTAAAAGTTTTGAAAAAATATTACAAGAGTATTTGTTGTAAAAACTGTCTGAATGGCCGAAAAAAGAATATTTGTTGTGTATATCTACTTGTTAATAAAAAATGACAAACATTTTCCATTTTATATCTGGCTTGCTATTACGAACATTGTGTAGATATTTTATAATGATTTTGTGTTAATATAATTGTTACAATAAAACCTTAAAAATTGAAAAATATTTATGGCTATTACTAAAAAGAAAAAAAAAAAAAAGGTTTTTTTTTTTTGCAAGTTTTTCAAATTCTTGCATACACAGAGCCTTATTTAGGGATCACTGATATAGTTAAAGGCTATGCATCACTGTTTCCCAATGAACCACTTCAAATTATATGCTTGATAGTGATTAATACAAGTGATTTACATATAGAAATTTACTTACAGCTAATTGCATAATGATTTAGACATATAACTACAAACAATTACTAAACTATTTTTAATATGCATTACATTTATTGAGGAATTGAAATCAATATATCAAATGCTATAATCATTATTTGAAAAATACATAAAACTAATATATACACAATACAAAACTACTATGCCTGTACAAAAATACAGAAAAGTAATGCATTACCTGTCTTTTATTAGCTGGCAATAGAAAGATGACACTTCATTAGTAATAAAGTTCACAATATTTTTAGCAACACTTTTGTACTGAAAGGTATCATACTCTTCTTGTACCTAAAAAAAAAAAAAAAAAAAATAGTATATAACAAATATTAAAGATTTATGATCAATCTGGCAGGTTAGAAAATAAAACTGTTCTTGGATGAATATAGCATAATTAATTATAAAAACACATAAATTCATTGCAATTTTTAACACAAAATTTATAACAAAATTCAATGCACATTTTAGAAAATTTGGTTATAAATGCTGATTGAATTTTCATTCTAGAGATTGAGAGATGTTAAGTTTCGATTTATCCTCGAGAAAGTTCCTCTAAAACAAATAAATTGAAGTGAGACTTCTTAGAGACAGAAATTTCTTATTATTTCTCCATGTTGAACTTTGTATATTTTATTACCTAAATTTTGATTTAATTTCTATGCGAATAAAATAAACAATATCATTTGACAACTATAATTTTTTCCACCTGGCCTACTGATTCTTATATTTAATTTAAATAAATCATATTATGTTATTTTTACATTCACCACACCATTCTAGGAAACTCTCCAACCATTCATTGGAAATCCACTGATCAAGGTGATAAATCTGAGGTTAGAGTATATACAAAATTAAGGTAAGGAAAAATTACTTTTTCTTCATTTCTTTTCCTTTAATGTGTGAGACACTAGTAGCAATTTATTCACAGCCTGTTAAAGTCTCCTTCCCCTAATCTGAGGTGTGGACCCTCACTTTTGTCCTGTGGCTTGGCACATTTTTTTCTTGTAACGCTGGATCTTCTCATTCGACCCCAGCAATTACAGAGTCAAACTATGAGATCATGTATATAATGAACAAAAGATGTTGAAAGTTATGTTAAGGAGTAAATTAAATACACTTTTACTGTTCTTATCTAGCATTAAATGTTGTAATGGAAGAATTAAGAAAATATCAACTTAAACCGAACATATAATTGAAATACACTTCCCTACCAGCTGGCATGTCTTGGTATGAATATTTTTATTCATTTCATTCTAAAAACTTATCAATATGCATAAAATTACTTGGAAAAGGTAAATGAACACAGAACACAGACACACACATAATATACATCACCATAGTAGTCTAGATTCAGTCAGATATGTGTACAAAATTAGAAATATACAGTAAAAATTTATATATAATTACCTTTTGTGAAAATTTTTGCAGACAATGAAGCATATATAGATCTAAAGGTCTCATCTTTAAAGGAGAAATGATATCTTCTTGAGGGCTGAATTCATGTAAACTTCCCAGCAAAAATTTCAATACATTCCTAAACTAATTAAAAAGTAAAAAGAGTGACAAACAGTCTTTAACATTTAACAAAACACTATGCAAGAATTTATAAATGGTAACTTTGAAGTAATTCATATAACATTTATTTTAAATAAGAGATAAATCGATTTCAAAATTCTATAAACTGTTAAATGTTATACTAACTTCCAATTTAACCATTTATGTGCCAATGTTTCAATTGGTAACATTTATAAAATAATTATTATAAGAATTTATTAATTATTTTTCAGATTTTATATAATAACTTATTTATTTCAATCATTACTTGAGTGGATTTATTAATTATGAAACACTTTCCAACTGAAATGTAATTTTATTTAAACATTCCTAAAATGTGATACATTCAGTGGTGATATTTTTAAAATTATCACAATACTATAATAATTTATTATATTTGAATACTTCATTGAAAACAAATAAACTTTATTCAAATAACGTCAATGAAATATAAATCGCCTGGCTTTCTATATAAAAGCAGTGAATATTTCATTCATAAACTTTTTCTATTCCTTTCATTCAGTGGTGATAATTTTACAATTATCACAATACTACAATAATTTATTTTACTTAAAAACTTAAAACCATGGAGGTAAAATTACTTTCTAATACCACGCTTAAAACTTCATTGAAAAAGCAATACTATAGAATCATTTGCATCTATGCAATGAACGTTTAGATTCATATTAGCTATATTGCAGACTCTAGAGCTAAATGATTTTGCATTAAAGAAGTTCAGCAATTTTTATATAACTCATCTTACAGCTTGATGAAAGGAATGGAAAACTTGTTTACATTTTTCATAGGTGAAAATTAGGGTTCGTTGTAGAAATAATCAAAGTTTGATGATCATTTAAACTCCAAAATATTATAATTGCATTGGCGCAGTATATAGATGCACAGAATAATAAAAAAAAAAAAATAAAGCGGTTTTAGCACAGATGCAACACTAAATATATATTAAAAAGAACTTTTAAAAATCATGATTTTGACACAAGATGGATGCCATATTTTATTTTGAAGTGGGTCACATGGTCTCCTCATATAATATGGGTGCAATTATTATTTTAATTTTTATTTAAAAAACTATCAAACATATTTTACTAAAAAGTTTCTATATATTTTATGGGATAATTTGAATATTTCCTAAAATTTTCGAAGCAATTTGTGAATTTTAAATTGTCTTAAAAAATGTTTGAAAAATTAGGTCCCATAGAGTTCAATATATTTCATTTTCTTAACCAGGATTCAATCCAAAATTAATTGGGTGATATTCTTCATTTACATTCCCATATGTCCCACAGACCGTCTCATCAACATACTAAAATTTCATTTTGATAAAGTCATTTTTATGGCAGTTATCATGATGAACAGACAGACAGGCAGAATGAACAAAGTCATAAACACTTTTCAACTATGCTGTAAAGTGTTAATAATTATTTGGTAATTACTTATGACATTCTAGAGATTATATTTATGAATGTGTAGTGCAATTAAATTCTCTCAATTTTAATAAAATTTTTTGTCTCATAATAGTTATACATTTCATCTAATTGAAAATACAAAAAAAAATAGTAAAATTTTAATTGTAATTGAATTTAGCAAGTAACTGGTTAATAAAACAAATTGCTGAGCAACAAGGAAAGAAAAAAAATGCATTTATTCTATAATTATGTACAGCAAATGTGGCCTCTGTGTTGTTACTTCAACCTTCAGTTTTCTAGAAAGATATTTTATGCAAAAAGATATAAGTTGAGGATACTTTTTGAAACTTTCACACAGTAGACCTAAGTAGGTTATTTTATCCTATCCATAAAAATTTGGTGGTCTCATTGTCAAAAGTTCCAACTTCTAGAGTATCACAAACAGATTTGGACTTATGTGTATAGCAAAGAGGATTATTTTTCATTCCACCCTCATAAACAATGGATTTGAATAAAGTTTGAAATTTTTCAAAGTGATTTGCAGTTTCAAATAACAGTTTGCCCTAAAGGTTTAATATAAGAATTATTTATATCTTAATTATATATAATTATACAATTATATATAATTATCCTATTATAAAAGTTATTTATTAATAATACAGAATAAATCAAAGAACATATACACGTTTCACTGGAATGTATTTAACAATCTAAAGCAATATAAAATCAAATAACTTTATTGGGAGACATATATCAAATAAACGCATATTCAGTGTCGAAAGCTCAGGCCGACTGACTCATCCTAAGACATAGAGCAGCTTAATGGATGGCCGGAAATGCATATTCAGTGTAAAAACGTATTTAAAATCTTTAAAAAGAATACATTAAATGCAGGTAATTACTTTATTTATATTCTGAGAACACTCTTCAAGAATTTGAGTCTTAATAGCAATATTTTCATGCTGGCATGCATGAGAAGCCACCCACCAACGCATGACATCAATTCCATAGGCAGGAATCTTCTCTTTCTATAATCAGAACAATATGTTAGTCACTAACTAGAGACAAATTGACTATATACCAGGATTGATATAGTTTCAACACCATTGTCAGTACAGATCAAGTAGCATTCAAATCATGAAAAGTTTCTTTGCAAAAACTGCAATACATAAGCACATACAAAAAAGACAGCATATAAATTATCAGCCCTTCCCTACACTGTTTTCTTAGTAATTGTCATTCACTAACAATTTATTAGACAGGCAATAGAATAAGTAAAATGCAAGAACTCTACTGCTGTTCAACTGCACGTTTAAATATGTTTTTCCAAATTGATATACAAGTGATATATTTTTGTTATTTTTATAATTTAAAATTTGGGAATTATGCTCAGACTGACTGCAATAACCAGCATTGATGGACTGGTTTTGTGATTTTTTGCAGAGTAATCGCTACTGAATAACCAATTCACTAGAAATTTATTAGACAAGCAATAGAACAGGCAAAATGCAAGAACTCTATTGCTGTTCAACTGCACTAGAGAAGCTGAAATATGTTTTTCCAAACTGATATACGTGTCATACATTTTTGTTATTTTTATAATTTAAAATTTGGGAATTATACTCAAACTCACTGCAGTAATCAGCACTGATGGACTGATTTTGTGATTTTTTGCAGTCATCAGTATTGAAAAGTCATTACTGCAGTAACAAGAAAGCTAGTTATGTGCAACAGATAGTGCATCAAACAGATTTAATGCTTTTTGTTTTTACAGAATACAATAAAATGTAAATAACTAAGCAATTGAAAGGTGAAGTCATTTTGAAAATTTAAATTAGCATAATTTTGGTAAATAATCCACAAACTACAATCATAAAAATTTAGAAATAAATACACATGAAAAAGAGCCAGTTATTGAGCATTTAAAATTTTAAATTTCATAATTAACCATTTCGCGACGATCGGCACGCCCACGTGCCAGATGCAAACTTGCATTCAAGGACGAACGGCACTCACTCGGGCCAGAGGAAATTTTACCGCAAGCGGATAGTGACACCTATAAGTGCTACCACGCGGAATGTTTTAATTTGTGTACTAGATGGCGTTACTTGTCCATGGAACTAACTTCAATGTATTTTGCAGAGGCATGACCTTGGCAGAAGAGGATCGAATGAATTATTTCTCCATTTGGAGTGATGAAAATCATTTTGTAACATAAACAAACAGAGCAATTCTCGTAGCATCAACAATTTTATAATTGAGTTTCGGTTTTTATTTTTATTTCAGCGTTATGATTTCGTTGGTGAATCATAGGAATATAAGAGAGTATTTTTTTTTTGTTTGGGTTTTAGAGGCAGTGAAATTATTCGTTTATTTCGGATAAAAGAATGGGAGCAACTAACGAGTATTTTGTATTCAGATTTGTATGAAAATTACACATCAAATAGAACATAAATATTTCTTTTATTCCTGAAAAAAGTAGATTTCTGTGTTGAATAGGTGATTTTTAGTGAATTTTTTTCGAGAGTTACGCTTAGCGCAAAAAATGCGCCGTCCTTTTCAGCCAGTTCGGAAGCGAAGCGCTTCGTCTTTTGGGCCGCGACAGCTCCGGAATGCTGCCGTCCCGAAAGGGTTAAAATTATATGACAAAAGTTAAAAAACTTAAATTTAAAGATAATCTTAGAACAAAACAAGGGCATTTGAAATTTGATTACCTTTGAACCACAAATTATATCAACAGGACTAATAATATTTCCTTCTGATTTTGACATTTTACGACCCTCTGCATCAGTAGTAAATCCATGTAAAACAAGTGACCTGTATTTAAAGTTATAAAAATTAGAGAAAAATCTAAATAAATATTAAAGCTTCAAGTTTATTAGAAAATACCTAAAATATAAACATAAAATGAATACTAATAATACAAATACCATGAATAAAACCTTGATTACCCAATACTATATAGGACAAGCAAAATACATCATGCTATGTGGATGTCAAGATAGAGATGTTTCCAGAGCACATGAATAATTCTATTATATGCTTCTCTCTAGAAATATTATAAAATGCTCTACATTCATTTTATTTAAAAATTTAAAACATGCACATTTTGGTTACTTTTTAGCTTACTTAATACGATTAAATACTTTAACCTGACATGGTTGAAGTGATTGTGTAGAAGCTATCCACACTATTTTAATGATTTATTTTGCATTGTGTAAAATAATCTTGAATGACTATGAATCTTAAATGATTATGAATACTTGAATGATTATGAATTAATCTTGCTTTTTCAATGTTTTTCAATCGTTTTTCGTAAATCTGCAGGCTATGGTCTTTAGTTTGAAAAAACAATCATGAAATTCTGTCAGTAGGTTTCAAGAAAATACAGAAGACATTCACATATTTTTCTAAATTATCCCAATAGCTCTAGGTCACAAGACTCTTTTTAGAGGGAAAAAAAAAAGATTTAAAATAATTTTTTCATGTTCAGAATATTAAGAAAATGAGCATCTTAATTGGTTGCCTATTACAGGCTGTTCGGTTAATGAAATTTTCCTGCATAGCAAAACAATTAGACAAGTTAAAAGCCAAAGAAAAGTTGACCACCATGGAATTGAAATATCAGGGGACTACTGTTATAGCCTATAAATAGCATAATTAAACCACCAGAGCTAAAGTTTTGATTTTGAGTTTTGAATTTTCATGAATTTTAAAGTTATTTCTGGCATAAATTACCCACATGGGACAGTTTGATTATAAATATTAACATTTGCAATAATTCATTCATTTTTCTAAGTTACAGATGTGGCCATATTGTCACACTATGTCAAAGGGTCTTTTTACATTAGAAACACAGCATAGTTGCATGTTATATGGTAACAATAGCCTTTGATGGGTTAATATTAGTGCACATGTTATATTTGCATGCAAAAAGATAAAAAAGGCATTTGGGTCAAGGGATACATATGGAGAAATTCTTTCAATTACACAAAAGGATAAAAGAAATTCCTTGCAAATCTCAAGCTAAATTTAATATCACCAATTCTAAGAGAGAGAAATACGGACCATATGGCAGAAGTGAATGATTACATATTGAATGATCTGTATCGATTATTAATATACCAAAGAGATATTTTTATAGATATTTTGTAACAGTTAAATAAAAATTGCTATTAGGTTTTTTTTTTTCGTAAGGTTCAAAACATTTACACAAGCAAAAGAAAACATGCAGACATTTTTAAATATTCAGAATCAGTATTTTTGTCTCAGTGAATACCTAAAATTGACTATTCTTTATATTAACTTTTTTCTATTTTTGAACCAGTGAAGGACCAGTGAAGAGATGCATTTAACAATAAATAAAAAGATTTACAAAAGATGGGATTGTCTGGGGATAAAAATGCATAAATGAAAAATATATAAACACTGCTTTACTGTATTTGAATGTAACACAATTTGCATATTACTATAAAACTATACTAGCAGTTACTCTTACTTATAGGGAGCTTTCCCTCTAAGGGCCACACTGGTCATTAGGGATGAATTAAACCAGCCTCGAATTTGATCTATTCCTTCAATGCAAACATCAGATATATGTGGCTCTATATTTTAAAAAAATCATGCATTATAACATGATACCTATATACATATTATACATTGCCTAAAAATGAGAAGTTTCTACTTCTGCTAAAGAATTTAGATAGTATAAATACAAAAATTCATCCAATCTGCTATATAGCATAATCTGAAATTAACAGCATAAACAGTTGATTGAAAACATCAATCAGTTTTGGAGGTAAAAACTGCCTCCTTCTTAAAGATCTATATTTCATTTGGCAGCAATGTCTTTTCTGGGTCATGTAAGGCAACTATTTATTGACAAATGCCTTTTTGTCCTTGCTGGTGTGGTTGTTATGTCTTTTTTTCTGAAGAAGGAAGCTGTTTTCTCGAAGCTGATTAAAATGTTTAGTCAACAGTTTACACTGTTACTAGTGAAGTATTTTAATTTCAAATTCATAAATTGTTATCACAGAAATAGAAAAATTATATAATATTAATCAAAAATTAAATATGTCATATGTCATTTAAAATCTAGGAAATTAAGCTTTAATACTTCTGACTTATTTTGACTATTCATTTAACAAATTAATGTAATTCCAACTAAAAAATAAAACCATTTTGAAAATATGAGTAAGGCATAAAACAACAAACTGAAAAAATATTGTATGTAATATTACCTGGTAAAACATTCTTCCAGCTAATTCCGCTGTCAAGCCATATGTCCATTATATCTGAACCTTTTGTATATGCATCATTCTTTAATCCAGCCTAGAAAATTCAGAATGTAAATTTAAATCTACAAAATTGATTTGCATAATAAAATTAAACCCCTATTATAAGCATTTCAAAAGCTATTTATAATTAGAAAATAACACATATTGAGTATTTATAATGACAATTGTCAATTTCTTAAATCATGATATGTGTACCAATAATGATATGACAATTATTGTGGAAAATGTTGAATTGGAATTGATAAATTGATATATGAGCAAAAATTGAAAAACAAAATTAAACATTCAAGAATATTCAAGTCTGACAGAATCAATCTGAATATGAATTAAAAAAAATTCCTCAATATTTTATAACACAATAGGTAACCATCCACAAAATATTTCCTGATTTTCTATGTGGGATTTTAACTTTTCTAGACACTGACATTCTTTTTATGCGAAACTATAATAAATTTGGAAATGAATATGTTAAATGTAAGTAATATTTTTGACAAAATTCAATAACATTGACATGAAAATTTTAAGTTGGTGAAATTTTTTAATTAGGCATTGTATAGAACTATTAAAATTTCCAATAATAGAAGCATATCATTACTGACTTTTCAACAGGAATAGATTTACCAATAATAGTGACATAAGGCTTTTTCAGTTGTAGGGAGCCCTACAATGTAACAGGGAGTTAGAAGTTATTAAATTTGACTATGGATTTTATAAATTTTAAACTGTTTTTCCAGTATTTTAGGAATAGGCTAGCCATACCCATTGTTTGTTTCTCATACAAGATAAATGTGGACCAGCTATCCACATAAAGTTCTCTATAAACACATCTTTCCAGCTGTGTATTCATCCACGAAGTTGTGCTACGGACCACCTTGTATGGTGAACCAAGTCAATCTTTTAGCAATGAAATTATTGACACTTCTTGGGCACTGATATGAGCTAATAATAAATGGTATGTCAAGAGCTTTATGCTTGGACAAAGAATTTATTTCAAATTTTAAACTCAAAGCTTGAACATTAAATGCTTTGCATACATATGGAATTAAAAACAAAGAGGGAATTGAAGGTTGTTCACATTTTCTTAGAACATTATAACATAATTAGAGTTGCTGTACAATGAAAAATATTTTGAACACAACCTACACAAAAATAAAAATTAACACTAGAAGGGTAAGCCTATCATATAATAAAATGCATAGGTTGTAAAATATTACTTCCCATCCACCAGCCTGCAACTTTTGTGCTCCTAATATCCTTGAACACATGTGAAGCATGCACTTCTCCCAATCAAAATTACTAATTCTTATATGACTCCTTATCGAACAAAATTACTATATCACTCCTTACAAAGCACAAATAATTTACAACACTCTAGAACACCTAACAAAATATACCTCTTCCACAAATAGTGAAACTCCCTATATTTCGAATCAAGAATATTAATTCCCCTGTATAACAGGGATTATTAAATAAATAAACCCTAATTGGCCAAGATATTGAATTGTCATCAATTTGAATTTCTTTTCATTAATTTAGATTCATTTTTGTTAATTTGCGACACCTTAAAAAAATCACCAAATTTGACGATATTCTGCCAAATTTATCACAGTTATAAAAATTTTCACTAAACATTACAAACAGAAAGAAGGATGAAGAGAAGGGCTTTTCTTTATACAGCAAAGCATAAAATTAAATGCATTATAAAATATTTGGTCAGAATCCTGAATTTTGAGAATGAGAATCATGAAACTGCTTGCCAAAATTTTTATAAAATATAGTTAAAAATAAGTGTTTTGTTAAATATAAACATGGATTTTAATTTATATTAAAAAACCAAACATTTAGCTCTAATGTAGAGTGCAAATTATATAAAAATATAATCACCTTTTCGATTAAGGTAGTAGGCAATAAATCCTTTATATTCATTTCCCACCAGCAATGAATTCCCTTCTCTTTAATCAGATGACAAAGGTGGTCTGTAAAATCCCTAAAAGTAAAGAAAAGCAACATTATAGAATGTACTTCATATTGCTAACATAAATCAATAATTAAATGTAAAATATATCAAATAAAATTTTAGAATAATTTTATTTGTAGCTTGAAATATGATACAGGTAGTTTTCAATTTATGAACAAGTTTCATTTCTAAAGGTCATTTGCTATATGTTTTGTTTGTCATGTGTTAAACACCTAAATATGCATTCCTTATCTTGTGTGATATACACTGACTGTATATATTAGTAGCTTTTCAATGTATTAATACAATATATTGTATATTTTGAAATCAAACATTCAATATGCCTGTACAATACTTTTCATAATGTATATGTTATATATATGATACTGATTGGACAATAAGATAAAAAATAGCAAGAATAAAAACAAGATATCATACTAGTTAATTTTAATTAAAATCATAAAAAAAAGCAAAAAAAAAAGCAAAATAAAAGAAACAAAGATAATAAGTAACAAAAATAACACTAAGTACAGACGAGAAAGTTGAAAAGTGTCTGATAATAACGAAACTACCAATTTTTTCATTTACTAAAAACATGTTTTTATCGAAAAATGTTTTTTACTGACTACACTAGTTTAGCATTTTCTTTTCAGACACAATAGGATGCATTTTCTTTATAGAGATTTCTGATTATTGTGGTAAATATATATATTTTTTAAAATTTATTGTATTGTCCTGATTTATGCTCTTTATATGTTTGACATTTCATTTTGCAAGCAAAACTAAGCATTGATGTATTGGTGATTTTGACAACTTTTGCATGAATCGTGCCTTTTTTTAGAGTAAATGTTCCTAAATTGAAAATTGCTTTACATAAAACTAATAAAATATGCAAGAAAAGGAGGAACAAAATCCATTTTCAGTTCAGAGAGCTAAAGATACACTTATTTATTCAGAAAGGTTGAAACGAAACACAAATATATTTTATGAATGCTATTAGTTATAACCAATAAAGACAACATTTCACTTCATTCCGGAAGCTTTTTAGACAAGATGATTCATAATGTGTTCTTTGTTTTTAAAAATTAATCAAAAATTTTATACATTCCTAATTTTATACATGACCTAAGTTTTTTAATGATCAACATTAGTAAACTTTTATAGGTGAACCCTTAGCTTACCAAAGAAATATTTATTTTCAGGCCTGTTGCAACATATCAATGCCAACAAACAGAAATAACACACACTTAAATACATTTTTTAAGTCATTTACCCACACAAAATACTAATTTAGTAGTTTGTAAAAATGCTTAAAGTGGATATTTCAAGAAACTTTCTAATGTATATAGTAAAAGAATTTAGATCTAACTTTAGTTCTAACTATAGTTTAAGAATGACAAAAAAAAAAAAAAATGAAAATTATGAAAAATATTCAAAAAATGTTTTTGTTAGTGTTGATAAGTTATGGATATAAATACCCTTAGTTCAAAAAATTATTTCCATTAGTAGCTCCCTGAAAAGATGCAATAGTGGTTATGTTCCTACATGAGAAAAGAATCTGAATATTCCTGATAATAAGAAATAATTTTTTTTAAGTGATAAAAAAACATTTTTTTTTTAAAGGAAGAAGTTTAACATTTACAAATTGCTACATTATGCCAGAGTACAATCAGTTCATTTGCAATTTGCTTGCTTAACATTATAATATAGGAACATGGAATTGCAAAGAAAGTAGGAAAATCCTATTTTTAACCTATGGACGACAGGAGTTCCTTTCTCTGTGTAAAATGCTGGAATGGGCACTCCCCAAGATCTTTGCCGAGAGATACACCACGGAGGTGAAGACATAATTTGATTTAGAAAAGCCTTTTTCAGATAATCTGGAAAAACTTTTACATTCTCCAAGCACTCCTAAATTGATTAAAAAATATAAGGATATTATTTGATATTGCGATTAAGTACTTTTACATATTTTAAATACTTTTATTAAACAGATCTAAGAACAATTTAATAACATAACTATAGTATAAAAAATAATATTTTGATATACAAAGCAAAAAATTTGCTCAATTGTATTAATATTTATTAAAAAATAAACTCAATCATATAGTACATAATAAAAGTCTCCAAGATTCAAAATATTGATGGAATATTGATAAACATGCACTTCCTTTAATAATTTCTGCTTTATTTGTTTAAATATCAATTAGTTCTACAGAATTGACTGTGAACTATATGAAAAATACTGTAAGTATCGGGATTGTAAACATGGCATCTATGCGAAAGCTTTTATTCACTGGTGACTTATACTCAAGTCTCTTTAAAAAAAAATTGGCAGTGAATTAGATGTGTTTGAGCAGATGCATGTCAGCAAATGATATTTAATACTATTTTCATGCAATCAAAATGAAGTCCAAACTACTGTTTCCTTGGATAGACTACTATTATCAATTTTCATAATAATTATTATTCCATAGAGAACACTCTTTTTTAACTGCCACAATACTCTTAATTTTAATTTTATCACAATACTTTTCCTTTACAAATATTATATATTGTAAAACTATAACAATGGAATAATTGCATAATGATATATTCAGGTGTTTAAAACTTCAATTGTTCAACTTTGCTTCATTTTTTATACATATTTCATTTACTCCATATGAAGGTAAGACAATCTTTCATTTTGAATTTATAACAGTAGGCACCAATAATGGCATTTCTAGAAAGCTTATTCAACATTAACCAAGCAAGATTTCAGGAAACTAAAATTCTACAGAGTGTTAAAACAGGAAATACATTTTACATACATTTTTGATGTAATAAAAGTATTGGAACATTTGAGGATAATTTTGATTGAATTATGAGAATATTCTTAGATACATACAGTTAGATATAGTACAAATTTATAAAAATAGATAAATTAGAGGAAAATTATACAAAATATTTATGCACAAATGAACATACAGTGTGGCATATTCCAACTATTTCAGGGATATATTGAAATCCCTTCAGTGCAAAACAGACTATAAAACCTGAAGTCAAAAAGACAAAATGAGCCTAGAAAGGGGATCTCATTTTGTCTTTGGGTTTGTTGTACTGTTTAGCATAAATGACGGGGGATTCAATATATCCTTGAAACTGGTGTATGCTGCATTGTATATTAATTTGTATATAATTTTATAATTTTTTTTAACTATGGCCTATTTTTTTTAACTTGGTACATTATCATTCGACTATACATCGGAAAGAATCGTGAGCCATTTAGCCGTCACATGATGTTGCCCCAGTGAACCAGTGGGGGCAGAACACACTGCGCCCAACAACACAACATCCATTCCGCAGGCGGAACTTGAATCTACAACATGGGAGCCAAGCGAGCATGAGGAAACACTTACCTCTGACTGCTTAGCCATTGCATTGGTAATTTATATATAATTATGTTGCTTATTTTTTTCTTATCCTTTGCACAATATGTTTTTACTTATTGACAGCATAAATTCATCCAATGGAGTTTTTATTTTGGACCAATGGAGTTTTTATTTTAGATCAATGCAGTTTTTATTTCAGACCAAAGGAATTTTTATTTTAGACTAATGAAGTTAAATTCTGAAGTAATAATATTTTGCTGGATTACATCCTCACCACTCATGTTTAACATTAATGGACCAGATATTCAAAAGCATTAAATAACTGTCACTTTCAGTGTAACAAAGTCATCTGTAAGAAGAAGCATCGAAATGGCCATCATTGGATGTTAAGTTTATAGATCGCTCCACCACATTGAGCAGTTTAGCTGTTAGGGCTTTCAAACCTATTTTCTATGTTTTTTTATAATTTAATTTGAATTTTTAGACATTAACTTTTTGTTTTAAACAGAATTACTTACAAAAGATGTTAAAATTGTTGAAATAATTTGCCAAACACAGGGACTTTAAAAGAAATACTTGGATATTATAATTTTTAAAGGTCTTTTAAAACTATGATGTTTATTTCTTGTTGAAGCTCCATTGAAATTAATTAAACATTAATAAGCTGGTTAGAAAATTAAAATTAAATTCAATGTCATACAGCACAGTCAAATAATAGTAGTATTTATGCAGGCCATAATAAAATGAAAAGATTAAATTTGGCGCCAGTCATTAGGGACCATTCATTAAAATTTTCAATAATTTATTTAAAATGTACAGTTAAAAAAAAAAAAAAAACACTTCATAAAGTAATGTATTGTAGAGACAAATTAAGATTTGAACACTTTAATAATTACCACAGCTTGAGCTTGAAATCTTTGAACATCAATAAACCACTGATGGCTGCTCTTAATGATGACAGGGGTTTTACTGCGCCAGTCATATGGGTAGCTATGAACATAGTCTTCAACAGAAAGGACATCTTTACTTATCATGCTAATCACTTGCTTAGATCCATCACTTAAAACATACTTTCCTTCTAACTCAACACCAGCATCATTGGTAAAACAGCCATTATCATCAACAAGGCATGTCTATTTAAAAGAGAACCATATTCTTTAAAGTCTTTTGAATTTTCAATTACAAACTGATAACCACTTAATATGAACAAAACATTTAAAGTCATCATAAGTAAAAAATAATCACATAATGAAACTAAAAAAAAATTTTTTTTTTAGGGGAATCCAACTTCTTGCTGAGCTTGCTTTTAAATGTTGTATACACCAAAATTTTTACCAGACAAATCAAGCCCAGGTAAATTATGTAATAATTAATATATAAACAATCACATTATATTTAATACTCCTATCAAGTATAATACTCCTTAATAAGCAGCGGAATACACCTTTGTAATATGCCCTAAATAAGTAATTCTCATTAATATAACCGTAATCTGGGAATAGCTCATCGTACATAAATGATAACATAAGCTTGTAAATAAATTTAACATATCATACGTACATAAACTTAACACATCATACGTATATAAACTTAACACATCATACGTATATAAACTTGACAACTGCATTTGTAATATAAATAGATTTCAAATTGTATCTGTATTTTGGCTTATGGTGTATATGGGTTTTTATGCTTTTGTGAAACCAAGAAATGAAGTCTATATTTTACACTAAACAATAACAACAAAAAAGATGTATATAACAGTTAAAATATATCCAGAAGCAAATATGTAAAAGGTATGTAACTTACATCAAGCGACAAATTTTCTTGTTTTGCAACCAAGTAATCATCTAAACCATGATTAGGAGCAGTATGTACCAAACCTGTACCTTTAGTCATAGTAACATGGCGAGCAGGAAAAAAAGAACATTCTCTTTTTGCGGATATTGGATGCAAATACTTAAAATCTTTTAAAACATCACCTACATGCAATTAAAGATAAAAATATATAGTATGAATAAAGTATTAACAAAAATCATTTGAAAGAGAAAATTCAATCATATAAAAAGGTATTACATCAAAATAAATGTGCAATCATCACAAATGAATTTTCTGAAAATCATACGAACCAAAACATACATGGATATCCCGAATTGCGGTGCTGCAACTTGCAATACATTGCATTAATATGATACTTTACAATTGCTATGATACATCAGAATGAGATACTTGATTCACTGTTAAAACAAGAAGTTAATACTTGCATTGGCCTTTCACCTAGCACCATTGTCTTTAGTTTGTGTTAAAGCATGTTTCCCAAAACATACCAAAATTCTATTAGAAGTTTTTTGTCACATTGAAATTGCCATGTGTATTTTTGAAAAGCATGATAAGGAGGTTAAAAATGAATAGTATGGAATTATGTATGTTATGATGAAATCTATGAGGATAAGAAAAGGGAAAACCATGTAAATGACTTAAAGAGACCAGTATCTACTGATAATCCTACTTGACCAGTGGCGCACCTAAGATTAGGTTCAGGGGGGGGGGGACTTATTATGACACCAACATTACCACATTTTTGGAAGGTTGTGAAATATATATATATATATATATATATAAATTGTTTATAAATACCATAGCAAACTTAAAAAATTGCCATTGTTCTTTGATAATTTTCTTTGACTTGATGATCTGAAATTTATATTTTTTTTCCATTTGCTGATGTATATTTTCATTTTGTAAGTTTGTTAGAAAGTTAGGTTTTTCGAGTTACAACTTCTCACGTTTCTTTCATTGGACCTTCAAACCTATTTATTTTATATATATATATATATATATATATATATATATATATATTTATATATTTAAAAAATAATAAGAAAGTAAATGTAGGTGCAAATGCAAAGCCACCAAACTTAATCAGTAGGCACCTATTGCCCCTGCATTTTTTAAACATTTAAATATGCCTATAGATGTTAATTGCGATTTTTGGTTAAATATTTAATTGTTTCATTAATCAAGCATTAATTAATTTGTAAAATTTACTACTTGTATTGTAAAATTTACTACCTGTATTGTAAATTTACTATATGTATCGCCAGCAAAGCGGCAGTTAAATTTTAGTGTATACTTATAATTAAAATAAAAGAAGGTCTGTCATTGAACAACTTGCCTTTTAGTTTTGTTTTAAATATACATGTGGCTTGGTGCAAGAACAATGTAACTTTTTGTAAAAAATGAGTTTGGCATTGAATTTCAAAATGTTCAAAATCGAATTCAAATTTCGAAATCGTAATTATGTTCGAACAAAAAATATTTAAAAAAAAAACTATATTTAACTGCAACTGAAGTCATTACATCATTGATCATTAAATATATCCTGCAAAAGGTTCCCACTATTAAAAAATCCTCAAATTATGTATAACACATCACATCCAGCTTAAACCACAACGGTTTACAGGAAAATGAGTAAAGAGTTCAATTTTCAAATAGCTAAGTCCAGATTTTTTTTCTTTTAATCATATTTTTTAAAAACTCATGAAATATTTTGGAATGATAGTTTATTTATAGATAATTATTGAAAATCTGAGCACAATGTAACAATATGCGGAGGCATAAAATAAAAATATTGAAGTTTTGTAAAAACTTCAAACTCGATTATCTCAGAATTACTATGCTGTGGGTTAGGCTAGGCTACTTTGTGAGCTCATCGCCTCATATATAAACAGAGGTTGATTTGATTCACATATATGATGTTGCAATTCAGTAAATGAGCCTATGTCCCGATGGAAGAAAACAGGATTTTTCTCTCCTGCAGCAGAAATTTGCAAACTTTCATACTTTTCGGAGTTATCATCCCGAGTCCCGATGGAGTTGTCACTCTGAGACTCGATGGAGTTATCATCCTGAGACACGATGGAATTATCACAGTGAGATTTAGTGAAGTTATGATTTCCATTGTTAACCATGTCTTCTGCCATCAGCCCATCATTCACTTTTTGTTTTTTACTAACGGATATAAATTTTGATAAATTGGTTTGTAAGCACTTCTTGCCTGAAGTTGTCGTTGACATTTTACAAATTCGAACAAAAATCAGACTGTAACATTCGGCAGGAAACAAATAAATCTTTTACAATGGATCATAGTGCACAAGTGATAGGCTCACCCCTCTTCGAAATCTCAAAACAAAGCGGCATGGGAAGGGTGAGATGCTGGTGGACATTGACTGGAACAGGCTGGATACTACAAGTAGCATGCATTTGACAGTACTACCATTTTCTCCCAGGCGCCGAAGAAGGGTGAGGATTTGTCATTCCGATATCTGGATAAATGGATTCTCAAA
The DNA here is from genome assembly GCA_951213105.1 of Amaurobius ferox. Lineage (NCBI taxonomy): Eukaryota > Metazoa > Arthropoda > Arachnida > Araneae > Amaurobiidae > Amaurobius > Amaurobius ferox. The sequence continues at coordinate 76,376,597 of OX578137.1, read as the reverse complement.
AGCAATCGCTGTATGCAGGTGGTGTACAGGCATTGAAAGTTAAAGACGACCATCACAAAAGGTGCCGAAAAACTAAACATATGTGGACATTAAGTATTTTCTTGTTACTTTCTCAGCCCAGCCGCTCAAATCGACAATGAGCCAAAACGAAGTTTCTTGGGGCCCCAAGGGTGCACCAGGTAGGTCTAAACTACATCACTGCACAATAGCAAAAGAAAAGGATGATGACACACTGACCATACGCTATTTGTTTATACTTCCACTTTCCACAGCAGTTTTACTCTAAATTCCTTTTTTTTATTTTTTGGCTCCTGGGGGGGGGGGGGGTAACTCTAAAAAAAAACCCTCAGGGTGCACCACTGTACTTGACCATCAAGTCAAAGCTCTGTTCAACATCCATCCAAAGCCCCACTCCATTCATTGCTTCGACAAGCCAGCATCTGCAGCCCAGGCATTTACCCTCAGATGATTTAGTATTTGATGTAAATGCTCCCTTTCTTTCAGATTTTTTGCAATAATTTGTTTCCTCTATTCTATATTTAACAACCTTAGTAAGCTTTGATTAATTTTTTTAAATGCATTATTTATACAAGTCATGTCCATATGATTATTGCAATGCAGTACATACTAGATGAGTGATGAAAAAGTGTTACATCCAGTTGTAACAATTTTCAAGTTACAACAGTTGTCTGGAACCTATCATGCTGTAAGTGAAGGGTATATCTATATCTAATTCTTTAAAGTATAAATTAAGTTGATTTAAATTTACTTTAACAGCACTTTATATGCAGAAACTAAATAAAATCTAAAATATTGATTATAAAACAAAGAGAAAAACTATATTTGAAATCAATTACATATAATGAATGCCTACATACACTAATGATTGCACAATAATCCAGTAAGCTGGTTAACTAACTATCAAAGTGGTAAAGATAAGTAATTAATAGTTCAGTAAAATTAAAATGTTAGGTATTTACTGTAAAATCTCATAAAATGCATATTAGATTATCTAATTGGTAAAAAATTGAAACTAATTTTTTTTTTTAAATTTGAAAACTAGCATGAAAATAATGTAAAATTTCTCAAGATAAGTGAATTTATCCTGATCAGTACTGGAAGCAGACTCTTTTGCTTTACCAAAATGGACTTATGTCTGAAATCTTAAATTACCAATATGCTAGAGAACACAAATTTAGAGCACTAATAATATAAACTGCTAATTATCTGAATACCCAAGGGTTCCATTTTAAAAATTTATTGAGATGGACTAAAGTTAATGGACTAATGATAGAAATAAAGAAAATTATATAAAACCATAATAACTTGAAAATCCTTGGGGGGGGGGGGGGGGCAGTATCCCCCCAAAATGATGCCTCTGCAAACACACTCTTTTTCTTGAAATTTTATTGTCTGCACAGGAAAAGAATGTTCTGGCAAACTAAATTAAGCAACAAAATAACTTTGCCAAAAAGTAATGGGTGTTGAGATTGCTCCTCACCTGAAGAATGTTTGGGAAGAAGAAATAGAGAATATATAGTCATGAAAATTAGAAGTAGTACATGTATGCAATCCTGAGGGTGTAATCTGACTCAAAAATTGATGAGCAATTATAACTGAATTACACTGTAGCAGACTAATGGAGAGAATATCTTACTAGACTCAGATTCCATCTCTGTGGTATATTCTTTGCGTGAATCAAGCGATAAGAGTCATTGTTTCACTATAAGAGAAAACTGAGATAGTGAAGAAGGAAGTAAATTATAAAATTACTTACACTTACTACTGACTGTTCTTAGCCTGGATAAAGTGCGAAGGAAAGTTGTGTACTCTATCTAACTTTTTTAAAAATACACCCACTTCAGAATAGTGTGTATAATAGATATACAAAAAGTATTTTGCACTTTTAAAATGGTCTTGATTGTTTTCAAATAAATGGTCCAATTATCTGAGCTGTTTTCAGTCCTGGCTTGTTCAGCTAATCTACTGTATATGTAAAATATTGTAAAAGTACCAGATTTTAAATTTCTTATGATGACATTTACAAAATACAAGTTCAGATTCCTGATAAGCTCAGATTAAGATTGACAAAATGTATATAAATATAATTTAATATCTGTCTGTATGTGTGTGTGTTTGTCTCATCATCACGGGAGAACAGCTGCACTAAATTCCATGATATTTTGTAGATAGCTGTTAAATAGTCCCACTTACAATTTAATCCATGCTTCGAGTCTCTAGAATCAGGGGTTGTCGAGATATTAATAAAAAATAAACTTCCCATAGAGATAGAATTATGCAGACTATATTTTCATCACCAATTTATTTGAAGAAAGATATATTGTGTTAATTAGCAACAGAATTAAATCCAATGTATATATACAGTAGACGATTTTATTAAATCTTTTCTGATTTAAATAAAAATATGTCTGTTAATAAATAATGCAATTCCAATAAATACAAAATTTATTGGAATTGCATTTTTGACTGGATAATATCAATTAAGGCTTTCAGGTTTAAAGATTATAGGAAAATTATTGGTATTTTCCATTTCTTACATCACTTGTTTTATTTTGGCAAAGACTTTTTAAACTCATATATTGTGTTTAGCCGATTGTTGAAATAGAATAAAAGTAGTACTGGTATATCTTCTAGTACCATTTTAGTGCTTTCATTTTGGTATATATTGATCAAATTTCATATTTTTTATAAATTTGTTTACAAGCGGGACCAGGATATTTTATTCTTCAAATATGTGCATTAAAATAATTTTGTATAGCAAGAACAGATATTCTTATACTTTATAAGTAAATTAAATTAAATATTTAATAGAATGTTTTGAATAATAATATCATTTAGATATAATATATATCTAAAGAATTTGCATATAATTGTGATATACTTCTATAAGAATTTGCATATAATTGTAAATTTTAATTTTCTTTATATTATATATTTTGTATGAAGAACGAGTATACTGCTAGTCAAAAATAAAATTCAGTACTACCATACTAAGGCATTTTGTTTAAAGTAAAATATTTTGTTTTAAGAAATTTTTTCTTTCATATTAAAAAAAAAAAGAAGAAAATTCACAGATTATACCAGGATTAAAGGATATTTTTCAGTTAAACTTATTACAAAAGTTGCTAGTCTTCCCATAACAATATAATGCAAGTAAGAATAAAAACAAAAATGTTTTTTGAAACATACAACAGGGTATGATATTTTAAATGATTTAATTGCTGAAAAAAATGTCAGCTTATACCTTTAAATGAATGAATCAACATGAAATCAGTCTTCAAGGTATTAGACAGAGTAGAAATCATATCTTCAGCAACCAAATAATATTCTTTTCTGTGCTTGCACAATATAATGCTATACCTAGATAAAATTCAAAATTATTCATATAATCAAATAATTTATAGATAATAATAAAAAAATAAACAAACAAAAAATCTGAGTGTGCGGGAGTCTGATAAGAAATCCAAGGCTACTTACAAAATTCTTAATAGTCACACTCACAAAACCTATCAGCAGGAAGTATTTCCAATAATACAGAATCAAATTTCCACTGTGGAAACTAGCATAGGTAGCTAGTTTCCATAGTGCACTTGGCACACTTGCACTTGGTAAATTAGCACTTGGTATATTCTACAATTACAGTAAAACAACTTCTATAACTGCGGAAAGTGCATAAATACAAAAAAGGGCTCAACTAGTCATTCTTCATGACATGTGGTTCCTAGTTTCGCGGCCATAGCCGTTGATCAGCACAGAACAGATGATGAGATGACTATTGAGCATAAAACACCTTAAAGTAAGGCTGTTAGACTTTTTCTGATAGCTTTTACTTCAAAATGAAAAAGGATACAGGGCATTATTTTAGTATGTCCACTGTCTGCAAAGTTCCAAGCACTCAGAATTACAGCAATATGACTTCATCCTATAACATAACAGGACTTTAGAACTTTTCTGTTAGCAGTACTTACTTCAGAACCAGGAACGATGCAGGGCTTTATTTCAGCCTCTCCCACAGTTTGAAAAATACTATATACTCAGGATTACAGTAAAATGACTTTTATTTCATAACAAGGCATTAAATACATGTAAGAAAGCCCTTAACTGATCATCCCTTACCATCCGTGGACCATGGTTTTATGGTCATTGCCAGTTGTCAGGACAATGGTTTGACCATTGAAAATTAAAACTGTTAAAGCAAAGATTTTAGATTTTATGAAATTTTGAAGTAAATACTTCAACCAGAAAAATTATAAAATCCTTTCTTTAAAGAGATTTGTCCTTGTCTCAGTGGCCATTCTACTACTTACCCTCTATGGTTGAGTGGTAATGACCATAAAACCACAGTCCATAGATGGTGTGGAATGACCAATTATGTTTTTCTTTCATATTCCACAATTTTGCAACACTAACAAATCAGAAGACAGTCATCATACCATGCAAATGGCATCAAATTCTGAAAACATTGAGCTTGAATAGCAGAAGACTTCAAAATCAGGCCTGCTGTCATAAACTAACTAACAAGTGACATTTTCAATAACTTAAAATCATGCTCCTATTTTAATAACCAGCATCGGTGAACCAGTTTCTCTCTTGTCAGAATACAACTGTTAAACATGTGTTATTACAGTTTGAATTTTAATAAGAGCAAATCTGGTCTTTTAGTAGTAATTTCTGTAGTAAGGCATGATTTAAGGATTCTTAATTTCTAGAAAAAAAAAATAAATCCATTCTTAAAATTCTACATTTCAAAAATGGAACCTTTACACACACACACACACACGGCCACACATTAAGCTACCATTAGCCTCAGGGTTGGTCGTGTGGTATGGGCCTTCAACACACACACACACACACACACACAAAAATGGAATTTCATAATAACAATAAAAAGGCTTCATGATAATAGACTTTATAAGTTCAATTAACCTTCTAAAATAAATAATTTTTAAAATATGAACACTATATATTTTATTAGTTAAAAATAATCACTATGTGCAAATCAAAACAATTAAATTTGCTATATCTATTAGACAGATTTAAATGTTTCACACAAAACAGACCTTTATAGCTAAATGGTTAGTTACACTAATGGTACAGAAATAATATGATGAAAATTCTCCTTTAAGAGAATTTCAGATTTCTCCAAGACTTGCAGTTCTTGAATGGAATTGTGCATGCAATAAAAAATTAAGAAATAATTTATTAGTAATAATAGTGTATCAAATTAATAGCTCCTGATCTCTGAGAAAAGAAATTTTATTTTGGTGATAGTACTTCATTAGATAATTAAAAATTTTTGCTGACAATATTTATGAAATACACTAATTTACAAAAGCAACACTCTAAAGAAGACAAATAAAAAATTTGAAATCTAAAGGTTATAAAAAAAGGTTTAAAAAATTGATATAATGAAAGCAAAAATTAACAAAAAATATTAAACTGGTCTTTATAAAAGCAGATTACATTTTGTCAGCAGAGTAGCACACAGCTTGATTCGAAGGAAGTGTCCAAGGTGTTGTTGTCCATATCAGAGCATTAAGATTGGAACAGTTATCTAAAAGTACACACATATATAAATTATTTATATTTAAATACATGCTTTCACATCTGCATACTTCAGATAATTAAAATATCATACACAAGCATTATGATTATAAATATTTTATATCTGGATTATAAAATATTTTTAGTTCACATAAAAAAGCATTTATATATATTATAAATACAATCTATATAAATGCTCTTTTAAGTACAAAATTTTCATAGCAAATTGAAATTCAACTATTGCACAGCATGTTTTTGTTATTTTATAGCGATTAAAATAATCACAATAAACAACATTCAGTGTTTAAAGGTTATTTTATCTCTGATTTGTTTCATTGCACAGATAAAAAAAAGGATTAACATAATTTAAATTCTACGAAAATGATGCATAATAAACACATAATATATCTGGTTTAAGATCAATAAATCTGAAATAAGAGTAAGTTTAAGCAGATTCTGTATAGAAGTACAATTAACACTCATAAGGTGCTTTTGAAATCTAAAATTAAAAAGGGTCCTGTAAATTGTGTTCTTGTGTATCAAAGTCTGGTTTGCTGGAAAAGAGCCTACAAGCAACTTTGATAATTATTGTTTGAGTCTTCTTGGAGAAGGACTTGAATCTCTAACCTATTGATCATGTGACAAGTGTTCTATTAACAACTAACTTAACCAGCTTTATAAGAGCCTGTTATTTTTACCATATCAAGTTGGAGTTAAAATTTTTATTTTCAATGAATAAGCTTTTATTTTTCTTATATACTTATCACTTTTTATGAATGCAATCCCTATTTCATATATTAGTTTCAATAACATGGAGTTGGTATCAGTAGGAAGTCTTGACTAGAGGGCTCAAATGCCAGCATTCTTTATTAAGCTTTCTACTGACTGAATTGGGCATTGAGATAATTTCACAAGTTCTTATAAATGTTCAGCTGTAAAACCTCTTAGTACATAGTAGGTTCAAAAACATAGAATAAGCAATAAAAATATAGACTAGAGGACTCAAATGCTGGCATTCTTTATCAAACATTCTACTAACTGGGCATTGAGACAACCTCACAAGTTTTATAAATGCTCAGTTGTAAAACCTTCTAGTACATGCTAGATTTAAACACAAAATGGGCAATGGTAGAAAGTCTTGACCAGAGGACTCTGATGCCAGCATTATATAACAAGCATTCTACTAATTGAATTAACTGGGCATTGAAACAACCTCACAAGTGTACTTATAAATATTCAGCTACAGAAGCTTCTTAAACAGATGTTTTAAATTTTAGAAATTTTTATAATATAAATGCAGTAAAACTTCTTAGCATTGGGCACGCATAAGGAACACAGAAAGATGTCCATGTTCTAGAAGTGTCCATTGTTTAGAATACTTATAAGAATCAATGAAAATTAGTCAAAGAATGAAGTAATGTTAATTACTAAGACTTTCATTATTTAGAAATTTTCATATGTCTTTTAATATGTTTAAAATGAGCAATATATTCATTTTATCATTTCAAATCATCAATTAAAAATCATGCTACAAAATACACGAAGAATATACCTCTATAACTTGAATATTGGTAGTAGATAAAAAACTTTTTGTGCAAATATTGACACTGAATAAAACTGGATTAGAAATATAAACTGGAGTTACATTAACATATTTTACAGATCTAAGAATTATATATAATAAAAGAAAATTATATTACAGAATTTCAGAAAACTATTTTTCTTAAATTGACACCCTTCCCACAAAAGAATACATGCTGTGTAAAAAAATTAGATACTTATTTAAAATTGATGTTTTTAAACACTGAATATTTATTTGTATATTCCCAGGTTCTAATAAATTTTGATCAAATTAAAGAAAAATATTTGATATGAGAGATATTAACAGTTTAAACCCTGAATTTATATACCAAAATGAATAGATTAATCTGAAAGGCATCTAATTTTGTTAGAAAAAATGTCAAGTTACTTTTTTAAAATGATTTTCAAATTTTGTACAAAATGTATTTGATTTTGATATTTTTAAGACTTTAAAAATTATTACTTTATGGGGGGGAGGGGGGGGGGGACATATAATTTCTGCACTTAATATGCAGAAACTTCCATAACAGTGTAAATTCAGGCAACTGGTTAACAATTTAACTGAAAAGTGGAAAATCTTTAAACAGTTATACAGACAAATTTTAAATAATATGCCATACAAGATACATTTTCAGAAAATGCTTTTTATCCTTGACACTTTTTGCTAGAATATATCCTTATAACTATAAATCCTTATGACTATAATATATCTTTATAACACATATTGGCTAGAATATTTACATATCCTTAATGATTTAAACAAAGACTAATTTACCAGGAAATGCTTTGTCTAAACAGAAATAAATCTTGAAAATTATAATTTAATTACTGAAAGCATACTGCATTAATTATGTCAATGGTTAAAAATATTTTGTTTATGAATAATTTGAATGATAAAATATGACTGCTAGATACTACAATACAATTCATTTAAAAACTTAGAAAACTTGACTATTATTAACATAAAAGATCAATACTTACCTAATTTAGACTGTATAAAATCTGGATACTTGTTGATACTAAATTTCACATAAACAGATGGACTAAAGTGATAAAAATAACAATTAGAAAAAGTAGAATTATAATTAATTATTAATATAAGCAAACAGTATCTTTTTGACAATTGAACAATATAATTCCAATATATTTTTGATAATATTAAGTCTTTAATATTGTTATAACTTCTAATATTTGCTCAAAATACATATTTTAAAACTTCACAAATATAGGCTTTTAAAACTCAAATTTCATAGGTGTTTTACCTGACATGACTTTGGTTGTATTCTAACTCTGCTTCAGCTAAAGATGTCCTAAAATAGTAAATGAGTAAAAAAAAATTAAAATAAATACTTTAATATGTATATACATAGATAATACTTTAATATATATATTCACACATAATTCACTCAAACTGCTGTCTGAATTAATTTGAAAAATAATAATAATAATGATAATAATAAAAACTTAAGCAGCATACAAGGTTGACTAAAAGTATCAATTGACTTTGCAGGCAAATCCGCCACCTTTATCAGCATAAAGAGACAGAGCTCTAGTACCAATAAAGGCAAAAACAGACACATTTTTACTTTTGTTTATTCTAGTGCAATTTGTCTTTTTATCAGAGGTTGTTATTTGCCTCTGAAATACTTTTTGTCAACCTCGTATGCTGTTACTAACAAAGGATTTATTTTTGCAGTCTTTACTAAATGCAAGATTTTAAATGATGCAAATTGGTATATTGACATTATCAGGATTATATTTAATGTATCCTGCAAAAACTTACCCTATTTTAAAAGCCTATGAAAAGTTAACTGAATAAATTGAAAATTAACAAATTTATTTTTCTCTTATTTTCGTTTTCTGTATTAAAACTAATAATAAATTCAACTTTTATTTATATGCTGTAAATTATTATGTAGAATTCATTATATCAGATTCAAAACAGTTGAATAATTAAGCTATGAAGAATGAACACATACAAGGTGATTATAATTAAAGTAACCCCTACACACTTAAGTTTTAAAACAGTTTGTAAAAGGATAATTTTAATGAAACTTGATATTTATGCTAATTAGACCATGTATATGCGATTTATGAAGAGAAACAATTCTACCAGGTGTTAATTTAAAATTGCAAATGGTGATGAGTAAAATTTGCATGGATATAACATTTAATGGCCAAATTATGCATTTCTAAACCCTCAAAGGACAGTTTATGTTATTTTTACTTATGATAAATGAATAATGGTTGTTACATTGATGAAAGCAAATTGCTTGAGAAGCTGTCTAAAGGGGGAAAAAATAGCAATTATGTTGCTGTTCTTGGAAAATTCCATAAAACAATAAAATTTATGGGTTGTACTTCATATTTAAGTTTCTGGTTCATTAACTTTGAAGTTATGCACCTTGAGATCACAGATTTTTGGCATGTTTTACCATTGTCAGCACTAAAATTTTAGATATGCTATGATAATGCTTTAGTAAAAATGGAATTAAATCAAATTGTATATATAAAATAGAACTATCCTAATCTTTTCAGTACCAAGAAAAACCCTAATGGCAACGATACAAAGTTTTCTTTTTTTTGTAAATTATAACTTAAATAATTATATCTTCAATATTATACCTTCATTGAAACACATTCATTTGAAATCATTTGAGAGCTGTGTAAGTTTACTTTAATTATAAATATCCTGTATAAGCTGTTTACCTAATTAAACCTGTTTTGTTTGCATTCTTGACCAGGAACTTTCAAAACATGAAGGTTCCTTCAAAAGATTGGAACATATCTTGAACATATTTAAAAAGTAGCATTGTGTAATTTCAAAATGATTACAAGAGCTGAAAATACAATTTAAGCTTTTATAAAATATATCTCAAAGTATATTGATTCCCATACGAAAATATTAAATTAGCCATTATTCCGTATCATCAGCATCTGATGTATTATTTTATAAAAGTGCATAAGAGTTTTTAGTTATTATTTTATTTAACTTTAATACAGGTTAAATTGATTTAATTTTCATATAAACTAAAATTTTGACAATTTTGAGGGAAAGTTTTATTCTAATAGCAAGATAGTTGAAATTTCTCTAATAGTAGACACATTAAAAAATAAAGAATTCAGAATAAAGTACAGTTATTTCTGTCAATGACAACCTCCCAATAGTATATATGGAAAAAATTGTCTTTTCAGCAGGTGGTTGCTTTACAGTAAATTTTGCATAAGAAGTAAACATTCCATTCTACAGCAATGAATCATTTAATAGAGGTGGCTGTTGAAAATATAAGTGGTTGGCCATACAGGTTTTACTGTATTATAAATTTTAAAGTTTCCAAATTCTGAGAAACCGCACAAAGTAAAAATTTTTCATTATTGTGAATGGAATAAATCTGAATTTTAATTAGGAATAATTTCGGAATTTAAAAAAAATGTGAATTAATTCTCAATAAAAGCTTACTTCAGTTACACAATTATACTTACTTATTGCATGGTGACCAATATACAGGTTTATGATCTTGATATATAATACCCTAGAAATTATTTAATAATTATAAATATAGATATTATATTATAGAAATTATAAATATATGCATAAGTAATGAAAATTCTTATGAGATTAAAATATATGTATGAATTTGACATACAAGCAAAAAATTAAATAAATCATTTATTATTACACACTTTAGTGATAAAACTATTTCCTTCACTGGCAGTAAAATGAATTGATCGAATTAAAAAAAAATCATACTTGATCATAAAAATCTTGAAAAATCTTCAACTGCTGAATGACATAATCTGTATGACAAGTAAAGTAACTTTGTTTCCAAGCAGCTAATAAACCCCATTCTTTAAAAGACATCATTTGCCTTTCTTTAGTCTTTTGAGAAAATTCATAGGCTAAGAGAAAAAACATCAAACTACATATATAATAAGTTTTAAAAAATTTTTATTTAAGATACACAGTGGTCTCCCTGTGTTTACGGTTAATTGTGGTTATTGTTAAAACACAACACTTAATGAAAGGTGGGCGCGGTAGCCCATTGGTTAGCACGCTGGAGTTGCACTCGGTTGGCCGGGTTCGATTCCAGCTACTGCCAAAACTGCCGCCGTGTTCACGCAGAGTACGATCACGTTAAACATGTGGGTCCGTAAGTCCTTCCGAGAGGTTGGTGGTAGGGGAAGGAGGGTACGGTCCCTGTGGATGCCTCCCCCACTGGGTTCCGGTCTAAATTGGGTGGCACTTCCCGGCCGTCCAAACAGTTACCTTACACCTTTCTGGTAGGTCGGATGGTCTGGGTCTCAACAACAACAACTTAATGAAAGGTTTCCCACAGATGCCTATGAATCTGATTCCTCTATTGTCTACTTTCTGCTAATGCTATTAATATAATATTAACTGTTGGTGTAAATTTTTGGCTAACTGTGTCATTTTTATGTCTAATGCTTATGTCTATGCTTAAGTCATACTTAGTTAATATTACTTTTCATTCACAAGACCTTATTTGAAACTAATTCGTGATGTTAAATAGGGGGAGCACTGTATATTCAAAAGTCACATATATATAGCAATATTAAAACTATACTCAAAATATCATTAAGCCATCTAAATATTTAATATACATTCAATTACTAAGAAGCAAATAATATTCCAGATATTACCTTTCTTACGTACAGTCAGATCCCCCTTGTCACTTTTTGCTTTAAAGTCTTTAAGCACTTTTAATTCAATAGGTAGACCATGACAATCCCAACCAGGCACGAAGTGCACTTTATATCCTTGAAGTAACTTGTACCGAACTGTAATATCTTTGAGCAACTATAAATAATCATATTAACAGATAAATTATTAATACAGTGAAACTTCTATTAACAGACCTATACATAGCTGAAAAACTCATAATCAAATTTATGTTCATAAATGAGAGATTTCCCCCATGTCTAAATATATGGTTACTGTATTAGGATGAGACTGAATGTAATTACATTCTTAGCTTTCAAACTAATTCAAAATTTTAAAACATTTCAAAAGGTGTTTCCTTTCAGGAGTCAAGGTACCTCTGTACTCAAATTGCATTCTGTGAAATTTTTGCTACAGATGACACAGACAGACATGAGTGATACATTCTACATAATTTTCAATTTATAGTGACAATTTAAAAATTTTTCTTTACGAAGTTTGTAGAAAAAAGTTTTAGTAGAATTTTACTAGGAAAAAAGTAGAAAAGTTTTACTAGGAAATTTACTAGATATTAGAGCTAAATATTTTTAACTTTTGCCTAAATGGAAAAATACAAGGCTATGTCAATCGAAAGGTTGAAAATTAAACTTAAGACGTGTAGTGTTGAAGGATTTAATAGAAAGAGACAAGTGCATTCTTTAACTTTGTAGAGCATTGAACAGTCAGACTTAGAAATCCCAATTTATTTTGAGAAATTCTTGTATTCCAAATTAACTTAAATTACACATGCTCCTCAGTCCCCTCTCCCCAAAAAATTCTAATCATGCTACACTCCAAAAATTGCATATTAACCAGACTGAAACATAAATCATTAATACAAATATTACTAGATTAACAATTTTTTCCTCAATAGAAAATACAAGACCATGTCAATCAAAAGTTTCAAAATGAAAATGTTAAATGAAAAAGAAAATATTGTTATGTGAACAAAAGATATATTGAACAACAGAGCCATAAAAACAATAGAATTGGCTAGTAAGCATCTGTTTTGGCAGGGAGTGTCATTAAAATTCAAGTATGAAGAAAATATTTAATTAGTTCAGTTATATACCTTATTAACAGCATGACCTATATGCACATCTCCATTTGCATAAGGTGGACCATCATGTAAAATATATTCATTCTTTCTGGTCTGAGATCTCTGCCATTCATACAGATTTTCAAAATTTGCAGCCTGTGATATAGAACTCCATAAATGCAAAAACAACCAGTAAATAGCATAACATAGTAATAGCATATACACTACTTAATTAATATTAATACAGAACAGCAGTGCAATAAAGAGTCTAAGAGCATAAAAAAGAATATTAGTAAATATTGACAAGTTTAAATTGACTTCTTTTTGAGTCATATGAAACTTGCTCAAAAATGTGTGTATGTGAGCTTTATTTTAAAGAGAATAGATGACAACCAAAGTACAAATGACGTTTTACTCATTTTCAGAAAAAGCAAATAAAGTTTTAAGAAGCCTATTCTTTCAGTATTAAGTTCTCCAAAATTTATAAAAATATTAAAATAATGAAATGTTTCCTCAAGTTCTGCTGAGGGAAAATGCTTTAATAGCACTAAATATATGTTTAACTTATCTTACAAATTGTCTTCTTACACATAATACTAGTTCAATTGCAAGCAGGCATTTTTTACACAATTTTCAATATTATATAAAATAATTTATTTTTAAAATGCTTAATTACAAGCATTTTTTTAATATATTTTTGTCATATAATGTGCCATATTTAATAATTAATTTTTATACATATAATAAACTAGTAAATTTATTTTTGTTATTTTTTAAGAAGATGGTAGAATGTTTCCCTTGAATTATCAGTAGATAGTTATTTTAATATATTTTATAATCTACTTTTATGATACTAAACAGTAAATTATTTATTTTTTTTAATATTATATTTTATAATCTACTTTTTATAATACTAAACAGTAAATTATTTATGATTCCGATAATGTTTAACAATTTTAAATTATTTCTAATGCCTTATCATCATTCTTTTATGCAATGCTTCAAAATTGGAATTTTGAAGATAAAAAAACATTATTATAGATGTAATAGAATTTTTTTTGAAGTTTTCAAAAACAAGCACATTTAAGGAAAATAATAAATTGTAGCTGCTAATGGCAGTTACAGCTGTAACAAATTTTCATACATAGAATATTTTATCTAGATTTAAACCTTTTTTTAGTCTTGTTATATAATATATGTTTGACTGTAGCTTTAATGTAACAATAAATACTTTTAAAAGACATTGAACATATTATTCCAACTAAAATATAATATACAGAATAAGTTTAAAATTTTCCACTGTGGAAAATCTGCATATCTAGATAGAAATATGGTTCTATTTATCGATATATAAAAACAATTTTAATATCCTAAAAAGTCTGTCTAGAGTTTTTGCCTCCTTTTTCTCACCTTCACTCAAAATATCTTCTAAACAATAAAATATAGATATAAACAGTAAACAATAAAAATGTTTAGAAGGAAATCCAGTTTTTAGATTAATAGTTTATTTTTACAAAGCTCTTATAGTTTTTATGGAATTATTTTGCCAAGTTTCAAAAAGATTGAAAATTTTTAGTTTTCAAGCTTGTAATCCTTATATCTAAAAGTGACTATGAAATATAAGAAGTAATTTGTAACATTTTGAAAGCCCTATATGACATAATAGTTGATTACAGATCAGGTGCTTAACTTTCAAAATGATTCTAATATTTCAATACTTTGAAAGCATGGTTCCAATTTTGATATTTTGAACTGTTTTGAAAATGTCTAAAGACAAACCACTAAAGATGTTATTCATGCAAAACCATTCCTTCTCCATCGGACTGGAGCCACTGATCACACACTGGAGTAGGCACTGCGATTTACTTGAAGGTGCATGAACCTTTATGCCATTTCATCATTTTGAAGCCATTTCATAACACTCTAATTTTTAAAATGCAGAGATTTGAACCAATACATCATGTGGGCATTTCCAGTCTATGGAAGAATAAAATGCGATATATGTATAACAAAGAAAATGCAGAGCTGCATTTCTTTCCTACCGAAATTAACTCGAAAGTGTAAGGTAACTATTTGGACAGCTGGGATAGTACCATCCAATTTAGACTGGAACTCAATGGAAATGACAATAGGGACCATATACTATCCTTCCCCTAACCCATCATCTCTCGGACTGACTTTCTTTTGATGGACACCCCACTGCATTTTATGACAGTGGAAACATTAGTCAACTTATTTTTGTCCCCCACCCCCCATAGCTTTTGATTTTAATAATTTTGGTTCCAAAAAGGTGGATCATATCCCAATTTTTTGCCATTTGGGGCAATTTGAGCAACTGCATATAAAATAGTGACATAATTACCCTCTTGGTTTTAGGAACAACCGTGCCAATTGAGTCATGGGTTGAGTCTTAAAAACTTAAGCTCAGATTTAACTTGCCCTATTAACAGTACAGATTAAGAGGCCACAGATAACAGTTTTTAGTGGTTTTTCACTGCTAAGCACATCACTTTTGAATTCCATTTTTATGTTCAGTAGGAAACTCTGAACAGTACAGTAATTCTCCAGAGTATACCACAAAACAGAAAAAGTTATCAGTATTGGTGAGTTAGCAATCAAAGTTTTCTATCCTAGAACTTGAAAAAAATCTGGCCTTTGAGAAATGACCCCAATGATAAAAAAGAAGGGAGGAGAGAGGAGGCAACAATTTTATTATGTGGCATCCACGATCCACAATATCATCAATAGTGATCTCTACATCTGGTATAGGAACAGCCAGGTCTGGGTTGGCAGTTTTTAATTGCTTTGGAGCCATTTGTGTTATATTTCATTTTATCCAATGCAATTTCAAACTTAAAACCTGTTGGGCATAAAGTCATGAGCTGAGTCACTTTGGCTTCAAAAAGTAAAAAAAAAATTTGTTTTTAAAGTAGCACTTTTCCTATTGAAAAGTAGGAGAAATATGGGCCTTGTTGTAAAAGCTATATACAACTAAAATACTTTCGGATATTTAAAATTTCAGAGCCTCGCACCCTACAGAAACAATGCCTAGAACTCAGGCCCCAAATGCCTATATGATAATTAGACTCTGGATTCAGTTCAGATTAAATGGTCAGTTTTTCCCTGTAAATGAAAGTGAAATTGATAATACAGTTGCTAGAAGAAAATATTAACAAAGAAACAGGTTTCCAAAACCAATATGTAATAATGACACAAAATTATGATTTAATTCTACTGTAGCTCATAAACAGTATGTAGCTGTTAATATTTAAAAGTGATTAAGTAAATATTCAATTTTTTATTTAGATTTTAAAGTGTTACATACGTTTTCAATCATACGATCTTTTTCTCGTCTGCTTGTGGGATTAACTTTATGTGGAAAATTGGTTTTAGGTAATAATAATGTACTTTTGTAGGAGCAGTAACGCACATGTGATGTAAAGGTGTAAGACGCTGAATAAGTTTCATGAAAACGAAACAATTTTTGCATTGTTGAACACATTATTAAAATAATAAAATATCGTTTAAGTACTAATTATTTCTGTTATTTTATAATCCGTAATTTTTTTTTAATAATTGTAGAACAAAAATCATTTTCTACAATCTTTCATGCTCACATATTTTATAATTCACAGAAGATTTAGACACTTGTTTTAATCAAGGTTCAAAATCACATGTAAAAAACCGAAATCGGCATGTTTGCAATGTTTACATTTATTTATTGAGGAAAAATTAACAGTTAAAGCAAAATGCAAGAATAACCGATCATGGAATATAAGTAGGAGACTGGAGCTAGTGTCAGTCACGTGACTGGAGGTATGTGGACATTATTCAGGTATGCATATATTGAAAGGGAGTATAGAAATAAGTACTTTCTACGACTCCTCCTCCGTCCCGCCCATATTGGGGGAGGGGTATTGAAACGTAGACCCCAACGTCACTTCGCTTCCAGTATCCGTATATCCTATTTTCTTTCTTTACGCTATAATGCTATTATGGTTATTATGATGTTGGATATATTTTAACGAAGTATCAAGTAAGTGTTATATTTTAATATGTATAACAACGCAGATTTCCTTTTAACAATAATCTAACATCATTTCAAGATTGTTTTATATCAAATCCAAGCATTATTTACAAAAATATCAAACTCTTATCAATCGTGTATAAAAGACTACATATTTTGTTAAACCTCGGAAAGGCTAGATGAACACAATGAAGTTCTTGCTATTTATAAAATATCAGCAAGCTTTCCAGTGTTTTTCTAGCCAAGAATTTATAAAAATATCTATATGTAAAAATTATATTGCATGTTTAACTGATCAATTAATTGCCAATCTTTATAACAATTCTTACTAGCATCTTTTTACACAAACCACCCAATGCCTGGTAATAAATAGTTACACAATGCAGGCATACACATATGTAGAAATATATTTTAACTAATTTTGTATGTACTTTTGGACAAACATTCATTCAACAAGCTTTCTTTTGTAGATGTAAGTAATTTTGTTGCAATATTCAGTTTCTGTTATCATTTATGTTAAACAAGACTTGGTCCAGCTTTGAAACAATCAATGAGTTGTGCATTGCTTTTATTGTATAACTTTTGCACATGTCAAGGGTGTGATCTCCGTTAACAATTGTTTATCAGTTATCAGGTCACTCACCAGAGAAAAAACAGCATGGTTATTCTGCACGATTCTAGATAGCATTTCAAACAAAACACGTGTTCTGTGTATCATGTGACCACATAACATTGATTGAGAAAATCCTTGGTCATTCTGGTAATAACTGCACTGTGATGAAAAAGTTTTCGAACTCTTTAGTCATGACCTGTGGTCACCTGTCATAATTGTAAAAACTCTTCAACTGTTTCCCAAATATTATCAGTTTTAGTTAGATTTTGTCCAGTAGTATGTAGTCCATAGAAACAATGCAAGTATTGTGTTTACCTAACATCAGTTTTTAAAAAAAAAATTACTATAATATTTCAGCAGAATTTGTGAAACGGTGATTGATGATAGATCATTGGTGACCAAGCTTAAATTAATCTTAATTAATAATAGCAAAGATACACTTTTTTGTTGTATCTTAAAAAGTTTTCTTCAAATTTGAGAAATAAGAACTATTAATTTCCACGAAAATGTCATTAGTGCAATTGCAAAAAGAGTAGAAGATTGAAATTTATCTACAAATAGGTTCAACAGTACAGTCAACCCTCCTATAATGCGATTAACACTGGAATGACTGATATTGCGAACTATCTAGAACGATGGGTAGCGGTCAATTTGACCGCCATAGAAAAAGTACAACATACCTTTAATTCGAAACCAAAACATCATAGTTACAGCATTTAGAATGTTTCTTTGACACATTTTTTGCAAAGAATATAAGAAAAGACATAAAATTTCAATGGGCTGGGATTAGTCGTTTTGGAGGAATCGTTTCTTGAAGTAGTTATGTGGTCAAAATAACCACTTCTGTCGTTCTAGTGTTAATTCATACCACTTTATATTATGAAACTCAGATTATTGCACATCAGATTAATTCGTACCATGTTATATAGAAAAGGCATACCGCGTTATAAGAAACTCAGAACAATTCGTACTGCGTTATACAGAAACCGCATTAAGTGGAACTCAGAACATATAAATTGTTATGACTTCGAAAGTCTTATTTATAACCGCACATTTTGGTTTGCATAATTGGCATTCCGCCTTATTACTCCATTATCATGATATAACTTTGAAAGATTTTTCATCTAATGCTTCCCAAAATACATTTGCATCACGTGCGGCAGTATTTTCCATCTTTTCTCACATTTTTGCAATAACTAACTGCATTACATCTCTTTAATTTACTTAAAAAATATATACAATGCATAGCAGAGCTGGGATTGCCTGTGTTTCTGTTTTCACAAAGAATGTCCCTTTTCTTTATATAGACAGGAAGGAGACATCTACCAAACAACATCATTATATGATTCCTATATGAATGTAAAGTTTATTACAGAAACTATACTTTTCAGAGTCCACCACAGATACTAAACATTTCATTAATTCAGCAAGATTGCAAAAGGCTGTTTAGATAGACTCCTAGAAATGCTTTCAATGACTAGACAAAATACAGAATACACATTAGTCGTTTCCTCTTTTGCGAATCATTCATCTGCGGTTTAAACACAATAGTTTGAAACCTGCAGAAATGTATTTTGAGTATTTTGAAAATACAAAGTACTCTGAAAATGTATTTTCGATACATTACCAAAATACTTAATAAGTTATATAAGTTTTTCAGTTTAAAATACAAATGTATTTTGAAAATGTATTTCAAATACATGTATTTTTGATACTGCCCAACTCTGGTGAAATATTGTAACTACATACATGAATCACGCAGTAGTATTTACTAATTGCCATTTGTAATTGCAGCAAGAAAGCATTAAAAACAGAATAAAAATATTTGACATTCATGTTTGCAAGCTTTAAATATGTTGTAGAAAACTTGAAAGTAATAGGAACTCCAATTCGACACAAAATAATGCTGATGATTAAAACGATTTTAAAAATGCGAGCAAGATAAATTTACAATGAATCAGATGTTTTAAAATCCACCTAATCCAAAGAAAAATACCCAGCTCACTGAAATATTTCAAAAATTACATTATGTGCTCAAAAAATTATTACAAATCGTAGTTTGAATGAGTTTCGATAATTATACATACGTAAATAGAAAAATATATTCATCCGTAATGCGATGAAGACAAAATAAAAATTAAATCTCTGTGATTTAGAACACATAAATGGGAATTTATGAAAATCCTCTTTCTGAAATACATAAAATAACTTTAAATTGTTTAAAAAAATTATATCTAGCTATAATTGCATGAATGCATAGCTTGAGACCACAAGAAAGAAAATAGGATATATGAGCTCAGACTCCGAGCTACGAGGTTGTGATTTTGTGAAGCTGCTGCTTTTTGATTGTGGTGACTTTCTTTGCTTAAGTTTGGCGTGTTATATCTAGTTACGATAGAACACGTCGGGCTAAGCAATTACAGCTTTGTTGTGTACGGATTTCTCGCCATTTTGGATTCGTGCTTTTTCAACTTTGGAGTGCCACGTGTGTTTTTCCCACGTGGTAGTGCTATTGTTTTGATCGTTTCTACGCTGACGACATGGATTTGGATGCATTCGATACGGAAGCTACTCGCGGACTTGCTGGTGAGCTAGACGAAGATGGACTGCGGCCTCTCAGGGATGCCATGATTGAATATTGTGATACTCTGCCCAAGGATGGATTGATGCCCGCTTGGAAGGAAGAAGTGAAAAACGCTGTGAACTTTTGTGCACTGGCAATCTACACTCTGAAGCTACACATCAGGGAGCTACTGACGAATGGACTACTCGGACGGGACGAGGACCAAGTCTCCAAGATTCTGGGTTCGTTTCTTTCTGTAAATTCTTTTTTGTTGGTCCAGAATTTGGATAGGTTTTATGCTAGTAATTTAAATGAGATTTATAACTGTGAAGGAAGTAATTCTAGTGATGTAATTAAATGTAAAATGATAGAACTAGGCTTAATTAAAGAAATTAAAGATGAAGATAAACTTAAACCTGTTGAAAATCCAAATAAAAAGAGGAGGATAGAGGGGCAATCTACTATGGATGCTCCTACTAAAAACCAGAATGGAGAATTAAACTTAAAATCTAATGACAAGGATAACATGGATTGTAGTGAAAAAATTGATAAAGATGTAAATGATAATGTTAAAACTAAGAGTTATGCTGAAATTGTCGTAACAACCTATAGTGTTCAAAAGTGCACCAAAACCAAAAACGGTTCAAAATAGTGACAGGCAAAATAGTGTAGTGGTTGAGAAAAAAGACCCAAAAGCGGAATGTTTTTTCATCAAGTTTAATGACAATTACCAGGCTCTCCTTAAAAAATTAAATGAAATCTCAGGTAATAAAGTATCTGGCAAGCTCACAGGAGACATGCTAAAATTGATTCCAAATGACGCTGACGCCTATAGGGTTGTACAACGCCATTTATCTAGTGAGAAAATCCCCTTCCACAGTTTAAACTTAAAGACGGAAAGGCCCAAAAAGGTAGTTTTGAAGGGGCTACCAACAAACTATAACATTGAGGAAATAAAAATCACTCTAACATCCGAAGGATTAGATGTAGTCCGGGTTTCTCAACTGAGAAACACAAAAACGAGATTGCCCCTGCCGATCTTCTTAGTCAGCATTAGGCCTACGGAAGACTGGCAGAGGGTATACCGACTGACAAGATTAGGATACTTGGCTGTGAAGGTAGAGGCCTTCAGAGCACGGGGCTTCAAAATCTGCTACCGGTGCCAGCAATTCAATCATTCCTCTGAGAATTGCAGCATGCCACCAAAGTGCGTTAAGTGTGCTGAAGAACACTTCACACGTGACTGCCAAAGACCAAGGACAGAGAAGGCAACGTGTGCTAACTGCAATGGAGATCACCCGGCGAACTTCAGGCAATGCCCGAAGAACCCCTGGAACAGAGGAAAGGCACCGGGGTATGCCCCCCCTCCCCCCCAAAATCAGATACCCCCTTGGAGGCAAAAGGCCCTCGGTCTAAACCCTCAGACACCCCATCAGGACTCCTCGCGCTCTGTGCCACAGGTTAAAAGAACTCAAACTTCAGCACCTACCAGATCGGTGCAAGAGCAGGCCCCTAAACCGTCGACCTCCAGAGAAATGACTGTTGTGGCATCGAAATCTGCGATGCATATTTTTGTTTAAATGCTCCTTTTTCATGTCATGTAAATGTAGAAGCTCTCAGACGATTTCTGGGGAAATAGAGCAAATTGTGGAGTGTGTGCGACCTTGAAAAGGCTCGCCTGCCAGTCAGCGGAGAGAGAAAGCAAAGCCGTTGAGTGTTAATTTTATTTTGTTGATTATTTCCAATGCTCGGTTTTGTACGTGTGATATGTATATGTTGTTGTGACGTCAGCGAGGTAAATGTAGAGGGACGCGCTTGGATGAAATACAGAGCTTACCATGGACGAGAGGGCTGTCGGTCGCATATAGATTTTGTTATAATTTAATAATGAAACTATTTTAAATTTATAAAATTAACTTGTGTAATATTGCTCTCAGTATGGTATCCGACCGACAGAGCCCCTCCGAACCGAAATCTGGGTTCGTATACTATTTTCCTTTAATTGGGAGATTGTAAAATTGAATTGCTGGTTGTAAGTCTATGGAATTTTTAAATGTAAAAGCCAGCTTAAAAGTAATGGATCTGTATCAATCTCCCCTGGTATATTATATTGTTGAAAAGGTTATTTAATTATGGTAATATCTATACTAAAAGATTTTCAAGCTAGATATATTGTTCTGAAACAAATGTTAGAAACCTAACTCATGAATGAAGGAGTTATAATTGCCATTTTTGGAAAATTGATTTTAAATTACGAATAATGTCTTATCTGTGCTTCATAAAGAAAATTAAAGAATGTTCCTTTACTATAATGAAATATATAGAGTCTTCTTTTCACGTGCTATTTTACGTGTCATTTATTACTTCCAGCCATTGAGTTGTAGTTTCGCTTCTCACCAGGGAGACGGATCTGAACTCTGGAGTTTAGTACTTACCACTATTACGTTATTGTGTTATACATGTTTTATATAAACTAACTTATACATTTGAATGTGAAAGCAGAAAACGCTTTTACATGTTTGGCGCCGTGCCCTTTTGTCTCCCTGAGTGCTGGAATACTTTCGATTTCAAAAAAATATTTGTGTTATTTTCGGTTTCAAAAAAAAAAAATTATTTTGAAATGGCAAGAGTTGAAATAAAAATATATTTGATATTTTTGTGAAAAGAAAATGTATTTATAATATGTGTATATACAAATATGAATGTGGTCTTTGATACCACCGAAGTAAGTCAGTATATATTTGCAAATGAAATTCATTTATGAAATTGCTGCATATTGTGACATATAAACACTTTTCACAACAAGAACACTTTTTACACGACACATTTTCGACTTGATTTAAATAAACATTTGTTAAAAAGAAATTTAAGAACAAAAATTAAAAATGTCAGGCAGACAAAGTAGAAGGAAAAGAAATGTGAGAAGTAACTCACAAGTTCAAAGAAACGCTAATAATGTCAGACAAGCTTCACTTTCACCGGTACGCTCACCTCCTCAGCGTCGGTCACTTTCTGTTAGCACCACTGGGGCTGCTAAATCAAACATCGGGAAGACTCAATTTTGGAACTCGGTTCCAGAGTTCTCCGGAGCGGAGGATAGTTCACTTCAATCATTTTTAGATAGATTGGAGTTGATATCTGAAAATGCGGGATGGACGTCTCAAGAGAAAATTTTTTGTTTGAAAATGAAACTGTCTGGTCCAGCGAGTCGGCTAGTAAACGGCATTCCGAATTTAAAGAATTCGAAGAATTATGATGAATTAGTTTCGGCTCTTAAGGAAAATTTTGAAAATAAAGAAGATATGGCAAAGCGAATTGCTGAGCTAGTAAATATAAGACAGAAATCTGGAGAAACGGTTCGCCAGTTCGCTGTTCGAATTGAATCGGCTTCCTACGTAGCGGTACCGGAAGAGTTGGAAAAGAACAATAATTACTCCATAAGAAAAGCGCTTTTGAAAAATGCATTTATAAGGGGATTAAATCCTGATTTTAGAAGATTAGTCCTAGCGCAGAATCCGAAAACATTTGAATCGGCTAAAGAGTTAGCGGTGCTTGAAGAGCAGTGTAAAAATGAAAATGAAGAACATTTAGAAGTAAATTCGGTTGAAAAGAAAAATTTAGAAGATGAGAAAATAACAAAACTAGAAAAACTACTTAAAATTCAAAGTAATCAATTAGATGAACTTAAGAATGAATTAGAAAAGAGGGACAGACAGGAAGAAAATTGGGAAGACGAAGAAGAAATATGGGAAGAAAACCATAATGACGTAACACAGAAATCCCCTAGAACACCTAATTTAAGAAATTTTCGATCAAATATGAAGACGTACATATCCCCGGGAAGCAGGAATAGAGGAAAATTTGCAAGAAGAATTCCGGTTACCCCGAGGAGAGAAGAAAGCAGAAATAACTACCGTAGAGAAGTAAATCAACAGAGAGGATTTTGTGGTTACAGGAAACCTGGTGAAAGAAATAATTTTATTCCGGCTACACCAAGAGCTAGAGGAAACAACAACAATAGAGGAAATACTTTCGACATTTACAAAAGTCCAAATTTTAGGAGAAATAATAGTAATAACACAAATTTCGGCTACAAAAGCAACTTTAATAGAAGAAATTTTAGAAAAGACAGATCAGCCAATCAAGTACATTTTGGAAATTTGAACCAAAATTCAAGAAAGAGCTTTGGAAATTTTGGAAACACTTATGAAATTAGTACAATAGTACAGAACGCATCTCAAAATGCAACAAACTTGCCTGTTATTTCTGCTAAACTTGCAGGAAATTCCATAAACATGCTAATTGACACAGGGTCCAGCATAAATATCACATATGAAGAAATTTTAAATTTATTCGATAAAAAGAAATATACAGTGCATAGAAAACCTGCTGTACTGCGTGGATTTAATGGAGGAGATACAATTGTGAATTATAAAATTTCAATTAAATTATCCTTACAGGATGAAAATTTTATTCTTGAATTCTGGGTATTGAATTCTCCTGCACCATCAAATTACAAAGCTATCATAGGAAACTCCTTTTTAACAGAAAATAAAGCTGTAATTAATTTTGAAAACAATAACATGATCATGTGTGGACAAAATATTCCATTTAAAAGCAGAGAAAATTTTTCCAGTCAGGAATTTTCACTGGCAAATGTCTGTAGCTTACAAGAAGATAGTTGTTTGGAAAGACGAAGTTTATTTAGAAATTTTGATCAGAATTTTGGAAATAGAAATGAAAAGGTACATGACAGACACACATTCACAAATGTAAACATTACAAATGGGAAGGAAATTCCTTACTTTCTGACCAGCCCGAATAACTCAGTTTTGGGACCACCTTTGTACAAAAACACTTATAATGAAAAGGAAGAGAGAATCAATATTATTAATGAAATTAAAGAAAATAAATTTATTGTTGTAACTGTATTTCAAAAAAGTAAACTTAATCCACTTACTGAATCTTTTGTAAAAATTAGAATAAATCATAAATTTCAAGATAATGATACTATTTTGATTGAACCGCTTGAGGGAGAAAAAGAATTTTTTGTGGCAAGAGCAGTGTACAAGACACCTCAAAAAGATTATTTGTATGTGAAAATAGCAAATCCTTCTGAAAATGTAATTAATTTGAACAAGAAAATGAAAATTGCAAAATTACAAAGTATTAAAGAAGTACAAGCATTGCCAGTAAATACAGTAACTGACCACACACCCATTGAAAATAATGAAAAATTTGAAGCATGGGGTGGTGACTTT
Organism: Amaurobius ferox; assembly: GCA_951213105.1. Classification (NCBI taxonomy): domain Eukaryota; kingdom Metazoa; phylum Arthropoda; class Arachnida; order Araneae; family Amaurobiidae; genus Amaurobius; species Amaurobius ferox. The sequence continues at coordinate 76,351,228 of OX578137.1, read as the reverse complement.
GACTTAAGTCACTTATATGGAGAGAAGAAGAGGAAGTTATTGGAACTTCTTAAAAAGCATCGTAGAGTTTTTGCAAAGTCGGTTTCAGAAATTGAGGGTTGTGATACAATTTTTCATACAATAAATTTAAGAACTAACATACCAATTAAAAAGAAAAATTACAGAGTGCCTCATCACCTTCAAGAAGAATTAAATAAACAGGTAACTGAATTACTTGGTGCGGGTATTATTAGGCCCAGTACTTCGCCTTATAATACACCTGTCCTATTTGTCAAGAAAGCAGATGGGTCATATCGTTTGGTCTGTGATTTTAGGCAGTTAAATGAAGTCATGATTGACGAGCCTTATCCAATTCCTAACATCAGTGAGCTCATCGATAATTTGGCTGGAGCAACTTATTTTTCCACTCTGGACCTTACTTCTGGGTTTTACCAACTTTGTTTGGACCCGAATGACTGTGAAAAGACAGCTTTTTCAACCAACAAAGGCCATTTCGAGTGGTGTCGCACTCCTTTTGGGCTCAAAAATGCCCCTGCATCTTTCCAGAGATTGATGTCATTGGTTTTGGCAGGTGTTTCGAATGTTTATATAGATGATATAGTTGTGGCTTCAAAATCCTTTGAAGAACATATACAAAAATTGGAAGAAGTATTTGTTAAATTGCAGGAACATCACTTAAAATTAAAGCCTTCAAAATGTTACTTCTTTCGAAGAACAATTAAATACCTGGGATTTTTGGTCTCAGATGGGAAAGTGCAGCCTGATCCACACAATTTGGAAACAATTCAGAAATTTAAGACGCCAAAGTCCATAAAGAATGTGAGGCAATTCCTGGGTCTCACAGGATTTTATAGAAAATTTGTGAAGAATTTTGCAGATGTTGCTTTGCCCCTCACACAACTTTTAAAAACAAAACAAGGTGAAAAATTTAAGTGGAATGAAGCAGCACAAGAATCTTTTGACATTTTGAGGAAAGAACTTTTAAAAGAACCAATTTTGATTTTACCTGATTTTAAAAAGAAATTCATATTGCACACAGATGCATCTAAATATGCACTTGGAGCATATATTTCACAGCAAGATGAAAATGGTTTTTTACACCCTATTTCATATGCCAGCAGGAAGCTAAATGATGCTGAAACCAGATACAGTGTTGTTGAGCGTGAAGCTTTAGCTGTAGTCTGGGCAACAAATTTTTTCAAACACTATTTAATTGGAGCTCATTTCACAATTTATTGTGATCAGCACTCCCTTTCATTTATTTTCAAATTCAAGGATCCAACATCCAGACTTTCACGTTGGATAGCTTCTCTTTCTCAGTTTGACTATGAGATCATTCATAAGCCAGGAAAGGCGAATATTGTGGCTGATTACTTATCAAGATGTGTCGGTGACAAGGAAAATCCATTATCAAAGAATTCTGCAAGTGCTAAAAATTCGGCTAATGCCCAAAAACCAAAGAAAGTAAATTTTGCACAAAATCAGAAATCTTCAAAAAGTTCAGAAATTCAACAGGTGAATGCAATTAATACAAATGTAAATGATGAAGAAAATATTCAGAGTGAAAATTTAGAGCAATTGACAGTGGAACCAACTTTGTTTACTAGAATAGTTAACGCTCAAAAATCTGATAGCAGATGCAACAAAATTAAGAATTTCTTAGAAAAAAATGTGGCTCCATATCCACAAAGATTAACTTTTTTCGAGAGAGAAAATGCATTGTGGTGCACACATAAGCACCCCAAAAGAAGACACGAATTTAATGAAAGATTGGTAGTACCTCAGTCATTGGTATCTGAAATTTTGTGGCTGCACCATGACTGTCCTGCATTTGCTCACTGTGGGTTTCGCAGAACTTTGTCCAGTATCAGCAGAAAGTATTATTGGCAAGACATGTACACTCAAACACAGAATTATGTCAGTTCTTGTGATGTTTGTGTCATGAATCATGGGTTCAGAAATTTTAAAGCACCAGTACAGAAGTTTGATACATCTGATTTTCCCTTCCAAAGAGTGGCAATGGATTGTATAGGTCCTTTTCCAGTTTCCAATTCTGGGAAAAGGTACATTTTAGTCATAACAGACTACTTCACAAGATGGGCAGAAGCTTACCCATTGTCATCTATTACTTCAGAAAGAATTTTGGAATGTTTTGAGAAATTCATATCGTCTCACGGTATTCCCCACCACCTAGTTACTGACAAAGGGTCGAACTTTCTTTCAAAAGCTGCTCAGAGCCTATACAAGAAGTTGGGAATCATCAAACATAGTACCACTAGCTATCATCCCCAATCTGATGGCCTCTGCGAGAGAGCAAACAAGACTTTACTCAGAAATTTGAAGAATCTTGCATATAAAGAGAAAGACGACTGGGATCGTTCAGTTCCTTTTGCCCTTCTGGCCCACAGAAATGCTGTTCATGCATCAACTGGAGAAACTCCTGCATACCTCATGTATGGCAGAGATTTAACAGTACCAAATACCCTTTTAACAGGATTTAAAAGCACAAAGTATGATTCTGTGCATGATTATGGTCAAGATTTGGAATATAGATTAAAGAAAATCTATGAAATTGTTAAAGTTAATTTGGATAAAGCACAACAGAGTCAAATGCAACAACAACATAAAGGTGCAAAACAACCTGTGATTAAAGTAAATGACCATGTGTACCTTTACACACCATATTTACCACGCGACCAGTCCAAAAAACTTTCTTCATATAATAGAGGTCCATTTAAGGTGATCAAGAAAATCTCTCCAGTCAACTTCATAATACAACATGTTCTAAATCCGAAGAACGAGCAGAGAGTCCATGTCAACAGACTTACATTACTACCACCTAGAAGAGTTGAGCTTCAAACTCTTCCAAAAGATAGTGCACTTGGTCGTGATAAACAAACTGTGTCCTCATCAACTTCGAGTGTTTTCCAGCGGCAAAATTCCAGTGCTCCAATTTCCAGTTCTCAGAGCCGTGCAAACAAACAACCTGTTTCCAGTGCTCCAGATTCCAGTGTTCCAATTTCCAGGGATCCAAATAGTGTAAACAAACAACCTTCTCCTTCCAGTCAAACAAACTGTGATAACCGTCATACCAGAGTGGTCTACAATAGAGCTTTAAACTAGCAGCGTCCTAGATTGAACAGTCGATATTCTCTTAGACAATTTAATTAATCCAGTTTTTCATCTGTGCACAACAATGTTCAAAATCTTCTTCTTCTGTGATGAAAAATTCCAGTGTTTACAAAATTTGTTTAAGAAATAGTGATACAGTAATTGTTAATGCAGCTTGTTAAAATTTTGGAATTTTGAAATTTAAGCTTAATTGATTGTTGTGCATAATTTTTCTGAAAGTATTGAATCTGATTATTGAAATTTATTATTGTTTATTCTAAATATTTTATTTACACACATCTCTGACCCATTGTAATGGAAGGTTATTTCATCTGTGAAACATGCTTCATCTGTGAAAATACAAAATTTTTATTAATTTTACTGTTTTGAATTTATATGCAATTTTAATCTTGTGATTTGTGTGATATCGTCTGAAACTTTTCACTCTACAAAACTTTTGATTATCTTTTGATAAACTTTTCGAATCTGGAAATTTGAAACTTTTCGTGATTTTTGAACTGTGAAAATTTTGGTGATTTGTTTTGAAATCTTCGAAAAACTTTTTGAGTGATGAGATGACTGCGTTTGATCAAGTTCATCTGTTTGAGGTTGTGATGGAACCTCTTCTGCAATAATTTTTAATATTTACAATAATTTTAAGAAATTTAATATCATGTGGTGATGAAAATTTTAATTTCAGATGTGCAGAATTTTGAATACCTGACATGAAAAACTGTTGTGAAGTGCATGAGTTGACACTTCTGACAACTTACCTGATTTTGAAAAAATTTTGAATATTTCTGTTTTTGAAAATTTATTTCATGTGTTTTTCTGTTCCTGCTTTACATATATTTTTTATTTGATCTGCATTTCAATGTTTACAATTTTACAAGTCCACTTCCCTACTGGTACAATGAGTACAGTAGTTTCGTCAGTCACCATTGTCCCTTGAGTTCAATGTTGCAAATGTTTTTTCTTTTTTGAGTGAATTGCAGGTGTTTACACAAACAAGCTACACCCTGTGTTTCGAGAGGGATGTGAATGAAGCATTTTAAAATCCCGGCTTTTTGCTGCACCTGGTCGAGGCTGGACAGATCTCGCCGTTGTTTCCAGAGCGGAGGCGAGAAGCGTATCATCTGGAACCCCTGTGTGTCGGAGGAGTGATGTCGTGATGGAGGACTCATCGCTTCGGAGTTGGGTTTCTCATCTTTGCTGAATTGACAAGTGCTTTGGACCGTGGCTGTCCTGCTTTCGTCTGGATGCACCGGAAGCCCTGCACGCGGGATATTTTTTTTTCTCATTTTCATACACACCCATTTTATTATGATGGCAACCCGTATAGTTCCCCGCTGATTTTACTCTTTCTGGAAACATATTTTTCTGTACAGTTACACAGCAGGAATCTTTAGTGTATTTTACAGGTGTATTTTTTTTATTTGAAGAATTTGAGAAAGTTTGATAAGAGCATATTTTGTGTATTTCAGTGTATTTGCATATGTTTTAACTGTGTGTTTTTTTTTTGAAAGGATCCTATAGCAGTTTTTGGACAGCATTGTGTCCTCTCTTTTGGCCATGTTTTGATGTTTTGACTCTTGGACAACGGGGAACTTGATCAAGTCTCTGGACTCCTTGAGTGTGTGGTAGTGTAGACGTACGTACATTGCTCACCCTCAAAATTTTTGTGCAAAATTGCCTGCGGCAGTTGCTGCTTCAGCGATCGCCCTGCTGGAGGTGATGCTTCTACAGGATTCTCTTGGAGAAAATTTTCCTGCCCTGCGGTTGCAAAATTTTTTGCCGGGGGGGGGAAGATATTTGTGGCATCGAAATCTGCGATGCATATTTTTGTTTAAATGCTCCTTTTTCATGTCATGTAAATGTAGAAGCTCTCAGACGATTTCTGGGGAAATAGAGCAAATTGTGGAGTGTGTGCGACCTTGAAAAGGCTCGCCTGCCAGTCAGCGGAGAGAGAAAGCAAAGCCGTTGAGTGTTAATTTTATTTTGTTGATTATTTCCAATGCTCGGTTTTGTACGTGTGATATGTATATGTTGTTGTGACGTCAGCGAGGTAAATGTAGAGGGACGCGCTTGGATGAAATACAGAGCTTACCATGGACGAGAGGGCTGTCGGTCGCATATAGATTTTGTTATAGTTTAATAATGAAACTATTTTAAATTTATAAAATTAACTTGTGTAATATTGCTCTCAGTATGGTATCCGACCGACAGAGCCCCTCCGAACCGAAATCTGGGTTCGTATACTATTTTCCTTTAATTGGGAGATTGTAAAATTGAATTGCTGGTTGTAAGTCTATGGAATTTTTAAATGTAAAAGCCAGCTTAAAAGTAATAGATCTGTATCAATCTCCCCTGGTATATTATATTGTTGAAAAGGTTATTTAATTATGGTAATATCTATACTAAAAGATTTTCAAGCTAGATATATTGTTCTGAAACAAATGTTAGAAACCTAACTCATGAATGAAGGAGTTATAATTGCCATTTTTGGAAAATTGATTTTAAATTACGAATAATGTCTTATCTGTGCTTCATAAAGAAAATTAAAGAATGTTCCTTTACTATAATGAAATATATAGAGTCTTCTTTTCACGTGCTATTTTACGTGTCATTTATTACTTCCAGCCATTGAGTTGTAGTTTCGCTTCTCACCAGGGAGACGGATCTGAACTCTGGAGTTTAGTACTTACCACTATTACGTTATTGTGTTATACATGTTTTATATCAACTAACTTATACATTTGAATGTGAAAGCAGAAAACGCTTTTACACTGTGGAGGAAGTGAGAATAGCTCATGAAGACATAAATCAGAGGATAGCAATTGATAAAGCCGCCAAAGAGGCAAGAGAAGCAAAACAAAGATTAGAAAAAAAGGTTCAGGAATGGCAGAAAACTAAACGCGCCCGAGAAGAGCTCGCGCAAACACAGCAGTTAGACAAATCGGCTGAAAAAAACAAAAGACTACCGAGGTCCAAAAGGATACTCACAAAACAGATCAAACCGCGGTTGAGGCTGAGGAAATTGTAGCTGAGACTGAGGAAATGGAAGCTGAGACTGAACTTGCTGATAAATCCAATGATGAAAAGATGGATGAAATCCTCAACCTCGTCAGAGGATTTATCAGTATGTTCAACCTAGACGATATAAAACATCTGTTGATGCAGCTCGCTGAGTTAATTAAAAAAAAGAGCGATCCAATGCAAATGGTCTTTGAGGCTTTTAAATTAATCGCGGAATTTAATAAAAACAGTGAGAAACAAACCCGCCATGAATAGGTCCCAAAAAGAAAGTTTTAAAATAATATTTTGGAATGCGAACGGCATATCTCCAAGAATAAATGAACTTAGGAGCTACGTAAATGAAAATGATGTAGATGCCCTGCTAATCCAGGAAACTAAAGTTAGAGAACACAAAAAACTAAATATAGCAAACTATAATAGCTATCATACCCTTAGCTCAAATATAACTGCTAGAAATCCCCATGGAGGAACAGCAATATATATTAAAAGTAATATTCCCCACGAGGAAATAAACAACATAAATCTTTAAGGTATAGAAAATACTAGTATAAAAATTAAAATAAATAATGTAAACCCATTTATCCTAACTTCAATATATGTCAAAAACATGAGTGGTATAAATGTAGCTGCGCAGCTGGAACTGCTTTTCTCGCGATATCCAAACACAATACTCGCGGGCGACTTCAATGCACACCACCGAGCGTGGGGCAGCAGGAGAGCCAACACACGCGGTACACAGATACATAGATTGCTAAACACAACAAACACTGACATCATTGCACCGTCGAGACCAACCTGCTTCTCAGGTGCCAATGGCTCATTCATAGACTTTGTCCTAACGAGAAACATAGAATACGCTCACACAATTGATACCCTGGATGAATTCGACTCGGATCATCTACCGGTACTGGTGACATTCGATTTGAACACTCCCCTTCCAGCCTCTCTGGGACAAGAGAGGGTGAACTGGAACGTATTCAAAAGAGCACTTTTCGAGCCGCATTTAGCAGTACCCAACATTATGAGCACGGCGGATATTGACTCTGCCACGCACACACTCACAACAGAAATCAGGAGAGCTATTGCATCTGCCACAACACATCGTGAGTCACCAAAAATGCCCACACTTTCCCACCATGTCAAACAATTAGTTAGGCAAAGGAACAGAATGCGTAAGACATGACAGGCTAATAGAGACCCTACCCTCAAAAGGGAGCTTAACAGACTCACGTGGAAAGTCAGGGATAAAATTGTCGCAGAAAAGCAGCAACAGTATAAAGAGTTAATTGAATCCCTTAGCTCGGAAGACGTATCGCCCTGGCAATTCGCTAAAAGACTCAGAAAACCTCAAATTAAACTCCCGTCACTAATAGATGGCGCTAATATTGCGTACTCAGACGAAGAAAAGGCAGAGGCGCTTGCTAGGCATTACGAAAAGCAATTTGAACCAAACCACGATCTAATGTGTCAGGACACCCTAAGAATGGTTAGGCAAACTCTAAACAATTTCAGGAACTCCCCGGTCACGGCTGAGATTAACCCAGCCACCCCGCAAGAAATAGTAGAGATTATCAAAAACCTTAAAAACCGTAAAAGCCCAGGGCACGACAAAATCAGGAATATCGCGGTAAAAAACCTACCCTTAAATATAATATTTTACTTGACCATCTTAATAAATAAAATACTAGAACTAAATTATTTCCCCAAAGAATGGAAGGAAGCGATAATTATAGCGATCCATAAACCTGGTGAGGATGCCTCAATTCCAGCCAACTACAGACCAATCAGTTTGTTGCCGACACTTAGTAAAATTACTGAGAAAATAATTCTTAAGAGACTGAACACGCACCTTAGTGAGAATGACATTATCATTCAGGAGCAGTTTGGATTTCGGCCAAAACACTCCACCACTCATCAATTGCTGAGAGTGGTAGAGTACATTTCTTCTGGTTTTAATAATAAGACACCCACAGCTGCGATTTTTCTTAACATCCAAAAAGCCTTTGATAAAGTGTGGCACTGTGGATTAGCTTACAAATTGATCACTCTAAAAGTCCCTGACGCACTTGTCAAACTTTTAATTTCATATCTAAATAACAGACACTTTCAAGTCAGAGTAAAAAATAACTTATCTACACCCAAACTCATTAAAAGTAGTGTACCGCAAGGATCCATCCTGGGCCCGACACTCTTTAACATATATCTAAATGACATTCCCAGGACCCCAGACACGGAGCTGGCACTCTATGCAGACGACAGCGCGATACTTGCAAAACACCCTTACGTCTCAGTAATGCACAGACAGCTACAACAACACTTAGACATACTCCAAACATGGCTGGAAAAATGGCGAATAAAATTAAATCCCAATAAATGTCATTGGATTTATTTCTCAAGAAAACGTAAACCTCCGCCTCCTCTGTACATAAACAACCATGCCCTAAAAGCGGAAAAATCTACTAAATACCTAGGTGTAACGATAGACTCCCACCTAACTTGGAAACTGCACGTAACGAACATAATCAAAAAAGCGTATATAACCATAGGAGCCTTATACCCAATGATAGGAAACGGAAATCTAAGTTATCAAAATAAACTCCTAATTTATAAATCGGTCATCTGCCCGGGAATGCTGTATGCAGCACCCGTATGGGGATATGCCTGTAAAACTACCATAGACTTATTAGAGACAAGACAAAACAAAACCCTAAGGATTATAAGGAAAGCCCCTAGATACTTAAGAAACTCGGTAATTAGGAAAGACTTCAAAATAAAAACTGTTAGAGCCCAAATCAAAAAGCTAGCGCTTAAATTCTACAAAAATCTGCCATCTGTCCCAAATGAACTATTATTTAATCTGCATGACTATGATCATCGCAAGGCTAAATCTCGTAAGAGACCCCGCTCGGTACTTAACTTTGATATTCGGTACTAGGAACGTCCCACCTTAATCAGTTGATATTAACGAAAACTCGCGATCTTTGGTTTTCTACAAAATGTTTAAAATCCTAAACTGCTAAAATGCTAGGTTACCCTCAGATCTGCATCAACCCCCCAAACTGCTTAAACTCTTAATGTGCAACAAATTGCCACACTAGGAGCTAGGACAAATAATAAAAACAGTAAATCAAAAACCTCGAACCTCCAACTATGGACCAATGAAATAATGTCACAGTATGAAGATAAGAACCACACCTAGAGATTGGAGATTAAAGACGCTTCGCGCCTGGTGCTCTGTTCTGGACGAAACTCTATGAAGATATATGAGAAGCGAAGTGACGTTTGGGTTCTACGTCACAATGGCTCACCCCAAGTATGGATGGGACAGAGGCGAAGCCTTAGAAATTAGTCATTTCTATACTCTCTTTCAATATATGCTTCAGGTATACATGAGTTGCACCGACGTCACATTTCCCCCAGCAACGGTTGCTGTCGCCATACTCTATGTAGACTCCGTTCTATCAGAAAAGCCCCAAGATACTTGAAAAACTTTGTAATACATCGCGATTTCAAAATTAAAACTATTAAGCAAGAGTTGCGAAAACTCTCTAACAATTTCTATGATAACCTCGCTAGGATCCCCAACGAACTGATCTATAATATGACCGACTACGACTTCCGTGAATTTCCAAAAAGACCCAGAGCTATCCTAAATCCCGATTTAGACGTCCCATGCTTATTCCTGACTGAATCTCTTCTGCATCCCAGTAGGGGATATTCCCCTGTTTCCCCACCCACCTTATCTTCAAAACTCTACAATAAAATCACTGTTTACAGCATTCTTTGTTTACTACTAACTTGTTTCTTCATCATTATTGGCAAAGCTATCTGACTATTCTAGGTGGCCTTGTTATTGGCCCCTATTGAAGGACTAGGCTCAGTGGAAGACTGTGACCCACATATATGTTACCTGACTAAGGATACGGAGCTCTGCTCCAGGCGCCCTGCTATCGACAAATTACTGGTTGGCTGCCATTACCATTCCTGTCAATGTTAAAGTGTCAGATACCGATTTTTTTTTATCTTGACACTGTCAAGATTTCACTGAAATTATACTTCACACCACAACGTTGCTTTTAGAAAGCCAATAAAGGTACCGAGAAAAATTACTTCATAAGGATTTGTCTGGCGATCCGTATATTATCCATCACTTCTGGATCGCGTGTACTGATACAACAAAACCAATGGATACTATCGGCATGCATTGCTTCTATTCCAAGTCCAGATACAATACAAGAAGTCAAGATACATTTTATGTCTATTTATTTACTTTATTTTAATGCAATAATTTGTTTTAAAATAAATTTTGGAAATATAAGTACCTTTGACCAAGAGAAATTATGTGATTTCACTCGAGCTATTAAATTGATTTAAATTTCTTTTCATTTGCCAGATCTAGATGGTATCTTACTTAGACAGACAGGACTTTTAATATGCTGCCTATGTTTTGATATTATTTAGAGTTGAACGAACAAAAAATAGACCATTTTTTAAGCTTTTGTTTGTTTTCTTTGCAATACACAGAATACTATATATATATATATGTTACATATATACTGTGTATGTTTGATGCTGTTTTCCATTAATCTTCCTTTGAAACGTCGAAATAAATCATTTGTGTCTAACACTTTGCTGGCAGGTTGTGAGTATATTCACATTTGCATGGCCACATGTTGCTGACCAGTCGCCTTGTTTTTATGTCACTATATTTAAAATATATTGTTACTTGAGGGGGATCCCAGAGTATGTGGAGTATACTTTTCCAAAGGAAAGTGCAGCAAAACTCGATATGTTTGTAAAACTTGTGTATCATTGGACGTAGGTAAATGCTTTACAGTATACCATGCCCGAAAAAAATATTAAATATATGTAGTAAGTTTCATTTCAATGCATGCTGTGTAAATAAAGTTTATTGAAGTTAGATGTTTTGATTTTACTTGCGGGGAGTGGGGGTTGAATCCCAGAGTGTGTGTAAATAAAGTTTATTAAAGCTTATTTAGATGTTTTGATGTTACTTGGGGAGGGGGGGGGGAATCCCAGAGTATGTGTAAAAAGTTTATTGAAGCTTATTTAGATCGTTTGATGCTACTGTGGGGGGGGGGGAATTCCCAGAGTATGTGGAGTATGCTCTTCCAAAGGAAAGTGCAGCAAAACTCGATATGTTTGTAAAACTTGTTGTGTATCATTGCACGTAGGTAAATGCTTTACAGTATACCATGCTCAAAAAAATTATTAAATATATGTAGTAAGTTTCATTTCACACACAATGCATGTTCTGTAAATAAAGTTTATTGAAGTTAGATGTTTTGATTTTACTTGCGGGGGGGGGGGGGAATCCCAGAGTATTTGTAAATAAAGTTTATTAAAGCTTATTTAGATGTTTTGATGTTACTTGAGGAGGGGGGAGAATCCCAGCGTATGTGTAAATAAAGTTTATTGAAGCTTATTTATTTAAATGTTTTGATTTTGTTTTCAACTGACGAAACATAGCCCACTACACGGAATAGCTTTGACTTGAAATAGTCAGTCAGCAATATGTTAAAACTTATTTTTGATCTCTACAAGATCTCGTCTAATATTCTCTGTAAAAATACAAACCATATAACATGTAGTATGCTACAGACGATAGATGTGCTGGATGCATTTTTATTTCATTTAATCGTGAATTGTTTATGCATAAAGTTTTTGTAATATGTCGCCTCTAATTAGAATCATTTGTCGAGATGTAAAACAGAACAATAATTTTTAAAAGTTTTGCCATATGTAAAAAGTAACATAACTTGAAAATTACATTTTTTGAAAAAATAATTGTGAGTAAACAAAACATTGTACAATACTTAACAGATCAATCCATTACCACAACAATACCATTGATGCACTTTGAAAGATAAAACATTTAACGTCTGGAAGTACTTTGTAGTAATCTGTACAGAAAAATGACATTTTGATGTCTCATAGCGGTAGCACAGTTGAAAGTACGGTAAAAAAAACTACCATCGTTGGAAGTCACCTAAAGCAATTAATTTATCTTTTGTCATTATTATGTATATGCGATTATATTATATGCAGATTCCACAATTTGCTTTAAATTTAAATTTCATTTTATTTACCAGATTTAGATGGTATCTTGCTTAGACATGATATTTTATATGCTGCCATGTTTCGATAATAGAATGTCTATTTCCAAGAATAAATAGATTATTTTTTTTCTGGAAGCTTTTTGTTTGCTTTCTTTGCAATATGTAGTTTACTATATTCACATATGTTACATATACTGTCTATGTTTGATGCTGTTTTCGAATTTGTGTGTGTTGTTGTTGTTGAGACCCAGACCGTCCGACATACCAGAAAGGTGTAAGGTAACTGTATGGAAGGCCGGGAAGTGCCACCCAATTTAGACCGGAACCCAGTGGGGGAGGCATCCACAGGGACCGTACCCTCCTTCCCCTACCACCAACCTCTCGGAAGGACTTACGGACCCACATGTTTAACGTGATCGTACTCCGCATGAACACGGCGGCATTTGTGGCAGCGTGCAAATCTAGCGCGCAAACCACGGGGATACCGCACCCGAGATGGCCAACAGCACGCGGCGTTCCGAGGTGGTCACCCACCAAGTACTAACCGCGCCCGATGCTGCTTCACTTCGGTGATCTAACGAGAACCGGTGTTTTCAGCACGGTACGGCCGTTGACCCCCAATTTGTGTGTGTGAAATGATGAATTAAATCATTTGTGTTAAAATCCTATTTTGATCTCTATAAGATTTCGCGTAATATTCAACGTAAAAATACAAATCAAATAACATGTGGTACGTCACAGATATGATGGATGCATTTTTTTCCATTTGACCATGACTTGTTTATGCATAAAGTTTTTGTAACATGTTGCAGCATTTTGTCCCTAATTGGAATCATTTGGAGATTTAAGAAAAAACAATCATTTATGAAAGTGTGACCATATGCAGAAAATAACTTTATACATTTTTTTTCATTCGACCAAACAATTGAAAATATATGAAATTTCAATGTATTATATAAAAATAATGGAAAACATGATCATATATCACTATAAAGGTGTAATGTAATTTCTAAAATTGTTTATTTACTTTTTATTATTCAACATGGTTTTTTTGGTATGTATTTTAAATGAAATCAACTTTTTGGGAATAAGTTCAAAACAACATCCAGGGATGAGTAGCTTAGTTATGAAACTGTTCAACATCAAACAGGTCATATGTCCATAATTTTATTATAAATAAATTAATATTTACTCATTCAAAACAATTATTTATGTATCATACCTAGTCTTAATTTCAACCATAATATGACGCACATGGGATATTTTAATGAGATTTTTTCCCCCATATTTAATTTTGAGCTTAAAATATGGTTACAATGGATAATTTCTTCAGATTTGTCCTATTTCACTATTTTATAGTGGTGTTTAAAGTGCGTACTATTTTGTAGTGGTGTTTTATACTTTGCTTAGTGTAATTTCTTACTTGATATCTTAGTGAAATGAAAATAAAAGGAATTAACCAATACTTCAAGTTGATTTTTAGAAAGTAAAATTCAACAGATAATCATTAAAGTTAAAAATACAGAAGACATTTTTAATTATAAAATTATAAACTGGTATATCAAGTTTAAGTTTTTATCTTATATTGTGAAAATGTGCTGTTATTTTTAAATATCATGCATTCTTTAAAGTTTTAGAATATTACTTTGAATTAAAATGATTGGTTAGGTTTTGTACACATAGAATATGCAGAAAACCTGATATTTTTTACTATGTAGAATACATCAGTAGAAAACCACGTTTATACGTCAAATGTAGAATACATATTCTATGTGCCCAACTCAGATGCATACATACAATTGTAAGTATGCATCCCTTATTAAAAATTATTTTCATATGTATAAGAGAAATTTAATTTTGTTTATTCTTTCCTTTAAAAGGAATCAGAGTAAATGTTAATTACATTGTAATATATGAACAACTGCTCATGCATTTATTGCATGTTTTCAACCATTTTAAATATATAATTTATAATAGATTTTATGTATAATTATAAAATGGTTAGGCAATCTACATTTCTTATTTCACCTTTATCCTCATAAATGTATTCAATATTTCATTTGATGGCAGTATTTTTATATTGTCGTAGAACCTAAATTCATCACAGAATCTCAACCATGCTCTTAAATACAGAACAATAAAAAATATTGTTTCATCGATTGCAGTTACATTGCTGATAGCATTTTGAGAAACTAGTATCTTATCTTTAAACTAAGAAAGAATATTTTAATTTTTGGCGACTAATTCCTCTTCTAACACAGAACTTGCTAAATCAATAATTGCTGTAAAAACTAATTGCTATATTTAATGACCGCTAACTTTGAGCACCACAGCTCATTATTACTGAACTTACGTATCAACCCAGATGTATCGAACATATTTACAAAAATTTTGCACAGCTTCTGAGTTTAATTTTCTTTAAATCAGAAATCACAAGGTTGCTACAAAACAAAATAGTTTTGTGATAATAATTCAGAATCATATTGATTTTTCTCCAGATGTTGCTATGTGCCAGCTGCTTACACTTAAAATGTGTGTTTACTTTAAAAATTTAAATGTGATTCTTTATTTTTCAAAATGCAAATATTAAAACATGTTTGTTTACTTTTCAATATCTCATCTTGAAATGCCTCTTTACTCTTAAAAAGTGAGATGTTTGCTGTGCTGTTTATGCTAATTTTATGTGCTTAGTTTAGATTATGCTAATTTTATGCTTTCAGTTAGAATGTTTGTTCGGAACATCTACTGATTAAAAAATTAAATAAATTTTGTCTATCTTAACGAATAAATGAATGTATTCAGCAATGTTTATAACATGCAACGTCCATAGACTCTAACCGGGAAACCCATATTTGAACGTAATAACGAGTAATCCATCTTAAACAGGTGCCATCTTAACAAGAGTCCACTGTATATATATATTTTTTTTCTTTCATCAGCAAGTTTAATTGTGATTTAAGGATATTGGGGATTTTAAAATTTAAAAATCAGTGTACAACTTTTAATTAGAATGTTTTAAAACTCCTAACTTAAGTTTAGCGTAGAAATTTCAAAGCATATTTTAATGAAATATGATATACCATATTTTGTAATTTGATGGTTATGTGTTATAAAGTATGAATTTCAAAATATTATATATAATGATAGAATTTTTTTGTGTACAGATGTAGAGGATAAAAAAAATGATTTTTTTTTTACTTTCAATACTTTTTAGGTAAAATGAAAATATATACAATTTGATGGGTGCCAATTACAATACAAGAAAACACATTGGCGTTTCTTTCCTATTGGTCTGTCTACACAACCCACATTTCACACAAAAATAGCTTGTTACATGAATGTAAGAACAACTTTGTAATGTTTTTGGAAAATTTACCCATGTTGTACATATAAGCACATTTTGTACTATGTTGTAAATCTAAGTACATCCCATAATTCAATGCATTACAGCAGAGAGAGTTTTGAATTTATCCAATTAACTCCAAATTAAATGCACTGGGATAATTTATAGATTATTTAAAAAGAAAGTCATATTCAGTTTGATGTGAATGTGCTATACTCAAATTATGTATTTAAAGTCTAAATTATAGTCAATAAACATGTCTATATGCAAAGGAAAGCACGAGTAAATAATGTATATAGTATACACTTGTTAGGTAAAGAAACAGATGATGGTATTTTATTTCAGGTACTTGATATTATAAAAATGAAATATTTTATAAAAATCTGATGAAAAACACAAACATTATTATATACATTTTGTTATAGCGTTATGAAAATACTTTATAATGAAATTGAAGGTATACTTCAAAACTGTATAATATTCTTTACTAAAATTATACTAAAATTTATTCTAATTGTTTAGTTTGTTCCTGAAATATTGTGTCCACACACAAACATACATTGTTTGCACATGAGGTGCACCGTTTTAAGACTTTTTTGGAGGAGGGGGCAAAAGTTGTAATGTTCCAATGATGGAAATATGATTCAGCATGAAAAATTATATAAAAAACACAATAACTTGGATATCCTTATGGGGGGCAGCCCTGTTACACATACTGACATAATTTGGAATATGTTATGTATATAATCACAGAACCCATTTATAAAGAGCATCCCCAAAGTTTGGAAAACACTCGTATTGCAGATACCAGAATTCATGGACCAGTTTTTCACTTATTGTGCTCGTCAACATGGAATAGCTAATATCTGCTATGGCAGCAAAAAGCTTGTTATAAGCAATTTTTGTTAACTTCCATGAGAACTGACAATATAATAAGAGTAAAACTGGTCCATGGATTTCTGATATCTGTAATGGGAGTGTCTTTTAGATGTTATGTGTAGTTCAGTGATGCCAAAAGTGTGTAAATCAGAAGAAAAGTATGCAAATATTTGATTCTAGTCACAATACTTTCCTTATGTATTAAACTCAACGCTCAAACTTTTACATTCTTTGTACGATATATATTCAGTTATGAAAAGATGCTTGTATAAACAATTTTACACAACAATTATAAAAAATTTCCATATTACCTAATTTCTTTTTTTAAATACTAAATATGTATTCATCAGAAAATACATATACTTTTCTATTTTAATACATAGATTTATAAATATAGAAAAAAGCCATAGGATTATAAATGAACTTGATCGACTGCACTTTGCGGTACAAAATGCTCACTGGAAGCATTTTTTTCACTTTCCTTAGTTTTATAATCTATATGCAGGGCAAGAAATTTCAGTTCAGAGTTTACTCCCCAAGAGCTTTTCACTCACCAGTTTAATATAAATAACATTGAATAATCTGTTTGTCATTTCTTATTGAAGACAAAATTGCATTAAATAAAGATTAATATGCAGACTTTTTAGAAGTTATTGTGTGATTTGGTTTATTGCAGTTTGGAGACGTATTTTAAGAACAAATTTAAACAATTTTCGACCTACAATAGCTTTATGTGGTATATAAATAATTGTGCAAGAATATTCAATAGAGATATTCAATGGAAATATATACCCAAGAAAAAAACAAATAGATCACTTCTACAGAGTTAACTTACATTATACATAATTATGCATGTTTTCTCTTGCATACATTCATTAATAACTAATACAGCAACAGAACAGCCAACCTTTTTTATATATAAATGAGCCTGCTGCTACATTACTGTACAAGTTTACAACTCAATATATTACTAATAAAAGCCTTGCAACATGGGTGTTTTAAGTGCATGAAATAAACATAGCACAATTAATTAAACAAACTTTGATGGCACAGATATGATTACATAATGCAAGGGCAAATGTCAACAAAGTAATTTTAAATTCAACTTACCCAATTCCTTTAGCAAACATCCAAATGCACATATTGTGCATATATGTTTGTAGCAGCAGTATCAAATTTATTCTTTAAAACACATCTTTTTATCAATATTTGTGCTAAATAATCTTAAGAGAAGCTAAATTCTTTTTTTTAATTTTAATATGTTTTTAAAGATCTTTAAAAACAGACCATTTTAACTCTAGAGGTGATTTTTTAAAAATTTTGATCAAATTTTGATCACTAAATCAAAGATTTGGTTTCAATAATATTCATATAACTCATTTTTTAAGTTAAAAGGCATGAAATTTTAGAGTCTTAAAACTCTCTTGATTTTTGATTTTTAAAAAAATACGCATTTTTGAATGAATTTATGCATTTTTGAATGATTTTATACATTTTTGGTATCAAGAGGTTGTCCGGAATCATTGAATATGATAGGAATTTGTAGTATATGGGGCTGAATCTGGGTGTCCCAGAGTCATCCCCATATACTACTTATGATTTTGTTTCTTTACTGATTCTGGCCCCTCCGTTTTTTGGTGTTCTGATGGGGGACCCAACGACAAACTAATTTTTTCATATGCAGTTCTTCATGAATAAGTTTATGTATAGCTGCGGATCTAATGTTAAGTTCCTTCTGTATCATTTGGTAGGTACAGCGATTATCATCAATTAACATTTTTCGAATGGCTGACACATTATCTGGGACTATAGTTGACAAAGGTCTTCCTGTGTATTTTTTATCCAGGAGAGAATTTCGACCTCTTCTGAACTCTGTAAACCATCTGAATACAGTGGCAGGAGATGGAGCATCATTTCCATATGCTAATTGTAGCCGTTGAAGATATTCTTCTTGATTTAGCCCCTCTTTAAAATCATAGAAAATCATAGCTCGATAATTCTCTCTCGTCAACTCCATTTTCTTTTTTATTCAAAATTTATTTTACTATAGCTAAATTGCAATTGTTGTCACAGATTATCGTATGTGGACATAAAAGTGTTCAAATTTAAATATCAGACCAATAATTTTTTTCTAGCGCATATCGTCTGTCCCTGTCTCAAAAATTTTAGTGTAACCCTCGTATTTGGGATTGCTATCTTATTACTGCAGTAAATATTGAGGATGTGAAGGTTTAGGACTAGGATGTTGATTTCGTTTCTTGAAAGTCTGTGTGGGCTGAGTATTTCAGGTTGATGATTTTAGCGTTTAGGTTTTACTTTACAGCAATGAGAAGATCACCTTCTCTGGTTTGGGTAGGGAAATCGAAGCAAAAAATGAATTTGTCCCTACGGGTAAATATGTGATGTGTTTTTAGAAAGTTCTCTTGAAGGATGATGATATCCGTTTGGCTGAAGCTGTGGTTGTAGTTGAGATTCGGACGGCGCAGTCTGGAATCCCTATAGTTCCAGTGAAAATCATTTAGACTACACACAGTGAATAGAAAAGAAAAAGGAGCAAAAAACAACGAGTCAAGCAGAGGCGGAGCGGGCTATTAAGGAATCTATACAATTTTTATTCAGGAAGTCGTGAAGTTCATCGGAATTGTTTAATTTATTTTCTGGTCTCTTTTTCTTGTTGAATTTTGTACATGATTCTTTATTAGTTCCTTTAACATAATGATGTGGATTTTGAAAAATTTGGATTACCGTTATAATTGAGACCATGTTGGCTTCAAGGTGATTTGTGGTTTTTCGGATTCTTTTGCTTCCACATTTGGTGGATTTTGTTTTACTTATTCGGCTTCAAGGGGATCAACTTGAATAATTTCAAGGTTTATAAGTTCTTTGAAGTAGCCAGTTTTGAGCTTGCATGATTTGAATCATGGTTTCTATAATAGGTTGTAGAGTTTCCACAATAGCTGTTGAGATAGCCGAACTTTGAATAGAGTTGGTCAAGATAAGGATGTCTGCATATCTGCAGTCGGTCTTTATTTTTTCGGCATATAAGGAATTCAGTTGGTCTTTTGCTTCTCTGTATAATTCTTGCAGAAAAATGTCCATAGTTAGACTTTATCCTATCTAGTTTTTTCTCTTTTTATCCGTTCGGCATGACGAAAACGAATGGAAACAATTGGCTGAGTTGACAAAAATGCAGCTCCAAATCGTCTGCCATTTCATAGCTATATATCCTACAGTGACTATGAGGATCCATTGCAAGATGATCTTTCTTCTTGAAGCTTGTAGTTAACTAATAGAGAGCTTTCAGGAAAATCCGGTGAGGGAAGAATGAAACTGATGACGTGTTAGGGTTTTACAGATTGAGAATAAATAAAAATAACAATTTTTCCCCAGACTTTGCTTTTGTAGTACAAAGAGCTAGCTGGACAGCATCGTCGTCATTTCTATTAGTTTCCACATCTGACACATTAGTAAAAACAGATCCAAACATGGAGATCGGGAATGGAACAAAATAGGAAGATCGGAAATGGAGTAAAACATAGAGATCGAGATGACGTTCATGCATAGTAGTCAAGACAACAGAAGATCTAATAGATTTAATAGAAATGATGATGATGATGATGATGCTGTCCAGTTGGCTCTTTGAACTAAGGCAAAGCCTGAGGAAATATTGTTATTTTTATTTATTCTCAATCCATAAAATCCTAACAAGTCACCAGTTTCATTCTTTCCACACCGAATTTTCCTGAAAACTCTCTATTAGTCAACTGCAAGTTTCAATTACTTCTGAAGTGGAACTCTTCAACAAAGGGAGAATCAGGTCCTGTCTTGCCTCTGCGAAACTGAACTGGTCCGGAAAGCAGTCATAATCCTAATGGGGTTGCTTGTGATCCAAAGGGATATTCAGAGAAGCAGTCAAGTCATTATGACAGGGCAAAAAAAGTTTGTTGAGTCTTTAGACAAATAGCTACAGGTACCTAATTCGATCAAGAGTGTTCATTTCGAAAAATTATTTCTCTTAGAATCAAAGCAGCACATTCAAAGTGATCAATTAGCGGTTCTGTGTCAGTCTGTAGTTCCATGGCAGCAATTGGAAACAAATACTTCTGAGATAAGGCGCAAAGCATTGAGCAATGTCAAGCTTTGCTCTGGTTGTCAAAATATGGCGTTGCCACACTTAATATTTATAAAATGTTGGGCAGGATCCATTTGTAAAGGTGCCTAGAAACTTTAAGTCCAATTGCCTTTTTTAAAAGTAGATTTCTCCACACACGATCAATAGCTGACTCAAAATCGATAAAAACCGCCAAGATTTTTTCATGAAGACTAGAGTCATTAATTAACAATGAAAAAATGTAATGCTTGATTTCTTTCAATTAGTACTATTAATGTTCAACTTTCAACACAATTATCTCGAAATCACATTTTCTGCACTTGGCTTCTGAGGTCCGATAAGATCGAATCTTGCTTTTGCTAGAATCGTATCAAGACTGACTAAAAAGTCACTTTCGTCAAACTTGGATTTGTATAGCAATTTCAGTTGTAGGCAGAAAAATAATGAGATGGATATTTTCCATAGTCGAATTGTTCATAAACTGTTCGGTGCAATCACCAGGCTTGTTATGTTGTTTGGGGGTTACTAGAAAATCGATTTTTTTTATTGCCATCTTGTAATTCTATGATAATAAAATAAGATGTTTGTCTGCCTGTTCATCTGCTGGTCGACTGATCTAAGGCTACAGTTTGGTACAGTAATATTTCAGGTCAGGTCCGAAGGCACTATGGAGCGATTTTTAACACTTTCCAACATAGTTAAAAGTGTTTATGACTTTATTCATTCTGTCTGTCTGTCTGTCCATTCGCTCGATAACTGCCGCAAAAATGACTTTTATCGAAATGAAATTTCAGTATGTTGTTGAAACGGTCCTGGGAACATATGGGAATGTAAATGAATAATATAGCACCCAATTAGTTTTGGATTGAACCCGGGTTGAAAAGATGAAATACACTGAACTCTATGGGACCTAATTTTTCAAACATGTTTTAAGCGAAGTTAAAATTAACAAATTGCTTCGAAAATTTTAGGAAATATTCAAATTATTCCATAAAATGCATATGAAAAAACCCAGCAAAATATGTTCGATAGTTTTTTAAATAAAAATTAAAATAATAACTACATCCATATTACATGACCCACTTCAAAATAAAATATGGCATCCATCTTTTTTTTCTCAGTGTAAAAATCGTGATTTTTAAAGTTCTTTTACATTTATATTTAGTGTTGCAACCGTCCTAAAACTACTTTACTTTTTGCTTTTCTGTGCATCTATATTCTGAGACAACGCAATTACAATATTTTTGAGTTTATATGATCATCAAACTTTGATTATTTCTACAACGAAGCCTAATTTTAATGGATGCAGAATGTAAACAAGTGATTTTAAGATGAGTTGTATAAGAATTGCTGAATTTCTCCACGCAATATTATTTAGCTCTGGAGTCTGAAATAAAAGCGATATGAATAAAATATTCATCGCTTTTACGTAGAGAGCCAGACGATTTATATTTCGATGACGTCACTTGAATAAAGTTCATTTTTTCGATGAAGTTTTAAGTTTTCAAATATAATAAATTATTGTAGTACTGTGATAATTTCAAATATATCAGCGCTGAATGTATCGCATTTTACAGACGTTTAAAAAAATTGCATTTCAGTTGGAAAGTGTTTCATAATCAATGCTTTATGCATGATTTTTCTTTCTTGTTTAAATTTGAATTAATCCGATTTCTACCAATCGTGGACTTACCTTTCCGTCGTTTCATTTTTATGATGGAAGCCATTTAGTCAATGCACGTGTAATGGGCATATGAAACTATGCAGGAATGTATGCACTGAACACTTTTAAATGTATACTCACAATCGTGATCCAATTCCTCGATTCTCACAAAATATCTCAAGAAAGGCTCACGATTGCTCCCGAGTCACGGCAGTGCCATATTGTTTATGGCAAGTCAATCCATTTAACTACAATAAATACACATATTTTGTTTCTCAACGATTCATCTATTAAAAAAAATGTACAATATTTGAAGAACGGTGTATATACAGACATAACCTCGAAATCGGTTTGATTCGAGTTCAGGGATGCTCAAAACGTGTAAATCCTTCAAAAATTCAAACTCAAATTTTCGACCTCTTTATAGTACTTACTCTGTTGCAATACCTATGCATTATGCAAGGAAAATTGACTACGATTAAAAAGGGCTACGTGTGATTACGTGGTATATTAGGATCCTTCAGCAGGATACCTTAGACCTGAAAGTACAGTTCAGGTCCTGCGGGAACTTGCACAAGCCATTGTAATGCTTTTGGAAAGAGGATTTTGTTTTTTAGAAGTGTGTGTATGTGGGGGGGGGGGGGGGAGCTTTCAATACTTTTTTGCAGAAGCATTTATCAACATGAATATTTAACAAAATTTGTCGCCTATCCCGCCAAATTTATCGCCAAGCGTTATAGACATACAAACGGAGAGAATGACTTTTCTTATATATAAACGAGATCTAAGAGAATAATGTTAACAAATTTATCGTATGATATTACATATGGAGAATGAGCTTATTCGACGATACTCATTACTTTCAAATTTTATGTCATTTTTTAGATAAATTTGTTTGAAAAATGTGCAATATCTCGAGAACGGTTCAAACTAGAGTTCTAAAATTTGTGATATTCGTTTTTAAATGAAGAATTACGCAGCAACTAATTATATTTTAAAGTTGTTGAAGGCCCTTTTCTTTTATGATTTTTCAAAAATTCCTTCGAAAATTGGCAGGTCTTCCGAACATTCGATTGCGTTTGAAATCAATAAAGTTCCAATATTCATTGATTGTAATAATCGTACTTAATTTTCCCCCGAAACGCTCCATTTGTTTGTTAGATATTGTGCCCAGAGAGTCACAGACAGTCGTATGTGTGTGTGTACACACACACACACACACACTCACAGACATTACCTCAAAAACGTTGAATTCGAGGTCAGGGATGTCTGAAACGTGTTTGTTCTCTTGTCTAAAACTCGGACTCAAATTTTTGACCCCGCCACAATACCTTTCCCAGGAACAGTAAACACTTAATGTTCACCAACTTCCATTCCCTCATGGAAGGTAAAAATGAAAATTTCGTATTTTCTCCACGTTTTTAAGCACCTTTTCGTTTGATATCTCTCTCCATTTATTCAAAAGCACTTTATTTTTTGATCAGTTTCTCCCACCCCATTCTGTCTACTCCCACTTTTTCAGAAGTAAAAATTTTTCGAATTGTAAAAACTTATCATTATTGTATCAAAAATCCACATCTGAATGCCAAATTTCAAGTTTGTTGGTTGGACAGGTTAGAATTAAAAGGGGATGGCTATAGATACAAACAGCTCATGAGCTTTCGTTTTTTCAGCTGCGAAACCACAATTATCAATCCAGTTGATGTCAATGCCGTAGCCAAGGTAAGGTAGTGCAATCAAAGAAATTTAGAGGTTCCCCATGTTCTTTTCATTTATGTTCTTAAACCATAAGCTGGATTTCATTGTTCGATATGACACAATTGAATGGTTTGTCAAGACTCTTAACATCAACAAAACTAATCAATATTTTCACCACGTATCCTCTGAAATCGTTAGTGTATTCACAGGATACAAGGATGAATTCGAATTTCTGGATAATGAATGTTTTATTAAAAGCACCAGTAAGCGTAAATAGGAAAAATACACAGCTAGAAACTCTCTAGCAGACGTGCCAACTTTTCAAACAGAAAAAGCAGGAGACTATTTTGTTGCGAATATATTGTTTACTTATGTCACTTAATATTTGTTTGAAATTATATATATGTTTCTTATAAATAAAACATTAAAATACTGTACCTTAAGTACATTATGCTTTAAACTTATCTGAAAAAAAAATCATTAACTATCTTTTAAATTAAAATAGTGTCAGTAACAAATTATAAAAAAAAATAACTTGATAATTAATCCTTGATGTATTTATTAAATCTTAATGACCCCCCCCCCCCGAAAAAAATACTGCATTAAATATCAGGGGTAGTACTGGTAGAATATGAAAATTCTGGACATCAATTTTACAAAATTTCAGGATAATAAATTATAAAACAAAAAATTTACATAAAGGTTTTATCAGGTGAAAATTACTTTATAATGAAATCAAATATTTATATTTGGTAAAACACTGGTTTTCACTAAAGAGAGTAACAAATATTGATCTTTAATAAAAAACAAAATGTAGCAATGAATTATAATCCTGCCAAAATGGTTTCCTTTATATTTGCCCAAATCATTGTTTTAATACCAGTTTTTTGGAAAATATCTTTTCACAGAGTTCATACCCATTTTTAAAAATAAAAAAATTTGTATTATGCAAACATAATTAAAAAATTAACCTTAATAATTATCCATAATATGAAAATAAGCTAGTTTAGTCGATCTAATATGAAACATTTAAATGATGGAGATGGATGGAAAAAGATACTAACGTACTCTCGGCAATTCAAACGAAGTAACTAAATTGCGCAATCGCACTGTTTATGTGAAAATAATTAAGAAATTAACCGCAATAATTAATCAGAATATGAAGTAAGCTAGTTTAGTCAATCAAAAATGCAATATTTAGAAGATTGAGATGGATGGAAAAAGATACTATTGTACTCTCGGCGATTCATGAGAGCAAACTGAATTGCGCAATCGAACTGTTTACGCGAAATTAATGAAGAAAATAACGTTTTAGTGATTTATGCTGAATTAGACAACCTTTGAAAAAGTATATTTATTACTTTCATAAAAGAAGAGATCGCGATCTTAATTTACATTACACGCAGCCGTAAATCTCCGTTAATTTGATTGGCATTATCGTGCATTTTATTATGGATTTGCTGTGATCCCGGGAATGGTAGAAATCAATGCTAAAAAAGCAGAAAATCGGTGTTTCCGAGGAATTATACA
Source organism: Amaurobius ferox (assembly GCA_951213105.1). Classification (NCBI taxonomy): domain Eukaryota; kingdom Metazoa; phylum Arthropoda; class Arachnida; order Araneae; family Amaurobiidae; genus Amaurobius; species Amaurobius ferox. The sequence goes on along the minus strand of OX578137.1, from coordinate 76,325,777 downwards.
ATGTCTGGATAATTGACAAATTTCAAACAAAAAAAGCCGGAGAATTTCGTTAGTAATCCGGAGGCAGGAGAATTAATGAAAAATCCGGAGTCTCCGGCCAAAATCCGGAGAGTTGGCACGTTTTCTCTAACTATCGAACGAGATCACAAAATAACTGATAAACACAATGAAACAGCAACTAAATACCCAACTAATTCACAAAGCTTCTAAAAACACTGGCGTATCCCCAATTTCACTTCGACTCGTATTACATTAACTCACGTCAACTCACGTAACTCCGTCTAACTGAACGATGCACCCGCTTATATACTTTCTATGAAGATATCTCCAAACAACGTTGTAATTCTTAAAATTCTTACACAGACTTGAAAATTCGAGCAGTTTCCAAAACTAGCTAAGTTAGCGATATGTAGGTAAATTTGTTGGCTTGGTCAAGTGAGCTGAACTTTTAAATAAAAGCAATGGTTGTCTGTAAATTCTGCTTTGCTGCCTTTCCTCAGAGACAGGCAATGTGCCATGAAAGCATTTAGGATAGCAATATAAAACTCTTATTTGCTCCACAAAAATGTTAGTTCAGTATATGCAATTCAATGGATACAAATTTTGCCTGCCCTACATTTAACTACTCTAAACCCTAGGTGAGTCGTACGGTCTGGGGTCTTCGGATACAAATACTGGGCACGATTTCTGTAATGAAGACTAAAGTAATATGAAGTATCCTGAATGATTGTAAAAATAAGCAAAAACCATATTTATAAAAATAAAACTTTATTTGTACAAAAATATTTTGGCGGAGTTGATTTATCAGAAGTATTTCCCAAGGCGCAGAGTAATTTTGTCAAACAGCATCGATGCTTGATTTCCTTTCACTTAAGCATTTCGACTTGTAGCAGTTGTTGCTTCATTTAAATACACTGCCTGGTCAAAATACTAACACTTTATTGAATGTAATCTTGAGTCTGGCATTAAATGTATGTAAGTAAAAATGATGTTAGTGTTCACATTATTATTGCATTCTACGTATGTCGCAAGTGTAGGAAATCTAACGCAGATAGTTAAGAGAGGTAAAACTAGCGTTCTAACAGAATTAAAGACAAAAGTTGGTGCTCGACTGGTAAATGAAATGAATTTGCAACAAAACTGTGGACATCATTGGTTAATCGAATATTGTACGTATGTACGACATAGAAAATATGCGACTAAGTATATATGACCATATATATACCTTAGTACCTTATATATGACTTGGATATTATGTTCATATAGGAATGATTGTGTGTGGCCAAAAATACGAAAGAGAAATATATATATCACTTAGTTAAGGTTGTTTCTGACTATATAGACAAAGTAGGCAAATGTTGGGAATTTGAATGGCTCTGGGGCATATCTTCCATGCTCAATACACCTTTCTTTTGCTACCTAAGTTTTATGGGAGCCTTAGAATTTAATTTTGTTTAGGGGTCCCGCAAGGGTTAAGGCGGCCCTAGATTTAACTCCTAGAAATCAGGAAGTTAACGTTTTTCAAGTTGTGGGAAATGTTTAGAAGGATGTTTGCTTCACTAATTTCTACAAGAACTATGTGGCGATAACGAAATATTGGGTTTCCAAATTGCGATATAACACCTTAGATATGCACTTGTGATATTTGACCAGGGAGTATTCATGATGTTAACTTCCTGTTTGCGTATAATTAAAACAAAGTCCTAAATATGTGACTAGATCACTTTTCTTCGTAAGTACACCATTAGAATGGCAACCACAAGACCGACAAAGACAACCATTGCGAGAGCCATGATGCCCATGCATCTCGCTCGTCTTCTTCGTCTATGCAGAAGGTGCTTCTTCATGAAGAAGTCCCATTCTTCTATTTCCCACGGAGTCATGAAGCGATAAGCTTCTTCCTGCGAAAATAATAAAAATATTAAATGGGTAAGAATAACTTTCTTTGACCAATTAAATGCACTTCAAAAATGTAAAGTATCATATAAGAACATAATATCACAATTCATTTAATATAAGGTAAAGAGTTGCATTAACTCATGCAGTTGAGCAGTTAGCAGTGTGAGACGCAGAAATGTTATATACAAGCATTATGTATGAGCATTTTGTGCAGTATAAAAACGTTTTTTTAATCAATGAAGATAGCATTCTAACTTGTAAAAAAGAAGTGCAATTTGAACCTGTTATTTTCATAACGAATCAAAACAATTGTACAAACAAGCTTTATTAAAAGTCTCCCTAATAATACAATGAGAAATTAAACAATTGACAGTTTTGCCATGAAGTTCATCATGTTGCATGGTTCTGTGTTTAATCTCAAAGTTACTATTATCTCACCATCCGGTATGACTCCCGGCCATCCAAATAGTTGCTCAAGTCCTCGGACGAGTCAGACGGTCTAGGTCTTCAACCATCCGGTATGATGACACATTGGTAAACGTAAAACTGTTCATTGCCGATGAACGTAAAATGTTGTTGATGCTCGTTGTGTTTTGGTGATAGACGTTGCTTATTGTTAATAACATATCTAAATAATTGCAAAACTAATACGAAATGAAACTTCTATTACTAACAAAATAAATTTCACGTAAAGTGTACGTATAACTGCGAGGTGGATCTATAACTGCGATAGACAATACTTTTAGTTTATGATAAAATTACACATTCCTGTTTGGTTTGGAAATATATTGTTTTGAAATACGTCTTAGAAAGATTCATGGTAAGATAGCTAAGATTCAATGTAAAAAAAATACTTTTCAGTTCTTATTCACAATTCCATTATTACCGACAGCAAAAAGATAATTGTTCTTTTGTACAGTAACAATATGATATGTCCTTTTCTCCCTTACTAACTGCTCAAATGCATGAATATAATACTTTATAAATCTAGGACAGTCAGTTTATTTTGCAAGCGCTCGATGAAAATTTATTTAATCAGTGTGCGGAGATTAGGGGTTTTGGGTAGCGATTTAAAATGAACACCCTCTTTATTCTATAACATACAGATTGTTCATTAAACTTTTCTACTTAAAATGCCTAATCTTTTTTCTACATCGTCCTAAACTCGTCTACTTAAGTTGCTTGATATTTTTAAAAAGCGTACGAGTTTAAAATTTATTACGTATTAATAATAGACATATTTTATTAAGCAATTTAAGTAAAAATGTTTAAGTTCACTAGATGTATAAGCATAAATTTTATTCTTTCAAAATTTCATGAATATAGATGCTATGGAATTTCCGTAAAGTGTATCAACGCAAGAAAAAGCACATTTTGAGGAAAGTATCCGAACGGTCTTTAGAATGGACATATCCTTTGTTGTTTACATCTTTGTTGTTTACATAAGATTAAAACTTTTACTTTTCATGTAATGAAAGGTACATCAATTACATATTGTTTTGTAAGCAGTAGAACTTATTTTAATCTTTGAACTATTAAACGAAAAATCGATTTTTTTACTGTTTTTCACGTTTTGATCTCCTTAAAATATCTATTGAAATTTATATATTTTACCGTGTGACCTACATTAAATTGAAACATATCCCAATTTAACGATACTGATGTTTTATCCACAGTTTTCAACACTTTCATATTATTTTGTCTTCCTCAATATATTTCAACTGAATTTTAACTTTGAGAACTTATTTTAAACTTTCTCCTTTTCGAATTTCTCTTAAATGTCATTTATAAATTAACAAGTAGACACTAAAAGTAAATACTACATGAAGCAATGAAAGTAAAACTCGTATAATTATTCTTTATTAAAGTATGAAACAAGTAAGGAAATAAGTATTGAGCTGAAGCAGACAATATAAATATTTAATAAGGATCAAATTTCATAAAAAAGGGCTTACAGAAGTTTTCGATTTTTTATCTTTAATTCCATCAGGATGTTTCAGAACAGAATCATTGTCTTTTGTCTTTGAAGACAGTTGACTGCTTTTATCATCTTCTGCTTCATCTTGTTTAGTATCTGCAGTAGGCGCTGGTGTTGTAGAAGTTCGTTCTGAAGGAGAAGCTTCTTGTATTGTTTCTGAACGAAACTGTACACGCCTCCCTAATAAGTTATGTCGAGAAGTTCGACAAGTGCACATTTCCTGTAAAACACATAATTGAGAAATTGGAATAAATAAATAAAATATAAAGAGATAATACCGGCTTTTATTGTAAATCTCGGTATTTAAGAAGATAGTAAAATTGCTGTATTGTCAATATATGATTAATGTAACGTTTTTTAACATTTATAAGAAGTTTAAAGGTAAAAAAAGTGTGTATAATTTTCTCATTTCACGATAAAATCTGCTTGATCAGATTATAGATTCTTGTATCAAGAACAATTTATAAACTGATTGATATTAAATAATTAAATAATTAATATTAAATAATTAATTTGTTGTTCGAGTAAATCTTAAATAATAAAAGGCAATGTCTGTGTGTCTGTGTGTCTGTGTGTCTTATACACTATACGTTTCGCGACCGCGCGTCGGAGAGCTACGAAATTTGGCAATCGGAGACCCGGGGGGGGGGGGGGGAGGGAAGGGGACACGTGAAAACCGATTTTTAAAATTTTAATTATTTTTTTTGTTATTTAATGTTTTATGCGATTTCGACCGTTTTTTGCCATTTTTGCCCTTTTTTTCCCACGATGCGGACATCGTAGGAAAAAACAAATCACACCATCGGAAAGAGCTGACAATTGCGAGTAAAAATATATCAATTTCAAATCTGAATTTCGATTTCTAATATTTTTTAAAGATTTTAAAACAAAAGTCACTTTTTGCTCAAGAAAAGTATTTTTGGTTTTTAAATTCTCGCATAGTAAAAAGTACTCATAATTTCGACTAATAATTTACATTTTTAGAAAGGTCAAACATCTGGCATTCTTACAAGTCCAATCTGGTCAGGAAATATTCCGTATTGCCCACAGGATCGGGATTTTAAAAGTTTCCGAATTTCAATTTCTCGGCGTTCTGCTCGGCGTGCCGCTTCTTAACCGGCGTTTCTCCCCCGCAGAAGAAGGGAAGGTGGAGGGTGGGGACGTCAAGGTGGAGGTGACGTCACGGTTCTGAATAGAGCTCCTTTACTCCATATAAATTATTATATTTATATTTTAAATGATGGAACGATATGGATTTTTTAAATGTATATTTTAACTTTTGGATATTTTAAATGGATATTTTAATTTTATGGATATTTTAAATGATGGAACAATGAAACAATGGAATGAGGATGATGGAATTAAGCATATGGTCTTTTTAAATTGCAAATTAGAGCGCGGGAAGTTAGCGGTAGGCCCGGTTTCGATTCCCGCCACTGCCAAAACTGCCGCCGTGTTTACGTGGAATACGATCACGTTAAATATGTGGGTCCGTAAGTCCTTCCGAGAGGTTGCTGGTAGGGGAAGGAGGATACGGCCACTGTGGATGCCTCCCCCACTGGGTTCCCGTCTAAATTGGATGAATATATAGAAAGTTATAGAGATTGTCGCGGAGGGCGCGGCAGCCCAGTGGTTAGCGCGCGGGAATTGCACTCAGTAGGCCCGGGTTCGATTCCCGCCACTGCCAAAACTTACGCCACGTTCACGCAGAGTACGATCACGTTAAACATGTGGGTTCGTGAGTCCTTCCGAGAGGTTGGTGGTAGGGGAAGGAGGGTACGGTCTAAATTGGGTGAATAAAAAGAAAGTTATGGAGATTGTCGCGGAGGGCGAAGTAGCCCAGTGGTTAGCGCGCGGAAATTGCATGCGGTAGGCCCGGGTTCGATTTCCGCCACTGACACGGAGTCCGATCACGTTAAACATATGGGTCCGTATGTTTTTCCGAGAGGTTGGTGGTAGGGGAAGGAGGGTACGTTCCCTGTGGATGCCTCCCCCACTGGGTTCCGGTCTAAATTGGGTGGCACATCCTGGCCGTCCAACCAGTTACCTTACACCTTTCTGGTAGGTCGCGCCAACGAGTTTGCCACGGTTGGAATTTGCCACGATCAGCATTTTCAAGGGTTGCGAACAGGCTGGTCGCCAAAAGCGGCTAGTATTAAATAATTAATTTATTGTTCGAGTAAATATTAAATAATTTATTGTTCGAGTAAATATTAAATAATTAATTTATTGTTTTTTTTAAAACAAATATATGTATTTTGAACTTTTAAAAGTAGATATTTATATACAATAATTAATTCACCTGAATTGGAGGCATGCCTCGCAAAGATGCTCTTCCATAAGCATATTCTTTTACGTAAAGCGTCCAGCATTTATCGCAAGAACATAATGACGAACCATAGAAGCTACTTTCATCAGATACGGAACGTCGCAAGTGGTGCGGTCGATGGAAATGGTTTTCATCAAGAAATCTGTGCCGCTTCGAATGTCGTGATCTTGTTGATGGTGTATTAGACCTAACCGTACCTCTCCTGCTTCGAAGTTTTCTAAGAAGTTCTTTTTCTTCCCAAGACAGATCGGACGTCCAACTATCAGAATGCTTGCCTCGATGCCCGTGTCGAATACCAGTTAAACCATCATAGTAATCATCATATTGGTTTCTTTTCATGGATACACCGTCATCATGGGTGCGTTTACAGTTTTTACAGATCTTTTTATTGATTGGCTTTAATTTCTTTTCCTTTCGGGTTTTCTTGGGAGGATTTGAAACTGCATTTGCCTCTTCGGGTGGATTACTAGGAGAAGCCTCTTGAGTGGTTTCTGAAGATATCTGGTCCCCGCGGGTAATTCCACTATCTTCAGAATGAGATTTCATATTTTCATTTTCCGTCGTTAAATTTGTTTCAGTAGTTGCTTTTGATATACTTGATGTTTGCTTTTGATCTGAAGGTTTATACGTAGCATTGAGGGCATCGTTATTTTTATTATTTGATACACTTGTACTAGCTTCATTTTCTAGGATAGATTTTGGATATTCTTTTATGGAAGAAACTCTATCAAAGGCAACGTCTGATTTAGATTTACTTATTTTAGTTTCAAGCAAATTTTTGCTAGGGTTTTCTGTTTTTGATACATGAGAATTATCTTCTTTTATACTTTTAGAGTGCGTTGATGTATCTTTTGCATTTTTGGACTCTTCCTCATGCTGAAGCACTGGCGCATTTTTAATTTGAGAGTTTCTATTTTTTGAAGAGTGTAAAAAGCTTTCTTTGAAAACATGCTCTTGAGTCTTAGCAGCAGTTTCATTTTCATTTTTTTTCTCCAGTTTTCCTTTAATTTCCTCAGATTGTGCAATTCGAGTTCTATCCAAAGATGAATCAGATCGAGTTTTACCTGATTCAGATTCTTTTGAATTATCTTGATTATCTTTCATCTTATTTGACGTGGAAACGGAAGTAGTTTGTTTAACATTTTTAACTGGTGCGTTTGCGTGAAGTCTACTTTCATTTTGAAGTTTCTCTAAAGGAGGTGGTGGCGGAAACTTAAAAATATTTGAAAGCGCTTCCTTTCCTTGAGCTGTTTTATCAGGCTTGTTTAACTGCGGTGCAGCTTTTGTTGTTTTAGGAAAGTTTTTTTGCTCAGATTTTACAATTTTGTCTTTGTTTTTATTATTTTCTGTCAATTGACTAGGCAAGTCTACATTTTTAGCATTATTTGTTTTGTTCAGATTTGCAGTTTTACTATTTTCTGCCGATGGACTAGGTAAGCTTTTTTCAACCTTTTGACTTTTGTTCATAAATGCATCATTTTCAGGCGGTAGACCTTGAAATCTTTGAATTAATTCATCAATCGCTCTCGCCCTCAATTTTGCTGGTTTTTCTGACTGACTACTTGATTGCATAACTTTAGAAGTGGAAGCAGACTCATTATCACACTTTAATGGCGTTGGTGTGGAATGGCTAACATTGCTTTCTAAATCATTTTTTTTAGTTTTTGAGAGTATTTCATTTTTGCCTTTTTCAGAAACAGCATTCCGAATCTCTGAAAGTTTTGATGGTTCAGGCTGAGATATATTTTTTTCATCTGCAACATGACTTACTGACTTTTTACTTTTTATGGCACTAGTAGATGGCTGATCATATATCCTCATGTTTTTTTCAGTTTCTGCTGGGGTTACATCTGATTCATTTTTAGTCAAAATATCATTTGAAATCTCATCATTTGAAGACGATTTCAGATGATTGGAATTTATACCGTCACTCTCCAATTCTACCGAAGAATCGTCGTTCTTTACGTTTTCAAATTCTGAAACAGTTTCCGGTTCCAAAACACTTTTATCCTTCTTCGTGCTTGTTACTTCGTCATTTGAAATATGAAGTTCAGATCTTTTGGTGTAATGTTTCGAGCTTGTAGGAACAGATATATCAATTAGTTCATTAGTTATCGCCACGCCGTTTTCATTTTGTTCTTGTTCATTCTCCGTATCGGGTACATTTTGATTTTGCGGTTCAGTATTTATGTCTTTTGGTCTTTTAGTCGAGGAAATAGACGAATCACTGTCCTCATATAATGGATTGACTGTCGAGGGATCCTCAAAATGAATGTCACCATCTTTTGGAAGCAAGGAGGGCTTCTTCCGGTGGGATTTCCAATGGCTGATCAGCAGCTTCAGCATTCCTGCTTCCTGTAAAATAATTGAAGTAAAATTAAATGATTCTCATTTTAACTAAATCCAGCATATAGAAAATATCTAGAATAAGGCCCATTTAACAAAGTATTTAGCACTTTTGTAAAATGCGAGATATGTTAATAAGTTCAGTGTGGAGCCAGTTGAATATTGATAGCATAACGGTGCAATGGTAAATATTACAATTTCTTGTTTAATTAATTGTCTGATTATTGTATTTTTATTTATTGTTAAACTATAATATAATTTGAACTTTAACATAAAGTTTTATTTTTTTTTATTTTCATAATGTGCATGTAATATAAAACAGCACATAGAACGAATTCCGCTAAAGCCATTCAGAGGCATCTTAATTTTTCAAGGACCATTAGGCAAAAATAAATGCCTCACACAAAAGATTTATAGTAAAATAAGGTACATTAAGTACTGAAAATGGGCCCCCCAGAGTTTCATGGGCCCCCAGCATTTGCCTAGTTTGCCCGTGGTCATAAACGAACTCTAAGTAATCCAAAGGAAGATACCAAAAACACATTCAATGATAATGCTCTTACTTTTTCTTCGAATAAATAATCTAAATTTAAAAATATTATATTTGAGTAATAAACTAAATATTTAATACTAAATAATAAGAAATATTTATTATTATGACATATTTAATATTATTATATACGAAATTATAAGTTGTTTCTAGCTTAAGAGGATAGAAGCATGCTCAGACTATACACATTTTATTGTTTTTTACGCAATAGTAAATACAATTAGTAAATTATAATATGTATCAAATCTATCTAGCTTAAATTTTGGTTTAAAAATTTAAAAAACAAAACACTTCAAAAGAATTAGTATAGTGTGAAGCCTATTCAAATAAGTACTTACTCTAATAAAGCGATCTTTAGGAGAGTATTTTTATTTTAACAGCGCGGATATACAAGCTTCAAATGAGATGATAAAATATATCAGATATTCAGAAAATAAAGTTATTTCAATAGCTTTGAGGACTGTATCTAAAAAAAGATTGAATTGACGAGTGAGTAAAGTTCTACGAGTAAAAAAAAATCGAATGTGACTCCAACCCAATAGAGTCGAAATGGTTTTGCGTGAATTGCATTTTGTAAAATAAAACTCCAGTAAAGTTCAATAAGTTTATTCGATTTTTTTGACGCATTTGTTTTATTTACAGGATTTCAAAGCATTACAAGTTACTCGCCAATTTCTTATAGATAGCTTAAGTTTTATTAGTTTTAGCCCCGATTTCATCTGGAAACTCCGACCATAGACTTCACCTCATAATATTCAAGTATTTTACTAACTTGCTTACTAGTATATAAATTTAACTTATACAATATATCTAACGAGATTTTACATTCAAGTTAAATTTGTCTGGCGCCACATAAATACGTACTCGAATACGTATATTTCCATCTATTCTGTTCAAACCTCACTAATCATTAAGCATCTTTAGAATCCCCACGTTCATTTAACTTCCTAATTTTTTTTTAAACAAAATAAAATATCTCGTGCTTGTGCACTAATATTTCCCCACGGAGTAAGCAAACAGATTATCGTGACATTTTAAATATTATAGCTTTCCTGCCCATTGGAAAACCCAGGTCAAAATGCTAAAAGATCGAAATTATAACCACTATACTCCCGAATCTAAAAGCTTGATCAAAAGTCCAATTATATACATTTATATGGTTTTAAAGGAACTGCAAATTCATGCTTATTGTTTATAGCTAACACTTTTAGTTTTAAGATTATAAACATGAAAAACGGAAAATGTTCAATCTTCTTCAACTTGATAAGATGATTACCCAAAAGCTATAGGATCTTTTTTTTTTTTTTGAATAAATATATATTTCGAAACTGAATTTCCTCATAAATATTTTTGTCACTATTTATATCTATCTTTTATAGTCGAGTGAAAGTATGAAAAATGAAAAAAAAAGATACTTTTAAAGATTTTTCCGGAAAAATACAACTCGACCCAATATCCAATTATATACATTTGTAAGTCTTTAAAAGAGCTACGAATTCTTGCTTATTATTTAGAGCTAGCACTTTTAGTTTTTGCGATATAAGCATTATAAATGAAAATTTTCAATCTCTTTCAACTTGATAAGACGATTACTTGAAAATTATAAGAGTTTTTCTAATAATAAATATAGATTTTGATACTAAATTACCTAGTATATGTTTTGTCGTTTACTATTTATATCTATCTTTTATAGCTTAGAAGACATACCGAGTGAAAATAAGAAAATGAAAATAGCACTCGTTCGGGCAGATTGTTTGTAACCTGCGGAAGAGGACTCAAAATGCTCTTGACATTATTACAGTTACATAATTTTCCAATGACATATTTTTTCAAGAAAATATTAGAAATATTATATTAGATAAATATAATTCCACTTTAGAAAACGATATTTATCCTTCAAATTATTCAAGCCCAATGTCAAAAACTTCATACCTGTTTTAGAAATTTTATCATGCAAACTTTTTTTTTACATTTTTCAATGTATTGCAGGCTTAACAATATGATTTTATTTTGGAAAATCACATGCAGTAAATAAATAAAAAGTAAATGTTTTAACCCATGTAAACTCTGAATTTTTTTCATGCAAATGCTTTGTTTCTGTACAATAGAATTATTTAAAAACTTAGAACTTGGAATAACTGTGAATAAAAAAAAAAAAATACTAAATAAAAATAAAAAATCAGTAAAATTTTCCATTGCAATAAAACAATTTGAGCCAAAAAGCTTTTCTATGGGTGTTTTTGAGTCATTTTTGTATTAATACCTTGAATTTGTAATGACTTATGCCAAACAGGTTAACTCTGCATATATCCACCCTTAATTCTATCCGAGTAAACATAATAAATGTAAAACACTGCCATTCCATTTTTCAAACTGTTTGAACATTCAAATCAGTGGGAGCTCACTTTACGTCAACTGTTTTTTGTGGCTTGGCCTCTTGGAAACATAAACCCTAAAATATGAGTAATTAGCAAAATTCCAATTCGGATTATATATATATATATATATATATACAATTCGGACCATGATAACCTGTAAATAAATTGGAAGTAGTACTGTTAACGACTTGCTCTTAGTAACTGCGTTGAAGACCCAGCCCGTCCGACTCACCCGAGGACTAGAGCAGCTATTTAGACGGTCGGCTTAGTAACTGTGTGGAGAACCTGCTTCTTCGACCATGACCGCCCGACCAACCCGAAGGTGTAAGGTATTTGTTTGGACAGCCGGGAAGTGCCATTCAACTTAAACTGGAACCCAGGGGGAAAGGCATCCACTGGGACCGTACCCTCCTTCCCCTACCACCAACCTATCGGAAGTACTTACAGACCAAGATATTTAATGTGTCCGTACTCTGTGTGAACACGGCGGCAGTTTGAGCAGATGTGGGAATCGAACTCGTGTCGTTCGTCTGCAATTCTCGCGTGCTAACCACTGGGCTGTTGGTGTAGAGAAACTTGCTGCCCCAACCGGGAATCGAACCCTGGATTTTCGAATTGGCCAGCCGACGCTTAACCTTTGAGCTACTGGGTTGAAATTGTAGGCTCTTATTGTCGAAGTGGATTCTGTAACTGACTATCATAATTTGGTAATCTGTTTTAGGTATTTCGTATACTGTAAATATGAAAAAAATGTAATCGGTTTGTTCGTCTGCCTGTCCGCCCTGCATTTAATATATAGAATCTAGGAGCAATTTTGTAAAGTCAAAATAATATTTGTTAAAATAAGTTAAACATTATTATTATTAGAAGCAACTGTTTATTTCTACTCTATTGGTTTTTTATATGGGAGAAAAGAATCACTTGAATCGAGTCAAACAAATTTCAATAAACCCGTGTTGTCATTCAATATTTTGATACGTGACATATAGTTTGCAGTTAATTAAAATTATTTTTAAATAATTAAATAACAGATCACGCGAAATATATGGTAAATTTTATAATGTACTGCTTACTAATTACTGCAAGTACACAAGTATCACTGGAACAGGCCTTCATTGAGATGATTGCCGTGATCTTTCCCACTTGTTTTAATTGTGGTGGACACGCGATTTGCTATATGTTTTATCATTTGCTTGTTGCAAGAAAAAAAAATAGCATTCTTTTCCATCGTTGAAAAAATTTGTGATATATAATTACTTAAATTTTATGGGCAATTGGTTTTTTAGACTAATTCAGAACGCCAGGTTCAGTTTCTGTTGAAACGCATTTTCAACCATTCATTAGCAAGACGACCTCATTTAATCCTTGTTTACAAAGGAGCGCACAAAGTGGCCAGTCTGAAAAAGAGTATCAATGTATCGATACACAATAACAAATCGATCTACCTTTGAAATGACAATCTCCCTTTCATGTCCATGCTACACAAATAACTTTAGATTCAAAACCAGGTAAAGGCAATAAGTCTTACCCCATTTCTTACAACTTAATGAAAGTATTCCTGTCTGATGGACATTTTAATTTAACACCTTCTTTATATTAATATTCACTTTTACAAAAGATTATTGTGAAGAATCTTGCGTGAAGAGGTGTGGTAATTATGCTAGCAACCACACCCCTCGCTCGGAGAAAAGAGCAATAATTAACCTACGCTTTATGACTGACTACACATAAACAACTTCCACCAGATTCTCTTACATGTCGTCATTTTACAAATTATAGGTCACAGTTCTAAAGCTCTCTTCAATATGTAAAATCATTCTTCATGGGTTGTTGCTGCTGTGATTTATAACCTCATGCGTTGCCTTCTCACGCGCATCATCTGCCTGGCCCATTTGCTTTTGGAACAAGGAATCCTTTTAATGGGCATTTCGTTTTGGCCTTATTATCCTAATTATGAAGCGAATTGTAAAATGTTTCGAAGATTATAGGATTTCAGGGAGCAAAGTCATGACAAATAGATTACACCTTAAAATGTTCATTATGTTCAAATGCATTGTTATCGACTAAGGAGGTTTGGAGTTTAAGATAATGTTCTTGAATTGGAACACGGTTTAATTGCTGCTAATAACGCTCACTAATTGTTTAGTTAGAATATTACTTGCAGTTTAGATTGCGAATTTATTTCTGTTTGAAAGCTTATGTTCATATTCAACTACTTAAAATTTATTACAAAGTACATGGTGGCTATAACCGAATGGTCTTCATCATTGACAAAGTTCTGAAACAGTGCCTGATGAATACATTTTAATTAAAAAATTGGCATTTACGTTAATTAGAACACGGAAAGGTGATTTAAGTAGAAAAATAAATGGTTAACATTTTGGCTAACAAAGGTGAATTCAAAGACTATTATTAATCTACACTTTAAAATATTTTCTTGATATTTTGTTATCCGAAAGTATAAGTTAGGAAAATTCAATTGTTATCTTTTAGGAAACATAAAACATTCCAAGACAAGAAACCTGTTAACAAACTGAATTTAAAAATTTAGAATGGTGAACACGGCAACAAAGCGAGATAGCAGAAGGAATTTATTTGACACAATATGGTCACTGGGCCAACGGCCGTACCGTGCTGAAAACACCGGTTCTCGTTAAATCACCGAAGTCAAGCAGCATCGGGCGCGGTTAGTACTTGGTGGGTGACCACCTCGGAACACCGCGTGCTGTTGGCCATCTCGGGTGCGGTATCCCCGTGGTTTGCGCGCTAGATTTGCACGCTACCACAAATGCCGCCGTGTTCATGCGGAGTACGATCACGTTAAACATGTGGGTCCATAAGTCCTTCCGAGAGGTTGGTGGTAGGGGAAGGAGGGTACGGTCCCTGTGGATGCCTCCCCCCACTGGGTTCCGGTCTAAATTGGGTGGCACTTCCCGGCCGTCCATACAGTTACCTTACACCTTTCTGGTAGGTCGGACGGTCTGGGTCTCAACAACAACAACTTTGTAATTCCGACCGTCTAAACAGTTACCTTACACCTTTCTGGTAGGTCGGACGGTCTGGGTTTCAACAACAACAACTTTGTAATTGACATTTTCGTCTACAGTTTTATGGTCGATTCCATTTCATTAGACAATGTTCTATAATTTTGTAATTGACTATTTTTGTTTATTTCACTTTGTTACCAAGTTTTTTATACTAACTTTTTTAATTATCCGCTAAGGGAGCTGCAATTACTTTCATTCGATTAGACGTAGCTACTTTACTGTAAATAGATCAAACGCGGACACTTATGGACCTTATAAAGTTATTCAGTTGCATGGGCGTATGCAGGATTTTTTAAAGGGGCGAGTGCTAAAATCGATTGCATTCAAAATTCAGAGATTAATTTCAACTTTGAAATATGTATTGTTACAAAGTAAGTTTTAATAGATGGTATGAGCATCATATTTTAAGAATTAGTGTATATAGCACTTCTAAAAATTAGTATGCACCAATTTTTAAAAAGTTAGTGTGCACCACCTTTAAAAAATATTTCCCCTTTTCATAACAGAAATCTAACCTTCCTGGAGATATAACAACCTAACAAATTGGACATTCATATACATACCAAATGCAAAAATCCCAAGTTTTCCATTTAGGTATAAGTTTAAATTTTTTTATTAATATGCACATGGGAGAAAACACACAGTTGTGGTTAAATGTTTTAATTCCAAAAAGCATTTTTCTTATTTTCTGTTATATTGGCTTTTAATTAAATTAACAATTTTCCAGGGAAGTGCTTTGGCACACCTTGCCCCCCTAAATACGCATATGTTCAGGTGCTTAAGGACGTTCAAAGTAACCCTGTAAATAATATTTCGTTCACAAGTGTACTTTATCCCTTGGGTGCAAGTGAACATTTTAAAATATTTTTTATAAGCAAAACCTTCAACGACATAAATGAAAAATAATATGGACTTAAGGAAATGTATAGACTTTTCAATACAGCACTTTTTTGTATCTTGAATAGCACACTTTAAGTGAAATAGAAATAATATCAATAATTTTCTGATGACTCAAATATATTGGAAAAAATATCTTTCTGTCTATTAAATGAATCTTTTAGCAAATAAGTGGAAGTGCTTTTAGCAAATAAGTGTTGAGGGTTGTGCCAGATAATCAAAATTCAAATAATTTCTTTATAAAGCATGAAATATTCAATTAATTTTCCATATCTTTGTCCGTTGATGTAAATTGAAGTGTGACATATATATGAAAATAAAACAAAACAAACAAACAAAATACACACACACACACACACACACAAAGACTCTGACACAGACATTATGTATAAATACACTTTCAACGATTAAATCTTTTAAAGCAAAAACAATGGAAATTGAACGATGCTGATCAGGTGATTAGAACGTATGCTTTAGAATATTTTCTAGTAAAGGGTGACCGTACCTTTTAAATGGAGGTAACATATTGGTGTAACAAGATACTAGTCGCGAGTTACATGTTCTATCTACTACACTTTGTTTTGCTGTGCTATACGATGTGTATCTACAAGCAAATGTTATGCAAAGTTTGGAAAATTATATGGGTAATGTATGTCACATAATCACATTTGATCCTTAAATCTAAATGTTCTTTACTATTTCTCTAATAATGATAACTATTTATAACTAAAAGTAATTCTTTAAACAGTTGTAGTGGCCTAATTTTGTAACACTCTAAATCTGCTCCTATTAAGGAAGTTCATAGAATTTATATTCTCAAAAGCAGCAGTTAGCCATAATGATATAAATTAATGTATTAAATGATATTAATAATGCAAAACTAAATGTTTGCTGCGCAAAATAGATGATTTGTATTGAAAAAAATGAATCGATCTACGAATAAATCCCCCCATATATATATATATATATATATATATATATATATATATATATATATATATTTGAAATGTAATAAGAATTATGTAAAAATAAAAAAATACAATTCAAGTAATATTAACATCACCATAGAAGCAAATTCAAAGCCATAATGCCGATAAGAGAAAAGAACAGCACCATCCCAAATTCGATGATTAATTAGAATTAAATTCATCGTCAGGTCTGAGTATTTAATTCCAATTAACCCAAACAAATGCCTGTTTCAGATTAAGCAATAGTACATTACTATAAATACTTAAACTCAGACTACAGGCAACAAAAAATGAAAAAAGGATGCATTAAGAAAATTGTATTACCATGCGGCATGAACCATTCTTCTACCACGTGTATACAACGATCAACCTCAACAACTTAATCTAGAAGCACCGGAATGAACAAGTCGAAATTCTACCAGGGAGGCAGTACGAACGTTCACGGAGTTACTCCCAAACCCGTCCAGTGAGTCTAAGCTGGAGACTGGACAAGCAATTCAGAATACAACTTCCCAAATATGCAAACATGAATATGAATATGAATCAAAGATGAAAATTCCTACTAAACAAGTAATTCATATGAAAAATGGATAATCGAGAATGCCACTATACACCATTATAAGGGCGCTCAAAACGTAGTTTCAATACTGACAAAAGTTACATTTTTTTGCGAAAATAAAATTCAAAACATTAATGTTAATGCATCTTATTTTCCTATTTTTTGATTTTTCTAATGTTTTTGACTTAGTTTATTATTTTTCATTTTTATTTATATAATTAATAATTATATATAATATATATATATATATATACATACACATATATATATATATATATATATATATATATATATACATATATACACACATACACACATATATATATATATATATATATATTTTTTTTTTTTTTTTCTTTTTTTTTCCCTACTGTATGTTAGTCACTATAATTGGGAATGTTTTCTAGGATGTTATCGAGTGAAATTTGATACACTGAGTTGATAATTTTAATAACAAACTTGGGGGGATATGCATTATTAGTCGCTGTACTAAATAATTCCATAAAGTGCGCTAATTTATAATCTTCATCACAAATTTTATTGATTCTAAGAGCCTGGTTTATTATAATATTTCTAAATACAGATATATGCAAACAAGAGTCAAAATGTTGAATTTTTGATGTATTAAATTTAAAATCCTGTCTTTTATCATACAAGTTTATAACCATATTACAATTTTGTAAATTTAAATTTAAATCTAAAAAGTTTGCAACATTTGTGTCATTATTACTTGCATTTAATTGTAAATTTTTTGGATAAAAGTTTAATACTATAGGGATATTATTATTTGGGGATACACATAAAATGTCATCTAAATATCTAAACATGTGCATATTATGCAAGCTAGGATTAATGTTTTTTTCATAGAAGAATAAATACAGATTAGCTAACAATGATGAGGCACACCCCCCTTGTGGGATACCAACCTGTTGTTTAAAAAAAGTACCACCATGTTGAATATAATTCTCATAAAGAGTGAAGTTAAGTAATTTTTTAAATAGAAAATTTGAATATTTTAAGTTGATATTATATTTTTCAAAAATTCCTAATATAACTTTATACAGATCATCTATATTAATATTATTAAACAAATCTTTGAAATCAAAGGTATAAATACTACGAATATTTGTAAGAGTTTTCAATTTCTTAACTAATTCAAAACTGTCTTTTACAATATGACAATTATTTGAGATTTCATCTGACAAGGATATTTCATGTAATATCTTTAATAATAATTTTCCAGCATTAGTAATGTAAGAATTATGCCCACTGGTAATGGTTCGAAAAGCAACAGGGGATTTATGAAACTTGGGTACTAAAACAATATATGGAATGTTATTACAACTATTTTTTAGATGGATTTGCTTATATTTGGCTGATATTCTATTGTATAAGATTTTAAGGTTAGTTTTATGTAAATTATAGATTTGATTATTAAGTAAGTGTGACTGAAGGGTATTTTTATAATAATATTTACATATATTTGAGTAGTTTCCACATGCTTTACCGACATATGTAATGACAATATCATTTTGTATTTCTTTAATATCATTTTTAATTGAATTAAGTTTATATGAATTATTAATTTTCTGATTATATATATAATGATTTAAGTATTGCTCTATTAAGACTCTCCAGGGTTTAAAGGCTTCTACAGGGATTTGATATTTATAACTGATTTTATAGATAAATTTATTTAAGTCAAGAAATAAACCTTTACAAATTAATTTATGTTTAAATTTAGTAGGTAGACGGTACTTAGTACCCAGTAACATCAGTGATCTTAGTGCATCATAATTAATAATATTTAGATTTCCCGTTATAACATGCCCATGGTGTTTATCTACGAAGTCTTTGTATTTTTCAAAATGACAGTGGCAATATGACTCTTTATCCAATTCATAGTTTTGATTAATATCTACTGATTTGGCAATTTGATTATAGTTGAAAATATAACGTCCTAGCGGTTTATCATATTTATAAGCAATTTTAGGATTTACATGTTTGACTGGAAAGTAATTGGAAACCGATTTTAAAAAATTATTTATCTTCAGATTATTTAAGACAGAATTAGTAAAATTCAAGGTACAATATTCGTTTATTTTAGTATTTTGTTTTGATTCGTTATTAAAGTTTACGTCTGTGACATATAAATAACCATTAAGATTTTTACTTCTGGTAATGAGCAAATCATAGAATAAATGTTTAAAATGAACGTTATCAAATGCAGTACTTAGAAAAAGGTTATATACCATATTTAATTGCTGTTTTTTAATTGCGAAAATCCAGTTTTTACATTGTTTCCAATCAAAAGTAATTTTAAAATTTGCATGTTGCTGAAGGATGGCATTTTTTAGTTCAGATAATGATGGCAATTTTTTATTATATTTACTTGCTCTTTTAGTTCTTTTTGATTTACTTTTATGATTGTTGAAGGAATTATAAATATTATGGTCTTCATTAGGAGAATTAAAGGACTTTTTAACTATATTATGATGATTAAATATTTGATTGAGTCCATATGGAAAAATAGTTTTATGTGCACAAATGAATTCATTTTCAAGAAACAATCTGTCATAGTAATTTTTTTGAATACACAGAATACTAATTTCAATGTTGTCGAACCCATGTTTAGAAAAATGTTATATATATATATACAAATATATATATATATATATATATATATATATATATATATATATATATATATATATATATATATATATATATATATATATATATATTTGAATGTAAGCAGATAAGGACGGGAGTGACCATATGAATTACATAAAAATGGCAGGGGTGGATTGCGACACCCCTTTCCCGCTTAAAGCAGCTTTTACAACCCGGGTAACGCTCACGGCACCAACATAATTCCATGGTCAGTCTCCCAAATGTGCGAAAACAAAAGCACCAGAACAGACTCAGAACCAAAGAAGTAAACGAATTTTGAAAGAGAAACATCCGTCAGTCTAACCCTATGGTACATCTCCTTATAAGAGTAAAGTTGCTCATGCGCAGAGATATATCAGGATAACAGTTTCGCAGTTATGAATATTAAACCTCACTTATCAATATTTAGATTACAACTTTTCTTTAAAAAATGAATTGTAATAATGCTGTATAAAATTGATTGGATAATTACTTTTTATAGCTTCCTCTGCAAATTTTTTACATTTGTAAATGCAGTCTTTCCTAAAAGTATTGTAATTTTGGTTTCTTCTAAAGTGACCAATTATTATATTTCTGAAGGCATACTTTGTAAGGTTTGAATTCCAGTCGATTATATGATTTATCTTGATCCTGTATGATTCTCTTTTATCGTGTAACTCTGTATATATTCCATATTTCTGGTGTTTTTTTATTGCTAAATCCAAGAATTTCACCGATCCGTCCTCACACTCTGGATTTTCAATAAGGTCCAATTCACTTGGGTAGAATGAAAAGTCAAAGCAAGGGGTGTTTTCATAGCCCCCGATTAACACATCATCGACGTAACGGAAGTAAGGCATATCCGATAGGATATGGGTGCCTCTTTCGTATTTAGATATCTGCTAGTATTGACGAGCAACTTATGAATTATATATATAATAATTATTAATTTATTATAATTGGATATCCTGATTTTCTCATTTATTAAAATAAGCATTCAAACATTTGGTGCTTCCAAATCTTCGACCCCGTTTATAATTAATAAGGTTCCAGTATTCACTGATTATGTGATACTTGTACCAAATATTATTCAAAATTCCGACTTTCGTTCATAAGATCTCGGTTCTATAGATTCACGGACACACAGACATCGTTTCAAAACTATTGATTTGATTTCGGAGAATCTTATATAGTTTCATCACTCTAACTTATATATTTACAGTATGCTATGCACACAATTACATTATACTGTGTACACTATACAGCTACATTATACTATGTATATAGAGAAAGTAAAAATTATCTCCATTGAACTGTTGAAATAGGTCTGTCATTATTTGTAAAGATATATTGATTTCACTAAGATTTTAAAATTTCTATTTACAACTGTAAATCTAAGGAAGTGGTTGGTACATTGTTGCAATCCCAGTTTCTGTCTTAAGGGGACGGTGGATGTTGAAATGAGCAAAAATCGACTAAAAAAAGTTTTAATATATGACATTATTTTACACATTTAACATTTGCTTACGGGTGGGACAGCTTCCATCCCAAACGAAGAACCTCTCAAAAAGGCAGGTATTTGACATACCATATCCCAAACAGTTTGATCCCGGAATTCCGATTGCCCTCCTGCAGCAGGTGCAATGTTTCTGTCAGCGATTTCCATGGACGCCAATGTCTGCAAAGGGGGATCGAACTGTTTTCAATAGGGTATGTCAAATACCTGCCTTTTTGGGAGGTTCTTCGTTTGAGATGGACGCTGACCCACCCGTAAGCAAAAGGTTGAATGCATTTTTTTCGAAACGGAATTTTCAAAGGTTTTACATTTTTAAAATGCTCCATGCGTCTTAATTTTTGTCTGAGATGCATGAAATTTGGTAAGAAGACACCCCTCATACTTTTTAATGATACTGGGTATGCATTTTATAATTGGACTTTATTAAGGTAATTAACATTGAATAAGAACCTAATTAAATGATGAAAATTTAAGTTTTAATGCAGAAAAATATTTTTAAAAAATTAACTTTCTAAGGGATTTAAAAATGAATACCCAAATGTGTTTATAATGTGTTTTTGAGTGATCATAATGTGAAATTAATCAAAAATGTGAACAAATGACACGCAAGGAGCATTTTCAAATTTTCGTTAAAAAAAATTAAATTAAAAAAAAATACAAAATTATAACAAAATTGAAAAAAAATTTAATGGTATTGTATATAGTAATGTTAAGAGGAATATTTATACAAGTTTTCACGTTTCTAACTCAATAAATAAATAAAAAAAATTTCAACGTCCACCGTTCCCCTAAGCCTTCGCTTAACTGCAAAATCAGTTAAGCGAGATCAGCAAAATTTGTTTAAAGTAGCACAACAACCTTATTTACATTTCAAGCATCTTCAGTTGTTGCCTATTATGGTGAATTAGAGGGAGCTGAACGCTATCACACACAACTTGGTCGCGTCTCGTTTGCATTTCTTGTTATCCTTCTTCACCTGAAGAGGGTGAGGCTTTCTTCGAAAAGGAAATCGTGTTGTTGGTATAATATTAAATTGTCAACATTTTTCTTTTGTGTTACAACTCAAATGTCAGTTACATAGAGCTGAATGCTGTTTGTTAATAGTTGATTGATTGTAATGCTGAAAATGAATCATGGACATGTTAAAGATTGTAGGTGCAATAAAGGGATTTTCAACTTAAAGGGGACAAAATTTAAAATTCTGCTAAAAAAATAGCTATAATTCCTGCAACGGAAAGGCCCAAATTAAGACCTTTTCCTGACTTGTGTGACACTGACCAATAGAACATGAGGCGTCAGGATTGGTTCCTAAACTGATGGTATTGATTTTGACAGACTGCGCATGCTAGGTTTTCGTGATAATTAGAGTTTATATTGCACAGTTTCGAGCTAAAAGTTGCCCAGGACAGGCATCTCTCTCGGAAATATTGCCACATTTGGCCTTTGCCTAAAACTCATTTTTCTCTCCACATCATGAGTAGAGTGATTTAATTTTAGAAATATTGCCATTAGTACATTAGTATCATTAGTTACGACAAACATAGCTATTTCACTGAATGGAATAGTTGAAAGATCATTCTGATCCTATCGACTTCCACAGAAATAAAAAAATTCTAGAAAATATAATTTTTCTAAATCAGAACATATTTTGCTTTCAAGCTAAATTTTGAGAGACATTTGCCACATTCCAATATATGTATGCTTAGAAATGGCAAGTAATATTTCTCAATATATTCCTTAAGATTTATATATATATGTATATATATATACATACATACATATATATATATATATATATATATATATATATATATATATATATATATATATATATATATATATATATATATATATATATATATATATATATATATATATATATATATATATATATATATATATATATGGATACCCAAAGATATTAAAAAGTTTTCTCTAGCAAATCAAACATTAAAGCGGTTAAAAGGAACACCACATTATACATGCACCTCTAGGAGATTCGCCAACCAATGGCTGAGAACCAGTAGCGTAAATTAATGTAAGTAATTGTGGAAACAATAAAGTTGAAATTATTTTGAAGAAATTAAAAAAATTACTAATGTAAACGATATGGTTGAATTGGATATGTACCTTCATAAGTCATCTAAATAAGTTTTCATTGACTTTCACTAAAAAGGTCTGTATAGTATTGAATTGTAAAGCTGTAAGCTATATTAATTATTTTTATTTCTTCGACATTTTAAACTACTTAAAATTTATCATTAATGACCTGACAGTCCCCTGTGGGTCTTGCTTATGAATTATAGGGCGAGCCTTGGGGAAGAAGACCAATGGGAGTCTTGGGGAAGAAGGCCAATGGGGGCCTCGGGGAAGAAGGCCAAGGGAATCTTGGCCTTCTTTAAAAGATTCTTCCAAGTATTCCACCTTGGAACAATTCTTTTTTTTTTATATTTAACATCAAAGTCCTTACCAACATACTCATTTCATCTTAATTTAAGTCGTCCTAGGGAATTTTTCTCGATTGGTGTGGCCGTAAATATTTTCTTTGTGCTTCTGTTATTATCCATTTTTAACAAATGGCCTGCAACTTTCATTCTGTTAATGTTAATGTATTTGATTAAATCAGAATCTTTATACTATTTGTATAGTTCTAATTGTATCTTCTTTTCTAAATATTATTTTCTTGAATTGCACGAACAATACAGAGCAACAAAATGTTTCTCTCAAAGATGCAAAAAAGCCTTTTCACCATGTCCTGTGAGAGTCCATATGTCTGAAGCATTTCATGAATAATGCGTTTCAAATAATTAATTTACCTTACATTTAATTGCTCATATGAGATTTAGAGTTCTCATAATGGGCTGTGAAATCAACTTCAGTTTTTCACTTTAAGAACAGATAACCAACTTACAAGAAGGACAACATCCTTTCCTTTGCTTGTCGACAAAAATTTCAAACATGTTGTCAGAATTTTTTTTGTGTATGAAAAAAAAATAATAGGAATGAATGAATATATCTTCATCTAAAATTCTTGAACTGTTAGTTATTCTTCTTCATTTTACATGAAGTCAAAAGAATCGACCTTGGTTGTCTTAAGGTGGAGATGTGCAAGGAAGTGTAATAAAATTGGTGCAGTTTGACCTTCATTCCTTTTAACTCATTGTATGCAACAGTTATTTCGTGACTACCCTATGAACAGTCGTTTCAGAAATGAAAGGGTTGCGAAAAGAAAACTTTACTTTCATTTTTTTTGTCACTGAGAACCATAGTGTGTAAGTAAAGGGAAAGCATCGTGCTGAAGTTTAAACTCTATCCAAATGTCGTGATGAGATTTAAACTGTAGTATTCAATATAAAGATATATTTTTTAAAGAATTAAAATCATTATTTCAACATACAGGATGCACGAAACGTAAATGTTAGTTTCAGCGCTTTCGAGCGTATTACGTTCTTTATCAGAAGCGTATGACAAGATAAAGGTACATTGGTGCTTTTATATTCAATCAACCCTCAAACTAAATTTGCATATTAAAAGTAGTCGATCGATTAAAAGAAATTGATATGAAATGAAGCAGAATAAAACAGACATTTTACAAAGAAATGGAATATATAAAGTATATTATTAAAAAAACGGTGTAATCGATTAAAAGAAATTAATACGAAATGAAGCAGCATAATATAGACATTTTACAAGGAAATGGAATATAAAAAGTACATTGCTAAAGAAAACGGTGTAAGGAAAACTTTAAATGTTTAAGTGCGTAGATAATGGTTTCACTTCTACAGAATCTTGATAGATAAGCCACCCGCCGGGCAAAACTGAGTTCTTGAACAGGGTTAAAATTACAAACAGAATATTGATAGAGATAAGCAAACAAAGATTCAAAACGCAGAATATTCCGTGGGCGAAGGTATTTCCATTTAACTAATGATACGATTAGCACTTTTTTCTTATATTTGAAGTGGAATTGAAAACTATATTGAAATATGCAATAAATATTTTGCATACCAATGTATTAATAAAGAAAATTTAAGCATTCAGCAATCTAGAAGTAAATATCATGGAGATTACCAGACGTCGAATTCCATTATAAACAGGTTCGGAAAAGTTGATCATTATAAGATACAACAGATCTAGTTTGTTTGCCATGTCCACAATACATTTAGATACTTTAAAGGGCAGCAACAATGGAATGAGGAGATAAGCTTGCTTAATCCAAACAAAAATCAGTGTTGCGCGGATGTCCAGCAAACTGTACACTGATACACAGTGTCTGGCTGAGGACTGCCTGAAATTCTCTGCTGAATCATTACCAAACTGAATCATTTTCAGTTTGGTAATTTTGCAGTGTTCCGAAGATGAAAGTTTCGAAACTTAATTGGTAAATAACTCTTGCCAGTACTGCACGAAAAGAAAATGAATTGATTTAAACATGAGTAATTATTTTTTACTTTAAAAGAAAATCGTTGGGCGTTCCATATTAAAAGAATATACATACTGATAAATGTTTGGTACTTTGAGAAATTAATATTTTTTTTTTTTTTTGTAAAAAAAGTTTAACAGAAATTATTATTAAAGAAATTATTCTTAATTTATCAATCATTTATTATTTTCCGGCTAAGTGTTAAGGGAATTTCACTGCGAAAAGAAAAGGAGAGCTTTTAATAGTCGAAGAAATAAATATCTGATGGTTGTCAATTTTGTTTCCCTTGAGCTTTAAAAAATAATAATTAATAAGATAGATATTTCTGCAATATTTATTTGGAATGCAAACTTTTCTATATATTATTCAATAAAATAGTGTTTTTCAATATCATTAAATGTACATTTGACTTCATAAAAATAAAAAAATTGTTATTCCTGTAACTGTCTTCCATTAATGAGTTGAGTTTTCATCTCCTGATCATTTCAGCAAAATACTTTAATAATGGAAATAAATGGATGAAGCTTAAGAAATTGTGATATTAACCTGTAAAAAAAACCTTTATACGCATTTTAATGATATTATTTTGCGAAATTGCTGATACGCGTTTGTCTCTGGGAATCGATGACATTACAATCTTGTCCGAGAAATCGTTCTTTTCATCCATTAGATAGCAACAGCAGTGATTTTAAGTCAGTTGAAAAACATTATCTAGAATTTTATTCCTGTTTGAAGTTTGGAACAAACTATGCTATTAACTAGTAATAGGAAAACAAAATTTAATTACTCAGTTTTGATAAGTGCATTTATTACCTGTCATTCATGACACGCATTTAGTTATTTTCAATATAAATGAAAATTTTTAACAACTATGTCTTCATTTAGTGCATGAAAGCAAATTATCTATAGTGTATAATTTGTTTCTCAATACTAGTTTTAATTTCCGTGAGAAACAAACCTATATGTCATTTCTGTCATGGTTATTTCTGACATGAGAGTATAATGAATATGTATTGAATTTACACTAATCATGTCAAACAACTCTGTCTTCTATTAGAAATTTTCAAAAATTTATTCCAAACGAAATCTTTTAGAAATTATAAAATTGAATATTTTTTCAACTTAAAAATTAAATTATCAGATATTCAGCCGTGTCGTCTTGGAATTTGACTCCATGAGGAAATTTTTCTACGCATATATTGAGCACGTTTCCATAGCCTTGCTTTCTGTACAAGCTTTGTTATGCATACAGAACATATCGAAAAGGTACCAAAAATCTGAAATCAAGTGCTCATTATATTTGTATTTTGAGCATCCTAAAATCCACCTGTCTCACCAATCGATGCTTTATACATCGAATTCCTGGGATGGCAGTATTTTCTTTCATGGACTTCTTTCATGGACTTTTCTTTATGCACACTTGCAATGCAATTCAAGAGAATGCTTCAAGGGGATTTCAGATGACCTGAGTCGTCTAGTAAGTAGCATAACTAGGCGGAATTCAGAAAGTTGTCTCCCTATTCCGACTAAATGTGCTTTTGAGATGAAAATAAGCCTAATGTTCCACACTATGGTACTATGAATTATCAATATGCATGGAGGGAGATATTTGTAGGGATGTGTTGAACGTATTTACTGTAATTCATCACGTGTAGTAAATTATAGTAAATGACTAATAAAATTACATTAAAGTAGGCTTATTAGTATTTTTAACTACAGTAAATAGACATATCCCCTAATTGTTCAGTCTTAAATATTATATTTTGTAACATGAACACCAATGACGAAGAGCGACGAGATAATTTGGGGAGACATAAAACTAAAGACCAAAATTAGAAAATAAAAAGTTTCTACTGCGTTTTCTACTTTTAGTGCACCATAAAATAAATATGTGTGTGTGGATATTTAAAACTTTTATTTTGATCGCTTGAACTTCCCCCAAAACATGGGCTTTCCTACTTTTCCTTCCAATCAAATTAATTTAAATATACCACGAAAGACAACAAATACAAAATTTGAACCTCCTTTTTACGGCTCTACGGAACTTTCTACGGTTCACGGATTATTCCTCCCAGAAATATTTCGATGCCCCGATGGACTGAACCAAATTTCAGGATAATAGAATGAATAGTTTTGAGCTAGAGTGGTTATAAGGTGGTCCAAAAAGGTGAAAAGGTGGTAATGAGATCCATTTCTTTAAATACTGATTCTACGTGTATAACTACATTTACAAAGTTTCTTAGAATAAGGTGTAAAATTTTGAGAAAACGGTCTGCATTCTGTGAGTGGTATTTTTGGAAAAATTCAAATAAATATTCTTTACGACTTAATTAGTTAAAAACATCCATATCTACCTGTGAAATTCGCGGGAAACTGCTCCATTGAAATTTTGACCCAAAATAAAAAGATTTTTAAAATTTCCCTAGAGCTCCATAAATTTGTCCTCAAAAGTTTTTAGTTTCTGTTTTCATAATTTCGAACTTATTTATTTTAACTGATAAAGTTACAAGGAATATTCTATTAATTGAAACTTCTACTCTACGGGGCGTGTGTAAAACGTTAAATTGTGAAGTTTTTGAGCAATACCACCTACAGATTTGAAACTGTTTCCCCAAAGTTTTGCACATGGAGTTAGTTTCACTGAAGATGATAAAACTCCTTTGGATGAAACACTTGAAAACACCATAATGTTTTCAGAATTATAGGTGTCGCTAGTGTAGTCCATCTGTTCTCATTCGACATATCGGGAAAGCGTAGTGTTTAGCATGTGTATTTCTTATTATTTTTAAAGTTGCTAGTTTTCTGATTATGAGTACAAGTATTGTTGAACAGGATGCTAAATATGTAGACGAAAATAAATTGAAAAGTAAAATAAATTTGACTACGTAAGAATATTCTTTATTGATTGAGTTACTATTTTCATTGCACTGATAATTTATTTCTGCAAAATTATTAGTTTCGATAAATATTATTTATTCATTTATCTTACGCCAGCGTCACCCGAATTATTTTCTCAAACGATTTTGGCGTTTTCCTAATACAAAGTTTTGATTCATATTCTTTACCTCCACGGTTCTGCGCCTTATAAAGAAACTTTATAATTGCAAGTATATCTCTAAAATTAGCATTTAAGGAAATACACTTCATAACCATCTATTTTCCTTATGTGAATAACATCTGTGGTTGGGGTATCAGTTCGAAATCGGAGCGTTACGAAATATGTAAGCATTTTGGAAGTCTATACCTCTGAACCTAATAGATAAAAATATAAACAACTTTTACTTGTTTTGACAGAAATATGATACAGATTATGAACATATATAATTATTTTCGATATTTAAGTATTTTGATCTTTTATTTTTACTCGGAAAAAAATATGTATGTCCGATTTCGTTTTTTATTTTGCTTACTTTCACTCAAATATCTCCGAAATTATAAAAGTTAGTTATAAGTAACAAGCGACAAAAATGTGTATTAGAACATCCTGTTTCTAGATTTATAATTTGTTTTCAAAATTTCTTACAGTTTTCGAATAATTATCTTGCCGAGTTGAAGAAGTCTGAAAATTTTCCCTTTTCAAGTTTGTAATGTTTATATCTTAAAAGTTAAAAGTGCTAGCTATAAACAGCTTGCGAGTTATTTGTAGCCTTCTAAAATCCCTACAAGTGTATATAATTTGATTTTCGATTAGTTTCGAAAGTATAGTAGTTATGATTTCGATATTTTAGTATTTTAAGCTGGATCTTTTAATGGGTTGGAAAGATGCAGTGTTTAAAATGTCACGAGTATTGTAGCTTGGTGTGTTTATTTACTCCATGGTGAAATATTTCTGAAGTACGAGATATTTTGCTTTGTATAAAAAATTAGGAAGTTAAATGAGCTTAAGAATTCTAAAAATGTTTAATGATTGATGGGGTTTGAACAGAATAGATGGAAATATACGTATTCAAGTAAGTATGCAAGTTTATAGATTAACTTGAATCTAAAATCTTTTCAGATATATTGTAGTTTAATTTATATACTGCGAAGCAGGTTAGTAAGATAATTTGATATTTTGAAGTTTGAAGTTTATGGTCAGAGTATCCAGATGAAATCGGGGTGAAAACCAAAAGTGTTAGTTAGCTATAAATAGTTAGCAAGTAATTTGTTGTGCTTTGAAAGTCTGCGAAAGAAGCAAATGAATCTAAAAAAATAAATAAACTTATTGAACTTTATTGTAGTTTAATTTAACAAAATATTATTCACGCAAATTCATTTAGGCTCCATGGGGCTGGAACCATTGCCGGTTGTTTATTATTATCCTGTATGCATTGCGCAGATACAGGTATCACACAGAAACAGTAAAAAATGGCTTTTCAATTTTAACTTCGTTATAATTCTTTCTTACACATATACTACGTATTTTAGAGAAATAAAAAATATATATATAAATCATAAAAAGGATTTATAAAAGTTAAAAATCACTTTCATTTTTCTCTGCAGAGAAAAATTAAAGCAATTCACATTTTAACACGATTGACTTCGCTCTCGTTCTAAAAACACGTTTTCCTACCAATCAGGAATTATTTATTGATTTAAATTTTAAATAATAACATACGATTTACTTGTCAAAAGAAGAAATGCGAGAGAAGCTCCTGACAGGAAGAACTCATAACTTCTTTTGTTATGAAACATTCGGGGAATGCAAGGCTGTAATTCTTCCTTTCACGGGTTAATATGGCCGTTCTATTTTATTAGCAGACGATGAAATTAATGTGTCATCTCATGATTTAGTGCAAGTGTGGGTATATTATCAAGACGGTCTGACACAGATTTTTAGTTTTAACTGGTTGCCTTGTGTGTAGAACTGCGAATTTAATTTCTTCCGGGATGTTTATTAGAACAATACCGTTGCAATTTTAATTGGAATTTTCTAATTGTACATCAACAAAATTATGTTTATAATATATTGTTTTTCCAAATATTTGTGGGGAATAAGTTAATCAATTTCGTTGTTTGTGGATATTTGCAAAGAATTGTTAATTGGAAGTTTTGCAATTGTAGTTTAGAAAAATGTTTGTCGTAGGTAATACATTTCATATTTATGGTAATTGTGAAAGAGTAAGAAGTAAAATGTAAAACATAATTAGGCAAAATATAATTATCTTTGAAATGAATTGAAATTATAATTTAAAACTGTAGTGTTACCAGCGTCTGGTTTAATTGTGGAAGCTCTGTATCACAAACGGTTCATGATAAAAATTGTACAAATCTGTATAAAACGCTTGGTCTTATAATTCTCTCGTACACATTGTTACAAACAAATACTTGATATATCTTCCTGTTCGACTTTCATCTCTTATTGTTCAGCCGTCATATATTCTTTTATAGTTTTAATTTCTTGCTTTCTCTCGGCTTGTCCGGTTTTCACATCTTCTTACTAGATTTCATCTCGGCAAGCATTTCGTCTTGTCCAGATATAAGGGTTTTCCTTTATTTTTTCATATCTTCTATCTAGCTTTGCTTAAAACCATCACTTCTTTTAACTGTTCTCTTTTAACTGTTAACAAGGCCATACACACTTTCCAAGCTTTTAGATATGTCGGTATAATCTAGATAACTTGAGCTTTTTCAAAAGCAGGGATAAGAACATTTCATAAAATTCTAGTTATCTAGTAAAATTTCAAAACAATTTAGTAAATATATCTAGTAAAATTTCAATTCAATGCTGAACTCATTCATAAAAGAAAAGATCGTATTCCCGCAACACAGACCTATTCACATTTCCCTGCTAAATTATGCTCTCTGAGCACCTATATATATATATATATATATATATATATATATATATATATATATATATATATATATATATATATGTATATATATATATATATATATATCATCATTTCCATAAGAATTTTCGCACCAAGTAGTAGTTATGGGATAGTAACGAAATTTGGCTTGAAAGTACGTGTCAGGCAGATATGCAAATGATTAAAAATACAGCGTGATTGCGTATTGCGTAATGCCATCAGAGAGCGTTGAACTTCGTTCTTTCTGGCGTAGAAAAAAGGTACGCAGAGGCTTTTTGCCTGCATTTAATCTGTTGCAGAGGGACGCTTTTTCATTAGGGATGCCGTTACGCTGCCATCGAAGACAATATGATCAGCTGTCAGAGTTATATATATATATATATATATATATATATATATATATATATATATATATATATATATATCACATATTCACTTCAGATCATCTTATTTTCATTTTTGCTATATAGAACAATCTCAATAAATGATCCATCTCTGGTATATATAATACAAGTAAATTAAAATTCTTCAATTATATACTAGAAACCTAGGTAACTCGTAAAATTCTTGGCCAAGCAATTGAATTCTCGAATATTGCCACACTAACTAAAAGTCACCAATATGGCGATATTTCACTAAATTTGACGCCAAGGTCAAGTGACTCTGACCTTCTCGTAATAACAATTCACCACTGTAAATGTCACTTTCCAACTAAGATACTTTGAATACAGGAAAAGAGATATCAGGTATTTGTGACAGTTTACATACCGATGAATACTTAAAATGGTGAATAAAATTTAATAAAAAAGAATATAGCGCTAATAAAGATAATGCTAAATGGTTTTCTTCCTCGATGGGAACTTAACTACGATATAAATAATAATATTTTAAGTTGTTTCATAGCTTCTGTTGTATATAGCGTGTGTAAGATATTAGTTATAATATTATTTATAAATGATATTATTTATAAAAGCATAGGCATGAAAATTTTCAGGAACTTGAATGCCTTTTATCAATACTGCAGCATCATAAATATTAATATTTGATAAAAATGCTTGCAGGCACTATTTTTAATGTTATTCCAAACTCGAAGAGGTTAGATTTACTTTTTTCCCCCCTTGGATATCGAGGCGTCTACTGCCGAATACAAACAGGTCAAGTTCTGGAGGCAAGTTTGCATGCTCATTTCAATGATAAGTTCAGAATCAAGGTGGCAAAAAGAATTCTAACTCTATGTTCAAAATGTTGATTCATCTGTTACATAACGTGTCGTTTGTTATTCGGAGACAATGACAAAAATGCATACTATTACCACTGAAAAATGAACTTTAAAGGCAGCATTTTTATAAAAATATATTTAAAAGATTGTGAACAGACTACAGTAATTTCTCTGAAATCAAGTAACGAGTTCAAAAAGCTTTTATGATTTCGCTGATGGCACAACCACCGTTTTTTCGTTTATTATTAATTAAATTTTAAATGTTTTTTTTCATCATAATTGTTCGTTGTTTTTCTACAACTATGGAAAAACGAAAATTTAATGCTTTTCTACCATCTATTCTCTTTTTAAACGATTGACAATTGTTATTTTAATCTTCTAATGCTAGGAATTTTCAATTTTGAATACCAATTGATATAATCCTTTCATCTTCACGGATATATATATATATATATATATATATATCACGGCCTAGCAGCATGCTGAAACCGCGGATTTAAGGGGTCACAATCCCCCTTAGGTTTTTGAGCATATTGTCCATCAATTGCCTTCCCATCCATTTTTTATTCATTTTTTATTCCATTTGTATCCAATTTGTATCTTATTTTAATATATTTCGTATGAGGAAAATGCTGCACTGAGCATTAAATTTCATTTATATGATTTTTTAATCTCGATCTTTCAATCTTTAATGTTTTATCACTTTTTATTATATATATATATATATATGCGTGTGTGTGTGTGTGTGTGTATCATTTTTACTTAAAAATACGCGGTTTGATGATCTAAAATGTTGTATTAAAAGTCCTTGTAACTCCGTTTTTAATTTAAAAAAAAAATAAAAATGTAAAATATGAAGATTTTCAAAAGACCAAAATTTTCACAAAATTTTAAGTTATATACTTTTTAACTTCTGAGTATAACATTTCTTTGAATTCGGACCATAATGTTTTGAAATATAAATTCTTAAATGTTTAAAATTTTAATGATGTGTTAGAATGTAAAACAGCTATGGTCTGGAAATAAAAATATTTTCAGTTTCTTATACTATAAAATTTCACTTCCACTTTCTTGTTCTATAAAATGTTCAGAAAAATTAATTATTTTTACGAAAAATACCTCCTAAGCACATTTTGAACATTTTTAGAAATATCTCTGTTTATGTGTAACGTGTGGATACGAGCTCCTAAGAATCGTATCTACACCTAATCTGCTATGAAATTTTATGTGTATTATGTAAAGAACTAGAACTAGAAATATGTTTTTATAATTCACACGATTATAACTGGAGTGACTAACACGATTACATCTGGAAATTATTCTAAATATGATTATCATTCTGCTATTTTCTAAGAAACATACTGTTTCCCGGGTAATTTCAAAGTTGATAGTACAGTCTGTGTGGGAAAATAATAATTTGATCTGTACTTACGGTTGCAGTCTCGTATAGAGTGCATCGGACAGAGTAACCATGGGCACATAAAGCGGGTAGCTTTATGTGTCGGTTTGGGCTGAGGTTTCTTTTATTTCTCAAATTAAGGGTCAGATGTACTTTATTTTTCAAGTTGCGGGTCATGTTGTGGGCCAACAGTAAAAAATTATTTTTTAGGGCTATAGCTCATCATATTTTTATTCTCCTTATATACATAATGTATAAGGATATATTGTAACGGGGTCGAAAATTCGAATTCGAGTTTTCGACGGGAGATCACGTTTCAAGCATCCTTGATCACAAATCAAACATTTTTGAGGTGATGTCTGTGTGTGTGTGTGTGTGTGTGTGTGAAAGTATATGTGTGCGTATGTGTGAGTGTGTGTGTGTGTGTCAGTGAGTCTGTGGAGACGATATCTTACGAACGAATGGAGCGATTTGAATGAAATTTGGTACAAAAACCACAATCCGTGAATACTGGAAGCCTATTATTTTTAAATGCAATCAAATGTTCAGAACCCCCTAAATGTTCGAGTGAAATATTGAAAAAATCAAAACCTTTAATAAAGTTACTCAAATATACATTTCTTATGTAATTTTTTCTTAGAAAACGATTGACATAAACTTTAAAACGCTAACATGAACCGCTCTCGAGATATTGCAGATATTTCAAATAAATTTATCAAAAAATCCCATAAATTAGAAAAAATATATTAACCGTTGAGAAACATGTTCACTTTTGATATGTAATATCATGCGATAAACTGAGTGATACCATTCTCGTGGATCTAGCTCGTTCCATTTATTATGAGAAAAGATACTTTGAGTAATACTTTTGCATTTGAACGCCAATTGTCATTTATCTGCTATAAGAATGACTTATTTCACCGTCCATAACGCTTGGCGAGATTTTGACGGAATTTCGCCAACTTGGCGACAAATGCTGCCAAATTAACGAAAATCTCGCCAAATGAATAAAAATGATACTAAATCAATGAAAATGACGAATCATTGACAAAAATTCAATATCTTGGAAAGAATATAAGTATCTGCTATAAGAATAACCTATATATTTTTTTTTTGCTGTAAAAGTAGTAAATTAATTGCATTATATAAGGAAAGTCATGTCCTGCCCACATCATATTTTTTATGAGAGTAACTGAATAAATGCATGAATAAAAGTTAACGACTGTAAGTAGCCGAAAATTGTGCACATCCATTAGAGATTTAAAGACTACTGGATAGAATTTTGTGACACAATTTCAGTGCGGGGCGCGTATTCGGGTCACATGCGGTTCGAGTCGGGTTGATAATTTTCTATTTTGCGGGTGCGGCTCGGATCAAACCCGACCCACGCAGGACAGTCTTGTACTATATAGCCGTACTTACCCATATATTGTCGTTGAAGCTTGAACTCAATAATTATGAAATACGATATTGCTTGCGTAGGAGGATTGAATTTTTCTGTCTCTATACAGGTTCGCAAAATTGTCCCACACATCAGTTTTTTTGCTACCATTGCAGATACGTTCTAATTTGATCATACTATTAAAATCTTATTTAATTTTAAGGTTTTCATGTGTTGATTTTGGTTCTTGCTTGAGTAAGGGTTTTTCGGCTACTTCTGGCGTGCCTCAGGACTGTGTTCTTGGTCTTTTGTTATTTATTATTTTCATTAATGATCTAGCTGATTGCTTTAAAAATTGCCTATTTTATGCTGATGATTTGAAAATTTTCTGTCCAATTTTCGATGCTGGTTCTTGTATCGTTCAGTCTGAGTTGCAAGTCCTTTTTAATTGGCGTGGCAATAATCGTCTTCATCTCAATATTAGTAAATGTAGTGTTGTGTCTTTTACTCGTAGAAAGGTGCCTATTTTTTTTTATGATTGGCGACTCTGTTTTGGCTAGAAAATTCTCTGTTGCTGATCTCGGAGTTATTTATACGTCTGATATTTCTTTTTCTCCTCATATTTCTGATATTCGTGCGAAATCCTATAGGAAACTCGGTTACATTAAGATAATTACTCAGGATTTTACTAATGAGGATACATTGTTCTCTTTAACGCCTTGGTCAGGTATTGGTTTGAGTATACGTTTGTGATATGGAGGCCTTTTCATGCTGTTCATGCAAACAAGATCGAAAATATTTAAAATAAATTCTTGAGAATTATAAGAAAACTGGTATTTTTGTTATGCTTTATCTGCTACTTTTTTCGTGATATGTTTAATGCTAAAAGCTTACAGAACAGGAGGGATTTCATTTTATTTTCATTCTTCAGGAATATGTTCAATAACAGAATTGATTGTTCCCCTGTCTTGGGTGGGATCGGGTTTCATGTTCCCCAGTATTCTACTAGGAGCATGAGTTAATTTGCAGAAAGGAATTTTAGTACGAATATTGGTTGTTATTGTGCGATTAATAATTTTTGTAAATTGTACAACAGCTTCCCCGATAATATTGATGTTTTTTATTCATCAAAAATTGTTTTTAAAAATCATTTGTTGCAAATATTTTATATTTTAATGTATATATTCATTTGCGGGTGCTTTTGAAAATCATTTGTTGTCAATAACTTGCATTTTAATGTATTTTATTATATTTTAATCTGTATATCTTGTATTGTATTTTATCTTGCACGCTGTTACTGGGACTTTGTCCTGTAGCTTACATTCTTTAAATAAATAAATAAATAAATAAATATCGACGCTTCCATGCTGCTTCCAATCGATCCATGCTGCTTCCAGGATACATCGATGCTTCCGATCTGAGTTTTAAATATTTTAAGAAGATAAATGGTATTGAAATAATGCATATTAACAGAAATCAATATCACTAAACTGTTGCCTTTTACTAAAAGAAATTTTCAAATAATTTTTAACAAATCTTTCGAGAAAATGTTTAAAAGATAATTTGTCAATGAATGGTCACAAAAATATTCTGACAATGACTCTGATGCAAGTTGGCATGAAAAATCTGAAATATAAAAGTATGGGAAAGTCGAGTGAAGCCTCAGACTACAGATATGTTACGGTAAAATTCTGTCTTATTGGGTGGACAAATACGGTAGACAAATATACAGGGAAATATATAGTCCGACCACTCAAAGAGCCACTGTAAACTCTAGTGTCGGTGCAGTGGTCTTGGTGTTCGACAGGGAAATATATAGTGACAGGCCGAAAAACGGAATGCAAATGTTTTTATGGCGGAAAATATTTTTACATAGAAAAGGGGTGAGAGTGCGCTTTTGTAAAAAGAGACAGCTTAACTCCATTTTTTGCTTGTTTTTTAAAGGCGACCCAGTTTCGTGTCAGGTTTTTTTTTTTTTTCGCCGGCTATCAGAACAAGGACAAAGTTTCACCTGTTATTTCACTAATATTTTATTTGCTTTCGGTAGGAGGAACCGGTTCCCCTTGTGATTATATCAACCTCGAAAGGCCGCATTTTCCAGCTTAGTAACGGTAAAAGCTGCCACAGGTTAGATATTATGCTGATATTATCTTTAGAAACTGCAATGGAAAGATCGGTCATTTTCCTTCAATGGGAATTGTTCTTAGCAGTGATAATGAGATCTTTACGTGAGAGCAATTGTTTAAGAGCCTTAAGTCGAAACGCGAATGAGATATGCAGTTTTTAACGCTTTTTAAGTGCATTCTACACACGTATATTTTGCCTATATGCTACTATCTATAATATACGTATCTATATAGGAATCAAAAAGGAAAATTACAAGCTGAAAAATTTCTGGATAGAAAAGTTTTAAAAATGCAGCTGAAAGGGAATTTTATTACTTGACTTGTTAGGCAATTTAATTATTCCTTAGTAGAAATTGGACTTGGAGTTGTTCGGAATTTAATGCAGAGGATTATTGCATTATTTTATTCATTTTTCAAAAGACATAATCTCCCGCTGCATGAACACAATGCGTTCTCTATTTAAGATGGAAACACTGCAATAATATTTTTGATCATTAAGGAACCTTCTAGAACTCATTTCGACGATAAGAATTTGCAATTCCGTCCCAGTAGCTTAACGGCAGATCGTTGGATGGCCAGTTCGAAGATCCAGGGTTCGATTCCTGGTTGGGGAAGCAAAAAGTTCTTTACAACCTATTTTTGCGAAAATCGTTCAAAATGACGCTTCAACATTTAATAACTGAAAAGTTATTTAAATTTAAAAAAATCTCAATCAGCTGTTTCCTCTCGGGAGCCAAGGTACCCTTATATCAAATTTCACGACAGTAGAATTTTCGCTACAAACGACACCAACATACAAACAGAAAGACAAACATATTCTTTTATTATTATACATACGACCAAAATAGTGTAGTCGGTATCACACCTGGGTACCATGTCGGAGTTCCAGGATCAGTTTTTGACAAATTTTAATGCTTTCTCCATTTGGAAAACATATTGGGCAAATTTGCAGGTATTTTGTTTACTATAAAATTGTGAAAATCTGTCGAGTAGATTCTAAAAACTTGAGACAGAAATGTGATCAGAAATTAGATGCATAAATTTCTTGATAAAATAGTTTGTATTTCATTATGGAGATACGGAGCATAATTTTGCAAAACTAGTAAGTGTTAAACAAACATACAAAGAAAATATTTTTAAGACATATTGTTAAAGAATGTTATAGAAGAGAGTCAATATAAGACCTTTATTTTGAAACAGCTCTTTCAGGGAAATTTCTTTAATAACGTGCGGTTTTTAGATGATTACTTCCTGAAAAATAAGATACGTGGTTGACTTATTGAAACATTTTAAGTGAAGTCAACTACGAGAAACCGGATATGTGCAGCATATGACTTTTCCTACATAATACAGCAACTTTATTACTTTCACATCGAAATAATGGAGTACAAGATCTACGGTAAATGTTTTTGGAATTGAATCAGCATCACATAAATTAAAATTTGGCACTTTGGGCAACTTAATGGAATCTAAATGGAATAATTTGACCATACTCGCGTCCAAATCATCATCATCATAATGCAATTGACATTTAATTATAATCCAGTATAAGTGACCATTGGCGAATTTTTAACCGCCAAAATACAAAACTACTAAAAAAAAAGCATCATCTCTCTTGAATGAAATGAATTAAATCCACGAGAATAATGGGAAATTATTTGTCGAATAATGGAAAGTGAATCTATTGGATGATACTAATTTTACTTTCCCTGCAATACATGGTAATGTATAGGGAAAGGATTGGAATCATACCGAAAATCACAACTCGAGTTTTTGTCGGATCTACACGTTTCTAGACCTCTAGAATACGAAAAAAAAACTTTTCAGCGTGACGTCTGTGTGTCTGTGCGTGTGTCTGTGTGTGTGTCTGTGTGTGTGTCTATGTGTCTGTCTGTCTGTCTGTACAATGTATGTATCCACTCTAACTCAAAAACTAATAGGCCGAATTTCATAAAATTTGGTAGGTAAGTCACTTGGGTAAGACCTTGGTGCCGTTTAGTTTTTGGTAGGGTTTGCAAAAACAAAACCCGCCTTTTTTGCGGAATGGCCCGTAAAAATTTCATGTATCCATTCTAGCTAAAATACGAATTGACCACATTTCACAAAAATTGGTAGATATGTTACTTATAGGTTACTCTGGTGCTGATTAGATTTTGGTATGATTCGGAAAACAACAACCTGCCTTTTTTTAAGAAATGGCTCGCAAAAATTTGATGTACCCACCCTAGCTAAAATACTAATTGAACAAATTTCACAAAATTTGGCAGATAAGTTACTTGTGGGATACTCTAGTGTTGATTAGGTTTTGGTACGATTCGGAAAA
Organism: Amaurobius ferox; assembly: GCA_951213105.1. NCBI lineage: Eukaryota > Metazoa > Arthropoda > Arachnida > Araneae > Amaurobiidae > Amaurobius > Amaurobius ferox. The sequence continues at coordinate 76,285,992 of OX578137.1, read as the reverse complement.
GAAAACCACGCCTCTTTTACGAAATGGCCCGCAAGAATTTCATGTATCCACCCTAACTAAAATACTAATTGACCAAATTTCACAAAATTTGGTAAATAAGTTACTTGTGGGTACTCTGGTGCTGATTAGGTTTTAGTACAAGTCGGAAAAGAACAGCCTGCTTTTTTTTACGAAATGACCCGCTAATATCGACAAAATCTTAAAAAAAAAAGACTAAGTAGTGTATGCTCAAATGTATCAATTAAATTCTTGTTTTATATGCAATTTTTGACGAGGAAAAGAATATAACACACTCCATTTTACTTTAGGACTAACCGATCTCAAGATATTTGAGATTTCTTGCATTTTTGTTACGCTGATTTTGGAAAAATGTCCAATTACCAAATGAAAACAAAAATTAAATTAAAAATGCAAATTTAGTGTTATTTGGTGCAATTAAACTCAATCTAATGAATTATTAAAGAAAAAATAAATTTGAGTCTGCAGGGAAAGTCATGTGCTGCCCACATCAGATTTTTTAACTTGGTGTTACTTTTTAATAAATTTATTTTAAAAACGTGCAATATTTCGAGAATGGTTTGTGCTAACGTTTTAAAGTTTGTGTCATTTGTTTTCTAATGAAAAATTACGTATGAAATGACTATGCATGTATCATTACTGAAAGTCCTAACTTTTAAAGACTTTTTCAAAATTTCATTCGAAAATGGGAAGGGGGTTAGTCCGAACATTTAATTGCCTGACAGGGTTTTAGTATTCACTGATAAAGATAACTGAACTAAATTATCTTCTAAACGCTTCACTCGTTCGTGAGAAATCACGTCTATAAATTCACGGATGCATGCGCACACGTTAATATAGTACGTACACGCTAACATTCATACGCATATACATGTAATTATCACCTCAGAAACATTCAATTCATGTTCAGGGATACTTTAAACGTGTTCTTCCGTCGAAAAATCGAATTCGAATTTTCGACCTCGTTACATTGTTTTCTTTATACATTAGTCTATGTATGCATGGAAAACAAAAACAGGATATCTTAAATATCTTTAACTAAAAGAGATGCACTCTCTATAAATAAAATAAGAAAGAAAACGTTGCAAGCATTTTTCAAAGTGTGTTTGTTATGCAAAATCCTTGGGGTTCCACGACAGTATTCAAGGTATTAATATTGATTAGTATTCAATAGTATTAAATTTTAACATTAAAAAAAAAAGAATAGTTAAATTTGAATGCTTAATTTGTACCACAATGGTATTTATTCCGATTTTAGAGCTCCGCCGTCAAATTTATTTTTAAAAGAATTCCTCGACCAAAAAGGTTTGAGAAACACTGCTGTAGCGTGTATATGCTATATTTTAATGTTGAGTATATTTGATAGGGTTAAAAAAGAATTCGGTTCTTTTTATCTATTAATAAGTTTAATAGAGATATTGAAATACTATACATATAAATTAATAATAAATTGGATCACAGCGTAAAACTCAGGTCAAAGATAAACAAGTAAAAGTACAAAAATTATTTTAAAGTTCACTCTTTTATTATTTGCATTTAACTTAATTGTGTGAAAGACAAGGTCATATCAGAATTTGGCTTTATAGATGCCCCGGTTATTACCCCCCCCCCCCCCCAAAAAAAAAATGCATTAATATGGCGGGCGGATCCAGGACGGGCAGGTAAATAAGATTTAAAATTTAAAAAAATTACATGTATCACAAAAGAAAACGACGTACTACATTTCATGTTACTGTGATTAATGGGACTTGATTAGTTAGTGCCTCAAAGATGTGGATCATACTGACAAACAAAAAAACATCAGATGAAGTTAAATAAAATGTTGTAAAAACCATGCGTACGTACGTTTTGAAAATCAATAGATTACCTTCTTCAGTTCAACAAGTCTGGACCAGAAAGCCCAAAGACTGTCATTATAGATATTGACTATTCCATGCTGACAAACACATTATAAGAGCGAAACCGGTCCCCGGTCCATGGTATCTATAATAGGAGTGTCTTCCAAACGAGTAACAGTGTTTTGAGATTACAATCTTTTTTTCAGCACCTATTTGCGATTTTCTTGTATATGGTAGTTTTGGTAGTTGTTTTATGATTTTCTTTAGATAGTTAGAAAGTGATTAACTGTATCTTGTTCTTGTTCATTCTCATTGCGTCATTGCTGATTTAAATAAAGCTAAAATTATCTAGATCTGTGGGCTCGTTTTTGTATAATTAAAATACACTCACAATTCCAGCGAATAAGTTGCAACAATACAAACCACATATCAAACTGTAGTTTTTAGAGTCTTTGTAAATTTTTGTAACATTTTACCTTGGAAGGATAAACGTGTTGGCGGAATTTCCACCAACAATCACTTTTTTAAATATTGCCATAAAAACTTTTACATTACTTAAAATATAATTTCAGGTGAACAATCCATTATTTATTATTAAAAGTCATTACCAAGTTCCTTTTATGTATCAAAGAAAAAGAAATATTTCAAGCTCTACCCATGGAGTTAGAGGAGGTAAAATTTCCATGGATGAAAAGCCTGAAATTAGTACAATGGTTTGATAATTATATCTAAGTGCCGCTAGTGTTAGTACAGTCCCACCAGTTTTCATTTAACACAACAGGAAGGAGTAGTGTTTAGTAAATTTAGTATATGTATTTTTGATCCTAGTTATGAAATTTCCCTAATTATGGAGTTCCTAGTTATGACTAGAAATAATAAGTATATTTTCCTAGTTATAGAACAGGGCACAGAATATATGGAAACAGAATAAGTTGAAAGATAAAATAAATTTGTATACGTAGAAATATTATTTAATATTTGAGTGTGCACTAATTAATAACTCCTTTCTGCAAAATTTACAGTTTAAATAAATAGTGTTTAATTGAATATGAGCCTTTCGCCATAGAAATACATACAATGCAGAGGGATTTATTTTACCCCAACGCTACCTGAATACTGTTTTAAATGATTTTAACGTTTCCACAATATGAAGTTTTTAATCCTTCCCTTTATCTCCACGGCTCTATCTATTGACGCCTGAAGGAAAATAAAGTTCGCTTCTATACACAGTGGTTTTGTAATGACATTTGAAAGTCAACAAAACCATCAAATATTAGTTCTTTAATTGTGCATAAACCATTATACTACATATTGAATTCTACATTTTCCATTAGTTTTCCTTACTTTTCCATTTTTACTAGAAAACGCAAAGAAACCTAATTTAATAGAAACCTAGGAGTGGAAATATAGACTAATTCAGCTGCCAAGTATTTTGTTTTCCAGAGGCGGTTTTTACATTCATCTAAACCCGTTTCCATATCTTTTGATGCTAGCAGAAGTCCAAGAGGAAGTGATTTTGCTCTCAAGGACGCGATCTTCCGGGCTCCAATTTCATTGTTGATGATATAAAGAGCTTGATCGTAATCATGAAGGCAATTGCTTTTGGTGGAATTCGCAAACGTAAAATATTTTTCTAGGAAACATTTGTGGGGAAAAATGAAAAGGATAAGTTTAGAATAAGTGGACACTTTAGCTTGTGATAGAGGAGACTGCGAAGATTATTAGCCATTGGGGTAGGTTAATGCAGGCTGTAGGGCTAATAAGTTTCTAGTCAGATCACCTCCATGATTGAACATTGAATATTCATGTGTACACAAATTTTCATCGTACAACAAACTTTTATCGACATTTTTTTTACGAAAATTATGCAACGCATCCCGCGAGCGGGGTTTGTTTGTGAATAAAAAATTCCATTGGGAAAACGTTCTGTTGATTTCATAAGCAAACTTTACCTTAAAATAAAAATAGCTCACCATTTAGAATGATTTATTATGACCATGCTACATTATTTGCTTGCTCTCCCTTATTTCACAAATATTATGCTGCAATATCGATAGTTATAATATTTACTAGCTCTCGTTCATTGACTTTTTATTTCTTTAGTCATTCTTCTATTCTCTCATTTATCCATCCAGCTACCTACTTATGTATAGTTTTTCTATCCGCCTTATTTATACGTATAACATGTTGGTGTGCGCGCTCAAAGTTAAATCAGTTACGAAATGCAAGTTTAGAAGTAAGAAGTTTAGAAATTACTAGGATTCAGTGCAAATCCAGTTCATATAACTCCCTGGCATATTTAAGAAGTTTTTTTCATTATGCTAATCAGGACTTCATACTGATCAACACAGTGTCGATCTAGCGATCGCTAGCCCTACAACTTTAAAGGGCTTTCGTTATACTGATCCATGAAGTGTTAATTTGGTCCATATAGATTCCGTGTGAACGGCAAGAACCCCACAACTTTAAGGAGACTTCATCATACTGATCAGGCCTCCCGTCATTCTAATAGGTTTGGTCCATATAGCTCCCCGGCAATCACGCGAGGTCTTGAACATTGTGGCACCTTTCGTCATATTGATCACTGACATCGAGAGCAATACCTTTTTAAAAAGAAGGCGAATATTTTGAATTTTACAACTGTTTTCCACAAATCGAACATTTTTGATATGTAGCTTATTTTTTTCGGTAAAAGTAATACTTTCACGCATTATCCGAATAATGCAATCATGGAAAGAGGAAGAGGACATAGATCGATGTCGACGACGTTGAGGGTAATAGCATTTTATAAAAGTCGAACATATTCAATTGCATTATTTCCAAAATTTTCACACTATTTTTGTGTGTTGTTTACTACTTATTGTTTTCGGAACAAAGTAAAAATTAATCAGAATAGCCTAAACAAAATAATCTTTAAAAGTAAATAGAGTATCGAGAAAAACAGACCTAACTTAAATATCTTCTGAACTATGTGATGAATTTTGATGGGTTTTTTTTTTTATTATTATTTAGATAATGAAGCCGAGTCCAGGGAATATATTTTTTTACTGGTTCTTAAAATGAAGCAGGTTGATGGCTAAAAATATTTAGGATTCCAAATTTCATTTCCAACTTCTAAAATACGCAATATAATGAAACTTTTTCAATGAATGAGACTAGGCTTAATAGCGGATTGTTTGGGTAGACACTGTATACCCAGATTCTCTTCACGCTTCGACACTGTAATAATTGCATTTATGGCTAAATTATTTAAATACTGTACCACGTTACTTTTATTTTAGCATTATCCCGAGTATTTCAGCTGGTAAAATGCGTAATTAAGTGCTTAGTATCATTTCAATATAATATTAATAAAAAATAATGAAAATATTATCATAAAACCTTGGGTTCAAAACTTGAAATAACCTCGAACAGTACGCATCTAAATGCAATAAAAATTCCTAAAATTTTCACGAATTGGGACACACATCGAACTGAGATCGAAATTATCTCGCATATTTCCACATAAGAGGTCCATAACTGGCTATTAAACGCATTTTCAGACCATTGTTAACAGAACTCAGTTCCGGAATATTAAACTTTTACGACAAAAACCTAAAACGTTTAATAACATAATATTAAAGCTTTTCGAGAGCGTTTACAATCAAATGTAGGCAACAACTTTCTTTCCCCGCATCGTAATTGTCCTTTGATTCGTGCACTACCGAAAGAAGGTCGTCTTTGACCACGATTGCTAAAGTAGGCGCGGCCTCTGTCCAAAAATGATAAACCCCGAGGCTGTCTGTTTTAAAAGGGTATGAAAGAGAGTCCACTTTTGCACGATTTTTCTGTTCCAACTCGAGAAGGGTACAAATGGAAGAATGGGAAAAGTCGGCCGTTTTCGCCAGATTAGCATGATTAGGACAATCGAAGGACTGATAATTATCGAAAAACTATAGAGGACTGTGACCGATAACTTACTTTATGGATGCTCATGGTTCGAAGTGTACTTGACAAGTTTGTAAGACAGATATGCTGCTTTTCGTCTCTTAAGAATCTAGTTTGTGTGTTTTGCGTTTCACAGAATATAAATTTATCTTTTTCTTCAACCCCTAAAATAATTTCAAATCAAGCATTGAACTATTACTATGAATATAATTGCTGCTTGTCAGGCAGTAGGAGAGTTTAGTAAAACAAAATGCCCATTATATATAATTGTCCCTAATTATTAACCTTTTGCTTACGGGTGGGACAGCGTCCATCCCAAACGAAGAACCTCTGCAGACATGGACGTCCTTGGACACCCATGTTTGCAAAAGGGGATCGAACTGTTTGGGATAGGGTTTGTCAACTACCTGTCTTTTTGAGAGGTTCTTCATTTGGGATGGACGCTGTCCCACCCGTAAGCAAAAGGTTAATAATATACGATATATACAGATTGAAAAGTCCTTTTTCTTATTATTTTCACTTTGTAAAAAGGATAAGAAAGGAAGTAATGAAGCACAAGTTAAATTACAACGTAATATACATCAATTTTGAGAAAGCAATTGGTTTCTCATTGGTTTGATTTTTTTCCGCAAGAATATTTAGAAGGATTCAGATGTTTTAGTTTTTGATTTGTACAATACTGATTTTTTTTCTACTGTTTACGACTGATTGCCTTACAATTTCGTTTCTTAATAAATATTTTACATATTTTGAAACTCTTTTCTGCGGTGTTTGGAATTATTGTCAGTCTTGTTGGGGTCTCTTTTATCTTATTGATACATATCTGTAATTTTTTGTAACACTAATATAGTGCTATCAAAAACCTAATCGATAAATAGCCTATACACTTTTTCAAGATCAACTGAGAATTGAAAATATTTTGATATCGGGCAAACAATGTTACGGCAAGCAAATTATCATTTAAAAAATTATCAATGAACAAATTATCATCATCAAATCATCAAATTACCAATCGGGCTAACAAATTAACATTTTCGTTTAAAGCATTTGGAGAAAGAGAGATTTTTCGAATTTTTTTTTCTGCGGTCACATTTAGACAATATACGCAGTATAGGCACTCAAACTGGATCCAAATCGTTTTAACGGTTTTTGAGATTACGAAGGGCCAAAAATTTTGACAAAATCCCGTTTCATAGCTAAACTGTATACATTGTTTAGAATATTATTTTTCAGCGTTCACATCTACATAATATATGAAACTTGTTACCCAAATTGGGTCCAAACCGCTTCAGTGGTTTTCGAGATTGCGTAGGACCAACGAGTTGACACACATCCATTGACCTTCAAAAGTATTTCTGGTTTCTAGGAACCCCACCGATGTAGTTAAGGTGAGAATTGAATTTAAAATTCAATAACGATCACCACACTTTTCTTAGGCTACATGGACTAAAAAAGTTGCTTACTATACTGCTGTTAAAAGCATATTTATCAAGAAAAGTGGAACATGTCACAATTTTCTCATACTTTCCTCTAGATCTCTTTGCAAGAAAAATAAGTGGAAGAATATAGTTACCCGTTATTGCTGCATTTTTACTTTCCTTATATACATATAATGTATAAGGAAAGTATTGTGGCGGGGTCGAAAATTCGAATTCGAGTTTTCGACGGGAGAGCAAGTTTCAAGAATCCCTGCACACGAATCAGACGTTTTTGAGGTGATGTCTGTGTGCGTGTGTGTGCGTGTGTGAAAGTGTGTGTGTGTATGTGTGTGAAAGAATGTGTGTGTGTGTGAAAGTGTGTGTGTGTGTATATGCCAGTGAGTCTGTGGAGACGATAACTGACGAACGAATGGACCGATTCGAACGAAATTTGGTACAAAAATCACAATCCATAAACACTGGAAGTCTATTGTTTTTATACTCAATCGAATGTTCAGAACCCCCCTAAATTTTCGAGTGAAATTTTGAAAAAATCGTCAAAAAATCAAAACCGCTAATAAAGTTACGCAAATAGACATTTCTTATGTAATTTTTCATTAGAAAACGATTGACACAAATTTTAGAACACTACCATTCTCGAGATATTGCACATTTTTCAAAAACATTATCAAAAAATCATATAAAATAAAAAAAGATATATAACCTATTGTGAAATATGTTCATTTTTCATAAGTAATATCATGCGATAAATTTGGTGACATCATTCTCGTGGAGATACTTTAGATAATACTTTTGTATTTGGACGCTAATAGTCATTCATCTGCTACAAGAATAACTTATATCTCCATCCATCTCCATAATAAATTTGGTGACATCATTCTCGTCGACCTAGCTAGTTCCATTTATGCGAAAAGATAGTTTAGGTAATACTTTTGTATTTGGACGCTAATAATCATTTATCTGCTACAAAACTAAAATAATTTTTCCGTGCATAACGCTTGGCGAGATTTCGGCAGAATGTCGCCAACTGGGCGACTGTTTCAAATGTTGCTAAATTAACGAAAATGACGCTAAATTAATAAAAATGAAGCTAAATCAATGAAAATGACAACTAGATGATGAAAGTTCCATATCTTGGAAAGAACATAAGCGTAGACTATACGAATAACACATTTCTCCGTCCGTCCGTCAGTAACACTTGGCGAGAAATTTAGCGGGATGTCGCCAGCTTGGCGACTATTTTAAATGTTGCTAAAATGACAATAATGTCGTCAAATTGATGAAAATGACGCTAAATGAGAAGTAATGTCACGCAAATTCTGATTTCCGTCATATGACGGGCATACCTTCTAGTATATAAGAAATACTCCTCTCTCAGTTTGTCTGTAACACTTGGTGATGCATTTGGCAAACTCAGCGAACAATTTAGCAAAGTATTGCGAACTTAGCGATATTTCGTCCCAAATTAACAAAAATATCGTCGAAACTGCAAAAATTACGCTAAATTAATGAAAATAACGCCCAATTGATGAAGTAATAAAAGTATTTTATTATATGGACTATATCGCTTATTGAGGATGCTATCAATATTGATGATTGTTTAGAGTTGCGCGAAGTATAAGTTAATTGAGTATTACTTTCTTTATATACATATAATGTATAAGGAAAGTATTGTGACGGGGTTGAAAATGCGAATTCGAGTTTTCGACGGGAAAGCACGTTTCAAGCATCCCTGAACACGAATCAGACTTTTTGAGATGATGCCTCTATGTGTGTGTGTGCGTGTGTGCGTGTGCGTGTGTGTGTGTGTGTGTGTGTGTGTGTGTCAGTGAATCTCTGGAGACGATAATTGACGAACAAATGGACCGGTTTGAACGAAATTTGGTACAAAAATTACAATCCATGAATACTGGAAGCCTATTGTTTTTATAAGCAATCGAAAGCACAGAACCCCCTCTAAATTTTGGAATGAAATTTTGAAAAAAATCATCTAAAAATTAAAACATTTAATAAAATTACGCAAATAGTCATTTCTTATGTAATGTTTCATTAGAAAACGATTGAGATAAATTTTAGAAAGCTAACATGAACCGTTTCCGAGATATTGCACATTTTTCAAAAAATTATCAAAAAATCATATTAAATAAAAAAAAAATTACCTATTGTGAAATATGTTTACTTTACATAAGTAATATCATGCGATAAATTTGGTGACATCATTCTCATGAATCTAGCTAGTTCCATTCATGTGAAAAGATACTTAGGCAATACTTTTGTATTTGGCCGCTAATAGTCATTTATCTGCCACAAGAATAACTTATATTTCCGTCCATAACGCTTGGCGAGATTTTGGCGTAATGTTGCTAACTTGGCGACTTTTTATACGTTTCTAAATTAACGAGCATGTCGCGAAATTAATAAAAATCACTCTAAATTAATGAAAATAACGACTAGATGATAAAAGTTCAATATCTTGGAAAGACCATAAGCGTAGACTATAAGAATAACATATTTCTCCGTCCGTCAGTAACGCTTGGCGACAAATTTAGCGGAACGTCGCCAACTTGGCGACTATTTTAAATGTTGCTAAAATGTCGCCAAATTGATAAAAATGACGCCAAATGGGAAATAATGTCTCCCAAATTCTGATTTCCATCATATGACTGGTATACCTTCTAGTATATGAGAAATGCTCTTCTCTCCGTTTGTCTGTAACACTTGGTGATGCATTTGGCAATTCAGCGAATAATTTAGCAAAGTATTTCCAACTTGGCGATAATTCGCTCCAGATTGACAAAAATATCGCCAGAATTGCAAAAATGACGTTAAATCAATGAAAATTACGCCTATTTGATGACGTAAGTATAAGGTATTTTAATATATGGACTACGTCGCTTATTGAGGATGCTATCAATATTGATGACTGTTTATTTAGAGTTGAGCGAAGTATAAAATAATTGAGTATTTTGAAATAGTTTTACATGTTGCCATCCGAAAAATCTCTAAATGTACAATTCAACGATAAAAACACAGTGCCGTGGACCTTATACATTATTTTTTTTACTGTAAAACTAGTAAATTCATTGCATTATATAAGGAAAGTCATGTGTTGCCCACATCAGATTTTTTTTAAACAGTTTTACATGTTGTCATCCGGAAAATCGCCAAATATACAATTCAACGATAAAAACACAGTGCCGTGGATCATATACATTATTTTTTTTACTGTAAAACTAGTAAATCCATTGAATCATATAAGGAAAGTCATGTGCTGCCCATATCAGATACTTTCCTTATATACATAGTATAATGTATAACGAAATTATTGTGACGGGGTCGAAAATTCGAATTCGAGTTTTCTGGGGGAGAGCACGTTTCAAGTATCCCTGGTCACGATTCGAACATTTTTGAGGTGATGTCTGTGTGTGTGTGTGTGTGTGTGGAGACGGTATCTCACGAACGAATAGAGCGATTCGAATGAAACTTGGTACAAAAATTACAATCCTTGAATATTGGAAGCCTATTGTTTTAAATACAATCGAATGTTCAGAACCCCCTAAATTTTCTGGTGAAAATTTGAAAAAATCATCAAAAAATCAAAACATTTAATAAAGTTGCTCAAGTAGTCACTTCTTATGTAATTTTTCATTAGAAAACGATTGACATAAACTGTAGAACGCTAGAATGAACCGTTCTTGAGATATTGCACATTTTTAAAATAAATTTATCAAAAAATCCCATAAAATAAAAAGAAATATTAACTGTTGAGAAACATGTTTACTTTTCATGCGTAATATCATGCGATAAATTCGGTGACATCATTCTCGTGGATCTAGCTGATTCCATTCATGAGAAAAGATACTTTGAGTCATACATTTGTATTTGAACGCCAATAATAATTTATCGGCTATAAGAATAACTTATTTCTCCGTCCATAACACTTGGCGAGATTTTGGCGACGAATTTGGTGGACTATCGCCAACTTGGCGACTTTTTTAAATGTTGCCAAATTAACGGAAATCTCGCTAAATGAATAAAAATGACGCTATATCAATGAAAATGACGACTAATTGACGAAAATTCAATATCTTGGAAAGAATATAAGTATCTACTATAGGAACAACTTATTTTTTTTTTTACTGTAAAATTAGTAAATTCATTGTATAATATAAGGAAAGTCATGTGCTGTCCTGCATCAGATTTTTTAAGATTTAAGGTGAATATTCGCATTGCTATCAGAGAATCACGAGATGAAACATTGTCTTTAATATTTAACAATGTTATTTGGAATCATTCCAAGAATTGGAGCAAGAGTTTTCTACTGATATACACCTTTTTCGAGTCCTCTAGAATACGAAAACTTCATTTTTAGCGTGGTGTTTGTGTTTGTCTGTCTGTGCATCCATGTGTCAATGTAATGTATAATTTAGCCACTCTAGCTCAAAAAACTATTCGACGAAATTGCACAAAATTTGGGAAGTCGCTTATGGGTTACCCTGATGCTGATTAGATTTTGTACGATTCGAAGAGAAGCCTGTCATTTTTGCGAAATGGCCCGCCAAAGTAGTCAAAATTCGGAATACAAAACTAAATATGCTTGGTTGTATTGATTAAATGTGTGTTTCTTATGTTATTTTTGACGGCAAAAAGAATAAGACTAACCCCATTTACCTAGGAATAACCGCTCTCGAGACATTTAATTTTTGCAAACTGGCGACGTTTTGTAATGCGATACGATTACTTCCGATGCTCACTTCAATGAATGATGAAAGAAGTGAAAAAATAATGAATTTATGCCTGTTGCATAATATGAGGAAAGACATGTGCTGTCCACATCAGATTTTTAATGTTAAAATTTATTATACAAGGATGAAATGAGAATAAATATAATGTTTTGCATATTTCGATGCTCTAATATTGTGGGGATTGTGGTGAATGCCCTCATGTTCATGCCATAATATTAACATTTGCAACGCTTGTTCAGGAAGAACAAGATATATCAATCATGCATAAAGCATTGATTATGAAACATTTTACAATTGCAATGCAATTTTATTTAAACATCTCTAAAATGCGGTACATTCATTCATGCGATATTTTAAAAATTATCACAATACTACAATAATTTATTATATTTGAAAACTTAAAACTTCATTGAAAAAAAATGAACTTTATTCAAATGACGAATTCACCGAAATATAAATTGCCTGGCTCTCTATGTAAAAGCAGTGAATATTTCATTCATACACTTTTATTCCATTCCTTTCAATCAGTGGTGATACTTTTTAAATTATCACAAAACTACAATAATTTAATTTACTTATAAACTTAAAACTATGGAGGAAAAGTACTTTCTAACTCCATGCTTAAAACTTCATTGAAAAAGGCAATGCAATAAAATCGTCTGCTTCTCTATGTAAAATCAATGGCTATTTCTTTCATCTCAGCTATATTCCAGACTTCAGAGCTAAATAATTTTGCGTTAAAACAATTCAAGAATTCTTATACAACTCTTCTTACAGCTTAAAGTGTTTACATTCTGCATACGTTAAAATTAGGCTTCGTTGTATAAATAATCAAATTTTGATGATCATTTAATCTAAAAAATATTGTAATTGCGTTGGCGCAGAATACAGATGCACAGAAGTTACGCAAAAATAAAGATGTTTTAGGACGGATGCAACACTAAATATAAATTAAAAATAACTTTAAAAATTGCGATTTTGAAACTTAGAAAAAAGATTGATGCCATATTTAATTTTGAAGGGGGTCACATGATCTCTCTATAATATGGATACAAATACTATTTTTATTTTTATTTAAAAAACTACCGAACATATTTTGCTGAATTTTTTTTATATATTTTATGAGATAATTTAAATATTTTCTAAAATTTTCGAAGCAAATTGGGAATTTTAACTTTGCTTAAAAAATGTTTGAAAAATTAAGTCCCATAGGGTTCAATGTATTTCATTTTTTTCAACCCGGATTCAATCCAAAACTAATTGGGTGATATTATTCATTTACCTTCCCATAGGTCCCACAGATCGTCTCATCAACATACTAAAATTTCATTTTGATAAAGTCATTTTTACGGCAGTTATCATGCGAACAGACAGTCAGACAGACAGACAGAATGAACAAAGTCATAAACACTTTTCAACTATGTTGTAAAGTGTTATAAATGTATAATAGGATTATCGTAACAAATACAAGTGGTGGACAAAATTATGGTTTTTACTTACTTTTGTATGTAAAGTGTTTCCCTTTCAATGTCTACTACTTGTACATTGGTGCGATTGAAATTCTAAATTACACTTCATTATTGTCGGCGTCAAAGGGACTTTCGGAAGTCGGCAATTTCTCGGAAGTTACAAACTCGGCATAATTAATAATTAAAAGAATTTTTATAGAAATTTAAAGCTAATTTTGTATGGAAACTCATAATGCATTTGATGGCGTGATTTTAAATTTATCTTGTTTCTTTGTTTGTTTGTTTTACTTTCCTTATCTACATAATATAATGTATTAGGAAAGTATTGTGATGGGGTCGAAAATTCGAATTCAAGTTTTTGAAGGAAAAGCACATTTCAAGTATCCCTGAACTCGAATCGAATGTTTAATGTCCGTGTGTATGTGTATGTGTATGTATGTATGTATGTATGTGTATGTATGTGTGTGTATGTATGTGTGTATGTTTTCACTGTGAAAGAAGTAAATTAATTGCATTTATATATGTAAAGTCTTGCCCACATCAGATTTTTTTCTCATTAGATTGCATTAGTAACAGCTGTTTTCAATTACTATTCTTGAAGCTAAACTTCTTACAATCTTAATGCTCTTATCTCCGGAAATATATAAGCGCTGCAAAGATAAAACAATTATTTATAAAATTCTTCAACTTGTCTACCAGTCGCAATGAAATTTCAAATCATAGAAGATTATTAAATAAAGTTATTTTTCAGTAGACTGTACTAAAATAGAGTGTTTTGAGACAATTTTAAACTTTTTTGCGTTTAGTATATTAAATATACTTCCAAATCTAGTGAAACTTCAAGTATTTTGCATCAAGAGTTAGTTGATAACTGAGCAATAGTAATGGCGTTTCTTGTGATTGTTACTTTTCTTGTAATGGATCTCCGTATTCGATACTTTTCAACAAAAGCAGTAAGTGTGATATTAACTTTACTTAAAGACAGTAAAAAAAAAAACTTGTCACTTCTTTGGTTACTTTTCAAAATATAATAACCATTTTCTTTAATTCACAAATTGTTAAAATTTATGTTGTGTCTTTTATCTTTATTTTTCGCATTTTATCATAAGAAAACTGCTAAACTTAAAAAAAAGAAAAAGATATTTTCAAAGGAACATTTATGAAAAAAGAATTTTCTTAAACATTTTAACACCATTCGCATGAAAATAATACTATAATTACTGGAATTATAACCCAAAATGTTTCAGGTCAAATATGAAAAAATCTATTAATCAATAACTTAACGTTATTTTTACTTTCCTTATATACATATAATGTATAAGGAAAGTATTGTGAAGGGGTCGAAAATTCGAATTCAACTTTTCGACGGGAGAGCACGTTTTAAGCATCCCTGAACACTAATCAGACGTTTTTGAGGTGATGTCTATGTGTGTGTGAGTGTGTGTGTGTGTGTATGAAAGTATGTATGTGTGTGTGTGGGTGTCAGCAGATCTGTGGAGACGATAACTGACGAACGAACGGACCGAATCAAATGAAATTCGGTACAAAAATTACAATCTATGAATACCGGAAGCCTATTGTTTTTATATGCAATCAAATGTTCAGAATCCCCTAAATTTTCGAGTGAAATTTTGAAAAAATCATCAAAACATTAAACCTTTAATAAAGTTACGTAAATAGGAATTTCTTATGTAATTTTTCATTAGAAAACGATTAAAATAAATTTTAGAAAGTTAGCATGAACCGTTCTCGAGATATTGAACATTTTTCAAAAAAAAAATTATCAAAAAATCATATAAAATTAAAACAAAATATTACCTATTGTGAAATATGTTCACTTTTCATAAGTAATATCATGCGATAAATTGGGTGACATCATTCTCGTGGATCTAGCTAGTTCCATTCATGAGAAAAGATACTTTAGGTAATACTTTTGTATTTGAACGCTAATAGTCAGTTCTCTGCTACAAGAATAACTGATTTCTCCGCCCATAACGCTTGGCGAGATTTTGGTGGAATGTCGTCAACTTGGCGACTTTTTTAAATGTTGCCAAATTAATAAAAATGTCGCCAATTTGATAAAAATGACTGTAAATCAATGAAAATGACGACTAGATAATGAAGTAATTATTAGAGTATTTTAATATATGGACTATATCGCATATTGGGGATGCTATTAATATTGATGATTGTTTAGACTTGCTTGAAGTATAAGTTAATTGAGTATTTTGAAATAGTTTTACATGTTGTCATCCTGAAAATCGCCCAATGTACAATTCAACGATAGAAATACAGCGTCGTGGATCTTATACATTATTTTTTATTGTAAAACTAGTAAATCCATTGCATTATATAAGGAAAGTCATGTGTTGCCCACATCAGATTTTTTTCAGAATGTGATTTTATTTTATTTATTTATTTATTTTTTTTTTAGATAATTCTGAAAGTTCTTAAATTTTTTCATGGAAGTTTCAGAATATATAATATATATATGTCTTTATAAAATGTGCCTACATAAATTTTTTCACTGTCTTTTATTGTAATATGAATATACGGTTATGTTGCTGACATTTCGAAAATTTTGGGAAAATGCAACACTGCATAAAATAGAAATATACTGTAAATACAAACTTATTTAGGTTCAAAATAAATAATTATTCCAGGAATATAATTAAATACCAAATATTTTGTTTTGTATATAATGTTTTTTGAGTAATGTTGTATGCAAAATGTCATACCAATTTCTTGTTCGGCAAATAGCTCATAAATTTCAACCGCATTTTTAGTCATACTCCATAAAAATATTTTTTTATGTTAAATGAAAACTCACATTAAAAGAAAGCATATATTTATCACTGGAAAGGAAAGTGTGAATATGATAATTTTTTTTTCACTTTATAATATTTTAAGAATCTTATGACCTCTCAACTGAAATGCATTTTTCAATGTACATAAAAATACACAAATGCATTGGGTATACATTTTTGTGCATTTATCACTTTTTTGGCTTATGAAATCTTATCAAAATATCTAAAGATGAAGAATCAAAACGATTTTGTCCAAATCATATCAAAATCCCAAATGATAGCAAAATCTAATCGGCACCAGGGTAACCTACAAGCGACTTATCTTCCAAATTTTGTAAAATTCGGTTAGTTTTTTAGCTAGAGTGGATACATGAAATTTTTGCGGGCCATTCCGCAAAAAAGGCGGGTTTTGTTTTTACAAACCCTACCAAAAACTAAACAGCACCAGGGTCTTACCCAAGTGACTTACCTACCAAATTTTATGAAATTCGGTCCATTAGTTTTTGAGTTAGAGTGGATACATACATTGCACAGACAGACAGACAGACAGACAGACACACAGACAGATAGACACACACATACACAAACGTCACGCTAAAAATAGTTTTTCGTATTGTAGAGTTCCCAAAACGTGTAGATCCGTTCAAAACTCGAGTTGCAATTTTCGGCGTGATTCCAATACTTTCCCTATACATTACCATGTATTGCAAAGGAAGTAAAAAGAGAAAGCTTTTTTGCTTATAACAATTTCCAAATCTCTAAAATTCTTATTCACATAATAATTATGTTTTTTGTTTGTTATATCATATAATAAAATTTATGAGAAATTCAAATGTTAAAAATATATTTCCTGAAAGTATATATTAATATCTTACAACCTTGAAGATTTAACCTAACATTCATTTAACACATCCAAATAATTTATATTTATGTTTACATTTATTTAGGAGTTCTACACGATTCCAGTTTTGATTGTTTCACATTAATTATATTCACTATCCCTATTTGGAATATCTTCATGAAAATAACCTTTCAACCTTTGATAACATTCATTTAATGTGATTGAAGATAAGGATTATTAACCAGGAAACTGATTTGCATGCTATTATTATTTAGTGATAAGGAAATGTTTCTAACTATATAATTACTCTAACAAATCTAGAATAACCTTCTCCAGAAACAAAAGGAAACGATCTGGTTGAAATCATGTCTAGTATTAACCGTAAAAAAGATGTTCTTATACGTGAATCAAAAGTGAAAGTAAAATTTGATTATGTTCTATGCTCATTAGTAGATATCGCTACAAGCAATTAAGTATCTACCTAATTATTCTGTCTTGAGCTCACAACCACAGAACTATTTATAATTACCATGAATATTTATTCCATAATTTTCTCTTAGGCAATTCCACAGCCCTAAGCCCCAAGCATTGTAGAGTTTTGCAGTATGGTAAAATATCTCCTGAATATGCTCCTATGCTTTTATTTGTTATTTTTTTTACAACATAAAATATTTTCCTAGTATTCCTGCAAATAGTATTTTCTGTGGCTTGATATTTAAATATGTTATGTGTAAGTTTTAAAGACTGAAGTAGCTCGGAAAATCTTTCTTAACCTTTTGCTTAATAGGGGAACAGCGGCAATCCCAAACGAAGAACTTCTCAAAAAGACAGGTATTTGACATACCCTATTCCAAACAGTTCGATCCCCCTTTGCAGGCATTGGCGTCCCCTAATTCATCATCTCACGGAGTAGTAGCAACATGAAATTTGTTATGTGCCAAACTCTATAATGTATACTATATATTTTGAATTACTGATAATTGTAAGAACTTTATTGTATCACTTAAATGAAATATGTTGGAAATAATGAAACACTAGTAAAAAAAACGTCGCATTGGACACGTAATGTAATATTATAACTCTGGATCAAAATTGAGTACATTTGTTGACTTTTAAATGTCATTAAACGTCCACTGTGTTGAGCATAAAGGTATAAACGTTCTTTTATACCTTTATGGCGTCATGAAATGAACTTAATTCTTCTTTAGATATTCCTTTTTAACACTTTACAACATAGTTGAAAAGTGTTTATGACTTTGTTCATTCATTCTGTCTGTCTGTCTGACTGTTAGCACGATAACTACCGTAAAAATTACTTTATCAAAATGAAATTTTAGTATGTTGTTCAGACGGTCTTTGGGACTTATGAGAATATAAATGAATAATATCACCCAATTAGTTTTAATTGAACCCGGGTAGAAAAAATGAAATACATTGAACCCTACGGGACCTGATTTTTTAAACACTTTTTAAGTGAATTTAAAATTCACAAATTGCTTCGAAAGTTTTAGGAAATATTCAAATTATCCCATAAAATTTATAAAAACAATTTCAGCAAAATATATTCAGTAGTTTCTTAAATAAAAATTAAAATAATAATTACACCTTTTATATGAAGAGATCACGTGACCCACTTCAAAATAAAATATGGCATCCATCTTGTCTCAAAATCGTGATTTTTAAAGTTCTTTTTAATTCATACTTAGTGTTGTATACGTCTTAAAAACGCTTTATTTTTGCTTAAATTATGTACATCTACATCCTGAAACAACGCAATTACAATATATTTGAGTTTAAATGATTATCAAACTTTGATTATTTCTACAACAAAGCCTAATTTTTACTTATGGAAAATGTAAACACCAAAAGATGTAGGATGAGTTGTATAAGAATTACTGTATTTCTTTAACGTAAAATTATTTAGCTCATGGAGTTTGCAATATAGCTGATATGAATAAAACATTCATTGATTTTACACACAGAACCCAGACGATTTTTTCGATGAAGTTTTAAGCATAGAGTTAAATTTTACTTGTACCTCCATGGTTTTAAATTTTTAAATAAAATAAATTATTATAGTATTGTTATGAATGAAAGGATTGAAAAAATGTTTATGAATGAAATGCTGCTTTTATTTAGAGACGATTTATATGTTGATGACGTCATTTGAATAAAGTTCATTTGTTTTCGACGAAATTTTCAAATATAATAAGTTATTGTAGTATTATGATAATTTTAAAAATATTACCGAGGAATGTATCGCATTTTAGAGATGCTTAAACCAGGCAATTTATATTTCAATGCCGTCATTTGAAACAAGTTCATTTCTTTCGATGAAGTTTTAAGTTTTCAAATACAATAAATTAATGTGTATTGTGATAACTAACACTTTACAACAAAGTTGAAAAGTGTTTATGACTTTGTTCATTCTGTCTGTCTGTCTGTTTGTCTGTCCGTTAGCACGATAACTGCCGTAAAAATGATTTAATCAAAATTAAATTTTAGTATGTTGTTCAGACGGTCTGTAGAACCTATGGGAATATAAATGAATAATATCACCCAATTATCTTTGGATTGAACCCGGGTTGAAAAAATGAAATACATTGAACCCTATGGGACCTAATTTTTCAAACATTTTTAAGCAGATTTAAAATTCACAAATTGCTTCGAAAATTTTGGGTAATATTCAAATTGTTCCATAAAATATATTCTTGTCTTTGTATTGATACCTCATTATTATTGATGTGGTGATGGAATTCAAGCAATGGACAATGGTGATGGATTCACAGAATGGGCGATGCTTGTCCGCTGGCAATTATTTTTTTAAATAATATTTTGTTAGTTTGTATGCATAAAACAGTTACAGATATGATTGTATGTTTATATTCCTTCGAATGTTGCTATTCATGGGCAAAATGCTCTTAGAATTCCAAAAACTTTATAAAATATTTCGTGATCCAATATATAAAATAAATGTATCATACAGGCCGTACCCTTTAATTTAAAATCTGTATTTTTGCTTTAAGTATTAGACGGTATACAGTAAGAAACCTTACAGAAGTAATATGTACATATAAATAAATGATATATTAGTACAAAAAAAATTATGCATTTAAGTTGCTTAAACCATAATAATCTGAATGTGTTTTTTAAATGAAAATTTCCGTTTTATATTTTTCTATTAAGAAATCTTAAGAAATCTATTATTTTTCTAATTAAGAAATCTGTTATTTCTTTAATCTATTATTAAGAAATCTACTATCTCTCTAATCTTTCTATTAAGAAATCTTATCTATTAAGAAATATTATATTTTTCTTAATAGAAAATATCTTTTTATGAGTTATTTCAAAAGTGTAAAAGACATTATTTTTGGAAATTTTAGGATAATTTAATGTTTATTAATCTAATATATGTCATTAATGAAAAATCTAATTCATATCTACAATGTATAATTTAAGATATATTGATAATGTACATATATGATATATAATCTAATGCATTGAAGAATTCTGTTCAACCAATTTACCAACTTTTTTAAAGACTCGTTTTATTTTCTCATTTTACACAGTTATTTGGCTTTCTAATTTTTTATTTATTTCTCAGTTTCATTGTCACTGTATCTCTATTTTATGGCAATGCTTTCACAAAACAGAAACAGCCAAGTGCATCCCATTATCTGTTAAATTTTTGAACTTATAATCTTCGTAATCATTGAATGCGTTTCCTTATATAAAGCTATAGTAAATGAGTGATTTGTACGCAAAAGGGATAATATGTTTGTCTCATGAGGCATATATCAGGTATTATTTCGTTTTTCTCTTTTTTTCCCACTCTGGTCATTTTTGTAAGAAAAAAAAAACATTCTGTAGAAAAGTCTAATGATCTGAAAATACTGTTTCAATTTTCAGTAAAATTAAGGCAGGCAATTATTAAGTTTTATTAGGATTTTCTTTAATAAAACATACGTAGTTTAACTGTATCCAAAACCTAATTCACTTTGAAAAAATCAAAGAATTTAAATAAATGGATAAGTATGAATGAAAATAATTTAATTTATTACAAAGAAACTGAATGTTGGACTCCCTTTTAATAAATTTTAATAATGAAAAGTTTGCACCGAATTTGACCGAGCGAGTAGATGACCAAGGCTAAAGACAAACTGAAGGTTATAGACGTTCGAAATTTTGTAAGGTGAACAATTGTGAAAAAATCAAAATCCGTAAACATGTTTCACATGCAACAGAAAGCTAAAAAGACAAAAAAACAAATCGCAATCTTATAAAAAGTAAGGCATTTCCCTCATTCATGGATTTTCATTTACTTTTGTTACACACTCTGTTAAAGGGTGAATCAAATGGCAATTTTTAGCAATCAAAACATTTAACTTAAATTACAACGCAGACGATAAATATAAGCGTCCAGTTATGAGCAATTTCAAAAACGAGATCTTAGAGTCATTGGTCCTTGACACAATCATCCATTTTACCGCTTTAGAAATATAAAAGAACCTCAGGTTTTCAAAAATGATTGATAACTTTTGCAGCATTTTTATGTCTTTTCTTTTTTTTTTTTTTGTTCTACCTGTTGTTACACATTTACACAATGTATTTAGCTGTCTACGCTTCGGTGATTCATTAAAAAGAATTTTGATTGTAGTTTTGACAGCGTTTGATAGTATAAGCAACGAGAAATATATCGTTTAAGAATGTATTTTTCTTTCTTCTCTTATCGTAAATAATTTGAAAAAATAAAATCGGAAAGTTGTGTCGATTTATACATACAATGGTGCTCAAAATTGAAATCTTCTAAGTCATTTTAAATAAAGACACATCTAAATAAATGAAACTTGATATAATTTTCTAACATCACAAAATCATTTCTGTATGGAATTTTCATATAATAGCAAGTAAAACTGTCTAATAATATTTAGTTGCCTTTTGGTATCTATTTCAGAAGAGCACTTTGGAAGTTAATGCTTTTCTGAAATTGTTTAAGAATAAAATAAATTTCTAAAATCCAAACACGATCCTCTGACTCATTTAAGTGGAGAACGGTAGACTATGTGACTAGGAAATCGCTTGTTCTTGTGCTGATAAATTAATATATATTTTTAATAGAATTAAGTTTTAATAATATTTTATTGATCCACATGATTCTTATGACTATTGACTATGTATATACCTAAATTCTTAAAACTACGCTATATAATCAAAAGTATTCGGATATTTTACAGAATTCATATGTTGTGGATACAGGAGTATCAAAGATTAACTTTATAAAGTTATTTTTCCGTAAGCTTTGCACAAAGCTAACATAAAAAGAATTCATAAAATAAAGAAAAATGTTTTATGGATTCTAAAATGCAATAATCGTTAGAGATAAAAATTTTGTCTACAATTCGTCTGAATATAATCCAGAACTAGGATCGCACTCCCGTTGCGGATACCAATATCCATGGATCGCTTTTTACTTTTCTTATATACTTAATGTATAAGGAAAGTATTGTGACGGGGTCGAAAATTCGAATTCGAGTTTTCGACGGGAGAGCACGTTTCAAGCATCCCTGATCAAGAATCGAACATTTTTGAGGAGACGTCTGTGTGTGTGAGTGACAGCCTGTGTGTGTATGTATGAGTGAGTCTGTGGAGACGATATCTCACGAACGAATGGAGCGATTCGAATGAAATTTGGTACAAAAATCACAATCCATGAATACTGGAAGCCTGTTGTTTTAAAACATAATCGAATGTTCAGAACCCCTCTAAATTTTCGAGTGAAATTTTGAAAAAATCATCAAAAAATCAAAACCTTTAATAAAGTTGCGCAAATAGACATTTCTTATGTAATTTTTCTTCAGAAAACAATTGGCATAAACCTTAGAACGTTAGCATGAACCGTTTTAGAGATATTGCACATTTTTTAAATAAATGTATCAAAAAATCCCATAAATTAAAAAAAAATATTAACTGTTGAGAAACATGGTCACTTTTCATATGTAATATCATGCGATAAATTGGGTGACATCATTCTCGTGGATATAGCTCGTTCCATTCATGAGAAAAGGTACTTTGAGTAATACTTTTGTATTTGAAAGCCAATAGTCATTTATCTGCTATAAGAATAACTTAGTTCTTCGTCCATAACGCTTGGCGAGATTTTGGCGACTAATTTGGTGGAATGTCGCCCACTTGGCGACTTTTTGAAATGTTGCCAAATTAACGAACATATCGTCAAATGGATAAAAATGATGCTAAATCAATGAAAATGACGACAAATTGTCGAAAATTCAATATCGTGGAAAGAATATAAGTATCTACTATAAGAAAAACCTATTTTTTTTACTGTAAAAGTAGCAAATTCCTTGCATTATATAAGGAAAGTCATGTGTTGCCCACATCAGATTTTTTTAAAAATATTCTTCAGTCCAGAATAGCCAATCTCTATAATCACAACTAGAAAAATTGCTATATTCCGTAATTACGCGAACTTCTGTGATGGCTGACAAATTCAGTCTTGCTATAAAGCGGGCTTTGAATTTCACAAAGATTGAGTTGCACGTTCGACGGATTCTGTGAGTATGAACGTGGCTGAAATGGCCGCGTTTATTTTCACAAAAATCTCCTAAAGAAGGCGCCAACACTTAGAACTTTAATTATTAGGACACAAGTCTTTGCTAAATAACAGGAAGTCCATTAGCAATTAATGACTTAAAAGCAATAATATATTGATTTAGCCTCCTTATATATACAGTACGTATTATAAAAAACTTTATGCAAGTATAAAAATATTTCTGCTCAAGTAGTTTAACTGATGAGATATTTAAAATTATCTTGAATAGTTAAAGAATAATATATCATAAGGACAACATTTTTTAAACATTTTAATAATAGGTTTACTATGGGTAACTCTGGGTAGAAGTTTACTATGGATAGAAGATTAATCATAGCAAGAATGGTCACATCAGGGTTGGATAAAATTGGAAAATTACTTAAAATTGTTTAAAAGAAGTATAGTGGAACTATAATATGTCAAATGTGAAAGGAAAGATAAAACGGCTTAACAACAATTCAGATTCATGAATTAAGAACTAGCAATATACTTTTGAAAGAAGAAACTTTTAATATATGAAAAAGTGAGTTATGGAAGTTCTACTGTAATAAATTCACAAATATGCAACACAGCTTGAAGCTTTCACTAACCGTCCCCTAGATGTTCCTAATTCATATTGGTACTTTGTAGTTCCAAGTGAAGCGACGAACAAGAGTAACGCCTTATTTATTCCCCCACATACAAAATCCACCTCAAAATATCATTACCATTTTTTTAATATCACGTGAAATAAAGGACATTAGGCGAATTTTTTGGCGTCAAAATGTAAAAATGTTGCAGAAAGTGTATTTTCTCGTGCATGAATCGGATTTGATCGCGAGAATTAAGTTAACAAATTTGTCGCATGACATTACATATGAAAAATAAACTTTTGTAACAAAACTTCGTTCTTTTTAAAAAATTTTGTAACTTTTTAAATAAATTTATTTGACAAAGATGTATTATCTTCGATACCTTTTTGTGCCATTTCTAAAATGAGTTCTATTCGTTTTTTAAAGTTAAACTACTACTAAAATGATTATTTATTTAACATGATTGAATTCTCGAATATTTTAATGATTTGAAAAATATTCGGAAATTTATTTGAGGGCCTTCCGAATGTTTCATTGTACGTCTAATTTATACATTTCCGTTATTCACAAATTGTGATAATCGAACCTAAATTCATTCGATTCACTCGATTCATTCTTAAGATATCATCTCCACAGACTCAAGGAGACACAAATAGTATATACACTCAGACAACACCTCAAAAACTTTTCAATTCAGTAATGCTCAAAACGTGTGAATTCTGAAACTGAAATTTGAATAGAGTTCTTTTCAATACTTTTTCAATACATTTTACTATGTATATTGGAAGAGTTATAGACGAGTAAAACTTTATACAATAATTTAAAGTAATGAAGAATAATTATATCAGTTTGGTTACTGTAAAGGTAATAACTAAACGAATGAAAAAGATAATATGTATCTGTTAAGTGTGTATTCAATTCCCTTCTCTTACAATGAATTTAATTATCTTTATTGACCTTGGAAACCAGTCCCCACCTGGATAATTGTATTCGTATTATTTACTGCTAATAAACTGGATGATGGAGGAAAACATATTACAGGGCCGTGAGAATAGAACAAAGGTATAAGAAAATTACATCGAATTTTAATATAGAATTATATTTGTTCATCACATATACTCTGAAATGGTGATACACTAATACTTTATTGAAATATCTGAAACTATATCGTCCTTCTTATGCATCCATATTTCAAATTGTAGAAAATTATTGATATTTATACAAATCGTCTGCGAGTTAAAAATTCTTCACATTATGCATTCATTAATTTTGTTGTAACGGCATTTTTGATATCTACATTAATTTCTATTTCTTTTACTTTCCTTGCAATGCATGGTAATGTATAGGGAAAGTATTGGAATCCTGCCGAAAATCGCAACTCGAATTTTCGACGGATCTGCACGTTTCGAGACCTTTAGAATACGAAAAAACTATTTTTTGCGTGACGTCTGTGTGTGTGTGTGTGTCTGTCTGTTTGTCTGTGCAATGTATGTATCCACTCTAACTCAAAAACTAATGGACCGAATTTCATAACATTTGGTAGATAAGTCACTTGGATGTGACCCTGGTGCTGATTAGGTTTTAGTACGATTCGAGATAAAATAATCCGCCATTTTTTGCGAAATGGTCTGCAAAAATTGCCTATATCCACTCTAGCTGAAAAACTAATGGACCGAATTTAACAAAATTCGGTAGATAAATGCGGTAGATTAGTGGGTCACCCTGGTGCTGATTAGGTTTTGGTACGATTCGGAAAAAAAACTGCCTTTTTTTTTGCAAATGGCCAGCAAAAATTGCCAAAATCTAAAACAAAAAACTACATATGCTCAAATATATCCATTAAATGCTTGTTTTATACGTAATTTTTAACGAAGAAAAGAATAAGCTCAACGCCATTACACTAGGACTAGCCGTTCTCGACATATTTTATTATTTTCGTATTTTCTCTATGCCACCTTTGAAAGTAGGTACAGTTACCAAATGAGTACGAAAATTGAATTATAAGTCTGCAGGAAAAGTCATGTGCTGCCCACATCATATTTTTTACTTTCCTTGCAATACATGGTAGGGAAATATTGGAATCATGCCGAAAATCACAACTCGAGTTTTTGATGGATCTACACGTTTTGAAACCTCAAGAATACGAGAAGACTATTTTTAGCGTGACGTCTGTGTGTGTGTGTCTGTATGTCTGTCTGTGTGTCTGTGTATCTGTCTGTGCAATGCATTTATCCACTCTAACTCAAAAACTAATGAACCGAATTTCATAAAATTTGGTAGGTAAGTCACTTGGGTGTGACCCTGTTGCTAATTAGATTTTGGTATGATTCGGATAAACAGAACCCGCCTGTTCTTGCGAAATGGCTCGTAAAAATTTCATGTATCTACTCTAGCTAAAATACTAATTGACCAAATTTCACAAAATTTGGTAGATAAGTTTCTTGTAGGATATTCTGGTGCTGATTAGATTTTGGTTCGATTCGGAAAAGAACAACCTGCCATTTTGTACGAAATGGCCCTCAAAAGTCGCCAAAATCTAAAAAATAAAGTCTAGTATGCTCAAATGTATCAATTAAATTCTTGTTTTATACGCAAGTTTTGACGAGAAAAAGAATATAACCAACTCCACTACTTTAGAACTAACAGTTTTCAAGATATTTGAGATTTCTTGCATTTTTGATACGCTGCTTTCGGAAAAATGCCCAATTACCAAATAAAAACAAAAATTGAATTAAAAATGCAAAATTAGTGTTATTTTGTGCAATTAAACTCAATCTACTGAATTATTAAAGAAATAAAGAGAAAATGAATTTGAGTCTGCAGAGAAAGTCATGTGCTGCCCACATCAGGTATTTTATACTACTGTATAGAGAAAGTTTTGTAGGTACAAACGTGATAAATTCCTTGAATAATGATGACAGTATTCTCCTTTCGGAAAAAAAATTATATACTTTGAATTACGTTAGGGATGTAGATGCATTAAAATAATATGTATTAACAGATATCAGCCAGATGAGCCCGATTTATCGGCGACATAATGACGTTGCTAACTAAAAAAAAGAAACTTGAAAAAAAATTAAGAAACTTGTCAAAAATGCTTTTAAGTATAAAGTCGACTAAAGTCTCACGGCATCATCAAGAATAACGCTAAATACGAAGATTGCCCAGTTCGACTTTTGAACTTCGGGTTTGTAGGTTTTTTAGCAATGATGAAAATAATCCAACGTATCCTGGAAATAGCTATATGCTGCTTTGTAACTTAATTTATGTTTTAATTGCATTGCTTAATTTTCTCTTACAGCATGAAAATACTACGGTATGTTTGAAATTTAAAATATTGTTAGAAAAGGACCGTACGATATACAAATAGGAAAACAGTCAGTTCAGCTAGATATACGCTCCACAGGTTTATTTATTTCTAAACTAAAATGATTGGGGGGAGGGGGTAGTTCAACTTATTTTCAAATTCCTGTATAGCTCAAAGGACAGCAAAACTTTAACTAGGAGATTATTCACAGACTTTGGAAAGCGTCAGAAAAAATCCTTGGTTTCTGATTCCCAATTTCAGACCGACGACAGACATTACTAAATACAGAGAGGTTAATATTAAGAGTTATTTTTACTTTTAAATATTATGTAATACAGTATAGAGAAAGTATTGTGTTCACGAAAATTTTCGAATTCGAGATTTTGATGCCATACGTTTTAAAACATCATGAACTCGTTTTGAGTATTTTTGGAGTGATGTTCGCCTGTCTGTCAGTCTGTCTGTGGTCAATTTCTTGTGGCCACAAACATAATTAGATTTTCACGAAACTTTATATCGGGCCTTGTTATAAAAAAAGCTAGAGCTAGATAGAATTTTTTTTAATTTAGAGGAAACTTCGAAATTTATATGAAATTATATATTTTTTTTAATATCCCAGCATAGGACACTATTTAACATAATAATTCATAAGAGGGTTTATTTATGGCTCAATGATCACGGGACTTCATAGTTTCAATCACTGTTGTAAAAACAGCCACAAAGCAATTTTTTTTGTACGTGACGTCATTAACCCCCCATGGGGGCAAGTTAACAAATCAATCTATAAGGTGGAGTCGCCTAGGGGGTGGCTTCAGAGGTCATAATCTTCTCCAGATACTTACGTCTTCTGTTCTAGTATTAAAATTGTAAATAGTGACACTGGTGTGCAATGTTAATTTAAAAACGTTTTTTAGTTAAACCTCCTTAACTGACGCTTCGGAATAGCAGATACCTCCCATTAATGGAGATTATTTTTAATTTCCAGTACACAAAATATATCCTTTTCAGTGTCACCTACAAATATTACTTTCTTCGAATACTGAACAACGGTTTTGGTTATAAAAATGATTTCCTGAAACATGCCTTTGTCGAGTAAATATGCACTTTAATCGTGCATTTAAAAAATACACTTCAGTAACAATTATATTGCCAATAAAACGAACAAACAAAAAAAAATTAGAAATATTCATTGAGTGATCATGTGGAGAATGATTGTGAAAATATTTTTAATGACTGTAATAAGATCGAGGTATACTAATATATAAAGGCTTAAAATGATGGCCAAAAGTTTCCATCAACTATCATTACAGAACCTTTCATAAAAGCTTAATAAACTATGAAGCATGCTTATGTAATAAAAATCATAAACCACACTGTTTTGCACATAAAATTACATAATCAACATATATATATATATATATATATATATATATATATTATATATATATATATATATATATATATATATATATATATATATATATATATATATATATATATATATATATATATATACAAATATACAAAAATTAGTCTTGGACTTTCTAACTACAAGTTTAAAAACTTGATAGTTAAAAAAATAATAATTATTATTATTAATATTTATTATGTTTTATTAATATTTCCGAGTTTAGTCCTGCATAAGTAAACTAGAGTTCGACTAAATGATATTTAGAGAATTGAGAACTGTAAAATTTACTGTTACACCTTCCCACCCCCTCTAAAATTTTTTCTGGAGACCCCACTGACAATAGTCATTTATAAAGAATAATGCAAGAAATAATTCACAAAATTTCTGCTAAAAACTCGTTTTTTAACTTTAAGCATGAGAAGAGAACGAAAAGCAACAGGACTTACGTGATAGCCAGTTGAAGGCTCATAACTACGAACTCACGTGTGCGGCAGTCCGACTCTGAAATGAATAGTGAAAGGACATTTCGCGGGCTCAAGTGGAAGAACGGGAGCGATGACGAAACCTTTGTTGCTGTGTCCGCCGCACACCTGCGGCTAACCCACAACCGCGTCCGACATTACTGGTCACGCGACTCATAACCGAAAAGTCCAAATGAAAATTAGAAATTAGATAATGTTGCTAGGAGAAGATCATGTTCTTAGCTTAATAAGAAGCTAGTCTATCTTTTAATTACTGTATACTCATTTAATGGACCTTTAGATTAATTGAATCGTCATGCAAAATTAATTTTGTGGGTGTTTAGTTTTATTGTGGAAAAGAAATTTGAGCATTAAAACAAACCAGCATACTCGTCACAGACGATAAAAATGAAATGTTTTTCGTTATTGAAAAGTTTGCATGAAATCACGTAAATATATTATATTAAAAAAAATCGTTCAAATTTCTGTAAAAAGTACCTGTGGATAAAAAAAGTATTTGCAGCATTTAAAAATAACCATTTGGCTTTATCATACACATTCCATATTGATTAAGATCCACATGGTATAAGGAACTCGAGTCTCAGTCGGGGTTCGGACTAGGAGGGTGGAACTAAAAAGATGGAACTAGGAGGATGGAACTAAAAAGATGGAACTAGAAGGATGGAACTAAAAAGATGGAACTAGGAGGATGGAATTTTCCATCCTCCTAGGGTTCAAACCACCAATCTTCCAATTGGCTAGATGACGCTCTATAGGGTAGAGCGGTGCTAGTTGCCTCAGGTTTTCCATTTCGAATGTTCACATTTTTATTATAAACAGAAAAAAGACATTTCTCTCCACCATTTTCAACTTTCATCCTTTGGCTAACTATTGAAAAATTATGAAATATTTATCTGAGCAATTAATTTTTATTTTTAAAGACAGTAAAAAAAAAAAAAAAAAAAAAAAAAAAAATGGTGGGACAATTTGCCCTGGCTGTTGGTCAGTTGTCATAACTATTTGGATAAGTTGTCCCGTGTTTTTCTTAAGGGGTTTTTCATATTATTATTTATTTTGTAAAATTTGTTGACTTAAATTTTATTTGTTTCGTATATAAATTTTGAAACTTGTTGTAGGCATTAAAGCAAAATTTATTCCCTTATAAGTAAATTTATAAATTTTAATAAAAAAAATCCGTGTATGACAAGAAAATAAAAATTATATTTAAGGAACGAAAAAGAGTAATTCAGTTAGTGCATTCAAAGCTATGTCCAGCTATATTAATAGTTATATTAATTAGTCATCTATTGAATCCCCGCCTTCACATTTGTAAGACATATATCTAAACTATACCTGAAGAGCAATCTTCATGGGCCCAACCTCATTCTTAGTAGATGATCCATACTTCTTTCGAACTGCTATTTTAACGATGTTCTGCACAGGCCAGACCAGGCAGTAGGGATGATCATCATCATCTTCATAATTAGTGTTTTATCTATTTTTCTTCTTCCTTTGCTTCGGATGCATTCGTGGTTTTTGTGGAAGTAATTTTCGTTATATTAGAAAAGCAGACGGAGTCCGGGTTGACTAGCACAATTTTGTCGAGATTTCCATATGTTTTGAAATTTAACATTGTTTAGATAGATAAACCTTTAGATTTACATAAATCCATGTGTTTTAATATCTTTCTTTACGAAGTTCATTTATTTTGTATTACAGTCAAAAGTAATATTGTTACTTTTGACTGTTCAGTTTCACTGCTCAGTTGACTGTTCAGTTTTGACTGTTCAGTTTGTTCTGTGTTTTGACTGTTTCAGTTTTGTATTAAGTCTAAATTTTAATCACAAAAATATGTTTTGGATATTTATTTCTTAAAAATCAGAAAAATACAATTATGAATTCGCAGCAATTAAACCACAAAAGAACAGGTGATTGAAATGCCAATTATTGGGTAGAAAAACGAGCTTGGATTATTCCCAACGGTGTTTTATTATCTAATTCTCAATGGTGTTTTCTCATCTAATTCCCAATGGTGTTCTCCCAATGGTGTTTTCTCCTTCCTTATTTTGTCCAAAATGTCGACACGCTCTAAAAGCGAGGACTCAGAAACATTTGTCACAATTCTGAATGCGGCCATTTGGATATTTTAAGCAATCTAAGGGCTTCAACTGCGTGCAGAAATGTTTCAAGAAGGCCGAATTCGTTAAGAGAAACTGAAATCCACAACGAAGAAAATGAAGAAAACAGTTTCTCACTTAAGTCAAGTTTCGACTCTTCTGTCAATGTAGAGCAGTGCATTGCTGTGAATGACGGTTTATACACCCAAGATACAGAACGATCATTGCCAGTTTCATAAAACAAAACCAAGGAGAAAACGATGATGAAGGAAGAATGGGATGGTGAAACAGGGGCGGATCCAGAAAATGTTTTCGGGTGGGGCTCAAAGCTAATTCATATTTATTTCGTTAAATTTGTGGTCGTGTTTGGACATGCTCTTAAATAATCTCACAAAACATTGAGAAGTCAAAGGAAAAACCGAACACATTTATACATATATATTTTAATATCATTTTATTTCTATCATTTTGTATCTCGTACATGTTTCAATATATTTATTTTTCTACTTGCTTCGGTTTTCGAATTATTCCCTAAAACAAGTAACTTCCTATTATAGGCCCAAAATGGGCTGGACTTCAAAATATAAGAAATCAAAATTATAAAAATATAAAAAAATCAAGTTTTAAAATATAAAAAATCAAGTTTCAAAATATAAAAAATCAAAATATACAATGAAAGACAAGATGTACCTTATTTGAGCTTTCTAGCTGCTCCGGTTCTCAAGCTATTCCCAAAAGACAGGCCCAAAACGGGTAGAATCGGTAAGGTTCAGAATCCAAAGAATTAAAATATATATACCACAAAAGATAACGACATATTAATTTGGACTTTTTAGCTGTTCACCAATTTGGGTCCTGAAGTACCTGTGTACCAATATTACCGTTCTGAAAGCACACCTAGTATGCTATCTTAGAAAATTCGAGAAAAGTCTTACCCTTTGTGTGAAAGCGAAGCTGTGAAGCATCAAATGTTTTCGAAATTTTTTTCATTATCCAACCAAATATTTTTGAAAATAAATAAAACCTACTTTGACCAAGCCACGACCTCCTCCCCTGAATTTTTTTTATAATTTCTGGATACTTCCTTGAGTTAAGATCAGCTTATATTTTCTACTTTAGATTGTGTTGTCGGATTTTTTTTAAATATATTTCATTCCTGTAATTTTATTTATTTTTTTATATTTTTTTTCTAATATTTTGCATATTTTGATTTTTTTTTAACTCTGCCTTGAAATCCTATTCTCGGGGAGAGCACGAGTCCCCTGCTCCCCTCCCCACCCCCCTGGATCCGCCCTTGTGGTGCAATAAAATAAAAACTACAGAAAAAACATTGCACTGAATAGTAACGATGCGCTGAGAAGTACATCCTCGAGAAAAATGCTATTGTTGGAAAACACGAGAAGCAAACTGTTTTAACAGAGATTCAATAAACAGCATTAAAATTAATTTCTGTTCTGTTCAATATTTAATGCAACTAGTGAGTTTTTAAATTTAATTAATTTAAATATTTTAGTGTAAATGTACTTACTATACTATGTATATAAAATCGAATTGAATTCAAAGTGAATATGCAGGGCTCCTTTCTTGCTACTATGAGGCCTTCTGTATTGTTTCACTAAAAACAATTTTGTTGTTGTCTAAAGAAAGAAAGAGCAGAAATTGCTTCACTGTAATCCTGAGCTCTTAGAATTATATTACCGATGAACATGGTTAAAAATAATACCTCGCAACGTTACAAAATTCGAAGTACAAATTTCAACAAGAAAACTCTAAAATCCTTGCTTTAAGGAGCTCACTAATCATCTTATCTCCTCCACCACGCTGACAAGCGGCAATGACCGCGAAATCATGGTCCACAGATGATGATGATGATGACTATTTAAGCACTTTATCACTTTTATGCAACGCCCTGTTATAGGGCAGAAGTCGCTTCATTGTAAGTGGTTATGGTATTCTTTCCTGGAAGTCGGTAGTTCAGGCGGCAGAAAATTGAGCCTCACACTGATAATCCTGTATAAAAGCTAATATTTAATAAAGTTCTATAAATCCGTGAATTAGTTGAAGAAATTTAAAAAATATGTTATTCCTCGAGCAAGATCCTTAAACTTTATTATATTTCATTTTTAATACCAAAATATTATGCATAGCGCATGATACTTTAGTATTCAAAATAAATCCTGCCGAGTGGAGGCTTCTCCAAACTGAAATTATACTCTCAGTGCAGCAGCCAGCACCTATGACTCTCATTAAAGATTATCAGCAACAAATTTTTAATTGCACCCGCATAAGAAAACTTCATAAGATAGACAGATATATAGATAGAAGGAGGGGGAAAAAAAGATGGACACCATCTCCAAACACTGTTCGAAACTCGTAGAGTGGGTCTTAAAACAAGCATTTTCGTCAATATATCGAAATCAAAATTTTCTCTGTCTATCTATACCAACGGTGCCCAACCTTTGAGGCATGGAGTTCCACTCTTGATATGCATCTAAATTAAGTATCCACTGTTATTTGTAGCTAACATAACATATCGTCAGGGGCGTACTTAAGAGGGATAGAAGTTTCAACCTACTTCAATTTTCAAGATCTCAACAAAATTGTAAATTTTCGTTTTTACTTATTTTAGATGAAAATGTTCCAAAACCTCTACCAAATGTCTATTTAAAATACGACACTAATATCGCAATTGAGAGAGAGAGAGAGAGAGAGAGAGAGAGAGAGAGAGAGAGAGAGAGAGAGAGAGAGAGAAAGCGTTATGTTACATTAACTTGCAGTGCTGCACTGATAGATATTAGGAGTTTCGATTTTGGAATTTTCGTTGTAGAATTTCGCAGAAAATTTAAGAATCTACTTTTAATATCCACCACTTTTTTATGAAAGAAATTTATTTAATTCAATACATTCTTAACTTTCTGATCCATATTTTAATTCTTTCTGTGAACTGTGCAACACTTAAAATGAAAAGTTAATCAAAATATAAATACACTCTGTTGCGAAAAAATATATGCACTCATAAGAAATTGAGCTACTGCCGCGAAACTCGCCATGTGTGTGTTGTTTAAGGAAATATACCATTGATTAGAAATTAGGAGCAGAAAAAAACTTTTATTAAGAAATTTTGGCAACAAGACGATAACATTCTATTAAGTGGTAAATCTTTCCCTAATAGCTATGCAAGCCCATATTCAATGCGATGCAGCATAGAGTCAATTAAGTTGCTTAATTGACTCTATGCTCATATTGCAACATTTATGTTAGAATCTTCCCTGTGCTAAAGATTCTGTCACAAATGTTGCAACTGGTCAGCTAATTCAGTGGTATTCTGAGAAAGCTGCAATTGCCATAATACCCAGCATGTTCCAGATGTGTTCTATTGGTGATAGGTCTGGAGACCTGGATGGCCATGGGAAGGTATTAAATCCTCGAAGACATTATTTAGAAAGTCGTGCAGTATATGGTCGAATGTTTGTAAATGGAACCTGGGCAGCTTGACAGCATAGAGAGAACAATCGGCGGCAGAATATATCATTGATGTACAAGCGAGCCGTCAGATTGGCTTGCAGCACAACTATAGGAGATCAGCTGTCCCACAAGATAGTTTTATATAGACTGTCACACCACGTTTGATGGCCGTGTGCCGCTCGATAACAAATGCGGGATCAGAACGCTGGCCACTCCTCTTCCATACACGTATGCGGCAGTAATTAGCACTGAGAGAGAAGCGGGATTCGTTGCAAAAAACAGCATGCCCCCAATCGAACACTGTCCAGGCTAACCAAGCTCAGCACCAATCCAAACGGTTCTGTCTATGTTGAGTGATCAGTGGTAAGCGCCTTAATGGACGTTGGTACCTAATCGCACCTTCTGCCAGTCGTCTCCTAATAGTATCCATTGATATAGGCTGCATTGAGGATGGCAAATGCCTTCGATTGGTTGATAGCGACGTCATTTGTGCAGACGTGGCTGTTCTCCTGACAGCACGATCCTCTCAGCAGATGTCGGGGGCGTTCTGAGCCTCTGTGGCGGTTACATGTGATTCTCTGATTTGCTGTTGCCAACGCAAAGCAACTACCATATCCCTTCGACCCAGATAGCGACTGATACGTCTGTTGGACCAACCAGCTTCCCTTAGTCCTATGATGCGATTTTTCTCTAGATCCGACAAATGTTCGAAGCGCCGTTGAGTACGTTTCAAAAGCATCTTTGTACACAATTTGCAGTATCAAAACAGAAAATCCAGTTCCAATTGCCCGTGATTGATAACACCGGTCGTTTCAAATATTGCACGATACGTCTTCCTCATGCGCGTTGCATAAGCTCTAAAAATCACTGCCGCTGAGTTTGATTATTTGCATAGCTCTTAAAACTACATTTGCATGTCGAGTTTCGCAGCTATAGCTAAATTTTTTTTTTATGAGTGCATATATTTTTTTTTGCAACAGTATATTTAATCTCACTCGCTCACTTGATGACAGTTTTAAGGTAAGGGTGGTTCCTATAAAGATCAATGCAAAACTCCTCATTTCCTCCAAAGATCGACTTGACAAGCCATCATGGCGATCGAAAGGTTGAGCACTATGATCCATACTATAATACGATAAAATAAAAGCTTTTAATATCTAGAGCATAACCAAAGATGGCGTCCAGCCAGGTTTGCGAAACTCTCTCTTTGGCCCTAGGCGGATCACTTTCTTTTTATACACCCGTTGCATCCAACGGAATCCAGACACTGGTCGAATCGGAAATTCCCTGTGAGAGTGTAAAGACCAAACAGCCCCCGAGGGACGTTCGCTCTCGTTGCATAAATAGGATTCGAGATCCCCGCACGTGAAACTGGAGCGGAGGTTTCTGTTATTTATTTATTTTTACTTTTTGACAATCTTCTTTCAAAGATTATCTTTTGTATTACCTAAACACCGTCTTCCTTTCTGTCTTTTTTTTCACTTTGGAGACACGTGTTCTTCTTCGAGTGTTTGATTGTCTTTAGAGAGACGTGCGTGTCTAATTGCAAAGAGTTCAGAATGGGCAAATATGAATAAAATATCTGGGTTGGACTGAGTTGGACTTCCACATGCATTCATATTCTACATATTTCAGATGAATTCCTATTATACAATGTATCAGAGTAAGAAAAATCTAATGTGAGCGACACATGACTTTCCCTACATGATGCAATGACTTTACGATTTCACAGAGAAATAAAATGATGCAACAGATCCACAGAACAATACTTTTGGCGTTGAATTTTAAATTAACATTGGGCACTTTTATGGGTTTACTATTGGGAGTAATACTACTTCGAAGTATCCGGCCGTCCAAACAGTTGTCTTACACCTTTCTGGTAGGTCGGACGGTCTGGGTCTCAACTACTTCGAAGTATAACGTTTATTTTGTGCAAATCTAACTTTACATTTAAAAATGCGGCTAGCATCCGCTAAGCAATATAGTTCATATATTAAACGATTTTAATCGCGACTTTAATCGAATTGTTGGGTGTTAAAATGCAAAACTATCACATAAAATTATATTCTCGTGCAAATAGAGCAAGCTAGATCTACGAAAATGATGTTAACCATTATATCGCTTAATACTGTATATGGAAAGTGAACGTATTTCACGGCAGTTAATATGTCTTTTTAATTTTATGTAATTTAATTTTATAAATTTATTTGGAAAATGTGCAAGATCTCGAGAACGGTTTACGCTAGAGTTCTAAAATTTACGTCATTTGTTTTCTAATGAATAGTTACATACGAAATGATTATATATGGAAAATTATTGAAGGTTCTGATTTTTTAATGATTTTTTCAAAATTTCATTCGAAAATTGTGAGTCTTTCGAACATTCGATTACGTTTAAAATCAGTAAGGTTCCTATATTCATCGATTGCAATAATCATACAAAATTACATTCAAAATGCTCTACTTGTTCAGGAGATATCGCATCTACAGACTCACCTAGCACACACACACACATGCACACACATATACATCATCCCAAAAACTTTTGATTTGAGTTCAAATGTATTGAAAAAAAAAATTACAGCACCTCAAGAAAGTTGATATTTTAACTGCATCCGTAAAAGTGATGAGTTACATGAGAAAAACTTACCTGAATAACACTAAACCTCGCGTAGTCGGGACTCCTGTGATCATAACTCTGTAGATACAGTATTATAATACTGTACAGTATATTATAAATACAGTATACTGTATTACTAAATAGCTTTAACAGGTACAAATTATTTTATACTATTAGTTTTTTGTATTAGCAATACTATCCTAGAAATTCCCCCCTACAAAGGCATGCCTCTTCTCGGCTTTGATAATTTCTTTATCAATTGAAAAGAAAAGTTAAAGTGACGGTGTAATTAAATATCTTGATATTCTTTTGAGGATCATGTTTTATATAAAAATCTTCTTGAAATTGTATGTATAGTGCAGTTTTACTTTTAATTGAATAATGCACTATAATATGTTGTAAAGAACCTTGTAACCCCAAACGGGAATCGTACTGATCATCCGACTCTCTATCGTTGAGCTACTGGGACGAAATTACAAGCTCTTATCGTTGAAGTGGATTCTGCGATATGTGAAAGAAAAGTATAAGGATTCGATCAAAGATTCGATTATTGGATTTTGATAGTTTTCACGATGTTGAGCATCCCTGAATAATAATTAACCATGTTTCAATTATGCCTGTGTGTTACTCTGCGGGAGTGTGGGAGCAGGGTAGATCAGAGCTAGTTTTCTTAGTTTTTACATTTCCATCTCTCACATTTATCTTCTATTTGTTTCACATACATTGTATTTGTTGTGCACACGTTTTATATTCTAAAAAACAATAAGCTATCCAGTTTTCGAATTATTTAAAATATCGAAATGTGTTCATTTGTAAGAAAATTCATGGGATATTAGATTTTTTTTTTCCATACAAGGTGCCTAGGAAAGTTCTTAAACATTTCAATAATTTTGTAAGGAAAGGTTCTTGGGTGTACACTTTAGGTCTATGTAAAGTAAAGGGACCATTCCCGAACGAATAAAAGTGATTGCAACACCCCCCATCGAAGAATTTAAAAAGTTAATATAACAAACTTTGTAGTAAAGAGAGATAGATGAAAAAAGCCAATTGCAAAATTGTAGAGTATTGTCTAATTCAGCGGTTCTCAATCTGTAGGGCGCGCCTCGCAAAGAGGGATGCGGAAAGAATGTGAAATCTCTGAAGGGGGGTAGAAGGGATGTGCTGACCTGGAAAGCACCTACTATATTGCTTTTTATGGCTGTTTTAGTAGGGTTTTTAGAAGGGGCGCGCGACTGAAATCGATATCGAAGAGGGAAGGGGGGGGGAGCAAATACAAAAGAGTTGAGAAGCACTGGTCTAATTAGTAGAAAGCGACAACAGGAACGAACGAAACGCTCATGCGGAAGGTAATAAACACCTGTCAAAAAGTTATATCAAGGCCCCTAGCATGGTGACACCTATAATTCTTGTTAAAGGCCACAGTAATATTATTTTTAGGATTCCGACACGCATTGCTTCTGGCGGAAGGCATTTAAAACAGGCTCTACACTGGATTTATGTTCATGTAAATGTTATTTATTGTATCATTCCTGAATAAGGCAGTCATTCACCATTAACCCTATTGTGTCAAATAAATGCAGCAGTTTTATTGTCGATTCTTACTCATTTGACAATTCTCTAAATATCTGTAATTATATTTCTTCGTTTATCTTGATATATTTCCAAGTTCATACTTTTTCTTAATTCTCCGCAAGGCGCGCTTCAATCCCTATTATTCGATCGTGCATGTTCACTTTACTGTATATAGACCTAAAACGTGTACACTCATGAACCTTTCCTTACAAAGTTATTGGTGTACTTAAGGACTTTTTTAAGAACCCTGTATATATCTACTTTTATACTCGTTCAACAACTGCTGGAAAAATCTTCTCTTTAAATTAATAAAAATTTATTTAAGTCTTAAAACTTATATTCATTAATTTTCGTATTCAAAACCAGAACTCTGTTGTTATGGCTTGAATACTGTATTAATATCCTAAACAATTAATCTTATCCTAATCCAAAATAATTAATCATATCTTAAGATATTATCTCCTAGCGCAAGTCTAGTAATTTAAAAGTACCAGGCTAAAATAAGACCTCTCTAGAATGTGAAACACATTGAGGGCTGTTGTGAAACACGCTTGTTTGTTGTGTATTCGGAATATCAAGCACCCTCGTTAGACTAAAACTTTCTACAAAGGGATAATGTGTTTCGAATTTCGAATTGAGATGAGCGAGATCACCAGTCGGCATCGTGTGGCAATTAAACCGGATGGAATCAGAACAGCGTTAAGATAAAAGCTGACCTCACCATAAAAACCTCTGGTAATCAGTTTAAGTTAAGTTCAAAGATGCAACGGGTGTAGGTTCCTAATACGAAAACCTGATGTTGTTGGGTTAAGATTTTCTGGTGATTTTTATTTACTGTTATAAAAGAGTATATGTTTAAAAATGTAGTGCGTCCAAAATGTGTGGCATTCCCACAAACTAGCAAATTTTGATTTGGGGAATAATAAGAAGAAGAATCTTATATCAGCAGCCCATTAAGTTTCCAACAGATTCAAATTCAATTAATTATTTTTCTTTTTATATACATTGATTGGAATTTTATCACCTAAAATAACATCTGAATTGAATATAAAAGTAAAAACTCCATTAGAACTAGCTTATAAAGATTGAAAATAAGTTGTAATGAGTTTTTTTTTTTTTTTTTACATGTTCTGTATTTCAATGAAGTTTTTATTTTCAAATTCTTTCTAACAGCAGTAAGAACGACTATTTTATTATATTTTTATGAAATGCATAGTTATTTCAAATTACAGCGAATGTGCAATTTTAAAATGTTTTTCTTTTCATATTCCAAAATTCCGAAAGACGAGAATATCTCGAGAATGGTTTACACTAGAATAATGGGAGTCATTTTATTCATTTTATTTCTATCGATTTTTACATGGAATTCCAAATCAGAAATGGCTAGCTCTATTTTCTCAATTTCACCAAAACTCAATCAGCACTAGGGTAGTGCGTAAGTGAGTGAAATAACCACCAAATTTCAAGAAAATTTGTCGGATAGTTTTTGGAACTATGGTCAATATAGACACACACACACACACATACACGCACACATACATGCACACACATACATACACACACATTAAAAATAGTGGGCTCATGCTCTCGAGTTCTTAAGACATGTGAATTCATCAGATTTAAATGTTTACCCCATTTCAATTTTTTTTTCCTGTACATTACTCTGGAAAGTAAAAATAGCAGAGAAAGTAAAGAAGGTAAAAATCGAAGTCTTCATATGATTTGTTCCCGCAAAGACATTTTTAATTTCCTATTGAAATAGGCGCAAAAAATCTCATTCGAGTCAGAAATTTCGAGAGATATTGCACTAACTTAGAGAAAAGCAAGTTTTCTATTATCCCAAGAACGACGTGAAAACGTCTAACAACAGTGTTAATAAATGTGTCGTTAAATTTAAAGTGCATATGAAATATCGATACATTTCTTAATGGTAACATTATTTTATTGTTACAATTTTTGGATTTAGGGTAATTTAATGTGTCCACGTGACTTCCACCCCCCCCCCTCCCTAAATTAATCAATTTAGAATATTTGGGAGAAACAATGAAGCATATTAGAGCTTCATTATAATTCGATTTCACTGAAAAACAAACAGGCATATCTTGCATTTTGCATATGTCTAGACTTCTGCTGGCAAAGTACAATTACATTTTACCTATTTATATTTTTGGCACATAAAGTATTGTTTTCCCAAAGACTTTTGGTTACACTACGGAAATAAATGGTATAAAATAGTATCTATTGAAACAATTCGACTGAAAGCTTCCATTTTATCGGCGTGACAAACGTGTTGCCAACTTAAGAAAATAAGTTTTAGGAAAAAATTAAAAAAATAATAACTCAAAAACGAAAGTTTAGAAAAAGATACATTTCATTTCCAATATGCTACTGATTGTGACACATAAAAATAAGGAATATGAATACATAAAAAATTATAGCGGAGGTTCATATTTCAGCATATAGAAGAGAATACTTTCTTAGCAACGTCAGTCAATTGACTCGTAATTAGCACCTTTATCCTGGTTAATCTAACCTTGTTGCACCGACATTGTGTAACAAGGAACTGCTTTCTCCTGGTTACAATGGTGGGCATTTGCTTCTTTGGGACCGTTCAATTAAGGACATTAATCCATTGAAGGATGGAGTTTTTCATTATTGTGTTGAAACCTTGATTTTTTCTGAAATGGTTCTTGTTTTATAGTTTTTAATCAGTTATCGTTCGATCAGTTATATTTTAGAATTTCCTTAAAAGGAAGTTTCGTCTACTTTACACTGTGTGGAAAGAAAAGTAAAACGGAATTTGCTCGTAGCATTCAAAAACTTGCCCAGTTGGCTACATTTTGCAAAATTTGACTTCATTGTAGTGACATTTGTTTTATATTATATTTTATAAAATCATAATATACCTTCTGTGGAAAGATGTAGAAAAAACTGCGTAACTCAGAAAATTTGTAGACCAATTCATACTTGTTAACTTGGAAAATGGAAATAATAATCACTTCCTAAAGAGATAATTCTTAATTTGTTGTTTTTTAAACTAATACATTTTGCGAATCCCCAAAAGTAATATAAACAAAGAAATTAATTTGAAGAATCTAAATTCTAATTCATCCATCACGGCTATTTTCTTATCTGCAGAAATAGAAAAATATGTCAAACAGAAACGAGTAACTGATATTTTTATTTACTATTGTTTGCTTCTATTTACTTTCTGTTTAAAATTCAAAATTGCATATGTTAATTTCAAAATTTGGATTACAATGATTTGTTTGGAACGGTTGAGAACTAAATAAATCGTTTTACCTTCCCGCTACTGTAATTCTAGAAAATTTACTAATCCACGGTATAAAAGTTGGAAAATCCACCTCTCTGGGGTTGAAAAGTTGAAAATTCAACTGCTCTGAGTTAGAAAAGTTGAAAATTCCACTATTCAGGAGTAGAAAATTTAGAAATTCCAATTCTCTGGAGTAGAAAAGTTGGAAATTCCGCTTCTCTGGGATAGAAAAGTTAAAACTTCCATTGCTCTGGAGTAGAAAAATTGGAAATTCTACCGCTCTGGGGTAGAAAAGTTAAAAATTCCATTGCATCTCATCGACTTTGTTATTTAATATCTATGCTCTCTGGGTTAATTAATCGTGGACAAACATTGCAATATGCTACAATCAATGCCAAGTTTAAATACTTTAGATTGATTTCTATTAGTGGTATTCAAATTTTAGATCTTGAATTTCCTAATCATACCGATGCATCAATTAAAGACATAGAAATTCTGAAATTTTCATCCTTTTTTTTTATGATTTGGGAATGAGCGAAGCAATGTTATAAGGAGGATATTCAAAACTAAATCGCATCAGCTGTACGTGTTGTGTTTTTATAAATCGTTACATGCGTATATCTATAATTAAAAGTTAAATAATTTAACTATATTTTAAGGGGATCAATCGTATTTTTTTATTAATTTTCAGTCGAATAATTAGATTTTTTTTAAATTGCCAATTTAAATAATTCAGAGTGTCTTCTTTCCAATGATGTACTCCATTTGTTAATCCGCAAACTAGAAGATGAAAAATTTCCTTTATTTCCATATATCACTGAGTCTGGAGCATTTAAATAACCTTTCTCGCTGTTTTTCTCAGAATGTGTTATTTTACCTTTTATATTCTTTTTTCTCAACAACTACTGAACACAACACGTTAAAACTCTTATATATATATTCAGACCATATGTGTGTCCAAGATTTTGAAGGGTTTTTTTAACGAAATTTCTGTTTTCTTTTTTTCTTAATGACATTTTTTTTTCTTAATTAAATCTTATAAAAATTTTAGTTTAAACTGTTATCTTGGAAAAAATCCTAATTTGAAAATTTTATGAAATAAATATAAAATGAGCAGAAGTTTTATATCTTTAAGCTGTGAAAATTTTGTACTATTAGCATTTATAGTTTTTGAGAAAGAAAAGTTTTTGAGATGAAATTAGGAAATTTTCCATGGGCAAGATAGACCGGCTTAAAATCAAAAGCTTGAATGCAAATCAATTTATTCTTAAAATTAGAATTTATCATATTTCAATAAAAATCATTCTTATATCATATTTAAAACGTAATATGTTATAATAGCAATCACCTGTATCCATAATATGTGTATGAAGACAAAACTGAGTAAATAAGCACTTATAAAGTGCACTCATATTAGTTTTGTTCAAGGAATATAAAAGCGTTAAATTAGGAAAAAATACATAGAAGAAAAAATGCAGAAAGTAAATTTGCGGATGTCATCCCACCCAGGTCATCCCACTACCCAAAGGTGTAAGGTATCTGTCTGAACAGCCGGAACAGTGTCACCCAATTTAGTTCAGAACCAAGTGGGGGCGACATCCATAAGGACCGTACCCTCCTTCCTCTACGGCTAACCTCTCGGAAGGACTTTCGAACCCACATATTTAACGTGTCCGCACTCCGCGCAAAGTTTGGACAGAGCCGGGAATCGAAGTCTGTTTCTCCTAGTGCAATCTCCGTACCTTAACCACTGGGCTATCCTGTCTCCGTTTCAGTGTATTGTGAAAACGGAGATTGCGCAGTTTGTTCCATGTTTATAACTAGAATTTTCCACTCGCACCTTGCGCGTTCGAAATGGCTAGTAGCCACTAATTGTGACACCTACGCACGTAATAAAAG
The DNA here is from genome assembly GCA_951213105.1 of Amaurobius ferox. Lineage (NCBI taxonomy): Eukaryota > Metazoa > Arthropoda > Arachnida > Araneae > Amaurobiidae > Amaurobius > Amaurobius ferox. The sequence goes on along the minus strand of OX578137.1, from coordinate 76,241,601 downwards.
TTGTTACTAACTTTTCTGAATATCGTAAGCCCCTTCAAATTAAAGAATAAAAATGGCAGACATTTTATAATTATTTCAACATATTACAGGGAAATATATATTGAATCTCATTTCCGCGCATGACAAAATGATTTAATTGTTTAATTTTTCCTATTGGCAGTGAAAGGATATAAAATTGACACCAAAACCACGATTCTAGATATAGTTGAAATGCTTGATAATATTAATATGTCACCCATTCAGTCAACCAATGAGTTAGTCCAGTGCATATTATTATAATTTACGTTTTCAACTATAACTGCTGTATAATTTTAAACGAATCAACTGTTGATTTTGCAAGCATATTTCCACATCTACATTTATTTAAATTTTCTGAAAATTTAATAATTCGATTAAAATTCGAGACATAACTTTGGAGTTATCTCAAAAGTGGGAACTTGCAGAAGAAAATATAAAGTTCACTTTCCGTTCAGCTCTCATTTTTAGGTCATTAATCTGCATTATATGCAATTTGTGTGACTGCCACGTTCTGCACCACAAAAGACACATCTGTTAATTCTGCTTGATGTAATTTTAAACGAAAGTTCTGAATATAGATTTTTGTTTTCTAAAACTGAGGAGTGAACTAGAATACGTGTTGTGAATATCTCCATTATTTTGCTCTTCTGCTTTAGTTTTTTGGCTGGTTTCATTTAAGAAATAAATATGCATCCAACGAGTTAATTATTTTGTGGTGTTTTCCAGTATTCGAAAAGAAATATTTATAAAATAGTTGGGCATTCCACTGGTTTCATCTGTTTGATAATCAATGGCCCACTTACGGTTATCGATCGAAATCATGCAGAGTCCACTTCAAAGATAAGAGCTTGCAATTTCGTCCCAGTAGCTCAACGGTAGTGTCGGCCGGCGGCTAGTTCGGAGATCCAGGGTTCAATTCCCGGTTAGGGTAGCAAGGCTGTTTACAATAATCATACCAAATTTCATTTGAATCGGGAAATAATGTGCACATGGCCTTTTGCAAGTAGTCACATAAATATGAAAAACCTGTTCATTCGTATACAGGGATGATCAAACGTGTAATTCCATCAAAATCCAGGAGACTAATTTGGACTCCATTACAATACTTTTCTTTACATTTAGTATGTGCTGTAAGAAAATTAAGAGTGGTATTCCATCTTTTGTGTCCCATTTTAAAAGAAACATTTATGATTTTTGAAGGATTAAATCTCTCATCTGATTAGAAATAACTGTTTGAACAACTGGTTGGATTGTGTTGAGAAATGAATGATAGGCTCTTTTGTGAAGAATGCCAATTAAAATAATTTTTAAAAGTTGTCAAACTTGCAAATTTCATGGTTCTATAGAACACCTTGGAATAGTTTCTATGGCTTTCTTCAGTTTAGTTTGAAAAACGTTGACTTCACGTGTTTGTTAAATAATAGTTTTAAAATTTTATTGTAAATTCAAAGCAAACTTTTTGCTACTATTTCAGTTGTTGGATATTCCGAGCTGAAGAACGTTAAAAAACTCAAAATTTAGGCCACATATACTGGTAGTTTCAATGAGAGCGTGATTCCCATACCCATTTACTTATTTCACTAATGAAATTGAGAACTCGACTCGAGCAAGGCCTTTAATTGCACTGATGTCAGTTGATCATCCATTTTTCTTAATTTTAAACACTACCATTCTCTTGTGAAGCCTCTTTAAGAAATAAATAATTAATATTAATTGGCAATTAAATTCGCTCGAATTTAAAAAAAAAAAATTCTATTTAGTTCTAGATTTTTTGCTAACAAAGCTGTATATAAAGTTTCGTGGAAATCCATTAATATTTGTGGCCGCTATCGTGTTCACAAGAAATCGACCACAGACAAACAGGCGGACATCACTCCAAAAATAGTTGAAACGTATTCAGGAGGTCTTAAAACATATATTAGCATCAAAATCTCGAAATCGAAAATTTTCGTGAAAACGATACTTTCTCAATACTACGTGTTTGAAAAGTAATAAATAAAAAAGAATAAATAAATAAACGGTTCAACTTTGAAAGTAATAAATAAAACGAAAAGTAATAAATAAATAAACGGTGCAACTTTTGAAAGTGTTATTTACCCTGGCTGATAAATATCACGACACAGTTGTCGAGGGCGGTTCATAATATCTATCTGCCTTTTCAGAAAGAACACTTATATGTATTGAAACTCTAAATTCGAAATATTTCACAAAATAGCTCATCAAATAATAATATTTAATGTAAATTACTACATAGTTATAGAACTCGTTCAAATATTCAAATATTTTCATTTATTTTCATTTTCATTATGTGCAATTTTTTCACGTTCGATAGAAAAAATTAATTAAAAAAAAATCAATATATAAAAAATAGAGAAATTCGATATTTTAGAGATATAAATGATAAACACTTTGAGAGGAACTATGACAGAATAATTGAAATTTTTACTTCATCAAGTTCTTTGCCCTATACACGCACGGTATGCATTGTAGAGAAAGTAATAAGAGAGAATTTCAATTTGAGGACAGAGGTTAATGAAATTCCAGAAATCCTTGATGTCTAACAGCTTCTTTCAAAAGCCTCTTCATTCTTCTTCAAACTCACTCGACACGATTTTCTGACTTCCCCGGAATTCCTAAAAAGTAGGCAGTTCGTCCTCACTGTTACGGGTCTGTCTATTTCTCACTTTAAACACATTTAGACAGGCGGAAGCTTGTTTTCAAATCGAAGAACATGTTATCCTGTTTTCTAATCTTAAACTTTGATAATTAATTCTTTCTGTGTCACAGATTTAACTTTGTCAGACGATTTAGCAATTTATTTTTTTTTGTTTGGTTTCATCGAATGAAAAATTTTGAAGATGATCTCTCTTCTCTTGTATATAGAAAGGAAAATTTCAATAGACGTTTCGAACTTAAATATCTTTTAAGTCACGTGTTTGATGTGGAGGATTTTTACTTTCCCTACAGACATAGAGAATGCATGGTGAAAGTATTGTGACGGGGTCGAAGATTTGAATGTGAGTTTTCGAAAGAGTACGTTTCAAGTATAACTGAACTCTAATAAAACGTTTAGGAGGTGATGTCTGTGTGTATGCGTATGTGTATATATAAGTGTCTGTGTGTGTTCGCGAGTCTGTTAAAGGGATGTCTTACAAACGAACGGAGCTATTAAAAACATTTTGGTACGATTATTACACTCAATGGATAATAGAACCCTATTGATTTTAAGCGCGATCGAATGTTTGAAGCCTTCTCAATTTTCAAATGAATTTTTGCAAAATTCATTAAATATCAGGACCTTTAGTAGTGTTAAAAATAATAATCATTTATTACGTAATTTATGATTTGAAAACGCATGGCATCCACTTTAGAACGCTAGCTTGAACCGTTCTCGAGATATAGCACGTTTTTAGATAGATTAATTGGAGAAATTACAAATAAATAACAAGTATTCCTAAATAGGTTGACCTTGGCGATACATTTGATGAAATATTTCCAACTGGGCAACTTTTGAAAATGCTACCAAATTGATGAAAATAACGCTTAATTAGCGAAAATCACACAAAATTTGGTAAAAATTCAATATTTTTTAAAATTAAAGTCGTTTAATATATGAACTCCATTGTTTAGCGGATCCAATCCTATCAATATTTCTAACTGTCACATTAGATTTTTGCACGAAATATAAGTTAATTAGGTACTTCGAAATAGTTTTATACGTTGTCATTCAGAAAGCTCTCAGTATTAATGTACAATTCAGCGTTAAAAACATTGTGTCTCGTACATTCTGTTCTCGTACAACAAGTTTGCTGTGAAAGAAGTGAAGTCATTGCATTACGGAGGGAAAATCATGTGCTGCCCGCATCAATTTTTTTATACAACCTTTTTTTATTCAAGTACAAAACCATTTATAAGCTACTCAACTGTCGACAACATAAAATAGGTAATCAATTTATTCGTCATTTTTCATTAGAAAACGAATGACATAAATTTTAGAACGTTAGCATAAGCCGTTTTAGCGAAATTGCGCATGTTTTTAATTAAAATTATCAGAAACTAACATAAAATTAATAAAGTATCTTTATGTCTTCCTTTTCCATGCGTAATATTATGCGCGATATATATTAACATCATTTTCGCAGATCTAGCTCGTTCCATTTACGAGATAAGACAATGTTTGCAATAGTTTTGTATTTTGACATCAAACGATTTGCCAAGATAATTGTCATTTAATTTCATGGGCTATTAATTAAATGTTGCATTTTTATGTTGATTTTGCACATGAGTATAAATTAGCCATTATAGTTGGACCAATAAAGTTACTTTATTTTGACCAATGAAATAAGGACTCTTCAGCGTCGAATAGACAATAGCTGCATTGTCAGCAAGAAAACTTGTTATCTGTCGCGATTTTACGACGTGACCGACGAATGAGTCATACCACGTAGCCGACTTCTAATTTAAAGAAAATTGAGATCAGACTAACGCAAACTTTCAATGACCAAATTCAAAATCACAGAACCAATCTATAGAGGGGAGGACATTTCCAAAAGTGCCAGTGCTGATCCAGTAACCAGAATTAGCACTGGGATTGTCGGTTTACATGTGACCGATTTTGATCGGCCACTTCAGATGCTCACAAAATTGCGGCACATAGCAAATTTTCTCTTTAATGCATTATTCACTACTAAAAATATCTAAAAAGCGAGAAACTTGTCTTACTATGCTAGTCGCTGCTCTGGAAGCGTGATTTCAAGTTTCGGGAACTACCCCTCCCCCCCCCCCCCCCCACGCCCAATTTGCATGTTCTGTGAAAATGATACACGAAAATATTTTGCTCAAGTTCCGCAAATTGACTTCTCGGACAATTTCTCTTTAGAAATATAAAAACTAAAGATATATCCTCTTTTGTGATCTATGTCTCTTCAGTTTGTCGGTACATTTCTGCTCAAAGCAAATAAAAGTTAAAGAAAAAACAAATTCTGCGGTCACGGAAATTACAAAATTTTCTTTCCTAAACCTCTAATATTAGTGGTTTCGGCCTCATAAATCATAAACAACGAACATTAAATAAAAACATAAGTAGGGCGAAAGCATTCAATGCATTTATTTCCAATTCACTTTCTTGGCTAAGGAGTTTTGAAATGACATGACAGTCGTCACGTAACGCCATTGAACATACTGATTACCTTACTGTAGGATGTTATGTTTAACCTCTGGTAACGAAATTAAACTACAGACGTTTACATTGTTTTCTTATTTGTAAAGTTACATGACGTTAGAAGAATTTTGCATACAAATTAAATTTTTCTTTTTTGATTTGACTTTTTAGTCGCCCTCTTTTAGGATGGGACATATATCTTGCTTATTACTTTGTAAATATAAAATATTTATTTATTATTTAAAAAAAGTATTCTTAATGCAGTCACACCTGTTCGAAAATGGTAAAATTCATTGAAACTAGTGAGGCCCACGGATATACTGCCCATAAGTAATTTAAAAGGGATTTATTCATGGGATATATTTACTATAATAAAAGACAATACCCAATCACTGTCTGCGTAGTCATAACACGAAAGGAGGTGTTATAATAACCATTGTTGCAAATAAATTAAAAATGAGTCCAGTATTCAGCTTTGTTTTCGGTAATTTATATTTTATGACATACGCAACGTAAAGCTCCAGAATAATCTACTTTTGTAAATAAGTTAAGAATAAGTTCAATATGGAGCTTCGTTTTCAGTAACTAATGTCATACGCAACGTAAAGTTCCGGAATTATCAATTGTTGTAAATAAATGAAAAATGAGTTCAATATCCAGCTTCGTTTTCAGTATCGGATGTCATACGCAACATAGAATTCCAGAATACTGCTGTTTCCTTATACACTCTGTTGCAATATATATGCACCCATAAAATATTGAAATACAGCCTCGGCAGGCAAATGTCGTTTTAAGAGTTATGCAAATGACTAAATTGTCAGCGCCAATGGTATTTTAAGGCTCATGCAACACGAATGAGAACGACGCATCGGACATCAGCATTTAAAACGACCGGCGTTCTCACTCACAGGCATTCTGCTTTCATACTGCAAGTTATGTAGAGAAATGTCTTTGAAACGTACTCGACGGCGCTACGAACAACTGTTGGATTTTGAGAGAGGTAACATTATAGGCATAAGGGAAACTGGTTGGTCCAATAGACGTATAGTCGTCATCTTGGTGGGAGCGATTTGGTAGTTGGTAGGTGTAGGCAATTGTGAATCAAAGAAGACACATGTAACAGTCGCAGAGGCTCAAGACACCCCCCCCCCCCCCTCCCGGAACTGAACCACTGAATTTGAATTAAATTCCATGCGACTAACCCTCTAAGGATACTGAAACCCGATAGATTTAAAACCACATTATTTGAATGAAATTTGTGCGAATAACCGTCTGAAGATATTATCTGCAGACTCCCTGAAATAAGCATCACTAGATGGATCATAAAATTTTTGAATTGTACGATTAATAAAGCGAGTAGAGGAACCACGATAGACAGCAACAGTTTTTAAGTAATTATCAGAATTGAGAAAATCCATAGTAGAACAAAAGTTCAAAGTACAGTGGACAAGCATATTGAAAGCAGCAATTTTCTGGTTAGGCGGATGACGGGAATTTTCATGTGGAGGTAGAGACTAAAAAGGTTTACAAAAAACTAGTTAAATATTCATTATCGTTGCGGATAACCAAATACATCCAAAAACGTAAGGCGATTATTGTTTCTCATTTCATAAGTAAATTGAATACAAAGATACATGGAATTCAAAATATCCAAAATACAATTGACATCATTAAGAAATTGATCCAGAAGAGCAAAACTCTCATCTACATAACGAAAGCTTAACTTCAAAATAATGTATGTACTAGATGTATATTATTTGCTGTACTATTTTCTTTATGTTGTATTATTTCCATTTCTGTGGGAAAAGTTATTTTGTTCCCTCTGATGGTAAACGTTGCAGAACCCTGCAACCATAGATATTAGACCACCGAGAATCGAACCTATGGATCTCGCACCCAGAGACACATGTATGAAACCTACGATACCTTGAATATAACTTTGAACCTTTTATATCTAAGAAGCCGCTTTATACCATCTAAACAGAGCTCAGGTGGTATAGATTACAGCGCTAGTCGGAGGTTGAGGATTCGAGTGCTTCTCTAAACAATGCTTCATACTGGTGACCGAACGATGTGGTTCACCGTGGTACATCAAATGAGTGCGTGCGAATTGTAAGAAAAGAGGAGGTATGATGAAAGGGTGAATTTTTAGGCCAAAAGGTCTTGACTTCAAAATAAAGCGGAGACTGCGGGGATCCCTTCTAATCCCTATAACTGTCTTTACAAAACCTGCCTCAAAATCCAGAGATCGTGGCATGATTTCAAAAGTCTACTCCTTTGTTGGAGCTTAGAAATAAGATAGACTATCACGGTGAATAACGCATGTTTAATAAAGTTGCAAAAACCCTTCAAATTTTGAAGCGTGGGAATAAATTTCGAAAATTTGGTGAATAAACCGAGAAATTTGGAAAGATTGAAAACTTTGACGGGAAGAACTAATTTACATGTTTATTATATGCTCTGGTTCATGCGGCACATTGCACAGTCTAAACTTTAATGATGGGTCGTTATTTAGGTAAATTTACCAAATCTTTATATTAGTTAAATGTAAAATCTATAGAAATAAAAGTTTTTAAGAATTTGAAATAAATACTAAAATTACTAAAATTTTGTTAAAAATGTGCAAATTAAAGTCAGGATAAGTTAGTCAGATAATTATAAAAGTATTATGATTAATTTATTCATATTTATATAATGTTGAATCATAATAAGAAATCTATATCTAATATAGATTTCTCATTATGATTCAACATTATATAAATATGAATAAATTAATTACTTTGTAATAAATATCTGATAGTTCGGCATATTGTTTTTTACTTTTGAATAGTTATAAATTAAATTTTATTTTATTTGTATTATTACTTTTTCATTTTAATTAGAAAGTCATATAATGTATTTTTTCTTGGATCTAACAAATCTCTAAATTTTCCATGCTTCAAAAATTCCGATTGCAAAAAAATAAATATTAGTTTTGTTTATAAATCATACAAATGCTTTTTCAATACAAAACACAATGACTGAAAATTTCCACTTTTGGGGACATTTCAAAACTCCCAGTTTTTCTCTTCTTTTCAAAATTCCCTTCCCAGTAAACCGGGTTTTTTCGATCTTTGCAACTCTTAATTTTTACCATCCATAGTTCACATTCCAAGTATCCTTGAAGCCAAAAAACTTCGAAATGAAGGTAAACTGGCACTAAGGAGAGGATAAAACGAAATATGAAAAGTATCCATTCTCACAAAAAAATATAATTCCGTACCTGCTTTTACGGTGTGCTTATGACCGCAGGCGTCTGTAGTCACTTTTTCCATCCCAGGGAGTTCATCTGTTCGTCCGGATATACCCATGCGCCGACTGACCCCAATTTGCCCACTCTTTGGGGGTGTCCCGACTCTTTTGGTGGACCAGTTAGTTCCGCTCGGAAGACTACGAGGGTAAAGTCAATGCCAGTACCACACCCAGTTATCCCACCTTGCTCCAGTAGAGAACAAAACAAACACCTATTGACTACACGAATGGGGATAATACAGAGTGATACATTAACGCAGTGGTGGGAAGTAGCGAGCTGTAGCTCGCTACTTAGCCAAAAGGCTACTTATTTGGCTACTTAGTAGCCAAACTACAGCAGTCACTACTTTTTCTCCTAGTTTGTAGTGTAATGCGTTACTTTTAAAAATAAGTAGTGTAGCGAGTAGCACGATACAATAAATCACTAGTTTGTATCGAATTTTGACGCTACATTTAACGGCTGTGTTTAGGCTGCCTGTATGTGCGGTCGCGGATAGAGCTGCAGTAGGAAACCTGCAAGTGGAGTTCCGTCAAATTAGGGCATTATATTCCGTTTAGGTCGATATTATGCTGACTGCATACACAAGTATAAGAAATTTTCATATAGTTTTAAACTTAAACCCTTTTTTATAGCCACGTTGTATTATATATGTTTGACTGTAGCTGTAATATAAGAATAAATACTTTAAATGTCATTGGACCTATTATTCTAGCTAACATGTAATAGTGAAAATAATTTCCATAAAATCAAAGCCCACACTTCTCTCTCTCTCTCTCTCTATATATATATATATATATATATATATATAATAATAGAAGTTTGAAAATCCAATGAACGAAAAGTAAGAAGATGTAACACGATAAACCTAACTTTTTTAAAAACACCCACAGAATAAAATATAATACAGCAAATCATCAATCAAATGGATAAAAAATACAAAACACAAGCTATCAAGTTACAGAAAATCAACCAAATTAAAAGGTATGGAAACAAAAAAAGAAAAACTTAAGCTAAATTCAACTATCTAACAGGCTTACAAAACAAAAGTAAAAATCAACTAATCCTCAAGCAAATGGGAAAAAAATAAATAAAATAAATATCGAATCAACAAGTCAATGAAAAATATAAAGGTATGGAATCGAAATAAGTATAACAAACGAAATCAAGCACAAACGCATTACACGTGGACGAGGCTCTAAGCCTAAATCATGAATTGTTAACCTATACAAAAATCTAATCATGTCCAAGTTTTTTGTAGAAGCAAACACAAAAATGTATGTTTCTGAAGAAATAGATAGATTAAATCTATAAACTATTTCTACTTGGACGACATACATAAAGAAGGAATAAAAAAGAAAAAATGAATACCTGGAAAAAGCACAGCGTATGTACAATCGAGTCAATACAGGGTACACTGATAGAAGAGACCAGTGTTGCCATTCGTAAAGAAAAAAATAAAAAACCATTTACTGTTGCCATTCATAAGAATTGAAAAACTGTGAAGCGAAATGTTAAGAAAAAGTATTAATATACAAAAAGAGCTACTAAAAAGAGGGGCAAATAATAGTAATGCTGAAGTGGGAAGTGAATGAAAAAAAAAACAAAAAGAAAAAAAAAAAAAAGCACAAGAGAATGGAGATGTCTGGCTAATATAAGATACTATGAATAGAATTATATGATACTATGAAAAGAATTATAAAAATCCAGCTATTTTAAATTTTTTAACAATACTATTTACTAAATAAGAGGGATATTTATATACATTACTAGTAATTTTGAGATTATTGATATGCATAGCATGAAATTTTTTATCAGATAATCTATAAATTCTAAAAAGCTGATTGAGTATAATATTTCTAAACAATTGAATCGAGTTACAGGAATTAAAAGGTAAGATTTTATTAATATTAAAATTATAAAAGTCTTTTTTATCATATAAATTTGTAACAATTCTATTAGAAGGATCAATAAAAAGATTTAAATCCAAAAAATTAACATTTTTACTAATAGTAGCTTCATTAGGAATTAATTCCAAATTGTCTGGATAGTAATCTATATCTATGAGATAATTTTCTGTATGTACTAAGCAAATCAGATCATCAACATATCTGTAAAAAGTATAATCTATTGAAGTAAATGACTTTTCATAATGATAAAGGTATAAATTAGCTAGCATACTGCTACTGCAGCCACCCTGTGGAACTCCTGAGACTTGTAAGTATAATTTATTTCCTTGAAAAATATAATTATTGAAAATAACAAAGTGAAGAAGTTTAGGAAAATTTATAAATTTAATTTGATTTGAAAGAGGTGTAATATAAGCATTATATAGAGCTAAAATAACATCATATAGATCAGATATCTTAATATTATTAAAAAGATCTTTAAAATCAAAAGTTTGAAATCCTATTATTTTTCTAAGAGATGTTAATTTATTCTTTAATTCTTTACTATTATTTAGAATATGGTAATTATTGCTAGTCTGGCTTAAACTATTATTTATTAGATTTAAAGAATTTAGTAATAATTTACTCGCAGTAGTAGAGTAAGTATTATGGCCACTAGTAACTGTTCTAAATTTAATAGGATTTTTATGAAATTTTGGAATAAGCACTCTATAAGGAAATTTAAGATATTTATATTTAATATTTAAATCACTATACATATTGATAATTTTCAATTTAATACTATTGATGGAATGTAAATCAGGTTTAAAAAGACTATTATTTTTTAAATAATCTAACAGAAATTGAATATAAAATTTTTTACAGATAATAGCATAATTATTAGAGGCTTTATCAACATAGGTGATAACAAAGGATCTTTGTAAATCATTAATGGAATGTTTAATATTATCAATATTATATAAAGATCTAGACAATTTAATATCTCTAATAGCATTTTTAATTGATTCTAATATAGTAAATTTCCACATATTAAATGCCTCTAATGGCAGAGCGTATTTACAAGCTAATTTATATATATATTTATCAAGATCTAGATTAATTGATTTTAAAACTTTAAAAGAATTATTACAAGAAGGTATCCTAAATTTAGTGCCAAATGACATAATGGTTCTTAACACATTGTCACTAACAATGTCTAAATCTCCTGTAACTATATGCCCCAAGTCTGTATTTAGAAATTTAGCAAATTTATTTAATTTACAAATACATTCACTATCTACAATTGACTGAGAAGAATGATCAGTAGAGAGCGATTGTGAAACTTCATTATAATTAAATATAGACCTACCAATAGGCTTATTGTATTTGAATGTCTTTGAAACAAATAAATCACCAATAGGCAATAAATGTTTAAACTTGTTAAACAGATGTCCAAAATTTATAGAATTATATATAGGATGTTTGAAAGAGATAACACAATAAGAATTAGTAGTTGTATTATTATAATGAAATTGATTTAGTTTTAAATTTAAATACTGTGATCTTGTAATAAGCAAATCAAAGAAAATATGATTAAAATGTTCATTAGCAAGATTTAATTTTTAAAAAATGGCATAAACCTTATTTAAATGTTTTTTCTTTACCGTAAAAACCCAGGATCTTATGAATTTCCATTGAAAAGTTCTATTAAATTGATTATGTAGAGTTATAATCTCAGATTTATGATCATTAAGTATGGAATGTCCCTTTCCTCGTTTAAATCTTTTGAGTTTGATTGATTCACTATCATTTAAATGGGGTTTCAAAAAAAGGTGATTAAAAATAGAATATTTATTATCTACAAAATTATTTTTTACAACATTACCATTTAGATACATTTGATTTAATCCATATGGAAAAAGAGTACACTGTGATTTAAATATATATATATATAAATATATATATATATATATATATATATATATATATATATATATATATATATATATATATATATATATATATATATATATATATATATATATATATATATATATACATATATATCCTGTCAGGAGTGCTATGCCGCGGCACTTGAGACATGCATATTGATAACTGGGCTGTAAGGTCACTACCCCTTACCGCCATTAAGTAAGCACCTCACGCTGCCTTCCTTCTCTTTTTACTTTCCCTGCAATACATGGTAATGTATAGGGAAAGTATTGGAATCATGTCGAAAATCGCAACTCGAGTTTTCGACGGATCTACACGTTTCGAGACCTCTAGAGTACGAAAAAACTATTTTTAGCGTGACGTCTGTGTGTGTGTCTGTCTGTCTGTGCAGATTTTGTATCCACTCTTACTAAACAACTAATTGACCGAATTTCATAAAATTTGGTAGGTAAGTCACTTGTGCACGAATCTGGTGCTGATAAGTTTTGGGTATGACTCGGGTTAAAAGAACCTGCCTTTTTTTGCAAAATGGCCCGCAAAAGTTTGTATCCACTGTAACTGAAAAACTATAATGGACCGAATTTCACAAAATTTGGTAAATAAGTCGCTTGTAGGTCACCCTGGTGCTGATTAGATTTTGGTATAATTCGAAAAAAAATAACCTGCCTTTTTTTACAAAATGGCCCGCAAAAATCATCAAAATTTAAACTTAAGAACTACGTATGCTCAAATATAGCCATTAAATGCTTGTTTAATACGTAATTTTTAGCGAAGAAAAGAATAAGACCAACCCCATTACACTAGGACTAGCCGTTCTCGAGATATTTTAGTTTTTTGAATTTTTCCTACACCATTTTTGAGAATAAGTCCAGTTCTCAAATGAGAACGAAAATTGAATTAAAAGTGAATTAAATTTAATTTAAATAAATAGAACGTTAATATAAATCTGCAGGGAAAGTCATGTGCTGCCCACATCAGATTTTTACTTTCCCTGCAATACATGGTATAGGGAAAGTATTGGAATCATGTCGAAAATCACAACTCGAGTTTTCAACGGATCTACGCGTTTCGAGACATCAAGAATACGAAAAAACTATTTTTAGCGTGACGTCTGTGTGTGTGTCTGACTGTGCAATGTATGTATCCACTCTAACTGAAAAACTACTGGATCGAATTTCATAAAATTTGGTAAGTAAGTAACTTGAGTTAGACCCTGGTGCTGATTAGTTTTTGGTAGGATTCGTAAAGACAGAACCCGCTTTTTTTTGCGAAATGGCCCGCAAAAATTTCCTGCATCCACTCTAGCTGAAAAACTAATGAACCGAATTTCACAAAATTCGGTAGATAAGTCGCTTGTGGGTCACCCTAGTGCTGATTAGATTTTGGTACGATTCGGAAAAATAACCTGCTTTTTTTCTGGCACACAAAAATCGTCAAAATCTAAAATAAAAAACTACGTATGCTCAAATATATCCATTAAATGCTTGTTTTATACCTAATGCTTAACGAAGAAAAGAATAAGACCAGCCCTATTACACTAGGACTAACCGTTCTCGAGATGTTTTAGTTTTTTCTTATTTTCTCTACGCCACCTTTGAAAATAAGTCCAGTTACCAAATGAGAATGAAATTTGAATTAAAAGTAAATTAAATTTAATTAAAAATAAAGAGAACATGGATATAAGTCTGCAGTGAAAGTCATGTGCTACCCACATCAGACTTTTACGTCAGTTATCGTGCTAACGGACAGACAGACAGGCAAAATGAATGAACAAAGTTATAAACAGTTTTCAACTATGTTGTAAAGTGTTAAAAATGAATATGAGTCTGCAGGGAAAGTCATGTGCTGCCCACATCAGATTTTTTAATCTGATATCTTTTTTACTTTTTTAATATTTTGTAATTAGTGTTTATTGCTGCATTGCGCATAAATACTGATATAATACCTTCCTATAATACAAATCTTCTTTTATCCTATATATTTCCTTCATCTATCTATATAAATAAAATTGAAAATCTGTCTGTCTGTCTGTCTGCCTGTCTGTCTGTTTGTCCCATCATCACGGGAGAACGGCTGAACCGAATTTGATGAAATTTTGTGGGTAGTCTAGAAATAGCTTCACTTAAAATTTAGTCTATGGTTGGAATTTCTACGACCAGTGGTTCTCGAAATATTAGTAAAAAACGAAACTTTCGTTTATCTCATCATCACGAGAAAACGGCTGAACCGAATTTAATGAAATTCTGTGGGTGGCCTTGAAATAGCCCCCCATAAATTTTGCCCAAGTTTCGAGTTCCTAAGACTAGGGGTTGTCGAGATATTAATGAAAAACGGAACTTTTTTTATAGGAGTTCTACTCTCCAACTCCGTGGTTTATCCAAACGGAAAGGATAAAAATCGTTTGTTTAAAGCTTCAAAGGGAATTAAAACTTTATTTTTGAGTTTGATGCAGGATTTTTGCATTAAATAGTCACTATCTGAAAGCATGAATTGTTTGAAACATGAATTTAAATGGAAAAATCTACTTCCATGTTTTATATTTCACAAGCTTTTACTCAACGATTAGAAGTATAAAGAAATTAAAATGGTTATTTAATTTCGCATTTTATGAGGAAGATTCTATCTTATATCATGTTGCTCGGCAAAGGAATGGAATTAAATGTGTTTTTTAATGATTATTATTATTTTTTCGATTTGAATAATAAATAAATGGATATTAAAATATATCTTATAAATGAACGGTTTGATTTTTTTTAATTATATTAATTGCGAACTGCATACATCACTTTCATGTATTTTAGCAAAGAGGTTTTAAGCTTATATATTGTGTTTAGCTAATAAACTCATATTCTGTTTACCCAATAAATTCATTTATCCAATTGTTTAAACAGAAAAAGAGTAGAATGGGTATATCTTCTAATAATATTTTAGTGTTTTCATTTAGTATATACAAACTGGATCGCGATATTTTATTCAGATCTGCGAATTTAGAGCTACGAATTTGGCTGGATATCGCTAACTTGGCAAATTTCTTAAAAGTTGCCAAATTGATTGAAATGTCCCCAAATTGATAAAAATGACGTAAATCAATGAATTTTATTTTGTTTTGTTAAAAGAAAGTACTGAAATGGTGTTTCGTTAGCATTTGTCTGTCAGTCCAACCGCCCTACTTAGTAACCCATTTAGCGAATTTTTAAAATGTCACCAAATTGATAAAAATATTTATAAATCCATAAACATATTTCGAAATTGATAAATTGCCCTAAATAAACGAAATTGTGTTTTTTTTAGGGGATAATATTTTGATGATGGTTCGTCAATTTATCGCCAAGTGGGACTGTCAGTTCTACAGTCCCACTTGGCGATAAATTTGGCGATTTTTTAAAATGTCGCCAAACCTTCATTAGAGATATTCAGACGATATTTTGACCACCAATTTATTTGAAGCAAATCATAACATGTCGCTTAACAACGGATTTAAATTTAATGTGTTTATGAAGAAAATTTTTATTAAATCTTTTCCGATTTTAATGATGAAGATATGTATATAAAATTATATGTATATGTATATTTCATTGCCATCGTATTTTTGACTGGATAATATCAATTACGATCTTCATGTTTAAACATTATTATTATTGATGTTTTCGGGGATTATTGATTCAGAGATTATTGATATTTTCAATTTCTTATGGCATTGTTTTATTGCGGCAAAAATTGTTGAAACTCATATATTGTACGTTGTACGAGTAATCTTCTACAAATGCACGGTTATATCTTCTAATGTAAGAGAATATAAGTAGTACATGTATATTGGCATATATTGGAATCAAGTCTTCCGGTATGAAGATTACGGGGATTATTGATATTTTTAATTTATTAAGTAATCTGTTATATCTTGGCAAAAATTTTTCGAACTAAATATTATAATACGGTTAATCTTTTATTAACACTAGGACATATCTTCTAATCTATGACATTATAAATAGTACGGGTTTATCTTCCCATATAATTTTAGCACTTTCATTTGGGCACATATTGGAATTAATTACTGCCTACTGGTTTAAAGATTACGGATTTATTGATATTTTCAATTTATATATGTAATCTACTAATACAGGTTATGTCTTCTAATATTCGCGTATATAAGTGGTACGGGTCCCATACAATACGCTATTATTTTGCATATATTGATACAATTCCATACTTTTTATAAATTTGCTTACAAAAAAGGCGAGGATATTTTATTCTTCAGATCTACCCGTGAAGATAATTTTGAATAACGAGAATAGCCATTCCTTAACTTCTTTTTAGGAGCATTATGTTAAATATTTTAACAGAATATTTTGATTAAAAATGCCATTAAGTATACTATGGGAATTTGCACATGATTGTGAATTTTAAGTTTATTTATATTATATACTCCGTACGAAGAACGGGTATGCTGCTAGTATATTATATATATATATAAAGTTATGTTTTTCGAGTTGCAGCTTCTCAGTTTTCTTTCATTGGACTTTCAAACTATTATATATATATATTATTCAGGAATATTTCCTATAATTCACAACAGATGGCGCTCTCTAGTATTCTTTCCAAATTCTTCCTTGTCTAGAGTAACGAAATATTAGGCCTCATTGGTTAGAGCTGAAGTGGCGCAACCTTATAGATATATTAACCTTGATATTAGGCGTCATGAATAATGGTGAAGATAGGTATGAAATTTAATTTCTATCTGCATCTTTGTGGATTGATGGGTAGATTACTGATATGTTTGCTATATGCACTCTCATCCTCTTCTTTCCATTTGTCTAATATTATTTGTTATTTCCATTATTCTTTCTGACTGGTAATGTGTCGGATCTTATGACGATGTTTCGGCCATGTGGCTGTATCGCTGAACGAAACACATTTGAAACCTCTGTGGATGCAAAGATCCTTGAAAAGCTGGATCTACAGACGTTCTATCCAATTTTATATTTTCGAATTGCACCTCTCCTTTTATTTTTTATTTATTGTCATTTTAATATTTTGAGCCTCCAGATTTTGATAATCCTTTGATGTTTGTACTTGATTTGTATGTATCGCTCTTAAATGTTGATAAATTCATGTGTATTATTAATATTACCTAATAATTTAAAATTAAGATCAATTTGCATTATATGGTAGTAAGGATTTCCTTTTGATAGATATTTCCTTTCATTTCCTCTTTATTGTTTTTGAACCAGAGTATACCACTGTTCATGTTTTAAATTAGTCTTATTATATTTATTTAATATTTATTTTTATATATATAATAAAAAGGTTTGAAGTTCCAATGAAAGAAAAGTGAGAAGCTGTAACTCGAAAAACCTAACTTTACAACAAGCTTACAAAATGAAAGTATAAATCAGCAAATCTTCAAGCAAATAGCAAAAAATACAAAGTTCGCATTTTTAAACAATTTTTTTATTATATATATATAGAGAGAGAGAGGGGAGGGGGAACTGCATTTTTCAAGCTATGTTTTAATGTTATATATATGCATTGGTGAGATATATTAAAGACAACCAAAAATAGGTTTAAAAGTCCGTTAATAAAATCTCGTTTCCTCGACGTACAAAAATTCCACGGTCAAAGCGCTTTCGGGCATAACGATGCCCGAAAGCTCTTTGGCCTTGTAATTTTTGTACGTCGAGGAAAGAAGATTATATTAAAGGACTTTTAGACCTATTTTTGGTTGTCTTTGATTTTAAAGTTTATACTTTTATCAACACTTTACAACATAGTTGAAAAGTGTTTATGACTTTGTTTATTCAGTCTGTCTGTCTGTCCGGTAGCACGATAACTGCCGTAAAAATGACTTTATCAAAATGAAATTTAAGTATGTTTTTTAGACGATCTGTGAGACCTATGGGAATATAAATCAATAATATCACCCAATTAGTTTGGGATTGAACCCGGGTTGAAAAAATGAAATACATTGAACCCTGGGACCTAATTTTTCAAACATTTTTAAGCGAATTTAAAATTCACAAATTGCTTCGAAAGTTTTAGGAAATATTCAAATTATCCCATAAAATATATAAAAAAAATTTCAGTAAAATATGTTAGGTAGTTTTTTAAATAAAAATTGTTTAATATAGGGAGAAAAACAAATTCAATTAAATTCTAACTACATTCTCCAGAAAGAAAAAAGAGATATATTTATAACAAATATCTTTCCAAGAGTTTAATTACTTTTTTTATCATGCCCATGAATAAATTATTTTCAAAAATCACAACCAAGTAGATCATATAGCACGAAAGATAAATCGATACCGTTATAAGTGGAAATGGGTGAATAACAATTTTCTCGAATTCGATTATTCTAATCAGGCTCGTAGAGTTAGTAAGTAGAGTTAGTGAGTTTGTCGCCAATGTTAATTTGACGTAAATGTAAAAATGTTAAGATCTTACCTAAAATAGTTCTTCACTTCTGCTGGACTGTCAAACTGTGGGCTGCAATCAGAAATAATTTTGCCTTCCGCAAACCCAGCAAGCTTTTAATATAACAAGAAATTTATATATTTTAATTTTCTACAATTTCTGAATGAAATTCTAGCACAAATTAAAAATGTTTATGTTTAAGTGTGATTTTTGACAAGGGGAGGGTTGTTGGCTTGCATTTAATCAGTATTCCTATTTTTTCAAATGTTTGTAAAATGTATTTAAACTTTAAATGTTATTAAATTTATTTTCTAATCTACATTTCAAAAGTGTTTTAATATTTATTAGCTGCTCAGGCTCTTTTTCAGCAACTACAGCAAATGATATAGTTCGCCGAGAGATAAAAAAAAAATATATTTCCTATTGAGAAACATGTTCACTTTTCATATGTAATACCATGCAATAAATTTGGTGACATCGTTCTCGTGGATCTAGCTCGTTCCATTCATGAAAAAGATACTTTGAGTAATACTTTTGTATTTGAACGCCAATAGTCATTTATCTGCTGCAAAGATTATTTACTTCTCCATCCATAACGCTTGGCGAGATTTTGGCGACAAATTTGGTGGAATGTCGCCAACTAGACGACTTTTTTAAATGTTGCTAAATTAACGATAAACTCGCCAAATGGATAAAAATGACGCTAAATCAATGAAAATGACGACTCATTGAAGAAAATTCAATATCTCGGAAAGAATATAAAAATCAACTATAAAAATGATCTACTTTTTACTGTAAAAGTAGTAAATTCATTGTATTATATAAGAAAAGTCATGTGCTGTCCACATTAGATTTTTTTTTACATATTATCTGTTTATCAAAATTCTGAGCCAACGCAATTACAATATTTTTTATTTTAAATGATGAAATATTCATTGATTTTACATATAGAGGCAGACGATTTATATTACAATGGCGTTATTTGAATATAGTTCATTTAGTGTAACTAGCATGGAGTTGAAAAGAAGGAGATAAAACTCCTATGGAAGAAATGCTTAAAAATGCCATAATGTTTTGACAATTATATGTAGGGCCGATGTGGTTGTCGAGTGGTCAAGGCAAGAGTTTCCGTAGCAATCGCTCGACCGCTACGTTGTGGGTTCGAGCCCCACGTAAGGCATGGATGTTTGTGTTGTGGGCGCTATGTGATCCGCCCCCCTCTGGTGCGCCTGGGGCAACGTCAATGGACGGCTAAATGGTTCACACTCTGGCCGCTGTAATAAAGGCGAATGACGAAGGTCAAAGTGCCTGGCCATTTGAAAAACAAAACAAAAATATATATATATGTAGGTGTCGCTAGAGATAGTAGAGTGGCTGCTATTGCTAATTGACACAACAGAACGGCGTAGTATTTAGTATATGTATTTTTGATTAGTTTTAAATTATGAGTTAACTAATTATGAGTATAATTAAACAGTATTTTTTCATAATAGTAGGATATAGTACAGAATCTATGGAGATAAAAATAAAGTGAAAGGTAAAATAAATTTTGAATGAGTAGAAATATTCGTTATTGTTTCAGTTCTAACTTGCGTTGCATTAATTATTTATTTTTACAAAACAAGTTTAAAAAATATTTTAGGTCTTTCGCCATAGAAATTCATGTAATGCAGCTTATCCCAGGGCCACCTAAATTATTATCTTACGCGATACTGGTGTTTTCTTAATGTGAAGTTTTAACTCCTTACTTTTACCTCCATGGTTACTGGCATTGTATTTCTTGATTGTCTTTTTGAAGTTTTAAGTTTTCAAATATAATAAATTACTGTGATATTTAAAAAATATATCAGCTTTGAATGTATCACAATTTAGAGACGCTTAAATAAAATTACATTTCCTGCTGGAAAGTGTTTTATAATCAATGCTTTATGCATGATTGAACTTTACACAAATAATTACACCTTGAGAAATATGGTGTCATTCATAAATTATTAACAAATTACTGGAATTTTTACTAATATGAAAAAAAAAACCAGAGGGTAGTGTGGATTGAATATAAATAAACTAGATCGCAATGTAAAAAACTGCAAGAATAAGGTTTAGTAACAGACATATGTTTCGGGAATCTTCGAATTTCCTAAAGTAAATAAATTCCTAAATATAAATATATAATAAATTTCCTAAAGTAAATAAATAAAACATAGAATATATGAACACAAAGTGCGGTGAATACAGAGAAACAAATAATTACACTTTGAGAAATATGGTGTCATTCATAAATCATTAACCAATTACTGGAATTTTTTAGTAATATGAAAAAACTGAGGGTAGAGTGGTAGAGTAATAAATAATTACATCTTGAGAAATATGATGTCATTCGTAAATCTTTAACCAATTGCTGGAATTTTTACTAATAGGAAAAAAAAAACAAATCGAAAGCTGAAGTGACTTTTTTCTTCCCTTCATAATAGAGGCAGAAAAAAAATAACCGGTGACAAGCCACCCAGCAGTGATTAGCGATTGAAAAGTTACTAATCTCTTGTATTTTCATATAATTTTGATGTTTATTCGAGCAGTATGAGTGAAATGGGCAAGATATACCGATAGACTGCCAAGAGAAAAACTGGAATTCAAGATTCAAGACCAAACCTACAGAAAAAGTGGAGTTGGAAAACCATAAGGGAGCAACTGGATCCAGGATCTAGCTGCGAAAAATAAGATTTGTAATGTTGATTCATGGCGTTCTAGCTGTTGCTTGTACAAAGCAGTCGTCTGCTCAAATGGTTGCTACGGGAACGTGCACCCTATTAGGACGAGTCCCTGATTCCTTCCTGATTCCACCTGAAGATTTTAATCTTCTTCTGCAGGCTGCAATTTATCTTCACCCATGTTTTACTGTTTTCAATTTAACTGGATCCGTAATGTTGCGTTGTCTTACGGTTAAAGTTAATTTATTAGTTTCAAAATTGTAAACAAATACGAGTTCCCGCGAAACAATTGATGATGTATTTAACATTTTTCTTAAATATATCATTATTTTACTAATTGCATGTATCACGTTGCTGCAGTTTGCTAACGATACTTCATTTTTGTGTGATTGCTATTAACATTTAGCAAAAATTTGCGATTGTCATTCTTTTGATGTCCAAATGAAAATTTTTCCTTTTGTCTCAGTAGATTTTAAAATAATAATCAGGCTTTATTATGTGTAGGTATACAAATCACCATTTCTTTAAATCTGCATCTGTAATGTATTCTGTTGTGTGCAGTGTAAAGAAAATGATTTTGGGATAATCCATAAAACAAAATTTAAATCTTTCAACTGGAAAGGTAAATTAAAATGTGGCAATGAATTATCTCAATGGTGAATAAAAATTGCATTTCGTGAGTGTATTGATGAAAAAAAAAGGGCATTAAATTTCAAAGCGACCCATGATATCTTATTCAAAATATTAGTTTATGGATGTTGAATTTCAATATATAAGCACAGATAAGTCAAACTACTTGAAATTTTTACATTTTGGGGACGGTTTAAATAACATCATTCCTATTTATTGAATATATCATAAATTTATTTGGATTTATTTTATTGTATACTGTGGACTCTTGTCTCGTCATATAATCCAGCATCCAGTTTTTGGCTGTACAATCAAGTATACGCTATCCATTGAGCTACTGAGTCAATTATTTTTTCGTCTATATGTGATGCAGACGCTATATTCTCCTTCATGTTTCAGATAATTAAAGTGCACTTTCTGATCTATAACTTCCTCATTAAATTTTATTTTATCATATTTTTTTTAATACAGAATGGCACACTGTTAATCATGACTCTGAATTAAAAATACTGTCATAAATCGCTTGATCTAGAAAATTCTGATTTTGATATTATTCAGAGCTCAGTCAATAGTATCAGTATCTAATCTGTAATATTATATGTTTTGGACTATTTGCGAAGAACTTTTGTTTCAAGAGTAAATCAAAACAACTGATTTTGGGCAGGCCAACAATACTCTCTATCTGCTGAGACAATTTCCTTCTGTATTTGAAGTGGATTCTACAAAGTTATTTTACAAATGCTGCCAATTACTTGTATACATTGATTTCCAGACACATATTTACTGTAATTCTAAGCTAATGTTTACATATTACAATGAACGTAACAATATGAAGTTTCCTGAAATGAAACAAAATCAAGAAGAATAATTTCAAATTTTTTTATATATAAACAAAACAAATGTTGGATTGCCGATGTGGTGGCCGAGCAGTCAAAGAGGCAAGCGTTTCCTCGTGATGGCTCGGCTGCCAGATTGCGGGTTCGAGTCCTGCTTGCAGGCATGAATGTTGTAATGTCTTATTTGGGGCAGAAGTCAGACTTCTACCTTCAGGTGCCCCGGGTCATTAGACTAAACAGAAGCAGCGCACTCATTCTTCCTTAATTGTAATGTTAGGGACACGACAACAACAACAAATGTTGGATTGTTTTTGAAGTTTTTGAATTTATTTTATTCATACCTACCCATCTAATCATGTACTTTGTGAAACTACTGAATTTTATTTTAACCAATTTAATTGTATTTAATACTTTTTGTAGATATGACTGAGTTAAAATTTGACTTCACTTCTGTCATCGGCTGATATAATGATGTGCTTAATTTTTACATAATCTGCATCCAGATAATGGAATATGAGTAAGTTTTAATTTTGGATATAAACATTAATATTCTCATAGTTGAAGACCCAGATCGTCCGACTCATTCATAGGATAAATATTCCCATAGTGAAGTTCTTTACATTTGAAAAGTATCTAGTATCTTTTATTATAAATAACTAGATACTAAAGCCAGATGGCTACTATTTATCCTTAATTGTAAGCCAATGTAATTTAGTTTGATAGGCCAAAATTATTGTGCTTACTTTCATACTTTGCAAATTACAATTTTTTACATCCAGGAAAGGAACTAAAAAATCATGTATGCAAAAATGTCCATGTAATGCATTGATTCTTAGCTCATTGCAAGGTGTAATGTTATTATAGGGTGCCCGTGAGTAAACTCCTGTGTCCTCATATTAAAAATAGGCAATTGTACTGTGAAATAGTGGTAAGCTGAAGTATTTTTAATTACTTGATACTGACTGGTTAATTCAGCAATATGATTGTTTTTTTTTAAGTTTTTTTTATTTCTCATATAAGTTGATGATGGATTAGTACAGACAGAAAGGAAGAAATGGATAAAAAGAAATTTAATGACTATGAGAAACTTGCAAAAGGAGTTAAGCTGTTAGTGTTAATGAATCACTTTGGCTCAATATAGCTTCTGTACTAGGTGCTGGTTATAGTTATGATTCACTGCTGGAACTTCTGTACTAGGTGCTGGTTATAGTTATGATTCACTGCTGGAAACTGTCATCTCTAGGCCAGACCTTGAAAATTCGTAGAAAGAAAGAAGGTAGATGGGTAGACCTGTAGAGTGAAATTTTGGTTTAGTGGTCAGTAGGCAGTTTTTGTTTAGTCACTACTCTATTAAGGATATTTTGTTGAATTATTAAGTATAATTATATATTTATATATACTTAAAAGTAATATATGTATATATGAGAGATGAGAATTTGGAAGGGAAGAAAAGAAATGCACAGTTAGTAAATTTCTGGACAGTTTTGAGATTAAAACAGAAAGGCGAGAGGAGTTGCTTGATTGTTTCATTTAATCGCTAAATTGCATTGTTTAATCGACTGTGTCGATTGGTACATGTATTTTTTCAGGTTTATAGATGGCCTTTTTGTTTCATGGTTTAAATTATTGAAAATATCAGTATGAAAAATATCAGCATTAAAAATATCAGTACTTAAGTATTAAATTAACCACACAGCATGTTTACAAAATAATCACCAGATTATCTGTTTCCTTTTCTCCCCTCAGTTTTTCAAACTGTTAAGTTTTAGAAATTATATATAATCATGTATTGATTAAATGTGCTCCGCAATTGAATTGTAATGTAAGTTTTCATTCTGGCATTAAGCATTCTTATGATTAATTCCAAAATGGCTTTGTCAAATGCATTTTTTAACTGCATAACATTTTATCCCTTCTTTATGGGTTCATATTGTCATATTGTATTATATATGCATATAAATGCATTATAATTAACTACATGGCTGTACAGAATAGTATACCACAGGAAACTGTGGGCTCAAAGGTTGATGGTATGAATGGTTCTACTATAAAACTTCATGGAAACCTTCAAACTCCAATTTTAAGCATATTAGTATACCTTTCTCATTTTACAGTAATTCAAAATTAGTTTTCTAACCATTTTTCAAATTATCACAATTTGTGGATAAATGCAAAGGACATCAGAACCAGATATACTTTTGATACTGGTGCAAAAATGTTTGTTAAATGGAGTTGTCTGCAATTAAAAAGTGTCCTTTTAAGATATTTTACTATAAAAAAAAATTTTTTTTTAACAAACATTGCACATTAGGGTTTACTACATTCAATTTTTTTAGAATACTAGAATAGAATGGGTCACTATAGAGGAAGGGTTATGACCCCTAAAGCCACTAAGATCATGGGGTCATAACAGACAGTACAGTCAGTGATCCTTAAAGCTACCCCTTGGTGTCTTTAGGGGTCACTGTACTGTTTAAACAATATGTTACCACCATACTTAACGATAGACTAGATCTTGCTAGACAAAGTCCATCTTAATCCCTAGAGTCTAATTAACTGTTATTAAGAACTTTATTTATTATACTTAATATTACTTAAGATGTAATATTTTGTAATTAAGCCTACTTAAAAGACCGCAATTTTGATAAATTAAAATAAATAGGAAAAGGTGCTAAGAATAGTAGCAAGGTGACACAATGTTTCTGTTCAAGTAGTTTACCTTCTCATTTATAACATAATATAAACATGCTTTTGATTCATTTTATCAGTTATTATTTTTTTTTTTCCAATGGCAAGGCAAGTTACAGAACATGTACATTGTAATAGAAATGATCATTAGAAAACGAGTTAGACTTAAAGAAAGCTTTAATCAAGTAGAAAGATGCATGATAAAATGGCAAAACAGTATCGCACGCTAGTAGTTGGAACATCAACAAACATAGTAGTGTTGCCATTCTTCAAGTACCTAAAGTTAGTGTTGCCAATACAAGAACATAATATCACATTCACCCCTCCCATAGTGTTAGTCAATCACATAGTCGGCTAAATAGAAAGGCAGACGTTTCAGTCTACTGGGACGAAGTGTAGCAGGATCCTGGGACATCTCCCCAGTATTCTTACAGAAGTTCTCTGATGAGGGGGCTGGACTGCTAGAATATGGTGGTACACTGTCTTGAACTTCATCTTCTGTCATATTTCTGAGACTCACCGGTGGGGTTTTTGTATGTACGTTAGACAAATCAGAATATCAGAAGAAGGCAGATGATTGCTACCGCTGTCTCTGTCATCATTGATAGGTAAAGGGGTTTCCCCTCTTGGAGCCAAGTGCCGTATAGAGATACTGGTTTCACGTCCGTCTGGGAGTCTAACATAAGCATAGTCTGGGTTTGATTCAATGAGTTGTACTTCCTGCACAATAGGCTCATACTTATTAGCTCGTGTGTTGTTTCTCATTAGCACTGGACCTGGATGGGAAAAGCAGGTTGGTATGGAGCAACCATTGTAGGATCTTCTAGTGTAGGAGAACATTCGTTCATGAGGTGTAGCATTTGTGGAGGTGTATAGCAGGGAGCGAATCGAATGTAAGGCAGGCTGTAAAACCTTTTCCCACTATTCAATTGCCATGTTTTTTTATTTTAGTGCCAGCTGGATAGTTTTCCATACGATTCCATTGTATCTTTCGACTTGGCCGTTTCCTTGCGGATTGTAAGCAGTCGTCCTGCTAGTCGCTATCCCAAGTGGAGTGAGAAAGGATTTTAACTCACGGGACATAAAAGATGAGCCTCTATCAGAATGTATATAAGCTGGCATTCCAAAAATTGAGATGTTTTGCAAGTGAGTTATAATGGTAGACGCCGAGATATCAGAACAAGGAATTGCAAAGGGGAATCTTGAAAACTCATCTACTACAGTCAGGAGGAAGTGATTCCTGGAAACTGTTGGTAAAGGTCTTTTGAAATCAAGATTTAATTCAAAAGCAACAGTTGCTTTGATTAATTTTCCTTCATTTTTACAGAATTGTGGCTTGACTTCGTTGCAACAGGGGCAAGCGTTTATGACCCTCTTAATGTCATCCAAAGAGAAAGCTAAATTTTTAGATCTGATCCAATGATACATTCGGGTGATTCCCGGATGACACAATGCCTCATGTAATTCTCTTATATTTACTCCTGGGCTGGTAGCTGCTGTTATTCTTGATAGAGTATCCACAGTTGCGTTTCTGTTGCCAGGTCTGTAGATAATATCAAATTTGAAACAGGTAAGTTCCAATCTCCAACGCATGATTTTCTCATTTTTAATTTTACTGTTATGACACTGATCAAACATGAATGTGACTGATCTTTGGTCAGTAAAAACTTCAAAATGTCTACCTATTAAGTAATGTCGCCAATTCCGTAGAGATTCAACAATTGCATAGGCCTCCTTTACAATTGAGGAATGCTTCTGCTCAGATGCATTCAGAGTTCTTGAGAAGAATTCCACACGACGTTCAGCTTGACTCAAGGTAGTCCCTATAGCAAAATCAGAGGGGTCTGTTTCCACTCTAAAGGGTATGTTGTCCTCAATAGAAAACAAGGAGGCATTAGCTACATCGGTCTTTAATGAGTCAAAAGCCTTCACAGTAACTTCTGGAAAAGGAAAGGGACCCTTAGCCAATCTTCACAGAGAATGTGGGAATCCAACGATAGTAATGGGCAAACATGCCCAGTGCACGTTGTAGAGACGCTGTGTCTTTAGGAATAGATAAGTTCAACAGTGGAGCCAGTCTGTCGGGGTCAGGTTTTATAATTTTGTTCTCGATAAAGTATCCTAGTAGTTTGATCGATTTAGTAGAAAAAATACACTTCTCATCATTCAGTGTTAAGTTGTATTTCTTAACAGTAATCATGAATTTTTCCAAGTTGCAGTCATGCTCTCTTTGATTTTTCCCACATACCGTTACATCATCAAGATATGGAAAAGTGCCTTTTAAACCTTCATCCTTAATTATTTTATCAATGATTTTCTGGAAGCATGCTACCCCATTAGTCATGCCGAAAGGGACACGTAGAAAATGATACAGTTTACCTTCCGCTTCAAAAGCTGTGTAGTGTTTTTCAAATTCTAATATGGGTACCTGATGGTAGGCACTTTTGGGATCAATAGTACTAAATATTTCATATTTAGACACTTGTGAAATTAATTCTTCAATTCTGGGAAGAGGATAAGCATCAAGCATCGTGAATCTATTAATTGTCTGTGAGTAATCGACAACCATTCTGGGCTTGTGGTGTTCTCCTTTTACGACAAATGCTTGTGCACGCCAAGGTAAATTACTGGGTTCGATTACACCTTCTTCGAGTAGTCTGTTTACATCCGCAGCTATAAATAGTCTATCTTCTTCCGTTTGATGCCTTGACTTCGTGATCACTGGTCTACAGTCAGGGGTTAAGTTAGCAAACAGTGAGACAGAGGGGACTTGAGCAATTGCCAATGAGCAGAGTTTCAGAGGTGGTCTGTCACCGTTGAAATCAATCTCAACTGAAGAATGATTTTTTAGTAAGTCATGGCCGATCAGAAAATCTGCACAGAGGTTTTTCATGATTAACACCTCTACGTTTGTATATGAATGAGTTTGTAATTTTACCGTCATCATGGAACAGCCAGTAATGTCCGAGCTTAACCCTTTCGGGATGGCGGCATTCCGAAACTGCCGTGGCCCAAAGGACGGAGCGTTTCGTTTCCGAACTGTTCCCAAAAGACGGCTAATTTTTTTCGCTAAGCCTAACTCTAGAAAAAAATTCACTAAAAATCACCCGTTCAACACAGCTTTCTACTTTTTTCAGGAAGAAAGGAAATACTTATTTTCTATTTGATGTATATTTTTTATACAAATTTTCTTTTATCAAAATATTAAAAATTTTAGTGTATATATATTTTAGGTACCGATGGATAATTCTTTGGCATGTCCTTCCGATTTTTTAAAACTGTACCACATATATGCGTATTCTTAGACAACAAATACTTTGCAAGTACAGGAGAGGTAAAAAATTTATCCAAATACAAAGTATATCCTTTTCCTAAAAGTTCACTTAGAAATGTTTTCACAACGCGTTCTCCATACCCACCATCAGAGCTTGATAATTCCGTGTCCTTTCCAGTATACACAAGGAAATTCCATTTATAGCCTGATTCCAATTCTGACGATTTATATATTTTTATTCCATATCTGAACCTTTTCGAGGGGATATATTGACGAAATCCCAGCTTTCCTTTCCATGAGAACAAAGATTCATCAATGAACACATTTCTTCTAGGAGTGTATATAAATTTAAATTTTGAAACTAATGCATCTAACATGGGTTTCAATTTATCTAGTTTTGGGGCATTACTATCAAGAGTAAAATGAAGGTAACGTAATATTCCTATAAATCGATCGCGACTCATAACTGAATTAAAAAAAGGAGTACTGATAATTGGATTCTTAAAAAAATACATTTTAAGATTTGGTTTTCTGACAATGCTCGTCAAAATTACTAGTGCGAGAAACACACGAAATTCGTTTCCTGTCACAGGTGTAAATACATTTGAAATAGGTGGAGTCTTCGATGTGGAAGGAGAGAGGAGATTTTTCTCCCATTTTTTCTTTGCAAACTCATTAGTTGCTTTTACGATAAATTCTACTAGTTCATCATCAAAAAATATGCTAAAAAAATCAAGTTCCTTATCTAAATTAGGTGACATGATATTGTGATTTATTCCAGGTATGTTAAAAAACTCCAAAGAATTCAGATCTTTCGAATCACATGTCCAAACATCATTCGAAAAAACAGCAACTGAAGCTGGCGGCGTTGTAATAATAGTACACTCAGAATCTGAAGAATCAATTGCATTTTCAGATTCATCATCAGAAATAACACTGTTCCACGAATCTTCACTATCTGCTTTGCTTTCATTACTGTCTGGTTTGTTTACCATATGCGTATATTCTTTCACAGAAAGAAAAAGTCTCAAACCAGCCATACTTTTATCCGAAATAGCCTAATCATTTCACTGTCGCACATTCCTTTATCCCCCCTCCCCCCCCCTAAAAAAAAATACTCTCTTATATTCCTGTAACTCACCAACGAAATCATTAAAAGCTAAATTCAAAAGGAGACCCAGAACTCAATTATAAAATTGTTGATGCTACGAGAAGTGCTCTGTTTACTTTACAGAACCATGTGTTTCACCGCTCCAAATGGAGAAATAATTCATTGGATTCTCCTTGTGCCAAGGTCAAACATCTATAAAATACATTTAAGTTGCTTCCACGGGCATTTAACACCATCTAGTAGACAAATAAATTCAAATGAAAATGTTTCACGTAGAAACACCGATACGTGCCAGTCGCTGTTTAGGGTAAAGT
The DNA here is from genome assembly GCA_951213105.1 of Amaurobius ferox. Taxonomy (NCBI): domain Eukaryota; kingdom Metazoa; phylum Arthropoda; class Arachnida; order Araneae; family Amaurobiidae; genus Amaurobius; species Amaurobius ferox. The sequence goes on along the minus strand of OX578137.1, from coordinate 76,211,322 downwards.
TCTCTCCGGCACGAGTGCATGCCGTACGTCATTGAATGCAAGTTCGCTGCCGGCATGCGGGCATGCCAACCGTCACGAAAGGGTTAAGGAAGAGTTAGCCATAGTTATTCTACCGAAGTATGGCTTCACTTGTATCTGACACTTTTTTACCAGAGATTGGTTTAGAAAACTGAGTGAGCTGCCAGTATTGATCAGAGCATTCAGCTCTATTCCATTTATATCCACTTTAGTAATAGATTTTTGGAGACAACTGGGGACAATTGATGCTGATGCTAAAGTATGAACTGATGGCGTAGAATTGTTCGGGGGGGTGCAACAGTCTAGACTTGCAAACTCTCTGATAATGACCTTTCTTTCCACACCCTCTACATAGTGCATCCTTGGCCGGGCAGACGTTTCGAACGCGATAAGCCCAAAGGTATACCAATTCAGAAAGTTTCTCTCACATCACACGCCAAACGTCGTTTTATCGCCAGTTCTGGTACACTATTTTTGCAACTCTTGCAAGCGGAGAGAAGCGGAATTCCTCAAGCGGAGAGAAAGACGATTGTTTTTAATCCGCGATATTGTTCACGGAGACAGATTAGATACATTTGTATCCCATTATTTAAATCATGTTTTATGGCCTTTTTGGTTTTAAAGTAATACTATGAAAATACATGTATTTAAGCACTTTTTGTACTGCACGCAGATTGTTTGCAATGAGTGTAAGAAATGTTCCACCCACATATATAATTTATTATTTGAATAAAACGTTTATATGCGAGATTTTGGAGTAAATATATTCGTAGGATCCGTATGTTGTTCAATACTTATATTGTAAAACAATCAGTGACGAAAATTGAAGATTATTTAAAAGGAGGGAATATTTGTCATTTTAAAAATGCAAAATTTGTGACATTTTAAGGAAATTTGCTTGACATTTTCGGTTTGTGGGAGCAATAAATATTACTTTTCTGACATACCTAATATAATGCATCGTATTTCAAGGTAGACTTTTCAAAGTTTTTCGGAACCCTTGGGATTCCGCGACGTGATAGTTTCATGCAAATTGTCTTAAATTTAAAAACGTGTAAAATTTTGATGCATAATTTGGACAACAGGTGATATTTCTTATTTTGGGGTTCCACCATCAAATTAAATTTCAAAAGGGTTTCGTGACAAAATGAATTTGAAAAATACTGATATAATGTATAGGGAAAGTATTATGACGAGGTTGAAAACTCGAATTCTGCTTTGTGTTTTCGACGGTAGAGCTTGTTTCAAACATCCCTGAAATCGAATCGAATGTTTTTAAAGTGATATCTGTGTGTGCATGTATATTAATGTATGTAGTATGTGCATGTATATTAGTGTGTGTATGTGTATTAGTGTGTGTGCATGTATATTAGTGTGTGCGTCCTTGAGTCAGTAGATGCGATATCTAACGAACGGATGGAACGTTTCAAACAAAAAAAATTCGATTATTACAATCAGTGAATACTGGAAGACTATTGATTTTATAAGCAATCGAATATTTGGAAACCAGCTCCAAACTTTCGAATGAAATTTTGAAAAACATCATAAAAAATCAGAACCTTTAATATTGTTACATAAAATATCATTTTTTATTTAATTTTTTATTAGAAAATGAATGACATAAACTTTGGGATAATAGCATGAACCATTCTTGATATATTGTACGTTTTTCAAATAAATTTTAGAAAATACATGAAATTAAAACAGTACTAACTACCGTAATATGTTTCCATTCCATGTACAATATTATGTGACAACGGTGTTAGCATCATTCTGGTAGGTTTTATTCACGAGACACTGTTTCACAATAATTTTGTATTTTGACATCAAACAATTCGTCAAATGTAATTTATTAGTTTGTCTGTCTGTCTGTAATGCTTGTCGATAAATTAACAAAATATCGTCAACTTGACATTTTATTTAAAATGTTTCCAAATTGGCAAAAATGACATTAAATTAATAAAAATGATATCAAATTGATGAATATTCTTGAAAAATGAAGTTTAATTTATTTGATAATTCCTGTCCCTTTGGGGAAATTAATATTCTTGATTTAAGATATGTTGAGTTTCGCGGTTATAATCGTTTCAAATACAATATTTGCACAAAATAAAAGTTCATTCGGTTAAGCTGTGAAGGACTCAAAGTCATTGATTGATAAAGTCTTTTTGACACTCCCACCCATTTTATTCACCCTCGAGTGAGAAACAAAAATATTAAGCCCCGTTAGGTTCTGGCCCGTTGTCGATACTATAAGCATAAGTGCCCATAGCACTTTTCTAGGTGTTAAACTCAATGATATGTACAATATCGACTACCTTGATCCCCCACATTTGGGATCTTGAATGTCCAGGAGAGCGGAAGTGCCTCCTTTCCCTCCCCTATGGGCGCTCATTGAAAAAACTCCCTACTTATACTAGTAACCTCAGGACAGAACGAACCTAACGGAGTTGAGTTTCGATTTCCCCAGGGGTGGAAAAATGGAGTCTTTCCAGATCCCACAAAAGTTTCCGTGAAGTCTAAATTTTTACAACACTTATAGCCGCCTTCCCGGCCGTCCAACTAGTTACTCTAAGTCCTCTGGACGAGTCGGACGGTCTGGGTCTTCAACACTTATAGCCACCCCGACCACTCAAATAGCTGCTGTAAGCCCTCTGGGTCAGTCGAGTGGTTTGGGTCTGCAACACTTATAGCCACAGAATACTATATTAGTCTGTGCTTATGGCCATCTCTCTCGGCCACTCAAACAGCTGCTGTAAGCCCTATAGGGCTAGTCAAATGGTCTGGGACTTCAACACTTATAATCATGGGTACCCATAGGGGCGTTCAAAGTCACAAATGTAGGTATCAAGCTAGTCAACATTGTACTTCTCATCCATGAGTTTACCCTCTGGAAAATGTTCTATGGGCGCCCATAGGGGAGCGCGAGGGGGCATTTCACTCCCGCGGACGTTCAAGGTCAGAAATGTAGGTAAGTTAATAGATATTTACCTCCCATCCTTGAGTTTGGCCATCTCAGGAATAAGTTTTATGGGCGCCCTTGAATCCTACTCGTTCGAAACAAGGTCGACCTCTCCTGCAGTACCACACTATATTTTGATCGTACTATATTTTGACACACACACACATACTCTCTTTCTCTCTCGCCCTCTGTGTCTCCCTCCCTCCCTTTCACCCGTATTCTAATCACGTTAATTACATGATGATCTACCTAATTCTAATTTTTTCAGAATGCAGCTACATATAGAATTTCGTGGCTGTACGTACTCTCTCTAATTTAATATCTCTAATTTGGAATAACGTTTTAATCTCATTTATTACAAAATATTCTACCTGTTTCTAATTTTATATAGAATGCATCTACATATAAATTGCCATAGTGATACGCGCATTCGAACCCCACAGATACACACACACACGCGGATGGAAATATTTCCCAAAATGTTCGAAATGTGTTCATGGTGTCTTTAAGTTTATTTTTTCGTCTAAATGTCGTGATTATCCGTGAACTTCCTCTATACAATAGCATTAGAAAATAATAAAATGATTCTTTAATTGAGTGAATACTGAATTAATTTAATTCTAATCTAAGAGATAATGCATTTAAAAAGTGTCTATATTGCTTAATTGTAAGTTATATATCGGCGATAAGCCCATATTGCTGAATTGTAAGTTATATATCGGCTTCTTTAATCTAATCAGTATTGAATTAATTTAATTCCAATCTAAGAGACAATCCATTTAAAATGTGTCTCTATTGCTAAATTGTAAGTTATACATATATCCTATAAAAAAATAAACCAAATTGCGAGAGTCTTTTCTCTTGATATGGCTGCTATAGTAACCTTGAGAGAGAGAGAGCACTCCTTCGCGTATCACGCTGGCGATAAAACGAAGTTTGGCGTCTGATTTGAAAGAAGGCTTTCTGGCTTAGTATACTTTTGGGCCTTCCGCTGGCGGTTAATCCCACAAGAAAAGCATTTCCCGGTGCGGGCTGGTACAGCTGCAGTTGCGTGAGTCTCCTCGGGTTTTTTGTTTTTCTGCTCCATAGCAGCCACAGATACCGAATTCGAATACATATATCCTATAAAAAAATAAACCAAATTGCGAGAGTCTTTTCTCTTGATATGGCTGCTATAGTAACCTTGAGAGAGAGAGAGCACTCCTTCGCGTATCACGCTGGCGATAAAACGAAGTTTGGCGTCTGATTTGAAAGAAGGCTTTCTGGCTTAGTATACTTTTGGGCCTTCCGCTGGCGGTTAATCCCACAAGAAAAGCATTTCCCGGTGCGGGCTGGTACAGCTGCAGTTACGTGAGTCTCCTCGGGTTTTTTGTTTTTCTGCTCCATAGCAGCCACAGATACCGAATTCGAAGTTGCAGAATATGAAGTGGAGTGATGTTCTGCCAGTTCTAATGCCCTAGCCTGGTCGAATGCATTATCTAACGTAATTGTAGTGTTCTCCAACAGGCGTTCTCGAATTCGAGTGCTCCTTAAATCCCGGATGAATGCGTCTCTAATATACTCACTTTTGTATTGTTCAGCCGTAACAGATTTGAAATTACAATCTTTGCTCATTTGTTTAAGTATCTGTAGATATTCACTCACAGACTCTCCCGATTGTTGAGTTCTCGAAGCCACGCAGTGTCTGGCGAATATTTCATTTCGTTTAGTAACGTAAATAGAATCCGGGGCAGTCATAGCCGTATTGTAGTTTTCTGCCTCATTGATATGCTGATAAAACCCACCGACACGTAATTACATAAGAGATGAAGCTTATTTTCCTCAATCAAATGCTGAACTTCGTCCAGTAAATTCGAAAATGTCCGTTTCCAATGTTTCCATTTTGCTTCAGTTCCTACGCACGTTGGATCCACTTCGAATCTCTTTAGCTTGAGAAGTCGTTCCATCTTATGTGAATTTAGATCCAAGAATTCTAGTTGATTAAATTGTAATAGAAATGATCATTAGAAAACGAGTTAGTCTTAAAGAAAGCTTTAATCAACTAGAAAGATGCATGATAAAATGGCAAAACAGTATCGCACGCTAGTAGTTGGAACATCAACAAACATAGTAGTGTTACCATTCTTCAAGTACCTAAAGTTAGTGTTGCCAATACAAGAACATAATATCACATACATGAACAAAGAACAGTGATGTAAAGTAACAAAAATTGACCGAAGTCATTGTAGCCTTAAGAGTTCTCTGGCTCTCCAGTACAGAGCATTTGTGATTTTATCAGTTATTCACTTCAACTTTTAAAACTTGTATATATGCTATATGTTATATTTTGTGTTGTACTTGGAATAAAATTTACTATGCATGTAAACTATACTGTTTCATTTGTTTAAGATTGTTCTATTTATGCTTTCAGTCCTGTTTTGGAAGAGATAAGATTGAAGAATCTTCTTGGAGACAACTTTCTACGAGTTGAGAGAGAAAACTTTGTAAGTAGTTGTCTTTATTTTAAAATTCATATTTTAACCAGTTCTATAATTTTTCATTATAATTCCAAAGTTATTAATGTTGTCAGAAACTTAATTCTGTCTAACTCTGGATTTATACTGAGGAACAAGAAGTAAAATACAGAAATGATAAGACAATAAGAATGTAAAAGCTCTTGCAGATTACTTTTGGTGTTGATTGACTTCTCAATTTTGCTGGTTACCACATTTGGGATTTGCTCTTTGTTTCTTAGTAAACCTAGTATTATTATTAGTTTTGTAGTAAGTTTTTAATTATACATGCCTATTTTCCCTATAATACAGAGCATCAGTGGTGTGTGACTATAATAATGGGAAAAATTCTCAATATAAACCCAAAAAGAATTTTTTTTCCCCATTACGTGTCTACTAGTACAATAGAGCACCGATTATCCACATTGAGGTTTTTAATTTAAAAAGTTTATATGTGTGTTTGTGTGTCCTTAACATTGGAGGTCTTGAACAAAGGCATGTCTCCAATGTCACAGGAAAGGTTTTACTGATTTTGCACAATGCTTCATCACATCCTTCTGATATTTTAGAAAGAGAATGTGGCACATTTAAAATCATGTTCCTGCCACCAAATATGTCATCAATTTTATAGCCTATGGGCCAGATTGTGCTAGGAACCTTAAAGCAATTATATAAAAAGCAGCTTCTCCCTTAACTTGTGTTATCAGATGACGATAATGAAGAGAATGTTAAATTTATAAAAGCATTTAACTTAAAAACATGTTGCCTTATTATGGCTGATGCATGGCATTCTGTGAAAGACACTACTCCTTACAAAGCATGGAACGAATTTCTTCAGAAAAGTGATGAAAGGAAAACTGATGAAACAATTGATTTGTAAAACAGATTCTCACATGCTCTGAGTGTGATCTTGATAATGTGCAGAAAATGCTGAAGATCCAGGATGTCAACTTTTAATGGAAGACGAAATTGTTGAAGTTGAAATGCTAGAAGCTGATGATGAAAAAGATGAGAAGCCATCACATCATATAAAGGGCTGTCACATCCAGAGGCATTTAAATGCTTAAAAAATAACTAAATAAAATAAAATAAAAACCTGATGAAATCGATAGAGTGGTCTAAAGAAGGCAATTCTCTCAGCTTACTACAATTAAAAATAATGCAGTACAAAAATGAGTTCTATCTTTGAAGCAGAAAACAATAGATTGGTCTTTCATGTATTGAGGCAAGGTAAATAAAAATAATTTAATTTTAATGTGTTTTTACATCAGATTGCCTTGATCACAACAAGTCCTGACTGACTTGGATGATCGACACTCTACTGTAATAAAAATCAACCTAATATAACAAAATAATTATGTTAGATATTCTTAAGCATATAGTCATTTTATAATAATTTTTTTATTTAAAAGCAAATGACATCATTTACAGAATTCTAATATGAACTTTTTGTAGATATTATGTATTTTTGATCTAAAATTTCAAAATATATAAAAAATTAAATATAATTATTATTATATGCATACATGCTTTCTTTGTGTGTACTTCAAATACTTGTAATCAGAAATGATCAACTATTTGAAATTGTACTATTTATTCTCAAGATATTTAAAATTTTACTTTTCTTATAAACAAGTATTTATCTTCTGAACTAATAAGTGATTCCTATGAAATTTGTTGCACTTTATATAATCTGTAGCAACAATAAACTGATTGATTTTCAGCAAGATCAAGTCATAAAGAAATTAATTTTTGATGTCCTAGAATATTGAAATTTGTTAATTTGTAAGAAAAGTCGTACTTGAGCACATAAGATTTTTTATTTAAAAATTATGATTTTTATACACCCTGTCATCAAGTTATACATATTTTGTAGTAGAAATTAATTGCTATGAATTAGGAGATATCAAAAACCTTTCTTGAGACACTTTTATTTTCTCTATAATGAAATTGATATTTAACAAAATTTAGAATGGTTGGGGAATTTTTAATGTGATTTTTTTAACAGACAATTATAAGATGCCCATTGATTTTTAGCATGATTCAATCATAAGACTTCAATTTTTGTTACTATTTTTGCAGAAAATTAAAATCTTTGTAGTTTGTAGTGAAAGAATTATATATAGGACAGACATCAGATTTTTTTTTAATTTTAGAGATATTATTATTGTGTGGTTTTCAATTTAAGGTTTAATGATGTACTTTCATAATTTAAAGTTCTATGAATAGAAATTTTCTATGGATCAAAGAATCTCAACATTTTGTTAAAAAAAATGTCCATATATTTTTTACTCCGGCAGTCAAATTTTTTCAGAACTCATAGTAATATTAAATGATCCACTGCACAATTTTTATTAACCACAAATGAACTATTCTTCTTTATGATGATGTTATTACTTCTGACATTTGATCATGATTTCTTATAATATCAGTAAACAAAATTTTAAGTTGTACAAGTTAATGTATTAAAAAAGTAACTTTTAAAATAAGTTGTATATATTTTAAAATAGATAAGAGGTTTACTGACGGCAATATAGCAAAGGTTATGTATAAAAATTGCTATATCAATGAGAAACTATATCAAATTGCTGATTTAAAAAAAAACTCATATCCTGTAATTCAAAATGTATTACTATCCCCCCTGGATATTTGAGTTATGGAAGTTACACTGTAATTATTCACTTTAGAAATTTACTATAAAATATTTTTTGCCATACTGCCACATAATTTATTTGATAATAAATTTGATTTTAGGAATTAATTCAGAATAAGTTTTCTCATCCAGATGTTTCTTCTAAAACTGTTCAAGCTTCAAAAACCAGACAAGTACCAAGTTCTAAAGTAAATACTGTTTTATAAAGTGTTCTGTATTTATTATTGTACTTATGCTAATTTTAGAATATTCTTATTTCTAAAATAAACATTGTTACTGAAAATTTTGACTTGCATATTCATAACTGAGTACTTAGCAACTGCTTACGTATTGTTAAAATGAGCAGTAATTGTGAAGCTGAGACAAAAATATAATTTTAAAAAAAATGATATCACTAGTTAAAGAAAAAAATGTAAGCAATGTAATTAAACACACATTTTTATTTGTGTTTAATTGTGTTATTTAAGTTTTTCCTTATCCTTTGCTTATTAATATCACGTGATCAGGGATAACCTGGATTAGCATATATGTTGTTCATTATGTCTGAATTATAATTTCTACATAAAGATCTATGTACACTTGAACTTATATATTTTCATATTTCAAGATATATTTTTTGGATTAAATATTCATTATATATTTATAATTTTTCTTTAGTTTTTATTATAATTTTTTTTGCATTTAAAATTCGTTACATTAATTTGAAGGTATTCTCCAGCATGATTGCTAATTAATACTAACCAGTTTAGAAAAGCTAAAATTTTTCTGTTACTTCAAGTTTAAAAGTCTATTTTAACAAATTTTGACATACTAAATTCAGAACACAGATATGCAATATTTTTTGCTAACCAAAATTTTAAAAATTACACATGTTGGTAAAATATAATAAAAATTTAACTTCTTGAGTTCAAAATGTTTTTTCAAATATAAGAAACGTTTTTTCAAATATAAGAAATGTTTTTTCAAATGTTGACTTGGGATCAGTATAAATATATATTGAATTTTAGCACATTTTGATTAGAACTAGATTTTTTAATATATTGAAAAATATAAAACTGAGTTCTGCTTGTTTAGAATTACATAATTAGATATAAAGCATTGCTTGATAAATAACTGAAATTTGCATTAATTTTTTATTTTATGTATTAATATATGCTTATACCCTTTTAATAATGAATTATGTTTGGTTCAACATAACCCAAATTATTTTTAATTTATGTTTGAGCATAAAATTCTAAAGAAATAATGATCCATGCAAAATTTTGAGTACTAGGAAAGGGCCCTATCAGGGTTCGCATAGTCCTTAAAAACTCCTTAAGAACTTGTTAAATTTGCATTTCATTTCTAAGGGGCGTTAAAACTCCTTAGTGTTGCCAAATTCTCCTTAAAATCTCTTAAAATTTTTGTCATTCCAATTCCGAAATGGGACAGGAAACCAGACTAATGACTGATGGTTCTAAATTGGCACTTTGAGGAATATTATCAAAATAAAAATTACGATTGTTTTTGTTTGTTTTTTTATTTCTTTTGCCCCCAAATCCGAACTTCATTAACAGGATCAAAAGTAGAAGAAAAAAAAAGAAGCAAAATGCCCTTTTCTCCTCTCCTGAAAAAAAAAAAGTAGAAAAAGACTGGAAGTTTGTTGATTAGTGTAGTGCACTTCTCTTTCTATCTGATAAATTACTTAAATATTGTTTTCTTTACAAATGCAAAATTTTGCTCAATTATTCTTTGTTTGGTGTAAATTTGGACAAAAAGTTCTGAAAATTTGAACTGTTTAAGAATTTTTGCTCTTAAACCAATATTTCCAAATATAATTATTGGGACTAGGATTCCATAACGTTCCTCATCTAGGAGAATGATTTTTTCACAGTGTTTACTGTTTATGTTGAGTCAGTGAAGTCAAAACAGGGAAGGGTAGCCTGTTTAAGTTATGTTTTTGACTAGTGATATCGGCTAAGTATTAATGGGATTAAAGGGGTCAATCATCTGAATAAAATTAAAATATATAAATATTTTTCGAATATAATGTTTATTTTTAAACATTTGCTTGATATCGTTTAAATTTTAATATACAACTTTCAATTGCTATCTCTTTTCATCTATTTTAATTTTTTTCTAAGCATGTCAGAACCAATAAAAAATGGATTCAAAAACAAGTCTAACTTTAAAGATAAGTATTTGTTTCACAGAAAATCTGATCTGGGCAACTCATGGCTTTCTCTCCAAACACAAATATTTAAGCCTTCAGGGATCTTGTATATGCTCACTATATGCATAAATTACTCCAATATATTTAAGGTGACACATTTTAAATATTATTATCAGATACGCCAGTATAAACGAAAAAATATTTTACTATACGAAATAATTTTTCATGTAAATGGTGGGATTGCACAATTCATTTTGTATTATGATACATTACTGAGAGTCCAAAGCTTCTTTTTCCATCCATCTCCATCCTTTAATTATTGCACAATAAGCAGACCAAACTTGCTTATTTTCATATTTTGGTTAATTTTAGAGAAATATTGGGCATAATTATTCAAATATTAGAGTTATTAATGTGGGAAGTAATATGATTCTTATAATTAATATTCTCATGCAATGTTTCAAATCTCAAGGTTTCGTTTTTTTTTTTTTTTTTTTGCTGAGTATATTTTAAACCTAGCCATTTCACCCGCACTTTACCCATTCTTAATGGCCACTAAATGTAACATCTATACAATAGAATTTCAGAATATCAAAAACTGTTTCAATTTTAAACAAAAAAAATGAATTTGTGCACATTTTGAGAGCCAAAATGTTGCAAGTTTTTTAAAAATATCTTTGTATAATCACACTTAATTGGCATTTTTGATTTTATCATTGATCTGGAAGCTGAGACGGATCGAATAAGATCAAAATCAAGATTCTTGCTCAAGTGAAAGTACGTGATCATTTTGAAAATTTGCTTTGAATTGTTTAATTATTCCTTAGCATTATCACCCCTAATTCAACTTTTTTGAAACATTAGATTTTTCCATTAACCTAGAAGATGAGACCAAAACCAAGGTTCTAGAGTGGAAGCGCTCAATAATTAGGCAAAGAGGTTTTGAGTTTTTCTGTTATTCCTTTGTACCAGCACTCCTAATTCAAAATTTTAGATTTATCCCTTAGTCTTAAAGCTGAGACGGATTTGAATAACATCAAAACCAATATTCTGGCTATAGTGGAAATGCTTGATAATTTTGTTATACCATCCACTCACTCAGTTTAGTACATATTATATAGATATATATTTTTAATTAATAATTTTGAACAATAAATAAAAAGGAAAATTTAATTAATAAAAATTTTGCAAGTTTATTCTTCTGTAAATATTTAAATTTGAGATAAAAAAAACTTAGATTTACCTGCTGCAAAATGGATATGAATCTTAGTTTTACCTGATACTTATTTATGTTATTAATATATATCATGTGATTGTATAATGGAATTATTTAAAAAAATGTGCAATTTAAGCAGATGCACAAGTGTTAATTAGTTTTTTGGAACATACTTTTCTTTGGAAAATAATGCTGATATAAAGTAGAGGGTTTGAGCATGTAATCTATAAACTCCTTAAAAATTACGTACGAACCCTGCCTATCATCAAAATTAAGTACGAACTCTGCCTATCATCAGACCATTGTTATATGAAAATTATTGATACAGAATAAGTGGATGTAGCTTCTTTACATGTCACCAATTAAGCTTCAGCTAAAATTATATACATTTGACTAGTTAATTGCACTCTACACATGATTTACACACACACACACACACACACATATATATATATATATATATATATATTATAGTATTTATAAAGTGGATTAGAGTTAACCTAGATGGTTCACTATGCTTGGTTTGATTAAATTCATTCAGCATATTGTTAATTGTTTCAGCTATTCTATTTCATTTATATTTTTTATTTTTATTTTTATTCCATGTTACTGCAGGAATATAATTATCCCATTTGTATATAAAAAAATTTTTTGTATATTCTTGTTTTTATTACATTCTAGAAATCTGAGATCTTTAGAGAGTTATTCCTTGCAAATGATTTTATAATCATTTGCAGAAGGTACAATATTTTGATGCCTGCCAAAATATTGTATTTAATCCCAGAGTATGCAATATTTAGATATACTTTACAGTTTCTTCCCAACAAAATTGCACAATCAGTTCTGGAATAAAACAATAATTCCATCAATTTATATGTTTTTACCAGAATCAATTATTTTATGTGGTTTTACCAGAATCAATCTTTTTATATGTTTTTACCAAAATCAATATGAAATGCATACTGTAGAAGCTCTATATCTCAGGATTTTTTAGAATTAAAATTTCAATTTGCTTATTTTAAAAATGTTTCAACTATTTTTGGTGTTAGATCTCCTGAAGTATTATATCATGTTTGAAAATAATAAAATACTCTTTAATTTATGCTATTAGGCCCCTGGTTCTAAAATAACGCCATCTTCTGAAAAGCCAACACATTCTGTAAAAGCAAGTATAAGACCTTGTCCTCATGTTAAGCCATCCCCACAGATAAAACAAGATGGTAAAGTAGTCTTGCACTAGATTCTATTAATAATATATCATAAAATATGTACTGGATTACTTTATTTTTTTAACTGCATATTATAGAGAAGCAATTGTTTTGATAAAGTATTAAGAGTACTAGTTTGTTTGTTTTGAAAATGAGAAAATTAAAAATGTTTGGGAACTACTGTTTTAGACCAATGGTATGAAATTCTGTTATGCAGAATTGTTAATTATTCATACTATGACAGTAAGATGTGACTATAACCTCATGAGTGATTCTTTTGACTTTACTACTCAACTAAATGTTGAGTTAAAAAAGATATGACTTTCACCCATATCTAACTTTGAGCTTTATACTTTCATGCAGTTTAAATTCAATCAACTTTAAATTAGAAGTCTGTTTCATGTTTGTCAGTTGCCATTTAGTATATTTTTTTTGTTCCTAATGTTCTTCGTAGTTGATGAGCAGTACTGTTGTTTGATTCTATTAGTTATATGGGTTCCAAACTCTGGAAAACCATACATTGGCAGCCATGTTTTTAATTTTATCAAGCACACAAATTTCTTCATAGAACAGAAAAATTCTTGTTGTCTATCTAAGATATTAAACTCTATAATTTAAGCTGTTTGAAAAGTCAAAAATTTGCACAATTAACTATATGTTATAGGAAAGTAATTACCTTAATATCTTTAGAGAATTTATCTATTTTAGAATAATGTTTTTTTAATATGTATCAACTTTTCATACTATTCAATTTGATAGTAAATTATGACTGAATTACAAGCCATATTTTACTTAATCAAACTTATGCATAGTTCTATTTATTTACTTTGATTAATGTTCTTACTGCATTTATTTTCTCTTTTATGTATTTTATGCTTTAGAAATTGTGAAGAAAGATCTCCATTCAAATATTCATTTTCTGAACACAACATCTACCTTATTGTCTACTAATGTTAAAAGAAGAATCTTGCTGAATGATGTCAAAAACAAATATACCCCTTGTGGTAATAAAAAATATTTTTTCTATCATTCCTTTATGGTTATGAGTTATCATAATTTAAATATTAATAAAAAAGTACTTCATGAGTAGCAACTTAGAAAGTTGATTAAAAGTATCAATGGCTTTCAGAGACATAAAACAATCTCCTTCAAGATAATAAGACATTGCAAATGCACTAACCAAGGTAAGAATGTTTTTACAGATGTATTTGCAACACAATTAACTAATTTAAAAAATCATGCATAAAATGTTATTGTAAAAATACTTGTGCATAAAAGACTCCAAAATTATGAAATAAGAAAATGAAGGAAACAAACTGTTTTGGGAGCTAAATAAGCTATTTCATCTAAATATATTTGGCCAAATTGCCAGTTTAAGAAAACTAAAAAAATGACAAAAATGGAAGAAAAACTGGTTTCATAGAGCTACATTATCCATTTCAGCAACTAAGTCAAAATAATATATAATCGAACTACTTTAAAAATAACAATGAATAAAAGGTGCCAGGGTTAAGAAAAAATAAAAATTAGAGGAAACAACTGATTTCTGAAACTAAATGAACTAATTTTATCATTACTACAAACTACTGTAAAAAATACCAGTGAATAAAAGACTGCAGAAAAAAAAAAAAAAAAAAAAAAAATCAACCAGAAGCGTTTTTTCTTCAGTGTTCTAATTTTATATTCATATTTTTGGAGTTCAGTGTTTATTATATTCATATTTTTGGAGTTCAGTGTTTATTATATTCATTCATTGATATCTTTCACAGTAATTTATTTTAATGATGAAGTTAGCTTATTTAATTTTTCAAAACCAGTTGTTTTCCCATATTTGTTTGTTTTTTCATTAGTTCTTTAGCGGGGCTTTATTCCTTGGTATTGTTAAATAGTTTGATATAATGTTGATTGGATTTAATTGATGAAGTAGCTAATGTAACTTTATGAAATTGGTTGTTTTTCTTTGTTTCTGCTGTTTTCTTAGTTATTTAGAAACAGGTATTTTTACAGTAATATGAACGAATGTTTTTTGAAGTTCCTAAATCATTAGTTCATTTAGCTTATTTAGTTCCTAAATCAGTTTATTTTCTTCATTTTGCTATATACTACGTAATTTTGTAGTCTTTTATTCACAAGTATTTTTACAATGTTTTTAAAATTAACTGATGATGTTGCTCATGTATCGTATCTTCCAAAACCGATTGTTGTTTTCCTATTTATTTTATCATAAGACACTTAGTTCATAGTTTTATATTGAGAAAGTGTTTGAATCATTCTTTTTTCTTTCTTTATTTCAATTTTTTATTTAGCAACACATTCTTTCCTGTGTCATGTGATGCAACTATTTGTTGGCAAATATATTCTTGCCTTTGCTGGTGCAATTGCTCTGTCTTATAATCCTGATCAAAGTGGCTGTTTTTTGCTTCTGAAACCTATGGATACTTTTAATCAATTTTTTATGCTGTGACTAATAAAGTATTTTTGTATTGCAGATTAATTTAGACAGCATTTTAAGTTATTTTTTATTTTATAAAGTGTCCCTCTTCAGCACATTCTCCATAGATATCCAGCAACCCAGATTTGATCAATTTTAAAGGAATGTTCTCTCCAGAACATGGGTAACAATTTCTTCCAAAAGTAAATCAGTTCAAAAAATTTCCCCCAGGGGTCTGTTTGGTGCTGCTTAAAAGATGCAGACAATAAAACATGTTTTATGTTTTCTAGTTTGCAATTAAAGTATGATATTCCTTGTGTTGGTAAATAAGATTTACTTGTGAAGCTATACTATAAAAAGAATGGTAAGTTTGTACTTTATGAATTACTTTATAAAAATAATAAAGTTTATTGATCATGCCTCACAGTTAAATTTCTGGTTCATTTATCTGAAAATACTTTTCTAAAGATCACACATGTTTTTCACATTCCCCCCCCCCCCCCTTCAGTGCCAATTCCTCCCCTTTAACTGTCTTTATATGAAATAATTACCACATGTTTTAAGGGATATTCCTGCAGAGTTTTTTTTTTTTTATTGAGTTCAATCTCTAGATAGTACAACCTCTGCAGAAGGCTTTGAAAAAGAAAAAGAATTTTAAATATTATTACCTTATATGTCCAAAATTATTTAACTAAAATTAATTAAAGTTTAAACAGTTATCTGTGATTGTATATTATTTTATTCAATTCCTGTTTGCTTTAGTCCTTGAACTTTTTAAGCATATTCAATTTACCTTCACAAATTGAATTGGTTCAAAATTAGTTTTATTCAGTTATGGCCATAACAATGTGATTTATTTAACCTTTTTTTTTTCAGCTGTTCCATTGTCTCCCCCTATTCGCTTTAAAAAAGAAGAAATTTGTTCTACAAGTCATATTTTGAATAATTCTCCATCTTTCAAAAGTCAACATGATTTATGTATACCTAAAGTTGTTCCTAAAAAGGAATTGATAATACAGGTAATGTTTTGTTTTAAATGTTTCCCTCTTGATTTTAATTTTCGATTTCTGTCATTCCTTCCACCCTTTGTTTATATTAAATGTGAATTTCTTGGTTCTATAATAGCTTTCATAAGTCCTGTCATAACTATAGCATTCTTTATCTATTTTATACTATACATTTTTGTTTTAAGTATTCTTTATACTTGTATTCCTATATCCAAGTTTCTCTGGTACATGTAGAGAAGCAAATGCTGTGTGGCCAATTTTTAAAATTAAAGGTTTTGTTATGCCCGATATACCATTTTTGACAAGTGTGATTTTTCAAATATTCATTGATATTCTATTCCTGTAGAATTTACCTAGTGTGACAATCGTTGGTGAGATTGAGAATGCTTCTTTAAGCAGTGACAAGAGAGAAGTCCGTGACAAAAGCGAAGTCCTTGACAAAAGCGAAGTTCGTCGTGATTTTTCCTGCAATGAGAAAAAAGAAACCCATGATACTCCTTTATGCAGTGGGAAGAAAGAAATCCATAATGTAATATTCTTATCTATACCTTTATTGTGATGACTGTTATATATAGAATAATGATTTAATTTTTTGTTGTGTTTTTCATTAAGTACTTTTACATATAATTCTATTTACTACATATAAATATATAGGGTTCCTAGGAAATCCCTTAAGCACTGTGATAACTTTGTAAGGATAGGTCCCTGAGTGTACATGTTGGATCTCTATACAGTCAAATAACCATGCTCAATTGGAATACAAGTGATTGCAGTGATCTTAGTAGATGATTTAAAAAGTTAGAATAACAAACTGACAACAAAGGGAAATAATCCCAAAAATGCCAATTACAAAGTTGTAAAGGATTGTCTAAAGAGTAGGAATTGGCACTAAGAACAAGCACAATGTATAAAGGCAACAAATACATGTTGAAAAGTTGTATCATCAGTGCCTCTAACTTTGTGACACCTGCAATACTTGTCACAGTGTGCTATAATATTCTTTCTAGAATTCAAATAGGCATTGTCTCTTCACAGAGGGCATTTTAAACAAGTTTTACACTAGATTTCTGTTCATGTAAATGTTGTTCATTGTATCATTTCTGAATAGGACAGCAATTTGTGAATAACCCTATTTAGAAATAAATGCCTTCTGTAACAGTTTTATTGTTGATTCCTAAAAATTAGACGATGCTCTACAACTTTGTAATTTCCTTTTTTTTGCCTATCTCTCTTTGTTGCCTAATTCATTATCCTAACTTTTTAAATTATCTTCTAGGGGTGTGCTGGAATCATTTTTATTTGATCAAGCATGGTCATTTTACAAGCATGGTCACTTTACTATGGATAGGCCTACTATGTACACTCTTGGACCATTCCTTACAAAGTTATTGGGATGCTTAAGGACTTTCTTATAAACTCTATATAATTGAGCCCCCTTACAGTGAAAATCATTATAATAAAATCTCTGGTTTATTAAAGTTATGACTTATGCTAGGCAAAAATGGCTCACTATTAGTTTTTTAAGAAAATCAGTTCTGTTTCTGTTAAATTTCTTAACAACAAAGTATTCTGATTTCGAGGTTTGTTTTAATGGAATTCAAATGTATATCCATGTAGCATTGAAGTATTATGTTTTTTTGTTTTTTTTTAACCTTTTCTTTTATAAAATTAATACTTAAGCTTTGTTGCTTTTCATATATGATATAAAACTAAATTTAACTGTTTCATTAGGATTATAAATAAAAAGTTACTCAAGATTACAATAAGTAAAAAGGGATGAATTCTATGAACTTATAGCCCATCTTTCATTCAAAATGTTCCTCTGACTGCATATTAGTGTATATATGGAACATATTGTTAAAATGTTAAAAGTGTCATATTGATTGATTTTGATGTAAATAATATCGAAATCTATGGCTGAAATTTTAGTGTTACATAAAATGTAAACACTTTGGACGTTTATATCTCTGAACATAAAAGATATAAATGTAAATAAAATTTACTTGTTATGTCAGCAATATAGTATATAAATATATGACACTTAATTCTAATATTTTAATATTTTCATCTTTTTTTAAATGTTTAAGCATATATTTTTGCCTCACTTTGGTTACTTTCACTCAAAATATCTTCTAATCTATAAAATATAGACATAAAAAGAAGGTCACAAAAATGATCTGTAAGAAATCCAGTTTCTAGATCAATGATGTATTTTACAAAGCTCTTCTAGTTTTCGAGAAATTGACATGTCAAGTTCAAGAAGATTAAACAGTATCTAGTTGTAAGATGTATTAAAAAAATAACATGGAAAATGTCCTTAATTATTGCAGACAAAAGGGGAATTAAACCAAAGAATTGGATATTTCTAACAGCTGTATTATTGGCTTAATCATTACTTCTATACATGAATTGACATTTGTATTCTGTTGTATTTACATTTTATTTTATGTTTATTTATTTGCAGAGGAATAATGAGTCAAGAAGTATTTCATCTCAACCAGTAAAAAAAGATTTTCCAAGACATATTCACAGTAGTGCATCTAAAGTGACTTTTGGAAACCATGAAAATATGCACAGTTTCAAGAGTTTAGACTTTAGCCCTCTATCTTGCAACAAGTATATTTCTGTTCTTTCTTAAATGTCTTTCCTGTATACTTAATTATAAAATTATTTCAATTTGGTCATTAGATGTGACAAATATTAGTTTTCAATTCTGTTATCACACTTCAACTTATACAACTTCCTTGTATAAAGGAGTCATATGTCAGTTAGGTGACTACAATTGTTTCGAACAATAGTTTGACAGTAGAATAGTTCTACAATTGTTAGAACAGTATGCACCCTTAACAAAAGATGAGAATATATTGTTCACAGTGCACTCTCGGCTTTTGTTAAAAGTGCATACTGTTCTAACTGTTCTGTTTCGGCTTGATGATGCTTATAACGCCCTGGAAACAATTGTAGTCGCTTAACTGACATATGGCTGTTTTATATAAAGAAGTTGTGTAAGTTGTCTTACAAGCAGCATTTTGTTTTTAGTGTAATCATACTTCATGTTAAAAATTTTTTTTTTCTTAATTGAAATGTCTAGAATAAATCCTCCTGTCACTGAGGAAGAAGTGCCTAAATCAAGTCCAAAACATTCTGGAGGTTTGTGTTATTTCTTTTGTTTTGTTTTATTGTTTATTTCTTATGTGCACTTTACATTTCAGTTACATATTGTATACTTTAAATTCATAAAACAGTGAAAGTACTGAATAGTTTTTCACATTCCGTGAATCTTTTTTTAATTTTATGCAAGTTTTAAACCATTGATGCATTGAGTATTAAGTAATATTTGTTTATAATATATATAATAAATTATTGTGTTATAATGCCAGGATACTTTTAATGTGGAGACATTTTATTGGTTATTAAAAGATCCAAATAAAATATGTGAAAGTGTACTTAAATTTGTGAGTGATAGTGTAGATAGTGTTGGGTTTTGTTTCCCTAAACTGCTTGCACTATCCTGCAGGCTTAATATTGGCACTTTTATGTCCAAGTTTAGTCTTGGATTTAAAAATGTTCAAGAAAAATTAGAGAAAACCATTAATTGGGTAGAAAATCTATCAAATAAATGAAGTACAAAGATTAGTTTTTCTTGTAACCTTTTAGTGTGATAAAACTTTTAGATTTTTCATATAATATATGGATTTGTTAGAAAAGAAAGCTAGGTCAATTTTTTAAAAACTGGCCCTTAAAAAATTTCCACTTTTCAAAAATGACATTCTCATAAAACTTCAAAACTTGAAGCAACCATAAAAAATTAACCATTCACAAGATATGGAATTTAAAATTCCAACAATTAAAATATGCATGCATGTTAAAAGTTGTTTACCGAATGATTTTTGCTTGCTGTGAAACAAGAATCCTATACAAGAATACTATCTTTGATATTCAGAAATGTGAGATTTTTGTAAGACTATCTTTTAAATGCTTTACAGTTATATTCTAAGTTTAGTGTAAAAATTGCAAACATGCTTTTTTTTTTTTTTTTTTTTTTTTTAATTAAAAATTAAAATAAAAAGTTGTGTTAATTTTTCTTTTTCCATTCAAAACTGGTATTCGGGAATTAATTTTCAAAAATTTGATTTAAGTGCACTATTTTGTAAATTTTCTCTCTCCCTCTCAATGTGAATACAATGTGTTTCCAATTTAAAGCTTATTCTTCCTCTAGCTAAAGAGAAAAACCATGGTCTTGATCTGCATATTTCTCTTGACTCTTGCTCTGCAAAGGAACTAATAAGTAAAATTTTGCTGAAAATTCCAGAACTTGCAAGTCAAACTGAAAATTCTGTTAGCAATACAAACACCGATGAGTTTCATTTATCAAAACAGGTAATATTTGTTTTTTCTTTTATAAATAAATATAAAAATGTAATACATTTTTCTGTTATATCCTTTCAATAAGGCTTAAATAACTAATGAAGTTAATATTCATTTCTTTATCATAATTGTTTAAAAATTTTTTTAGGAGAATTGGCTATTTGATATATAACAGAATCTGAAAAAGAATCCCTTCCTTTTTCAATAAACATTTCATTTAGCATTTAACGTTTTCGTTATTGTTTAGATTTAGGAAAATTGATTAAAGAATAGTCTGCCTTATCATTACATAGTTTATTGATTTATTTGAACATTTTTTACAAAATAAAAATGATTTTTTCTCATTGCTTAATAACACAATACCATTTTTCTCAAATTAACTTTTAATAAAAAATTTGTTATGTAATGTTCATTCTCAATGGAAAGTAACTGTTTTATCCTGTTTATCATAATACTATTTATCAGCAACCCCTGGGCCTAGACATTTTAAGTTGAGACTATATTTGAAGCAAACAAGCAAGTAAACAAATGTTCAATATGTACATATTTATATATGTGCAACATTTGATCTCGCCTTCTGACTGTAATTTGGTTGATTTTAAAGCCCATTTGGTGTGTCAATAAATTAGATTTTTTTTTTTTTTTTTTTTTTTTTTTTTTTTTTTTTTTTTTTTTTTTTTAAATGGATGAGAAAATATGACTGATGACTTGCAGTCCTCATTTTGGCAATCTGATAAGCTTAACACTTTAACTGCCATCTGCAAGATAACTCATATTCAGTGTGATCATAACTGAAGTTCTCCTGCTCAGAGGCTTTTGGAAACATATCTATTAATTAAAACACAATAAAACTTAGGAATACCCTTTAAAATATTCAAAAGCCATTTACATGAAAAAATATTGATTTCATAAATTCCCTCCAAGACTCAATTTGTACTATCATTATTAAAAATGAGAGTGTCATAACATTTTGGGGGCAATCCCTAAATATATAAATCCACTAGGGACTTTTTATGCTAATTTTGCTTGAAGGAAAAGCATAATGACTCTCACACAGGGGAAAATCCTCTGCTTGAGAATCTGTTCAATAAAAACAATAGTAATTATATTGATGTGCTCAAAAAATTAACTCAGAAAATTAATAAAATTTATTAGTCACACATTTATTGATCAGGTTTACAGTTTTGGTTCATTTATCTCAAAAATTGCACACTTTGTGGTAAATTGTTGGTAAAATTTTAAACTATTATTTTCATAAAATCACTTCCACATGTCCTGAAATGTCACTATACTAATTTTGGTTGCATTTGGATTGCTAAATATCTCTCTTTAATAAGGGCAATCTTATTCAAGGCATCCTTGAATAAGGGTACTTTAATTATAATTCCTCAGTATGTCTGATGGAATATTTATTGCCTTCAGACAGATGGAATATTTATTTATATTGGATGGCAATCAACATGTTAAGAATACCAAATTTACCTAATACGAGAGATATCCAAAAAGTAAATTCTTATTGGCTATTAAGAAAAATTAATAATATATTTACAAATCATTTATATTGCTATTTGATATAGACATCATACCCTACTTTTTGACATAGTTTCTACCATTGTTGAGGCACTTGTTATAGCGGAACACCAGGTGTTGTATTTCTTCATCATAAAAAGATGGTGCCTGTGATGCAAACTGCACATTAATAGTTTGTTTGACTTTGTTGTTGTCTTCATGGAACCGCCTGCCAGCAAGGAAGAATTTGAGATGCTTGAATACATGAAAATTGCTTCATGCTAAGTTTGGGCTGTAGGTGGTCGAATTATCCCTAGGGAGGTGATCGAATTATTCCCAGTTAAATGTCATGAGGAGATTTTGTGTTGCAGCCTCAGTGTGCAGGTGGACATTGTCATGAATAAACTTTGATGATGAGTTTCAGCTGGTTTAATGTGCTGCCTTGCATTCAAGAAATGGATAACAGACTGTATTTCGCATGTAGGGGCTTCTCTTTTTTCTTAAGCAATATACACACACACTACAATGCATACATGCTGCTCAAATGTCTGAAAAGGACATCAATGCCTTGCTAAAGAATAAACCGACTCATCACTCCTGCTCACCATCTCAACCACAGCATTGCAGTGGCAATATTTGGAAATAGAAGTTACTTTTCAGATATCCCTCATATGAATATGGCATAATTAAGTTCTAAAAAGTCATAACTCTTGGTAATATAACCATTCCTTGCCTGTGTCTATCAAAATGATTGCCTCTTTTAAATAAAATAGTTGTGAGTCGCCTAGATTTTCTGCTGCACGACCAAGCGTCTCATGTTTTTATTTTTCAGATACACACTTCTTGTAGTTTAAGTAGACATAAATCACAAGAGATTTTTGACTCCAAAAGCCTCCCAGAAGTCATAAAACCATATAAGTAAGTTGCATTGCTGTGTTATAATAACTATTAATTTTATAAACATGTTGTTCTGCTAAAAAATCTCTTTTGATGTGTTGATTAAAATCAACAGCTGTTGACTCCTGTTTATTAAAATGACCCCTGTTGCGACCATTATTGATTAAAATAAATAGCACATTTTCTAAATGACAATACTTGCATAATATTTTCAATTGTTAAAGAACTTGTTTGTTCTCTGATTAAAATTTCACCAGAACTCATAGCAAATTCAAAACCCAACCCTATTCCCCCGGGGCTATTGTGATTCTTCTTCTCTTCTTCCTTGGGCCTGGCCCTAGATGAGGGGTGACCTCTCTGACGTCATGCTAAGCGTTGATATTTTGAATCCTCTCAGTTCCCCGCTTGTCTTTGTGTGGGTGTTTGTAATGTAACAGTGACACTGACTGTTGTTTTTATTTTACAATTTGCAGTATTTTTAGGAGTTTTATTGTGCTATGAGTAGCTTAAGATTATAAATCAAATATTTATTAAAGTTTAAGGACTAAGTTTTATATAGCAATATAGTTTTAAATTGATTATGAAAGCCAGGCGTTTCAATATATCAAATTCATTTACAACATGTGCTAACATGGACATAATAGAAAACTGAATGCTGTAATAGGGTAAGCTAATTAAAGAATTTTCTTCTTTATTGTAGTTTTTACGAATTATATTAATAAGTATTAGGCTGAACTGGTTATTGCTGGTTATTAATGGATATATTATATGCTATTACACATTAATATTCATATTTATATTGAGATTGTCAATTAAATACTATAAAATTTGCAGTAGATTTAATGATTTTGTAAATTTATATATATAAATACTTATTCTTAAATAAAAAAGCGATATTTATATCAATATTGTCAGTTAAATATTGTAAAATTTGCAGCAGATTTAATGTTTTTGTAAATTTATATCTGTAAATATTTGTTCTTATATAAGAAAAATAAGCAAAGGAGTCAATACTTACATTAAAATTATTTTCTTGATACAGATAAAAATGAAGAACGTTATCTACTTATTATTCATAGTTCTAATATAAATTACTGTATTTGAATACAACACACCAGGGATCATACATTTATAATTTTTTTTTTCAGATTCATAACATTTTATTTTGTTTCATTTATTCTTCAAATAAATATTGTAAAATTTATCGTAGATTTATTGTTTTGCAAATTTATATCAATAAATACTTATTTTTAAATAAAAAAAAGTGAAGGGGTCAATAAAATGAAAAAATACTTACATTAAAATTAATTCAACAAAGAAATATTTACATTTAAATTAGTTTCTTTATACAGAAATAAATGAAGAAAATTATCTACTTATTGTTCATAGTTCTAATATGAATTACTGTATTTGAATGCATAAAGTCAGGGATAGTACATTTATACATTTTTTTTTTTATTTTCTGATTTATGACATTTTATTTTGTTTTATTTATACTTAAGTTTTATACTAATTATTTTATGTATATATCTTATCTTTCGCATAATGAAGTTTAGTTGCAAAAGTTGTACAGTTTTACTGATATACAAACTGCTACATATTTTAATTGCTATGAGTGACATTTAATTTAATTTCAATTCATATATTCTAATAAAGTTTTGAGATGTTTATAACTGAATTTAGAGAGTTTATATTCAACACTCAGGATTTCAGGAGTAAAATACTTATATGTTGAATTTCGGTAATTTTGAATGTGATTTGTTGTTAAAAGCAATAAATTGACTATTTATATGTCTATATTTCACAAGAAATGAACATTAGTATTTTATTGGCATCATACACAAATTACAGAAGCTTAGGGTTATACAAATATAGCGATTTTTTTATAGATGTAATCAAAGATTAACTGCATAAGATAAAAACGTAAGCATGAATTTAATTTTTTTTTTACAAAATTATAGCATAAAAATTTATAACTTCTCATCCTGGTTGTTTCTGAGATTGTAACATTTATTGAATCTGTAACTTAAAACTATGGGGTTTTTCCATTATTTTTTTTTTATTATTTTAATGGATCTTTAGAAGTGTTATATATTTTATAGTGGTTTCTGTTTTTCATATTCTCTTGTTATACAAGTTCTTTCGTTTACTTTGTATATAAGTAACTTGTTATAAACATTTTTTGTTTAATTTTGTGAAAGCAAAATTTATATTAATTATACCTGCATTTTCATGCATTCTTTTTTCGAATTGTATTTTATTTGAGAGAATGTTTTTAAACTTGATATAATCTTTCGATTTTACATTTATACTCAATTTTTGTTCTCTCTCTGTCAGTGATTATTCTATACACAAGTCAATTTTTAACATACTGTGTATATTCTTTTCATGCGCCATGCAACTTTTCTATGGCTATATTATATTTTCTTGTATGATAATTAGAGCTTAAAACAGGATTCTTAAAACTTTTATTTAAGTATTATATATTTTCTCTGTATTTGTGTGCTAGATTTGTTCTTAAATGATGTCATACATATATTTTTAAATATAATGTTTACAAAATCCTGTATGAGAAACGTCATTTTGCTAGAATGGTTGGGAGAAAAGTCCATCGTTTATCCAAACACCCCAAACTGATCAGGCCCAGTAAGCGAAGGAGAAAAGAGAGAATCCCAAGGGTCCCCATTCCCCTCACATTACTGGCCATTATAATTATACAGCCAGTATGGAGTTAAGATGGAAAACCAGTTCTTTTGGAATTGCACTTATGATTTAGCATGTTTGAAAAATGAAAAGTTTCACATTAAAATTTTAAAAAAATCAGGAATATAGTAATACAATTTTATTATTATTAGAATTTGAAGGTATCACACTATATTTATGCCAAAAATTAGAATCATGCAACTCTTCAATTTTTGGATACAATATGTGATATACATATGAAATTTCATAAATTTTGGGCATTTTGGTGAATTTTCAATTTTTTTTTTTTTTTATATGAAGGGATTTTCTTATGGATTCCATTCAAAATTTATTTGAAAGAGAATTTTTCAATCTTTTCGATAAAGTCCAGATAGAAACTCTGTTATAATATTTTTGATTTTAAGTAACTAATTTGTGTGCAAATCGCTCAAAATGACTTCAACATATAACTAAAACACTAATTCGCATTTAAAAAAAAAGTTGCTCAAAAGTGTCTTCAAAACCTGAACTAAAGTATCACTATACCAAATTTCATAGCTGTGAGTCGCTTAGATTTCCTGCTATGTGACCAACAAACAAACAAACCTTTATTATTATAGATGTTTATAATGTTGATTACTGTTCTTAATGAGCTATAAATACTAAAAGTAGATAAGATGTAATCTGATTTATTACAAGTTTATAATAATCTTATGATTGGGTTCTAAATCATCACTAAATATTTGTGACTGACAACAATGTGTATTTTCTCATTAAAAAAATGCTAACCATACTTTAGCCAAAGCTTTTCTGTAGATGTTAGACTTTGTTAATCTCAATGACTTTAGAGGGGAGGCTTACACTAACTGCCATAGTACATTTGGAAAAATATTGTTTTATTTAAAAATTTTTTAATTGCATGGAAACATTTGATAATCCATTACTTTAAATTTGTAAAACATTTACATATAAAATTTGACAGTTTTCACTTTCTACAATTTCGATCAATTTCTAAATGAAATTTTCCTCTTTGCCATTGAGCTGTATTTTTTACTAATAAAGTATTAATGCTAGAGATTTAAATGCTGCAAATCTTATATATGACTACATTTTATCACATAATCTATTCTAATCCTATAAAGAATTGTATGTTTTGCCTCACAAAAATATGAT
Source organism: Amaurobius ferox (assembly GCA_951213105.1). Classification (NCBI taxonomy): domain Eukaryota; kingdom Metazoa; phylum Arthropoda; class Arachnida; order Araneae; family Amaurobiidae; genus Amaurobius; species Amaurobius ferox. The sequence continues at coordinate 76,184,554 of OX578137.1, read as the reverse complement.
TAATGGAGAACTTTTGCAGCTCATGCTTGTTTTCGAAATTTGAGATTTTTATTTTGTTTATTCATTCTTCTTCTAGTTTACCTACCAGAAGTCTAACTGCATCATCCTCTGTGCAAACAGGTAAGACTTATGTAGTCTAATTTATTTTTCTAAAGTTATTTTAAATATTTTCGGAGTGAGGCGCTATGTGAAAGAGGGAGTGGATTCCTCTATATCCTCCTCCCACCTCACCTAAGTGGTACATTAACTTGTGGATCGAGCCATAAGTTACTCAGTACTCATGAAGCTCTTCCCGGTGGTGGAGAGGAGCTGTCTTGTGGCCTGTCTCAAGACCCATTGGCGACCGGGGTCAGGAGCCTTCGGGATCATCTTCGGACCTCATCCCGTGAATGATTTTATCAACTTCATTCCCTTGACTGTGATCTCGCTGGTCGGTTCATAGTTAGCCTTGCCTCACCCTTTATAGTCGGCATAAACCCATAGGTTGTCGCGGGTGTTGATTCTTAATCTGTACATAAAATTTGCCAAATTATCAAAATGGAACACTGTTATTTGTTTTAATTTGTATGCTTGTAAAATGGCTTAGAGAGTTTTTTCTTTTTACAATAGTAAAATGATATTTTTATATGTCTTTGAATGTTAACAAAATGGCAAAAAATATTTTTTGTGCATTCTTGCAGTTATCTCCAATATTAATAAACATAAAGATGAAAATAATTACTTATATTTGTTTAACTAACTTTTGGTAATTCTTAAAAAATACTGCTAAATATCACCATAAGTGAAAAATGTACATAAAGACAATTGATGCTACTAACTATTGAAATCTCAAAATTCATATAAAATAATTCTCCAACAAAGTACAATATCTTGAAGTATTGGGTAGAGCATAGGTACAACGCATGACAGCACAGTATTTTACAGTTGAGTTAATTGATACAAATTTGTGTTGTTAGTTAATACTGCTTTATGATTACATCCTTCATTACATGTTAATGTATCCTTCACAGTGGACAAGGGAGAGCAATATTCTGTGAAAGTGACCAAATGGAACACATAGAGTTATGATTAACTGAAGGCAAGTAGCCATGATTAAAGTAAATTTTTTTGGGTTGTTTGCATCATGTTGTGTTATTAATCACATCTCTGGGCTCGATGTGTATATTCTAAGATTACATGGTAGATTGTAAATTTAATTAATTTTGACATTCTTACCTTGGACCTTCATTATAGTTGAAATCATTTGTTCCCAATCCCAAGTTAGGAGCCAACATTAACTAATGCCATTTTGTGACACAAATTTGAATTGTGGAAATTATTTATCAGCCACAAAATGGTGTTTTTAACACTTTCCAACATAGTTGAAAAGTGTTTATGACTTTGGTCATTCTACCTGTCCATCTGTCTGTCCATTTGTATGATAACTGCCATAAAAATTACTTTATCAGAATGAATTTTAGTATGTTGTTCAAATGGTCTGCGAGACATATGGGAATGTAAATGAATAATATCGCCCAATTAATTTTGGATTGAAGCCGTGTTGAAAAAGTGAAATACATTGAACCCTATGGGACCTAATTTTTCAAACATTTTTTAGGCAAAGTTAAAATTCGCAAATTGCTTTGAAAATTTTATGCAATATTCAAATTATCACATAAAATGTGGAAAAATATTTTCAGCAAAATGTGTTAAATAGTTTTTTAAATAAAAATTGAAATAATAATTACACCCATGTTATATGCAAAATAAAAAATGTCATCCATTTTTTTTCCATGTGTAAAGATTGTGATATTTAAGGATCTTTTAAATTTTTATTTAGTGTTGCATCCATGCTAAAACCACTTTATTTTTGCATATTTTCTGTGCATCTATATTCTGCGCCAACGTAATTATAATATTTTTGAATTTAAATGATCATCAAACTTCAATCAATTATTTCTACAACTTCAATCAATTACTTCTATTATGATCATCAATTATTTCTACAATGAAGCCTAATTTTAACGTATGCAGAATTTAAACAAATCAAGCTGTAAGATGAATTGTATAAGAATTGCTGAATTTTTTTTAACGCAAAATTATTTAGCTCTGGTGTTTGGAATATGGGTGATATGAATGAAATATTCATTTATTTGCATAGAGAAGCAGATTATTTTATTAGATTACCTTTTTCGGTGAAGTTTAAAGGAGTTAGAAAGTACTTTTACCTCCATGATTTTAAGTTTTTAAGTAAAATAAATTATTGTAGTACTGTGATAATTTAAAAATATTACTGCTGAATGTATCACATTTTAGAAATGTTTAAAAAATTGCATTGCAGTTGAAAAGTGTTTCATATTCAATGCTTTATGAATGATTGATCTTTCTTGTTTAATGTTACATTAGGTTACCAAGTAATTGCGCTTAAGCATTTTGTGTCACAAACAAAAAAGATTGAGAATCACTGGTCTAGGTATTACTGGGGAGATGTTGATATACAGAGTGACCAGAAATAAGCACCCCAATAAGGAACTGTATACTCGAAAACCAGTGTACATAACTGTAACTCGTACATAACTGTAAACTGTAACTCGAAAACCAGTGTACATAAATCATTCAAACATTCAACATTTTGTTCTGTGCATGCGTCACGCCATTACACGTGATGGCAGACATATCGAACTTGTGATTTCATAAATTTAGAATATATATCTTTTTTCTGTAATTGAAATAAAACATATTTATTCACCCGTTTTTTTGTCATTTCATTTTACTTTTGGGGCGCTTTTTCCTGGTCACCCTGTATGTTAAATGTACATTTAGTGATAGAAATTTATTGTTAATAATGTTCTCAGGGTGACTAAAAAAAGAAAAATGGTGATTAAATATTTACAATATATTGGCCAATTCTAATAGCACATTTTCAATTTATTGGTCAGTTATCAGTCAATATATTAGTTTTACGAAATATTGAATGTATTTGCCATCATAACTACAAATTCGTAACTTTAGTTGCAAAATTTGTTACAAGCCTGATAACAATGAAATAAAATTATATATGAGGAAAAATTGTTAAACCAAATAATTATTTGAGTATTATGGTTTCTAAATATAAATAAAATAAGCATGGTATGATTGTATGCATTGTAATAAAGGGTATATTTATATTTAGCCTTTTATCACATGTAAACTATCTGAAAAATTAACTAATAATCTGAAAACAATTTGCATTGCATATATAATAAAAATCATAATTTGTGTAAAATATTTCACAAAGCTCTTTTAAGTGTTTTCTATTTTTCTTTTAAGTGTTTCCATTGATATAGCTGAAGTAGCTACTAGAAAAATAACAACTGCTATAATTATTTTTAAATAATCATTTTTTAACCTTTCCAGTAGCTAGTTTAATATCTCTGAATGTTCTACTAAAATTACTTTCACATGCAATGTCATTCAAAACAACTATTTTCAATTGTTAAAAAAGTAGAAATTTTCTAAGTACACATTCGCTTTGCATTTCTGTCTATTATATTGGGGTTACAAAATGATGAAGGATGGTAAAGATATTTTCATATGGTACTATCAACATCAATCTAGTCAAAGATCTACGTTAATTGCATAGAAAAAGCTCAGAAATCCCACAGTATAATGTTTTTTTTTTTAACATTTTATTCAACACTGAACTGTTCCAGGATATGATTGCAAGAACCAAAAAGTAAGCCACTGAACTTTTTCAGGCATACGACCTAAAAAATTAATTTATATATAGTTTTAATTTTTATAATTTTAATATATTTTCATTATACATATATTCTATATTTATTTTATTATCCCTCCATCATTTTTCTAAATATTTTTCCTTGCTCTGGCTAAAGAAATCGCTTTATTTATTTGTTTGTTTATTTATTTATTTATTTATTTTTTTAATAAAGGAATAAAGGGATCTTATTTTACCTCTCAAACTGATTGGTGCCATTACCGTTTTGTATTTTATACTATATATTAATAAACTTTAAATCGTATTTCTTTAAAAAGTATGTGCTTTGTGTTTTCAAGTGTTTTTCCCATTTTTATTTTTAGATCCCCTTGTGACTGAATCAACTAGCCAATCTGATTTATATGACGTAGTAAAGGAAGTTGTGCTGGAGACTTTTAAAACAATGCAGTATTCCAGGCATATCTGTTCTGATGCTGAAAAAGTACACACTCCTCAAAAGGTAAATACTAAAAAAAAATGCATATGTAAGTACTAAACAGTAAAATATTTGCTTTAAACCACATTGATTTTTTTTTTTTAATCATCTGGTTTGTTTATGAGTTGTTTCCTTTAATAAATTCACATGATCGTGACTTATTTTTTTGTTCAAAACTTTTTTACATGAAGATTATAAGAAACAAGAAAAGTCAATCATGCATAAAGCATTGATTATGAAACACATTCCAGTGGAAATGCAAGTTTATTTAAACATCTCTAAAATGTAATATTTTTTAAATTGTCACAGTACTATAGTAATTTATTATACTTGAAAACTTAAAACTTCATCGAAATATAAATTGTCTGCCTCTCTATGTAAAATCAATGAATATTTCATTCATATTATTTATATTCCAGATTTCAGAGCTAAATAATATTGCATGAAAAAAATTCAGCAATTCTTATACAATCCACCTTACAATCGTTTGATTTGTTTACATTCTGCATAAATCAAAATTAGACTTTGTTGTAGAAATAATGAAAGTTTATTGATTGTTTAAAATAAAAATATTGTAATTGCATTTACACAGAATTTAAATACACAGATAATAATAAAAAATAAAGCGATTTTATGAGGGATGCAACACTAAATATAAATGTAAAAGATCCTTAAATATCACGATCTTTACACACGGGAAGAAAAAATGGATGACATTTTTCATTTTGCAATGAGTCACGTGATCTCTTCATATATTATAGGTGTAATTATTATTTCAATTTTTATTTAAAAGATTTGCCTAATATATTTTGCTAAAAAAATGTTTCACATTTTATGTGATAATTTAAATATTTCCTAAAATTTTTGAAGCAATTTGTGCATTTTGATTTCACTTAAAAAATGTTTGAAAAATTAAGTCTCATAGGGTTCAATGTATTTCATTTTTTCAACCCGGGTTAAATCTGAAACTAATTGGGTGATATTATTCATTTTCATTCCCATATGTCCCACAGACTGTCTCCACAACATACTAAAATTTCATTTTGATAAACTCATTTTTATGGCGATTATCACGCGAATGGGCAGACAGACAAAATGACCAAAGTAAACACTTTACAACTATGGTAGAAAGTATTAAAAATAACTCAACCATTTAGAGTATTAAAATCAGGATGTTATTGAAATTTATTAAATCTTTTAAAGGTTCAAGGAGAAAATGCATATTTAGGTGTATTTTATTTTCTTTTTCCAAATTGTCTTTTATTTTCTTCATTTCATTCCATTTTAAAAATGTGTATACCTAATTATATTGATTGAATATGAAAATAAAAATCTGATAATATAAATAAGAGCACAACTGATTAGAATTTTACTAACAAATTAAAATACAACTTTGAGAACCAAACACACACACACAATACTCTAGGTAAAACTGCAATACATTGCATTTAGAATCTATCTTGACTACTCTGTTAATGGCCCAACTTTTTTATCCTTGACTGGCATAAAAAACTTTCTATTGTAGAAACACTCGGAATATTTTTATGAGGGAAATTAAGATGACCATTCAGGAATTTTCTTTCTTTATATAGATAAAATAAAAATATGTATTTTGCTTTTTGCAATTCCCCAGTTGAAATTGAGTCTCATAAGTAGTGAATGGGCAAGCATAATTATTGTACCCTCTATATAGTTATTAGAATATATATATATATCAAATAAATAGATTAAAGAAATACGAACGACAATAGATTCCCAATTAATGGACCCCTATGCTACTGAATCTCACAAATAGATGAATAGCTGGTTAATTCGAAAACACATGCAATCTCTAAATTAAATTAAAAATAATACAAATGCATATAAATTTTTGTTAAACATTTACTTTGATAAAAAGTTGATAATTTCCATTTCTCTTTTTGATTTGAATGTTTGATGTGAATTTGAACAAAATCATTCCACTTTTTGAAGAAAGACCCAGAATTGACAGTGGAAATCTGATTCACAGAGAAAAATATTGATAAAAATATGGCTGGTTAAAGTGATAGTTAAAATGAAGGCCGGTTAACATGAAATGGGATATGATTGCACTATTATATGTGCAATCATATTTCTTGAACATATTTGTTTGATACCACACCATATCTAAGTTTCACTTAAAGTGAACTTGTTAATGCTTAATATTATTTTTTTTATGATTATAAAAGAAGAAATATATTGCAAATGTTTGCATTATCTTATGTATTTTGAATCATTTATAAACTCATAAACTATTTATGAATAACTCAAACATATGCATAAATATTTTTTTTTAATTAGAAATTATGACTGATTCTGATATTTTCCAATTTATCTTTTGTTTATTGCAACTCATTCTATGTTTTTGTTTAATTTACTTAATTAACTACCAGTTGTAATTTATATCTATTTTAGGTAGATAGTGGCATTCAATCTGAAATTGAAAATGATCTAGCTATTGAAGTTTCTGGTAAAGGTTTTCTTTTAAATGATGACAACAATGTGCCCTGCAGGCAAAACTCAGGTATATCAAAAGGCATTCAAGTTTATATTAATTCTGATGAAACTCCTGAAAAGCAGCATGAACATTTTCATGAAGAATATTTAAATTCTTCACCTAAAACTTTAGATGACAGCAGTATTCAGAATTTTGCAAAAGTCTCTGAGAAAGGTAACCTTTTGTTCTTTAATGATTATGTTCTTTAATGACAGTTTGTATGTTTGCTTGTTAGTAGGAAATAGGTATTCAGTGAAATAGCTGAAAATCTTTTGAATATTTTGTTAGGAAATAAGTTCTTAATTAGAATATTTCCAATATGACCATTGTAACTTTTAAAGAATTTTTTTGTGCGATGTATAAAACCATTCTCTCTCTGAATCAGTCAGAATTTCAATAACAGTTGTGATTTGCCATTTCGAAAAGTACCCTTTCAGCAATTATAATGAATTAATAAGAACTAAATGAATGATTGCTCAACTTTATAGATAATGTCATTAGAAAGTTTAAATCTGCCACTTTTCACAATTTTAATATTGAGAAAATATTTTAAATTTACAAAAGAATATTGAAAGTTTGAAAACTCCATGTCTTTATAATCATACAAAATTGTTTATTGCAAGGTACAAATAGATTTTATTATAACAAATGTGTAACAATAAAATAGACCTATTTTCGAGCAGAATTAAAACATGAGTATATGGCAGTGAATTTAACACACATAGGTATCACATTTTCACAAATAATGTATTCAATTCAGCAAAAAGTTTATATTTTAAATGCATGTAGAAATTTTCAGAAAGAAATAATTTGTTGTTCAGATTGACTTGCCAACTTACTAATAGGAAAAAATGTATATTAGTGGCAATATCAAAAGTTCTGCTTATATTTTTAACACTTTCCAACATAGTTAAAAAGTGTTTATGACTTTGTTCATTCTGTCTGTCTGCCTGTCCATTTGCACAATAACTGCCGTAAAAGTGACCAGTCTGTGACACATATGGGAATATAAATGAATAATATTACCCACTTAGTTTTGGATTGAACCTGGATTAAAAAATGAAATACATTGAACCTTATGGGACCTAATTTTTCAAACATTTTTTAAGCGAAGTTAAAATTTACAAATTGCTTCGAAAGTTTTAGGAAATATTCAAACTATCCAATAAAAAATATGAAAAAAATTTCAGCAAAATATATTTGGTGGTTTTTTAAATAATAATTATACCCATATCATATGAAGAGATCACATGACCCACTTCAAAATAAAATATGGCATCCATATTTTTTCCCAGTGTAAAAATCGTGGTTTTTAAAGTTCTTTTAAATTTATATTTAGTGTTGCATTCATCCTAAAACTGCTTTATTTTTGCATATTTTCTGTGTATCTATATTCTGCCAATGCAATTGCAATATTTTTTAGTTTAAATGATCAAACTTTGATTATTTCTACGACGAAGCCTAATTTTAATGGATGCAGAATGTAAACAAGTGATTGTAAGATGAGTTGTATAAGAATTGAATTTTTTCACGCAAAATTATTTAGCTCTGGAGTCTGGAATTTAAGTGATATGAATGAAATATTCATTGCTTATACATAGAGAGCCAGACTATTTATATTTTGATGACGTCATTTGAATAAAGTTAATTTTTTTCAATAAAGTTTTAAGTTTTCAAATATAATAAATTATTGTAGTACTGTGATAAATTAAAATATATCAGCACTGAATGTATCACATTTTAGAGATGTTTAAATAAATTTGTATTTGAGTTGGAAAGTGTTTCAGAATCAATGCTTTATGCATGATTGATCTTTCTTGTTATAGATTTTATTATGTCACTTTTCAAAATTTTTAATGTGCTAATATATTTCCTTTTACTGCTATTGCCTAAAATTGAAAACTTATTAAGAGACTGAAAATGAGTTGTAAAGGTATATTCAGATTTGCCATCTAAGATTTTTAAAAATATTCACTTTTTAAGGTTTCATTTTCAATGTAGTATTTGTAAAAATTATTAGTAATTGTGAAAATTAATTTGTAGTAGTTGTAAAAATTAAAGAGTTGTTAAATGTTGAAATTGAAATATAAAAGATCAAATTTTTATAAAAACTTGTTTTCTGGCCAGTTTTAATTTTACTTGTTATTTGACAGACTTCACAGCTGTATTATATATTTATCTAATTTTGTAGTAAATATCACTTCTATGTTTTTAATTTTAGATGATTCGATGTCATGTAAAAGTATACCTTACAATGAATCCCATAAAGTTGGATTAATGCTTGAAAAAATATATGAACGTATATGTCAAGAAAAGGAACCTACTGAAAGTATTATTGAGGTTTTTTCAAAGTATGACTATTTTAATATTAATTTGTATTAATTACAGTATACTTTCAATGTGTCAGCTTCACATATGTTGAATTTGTAGTTATGTCAATGATGTTTCAAAGTTTGTATGTTTTACCATTCTGCACTTAAATAAAAAGAAAGTAGCACTAACATGAATGCTATTCTGATTTTCTTTGCATGGGGAGGGCAAAAACAAGTATTGACTTCAATTGACTATAATAATCACAGAAATTTAACTCCTGGAGGGAAATTTTGATCTTGAAGAATACTTTTTTAATAATAAGAAAGAAAAAGGAAAATAGCATGCAATTGTAAGGTTGTTAAAGTTTCTATGATTCTATGTATATTGAATCCCATAATAAAAAAAATTTCCATTAATAATTAAAAATATTTTCACTGGTAAATTTATGCATATGTTGTGTGATGTAAGTATGAATGCAATATCAAATTTAATTTTTTATTAGAATTTTGATGTGTAGAGCATACTTTCTTTTTTAAACAATATTCTAATTTTTAACCCATATTTTTAAACTGTTTAGTAAGAGTGCACAGAATATCCTATGCTGTACAAGGAGATTATAAAAATGCTTCTTAAGCAGGCTGGAGACCATGGGTAAACAGCCATGTGGGGATAGTGATATAAGTAGAGAAGGTCATAACCTCTACCCCTATTGGCTTAACAATTATATTGGTTCTCCATAGGGTTCATGTTAAAAAATAAAATCCAGCAATTTGACCGCCTCCTCTCCCGCCAAGATCCTGGCTATACTATTGATGTTTGCATATGTGCCATGAAACAGAACATGTTACATGTACAAATTTGAATACACATAAGCTGTTTTGATACCTTCTGATTTTATACACAGAAGTGACGTAAAAAAAAATGTCTGTAATGAAACAAGTATTTTTAAACTTATTTATTTATGTATTTTGCCTTGCTTTTATAAAACATGTAAAGCCCCTAAGGTTTAACTTATTTAGCTTATATATAAGTGTGGCCCTGGCTTAATTTTTGCTATAATCAAGCTTACTCTAAATGGACTCGACTGTATAAACATTTTACCTTTTAAATATGGAAATTAGCCAAATTCCTAAAATATTTGCTCTAATTTTTTTTTCCATTATTCTTTAGATTATTGTTGAAGAAAGATATTCATTATTATTTATTGTAGATATACATGCTTTGACTTTCTAAGCACAGGATTTGTCTATAAAAGCAAAAACTAACCCTTCCATGAAAATAACATTGAGCAGACAATTTTTTTCTGGAACTTCATTTAAAGAAAATTATATTGTATTGTTTTACAGCAAAATTAATATCTTTTTATTCTGTAAAAAAAATGTTTTAATCAAATGTGTTGATAATGTAGATGTTTTTAATTTAGTTTATATGATCTGTATTATAACAAAATTCAATCAAACATAAATTTAGCAAATAGACAATTATTATATTTTGGATTATATTTTATCAGTTTTTGCCATAGAATAAAATAATTTTTTTAGAATAATTGATATTTTCAATTTTTTTGGTCTTTGTTTTAATTGGGCTAAAATTTTCCATATTTATATATTTCCAATTGTGCTACTATCTTTGTATATGCAGTTTGGCATATGGTGACCAAACTTCATATTTTTTGTAAATGGGTTTACAAAAGAAACGAGGGTATTTTATTCTTTAGTTTATAGAATTTTTTTTAATCTTTTTATTTTATAGGGGAATAAAATTAAATATGTTTAATGTAATTGTTTTAAAAACAATTAGATTTAAAATGCCATTAGAATTTGCACATATTTTATGATGAGCAGTACCAGTTATATTTGATAGGTAATGCAAATATCTCAATATTAGGTTGATTTACTGTTTTGTCTAGGAACCTAAGGTTAATAATTTGAGTTGTATGGAAAAAAGCAATAAATGTTTATATTTTGAATATTTTATGTCAGTGTAATTTATTAACAATGAGTATTCTCAAACTTTTTTATTGTAGTAATCCCATCATTACCAGAGAAGTTGCTGTGCAGTTTAATCCTTTACATACTTGTACTAAAGGTACTTGGACTTCAGAAATCAAAACAGTGGACACTTCCTGCCAGTATGATATTCCACCGGATGCAGACTCTATAAAAATAAATGCAGATGTCTCTGTTCAAGCTACAAGCTTTGCTGAAAATGGCAGTGATCGTGATTACTTACAAGTTAATGCTTACACTCAGTATGAGCCTAAATCATATTTAGACTCTGTTGCTCAAACAGAATTGCTGTTAAATTCTGAACTTTCTGCTACCAATACATCTGTATCCAGCACCCCAGTGAGTGACAGTATGTTCATGGACGATCTTTTGTCAGAAGGAGAAATTGCTCTGCCTTGGAACCTGCGCCTTCTGTCTCACTCTGGTAAGACTATTTATGGATTTGTTACATTGAAATTATGAATTATTTAAATTTATTTGAGTTGTTAACTTCATCTTGTTATGCTTATTAATTTATAGCCATACAAATGAACTAATTTAATGTGCTTTTTAAATTGCAATTGTTTATAATTGTTTAACCCACCAATAACTCTCAAAGCTAGGAATCGCATTCACCTTTCAGATCTCTGGGCCAGACAGTTCCATGTTTTCTCACTAAAAGTGCTTAGCTACAAATGCTGGTAACTGTAATAGAAGTGTGATTCCTACTATTTACCTTTAAAAGAAATATTGCAGAATAAATTATATTTCTGAAAATATTGCTTTCAAATGTAAACTTAATTGCATGTAACTTTTATTAATACATTAGAGCCTGCTTGTAAGAACCATGGTGGTTTTTGTCAATTTTGAATTTTATGCATAGAAATTTTTCAGGAGTGTTTTTTTATTACCATAGCTTTAATATTAAAATTAAGCAAGTCTACCCATGAGGAACATTTTACCAAAACTTTTGATCCCTTATCTTGGATTCATAAAGTCCTATTTTCTTTTTATTTCATTTATTTCATGCTCACTATTGTATTTAGTAACTTTAATTTTATTCTCGTGATATTTTCATTCTGCCAAGTAATATAAATGCATTATTATGATTCAAATGTGATGTTTGAAGTGCAATTGAGGTTGACTGACTGAATGTGAAACATTGGCAAATAGAAAACTCCTGTCAAACAAGAGCTGTCCACCATCATAATTATAACATATTTACACTTTTAAATAAAAACTGGAATCATTGGACAATTGGGAAATATCCCCATGATATAAAAGAAACAAAAAGTTTAAAATTTAAATATTTACATTTTTTTAATGCAAACAAAACATTAAAATTTAAACTATTAAAATGCTAGTGAAATGTTTTAATATTTAAATACGAGGGTCACACTGAAATTTTTGAAATACGGCTAAGTGGTACAAGTTAAACTTACCAACTCTTAGGAGTGTTCAAAGTACTCCCTCCAACATTAATGAACTTTTGTGGGCGAATTTTCCAAAGATTAAATGCTTCAAGCTATCCATTTCTTGAAATCAATGAAAAATATGCTTTTATAGCCTCATCAATCTCATTTTTAGAATGAAAACAATGCCCACATAAATTTGTTTTTAGATTAAAAAATAGCCAAAAGTCATAGCAAGATCAGGAGAATAGGGTGGATGTTCTATCACATTGATGTTTTTTTTGTTCAAGAAATTCGACTGTCATTCTTACTGAATGAGAAGATGCATTGTCATGGTGAAGCATGAGTCCTCTAACATTCACTTCCTGAAAAATTTCTGAAAGACACTTAGTGGTGTACCAGTTAGCTGTAACTGTCTTTAAACGACAGACTAATTTTTCATATGCAGTTCTTCATGCATGCTTTTATGTATAACTGCAGATCCAATGTTAAGTTCATTCTGTATCATTTGGTAGATACAGCGATTATCATCGATTAACATTTTTCGAATGGCCAACACATTTTCTGGGCCTACATCTGACAAAGGTCTTTCTGTGTGTTCTTTATCCAGGAGAGAATTTCAACCTCTTCTAAACTCTGTAAACCATCTGAATATAGTAACACGAGAGGGAGCATCATTTCCATATGCTAATTGTAGACGTTGAAGACATTCTTCTTGATTTAGCCCCACTTTAAAATCATAGAAAATCATAGCTCGATAATGCTCTCACGTCAACTTCATTTTCTTTTCTTTCAAAATATATATTTTATGATAACTAAATTGTAATTGTTGCACAAATTATCGTCTGCGGACATAAAAGAGTTCAAATATAAATATCTGACCAATAATTTTTTTCTAGTGCATATCGTCTGCCCCTGTCTCAAAAATTTCAGTGTGACCCTCGTAATTGTATGAGCAAACTAAATTACTATTAGAAAAATTGATTCTAAAGCAGTGAAAAAAAATGGTAGTATTAATAGTTTGGCACATTCTGAAACATCTTATTGCAACTATGCTATTACTTTAATTGAACAAAGTATTCAATTGAGTTTTTAAGCATTTTTTGGAAAAATTATATAATTATTGGCGGTAATTATTATAATTTTGTGGTGTTGTCAACTTAAAAGATACCTTAATTTCTTAGTACATGGATAAAATGTTAAACTTATACTACATTTTTTGCAATATTTCTGTTGATTTTCTAAAATAGTTGCATATCATCCATCTTTTACCAAACAGTTTTCTGTATACTTTCCTTTTCTGGCATTAAGTCAATTCAGTTAAAAAAATTTAGCAAGCAGTTTAAAAAATTTAACATTTCTGCTACACATTTTTCTAAATTTTATTATTACATCAAACATATTGCAAAGAGAATGAAGTGTGGTTTATTGCACGAGCTATTCAAGCTCGAAAACCATTTTGAACATTAAAAATACAAATTATTTGTAATGATACAATTGTTTATTAAATAAAGTATAAGCTTATATATTCAAATCTGTTTTACTTGTAAGAGAAAATGAAATTTCAATTAAGCATTTAAGCAAAACTTTCTTTCAATATAGCTTGAAATTTTGTGTGAGACACATAATTATTTCATGTTTCTTTCAAACTATCTTCTCTTTACTTGGTAATTTTAATTTTGCTTACTGTGGAACTTATTCCAAAGTTGATTTATATTTTTCTAAATTCATGTAATTTGCCACATTTTATAGTAATATAATTGAGATATTTTAGGATTAATATCCCAACATAAGATAGTAATATCCATATTAAATATTGTGTTTTTAATACATGTCAGAAGTAAACTTTTATATAATTTTTACGCAATATTTAATCACTTTGCAAAATGATTTTTCTTTACTCTTTAAGATAAAACTTGTGGTTTAAATATGAACAATACTGACTCAAGTGATGTTAGTATAAAGGTAAGAATTATTTATTTTGAACTTGTTATTTCATAACTAAGAATGTAGTTTGTGGTATTGTTTGTGAAGAAAAAATAATGAATTCTCTGCCTACAAATTTTTCTAATATTACTTTCAATCTTGATATTTAATTTGAAAAGCATTGTGATTTAATGAAGAAGGATTTGAGAACATGTTAAATTTCAAATATCATCTGCATGTAAAAGTTAGACTTAAATCTATAAAATACATATATGTGTAGATAAGTTCCTAAATTATTAACTGATTTTGCAAATAGATGACAAAATAAAAATTAAACTTTTTAATTCTAGACATTTTAGAAGACAATTTTCGTAATGTAACTTCATTTGTATCCTATTTCCTTTCATTTTACAATGAAATCCTTATTGTACCAACATTACAATAAGTATATCTTTATACCTCAGTTAAATCGACTATTTATTGTTACATAGAAATTGCATGAAAACATCAACTAAACTGTCAAAAGCTCTATGATTTATAATTCATAAACAAAATTTATCTCATTAATGTTAAGATAAGGCAATCTTTAAGAGTAATAATATCCTCTGCTTCAAATCATTTTCAACTAACAATTAAAACTGATCTGTATAAAATATCACTTGATGACAGTAAAGCATTGTTGTTGAAGACCTAGACCACTCGACTGACCCAAGTTTTTTCAGTAGCCACTTGAGTGGCCGGAGTAAACTGTGAAATTTAATTATGTCTTATGTGGGATCTCATATTTTCTATCTCATGGCAAAGAGAAGTTGTCTTCTCATAGAATGAAATGTGACCAACCTATCAGAAAATTGTCCAATGCCACAGTCTCTGACTATTTGATAAAGAAGAAGCAGTATAGAGTGTCATTTAATAGACCCTATTCTTAATCAAATATATCCATAAGCATTTTGCTTACATGTTTTAAAACATTCAATGTAAAAAGGAATATCTTTAACCCCTTGTAAATTTTTGACGACGGGCAATGAAAAAGATTGGCATTTCTGAAAACCCACCCAAGTCTACAACTCTTATTTTGTATTTGCTATATTTAGTGCTCATACTATTGTTTCAGTGAGCGGGGTGATCCACCCTTGGCAAATGTCCATGGTTAAGTCTTAGTACTTTTTAAATCCACTTTTGTTATAGAATAAGCCTTAAGATTTAATGACAAATATATTTTTTAAACTTAATATATTTATTTTCAACTGTTAAAGGTTTTGACAAGATTATTTATTATTGAAAAAACAGGAAACATTAATTATTCATAATTGTTAAGTCATTAGATTTTTTTTAAAAGCATAAAGAGTTTCCCAAAATTAGTGAATGTAGCCCCTAGTAATTATATTTAAGTATAAAAATTAAGAATATTTCTTGGATAATACTATCATCACTAACAGTATCCTCCTATGCCCCTATCTTAAACAATAATCATACATTGAATTAAATGACTCTAAAGATCATGTAATGCTGCTAAACTAATATCTGCAGACTTATTTAATTAAACATGTAAGATTTTTCGGAGTACTGAATTATATACCAAAATATTACATTTTTATATATCTAGAAAAACTAATTGATACAATTAATTTCAAAATATTATAGATTAGTCCAAAATTGATTTATTATTACTCAATTTATGTGGTACCCAATACTTTATTAAATGATCATTCAATACTTGATTACTATATACATTATGAAAACATGGATTTATCTGCTTTTATCTACATAATTGTTTTGTGAAGTAAGGATGGATTGAAACCTATAGATATTACCCTTTACTTGATGTGGAGACATTAACATTAACTTATGTCTCTATCAATCCGAAATTTTACCTTGTTTTAAGATTTTTATCATTCCATTAAATTCCTAGTTGCATTCATTTTTTTTTTCTTTTGTGTATGCTGAACTATGGTATATTACGTCCAGACCTTAATCAACAAAAGTTTTTCCATAGCACCTAAATGCATAGAATAAATAGTATATAAAAGTAGTAGAAATGTGTATATAGAAGCTGTATCATTTCTTGTTTATTTTTATTGCACTTTCACTTTTACCTTTGAGTTTTGTTAGTATATTCAGAGTTACCACCTTATTTTGCAAACAATAAAAATCTGAAATTGTCAGGAAATTAAAAAAAAATTCCAGAAATTCAAAGAAATCATTTTAGAATATTTATATCACTTAAATTATTTAAAATTTGAGAAATTCAAATCTTAAAATTTTAGCCTCTGACTCACTTTTAAAACTCATCGATTATACAGTGTTATCTGATATATTGCAAATTTAGTTTGTTTTCTGACTAGCACAATATAATAAGTGCTTTCTATTGGATTCAATTGCTGTAATATGTTAGGTTTTTAACATGGAAATTTTTTGAAGAACCTATTTGGGAAACCTGAAAAAAAAATCAGAGAATTTCAAGGTTCTAAACAGAACCTTGAAATTCCCTGATTTTTGGCAACTTGATATTTTTAATAACATATATGCATTTGTTAACAATATAACTTCATCTCTGAATTCTATTATTATTTTTTATTTTTTAACACTTTACAACATAGTTGAAAAGAATGAAATTTTAGTATGTTGTTCAGACGGTCTGTGGGACCTATGGGAATATAAATAAATAATATCACCCAATTAGTTTTTTATTGAACCCGGATTGAAAAAATGAAATACATTGAACCCTATGGGACCTAATTTTTCAAACATTTTTTAAGCAAATTTAAAATTCACAAATTGCTTCGACATTTTTAGGAAATATTCACATTATCCCATAAAATATATAAAAAAAAATTCAGTAAAATATATTAAGTAGTTTTTTAATTAAAAATTATTTAATATAGGAAAAAACAAATTCAATTAAATTCTGACTTTTGGGATATCCTCCAGAAAGAAAAAAAAAGATATATTATATAATAAATATCTTTCCAAGAGTTTAATCATTTTGTATATGAGAGAGGCTTCACATTTTAAAATAAATTTGGTAGATAACAACTTTTCAATTTTTTTTTTAATTTTATATAACTCTTCATGATATACTTATTTGATGGCATTTTTAATGCACTTTCCTACTTCCTAGAGAGTTAAAATTTGGTACACAGCTTAAATTTGTTGAACATTTTATTCTACAAAAATTTGGTGGATCTTTAAATATAGATCATACATTTTTTTCGAAATGGCCTGCAAATAATCCCCATTCACTTCTATAAATCATTGCTGTAATATTGTTAAAAAAGCGCATGTCTTTCCCTGCAGACTCATATTCACGTTCTCTTTATTTCTTCAATAATAATTTGAGTTTATCTGCACAAAATAACAGCCATAAGTATTTTAAATGACATTGAATTTGCACGCTAAACTTAAATTTGGTTCTCATTTGATAGCTGGACTTATTGTCAAAGATGGCGTAGCAAAAACGCAAAAAAACTAGAATATATCAAGAACGGCTAGTCCTAGAGTAATGGGGTTAGTCTTATTCTTTTTGTTGTCAAAAATCACGTATAAAATAGGAATTTAATTGATATAATTGAGCACACGTAGTCTTATTTTTATATTTAATGATTTTTGCGGGCCATTTCGCAAAAATAGCCCATTCCTTTTTCCCGAATCGTATAAGAATAACCTACAAATAATTTATATACCAAATTTTGTTAAATTTGGTATATAAATCACTTGTAGGTTATTGAAATATTATACACCAAATTTTGTTAAATTTGTTCCATTAGTTTTTAACTAGAGTGGATAAAGGCAATTTCTGCCGGCCATTTCGCAAAGAAGGCAGATTCTTTTATTACGAATCGTACTATAATCTAATGAACATCAGAATTTCCCAGAAAAAACATACCTACCAAATTTTATGAAATTCGGTCCATTAGTTTTTCAATTAGAGTGGATGTAATATCCTCGCAGACACACAGAAATATACACAGATACACCCTTACACACACAGACGTCTTCCTAAAAATATTTTTTTCGTGTTCTAGAAGTGCCAAAACGTGTAGATCCTTCGAAAATTCGAGTTCCGATCTTCGGCACGATTCCAATACTTTGAATACATACACACACACACACACATATATTATCTGTGTATCTGTGTATCAAAATTCCGTGCCTATGCAATTACAATAGTTGTGATTTTAAATGATTCCTAAACTTTCATTATTTCTTCAACGAAGCCTAATTTTAACTTATGCAGAATGCAAATATCTCAAGCGATTGTAGGGTGAGTTACATAAGAATTGCTGAATTTTTTTCACACAAAATTATTTAGCTCTGGAGTCTGGAATACAAGTTATATGAATGAAATATTCCTTGATTTTGCATAGAGAATCAGATGATTTATATTTCGATATAGTTTTAAATATTTAAGTATAATAAATTACTGTAGTACTGTGATAATGTAAAAGATATCACCACTGAATGTATCACATTTTAGAAATTTTTAAATAAATTTGCATTTCAGTTGGAAAGTGTTTCATAATCAATGCTTATGCATGATTGATCTTTCTTGTTTATTATTTCTTAACTGTAGGAAAAAGATTATTCTCTTAGTGAAGGGGAGATTCATCCTAACATAGTCCATTACTTGAATTTGCATCCAAGTAATTATATAGAAGACAATGGTAATTGTTCATTATGGTTTTTATTAAATTTGCACTATAATTGCTTTTTTCTACTTTATATCCTTAAGTTCCTTAATTTGATGTATATTGACTGTATTTTTGATGTATTTTTGTTATATTTTTGCTAGGGGTTAAATTGTCAATGTTTAGTATATGGCATTTTGTATTAAAAATCTCTTAATAATCTTCTGGTTGCAATCAATGTTTCCCTTGAGAGGTTGTGCTATTTTAGCTTTTTAGCATAGTCAGATTTCATCTTAAAACAGAGACAATATTTCAATCATATTATATGTTGAAAGAATTTCAGTGTTCTCTACCACTCCTTAGATGTTCCATTTTAACTGAAACTTTAAAAATGGAATAGTTACAAGATAATTATCAAAGTATCCCTATTTAACGTCATACAATGTTATCGATTGACAAAAGTCATCCAAACATATTAATATATCTGTTATAACATACAGAAGTAATTGTAGGAAAATAATAGCTTTAAAAATCACCACCAGAGGAGATTTGGGTCTGTGAAAATGATAAAACATACCCAAACTGCATAATCTGGGAATATATAATTTCAAGTTAAATGAACCAGAAACTTAAATCTCCAAATGTAATCAATAAATTCAGTGACATATATAGATTACAGCTATACAGCTACCAAGATTACAGCTACCAAGTAGGTGGCACAGCATGGATCTACTGAAGACATCTCGGAGCTTTTTCAAAAAGTGACTGGGGTGGTTGCCAAAGGTCCCTAGTAATAGTTTAATAGGATTTTAGCAATGTTTTTTGTATCTAGTACTACAAGAAAAGAACTAACGTTACATTATTTTCTTTAGAAAATTCTAATTATTACAATGTATATTATGTAGTATTTTGAGAATACAATAGGAGTCATACATGTAGGCACATTTAAGATCATTGATATCCAATTCGGTTTCTATAGCTGAAATCACTCAAATTAAGCGAGAATAAAATGTTTATTGCTTTTGATCCATGTCCTTTAGTGAATAAAATTTATTACCCTAGTGAACAGGAATAGTCCTTTAAAATTGTGTACTGCAGTTAACATTCTAGGAGAAAATATTTTTTAAGATATTTTTTGCATTTCCTATGAAAATAAAACTAACTCAAACTGAAAAGCAGTAGCTTATATTTTTATTCTTATCATGGCTGGATAAGTCATAGATGCCAGGCTGCCTTTGCACCCAGAATTTTTTTATGTATTGTTTCTAATCTGTCAATTGATAGTATGTACTAAATCTCTCAAAAGCCTTGGACTAGCTGTTCATCATTTCCAAAACAATGAGGCATTTATATGTAGTCATGGGAAACCAGAAAAAAAAGACTTATTTTAATATTTTAGTATGTTTTGTGTTTTAAGTTTAGTTTTTTGTGTTTAGTTTACTTGTTAAACAATGCAAATGGCACCACACACAATTTTGGTATCTCTGTTTTTTCTTTCTTATCAAGGAATTAATAAAAATTAAAAATACAAAACTTGTGTTTTCAAAATGTAATAGAATGGCACAAGGTTTGCTTCCAAAATTTTGGGATTGACTTCAAAATGCAAATACAATTTATCCAACTCTAACTTGTATAAATGTTTTGTAGAATGCTTGTACTCAAAGTATTTATTTGGAATTTCAGATATTCATCACGATTATCCTGCAAGACTTCCTGTTGATTCCAGAATTGCAAATGCCCTTGAAAGTGATAACGAAAAATATTCCATGCAACGTCCATATCACAAAAATCTTCATCTTCACATATCAAGCTCATCTTTATCAGAGGGAGAACTCTGTTCAAGTGCTTCTTTATCTATGGGGGAAGTTTCACCTGGCTTCAGGGTTTCTTATGCAGACTCTCCTCTCAAATCTGAAGATCATTCGTCCAACCACAGTCTTCACAATCGTAATATGTCTCACTGTAATCCATCCTCAGCTTTTAGTTATGCTCAAATGGCTGATAAGCCATGCACTTCATTTATGTATTTAAATGTTTCTGAAGATGATTTTCAAAAAGAACATCTTCATGAAGAAGCAAGTTCACCAAATGTAACACAAGGTGTTTTACAGACTGTTGATGAAGAAACTCAGGCTGTGTCTGATTAGTCATTTATATTATTGTTAAGTTTTAATTTTATGGAGATTTTATTTTAACTTTTCCATTTTTAATTGATATTTTTTATTAAATGACTGAGATTGTTTAAATGTGATATATTTTTGTGACTTAGGTATTTTGTTTTATATATAGCAATGAAAGTGTAGTTACCTTTTTACAGAAGATTCAATTATCTAGGATAATATAAAATATATTCAGTTAATCAAAGCCATATGTGTACATGTGAACACCATATGTATATATATGGCTTTGTGCACTCCTTTTTATGTACATATGTACACCATAAATTAGTTAGACCACCCAATTATTAGCTAATTTTGCAGATACTTTTCAAACAGTAGGAAATAAAATGCAAATCTAAACCTTTTTATAGCTGCATTTACAATGATACTATGCTTATTTTGTCATATTTGAAATCCTTAATACTAAAACAAATATTTATTTTAGGAATATTTGCTTAAATTGTCTGATGTTATTGTTATATATGTTTACAGTTTGCAGTAAATTTTATTGCAATGCATATTTATGTTGATGCATTTTTTTATGGTTTGTTATCCTGAAGGCCCAGGCCACTCGACTGGCCCTAAGGCTTTCCGGATAACAACACACAAAACACACTGCATCAAAACATACTGCATGCTTGTTTCAATGTTGCTATTTTCAATGCCACCTCTTCTTTTTTGTCATTCTGGTCAATCCATATCCCAGCTAAATAAGAATCTACTGTAGTACTTTAGAACTATTGATATATATATACAAGTTATAAATTATATAAATTCTTTTTTTAATCATGCAGCAGATCACAGGTAATTTACTATTGATATTTGTATGTAATCAATTTTTTATCTCTAAGTACGTAGAATCTGGTTGTGTTAAGGCTGTGATACAAACAGTATTCATGTGTTTTCTAGCAAGTTACTATACACCGAAAATGAAATATAAAAATATAACATGTAGATTTTCATTGAAACCTTGACAAAAACAAGAGAATTGTTAACTGGTTTTTGACTGAATGTATTCCTTTTACATTATTTTTGTTCTATTTACAAATTTTATAAATGTCATTTTAAATTGTCCTCTGCTTTTAACCAATATTCATTTTCTTGATAATGACAGTCAATCTTTTATTCATATGAACGACTCGAAAATGTCAGCTCACCAATGGTGAGCTGATTTTTCTACTGAATGTTGAAATGCTGTGAGTGAGTACAAAGTCTGGTGACTAGAAATTATTTTTTCTGGAGAGCAGTTGTAATTTTGGCCCCTGACTTATATTATGCTGGCATTTTGTTAAAGATCTCTGAGAAAATATCCGAATTCATGAAAAATAAATCTAAGCATTGTGTGGATCCTGTAAAAGATCTATATATTTTTATACGGTATTTATCAATATAAAAATATCTGGAGTGTGAATCTTCACTGGACTTTATCATACATTTATATTCCATATTGTTAAGATCTACTTCTATTAGAATACAAAAAATATATTGTTTCATTAGATCTGCTTTTCAAGTTATGCTTTTAAATGTTTTTATAAACATTCTTAAAATAAATTTGGACTCATTTGGCTGATCTGTGTTAACATATGATATTTTAATACCCTTTACATCCTTTCAAATTATCATTTACCATCATTGTTCTACGAATTATCCTCCATAGAAAATAATACTATGAAACTCTTAAATTTTGAATAATCCCAGTTCTAATAATTAATAATGTGAATTAAAATAAATTATATCTATTTCTAGTTTTTTGCATAATGTATCCACACATAAAATTTCATATCGAAACAAACTTAAATGTTGAATATTTCAATATATACTATGAATAATAAGTAGTAGCATAATAGTATGAGAAAGTAACAGTAATGTGTATATGTTTTATGCAAAAATAAATGCTTGTTGTCATGAGCGCTGTTAAAAGAGAAACTCGCATTTCGTTATTTTGCACTCAAAATAGCACTGAAACATGATCTAATTTCACTAAACAATATCATCATGCAGCCATGTTTTTAATCATTTCTTTTATTCTACCTTTTATTGTATATACAAATTGGTCATAATTTTAACCTTCAACAGATATGGCAATTATTTTTTACTTATTTATAAAATAAATTATATATCTATTTCTGACACTTTTGTGGGAATAGTGGGCCATTTGTAATTGATGTAATGTTCAATATATTAAAAAAATACTTATGGAATTGGTATTATCAATTAGTAATTACAAGTAATATAGATTTTAACTGTGGATATATAATATAGTAATATAAAGTTTATATTAAAATATAATTGTTAATCATATGTAATCTATGCCTATAGTATATAACAATATAGTTAATATGTTTAATTATGTATTTTTTTAATTCGAATAATTGTAATAGATATCAGCTGACTTTGATAGCATCAGCCTATAAAGAAATTTTTCTTTTATCTCTAGTTTGAAGTTGATTATAGCAAATTTTAGCATATTGAATTCTGATCTTTGTTCAGTTTCTGTATATCACATCAAGATTTTTGGAAATTGCTGTACTTGCATATTTATATTAATGCACATTATCATTTTTTTCCAAGCATGTGTTTTAGAAAACTCAAGTTGAAATTTAAAATTTTTGCTCATCCCATCCAACAGTAACTTTTCTTTACTGAATCCCAATCAGAATTTTGTTTTAGAAATGTACATCTCAGGTCAAATTGAGCCAATAAATCTTGACATTTGATATAACCTAACCAGAACTATAATGTTTTTAAATGTGATATCCATGAATATGTACATTTTACTTGTTCAGAATTACATATATTTCAGTATATTTTAAAACTTTTTTTACTACATAGCTGAGATCTATAACAATTATTTATACATTGTATTCTTATTCATAACTATATTCTTCATTTTCCATTCTATTCAACACAAATTGTTTTCAATGTGACTTCCAAACTCGGTCTGGCACAAAATTGGCAATACAAATTTGGATATAATCTATGATGTACGTGATGTTGCTTGAGATATTACTGAAATAAAATTTGTATGTACAAGTTCTGAAATATTTTTGTCATAAACCTGTTCCCTGTTAAGCTTAACAAACTGGTGACAAAGCGTATATAAATCTTTTGAGTCACTCTTGGGTTACAAGTATATAACTGTTGAGAACATTTTTTTTTTCGTTAAAACTGATTGCAATTACACACTTTACAAGGAGTTTAATGTGGAATTTGTTAAAAATCATTTAAAGTGGAATTACAAAAAAAAAAAAAATTATGCTTAATAGGTAAAATTGACTGTCATTTTATTTATTGCATCCAATTAAATATAAATCAACTTTTTATTTTACAATGAAACTGATACAGCTAGTATAATTATTAACAGTTATGATATAATCAGTAATACATCAGCTACATACTGCATGCATAATCAACTGTAATTCCTATCTTAAAAATTTTACAATATGAAATTTAAATACCTCATGTATATTTAGCTTTTATTATTTATCTTCACTGTTTCTTATCTCTTCAACTCCTTCTGGTATACAAAATACAATATTAACATAACTTTACATTTACACTTTGTTAATTGTTAAAAAATGAATATATTCTACCGAATAAATAATTTTGTGTTTTACAGAATGTTGGGCAATATTCCCTAATGATAATGATCTGCTGCATTTTTTTAAACTTATTTTAAGTTATTCTATTATTGTACTTAAACTTATGTGATATATTATATTTTTATACAGAGTATTATTTTATACATTGTATTTGTAACTTCTGACCTACTCTATGCACAATAAGTATTAAAGTTACAAACTTGTATTCGAATGGATGATTTTATACCATTATGGCTGCAGTCTTTATAAGGCATTAATAATCAGTACAAAGCACATATATGTAAAAGTGATTTTAAATCAAAATGTTTTAAATAAAGTGTAAAGTTTTAGGTTGTTTGTACTTAAAATGAATGTTTTTTATAGCATTTATATAATCACCTAATATTTTAAAAATATTTTTAGCACAAAAATTTTTTTTTGTGTGCATGTGTATTAAAATGTGAGATTTACTAATAAATCTTATATTATTGTCATATCCTTTTTATGTTTCTCTCTTGTTTCAAATGCTTTACAGATGAGAAGCAAAGTGTGTTTGTGTGAAAAATCTGCATTTCCCCATTCATCCAATGAAGTAAGCCATATTGCTTGTCTGACAACAGAATTCTAAAGATTCTGCTCAAATTTAAAAAGGAACTCACTTGAAGAAAGTTTTTATTTATGATAAAAGAGCTGTATTAGTTTTCTTTTTTTAAGAAAATAGCAATATTGTCGCTATACCTAGAATAATCAAAATATTTTAAAAGTTGTTGAAAGTCTTGAGAAATCTTTTAAACTTTACTAAACCAGGAAAAATCAAGGAACTTTAAAATTTAAACTAGCCTTTTAACTCATTTTTTAAAGTATCTTGTATATACTGTGATGTTAGATTTAAATGTACTTTTTTGGATAACCGCAGTACAAAAAGATATATTTAGTTATTTATATCAGTTTCTTTAATCTGTTAATTTATTTTTACTTGGAAAAGTTGGGGATTTATACAGTGTTATTTCAGTGACAATTTTGTAATAAATATCATTAACCAAGCGGGCCATGGTAATAACATATTTATAATCGATTTTATTAATTCTACAATTTTGTGATAAAAACTTACTATTTATATATTAGATAAAACATAAAACTGTTCATGTATGATACACATAGCTTTGTAGGGGGCATGCTTTATACTTAATCATATGAAAATCATGAAATTTGTGTTATTTCTTTCAGCATTTAAATAACTACTATGTCCTAAGACAATGCAGCTAACTGCATCTCTGCCCAGTATATATAAATTACAATATTTTGAAATATAGTTAACCAGATATCTAGTTAATTGAATAACCATTTTCTAAATTTGTGCATTATTCCCTCTTTCCAATGAAGAATAAAAGCCTTAAAAAAACTTTAATCTGCCTCTTGGCTGAAACTTCCTTTCCCCTGTTATAGACCTGTGTCATCGTCTTTTAATTGTTTTTTTTTCCCCTTTACAGATCATGTGGTTGTTATCTTAGAAATAGCAAATCACATGATCAATTGAAGAACTCCTTTTTAATCAGTGTTAGGCCAGTGCTTTATCTACATAGAGCAAAGATGCAGCTAATCAATAGCTACATAAGATGGGAATTGGGCACACCAGCTGTTTATTATTATTATTTTTTTTTTCATGAATTTTAAAACACATTTTTTTTTCTTTTGAAGTTTTAGTCTTGAAAAACATCTCTACTCTCTGGACTTATCAAAATAACCCCATATCTTAATAACCTCTATGTCTAAAATATTCCTATCCCTTGTTTCAGGACCGGATTTATGACTAGGTCTAACTAGGCAATGGCATAGGGCCAGGGGCCAAATGCTGAAATATTTTTTTCCAAATGCTGAAATATTTCGAGGCTCTAACAAGAATTGGTGCCCTCTAAGGAACCACAGTCTCTAGTTTGAGAAACACTGTTCTTAAGAGTGCTCAAAATTTGTAGATCTATCAAAAACTCGAGTTCCAATTTTGACTCTAATCTAATACTTTCCCTATACATTAATGTGTATGTAGGGAAAGCAAAAGCAATAAGGAATTTCTGGTGAGGTGGGGGCCTTAAAGTGAATCTAGTGCCCCAAAGGCACTGCCTTGTTTACTAGAATTCATACAAAGATATCTTGATATATTTCAATAGTTAGATTTAAGTTAATTCTTTTAAGACATAGCTAGTTTTAAATGCACTACATTTTTTAGCGATGCTGTAACTGTGTTTTTTCCCAATTGTGAAACTATACAGCAGAAAAATATAGTTTATGAATTCGTCAAAAATGTTGCCTAATTCATAAATACACTAAAATAACTTCTTTAGAAACAGCATACAGTAGTGTTACGTGCTGCTTCTAACTACATAATTTTGTGTTATATGCTGTTTCTAACTATTAATTTTGTGTTATATGCTGCTTCTAACTATTAATTTTGTGTTGTATGCTGCTCCTAACTAAGTTATTTTAGTATATTAATTTAGCAGCAGTTTGAGCAGTACGTAATTATTAATTTTGTGTTATATGCTGTTTCTAACTATTAGTTTTGTGCTGCTTCTAACTATTTATTAATTTTGTGTTATATGCTGCTTCTAACTATTAATTTTGTGTTGTATGCTGCTCCTAACTAAGTTATTTTAGTATATTTATTTAGCAGCGGTTTGAGCAGTACGTAATTAGTTCATAAATACCACAACAAAGTCAATAAAATTATGAATTGGGCAAGAGAATGTTCCAGTTCATGAATTGGACAATTTTACAATCAAGGGGCAGCATTTGTACAAAATTAATATTTCATGAATAACTTACAGGCATATTTTTATTTGCTTTTAGAAGATGCAATGAAAGAAAGCCTTTCAATAAAATTTTATTGATACAGTTTCACATTATTTACAACAGAAAAGTTATGTGACAACTTACAAAATTTAAAAATCACATTAAAGCAAAATAAATATATCAAAATTAGTTACAAGTATTGGTAGTAAATAAAGTAATGGAACAAGTAATATATATATATATATATAGACATGAAAATTATGCTTTGTGTAGCATGTTTTCAAAATATAAATAATGTAAATATTCAAAAATACACAGCAAACAAAAAGTTAAAATGATTAAAAAGAAAATTATTTTTATTTTGGGACTAATATTTTTATAAGATGGATTGTTTTCTAAATTACTGGATCAAGGTTTATAGTAGCCCCATCTAAGTACCACTTCATAGGACTTGACTCAACCCTGGCAGTGGTGAGCTGCTAAATTTTTAACATGTCATATGCTTATAAATGTATCATTAATTCATAATTTGTATTATATTTTGAACTAATAGGTAATCATAGTAGATATTATGCATTTATAAGTTTCTTTGTTTGATTTTAATTTTGTGACATTTTATATTCTTAAATAATTTCAAGCATTTTTGATAACTAAATCCAGACCTTGAAATTTTCATATATGGATATCCTAGTAGATTTTAATAGCAAGATTTAGGTTAATTCTTTTGAGTCATAGCTAGTTTCAAATGTACTACATTCTTTTAACAATGCTGTGTTGTGCCTCAATTGGGAAATTATGCAGCACAAAAATTTAGTTCATGAATTGGTCAAAAATGTTACCTAGTCTGTAAATGGGGCAGAACAAGTAAAATTATTAATTGGACAAGAAAGGGTATAAAGATACCAGTTGTTCATACTGGTACGAACACACTAGTACAAACTACTGGTATGTTCATATTCATAACAGTGCATATTTGCTCCAGATTACCCCCAACCCCTCCTCATTGTAAGGTTTGTACACCATTAATCTGACCCTAATTTTCCACTATTATGCTGCATATTATGTATTTTAATAAATGCTAAATATTTTTATCTGTGAAACAACAGAGATATCTATTGCTAACTGGAACAATATTTTTGTATAATAAGTTGTTGGAATGAGATATAACAACATTTCTTACATTGGCTGTAAATGTCAAACCTATTGCTGGCATTATGTTTCATTTAAAAAAGTATAATTAGAATGCATATAATATTTATAGACCAGATATTTCTGCATTCACAAAAGTCACTATATATGTCATGGTAAAATGAAATTAGGTTGAAACCTTTAAGTCTTATAAATTTTAAAATTCACTAAAAAAATCTTACGATTTATTAGCATTTATGAAATATTTTTCTGAAAATAGTTTATTACTAGAGAAATTATTCAGGTGAAAATCTCTTAACCATTGTCCTATTTCAAGACATTTCATCATTAAGATTTAAAAAAATCAAATTTAAAGTAAAAACAATAATAATATTTTTGTTATCGGCTATTGCTTTTCTAGTACTTCTTTTTCTGAATGTATTCATGAGTTTGGATTGCCAGCTAGGCACTAGACACTATTAGTCAAAGTACACATCATATCTCATGCAATAATATCATGATAGATTTATGGGACATGATTAGAAAGATAATAAACACATTTTCAAGAATGTATACAATTCTATTGTCTCCACACAAGACTTTAAAATCATTCTAGTGCATTTAAGAAATATTTTTAAAATTAATATTTAAGTTGAGTTAATTTCATTTTATAGGCTAAGAAAAAATCTGTCTGTGAATAGCTTAATGCAGATAGTTGTTTATTTGAATAAGATGTTTTAAAAACAATGAACAGAGCTGGATAAAACTAATCATTTACTTCCATGTATTCCCTTTAAGTGTAAAGTAATAATTCTTCAACACAATGTAAAGAAATAAATACTGGTTACTGGGTTTTCCCCCAAAATGCAATTTTGTCAGTCATGGGACTTCAGCGATAACTAGTAATCTTGTTTCAATTGATCCCGTGTCATCCAACTGCATCTAATGTTAACGGATCCTGTTGTATATGCAGAGATTGGCTAGGAAGATGCGTGTGTCGGAAGGGATATTCAGGTTTGTAAATGGGTTCACAGTCTTCTTCCTCTGTAAAAATGTCCTTTTCTTCAACAAAACTTTTTTCAGGATGATTATATATTATTCTTCCATGAGTTAAAAAAGTTTGCAAGGCAACATCTGGCTCATAAGCGATTGGCAAGTCACTTCCAGACATTCGATTAGAGCACATTTCATCAAAAGCTGCTGATTGTTCTTCTGTGAAATAATTCTTCCAGTCTCCAATTATGCCTGTAAAAGTATTTTGAACATAAAGCTAAAACAAATTTACTGTTTTCAACATTTTTAAGATGAAATACTAGTATTTTAGTCAATTCAAAATTTATGTTGCATACATTTACATCGCTCAACAAAACTTGCATTTGAATGCTAAAAAGTAAAATCTTCGTTAAAGCACAGCATAAAATAAAATAGTAGCATTATCAATTAGTTTCAAAGACTCAAAAGATTCTTCAAGATAAATAAGTAGCAGCAGTACCAACTGGCAAGAAAGCTTCTGTCAAAATATAGTTTTATCACTTAACCCAAGGAAGAAATTGTTTCTTTGCAAAAATTCAAAAACATGAAAGGAAAAACCTAGGAGGAAGGTAAAAGGCTTCAAAACACTTTCACAGTCAATAGTAATTAGATGAAAAAGTATTCTGAATTCTTCTTCCACAAGATGCTTGTTGTGCTTGCGTCATATTGATATTTAAGCAAGTTGCCTATGTGTATGCTGCAAAAGAAGAATCCATGAAGTGGTGATTGTATGTGAGAGATGAATGTGTTTACATTTATTATCTCTTAGTTTTTCTGAATAGTAATAATTTCAGGCATATATCAAGACATCTGTTATGATGTTTGTGTGGATTTTTATTGTAAACCATAACTCAAGTAAAGTACTTTGTTTATTAAGCAAGTTTTCTTGTAAATACAAATAAGCTTTCTTTTCTTTTAACAACCATGATTTGGTTGTACGTACATTGATTGTCACAGCAAAGGTAATTTATTAATAGCTCCCAGGATGATTTTGCTACTTCAGGGATGTATCTGCAGTGGTCGGGGTTTCCACCACTCAGAATTTCCGACCACCACTCATCCAAAAAAATATACATATTATAATTACATTTAAAAAAAGTTATATTCAATTTTATCAAATGTTTTTCTTTAATATAAAAGTATACAATACTAATACTGTTTATGTGTGCGAATTAACGTGAAGCTCGTTTCGAAATTTTATATTCTCAATTATAATTGTTCTGGAAAATCAACCACCACTCACATTTCTCTAGATACATCCCTGCTACTTGAATCCATAATTTTATTTTACAAAACAATTTCTGTAATTTTTGTATCTTCTACTAATAGAGGGCATTTTTACTGTTCAAAATTCAATGTACAAATTATAGAATCAGCCGCCCAAGTACTCCATTGTTTTCTAGATAAAACTAATCTGTAGTTCAGCAAATTCATTATCATATCAAATGGAAAGAAAACTAGATATTCTCTGATATCTGTCTCTTTGTGATATACCAATTTTATTCTGATTTCATAAGTTTTAAGATAATTCTTGTAAATGACTTGTTAAGAAAGTCAGAAATAATCTCATATTCTGCTGCACAAATTGATAAACTAAAAATTCTCGAGAGGCTTACAATATCACAGCAAACCAGATTTATTCTAAGACCACAAGTTTCCTATGTGTACTTTATTGTAACAACTATAAAATGTAAATAAAGATTTTCATAGCTATTTTATTTCTAGCAGAAATTCCCTGACTTTGCCTGGGGGAGGGATGATACTAATATAAAATTAATGCAATATAAAATGAAAAAATATTAGCCATAAATCTGCTTCCAATTAAGATTAACAAACCAATCATAAAATATGAAAATCGGATGAACTATTTTCAAATTATAAGCAGTCCTTACTGATAAAAAAACAGGTATTTTAATTCCCACTGTTCCTCACAGAGATACACTCACGGACATTGAAAGTTGCGCACCAAGAAGAAAACATGGTACAATCGCGAAATGATGTAAATAGATAGAGGGCGGACTGGTATGCAAATGATCCCAGTCTGGTGTGATTGCGCATAACCGTACACCAGTGAGTGGCGCTACAACGTTGGGAGCACTAGTAACGGGACGCCACAACTAGTACGGAATGAAAAGAATGCTAGGTAGACGCCAGAAATGTCGATATACGCAACTGACGGACTTCGAGAGAGGCCTGATCATCGGGCTGAAAACCGCAGGGTGGTCAGCGCGCCGGATAGCCGCTACGTGGATCGTTTGGACTATACTGTCCGACGGTGTTGGGAGCATTGGTCACGGGACGCCACCCAGACACGGAAGACTGGCTCTGGAGGGACCAGGCATACCACGAGTAGAGAGGATCGAATAATCAGGCACGTATAGAGCCCACGGCGACCCGATCCGCGATATAGGCACACGTTGGGGCTCCTGCGTGCACACGAGCCATATCTAGACGCCTGAAGGAAGCGAATCTGCGATCCCAGCATCCCTTACGTGTGCTGCCGTTAACACTAGAACATCGGCGGCTCCGGTTGCAGTGGTACCGGGCCAGAGCCACGTGAAATGCCACAGATTGGCGATGTGTGGTGTTTAGCGATGAGTGCCGCTTCGTTTTGGGGACCGACGATCAGTGTGTCCGGGTGTGGAGATTCCCTGCATAACGCCACAATCCTAACCTCGTTATCGAGCGTCACACCAGCCCCACTGCAGGATCATCCAGCCCCACTGCATCATGGACTGGGGAGCCATAGCCTACGACAGCCGATCCGCTCTGGCTCTAGTAGTGGTACCTGGAACATTGGCGGGCCAGCGGTACGTGGATGAGATTCTACGGCCCCATGTGCTCCCATTCGTTGCTGGGATTCCAGGTGCGCAATTCCAGCAGGATGACGCCCATACGCACACGACTCGGGTCGCCCAGGCCTGCCTGAGCCATATCCAGACACTTCCATGGCCTGCCCGCTCCTCAGACGTGTCCCCTATCGCGCATATGTGGGACCAGTTGAAAAGCCAGCTGCCTCGTTGCCGCAATCTTCGGGATTTGGAACGTAACGTCCAACAGGTGTGGACTCGTCTGTCGCAGGACAACATCAGTCGTCTGTTCGACACCATGCCGGACCGTATTGCTGCTTGTATCTCAGCACGAGGCGGTGCAACGCGCTATTGAGGATGA
This sequence comes from Amaurobius ferox, assembly GCA_951213105.1. Classification (NCBI taxonomy): domain Eukaryota; kingdom Metazoa; phylum Arthropoda; class Arachnida; order Araneae; family Amaurobiidae; genus Amaurobius; species Amaurobius ferox. The sequence continues at coordinate 76,151,742 of OX578137.1, read as the reverse complement.
CCGGACTGTAGCAAGAATCAAAAACTAAGCAGGAATCAAAAACTCTTTTTAACACTTTACAACAAAGTTGAAAAGTGTTTATGACTTTGTTCATTCTGTCTGTCCGTTAGCACGATAACTGCCGTAAAAATGACTTAATCAAAATGAAATTTTAGTATGTTGTTCAGACGGTCTGTAGGACCTATGGGAATATAAATGAATAATATCACCCAATTAGTTTTGGATTGAACCCGGGTTGAAAAAATGAAATACATTGAGCCCTATGGGACCTAATTTTTCAAACATTTTTTAAGCGGATTTAAAATTCACAAATTGCTTCGAAAATTTTAAGTAATAGTCAAATTGTTCCATAAATATATAAAAAAAAATTCAGCGAAATATATTCAGTAGTTTTTAAAATAAAAATTAAAATAATAATTACACATCTTATATGAAACGATCACGTGACCATGATATGAAACGATCACATGACCCACTTCAAAATGATATATGGCATCCATCTTGTTTCAAAATCGTGATTTTTTAAAGTTCTTTTTAATTCATATTGAGTATTGTATCCGTCCTAAAACTACTTTATTTTTGCTTAAATTCTGTGCATCTACATACTAAAACAACACAATGACAATATATTTGAGTTTAAATTCTCATTCAAATTTGATTATTTCTACAACTAAGCCTATTTTTCACCTATGTAAAATGTAAACAGCAAAATATGTAGAATGAGTTGTATTAGAATTACTGTATTTCTTTAACACAAAATAATTCAGTCCATGGAGTCTGCATGGCTGATATGAATGAAATATTAATTGATTTTATAAACAGAAGGACGATTTTTTTCGATGAAGTTTTAAGCATAGAGTTTATGAATTGTAGCTCCATGGTCTTAATTTTTAAATAAAATAAATTATTATAGTATTGTGATGAATGAAAACCTGCTTTTATAGAGAGATCCAGGCGTGTTATTTTTTCTACGACGTCATTTGAATTTATTTCAGTTGTTTTCGATGAAGTTTTCAAATATAATAAATTATCGTAGTATTATGATAGTTTTAAAAATATTACCGTGGAATGTATTGCATTTTAGAGATATTTAAACCAGGCAATTTATATTTCAATGCCGTCATTTGAATGAAGTTCATTTTTTTCAATGAAGGTTTAAGTTTTCAAATATAATAAATCAATGTAGTATTGTGATAAGTTTTAAAATATTACCGAGGAATGTATTGCATTTTCGACTTGTTTAAATAAAATTGCATTGAAGTTGGAAAGTGTTTCATAATCAATGCTTTAAGCATGATTGATCTTTCTTGTTTGATTCTGTGGGTGGTAGTGCATGGTCAATTTTAGTTGGTGGTACGAATTGCCCGATTAATTCGATAACGAACGAGGCTCTAGCCTACTAAATAGACGTTCCAACCAGAGCACATTCTGAAAATTTCAATTTTGTTTTGTGTATCAAACGGTACAAAATCGGAAATATTTTTAGCCATAAACCTTATTAAGCTTAATAAACAAGTGAAACGTATGTAAATCTTATGAGCCGTTTCAGAGTTACAAACGCTCATGACAGACATCCAGGAACAGGATTTGAGTTAACTTTATTCCGAATTTCGCTGTAGGGCGATATAACTTACATCTGGATATTACAGCTTTATTGCCTAAAAAAAATCATCAAAACCCATCGTGTGATTCGGACATATTTAATTTAAAAACTGGTATTGAAAATTTTCCTTTTATACTGGGTTCCTAGGTAAGCCATCCCCTACCCCCCCCCCCCCCCCCACAACTTCGAAATTGAAAGGTTTCGCTACGCGTTAGGCCTTGTATTAAAATAACCATTCCCAATCGAATAAAAATGTATTCAGCGACCCTAGCGAAAAATTGAAGAAATTAGGAACACGAACTCTCAAAGAATGTGAGGCAAAACAAAATGTCCATTCCAAAGTTTTAGAGCATTGACTAATTTGTAGGAATCGGCCTTTGTAAAGCACGAAACGCGTGACTGGGCATGGTTACAGATAGACCTAACGTATGTACTCAGGTATGTTTCATTCTTAAAGTGTTGGTGTGCTCAAGAACTTTCCCAGGAACACTGTATATTAGATGAATTGCTATTGTGATGACTCGTGTAATATATACGAATTTCCGTATAATATTTCAATAAGTTAATTAGTCGAATAATGTTGCAATAGGTAATAATGTTGTAAAATTCGTAAAAATAGTAACTTACCTTTGCGCATGAATTTTGATTTTGTCATATCAAATATATCAGAAATGGGTAACTTTTCTCTGTTCACCATCTTGTTGGTTTTCATGCTTTCGAAAGTGCAATGGTCAACGATAGTGTCTATGGCTGCATCGCTCAGATCTCGTTCCAAAAATGCTGAGAGTTTTTCTACCATGCCACGCAAATCCTTTGGAGAAAAACGTATATTTAAAAAAAATCACTCAGTCTACTGCAAAAATAGACTAAACGTAAAGCCTTTAATATAACACATCATAAAAAATAAAATAGCAACGTTATTAATTGATCTCAGAGAAGAAAAACATAGGAGGAGCTAGAATTTTCAATTTGAAGGTAGTACTAATCCCTTTTAGTCCCTAAAGATTTTAGTAGCAATCTAGAATATCAGTATACGTTTAAAAAACAGCTGGAAGTTTTAGGGAGCTGAGCTCCCTGAAGCTCCACCTTAGCTCTGCCAATGACAAAAAAACAGCCTCCTACTTTAGGCTACAAAGGCAGAACAACTAAAAGTAACACGTCAAGTCAACAGACCACGCCAAAAGAAGCCTGCTTATCTTTGTTGGCTTAGTTACTGTGTTTGGATCCTGAAGAAGGACGCTGTTCTTTGTTCTCCAAAACAAGTAATTACGCTTTGTTTTATGCTGTGTTTTAGCAGAAAATTTACTTTTAAGCTACGAAACATTTATGCCACTGCATTTTTTAAAAAGATAAATTTTGTATGAGTGTTTTAATTAGCAAACACAAGAAGTGATTTTAAACGAGATTGAACTGTGAAACAAGAACTACAAGTGAATTCTCTAAGTACGATCTTGGTGGGTACAGCTTCTTATAGTTTAAGCTAAATTTTCAAGAAATTTAAAGCCGGCTAAGTGTGGTAAGACTGCAGCAGTGGCAGCAAGTTTTCTTGCTGCCACTGCTGCAGACATCGGCTATTTTATGTTGATGAGAGCATAGAAACCGATCCATGGGTACTGGTCCGATCCATACAATTGGTAATGGGAGCGCTATGCTACTTACAAAGCCACACCAACAAAGCATTCACTTCTTTGATCATAGTAAATGTATATAATTTAAAAAAAAAATTCCGTTTTAGAATAAATAAGTGCAATATCTCGAAGAAAACGCATTTTATAATTCTATAGATGGCATTATTTACTTCCTAGTTAAAGATAATTTAAATTACGTTTCTGCAATAAATGTTAATGGTTATATTTTTACAACTTTTTTCAATTTTGAAAAAAATGATTAAGGTATCTGTTTTTGGACGTCCAGGACAGTGCAATCCAATTTAGATCGGAAACCAATAGGGGTGGCATCTGCAGAGACCGTGCTTTCCTTCTCCTGAAGCCAACTTCTCGGAAGGACTTTCGAGTTTACAAATTTAACGTGCCCGTTCTCCGCGTAAACACGGGGATAGTTTGTGCAGATCTGGGCATTGAGCTTAGGTTATCTGAGTGTAGTCTCCCCCCCCCCAGCCTTAACGACTGGGGGGACAGCGGAAGTCACAATATGATGTTACTTCCGTTTCATCTAAGTCACGTTTCTTTCAAGATTTACTTTACCTTGCACCCTAAGATATTTCACATAAAAAACATCGTTTAATCAAAATATCGTAATAATCGTTTAATTTATGAATTTCTCTTTTTCTGTTGCGAAATTTTCGTAAAGGGTCCAGCTAATAAATACTTGATTTTTGAAAGTCATACATATGAAACATGTTTCTGATTTATTTACATCTGTATACTTACAAGTTTAAGCTCTTCGTAAGATACAAAGAAAACATTTTCAGGATGATTTTTGCAAAACTCCCAGTACGGTAGTACGTGATCAAACCAAGATCCATACACCACTGAAATAAAATGATGTTACATATGTTGCCAAAACTGAATAAAATAAAATATGAACCAAGAAAGAATTTTTTTAAACCACTTTAAAGAAATCCGATCATATAACTCAGATTAATTTGTTTTCTTATTTTCTTTTTCTATGTAACATTAAATTGAATTTTATCGCACAAAACAACACATGAAATCAAAATTATTGTAAATCGAATCAAATTTGTAATATTTTAAGATTTGTTTTTTAACTTGAATAACATCTGTGTTTGGGGTATTTGGATGAAAAAAAATTTGGACGCTTATATCTCCGAATTTAATAGATAAAAATGTATACAATTTATACTTATTTTGTCGAAAATAGCGTACGATAAGTATGTAAACGTAATGTCAATGTTTTCATATTTTGAACTATTTTCTTTTTCCGAAAAGAATAAAAAGGTTTTGTCAGAGCAAATTTTTATTTCACTTTCATTACTTTTACTCGACCTATTTTCCAAACTAGAAGAAAAAAAAAATAGATATAAATAGTAAGCGTCAAATTTTTCAGTAGAAAATCCAATCCAACTTTCTAGATCAATAATTTGTTTCTACAAAGCTCTTATAGTTATTGATCAATCGTTTTGTCAAGTTGAAAAAGACTGAAATTTCCCGTTTTTAAAGATTATAATGCTTATAACTTTAAAACTAAAAGTGTATAAAAAAGTAACTATGAACATTAAGAAAATAATTTACAGCCCTTTGAAAGTCCCACAAGGATATATAAAGGATTTCAGATCTTGTTTTTAATATTTTGAAAAGGTGGTTCTAATTTTGACATTTTAGTTAGCTATGGGGAGTAAGCCGTAACCTTTTAAAACCCTTGCAAAGGTATATTATTGCACTTTAATTTTACAAGACATTATCCATGCAAAATATATCGGCGAAGCCTTTCAGTTCCAGTTGATTCTTCGCCAATTTTACATACTTTGCCTACATATTACCATATATTGTATGGAAAGTAAGATGTGTGTTAAAGTACTTCAATCAACGTTTTCAATATATTAAAATCTCTATAGGTTTTGTAAAGTACTATTCTGATAGGAGGGCCATTGCACAGGTTCTGTTTAACTAATTCAACATCTAAGTGAAACATACTATCATTTTACCTAACGATCAGAATTCGACGAAAGAATCACGACACTTAACATATTAAATATTTTATTCACAGCTATCTCACTGGAACTCAAACATAAATGACATTACAAACAAATCTACTATATACACTGCTAACCATACAAGATTTTACCCGGGACATTACTGATCTAATTCGAATCTAATTAAAGAATTTCACAGACTTTTAAACAACTTGATGAATTAAATTACTATATGACGACGATGAACATTCCTGCTATACACAGCACACGGTTATTTCGTAACATGACTTTCCTTCGCAGAGTATGCCAAATCCTCTTTATATTTTTTTCCCCCTCTTGTTAAATCTCCTCTTTCCTGCCGAAACTTAAAATCCGCCGTATAAATAGATCTGATCAACCACGAGAGTATACATCTTCTACACTGAGCCTCAGAGATTTGCATAAATAATCCCCAAAGTTGTTTTTGAGAGAGAGAATGACAAATTAATTCCTCTGTAGATGGCGTAAATTAAAAAATAGCCAGCAATAGAAAGTTGTGTTAATGAAAAACACTTCATATTTATCAGAATTTCATTGCTGTAAGAAGTTCAAGAAGTGACTGTGATAAAGTTCGCGAACTTGATTGACAAGCAAATGAAGTTCATAGTTGCTCAAGAAGCATTCAAATCAATGGAAAAAATCTGATGTGGGAAGCACATGACTTTCCTTATATAATGCAATGAATTTACTCCTTTCACAGTAAAAAAAATATGTATAAAATCCACGGTACTGTGTTTTTATCGTTAAATTGTACATTTGGCAATTTTCCGGATGACAACATGTAATACTAATTCAAAGTACTCAATTAACTTATAGTTCGCGCAACTCTAAATAAACATTGATCAACATTAATAGCATCCTCAATAAGCGATATAGTCCATATATTAAAATATTTTAATAATTAATTCATCAATTAGGCATCATTTTCATTAATTTATCGTCATTTTTGCAATTCTGACTATATTATCGTCAATCTGTAGCGAAATATGGACAAATTGGCGATATTTTGATAGATTATTCGCCAAATTGGCTATATGTTTACTAGATTATTCGCCAAATTCGTCAAAAGACATCACTAAGTGTTACAGACAAACGGAGAGAAAAGCATTTCTTATATATTAGAAGGTAAGTCCGTCATATGAAGGAAATCAGAATTTGCAAAACATTACTTCCCATTTGGCGTCATTTTTATCAATTTGTCGGCATTTTTGTCACTTTGGCAAAATTAAAAATAATGGCCAAGTTGGCGAAGTCTTTCTAAAATTCTCTCTAAACGTTACGGACAGACGGGCGGAGAAATTGGCTATTCGTATAGTCTACTCTTATGTTCTTTCAAGATATTGAACTCAATTAGTCGTCATTTCATTGATTGAGCACCGGTTTCATGAATTTGGCGAATTTCTATCAATTAGGTGACATTTTCGTCAATGTGGCAACTTCTAAAAAGTCAGCAAGTTGGAGATTTCCCGACAAATTCGTCATCAAAATTTTTCCAAAAGTTACGGACGGAAAAATAAGTTAGTAGATAGATAACTTATATTCTTTCCAAAATACTGAATTTTCGTCAATTAGTCGTCATTTTCATTCATTTAGTGTCATTTTTATCAATTTGGCGACATTTTTGTTAATTTGACAACATTTAAGTAAGTCGCCAAGTTGGCGATATTCCGCCAATTTTGTCTCCAAAATCTCGCCAAGCGTTATAGACGGAGAAATAAGTTATTCTTATAGCAGATAAATGACTATTAGCTTTCAAATACAAAAGTATCTTTTCTCATGAATGAAACGAGCTAGATCCACAAGAATAATGTCACCAATTTTATCGCATGATATTACATATAAAAAGTAAACATATTTAGCAATAGTTAATATTTTTTTAATTTACATGATTTTTTAGTAACTTTAGTTGAAAAAAGTGTAATATCTAGAAAACGGTTTATGCTAGCGTTCTAAAGTTTATGTCAATCGTTTTCTAAGGAAAAATTACATAAAAAATGTCTATTTGCATAACTTTATTAAAAATTTTGATTTTTTGATGATTTTTTCAAAATTTTACTCGAAAATTTAGGGAGATTCTGAGCATTCGATTGCGTTTAAAAACAGTAGGCTTCCAGTACTCATGGATTGTATTTTTTGTACCAAATTTCATTCAAATCACTCCATTTGTTCGTGAGATATCGTCTCCACAGACTCACTGACACGCACACACATATTATCACACACACACACAGGCATCACCTCAAAAATGTTCGATTCGTGTTCAGGGATGCTTGAAACGTGCTCTCCCGTCCAAAACTCTAATTCGAATTTTCGGCCCTGTCACAATACTTTCCTTATACATATACATTATAAAGGAAAGTAAAAATATTTGTCCTCAATAATTTATAGAGAAACAATGATACTAATATAGGATCAAAATATGCATCCTCAATAACTTCGAGAAATAATTATCCAAAAATTTATTCTCAATAACTTATACGGAAACAATGATAACAATAAATTTATGAGGGAGCCTTTATATGGTAGCAAATGGTGTGTACACTTCAATTTTACGGAACTTTTAAGCATTTTTACTTTCTTTTGCGTACTCATTTCATACAATCATGCGAATTTTCAGAAAAGCTGTAAGTGACATCTCCAGAAATGGAAATCCTTAGTGAACCGCCTACTCCCTCCGGAATTCGATGCTGAATCTATATAAAGCAGCATAGCCAATATGAAAATTGGATGTTTCAAGGAAAATTTTAAACCGAAAGTAAAAATTCTTAGTGAACCATCCAACTTCTTCCAAAATTTAATACTAAATACGTATCAGTTATTATCTAAGCTCTATCTATAGCAGATCCGAAAAGATATATGTTTCAAGGGAAAGGTTTTAGTAGAAACAATAGTATGGCAAACGTTTTGCCACCAATAATATAGGATCAAAATACTTGTCATTAATAACTTATCTAGAAATTATCACTATAATATAGGATCAAAATACTTGTCATTAATTGTTTATCTAGAAATTATCACAATAATATAGGATCGAAATACTTGGCCATTAATCACTTGTTTTCGAGTTGTCGTATCTACATCTCAAACACTGACAAAGTTGAAAATAATTCTAAAAATGGTGGAGTAGAATTTAAGAGACACTATAACCACACGCATTTCAATTTTTAATTTGAAAACTCATGAAAGACTGTATCAAAAGATATAAATTGAAATAATTATTGTCAAATTAAAAACTGAAAACATAACTAGTAAAATGTGTAGAATTTTATTTTCATTTTCCCTATAATACAAAATAAAAGGAAATTACTGGGTGGAGTCAAAAATCTCATTTCGGGTTTTGACAGATATACAGTTTTAATCATCCCTGTATATTGAAACAACAATTTTTTCAATGTCTGTCGGCAGAATATCGCTCGAATAATTTTACCAAATCGTACCAAATAATTCGGTACGATTTTTCATCTGTGAATGTCAGAGGTCTATTAATTTTTCGACTCAACGGACTAGGGAGAGGAACTCAATTTTTTTTTTTTTCTTTCAAAAACCAATACAAAGTTATAATTCCGCAAAAATAACTGTTTTATATATAAAGTTTATAAAAATCTTCACGTAACACAACATAAAGTAAAATATTAGGATGTCAACCGGTTTCGAATGTAAAAAAAGACATTTTCTTTCGAACTGGCAAGCGGTACGGACCCAGAACACCCAGTACAATTCACCCGAACAAAATCGGCCAAGTTTCGCCGCTCTTGCCTTGGTTTTGTTTATGCATTTTTTTTTCTTTCAAGAATTAATATTTTTTCTTATAATTGTTTTTTTATATATAAATTTCACACACATGCACAAACCAATTTTTATGAGGATTGGGAAACATCTTACAATGGCCTGCCATGAAGTGTGCCAGGTATTGATCCCAAGATGCCGACATATTCCCAAGAAATTTACTCATTTGGTGGTGATGATAATACGATACAGCTGTGTCTTTGGGGTTTCGCATCACATAGATTATCTGAAAATAAATTGAGTTGAAAGGTATTAATTAATAATTTATTTCATCAAATTTTATTTCTACAATAATCTCATTTTTATCGTCTTTCTGAGCATATGTTATTGAAATTAGCAGATATAACCCCATTTAAGCAGGTTAGAGAGAATTGTCAAATTATCACTTTTTACATACTGTGTATTAAACTTATTATGTAAACCCGATTATTTTTTTAATTCAAGATATTTACGAAGGTATATATATTTATGACTTACTGAATATATTTTGACAGCTTTCAAAAGCAATACCTGTGTATGTACGTGCATAAATACACAAGATATCGCTAAAATAAAGACGCGTATTTTAATGAAATTTTATGAAAAGTTGTAGAAAAATTGAAATAAGTAGATTTTTTTTCAATTACGTGCAATAATATACCCTAAAAATATATCAGAAATATCATCCGTTGTTTTTAATACGTCAGACGATTATTGCAAACCTCTTTTTTATCAATCGAAGAACATGGCTTTTCACCTGAGGAAAGAATTTTTATTTTAGAGCAATATTTCTCTAGCCATTTTTATAAGAGTGTCATTGAAACGTTTCAGAAGAGTGTATTGAAGTATTTCAGTATTATAGTTTACTTCAGACAGTTTATCCTGAGTAAAATGAAAGGTCTGCCTGTTTTCATTTTGTCTGCAACATATCCAGTTTCTCAAAAACACTTTACTAACCTTGTAATTGCTGAATTGTTATGGTTTTAGAACATTGGTATATTTTCTGAAAATATTTTAATGATACTCTCATGAGAATAGCTAGAGAAATGCTGCTCTAAAATAAAAATTATTTCACTCTGGGCAAACACCATATTCGTGATTGATAAAAAAAGGAATTTAATTATCGTCTGGCATATTAAAAACAGCAAACGATATTTATGATATATATTTGAGGGTATGTTAGAGCCACCTAACTGAAAAACATTCTACTATTTTCTCGGTGCAAATATTAAAACTTGATTTCCGTGACCTTTTAATCACCCGGTTATTGTTTAAATAATCTCACTGAAATACCAAGAAAATTTTTTATTTATTTTTGTGAAACTTCCCAGAATACTACATAGTTCTCGTCTTATTCAGATACATACAAAAAGACATTTATTCACAGACACAGGCATTCTAGATGTGCTCGAAAAACGTTCAAAAAGTCTCAAAACGTTCATTTCTACTAAAATGCAGAAAACATTCATGGAAATTATACTCAATAATAAAAGCAAGTAAAAAGTTAATATTGTCTTGAAACTAAAGAGTTAATATTGTCTTGAAAGTAAAAAGTTATTGCTGCCTTGAAATAAAAAAGTTAATATTGTCTTACCTTTAATGAAGTGAGAATTTTATAAAGCACAATACGGCATACTTTCAAACTATTCACTTACTTTACATTTGGGTTGTTTCAACTCTTTAGGCAGTAGTGAGAGTGGCAAATGTGTAGCCATAAGTCTAGGGGACGGCAGTTTCTTGAGGTACCGCAGTTGACCGAACGGTCGACCGGCCTCTAGGTGATGCACTCGATATATCAATAACTCACTTTTCACTTTGCGGACATTGCCTTCTTCATAAATCAGAGAAACGATTTCTTCCATCCATGTTGTACCTGTAAGGAGAGCAAATCATGTAAACGAATTCACCATTTTCAATTTCAGTACTTCAGAATTTTCTATATCATGCAGTACAGCTAAGAGAGAATGACTGATTAAATATTGAATTATAATACAGCCTGCTGGAATGCTGAAGATAGAAACTTGAAACGTTACATACACGTGGTACTTAATCTATGAGTAATGAGAAAAATCTAAAATCTTTAAATATTGTTTGAAAAATTTGTTAAATAATAATAAATGAATAAACCTTTTTTGCAAGCTATTACAGGCGAAACGCGAGGATTACTTTGAATGCATGCACTTCTTTCACCGAACACGTTCTCTTTCCCCTTTAAAACTGCTTACTTTGCGCGGATACTCTTAAGCACAAAAAAACAACTTCAATAAGAATCCCTTGCATGACCTGTGACCTAGACTTGGAAAAATAAGGACGCATTTTTGTCCATTCTGACTTTAGTTTCATTGTGCGATGAACTATATCGGATAAATTCCAAATTGAAAGAACAACATAGGTCACCGGGGACTTAAATTTTAAAAATATAATTATAATATATAATATTTTTAGGTATGAGTTCACATTTAACTATGGAATAATATACAAAAATAAACAGATAAATTCTTATATTCAGACATAGTTTAATTTTAAAGGTAATTTGCATGTGGAAATAGTAATTTGATTTTATGCCAAACATTCGATTTTACTTTAATTTAGTTATAATGAAGTATAATAGATCGATGTGTAAAATGCAACAGATATATGCGTAATTTTGAAGTTGGAAAAAATATTTTGCAAGTTTTACAAAAAAATGTCGGTAAGATTTCTGTTGTATGAAACAAGCCTCGCATATTTTGTATTTTGTGTCAATAGCAGATGAAATATATCTGCTTTAAAAAGAAAAATATATCATTTTAAAGTGCATAACGTCTATCTATAGTGGGGCTATCCGTTTGAAATCGGAGCATTACGAACAAGAAAGATCAATTATGCTTAAGGCATTGATTATGAAACACTTTCCAACTTCAATGTAATTTTATTTAAACATGTTTAAAATGTGTGCAATACATTCCAGGGTAATATTTTAAAACTTATCACAATACTACATTAATTTATTATATTTGAAAACTTAAACCTTCATCGAAAAAAATGAACTTCATTCAAATGACGGCATTGAAATATAAATTGCCTGGTTTAAACATCCCTAAAATGTAATACATTCCTCGGTAATAATTTTAGAATTATCATAACGCTACAACAATTTATTATATTTGAAAACTTCATCGAAAATAACTGAAATTCATTCAAATGACGTCATAGAAAAATAACACACCTGGCTCTCTCTATAATAGCAGAATTTCAGTCATAAATAATTTCCCATTCATGTCATTCATCACAATACTATAATAATTTATTTCATTTAAAAATTAAGACCATGGAGCTACAAGTAATTAAACTCTATACGTAAAATATCATCGAAAAAAATCGTCCTTCTCTTTGTAAAATCAATGAATATTTCATTCATATCAGCTACGCAGACTCCATGTACTAATTGATTTTGTGTTAAAGAAATACCGCAATTCTAATACAACTAATTCTACATATTTGCTATTTACATTTTACATAGGTGAAAAATAGGCTTCGTTGTAGAAATAATCAAATTTGGATGATCATTTAAACTCAAATATATTGTAATTGCGTTGTTTCAGTATGTAGATGCACAGAATTTGAGCAGAAATAAAGTGGTTTTAGAACGTATACAACACTCAATATGAATTAAAAAGAGCTTTAAAAATCACGATTTTGAGACAAGATGGATGCCATATATCATTTTGAAGTAGGTCACGTGATATTTTCATATCATGGTCACGTGATCGCTTCATATAAGAGGTGTTATTATTATTTTAATTTTTATTTAAAAAACTACTGAATATATTTCGCTGAATTTCTTTTTATATATTTTATGGAATAATTTGAATATTACCTAAAAATTTCGAAGCAATTTGTGAATTTTAAATCCGCTTAAAAAATGCTTGAAAAATTAGGTCCCATAGGGCTCAATGTATTTCATTTTTTCAACCCGGGTTCAATCCAAATCTAATTGGGTGATATTATTCATTTATATTACCATAGTCCTACAGACCGTCTGAACAACATATTAAATTTCATTTTGATTTAGTCATTTTTACGGCAGTTATCGTGCTAACGGACAGACAGACAGACAGAATGAACAAAGTCATAAACACTTTTCAACTTTGTTGTAAAGTGTTAAAAATGTAATCGTTTTAAAGGCTTATATCTCTGAACCTATTAGATAAAGGTGTAAACAATTTATAATTGTTTTGTTAGAAACAGTGTACCATTCAGGAATATAGAAAAAATAATTTCAATATTTTTATATTTTGAACTTTTTTTATCGAAAAAAAAGTTTCTGTCCTAACAAGTTTTTACTTCACTGTATTACTTTCATTTGGAATCATTTCAAACTATCTAAACTATAAAAAAATAGCTATAATCAGTAACCGAAAAATATGTTCAGTAAAAAATCCAGATTTAGACCAATATTTTGTTAATTTGATCTTACAAAGCTCTTGTAGTTTTCGATCAACCAATCGCCTTGTCAAATTAAAAAAAAAAACGGAATTCAAAATATTATAATATTTAAAAGATTTATTTCAGCATAAATAACGTAAATTATATAACATGTCTTTTAAGGTGAATTTTTTTTTTTTAATATGTTAAAGTCTGTTTATATTAAGATTTGAACGTATCGCCTTACTGCAATTATGCAAATAAAATTTCGAGTGACGATTTTAATCTGTAAGTAGGATTAATTTATTTACATAAAGTGAAAATAAACCACCAAAACTACTACCTAAACATTGAATCTTGAAAATATTTTATGAAATCTGGTTCAGTGAAAAATTTGAACTGAATTCTGAAATTCGAGAGGAACTTTTCATAAACTGAGTTACGCTTACAAAGACAGATCTTCATATTTTTAACACTTTACAATAAAGTTGAAAAGTGTTTATGAATTTGTTCATTCTGTCTGTCTGCCCGTTAGCACGATAACTGCCGTAAAAATGACTTAATCAAAATGAAATTTTAGTATGTTGTTCAGACGGTCTGTAGGACCTATGGGAATATAAATGAATAATATCACCCAATTAGTTTTGGATTGAACCCGGGTTGAACAAATGAAATACATTGAGCCCTATGGGACCTAATTTTTCAAGCATTTTTTAAGCGGATTTAAAATTCAAAAAATTGCTTCGAAAATTTTAGGTAATATTCAAATTGTTCCATAAAATATATAAAAAAAATTCAGCGAAATATATTCAGTAGTTTTTTAAATAAAAATTAAAATAATAATAACACCTCTTATATGAAGCGATCACGTGACCATGATATGAAAAGATCACATGGTACACTTCAAAATGATATATGGCATCCATCTTGTCTCAACATCGTGATTTTTAAAGTTCTTTTTAATTCATATTAGGTGTTGCATCCGTCCTAAAACCACTTTATTTTTGCTTAAATTCTGTGCATCTACATACTGAAACAACGCAATTACAATATATTTGAGTTCAAATGCTCATCCAAATTTGATTATTTCTGCAACGAAGCCTATTTTTCACCTATGTAAAATGTAAACAGCAAAATATGTAGAATGAGTTGTTGTATTAGAATTTTGCTGTATTTCTTTAACACAAAATCATTTAGTTCATGGAGTCTGCATAGCTGATATGAATGAAATATTCATTGATTTTACAAAGAGAAGGACGATTGTTTTCGATGAAGTTTTACGCATAGAATTTAATTACTTGTAGCTCCATGGTCTTAATTTTTAAATAAAATAAATTATTATAGTATTGTGATGAATGACATGAATGGGAAATTATTTATGAATGAAATGCTGCTTTTATAGAGAGAGCCAGGCGTGTTATTTTTTCTATGACGTCATTTGAATGAATTTCAGTTGTTTTCGATGAAGTTTTCAAATATAACAAACTATCGTAGTATTATGATAATTCCAAAATTATTACCGAGGAATGCATCACATTTTAGTGATGTTTAAACCAGGCAATTTATATTTCAATGCCATCATTTGAATGAAGTTCATTTTTTTCGATGAAGGTTTAAATTTTTAAATATAATAAATTAATGTAGTATTGTGATAAGTTTTAAAATATTACCGAGGAATGTATTGCATTTTAGAGATGTTTAAATAAAATTGCATTGAGAGTTGGAAAGTGTTTTATAATCAATGCTTTAAGCATGATTGATCTTTCTTGTTCTTCCTAATATGAGGTTAAGACTCATTGACCATATCGAATTTACTTTCTTTTTCTGGCACACTATATCATATTTAACTCACACTATATTTCGTAATTCAGATTTGACCATTCTTGGTCTGACACAAGTATGAAAACTATATTTGAAGGGACTGAAAACGCCGGCCTCTTAATCTCGAGACTACACACTTTTCAAAGCAATCATTTCCTAGTGTTCTAAATAGTTGAAATTTGCATGTTAAAAAAAGAAAATTCACATTACTGAAATGTAATATCTAATAGGTAGTGTAAAGAATGTAAATACTATAGTGTAAAGAGTGGAAAGAACTGTCGTTCAAACCAGGATTTTACCACGAATCTTCGAACTGACTACCCATTGAGCTGCTGGAGAAAAACATTCTCATCATTTATAGTGGAAGTTGTCTTTACATTCTTTTCCTTCCGATTTTGGATCAAAGTGAAACTTCCGATTTAAACAACTTCCCTACTCTCTCTTTTTTTCTTCTTTTTTTTATACATGCGGCATCTGCGGATTGCAATATTTACGAATTTTTAAAATCGCTGCCTTAAATCATTCTTCAGATTTCATCAGAGTTCTTATAAAAACCGAAACTTGATCTTTTCAAACCTCAATATCATTTAACCCATTTAACCTGCAGAGTTAAATGGGTCGAACGTCATTTGGATCTGGTTAGACTTTGTACTAACCACTGAACTACTGGAACAAAATATTTATCTCTTAAAGTGAAAATGAATCCTCAATATTATAAAAACAATCCAGAAATTTATCTAAAAATTCACCTTTTTCCAGACCGATTTCACAGTGCACATATATCAAGACTGTGAAATCGGTCTTGATAATAAATCAAATAAAGGTAAATATATCTCATTATGTAAATTAAATGGAATCATACCCTAATATATAGTAACTAACTTCGGTAAAACTGTTTCTCTCATGTTAGAGCTTGTAAGCACCGAATAGCCGTTGACTGCATGAAAGGGGAGATAAAGCTTGCATAGGCGCCGAGTTTTCAAAATCTCAGGGGGGGCACAATCCGATAAAGTTATATAAAAGATTCACAAAGTCAATAAAGATATAACAACTTACAAGACATCCTTGAAAAAAGCAAGCATATCTCAGTTAGATTATTACAATTGTTTCGAGGGCATTATAAGCCCTACTTGAGGGCAAAAGAACAATATGCGCCCTTAACAACCGTCAAGAGCGAACTGCCCAACGAACGAAAGTAGTGTTTGTGAAGCGCGCATACTGTTATTTTGGTCTAAAAAAAGGGACTAATAATGCCATCGCAGCAACTGTAGTCACTTAATTGACATATATATGCCTTCCTCAAGGAAGTTTTGTAAGTTATTGTCTTACAAGCAGCATTTTTGGAGTGGGATAACAGAGTGGTTAAATCACTGGGATTCTACTCGGAGGACCCAAGTTCGATTTTCGGCTTTGTCTAAACTGTCCCCGTGTACGAGCACGTTAAATTTATGGGTTTGAAAGTCCTTTCGAGCGGTTGGCAGTAAAGGAAAGACGGTCGGTCCCTGTGGATGTCGTCCCCACTGGGCTCCAGTCTAAATTAGATGGCACTGTCACGTCGGTCTAAATATATATATCTTACACCTTCGGAACCACGTCGAACCACGTCGAAAGAACGAAATCAACTGTTTTATTTATTGTACGATAAATATTTTTAAACTTTTTGGGCATGCCCCACTCTAGTTTATCACTTATAAAACTTGAGCTCTTTGACTCCTGAACTCATTCAATTTTTGATTTATCAGATGACATCGTCTACGCATTGTATTTTCTCCCTTCGAGGATCAATTTGCTTGTAGCTTTACCACCGATAGAGGTAACACTTGTAGTCCCCCTAGCGAGAATCCGTCACATTATGCTCTCCAGCATTTTGTTGATTACTCACATCACACCAGTCCCAAATATGGTCGGTGGGATCTCTATAGAGATTTTCCGATGGGTCGGGGCCATTGTATTTAATATTTTCCTTAATGTTTATGATGGGCCTAAAGGGGCGATCATGCCCTGTTTTTCCTGGTCCAATCTCGGAGCTAGTATCCAGGCCTGCCCCACACCCACTGAGGATAAAGTATGATAAAGTTGAAAAACAATAAAATCAAAACAGTTGTTATGATATGTAACGAAACCTTACGATTTCGTCACATATAAACTTATATAAATTTGGATGTCCATTCCATCATGTGAGTAAGATATGCAAAAACAAGTTTCGTTAAGAAAACATAAACATGTAAATGAAAGGCTTACAGCACCAACATGGCTAGCGACAATTTTTGCCAAACTGCGATTTTCCCATCAAATAACACTTAACTGGATATAGCAATTTCTGAAAAAATCCCATTTTTATTAAAATTATAGCATTGTCATATTTCACCAATACCCTTAAATGAAAAATCTAATATAATTATATTATTTAATTAAAAAACACACCTATCGGTACAATTGCATAGAATACAATGCGCAGAACCATTAAAACATATATATACTTACCAGTGTTGCGCTTAAATCAAAATCTGCCTTTTTAATATAATATGCAGGTCTTTCAGAAGTTTGGGGATTTCTCACACAAAAAGAAATTTTTGCTGTTTTAATTTAAATTTATCCATGAGAAATAAGTATGTTTATATTTAATTACAAATCGGAATATAACCTTTAGGAATAGCACAGATATATTGCGTTCTTTTTTCATCACAGATCAAAATCAAACCTTTATTAAAAGAACCAAAATATCACAACTGCCATCAACACCACACGCATCATATTGCTTTCAACACCACAACCACAAACATCACTCATCTGAGATCAACCACACCAGTTGAACATATGCCAAGTTCTCCTACAAAACGCAACCATTTTTCCACAAGGTTCCTACGAATCCGATATTTTCCATTTTCTCATAATTTATAATTCTAGCTTTCTGGTCTCAAATGACTTGGGGCTCTTGGCTGCTAAACGTCCGGTGATCACCAGAAATATATATACCCGCAGAGATTGCAGCTTCAAACGGAATGGATGCCACCTGTAAAGACGGCACAGCACTGAATCGAGGAGTAATTACAGATAAGATCCCTTTAAGACCAAATAAGTCATCTCTACTTCGTGGTTATCATTTACAGTTATTACTGGAGGGAAATGGCTATTTTTTAGAAATGCCAATCCCATGGCTGTAAATATTCTGTTTCTCTTCGAATTCGGTGCTCAGTCGAAAAAGTTCTGGTAACCAGGTGCTTTTGACATTAGCGAAAACGTGTTTCCTGGGGGTAAAGATGAGCTTGGTTTGTGAGCGAGATAGTTTACGGCTCTATGATAAGGAAGATGTGAACAAGACTGAACTGAAATTTGACATTTACCTTGATAGGATTTTATTTAAATTATTTTTATGTTTAAAAAAAATTTCATTTTCTGGTGTTTAGTAAAATATGAAGTTAGAAAAAAATCTTGAAATTTCCCAGAGGGGGCAAAGCCCCCTCTGGAAAAGTTCAGAGGGGGCTCGTGCCCCTGTGCCCCCCTGGAGTCGGCGCCTATGAAAGCTTGCAGTATTTTTCTACAAATTTTCACTCACCTTTGACGTAGAACGTAGCATGCATTGAATTCATAGCAAACTTTAACTCGAACTGCATGAGACTATAAAATCAGAGAGAAAGTTTAAGTATTTTTCGGTTATGAAGACCATAGAGATTCGCGAAATTACGGCACATGGCAATTTTTTTTCTCTCTCAATACAATTGACAGCTATTCGATGTTAATGAGATCCGAGGAAAGCAATACCCATCTACCGATTCTATGCTTGGACACATGATTCTAAGCATTGAAACACACCCTATAAGCGGGTTTTATAACTGCATGTAAAATATTAAAATGATCACCTGATTTTGGATATGTGATGACAAAGACATCGTTTTCTCTGATAGGCATATCATCCAGGTCTTCCAATATGTCTGCCGGCACCAGATACCCTTGGAGTAGGACACCTCGGAACATCTGGGCCTCGGGAATGGAACGAACATATTCGGCTCTGAAAGGATCTTTTTCGAGCTCTGGATCGTCCAAAGCACTTGTTACTTCTTTCTTCTTTCCCATCCAGCCTTTGATCAAGTAAGTCAGCTTTTGACTATTGTACAGAAATTTTGTTGAGATCATCTGGAAAAGGTGAAGATGGGAAATCACAATATTTTCTTTTTCCATACAATGCATAATATTAGTATACACTGTGAAACATTCAGCAACCTTTGCTCATTTTTTTTTTCAGCTACTTTGTTGATAATTTAGGGAAATTATTCTAAAAGCCGCAATAACAGGCGTTCATGAAAATTCCAGCTTCATTTATGAAATATCCAGCTAATTATCGTCTGCCGAAGAGTTATTTTTGTATATATATATATATATATATATATATATATATAATGCTTGCAAATGTTTTACTGTGTATGAAAAATATCGCAATGTTGTTGAAACTTCGCCGAGTTTGTTTCGAATAGGTTCTAAAACAGGATTAAATAATTTTTAGGAAAAACGCACGTGTGTGTGAGTAATGTACGAGTATATATATATATACATAACATAAAATTATAAGCCCTTCTAAATTTCTGATAGTCCATTATCCGATAGCTCCACTTTGCATTAACTTCCCGTCCTCACACTGACACGTGTCACATCCACCCCCACACGGTGAAAACCCAGATAAATTCTTTATAAAGATCGCGAAACCTACCTCCATAACACACGCAGTTTGCATTCAATTAAGAAGGACTTTTTTACTTGCAGTAATACACAATTTATACAGTATGAAAATAATTTGTACAGTACAAAACTAAAATTAGTACAGCGTTGAAAAAAGGCTTTTTTATTTCTTCAGTGTTAAGGTTGAGATTTAGCAGATATGTGTTTTTATAGTGATTAAATAAATCTGCTTATTCTAATGACAGTAAATGTTGTATTAAAATTGAAGAGTTTAGACTATTCTTTCGTGTCAGTAAAGCCCTTTTATTTAGTGAAAAGTGAGCAGTATATTTTGTGTGTATGGAGTAATGAATGAATTATCTCTAAAATGAAAAACAATAGTCGTGACATAAACATATACTTACATTTTTCTCATTCTATTTTTTTACGTTTTAGCAAGTTGTTTAACTTCTATAAAATACAGAGCAAAATTTTCGATCAAAATATTTTTGCGGCTGTTGAAAAACTTTTCGTAGCATTTTTGCATTCTATTTTATGTTAGTTACGTAAACATCAATATTTTTTTCAAGTTTGAAATAAATTTTAGTAATTTAGTTAATTTTAATTATGTTATTTAGGCATTATCCTTGCGTAAGGGCCGCTAGTTGGACAATTCAGCATTAGAATTTCGATTTCATGGTCAAGTTATCTAAGGAATATCCTTTCTCAAGCCTCTTAACAGAGCGCCAGCGCTTAGAACGTTCCAAATGCATTCTTTGTTGTTGTTGAGACCCAGACCATCCGACCTACCAGAAAGGTGTAAGGTAACCGTTTGGACAGCCGGGAAGTGCCACCCAATTTAGACCGGAACCCAGTGGGGGAGGCATCCACAGGGACCGTACCCTCCATCCCCTACCACCAAACTCTCGGAAGGACTTACGGACCCACATGTTTAACGTCATCGTACTCCGTATGAACACGGCGGCAGTTGTGGCAGCATACAAATCCAGCGCGCAAACCACCGGGCTACCGCGCCCGAAATGTGCCAACAGCACGCGAAATGCATTCTTTGTGTCATAACAAAGCTAATCTAATTCAAAATCAAGCCTAAAATTCTTCGAAAAATTTCCTTTGAGCATTAAAACACTTAGGCGCAAAAGAGTCATTTTCAACCCACGTTTAATGTTTTATATTCTTTGAGGAGCAAATTCCTATTGGACACATCATTTCATATTCCTATAAGCAGTAAGTTTCACCCAATAAAATCTACGGATGCGTTCGCTGTGTGAGAATGTACACCGCGTGCTGAACTTTTAGGAGACAATATAATAATGTCCCGATCCCCCCAACGCAGTTGCTCATTTCATGACGATACGCCACTGAATGTAATGGGCTAGGTGAACATAAATATAGATATCCACCCATGAGTTTTATGTTAAAACTCATAAAAGTCGCCTATAGGGGGCGTTCCAAAATTTAGGATCGCACTTCCAATGCAGATAACAACACCCATGGAACAGTTTCGCACTTTTTACAAGTTTGTCAACATGGAATAGTAAATATACCTGCAATAGCAACAAGAAAACTTGATATGTGTCACAGTTTTGAGAACCATTGTGGGAAATGACAAATTCGCCCCTACCACGAAGCCGACTTCGAATTTCTTAAAGATTGAGCTCAGGCTGCAACGGCTAATTTCATGTATACAGAAAGTGTCTGGCATTTCCAATGCTAGGCGGTAGCGTTTTCAAAGTACTAAATTTGCCAGTCACCATAAAAGTTTCGCAAAATTGTGGCACACAATTTTTTTTCCATAACGAGTGTATAAAAAGCACGAAATCTATCCATAGCTACTATTATTCGCAACAGTTGATATCAACTTTGACACTGGGAGCATCCAAGGTCATCTTCAATCTAACAGATGATCTTGTAACACCCCATGAAACACCTGATGGAAAAACCTTTTCAAAGCCAGTTAGTTATCTTACGGAATTACAAATTTAAAAGATATTTCGAACTCAGCAGTATTTTCTGCAGTGATAAGGGTATGGGATCTTGACTGATAGGTGGTTATTATCAGCAGTTACATTTTAACACGTGGAATGTGGTGAATTGAAAATTTAGTACATTTAAATCAGTGAATTCTACATACGCAATACATGATTTCAATTTTAGCAGAAATATGCCAACAGCATATAAACAAAATAAGGAGTGAGAGGTTATACTTGATTTTATCATGCATTATTATTCTACATTATACAGAGCGTTGTAGCGCAGTTGACATCGCTTTAAAAAATTTGTGGCAAATATTAATTTTAGATGTATACTTCCATTTTGACCATAATTCTTTCATATAATATTTTCCCGGTGAGTGGTATTTTCATAAAAATAGGGGTTTTAAATTTTTATACGGTCCTCTGAGGAAAATAAGTAGTGAGTAACTCTGTTATTCGCTATAGATTCATGTGAAACATCACTCCTTTCGCATATTTCGAATGGGAAAAGGTTGATGTGTGTTGTGTTAGAGGATGGTATAAGGTACCTAGGGAAAGGTTTGATTTTTTCTGGGTTTTTCAAATTTATTGACTTTTATAATTTATTTTTCAATTATATAATTTTGATTAGATTCATAGAATGTATAGTTTATTCCGTCCGAACCACAAGCGACGAAGTTATCGACGATAAGACGTTTGGATGTAAGGTGTAGTCACACCACTGAACGAGCGCCCAGGTGGCGCCAGCGATAAGCATAAGAGCAGATGTCTATTTATAGATGTCTCAGATCTAAAGTTTATTTACTTTTCTTATTTTTTTACACTTTCTATCAGAACTCCTTTATAACAGCTTAAAAGGTATATATAATAAGAATCCAAATTACAGAATAAAACAATAAGATGATACAACTACTAATTTGTTTTAATGCACGTTTTTAACTCTTTACGACATAGTTGAAAAGTGTTTATGACTTTGTTCATCCTGTCTGTCTGTCTGTCTGTTTGTCCGTTAGCACGATAACTGCCGTAAAAATGGCTTTATCAAAATGAAATTTTAGTATGTTTTTCAGACGGTCTGTGGGACCTATGGAAATGTAAATGAATAATATCACGCAATTAGTTTTGTATTGAACCCGGGTCGAAAAAATGAAATACATTGAACTCTATGGGACCTAATTTTTCAAACATTTTTTAAGCGGATTTAAAATTTACAACTTGCTTCGAAAATTTTAGGAAATATTCAAATTATCCCATAAATTATATAAAAAAAATTTCAGCAAAATATATTCAGTAGTTTGTTAAATAAAAATTAAAATAATAATTACACCTTTTATATGAAGAGATCACGTAACCATTATATGAAGCAAATTTATATTTCAATGCCGTCTTTTGAATGAAGTTCATTTTTTTTTATGAAGTTTTAAGTTATCAAATATAATAAATTAATGTAGTATTGTGATAATTTTTAAAATATTACCGAGGAATGTATCGCAATTTAGAAATGTTTAAATAAAATTGCATTGAAGTCGAAAAGTGTTTCATAATCAATGCTTTTTGCATGATTGACTTTTCTTGTTAACTAATATTTTACTTTTTGGAGATACCTTTTGATATTTCTGCTTTTTGTTAAACTACTGCCATCTACGTGATAAATTTCAATGTTCTCGGAAAGATGGTGCAGATACGTAAAAAAAAAGGGGGGGGGGGGAATCCCTTTCACATATCTGAACAGTCTGAACATAATTTTACGGGGTGTCCCCTATTTTACACCATATTGAACTTTTTCAGGAACTGTTTATGCAATCCAGGCCTTTATGCAATGTTCATATTCAATTCATGTTCATATTCATGTCTTTATTCAATTTCAGTCGTCAAAAACAGTCGTCAATAGATACAGGACCTGTCTTTGACTATTCTCGTACAATACTAAAATGCGATTTCTTTCATGTTTTTGATTCGGTATTTGTTTCAGTTTTCTTTCGATTTGCGCCCAAGGAGGTAAATTGCCGCTCGCCACTAATAGGGAAAAATAGGAAATACGCATCAACACGAATAATAGTTGCATGGGGAGCATTCTACTCATAGTGCCAGAAAAGAGTAAAGTTACATATCCACGTTGATCCTTCAACAGTGATAGAAAAAAAGACTTTAGGAGTGTCACATTTCCATTCGCATCAGAGAAAAACTCAAGGATTAACGTGGATATGTAACTTTACTTTTTTCTGGCACTATAAGTGGAATGTGACCCCTAGGCTCTATTGCAAATATTGTTCGTCTTGATGTGTAGTAGCACCCCTTTTTTCTTGTAGAAAGAATTTACGATCACCCTGCATATTTTTAACACTTTACAACAAAGTTGAAAAGTATTTATGACTTTGTTCATTCTGTCTGTCTGTCTGTCTGTCTGTCTGTCCGTTAGCACGATAACTGCCGTAAAAATGACTTAATCAAAATGAAATTTTAGTATGTTGTTCAGACGGTCTGTAGGACCTATGGGAATATAAATGAATAATATCCCCCATTTAGTTTTGGATTGAACCCGGGTTGAAAAAATGAAATACATTGAGCCCTACGAAACCTAATTTTTCAAACATTTTTTAAGCGGATTTAAAATTTACAAATTGCTTCGAAAATTTTAGGTAATATTCAAATTGTTCCATAAAATATATATAAAAAAAATTCAGCGAAATATATTCAGTAGTTTTTTAAATAAAAATTAAAATAATATTAACACCTCTTATATGAAGCGATCACGTGAGCATTATATGAAGAGATCACATGACCCACTGCAAAATAAAATATAGCATCCATCTTGTGTCAAAATCGTGATTTTTAAAGTTCTTTTTCATTCATATTGAGTGTTGTATCCGTCCTAAAATCACTTTATTTTTGCATAAATTCTGTGCATCTACATACTGAAACAACGCAATGACAATATATTTGAGTTTAAATGGTCATCCAAATTTGATTATTTCTACAACGAAGCCTATTTTTCACCTATGTAAAATGTAAACAGCAAAATATGTAGAATGAGTTGTATTAGAATTGCTTTCTTTAACACAAAATCATTTAGTTCATGGAGTCTGCATAGCTGATATGAATCAAATATTCATTGATTTTACAAACAGAAGGACGATTTTTTTCGATGAAGCTTTATGCATAGAGTTTAATTACGTGTAGCTCCATGGTCTTAATTTTTAAATAAAATAAATTATTATAGTATTTTGATGAATGACATGAATGGGAAATTATTTATGAATGAAATGCTGCTTTTTTAGAGAGAGCCAGGCGTTTTATTTGTTCTATGACGTCATTTGAATGAATTTCAGTTGTTTTCGATGAAGTTTTCAAATATAATAAATTATCGTAGTATTATGATAATTCTAAAATTATTACCGAGGAATATATCACATTTTAGAGATGTTTGAACCAGGCAATTTATATGTCAATGCCATCATTTGAATGAAGTTCATTTTTTTCGATGACGGTTTAAGTTTTCAAATATAATAAATTAATGTAGTATTGTGATAAGTTTTAAAATATTACCGAGGAATGTATTGCATTTTAGAGATGTTTAAATAAAATTGCATTGAAGTTGGAAAGTGTTTCATAATCAATGCTTTAAGCATGATTAATCTTTCTTGTTTAAATTGCACAACTTTTTTTATCATTTTCTCTGGATTTGATTTTCTACATGCAAGGTGTATAAGAGGGAGCCCATTTTAAGGCGCTACTATTGACGAAAATCTATTAAGTCTCTCATCTTTTTACTTTCCTTATATACATAATGTATAAGGAAAGTATTGTGACGGGGTCGAAAATTTGAATTCGAGTTTTCGACGGGAGAGCACGTTTCTAGGATCCCTGAGCACGAATTAAACATTTTTGAGGTGATGTCTGTGTGTGTGTCAGTGAGTCTGTCGAGACGATATCTCACGAACGAATGGAGTGATTCGAATGAAATCTGGTACAAAAATCACAATCCGTGAATACTGGAAACTTATTGTTTTTAAACGCAATCGAATGTTCAGAACCCCCTAAATTTTTGAGTGAAATTTTGAAAAAATCATCAAAAAATCAAAACCTTTATTAAAGTTAAGCAAATAGACATTTCTTATGTAATTTTTCCTTATAAAACGATTAACATAAACTTTAGAACGCTAGCATGAACCGTTCTCGAGATATTGCACATTTTTCAAATAAATTTATCAAAAAATCCCATAAATTAAAAAAAATATATTAACTGTTGAGAAACATGTTCACTTCTCATATGTAATATCATGCGATAAATTTGGTGACATCATTCTCGTGGATCTAGCTCGTTCCATTCTATGAGAAACGATACTTTGAGTAATACTTTTGTATTTGAACGCCAATAGTCATTTATCTGCTATAAGAATAACTTACTTCTCCGTCCATAACGTTTGGCGATATTTTGGCGACGAATTTGACTTTCTGAAATGTTGCCAAATTAACGAAAATCTCGCCAAATGGATAAAAATGACGCTAAATCAATGAAAATGACGACTAATTGCAGAAAATTCAATATCTTGGAAAGAATATAAGTATCTACTATAAGAAAAACCTATTTTTTACTGTAAAAGTAGTAAATTCATTGCATTGCATAAGGAAAGTCATGTGTTGTTCACATCAGATTTTTATTACTTAGCATAAGGAGGGTGAAAACTCCTTTGTCATCTACTTATCAGTGGCAAAGAACATCCGCAGCAGAACGGAGTTATTCAGTTATCAATGAAATAGACTTTATCGTCATAAAGTTAAAATTAATCTGTCTTGCATGTCTGAGGTGACAGATTACACAGAGAAAAAAAAGTGTTCTCAATACTTTAAGTTATCAAAATTTTGCACTTTGAAATAGCGTTGCACTGCGTCAATAGCAAATCCACCCGTACTTATGTATGGCTGTGAAACCTGGATATTAGTCCAGAGATATTAAAACCGGTTGCTTATTTAGAAACGAAATGTGCTGAGAAAAATGTTTGTTCCAATCAATGAAAATTGGGGAGTAAGAAATAGCAAAGAAATCATGGAATAATGTATTGATATTATCAATGATATAAATATTAGATTACATTGACTCGGGCACAAAGCGAATAAATGACAACAGGACTACTGAAAAGGTCTAGATCCTTTTCAGTAGTTTTATTTTCACTTCTACGGTGTTTAGACCCTTTCGTGGGTCTAGAAACCGTGGATAACCAATAAGAAGATGGTTTGACTGTGTGAAGGATGATCTTGCTAAAATGAAACTCATGATCTGGATAAACAAAACTCAGAACCATGATGAATGGGGAGAGCTGTCATGGTAGGCTCAAGTTCTAAAAAGATTGTAATATCAAAGCGTAGTAACAATAGCGTCAACAGCATAAGCTAAAAATTTAAATTTTAGAGATTTTAATGCAGCATTACAAAAATTTTATGGATTTTGCTCGTGATTGTTAGACTATTAAAGAAATAAAATCGCATATAAAAACGAAAATACTTATTTGGGGAGAACGGCTAGATACTTCGTACCTGCTCAATCAGAATTAAAAAAAAATATATGTACCTATTTCAGATTTTGATCCAAGTGATTATTTTAAAATATTTCTTCAAAATTCTTTTAAACTTTCTTTTTTCAAGTTTGCAGCAGCTCAGTGACGCATATGTATTAAATGCATTTTGCTTATCTATATTGATATAAACTAATTTGGTACTATTAACTGCAGCGTATAGTTCAAATTATCAATTTCTCTCAAATACTATTATACTATCACCATTGTTCTGGGAATAATCATTGTTCATCATAGGAAGTAATCCTAAGCAAATATTAAAACCAAGTCATTCCAACACTAATCATGAGAATGTCTAAACATCCTATCTAGTTCTAGTTTTTCACCTAATTTATTCATACATAAAATTTTGACTAATTCCTCCGTGGTGAAAGGGCACCTACGCACTACGTCCACAAGACCTTCCAGGCTATCCCATGGCGAAGGGGAGAAGAATTCCAGCTTCACTTTTATAGAAGCACCCCGAAGGGCGGAAGTCTGACTTGGCTTCGACATGACAACATCGATGCCCGCTGGCGGGATTCAAACCCGCAACCCGGCAATCCAGCGATCAGACGGAAACGCATGCCCCTGACCGCTCGACTACCGGATCGGCATACAAAAAATTTGATAGCGGTAAGTGCATGTGTTCTCGTGTCCACACCACACATACACACACAGGCAGACATCTTTATAGAAGTGTCTGAAATAGGTTTGAAATTAAACATACATATCCATCAACCTCTCAAATTCGAAAAATTTAAGGAAAAACAATAATTTTTCTACACAATACCATGAGAAAGTAAAAATAATTGGATCCAAAATCTGACTCTCAAATTCTGATAAATTTACCCGTTATTGACACCTCTGAATACGAATCAACCATTCTTCATTTATATCTGGAAGCTTGATAACTCTTGAACAAATTAAGGGATTCAAATGTATTTGCTTCTTTGTATTAAATAATTCTTGAATATTTTTTAATTTTATTAATAACTTGTGTTTGTTTCTTTTTATTAAATAATTATTGACTTAATTGGGAATTTTTATCATGGCTTATATCGAGTGGCAATTGGTACACTGAGTTAATAATATTCATGACTAATTTGGAGGAATATGCATTATCAGTTGAAGTATTTAGTACATCCATAAAATTTCTAAATACAGATATAATCAAACAAGGTTTAAAATGATGAATTTTAGAAGTATTAAAAGTAAAATCTATTCTTTTATCATATAAGTTTATACTCCGATTATTATTTTGTATATCTAAATTTAGATCCAAAAATCGGCGGTGGCTCCAGTCCGATGGAACCGAAATTTTGGGGGAATAACTTTGGGGGAATAACATATTGTAAAATAAAACTCAATTTTTGTATTATCGAAAAAGAAGGAAATCTATCCAAAATCTGATACACTTATGGAGCTTTTAAAGAGCTGCAAATCCTTGCTTATTGTTTATACTTATTACTTTTAGTTTTTAAGCTATAAGCATTACAAGTTATTTTTCAAACTATATATCACTTTTAGTTTTTAGGATATAAGCACAGAAAACTATAAAAGTTTTGCTTAAAAAGAACTATATATTTAGAAACTAAATTTCCCAATGCATGTTTTTGTCGCGTACTATTTATATCTATCTTTTAAAGTTTCGCAGATATTTCTAGTGAAAGTAAGAAAAATGAAAGAAAAAAAACACTTTCTCGAACAGATACTTTTTAAGATTTTTCGAAAAAGAAAGTTCAAAATATTAAGATATTAAATTATTTTTATATATTCATAATCTGGACACTATTTTCGATTAAACAAGAAAAATTCTTTCATTTTTTATCTATTAGGTTCGGGGTATAAGCGTCCGAAATGTTTACATTTTTCGTAAAGCTCCGTTCTTCCGTCAGAAAAACTCCAACCCCAAATATTATTCACATCAAAAATTACTAATTTTGTACATTTTCTAAGTGTCAAAATGAACAAGTATTTGTCTAGAAACATGTCTAGTTGTATAATCGATGTATCAGGTGCCTGATGGATATCATTGATAACACCTATTTCAATGCGTTACGACAAATCTTCAACTGATATCAAAGCAGTAAATCCTATGAGCAAGTAAATCACTTGATAATTATTTTGTCACCCAATATTTCGCAATAAAAGTTATAAAGCTAAAAAATAAGTATTTTTGCAGACTTCGTCATTATTCATAATTTCATTTGACACACAAGTCGCGGCGTGTTTTGATAACGGGTTTGAATGGGTTTATGGGTCTTGGAAGTAGATTTAACAATTGGATGAAAATGAAACAATGCACTCAAATTTTTACTGTTATAAAATAAACAAATAAGAATTTTTTTATCCTGCGAAAGAATTACCCCTTATGTAGGACAACGTAATAGATGAGGTCTTCCTATCTTCCTCCCCCTTATGTAGGACATAGGTGAAGATGATATCTATGATGTAGGTATATGATGAAATCTTCATCTTCCTTCCCCTTATGTAGGACAACGTAATAAATGAAGTCTTCCTATCTTTCACAATGCTAGAAGTCAGGGGATAACATGTTCCTCTTAGAACGTAACAGATGAAGTCTTCCTATCTTCCTTCCCCTTATGTAAGACATATGTGAAAGTGTATGATGAAGTCTATGGTGTAGGTATATAATGAAATCTTCCTTCCCCTTATGTAGGACAACGTAATAGATGAAGTCCTTCCTATCTTTCACAATGCTAGAAGTCAGGGGTAACATGTTCCTCTTAAAACGTAACAGATGAAGTCTTCCTATCTTCCTTCCCCTTATGTAGGACATATGTGAAAGTATATGATGAAGTCTATGGTGTAGGTATATAATGAAATCTTCCTTCTCCTTATGTAGGACAACGTAATAGATGAAGTCTTCATATCTTTCACAATGCTAGAAGTCAGGGGGTAACATGTTCCTATTACCTCTTATTCATCACGTAGTTTTGACAAGAAGGTGTCAAATATATGTCTCTGATTAGCTATTTCTGTTTGGCATTTTGTTCGCCAACTGTTAATCACTTTATAACCACGCTTTTTATTCCTTCACTAGTGAGGTCCGCGTGTCCCCGCTGTGGAGAAGGTATGTCATCCAATTTGAGCGGTAGTGACTTATAGAAGAGATTAAGGGCTTCAACTCACTTTCCTCTGTTAATTACTTCACGGAAATAGGCATCACACACAAAAAAATAACAAGAAAGATCAATCATGCATAAAGCATTGATTATGGAGCACTTTCCAATTGAAATGCAATTTTATTTAAATATCTAAAATACGATACATTCATCGATGATATGTTTTAAATAATCACAGTACTACAGTAGTTTATTATATTTAAAAACTTATCGAAAAAGACAATGCTAGTTATACAGAATGAACTTTATTCGAAAGACGTCATCGGAATTTAAATTGTCTGCATCCCTGCGTAAAATTAATGAATGTTTCATTCATATCACTTATATTCCAGACTCCTGAGCTAAATAATTTTATGTTAAAAAATTCAGCAATTCCTATTCAACTCACCTTACAATCGCTTGATTTGTTTACATTCTGCATGCGTTAAAATTAGGCTTCGTTATGGGAATAATCAAA
Source organism: Amaurobius ferox (assembly GCA_951213105.1). NCBI lineage: Eukaryota > Metazoa > Arthropoda > Arachnida > Araneae > Amaurobiidae > Amaurobius > Amaurobius ferox. Next base: position 76,120,689 of record OX578137.1, on the reverse strand, counting down.
GTTTAGTGATCATTTAAAATCAAAAATATTGTACTTGCGTTGGCACAAAATTTAGATACACAGATAATACTAAAAAAATAAAGCGGTTTCAAAACGGATGCAACACTAAATATAAATTTGAAGGCCTTTACACAGCGGGGAAAGAAATGGATGCCATATTTTACTTGCAATGAGTCACGTGATCCTTTCATGTATCATGAGTGTAATTATTATTTCAATTTTTATTTAAAAACTACCCAACATATTTTGCTGTCATTTTTTTTACACATTTTATGTAATAATCTGAATATTTCCTAAAATTTTCGAAGCAATTTTGTGAATTTTAACTTGTGAATTTTAACTTGTTAATTTGTGAATTTTAACGCTTAAACAAATTTTTGAAACTTATGTCCCATAGGGTTCAATGTATTTCATTGAAAATTATCACAATACTACAATGTACCTGGGTTCAATCCAAAACTAATTGGGGGATATTATTCATTTCCATTCCCACATGTCCCAGGGACCGTCTCCACAACATACTAAAATTTCATTTTGATAAAGTCATTTTTACGGCAGTTATCGTGCGAACGGACAGACAGGCAGACAGAATGAACAATGTTATAAACACTTTTCAACTATGTTGGGAAGTGTTAATTAAATGGTGTTTTGAAATCGGTACATTAAAAATTGAAATAACTACCAAAATTTTATAAGATTTTTTCTTTATTAAAATATATGTTCGTATTTTACATCTAACTTCGTATACACATATGCATTGCATATTACCCTGCGAAATTTTAGAATTATATCTCCATTACTTTTTAAACTCGAGTGCGCGCAAAGTGAACAAGAAAGATCAATCATGCATAAAGCATTGATTATGAAACACTTTCCAACTGCAACGAAATTTTATTTAAACATCTCTAAAATGCGATAAATTCAGCGGTAATATTTAAAAAATTAGCACAATACTACAATAATTTATTATATTTGAAAACTTAAAACTTCATAGAAAAAAAAGAACTTTCTCCAAATGATGTCATTGAAGTATAAATCGCCTGGCTCTCTATGTAAAAGCACTAAATATTTCATCCATACACTTTTATTCCATTCCTTTCATTCATCACAATACTACAATAATTTATTTTACTTCAAAACTTAAAACCATGGAGGTAAAAGTAATTTAACTCTATGCTTAAAACTTCATCGAAAAAATCGTCTGGTTCTCTGTGTAAAATCAATGAATGTTTCATTCATATCAGCTATATTGCAGACTCCAGAGCTAAATAATTTTGCGTTAAAGAAATTCAGCAATTCTTATACAACTCATCTTACAGCTTGATGTGTTTACATTCTCCATTAGAGAAAATTAGGCTTCGTTGTAGAAATAATTAAAGTGTGATGATCATTTAAACTCAAATATATTAAAATTGCGTTGTTTCAGAATATAGATGCATAGAAATTAAGCAACAGTAAAGCGGTTTTAGAACGGATGCAACACTAAATATAAATTAAAAATAACTTTAAAAATCATTATTTTGACACATGATGGATTGCATTGATCATTTAAACTAAAATATATTGTAATTGCGTTGTTTCAGAATATAGATACACAGAAATTAAGCAAAAATAAAGCGGTTTTAGGACGGATACAGCATTAATATAAATTAAAAAAGAATAAAAATCACGATTATGACACAAGATGGATGCCGGGGGCGCGGTAGCCCATTGGTTAGCGCGCTGGAGTTACACTCGGTAGGCCCGGGTTCGATTCCAGCCACTGCCAAAACTGCCGCCGTGTTCATGCGGAGTACGATCACGTTAAACATGTGGGTCCGAAAGTCCTTCCGAGAGGTTGGTGGTAGGGGAAGGAGGGTACGGTCCCTGTGGATGCCTCCCCCACTGGGTTCCGGTCTAAATTGGGTGGCACTTCCCGACCGTCCAAACAGTTACCTTACACCTTTCTGGTAGGTCGGACGGTCTGGGTTTCAACAACAACAAGATGGATGCCATATTTTATTCAGAAGTGGATCACGTGATCTCTTCATATAATGTGGGTGTAATTATTATTTTAATTTTTATTTAAAAAACTACCAAATATATTTTTCTGAAATGTGTTTCATATTTTTTATGGGTTAATTTGAATATTTCCTAAAACTTTCGAAGCAATTCGTGAATTTTAAATTCGCTTAAATAATGTTTGAATAATTAAGTCCCATAGGGTTCACTGCATTTCGTTTTTTCAACCCGGGTTCAATCCAAAATGAATTGGGTAATATTATTAATTTTTATTCCCATGTGTCTCACAGACCGTCTGAACAACGTACTACAATTTCATTTTGATAAAATCATTTTTACGACAGTTATCGTGAGAACGGACAGACAGACAGACAGAATGAGCAAAGTTATAAACACTTTCAACTATGTTGTAAAGTGCTAAAAACGCAGCTTTGAGAAAACTCAGTAAAGTTCGAAATTTTCAATCCCTGATGCTTCAGGTTGCTTCACTATTTTGCTTCTAAAATTTCGTACCAATCGGAATATTTTGATAATTTTTTTGTTAAGCTATTCAGAAAGCTTCATTCCTAATAATAAAGACGGAAATGAAAAAAATTGATTTTTTTAATCTAGAGGTGATCATCTTTTTTAAGCCTATTTTGATATTCGTTACGTCTAGGGGACGGACATCGGAAATAAAATTCTTCAAGAACTCGATATTCCGAACTTTAGGCCAAAATGTTGTTCATATACGAGTATAAATGCATTTATCCTGTAAATTTTATTTTCAATATTATAATCAAAACACATGCTAGAAATGTTTTTATGAGTAACCATTTTTAAACCGCTTTTTAATAATCATGGTTTTTCTATTAGTTCTACTGAAAATTTCATTAAAATTTTGTTTAATACTAAATTTGCTCCAAATAGCACTCTCCACAGTTTTGACGTTGTTTCTTTATTTCCTAGTATTCGAAGTTTCCTAGTATTCCTAGTTTCTTTATTTCCTAGAAAGTCGAATTCAGGCAATAAAACCTTGACGATTTGGTTTATCTGAAGTGTGTGATAGCTTATCACAAATACTTGATGATGGCACATTTGAGTTACCTATAAAGTACGAGGTTTACTGTTTGTTAGAAAAAGAAGAATCTTTCACTTTCGTATTTTCTATTGTTATATGGTATGAAGTGTTATCGCAGGTTAATGTTGTCTCCCAAATTATACAAAATCCGAACGAACACAGATATATCAACCTGCACTGAGCATGTAGATTGTCTTAAAAAATTTCTCATAAGCTACCGAGACAGCTTTGAAGAGATTGCAAGAGTCGCATCTGAAGTTGCCATGTCTTGTGATATAGAAGCTGTTTTTCCTTCTGAACAGTTTCGGCGCAGGAGAAAAAAGAAAATGACTATGAACACGAAGATGAAAATGTGAATGATCCTAAAGATAATTTCCGAATAAATTTCTTTTATGTTATAGTTGATACAGCTTTAAATTCCATGGAAAACAGATTTGACTTACTTCAAAATCATAATGCAGCATTTGGTTTTTTGTTCAGTTTTGAAACGATATCGATCTTGAACAAAGCAGAGTTTTTAAAACTGGCTTTGGATCTTGAATCTAAACTAAGCAATAAAACTGATATAAACTGGCCTAAAGACATAAATGGGACGGAACTTGCAGTCGAACTTAGTATAATTACCAGTATTTTGAAAACAGAAACTTCGCCGAAAGATGTCCTACAATACATTTATAAGCATGGATTGACAGGGACTTTTCCCAACATTTCAATAGCATTAAGAATCTTATTAAAGCTTCTTACATCAGTTGCTACTGAAGAAAGGTCTTTTTCAAAACTAAGACTGTTAAAAAACTTTTTAAGATCAACAATGCAGCAAGAAAGGCTTTTTAATTTAGCCTTCAATTGAGCATGAAATGTGTAATAATTTGGATATAAAAAAAGTACTAGAAAATTTTGCTATTGTAAAAGCAAGAAAGATAAAATTTTGTTAAACATTTCTTTCTCTTATCGTTTTCTGTAATAAAAAATAATAAAAAATATTTTTTAATTTGTTTCCGATAAACTGAAGAGGTGTGTTCGATTCCTTTGTTCCAGAGAAAAATAAGTTCTTAGTTGGGGCGGCAAACCTTTTTTTGCTGCGCCAGGGCAGCAAATGACCTAGGGTCGACACTGTTCATACTGATAAGTTTAGGGATAGAGAGAACATTAAAAGCCATGCTGGGGTGTACGTTTTACCCCTTTTAACTCCTGATAATGACTACAAGTTTTACATTGGTAGTAAAAAGTACTGTTGGTAGCTGAACAGGTTTGTGACGCCAAGAATGGTAAACTTTCTACAGCTCTTGTCCAATGTGTTGTTAATGATAACTTTCGACCCTTTTTTGAAAAACTTTCCTTTTAATTCGTTGCAATAACCCTCGTAATATTCTTCTTTATGAATCCCTGTTTATTTATATCTACCGTGATTCCATTTGTAATTTTGATCCTGTACAAATTTTAAGCTACGCTTGGCGACTCGTTCTCGACTCTATGCGTTGAGACCCAGACCGTCCGACCTACCAGAAAAGTGTAAGGTAACCGTTTGGACGAGCCGAGAAGTGCTACCCAATTTAGACCGAAACTCAGTGCGGGAGGCATTCACAGGGACCTACCCTCCTTCCCCTACCACCAACCTCTTGGAAGGACTTACGGACCCACATGTTTAACGTGGTCGTACTCCGCATGAACACGGCGGCAGTTGTGGCAGCGTGCAAATCTAGCACAAAAACCACCGGGCCACCGCGCCCGAAATGTGCCAACAGCACGTGGTGTTTGTTCCCAGGTACTAATCACGCCCGATGCTGCTTGACTTCGGTGATCTAACGAGAACCGGTGTTTTCAGCACGGTAGGGCCGTTGACCATTCGACTCTATGCGTTGTTGTTGTTGAGATCCAGACCGTCCGACCGTCAGAAAGGTGTAAGGTAACTTCGACTCTATGTGTTGAAGACCCAGACCGACCGACTCGTCAACAAGGACATGAGTAGCCATTTGGCCCTATGTGTGTCAAATCTCTACACAGTTGTCTGTAACGTTTCAGCTTATTGTAATTTATGCTTGGCTGCAATCTGGACATTTTTCATTGTCTTTTCTTTGTATTTGTATTTAATGCTTGTTTTTTAAATCTCCCGTTTATAATACTCACTATTGTAATTTTGTAATTGATTAATCTTCAATAGCCTGTTTATATTATCATTATTCCGTGGATCATTTATGCAAATTTGTCTGCCGATCTTGTCTACATATGAGCTTGTTTCCACGGAAATTTTTCATATAGCCACTGATGAAGGGTATAGTGATACCCGAAAGCGCTCTGGCTTTTTAACATTTGTACGTCTTATAGGATGGTTATATTTGATTAAATGACCTTTTTATCTATGATATGTATCTTTAATCTTATTGCTTATATTTTTTTTATGAGTGTCTATCTGCATTTAAAAGGCTGAAACTGAAAACTTAAAATGGAGTTTTCTGTATTTGGTATTTTTTATTACTTTAAAGTGCTTTTTATTGCTTTTTTACTGGTATATTTTACTGCTTTTGGTATTTTTATTGCTCTTTTTATTTCAAATTTTTATAACTCAGAAGATAATGGATGAAATTCTTTTTTTTTTTTGTTACCAATAATATATAATAAAAACATTATTTTGGATTTGTCTATTAATAAATTATTAAAACTTTTCATTTTATAAAATGTTGAAATTTTAAAATATCACAAAACATGTAAAATAAAATCCCTATCAAGTTCAAAATTAAAATTAAAATATCTGATGTGGGCAGCACATGACTTTCCCTGCAGATTCATTTTTTTTATTTCTTTAATAATTCATTAAATTGAGTTTAATTGCACCATTTTTAATTCAATTTCTGTTTTTATTTGGTAATTACACATTTTTTTAAAAGTGGCATAACTAAATGCAAAAAATCTCAAATATCTCGAGAATGGTTAGCCTTAGAGTAATAGAGTTGTTCTTATTATTTTTCTCATTAAAAATTACGTATAAAACAAGCATTTAATTGATATATTTGAACATACGTAGCTTTCTTTTTTAGATTTTGCGATTTTTGAGGGCCATTTCGTAAAAAAAGGCAGGTTGTTCTTTTCCAAATAATACCAAAATCTAACCAGCACCAGAGTATCCCCCAAGCACCTTATCTACCAACTTTTGTGAAATTTGGTCAACTAATATTTTAGCTAGAGTGGATACATGAAATTTTTACGGGCCATTTCGCAAAAAAAGTCTGGTTGTGTTTTTACGAATCGTACCGGAAACTAATCAGCACCAGGGTCATACCCAAGTGACTTACCTACCAAATTTTATGAAATTCGGTCCATAAGTTTTTGAGTTAGAGTGGATACATACATTGCACAGACACACAGATAGACACACAGACAGACAGACACACACACAGGTACACAGACGTCACGCTAAAAATAGTTTTTTCGTATTCTAGAGGTCTCGAAACGTCTAGATCCGTCGAAAACTCGAGTTGCGATTTTCGACATGATTCCAATACTTTCCCTATACATTACCGTGTATTGCAGGGAAAGTAAAATCGAATCGGAATTAAATTTAAAATAACGTTTCTTAAGACATTAATTAACGTTAAAATAATAGTATATACAGAAAGTATTTAGTACTGAAAAATAATAAATTATATCAATTTTAAGGGGTTTTCTTTTAATTTAAAAATAGAAATTTATATTTTAAAAAGAGAAAAATATTTTTCATTATATATTTTGTTGTCCTTAAGTAAAAACTTGTAATATAATAAAAATTGAAAGAGAAAAAAATGAAATATTCGTTGCTCTGTCCCCATAAATTAATTCAAACTGCTACGAAATAATTGAAGAAAACAACTGAAATATTAACAATTATCGTCATTGGAAAAACACTCGTCTTCTTGGTCACATGCCCTGCTTTCAGTAAGAAACACTTTTTATACTTAAAAACAAAAGATATTTCAAGAGTGTACCTTCTAGAAATATTGCACGTTTTTATCCCCCCCTCCTTAGGATTTAATCGATATTTCTGAATGCATACAAAAGTATATGAAGTGCTTAGTTTAGATAAGGTGGCCCAATCTTTAAGTAAACTGATAACTTTGTAACGTCGGTTTTTACTCCAACTATCTGCATACTTTAGAAACTAAAGGAGTAAAATGAAAGGTAACATATCACAAGGAAAAATATAAAGTCCGTTTCAAAATATTCACATAAAAATGTTTCGAAATAAGTATATGTTTTACCTATAAAAAGCAGTAATTTTGCAAGATAAAATATTTTAAGAATGGAATTGAAAGAAAGATAAGATGAAGCTATCGTACCTTATTTACATAATATAAAAATATGTTTGTGTATCTGTCTATTTGTGTGTGTGGTCTGTAGCAGAAAACCGAAGTTTCGGACAGCTACGAAATTCGAGAATATAGGGGTCCGGGGACGTGATATATTCGAGAATATATCACGTCCCCGGACGATACGGCTCGGCGAGATTTCTGTTTCTTTTTAATTCGAATTAGTTTGAAAGTTATGAACATTTAAAGCCTAAAATCCGTCGAAATGAAAAAAAAAAACTAAACGCAGGAATACTTTTAGTTTAATGCAAGCGATCTGAAAATTGGATAATATTAGCTGCCTGTATCTGCATTATTTACGTAGCGGGCACTTATTTATGACAGTGGACAACGCTAGAGAATTCGTTCTCGTTATGTTATAAACTTGACATTCTGAGAACAGGGGCCAAAGTGTAATTGATTTTACTTATTCAACAGTTTTATCATACAAATGGAATATAGTACTAAAATTATAAATTTTAGAATAAGAAAAATTCTTTCAAAAATAGTTGTTAAAATCATGAATTTAAGAATAAGCAAAAAATTCTTTCAGAAATAGCACATTACATATTATGAAATCTCGCTCAAAGGAGTCGAATTTCCGATGATTTGGTGATTTGGAATTCGAGACCATCGCTCTAAGGATCGAGCTTGAAAGGAAACCTCTCATTCTCCTCCCTCCAATTTGAGATCAGGATTCGAATAACGCAAACGAATTCAACATTTGTTCTACAATTCATCATTTTTATTCCTGACGTTATATTTCAATTGATATTTGCAAGCGTCAGTAACATCGTTCGGGCGCCCGTATGAAGTCTCGTCTAAAAAAGAACTCGGATCCAATGATAGCTATAATCTTTAGAATCAGCTATTTTTAGACTCGGGACAGGACAAAGATAAAAATTGTTATTGAACCAGAATCAATAGTGAATGTAATATATACAAATACACTTGGGATTTTCCTATGTGGATCAGAGATTAAACTTTAAACAAATGAAAAAGTAAAGCTGGGTGAGTGGTCTATTTATTTTCTTACATGTTTTCCTTGATTTTCATATTCTAAGGAAGGATAAGGTATATTGATAAAGGAAGTTTCCCAGCATATAACGGTTTTTAATCCGTTCTACAGAGAATCGCAAAAACGGGGTTCCACTATAATAAAATTGCAAAATTTTATTTAGTTTCATTGTAATTCAGTTATTACAGTAAATTTACTATAAACAATAGTTTATCCGGCATCCAATGTTTCGGAACATCCGATAGTCCGGCACGCCTCTCGAACTGCATTTGGAGCCACAGCCAGGTAGGGGGCAATTGCATAGGGACCCGGGCGGCTTGGGGCTCCGTGTTGCACAAGCAGTTTATGGAAAAGGCCACTATTTTATAAAATATGGCGCGATAGGGGACACACGTTTGTTGCATAGGGGCCTAAAAATGCTGTTCGGGTCCATTGATTCGACTGTACTAAGGTACATCTACTACAATAGTCTAAATCCATTTATATGCAGATTTATGTTCATTGAACTTTACTTTGTAATTTTAAAACTAATTTAAATATTTTTTCATGTACTGTAGAGCTTAATTCAGTCTGTGTAACGTTTTAGGCGAAACAAAAATCCATTTATTGTCCATTATTTTGTTTTAAATTAATTTTTCTCATTTTTTACCCCGTTTCAGTTCGACATTCGATTTTATTTAATGCGCTAATTGCAGCATATACATAAGATGAAATTAATAAGTTAGTTATAAGATTTAAAGTAGAACTTGAAAAGACACAGCACTAAAAATTAAAACTAAATAAAAGGATCCAATGTGCATATATGTACTAGATAAATAATTCAATGGAATGCAAGTGAGCAAAATAAAGATTATACGGGGTAAACATAAAAACAATCAGTATGAATTAAAACTAATTAAAACAAGAACGTTCAATCATGCATAAAGCATTGATTATAAAACACTTTCCAACTGGAAATGTAATTTTATTTAAGCGTCTCTAAATTGTGATACATTCAACGCTAATATTTTTTTAAAACATCATAGTAATTTATTATATTTGAAAACTTAGAACTTTAAAAAAGACAATCAAAAAATACAATGCTAGTAACCCTGGAGGTAAAAGTAAGGAGTTAGAACTTCACATTAAAAAAGCGCCAATATCGTGTAAGACAATAATTTAAGTGGCACTGGGATAAGTTGCATTGCATGAATTCCTATGGCGAAAGACCTAAAATATTTTTTAAACTGTCAGTTTTGTAAAAATGAATAATTAACGCAATGCAAGTTAGAATTGAAACAATAACGAATATCCCTACTCATTCAAAATTATTTTACTTTTCAATTTATTTTTATCTCCATAGATTCTGTACTCTATCCTACTACTATGAAAAATACTGGTTAATTATACTTATAATTAGTTATCTCTTAATTTAAAACTAATCAAAAATACATATACTAAATACTACGCCTTTCTGTTCTGTCAATTAGCAATAACAGCCACTTTACTAGCATTAGCGACACCTACATATAATTCTCAAAACATTATGGCATTTTAAAGCATTTCTTCCATAGGAGTTTTATCTCCTTCTTTCTAACTCCATACTAGTTACACTAAATAAACTTTATTCAAATAACGCCATTGTAATATAAATCGCCTGACTCTATGTGTAAAATCAATGATTATTTCATCATTTAAAATAACAAATATTGTAATTGCGTTGGCTCAGAATTTAGATAAACAGATAATACGTAAAAAAAATCTGATGTGGGCAGCACATGACTTTCCTTATATAATGCAATGAATTTACTACTTTTATAGTAAAAAATTAGATTATTTTTATGGTAAATATTTATATTCTTTCCAAGATATTGAATTTTTGTCAGTGAGTCGTCATTTTCATTGATTTAGCGTCATTTTTATCCATTTGGCGAGTTTATCGTTAATTTAGCAACATTTAAAAAAAGTCGCCAAGTTGGCAACATTCTACCAAATTCGTCGCCAAAATCTCGCCAAGCGTTATGGACGAAGAAGTAAGTTATTCTTACAGCAGATAAATGACTATTGGCGTTCAAATACAAAAGTATTACTCAAAGTATCTTTTTTCATGAATGGAACGAGCTAGATCTACGAGAATGATGTCACCAAATTTATCACATGGTACTACATATGAAAAGTGAACATGTTTCTCAATAGGAAATATATTTTTTAATTTTATCTCTCGGCGAAATATATCATTTGCTGTAGTTGCTGAAAAAGAGCCTGCACAGCTAATAAATATTAAAACACGTTTAAAATGTAGATTAGAAAATAAATTTAATAACATTTAATGTTTAAATACATTTTGCAAACATTTGAAAAACAGGAATACTAACTAAATGCATGCCAACACGCCTCCCCTTGTCAAAAATCACACTTAAACATAAACATTTTTAATTTGTGCTAGAATTTCATTCAGAAATTGTAGAAAATTAAAATATATAAATTTCTAGTTATATTGGTTTGCGGATGGCAAAGCTAGGTTCAAAGCTAGCTTGCTAAGTTTGCGGATGGCAAAATTATTTCTGATTGCAGACCACAATATGACAGTCCAGCAGAAGTGAAGAACTATTTTATGTAATATCTTAACATTTTCACAAAATAGCGCTCATTTGCGTCATATTAACATTGGCGACAGACTCACTAACTCTACACAGCCTGATTAGAATCCTCGAATTCGAGAAAAATGTTATTCATCCATTTCTACTTATAACGGTATCGATTCTATCTTTCTACTATATGACCTACTTGGTTATGATTTTTGAAAATAATTTACTCATGGGCATGATAAAAGAAATAATTAAACTCTTGGAAATATATTTATGAACCCTTTTATCTTTCTGGAGAATATAGCATGAGTCAGAATTTAATTGAATTTGTTTTTCTCCATATATTAAACAATTTTTATTTAAAAAACATATTTTAATGAAATTTCTTTTATATATTTTATGAGATAATTTGAATATTTCTTAAAACTTTCGAAACAATTTGTGAATTTTAAATTCGCTTAAAAAATGTTTGAAAAATTAGGTCCCATAGGGTTCAATGTATTTCATTTCTTCAACCCGGGTTCAATCCAAAACTAATTGAGTGATATTATTCATTTATATTCCCATAGGTCCCACAGACCGTCTGAAAAACATACTAAAATTTCATTTTAATAAAGTCATTTTTACGGCAGCTATCGTGCTAACGGACAGACAGACAGAATGAATGAAGAAAGTCATATACACTTTTCAACTATGTTGTAAAGTATTAAAAAAGAGAGTGTGTAATAATGGATAGAGGGTAATGAAATTGTAAAATCGTCAGGAGATGTATACAAAACATACCTTCTAATAGTTCTTTTCATTGAATAAACTTGTTACTATGAACAAGTTACTATGAACAAAAAGATTTTTCTACACCTCTAAGAACTATAAAAACCATGAATAATGGAGAGAAAGTAAGACATTTTTCTAAAAATAAAAATAATTTAAGCCTACTTGCATGTGTATAAACGGGATGTAATACTACAATACTGTTACCACACATGAAGTGGAAAGTCGGTGCTGCCAGGCATAAAGAACAAGAGAGATCAATCATGCTTGAAGCATTTATTATGAAACACTTTCCAACTTCAATGCAATTTTATTTAAACATGTCTAAAATGCAATACATTCTTCGGTAATATTTCAAAACTTATCACAATACTACTTAATTTATTATATTTGAAAACTTAAACCTTCATCGAAAAAAATGAACTTCATTCAAGTGACGGCATTGAAATATAAATTGCCTGGTTTAAACATCTCTAAAATGTGATACATTCCTCGGTAATAATTTTAAAATTATCATAATACTACGATAATTTATTATATTTGAAAACTTCATCGAAAGCAAATGAAATTCATTCAAATGACGTCATAGAAAAAATAACACGCCTGGCTCTCTCTATAAAAGCAGCATTTCATTCATAAATAATTTCCCATTCATGTCATTCATCACAATGCTATAATAATTTATTTTATTTAAAAATTAAGACCATGGAGCTACAAGTAATTAAACTCTATGCGTAAAACTTCATCGAAAAAAATCGTCCTGCTCTTTGTAAAATCAATAAATATTTCATAAAGAACTTTTAAAATCACGATTTTGAGGCAAGATGGATGCCATATATCATTTTGAAGTGGGTCACGTGATCTTTTCATATCATGGTCACGCGATCGCTTCATATAAGAGGTGTTATTATTATTTTAATTTTTATTTTAGAAACTACTAAATATATTTCGCTGAATTTTTTTTTATATATTTTATGGAACAATTTGAATATTACCTAAAATTTTCGAAGCAATTTGTGGATTTTAAATCCAATTAACAAATGTTTGAAAAATTTGGTCCCATAGGGCTCAATGTATTTCATTTTTTCAACCCGGGTTCAATCCAAAACTAATTGGGTGATATCATTCATATATGTTCCCATAGGTCCTACAGACCGTCTGAACAACATACTAAAATTTCATTTTGATTACGTCGTTTTTACGGCAGTTATCGTGCTAATGGACAGACAGACAGACAAAATGAACAAAGTCATAAACACTTTTCAACTTTGTTGTAAAGTGTTAATAAAACAAGAAAGATCAATTATGCATAAAGCATTGATTATGAAACACTTTCCAACTTCAATGCAATTTTATTTAAACATCTCTAAAATGCGATACTTTCCTCGGAAATATTTTTAAAATTATTACAATACTACATTAATTTATTATATTTGAAAACTTAAAACTTCATCGAAAAAAATAAACTTCATTCAAATGACGGCATTGAAATATAAATAGTGATATGTTTAATAATAATATAATCATAATTAAAAATAGAATTTTGAATTTAGACAAACCAGTCACAAATAAAATGCAACATCTCCTGGCAAAATGCGCAGTTAGAAAGGGAACATAATGCGAAAAGTAAATAACATTAAAAATAAAAATCAATAATGGCAGGTAGTTAAAATTAGTAGTAGCAGGTAGAGAAAATGAACACTACTGTGATAATGCTAAATTAAAAGTTGCATTTAACAATGCTGAGTTGCCTTAATCTTATTTAATAAACTGTTCGCCAAATATAATGGATAATAATGTAATTTGCTGGTTTGTATAAAGATATTAATATGTAATTAATTATATTTTTATTAGATAATCCATAAATTCAAAATAACTGATTTATAATATCGCGAAATAATTGAACTGAATTACAAGATGTATATGGTAATGATTTATTAATATTAAAATAAAAATATTCTTTCTTGTCATATAAATGAATAATAATCCTATTGGAAAAGTCAATACAGAGATTTAAATCCTGAAAATTAACATTATTACTAATGGATGATTCATTTGGCATCCATTCCAGATTATCCGGATAGAAATCCATGTGTGTATTATTTAATTCAGAGGTAACTACATAGATCAAATCATCAACATATATCAATATACAAGGTAGGATCAAAAAGTTTGGAGACTGTGCTGATATCTCCAGCCCTGATTGGAGGAGAGGGGAACTATTTTGCCTCGGCGTAGAGGCACATGTGAAGCGAGATGTGAAAAGGAAGAAACAGGTGTTTTTCCAGACAATGCATGTCAGTGAACTGTAGTCGTTCGCGTTCGTCGGTTTTCGACGAACGCGAACGACTACAGTTCACTGACACGCATTGTCTGGATAAACCCTGCACTGCGGACCTGCTTCTTCCTTTTCACATCACATGTGCCTCTATGCCACGTTAAATAGTTCCCCTCTCCTTCAATCAGGGTTGGAGATATCAGCACAGTCTCTGAACTTTTTGATCCTACCTTGTATTTGGAAATCAGAAGATGTAAAAGAATGTTCGTAATGATAAAGATATTAGCCAATATGTTTTCACTACAACCATCTTGCGGGACACCTGATACTTGTAAGTGTAAACGAGTTCCATGAAATATATAATCATTAAATAATACAAAGTGGAGAAGTTTGGGAACATTTTTTATTTTAATAAGGTCAGCATGAACAGCAACAAATGCATTGTAAAGTGCTAAAATGATATTACAAATATTTTGAATATTAATATTATTAAATAGATCTTTAAAATCAAAGATTTATAAACCATAAATATTATCAAATAAATGCAATTTGTCAATTAATACTTTACTATTTTCTAGAATATAATAACCACACACACACACACAATTCGAGAATAACGAAAGTTGCCATTTAGTTCTTTCAAACAAGTAAGTAATAATTTACTAGCTGTAGCAGAGTATGCATTATGTCCACCAGTGACAGTTTTAAATTTGATGGGATACTATATAGTTTTAATTCCAAAATTTTGGAATTAAAACTGTATATAAGGAACATTTAAAATTTAGTGTGTAAATGCAAATTACCATATATATTAATAATTTTTTGTTACTTTCCCTGCAATACATGGTAATGCAAATTTAGTGTTATTTGGTGCAATTAAACTCAATCTAACGAATTATTAAAAAATAAAGAAAATATGAATTTGAGTCTGCAGGGAAAGTCATGTGTTGCCCACACATCAGATTTTTACTTTCCCTGCAATACATGGTAATGTATAGGGAAAGTATTGGAATCATGCCGAAAATCACAACTCGAGTTTTCGACGAATCTACACGTTTCGAGACCTCTTGAATACGAAAAATCTATTTTTAGCGTGACGTCTGTGTGTGTGTTAGTCTGTCTGTGCAGATTTTGTATCCTCTCTAATTAAAAAACTAATGAACCGAGTTTCACAAAATTTGGTAGGTAAGTCACTTGTGAGCGAATCTGGTGCTGATTAGTTTTGGGTACGATTCGGGATAAAAGAACCCGCCTTTTTTTGCAGAATCGCCTGCAAATTTTGTATCCACTCTAGCTGAAAAACTAATGGACCGAATTTCACAAAATTCGGTAGATAAGTCACTTGTGGGTCACCCTGGTGCTGATTAGATTTTGGTAGGATTCGAAAAAAAATAATCTGCCTTTTTTTGCAAAATGGCCCGCAAAAACCGGCAAAATCTAAAATAAAAACTACGTATGCTCAAATATATCCATTAAATACTTGTTTAATACGTAATTTTTAACGAAGAAAAGAATAAGATCAACCCCATTACACTAGAACTAGCCGTTCTCGGGATATTTTAGTTTTTTTCATATTTTCTCTACGCCACCTTTGAAAATAAGTCCAGTCATCAAATGAGAACGAAAATTGAATTAAGAGTGATTAAATTTAATTAAAATAAAGAGAACGTGGATATAAGTTTGCAGGGAAAGTCATGTGCTGCCCACATCAGATTTTTTGATACTATTAAGAGAATGTGAGTCTAGTTTTAAAAGTATTATTGTTCTTTAAATAGTCTATTAAATATCGTATATAAGATATTTTACAAATTCATAAAGCTTCTATCTAGTTCTAGTTTCTTTGCATAATGTACACATAAAATTTGATAGCGGTGGGTACATTCGTTCTTGAGTTATCGGCATATCTCACGGACAACACACACAGACAAACGTCTTTTCGAAAGTGTTCGAAGCAGATTTAGGAAGTTTAAAAATATCCTCCCCCCCCCCCACTTCGAAATCTCGAATTTCAAATTATTCCGTAAAAATGCTTCCTCTATAGAACAGTATGAGAAAATAAAAATACATTAAAGTATTTACCTTTAATTGTTTAGAAGGTTTTAAAAGTACTTCCCCCTTCAAAATCTCGAATTTCAAATTATTTCGAAAAAATACTTCCTCTATAGAATAATATGAGAAAATAAAAATGCATTAAAGTATTTACCTTTAATTGTTTAGGAGGTTTTAAAAGTACTTCCCCCTTCAAAATCTCGAATTTTAAATTATTCCGAAAAAATACTTCCTGTATACAATAATATGCGAAAGTAAAAGTAAATTGAAGTATTTACCTTTAATTGTTTTATCCCCCTTCGAAATGAAAAGCACAGAACTACTTCTAAAGCAGTGAATTCTCTACATAACACCACACACACACGCAAAAAGAATCTAAAATTTACATGATACAGTTACGGATTCACAAGACCTCTGACAAAGGTGTGCTCGGCAGCAGATATAAAATTCACGTCATTACTTTGATAAGAGTAGAGAAAGGTCTGTACGATGAATCCGACTTTTCAAACTCTTATCTTTCACGCGTATCAATAATGACGCATATCCTTAGTAGTGAGGTAACGCGGTCAATGCAACAGAATTCAATACGTTGATGAGTAATTTTAATGAGTAATTTGCACGTAGTGTGTTTATAAACACTGAAAGCTGAACAATACGGCGCAGAAAGTTTGTAAAAATAACAACACACTAAAAAATAAATAACAACGTATCAGGTAACTTGAGAATAAAATTTGGCGTTATGAACCTTTATACAGTGAAGTACATTCTCGGTATATAGATGAAATACTAATCAAAGCATTTCTGCCTTAAGCATAGGCGTAGAGTTTTAAAAAATATTGGGGGGGGGGGGGGGGGGCTTGGGGCTGCCCATTCTTTTTTAATATAATTCATATAGAGTAAGGCCTTTCTAACGGACACTACGGGAAATCGGACATCTTCACTCAACGGACACCTTCTTTTAACGGTCACAGTTCCATACAGAATATCTAAATTTAATTTACTTTCTGAAATTTCCGACACATTCATTTAAAGGGCATTTTTAAATTTTCTTACAAAATATAAAGTTAATTGACCGTAGCATAGCTTACCGTTCGACCAACGGCTGATAATGATTTATGACAAATAGATTAAAAAATCATTCATTCAAGAAAATTAATACAAGCTACTATAGTTTCCAGTTGCACGTAAAATTCAGAACATAAAAGCAAACCAGCAGAAAATAATCAACAATTAAATAATTAATCATGAAGTTAGAGGATTTTTTTTTTCTGAATACTATTATGCAGTATTACACAATAATATACTTAAACTATCTAATAACAGTACTTTGCAGCCAAGTATTAAAAAATAATCAAAACTCTTGAAATTTACTTTTTAGAAGAAGTTAACATAGGCTTATACAAGTAATTTGCAAATAGAGCTTTACAAATGTTTCACATATATTGAATATAATTTCATTTTTTTTTAACTTTCAGTGGTCTTTTTTAAAATCCATTATCTAAATCTCCAAGCAGGCTCATCTTCTGAAAAAATATTCGAAAATAAGATGAAAAATCTGATGTGGCAGTACACGACTTTTCCTGCAGATTCAATTCATTTTCTCTTTATTTCTTTAATAATTCATTAAATTGAGTTTAATTGAACAAAATAACACGCATAATTATTTGAAATGACAATGAATTTGTATTTTTAATTCAATTATCATTTTCATTTGATAACTGGACATATTTTCAAAGGCGGCGTAACAAAAATGAAAAGAAAAAACTAAAATATCCCAAGAACGGTTACACCTAGAGTAATTATTAAATGCAATTAAATTTAATATAATTAAATGCTTATTTTATACGTAATTTTTAACGAGGGAAATATTAAGATCAATCCCATTACTCTAGGTGTCGAAAGCAAAGACCGTCCGGCTCATCCTGGGACATAGAGCAGCAAAGAGGGCGGCTAGAGTAATCCGGCCACCCTCTTTGCTGCTCTATGTCCCAAGATGAGCTGCACGGTCTGGGCTTTCGACACCTGGAGTAATGGGATTGATCTTAATCTTTCCCTCGTTAAAAATTACGTATAAAATAAGCATTTAATTGATATATTTGAACATACGTAGTCTTTTATTTTTAGATTTAAAGATTTTTGCGAACCATTTCGCAAAAAAAAGGCAGGTTCTGTTTTTCCCAATCGTACCAAAATCTAATCAGCACCAGATTAACCTACAAGCGCTTTATCTACCAAATTTTGTGAAACTTGGTCAATCAGTTTTTCAGCTAGAGTGGATACAGACAATTTTTGCCGTAAAAAAAAGGCAGGTTCTTTTATCCCGAATCGTACCAAAATCTAATCAGTACCATGGTCACCCACAAGAGACTTACATACCAAATTTCATGAAATTCGGTCAACTAGTTTTTCAGTTAGAGTGAATACAAAATCTGCACAGACAGACAAGATACGCACACACACACAGACGTAACGCTAAAAATAGATTTTTCGTATTCTGAAGGTCCCAAAACGTGAAGATCCGTCAAAAATTCGAGTTGCGATTTTCGGCACGATTCCAATGTTTTCCCTATATATTACCCTGTATTGCAAGGAAAGTAAAAATAGGGAATCAATATCTTGTTCATGAAATAAATCAAAGTTTTGGAGAAATGATTTTCAAAGAAAAACATTCACAGTACATAGCATCTTTGTAATTCAACTTAATATAGATATCTTACTTTTCTTTTATGCTTCCTCATGCATTATTGTAAAGCTGTTTTAAAAATGCAAATTATAGATTTTTGTAGCTATATGTTTTAATACCTCAACTGTTTTAATACTCATCAAAACATTCAGAAAAAGTTTAGGAAAATAGCTGCATGTGTGTACATATATTTAATTTGTACTTCTATAAAAAATGTCCGAACAAAATTTACCGGGTTCTTCATGTAGAAATCCAAGGCTAGAATTAAATATCGTTTCTAGTACGTTACAGAAGAGAATTAAATAAATAACAATGTAATTCAATATTTAAATAATGCACACTTAAATAAATATAAATAAAGTATGTGTATTTATATTAAACTTTTAATAACATTTATTTTAGATTAACAGTAACCTATACCGCTAAAAATGATGTGTGCCTCGAAATAAAACTTTGTGCTTTAACATTAACCTGTGTGAAATTTAGAAAGCCTGACGAATCAATTGCAAACTTTGAAATGTTAGATCAACTTTATGCAAAGGAAAATTCCTATACAGATGGAAAATTTCACCATTATCATGCACGAGAATATGAAGCGGTTGGCAATTAAACATAAAAGGAATTCTCAATAATTTGTTAAATAACGTACAATAGAAATAGAGCAACGAAATGGGTGAAAATATGGCAATTTTGGTGATTGATTATGAGATGATTCGCACTATAAATATGTGGGCCAACGGCCGTACCGTGCTGAAAACACCGGTTCTCGTTAGATCACCGAAGTGAAGCAGCATCGGGCGCGGTTAGTACTTGGTGGGTGACCACCTCGGAACGCCGCGTGCTGTTGGCCATCTCGGGTGCGGTACCCCCGTGGTTTGCGCGCTAGATTTGCACGCTGCCACAAATGCCGCCGTGTTCATGCGGAGTACGATCACGTTAAACATGTGGGTCCGTAAGTCCTTCCGAGAGGTTGGTGGTAGGGGAAGGAGGGTACGGTCCCTGTGGATGCCTCCCCCACTGGGTTCCGGTCTAAATTGGGTGGCACTTCCCGGCCGTCCATACAGTTACCTTACACCTTTCTGGTAGGTCGGACGGTCTGGGTCTCAACAACAGCACTATAAATATGAGGTTTTGGAATATTAATCAAGGTTTAGAAACTGTGCACGTCTTTTGAACTTTCTCTGCAATACATGATGCAATGTATAGGGAAAGTATTGGAATCGTGTCAGAAATCGCAATTCGAGTTTTCCAAGGATCTACACGTTTTAGGACCTCTAGAGCACGAAAAAATAACTATTTTTAGCCCAACGTCTGTGTCTGTCTGTGCAATGTATGTGTATCCACTCCAACTCCACTTCAAAACCTCATTGACCAAATTTCATAAAATTTTATGCGTAAGCCACTTGTGAGTTACCTTGGTGCTGATTAGATTTTGGCATGATTCGGAATAAAATAATCTGTCGAATTTTGCGAAATGGCCCTCAAACATCGCATGTATCCACTCTAGTTAAAAGGCTAATTTACCAAATTTCACAAAATTTGGTAGATAAGTTACTTGTAGGTTATCTTGGTGCTCATCAGATTTTGGTACAATTCGGAAAAAAAGAACCTGCCATTTTTTACGAAATGGCCCGCGAAAATAATTAAATTCTAAAATAAAAGTCTACCTATACTCAAATGTATCAATTAAATGCTTGTTTTATACGCAACTTTTGATGATCAAAAGAATGAGACCAATCCTTTTACTCTGGGACTAACCGTTCTAGAGATATATTAGTTTTTAACATTTTTTGCTACACCGTCTTTAAAAATACGTCCAGTTACCCAAATGAAAACGAAAATTGAATTAAAAGGGCAAATTTAGTGTAATTAAAAATAATTATGCAATTACGCGTGTTATTTTGTGCAATCAAACTCAATTTAATGAATTATTAAAGAAATAAAGATAAAATGAATCTGAGTCTGTAGGGAGAGTCATGTGCTGCTCACATAGAACTTTTAAGTATTTAATGCAGTATCTGAAATTCTATAAGAACTTTCAAAATAATTCAACGATATAAATATAAATTTTTCATTAATTAATAAATTTATCATATCGTAGTATGAAATACGAATGAACGATTTTTTTTTTAATTTTATGAACCAATAAGTATATTTTTTTACTTATTGAAATTGTTGTGCCAAATTTCTTAGAAATCTGTTACTTTTTTCAAGATATATATAGTGTTTTCAAAATCAGACAGAAATACAGCTAGCTTTCAAAAACAGTTGATTTGCGTTCAGGGATGCTCAAAACGTACATGTTTTCATATTAAGAGAATTGAATTTTTTTGCCTTATCAAGAATTCAATGAAGAAGTCTTCTGATGGTGGTCAGCGGTGTGTACACTTCATTTTTGACAGAACTGTGAAGCATTTTTATGATCTTTTGCCCCGCACTCCTTCCGTAAAATCAAATCAAATGAATTTTCGGAAAATCCGGAAGTGA
This sequence comes from Amaurobius ferox, assembly GCA_951213105.1. Classification (NCBI taxonomy): domain Eukaryota; kingdom Metazoa; phylum Arthropoda; class Arachnida; order Araneae; family Amaurobiidae; genus Amaurobius; species Amaurobius ferox. Next base: position 76,099,456 of record OX578137.1, on the reverse strand, counting down.
CACCACCAGAACCGGAAGTCAAAAATTTCGTGAACCGTCTAACCTCTTCGTAATTTGATGTTGAACCCATATCAGTTATTATCTGATCTATGTAGCCGATTCTGAGAAATAGATGTTTTAAGGAGAATTTTCGATAAAAACATATATGACAAAACAAATTTTGACACCAACAAGACTTTTCTTTTACATATATTATGAATTATAGAGAAAGTACCACATGAAAACATTATAAACGGTCACGTTAACTTTCCAGTAAACGTTCGTGATCCATTCTATATAACATCATTATCATAATTGGCGGCTTCAACGATTCATTTTGTGTGAGCTGCTGCATGAAATGAACTATTTTCCAAAAAATCGTTGCAAACGAACAAGCATTTTACCTTGTTGAAATTATAGATATATCAATTATTAGTGCGTACTTTACGCGGTATTAAGAGCAGGCGGCAGCTCGTCCCTTGTTCGGTAGCTTCAAGCATGAAATCAGATCAAATAAGCAGAAAAAATGTTTTGTATTAAATCATTTTATATAATTCTGTAGGAGCGCATGCAGAGGAAAATTTTAGAGGGGACATTGATCTTGAAGGGGGCTGAACTCATATCTCATATATTGTGATTGGGACTTCGGTGTTGCTACCTATTGTATTGGTCCCGCAGACGATTCGCCCACTCCACCATTCTATTGTCCCAGAATGACAGAATGACATGAATGTCCCAGAATGACATTGTCCCAGACCATCTCCTTTGGTCTCAGATATAGGGATTTTTAGTAGGGATTATACTATCACATACAAGGAACAATTTGGGGTAGAACCTGTTTTTTCGTCTTTCTGAACCCGGGGGTGAAATTCGAAAACACACGGGGTCTCATTGAATGATGAATTAGGGTCGAGAAGTGTGAAAGTCATTATGGGCCAATTTGGGGTAGAACAGGGACTTCAGGACCGTCTATTGGGAGGGACATCACTCGAGTGGGAGGGGGACACAACTACTCATTTTTTAGGTAGGGGAAGACATGAAAGATTCACAAGAAGAGGAAAATTAAATACAGAGAGGAAGCCCATAATAAATGTTTGTAGATTGGGTGGTCCTGTTCCTCGGAGAAGCTCCCATCTCTGTATACGTCACAGCTATACAGTAAGGAGTTGTATAAGTAGTTTTCAGCTTTTATTAATTATCTAAGCAGAGTTTCAGTTATTAAATAGACAAAAAGCCTGAATGATCTATAGTTTTGGTTAAGAATAACTTTTTCCTACAGAAAAGTCATGCAAGAATAGAAAATAAATGACGTGAAAGGGAGTAAGTAGCACGTTCCAACACCAATGAGTTAAGATACAATGAAAATGAGAAATTTTTCCGAGATCAACAATTAAAATTTGCATAGGTAACAATATGATCATCCATTCATTTGCATATTTCATTTTAAATATTTTAAAATAATTATAATTTCAAAATAAAGTAAATTAATTAAAGTTTCAAAAACAATTAAAAGTTTCCAAAATAATAAAATATATACATCATTTAAAGTAATGGCTCGTAATGAGTGAGCATTTCTTTCAGTCTCTTCCAGATACAACAAAAGATAAATCAGGGAATGTTTTTGAGTATCATCAATTACGTATCAGACATGTGTGTACGTATCAGACAATGGCAATGCCTTAACATTCGCCTTACATGAAAAAAGCATAATGCCACGTCCTTCTGCAAAGCGAATATCGAGGATGTTTACCCTCAGGATATGGGCGCGGTAGCCCATTGGTTAGCGCGCTGGAGTTGCACTCGGTAGGCCCGGGTTCGATTCCAGCCACTGCCAAAACTGCCGCCGTGTTCATGCGGAGTACGATCACGTTAAACATGTGGGTCCGAAAGTCCTTCCGAGAGGTTGGTGGTAGGGGAAGGAGGGTACGGTCCCTGTGGATGCCTCCCCCACTGGGTTCCGGTCTGAATTGGGTGGCACTTCCCGACCGTCCAAACAGTTACCTTACACCTTTCTGGTAGGTCGGACGGTCTGGGTTTCAACAACAACCCTCAGGATATCTGTGTCCCTGCAGTTTCAGCTGTTTTCTTCGGAAAGATTCTTCCAGGACAAAAGTTATGCATTGCACAATGAAAAAAAAAAGGGTGGCCCTTAGAATTTTGAGAGGGCTCAGCCCCTCAGTCCACATTGGAAAAATATTGAGGCTGTATCTATTCTATGTATTAGCAACTTGAAACCTTTTTCGTGGCTGTTTTTACCAGCATAAAACCAAACATGCATTCAGCCATCCAGAGATAAGCCTTGTATCTAAGCAGCAATGATGACGTTTGGAACCTTACACCTAATTCATGAATGAAGATTGCACTCGGTCTTAATCAACCAAACTATTTATTTCTTCGTGATTATCCTCCATTCTATGCCACTTATTTACTTCATCAAACATCGCGACTACCAACTTGTTTTCACTAAACTTCTACAGGGTTATTAGGAATTCTACAATCCTACCCTAGAAATACCAGATTCCTACAATCCTGTGTTCAATAAATTTAGAGATTACTTGCTTAATATCTATTTTAATTTATGCATTTTACTTTTCCATCAAAATTATATTACTGCATTAATTGATATGTTTAACATTTTACTTTACACACATGAAATTTGCTGATTTTGCTATACTACTTTAAGCTTAGACTTAATTTGCTTATTAGTTATTTGCAGTTCATTAACAGGGTCTGTAACCCTTTACAGGAAGGTAGAATATAGCAAATTTCTGATCCCAAATGGCAATGATTGCAGCACACCTGGCTCACACTCATTTGGATAACTAGTACTTTGCTTTTTCTGAATGACATGATTTTGAAAAAGATACAAGTACGGCCCCATGGAAGAACATTTAGAATTTTCATCTATTATATGCAGGGTTCCTAGGAAAGGCCTTAAGCACCTTAATAATTTCTATAATAATAAAAAGAATCGGCCTATTTGTCTGTGAGGTTGAGCGACATCTATCGCGCTTACAGGTCTAAAGTTGTTCACACAGTAGCATCTATGCCTGAACTAATGAGCCTGGAAGGTCTTTTACAAAAATTTTAATTAGATTTCTTTAATGAATTTTTAAAGTTTAAAATCAGCTAATCTCCAGCTATCGAAAATTTAACAACTACCGTCATAATCTAGCAGCTACCCATACGACCCAATAGCTATCGTCACAATCCATTGTCATGTTAAAGGTTTTGAATATTTTATTTATAATTTTTTAACACTTTACAACAAAGTTGAAAAGTGTTTATGACTTTGTTCATTCTGTCTGTCTGTCCGTTAGCACGATAACTGCCGTAAAAATGACTTTATCAAAATGAAATTGTGGGACTTATGGGAATATAAATGAATAATATCATCCAATTAGTTTTGGATTGAATCCGGGTTGAAAAAATGAAATACATTGAACCCTATGGGACCTAATTTATCAAACATTTTTTAAGCGGATTTAAAATTCACAAATAGCTTCGAAAGTTTTAGGAAATATTCAAATTATCCCATAAAATATATAAAAGAAATTTCAGCAAAATATATTCAGTAGTTTTTTAAATAAAAATAAAAATACTTATTACTCCTTTTATATGAAGAGATCACATGACCATTATATAAAGAGATCACGTGATCCACTTCAAAATAAAATATGCCATCCATCTTGTGTCAAAATCGCGATTTTTAAAGTTCTTTTTAATTCATATTGAGTGTTGTATCCGTGCTAAAATTGCTTTATTTTTGCTTAAATTCTGTGCATCTACATATTGAAACAACGTAATTACAATATATTTAAGTTTAAATGATCATCCACCTTTGATTATTTCTACAACGAAGCCTAATTTTCACTTATAGAGAATGTAAATACCAAAATATGTAGAATGAGTTGTATAAGAATTGCTGCATTTCTTTAATGCAAAATTATTTAGCTTATGGAGTCTGCAATATAGCTAATATGAATGAAATATTCATTGATTTTACACAGAGATTCGACGATCCTTTCTGGTAGGTCGGACGGTCTGGGTCTCAACAACAACAACAGAGATTCGACGATTTTTTCAATGAAGTTTTAAGCATAGAGTTTAATTACTTGCACCTCCATGGTCTTAAGTTTTTAAATAAAATAAATTATTATAGTATTGCGGTGAATGGAAAAAAGCTTATGAATGAAATGCTGATTTTATAGAGAGAGCCAGGTGTGTTATATTTTGATGACGTCATTTGAATAAATTTCATTTGTTTTCGATGAAGTTTTCAAATATAATAAATTATTGTAGTATTGTGATAATTTAAAAATATTACCGCTGAATGTATCGCATTTTAGAGATGTTTAAACCAGGCAATTTATATTTCAATGCCGTCATTTGAATGAAGTTCATTTCTTTCGATGAAGCTTTAAACTTTCAAATATAATAAATAAATGTAGTATTGTGATAATTTTTAAAATATTACCGAGGAAGGTATCGCATTTTAGAGATGTTTAAATAAAATTGAATTGAAGTTGGAAAGTGTTTCATAATCAATGCTTTATGCATGATTGATCTTTCTTGTTTTTATTTGCTTTGTGGATAGAGTGCGTAGGAATTTGGCGAAGGTTTAGGATTTAAAGAAAATTGAGTAGTGTTAGCTATATAAATGAATTATTTAAGTTTATTTACGACTCGCACAAGGCCGGGTAATTCGTTCTAGTTATAAAAATATAGATTCATCAGAATACATGTTACATTTATCTATAGTAAAGTCACCTTGCCCGATCGAGTAAAAGGGATTACAGCACCCCCTAGTAGAAAATGAAAGAAGTTAGGAACACGAAGTTGGCAACAAAGCGAAGTAAGATGAAAATGTTAATTGCAAAATTGTAAGGAATTGATTGTATAATTAGTAGGAATCGATACAAAATCATTTAGACAGAAGAAAGGCATTTATTTGACACAATATAGCACTGCAATCACTTTTATTCGATCAGGCTTGGTCACTTTACTATAGACCTAACTTGAATACTCATGGACCTTTCCTTACAAAGTTATTGGGGGGCAACTAAGGACTTTCCTAGGAACACTGTATACGTCATGTGGCTCAAATATATAGAAACCATTTTTTTTTTCAAACTACTTTGAGGCTACAACTGACTAAACAGCAGTTGTGACGTTTGAAACTCCCCAGCATTTTTATTTTCTCATACTTTACAAACAATATACAAGCAGTATAAAGTATTGTTTTCACGAAAGTTTTCAATTTTATGACCAATGTATGCTTTAGGGCCTCCTGAACAAATTTTGACTATTGTTCTTGTGTACATGGCAGCTGCCACAAATATGAATGGATTTTAACAAAACTTTTTATCCGGCTTTGTTAATGAAATTCGAGAGAAAACTTCAAAATCTTATATTTTCTTAACATGGCAGCATAGGACAAAATGTAATATAAATACATAATTATGCATAAAAGGGGTTATTTATGGCTCAATAATCATGGTACTTAATAGTTTCAATCGTTGTGAAAAAATGCCACGATGCAATTTTTGTGTTCGTGATGTCATTAGCCACCCTCGGGGGGAAGGGAATAAGTTACCGCCCGGATGGGTGCATTGTCAAATTTCGTATCAATCAAAAAGATTTTCTGAAACCTTTTAAAGTGAAGTGTAACATGCTGTAATTGTAATTTTTTGGACCAATGATACCAATTTTTCAAAAATTTTCTGGTAAAATTTGAAAAAAAAAAAAAAATCACAAGCTACTTAAAAATGGATTCTAGTATGAGAAAGTCGAGTGGAGCCACACTCCTGTTAATTTTCTTATTTTATTCTGATACGAATTATGATACATGTGGATCAAACCATATATAGAATTTAAATGTATAAGACATAGTATTAAAATAGTATGCATTAACATACATTAGCCAAATGTATCCGATTCATCAGTGTCACCAAGCTGTTGCCAACTTGAAATATAAACTTTTAAAAAAATTTTTGTAAAAATTTCAAGATTATTTTTTTCTCTTAAGAATGACTTGTGAAGGAAAAGTCAGAAAAGATACATATTACTGTTTCATTCTGATATGAATTATGATGCAATTGGATCAAACAATATATAGAATTTGAATATATGAGATAGTTGAGCACAGCCTCAAACTCTAAATGTTTAATTCATTTTAATATCTTCTAATTTAAAAATGCTATCACAGTATTTCTAAAAGAAACTTGAGAATTTTCTAATGTTATGAACATTTTATTTTGGAGGTTTGAGGCATTCAATTGGGGAAAATAATTCTGGTGATCTCTACAAATTGTTTAAGTTCCAAAGGTGTGCATGCAGAGTTAGTTGATCCTCAAATGTGGAAATAAAAGTATGAGCTTTCCAGAATCTGGATTACACCATTTTGTGGTACATCATTTTATTTAGTGAACAGGAAAAATTAACAAATTTTTCAAGTCTTGAAATAAAATTTTAATAATTAAAGCATTGGTATCATGTACTTCAGGAAAAATATTCCTTATAAAAACTGTTTGAATCTTTCAAGGTAAGAAAAATGCTTTTTCCAGGTTTTCACTGAATTTTTTTTTCAATATTTGATGAAAAAATGTAATTTTCAAGGAGTTTTGTTTTCCTGAGATTTTGCCAATGAAGCATATGGAAACTGGCCTGTTGATTTTCTCAAGAACTACAGACAAAAGAAGTGCTTTACTGGTTTGTACTAAAGGACTGCAGAGATAAATTGGCTTGACTGGTTCCAATTATCTTAAATTAAGCATAGAGATCCAACACCATAGAACAGCAAGGGTAAAAAAGGAATAATTTGTTAATACTGTTGATAAAATATTACACTGGCTGAACTGAGAATGGCCTATTCCTGTCTAACAACTCATTTCATTGCAATGTGTGTGAGGTAAACAAACATATAACACATTCATCAGTATTAATGTATCATGTAAGATGACGGTTTGAAACTTGAATTTAAAGCTTAATTCTGAATAATAATCAGAAGATAATCTGAATATCAAAATTTTGAATAGGTTCACTGGGAAGTGACACATTCAAAATTTTAATTTGAAGACTATGAGAAGATATTTTACTGTTCTACTTTTGAAAAAGAAACATCACCATGATTTTCAGTCACGATAGTGCTTTTTAAACTTCTCTTTCATTATTTTAGTACAAAACCCTTGTATACAGGCAGATTCCATATGCTATTCGGAAATGTCAGAGATTTTTTCCTATTGTTCAAAAAAACATTCAGCGAATTACCTGAAGCATTAGAAACCAATAACTAATAAAGCCTTAATGATAACTGCAGAATTAGGTCCAAGTCTGAATCCAAACTTAAGGATAATATTGCATGGTCTTCATTACATCAACAAATGTAGTTGCTACCTCATGCCTGAAAAAACTTTTGAACTCCAATCTATTAATTTAAATTCTCTGTAGCATGAACAATTAATTATTTAATTCACAAGATATTTAAGATTTGCGATACGCAACAATAGCCAGTCATTTTTACAGTGTCATAGGAAAAATATGGAGAATCCAATTTGCCCAAACAGCACCCCAAAGATGAAAATTGGGGAGAAGATTTAAAAAAGGAAAAAAAAAAGAAAAAGGGGGGGGGGGAGAAGGGAAGATGATTAAAAAAAAAAACATTCCTTACACAAATCGGAATATAGTAACACATGCATCTCATCAAAAAAAATTCTCCCATAAAGTTGCCACCAAGAACAAACTTCATTTTTATATACAGGGTTCCTAGGAAAAAAGTCTTTAAGCCAACAATTACTTTGTAAGGAAAGGTCCATGAGTGTATTAAGGTCTATAGTAAAGTGATCACGCCAAATCAAATAAAAGACATTGCATTGCCCCTAGTGGAGAAATTTAAAAGTTACGAACTCTGTAACAAAGCGAGATAAATGAAAAAAAAAAATTACAAAGTTGTAGAGCAAGATATAATTAGTAGGAATAATTGACATCAGGAACAAATAGAAGACAATAAATACCTGTCAAAAAGTTGTAACATTAGGGACTTTAACACAGAGACACTTGCAATGCTTGTTGAAGCGGTAATATTTGTTTTGAAATTCAAATGCGCATTGTTTTTGGCAGTGAATATTTTAAGTAGGCTTTACACCAGATTTTTGTTCATGTAAGTGATGCTTGTATCACTCCTGAATAAGACAGCAATTTGCCAATAACCATATTGTGTCTAATAAATACAGTCTATAATAGATTTAGTCAATAGATACCTACTTGTAGAGAATTCTTTACATCTTTGTAATTGTTTTTTTTTTTCATTTATCTTGCTTTGTTGTAGAGTTCCCAATTATCTCTCTCTCTCTGCATATACTATATATTAACAAGAAAGATCAATCATGCATAAAGCATTGATTATGAAACACTTTCCAACTTCAATGCAATTTTATACAGACGTCTCTAAAATGTGATACATCCCTCGGTAATATTTTTTAAATTATCACAATACTACATTAATTTATTATATTTGAAAACTTCATCGAAGAAAATTAACTTCATTCAAATGATGGCATCGAAATATAAATAGCCTCTATATAAAAGCAGCATTTCATTCATCATAATACTATAATAATTTATTTTATTTAAAAATTTAAAAAATTGTTATCTACCATATTTATTTTAAAATGTGAAACCTTTCTCATATATAAAATAATTAAACTCTTGGAAAGATATTTATTATATCTCTTTTTTCTTTCTGGAGGATATAACGAGAGGCAGAATTTAATTGAATTTGTTTTTCTCCCTATATTAAATAATTTTTATTTAAAAAAATATCTACCATATTTCACTGAAATTTTTTTTATATATTTTATGAGATAATTCGAATATTTCCTAAAATTTTTTAAGCAATTTGTGAATTTTAAATTCGCTTAAAAAATGTTTGAAACATTAGGTCCCATAAGGTTCAATGTATTTCATTTTTTCAACCCGGGTTCAATAAAAAACCAATTGGGTGATATTATTCATTATATTCCCATAGGTCCCACAGACCATCTGAAAAACATACTAAAATTTCATTTCGATAAAGTCATTTTTACAGCAGTTATCGTGCTAACAGACAGACAGACAGAGAGAATGAACAAAGTCATAAACACTTTCAACTATGTTGTAAAATGTTAAAAAGGAATTCAATATTCAGCTCCCTATCTCTCTCTCTATATATATATATAAGTTTAATATTCAGCTTCCCTTCTCTCTCTCTCTAGATATATATATAGAGAAAGGAAGCTGAATATTGAACTCCTTTTTAACTATCTTACAATAAAAGCTATTCATATCACCATTGTTGTAAATGATCTATCACCCAACTAAAAGGCTAAAATTATATTTTGGGCCCAGAATGGGCTAGCCCAGGGGTCGGCAACCTGCGGCTCGCGAGCCGCATGTGGCTCTTTTGATGCAAAGTTGCGGCTCTCCAGTTCCATACGAAAAAATTAATAATTTATTATCAAAACCCTTAAAAAATAAGAAAATATATTTTTAAGTACCTAATTTCTCAATAGCTTATATTTTCATAATCGTTAATTACAAATCGCTACGCTTAACATGACCGTAATGAGATAAATTTGAACTATTGTTTTGTTCTTAGAGATGAGACTCCGTGACCATGTTTATCTTTCAGCCAATTGCATTCCATTTCCGTCTCACCCAAACAGCCACCGTCTAGACTCTAGACGTGTTGACAGTCAGTCATCTCGGATAGCGCGGTCGACGTTACGTTGCATGGCGAAAATACATGTTAGGTTGCATGTGTGTTAGTTTAATCGCTTGCGGTTTTTGCGTGTCTATTCGCTTGTTGTTTCAAGAAGAATACGATTTAGAAGCGAAATATCTTCTCAAAGGTATGTAAGCGTATAATATAATAAAATCAGTAACAGAATTGGATTACATATCTGAGGATCGTGTTAACGAAGTAATAATGGTAAATAAATTGTTTGCCGTCTTAGATAGCTAAGTAAAATTGAAAAAAATCATTTTTTCAGCTCCGCCGCCAGCATGGCATCTAGTAAAAAAAACATTAGAACTGAAGAAGAAAACCGAGAATTCAATCAGGATTGGACGGAGTCGTTTGCATTCATATGCAACACAGATGGCCTTCCGACTTGTCTTATTTGCCACGAAAAACTCGCACACAATAAGAAGTCAAATTTGGAGAGACACTTCACTACAAAACATACCCAGTTTGCTAGTAAATATCCAACCGGTGACGCACGAAAAAAAGCTGTTGAAGAGCTCAAAAAAAAAACAACAACCGTCAAGTTCCATGCTAAGTAACTGGGCGCAATCTTCCAATAATATAAATCTGGCAAGCTTTGCAGTATCATTAGAAATTGCAAAAAGAGGAAAACCATTCACAGATGGTGAGTACGTCAAAGATTGTTTTATACGTGCATCTGAAGAACTGTTTCTTGATTTTAAAAACAAAGCAGAAATCATGAAAAAAAATCAAAGATTTGCCATTATCAGCTAAAACAGTACAATATAGAACTGCTAAAATGTCTTCAAATGTAACACATATACAAGTGGAAGACATTCAACTGGTGTCTGCCTTATCACTTGCTATAGATGAGTCTTGCGACATAAAAGACACGGCACAAGTTACCCTTTTCGTCAGGTATATGTCGTCCCAAGGTCCAAAAGAAGAACTGCTAGGATTGCTACCGCTCTCAGGGCAAACTCGTGGAGAAGATATAGCAAATGCTGTGCAAAAATGCCTGGAAGACAATGGAATCGATATAAATAAAATCGTTTCTATAGCAACTGATGGAGTCAGAAGTATGACAGGAATACATAGAGGGGTAACATCAATTCTTCAGAAAAAATAAACCACGAAATTCTAACGTTTCACTTATAATTCATCAAGAAGCGCTTTGTGCCCAAACATTTTCGGCCGAAATAGTTGAGGTCATGAACTTGGTAATTAAGATTATTACCAGAATCTTGGCAAAAGCACTCTACCATCGCCAGTTTAAAGATTTCCTTGAAGAAATAGATAGCCAGTTTTCTGACCAACTTCTGCACAATAAAGTGCGATGGCTTTCCTGAGGTAACGTGTTGCAACGTTTTACTTTGTGCTTGAGTGAAATAAAAACATTCCTCAATGAAAAAAAGCATTGACCATCCCGAATTGGAAGAAGACAAATGGCTGCAAAAATTCAACTTCATGGTAGATACCACAATGAAACTAAATGAACTAAATCTAAAACTGCAAGGAAAGGGCAACCTAGCCTACGCCTTGCTTGAAGAAGTCGTTTGTTTCGAAAAAAAAATACTTCTTTTTGTTGAAGACATGGAGAGCGGTAAATTACTTCATTTTAAAAATCTGAAGCAATATTGCTATGAGACCAATGCAACTATTGACACGAATTACTTCAGCATAGCTTTAAAAGACATGAAGGATAGATTCGCTGAGAGATTCGAACAATTCAAAACAAACAAAAGTACTATCGCGTTCATAGTAAATCCTCTCAACACAAATACAAATGCGATCAACATTGAGCCATTTGCAATTGATGCTGGATCGCTCCAAATGCAATTGCTAAATTTGAAAAGCAAAGACTTGTGGAGTGGCAAGTTCGCAGAACTCAAGAACCAGTCGGAAGAGTTGGAGGTCCAGAAATGCATGCACGTCGCGCAGCACAAGTGGAAATAAATTCTAAAAAAAATTCCGCGAGTTGAGGCCCTCATATTCAGCGCATGGAATAGTCTTCCAGAATGCTACAGTGAGGTGAAGAAGTTGGCGTATGGAGTGCTGAGGATCTTCGGGTCGACATATTCGTGCGAGCAAGCATTCCCTTGCAGGAATATAATAAAAAGTAAAGTTAGAAGTCAACTAACAAATAAAAATCTAGAGTCGTGCTTGAAACTTAAAACAACAAGTTATAAGCCAGATTTAATCAAACTTTCAAAAGGCATGTAAAGCCAATGCTCCCATTGATGTAATTTGTATATTTGTGTTTTTATATGAATAAATATTATTCCGTATTTAAAGCCGTTTATTTTAAATCAAAAATCAAATATATATAAGCAAATACTATAATATTGAAACGAACATTTTTAATGGCTCTTTAAAAACTGAGAAATTTTGTAAATTGTAACTTTTGGCTCTTCCGTTTCAATAGGTTGCCGACCCCTGGGCTAGCCCAATAAAGTTGAAATTCTAAAAAATTTAAATGTACCACAAAAGACAATGGCATACCAAATTTCATGTCGCTATGATTAAAAGAGCCTGTTTAGTTAGGGACTTAAAGATTTGAAATGCAACAAATATATTAATACTCTATATGAAGTTAGAAGGTTATAACAAAAAAAAGGTTAGATTTCAGAAAATAGACACTATACTTAATTGTAAAATACAAAATTTTTATTATCAATTTCACCAACGATAATTACAAAAAGTACAACATACTAATTATTACACAATGCACCATCAGAAAGAGACCACCCAAATTTCATAAAAATTCCACATTTAACATTAGCTGTGGAAGGGAGAGAACTTTTACTAAGGCAGTAGAGAGCATTTCATTCAAATCCCCTGACCAATCAAAGTAATGGAAAAAAGCTCAGTCTGAAAGTGAATTCAATATGAAAGACAATGAATGAGATGAATGAAAAATTCATATTTCCATACAAGAGTAATTGACTCATTAGAGTTGTAACTTCAAAACATTTTCCATAGAACAACATTAGAAGTAACATAGAGACTACAAACTGACATGACAAAAATAATAATAGGCATACCATTATTTCACAAATTCCCAAGCATAATATTGCCCTTAACCCTCAACATGCATATTTTTGGATTTTCATTTTAACATGATATAATTTTTGTTTAACACCATTGAAGAATTACAATATATTTATTAATTTTTAATATTGTAATTAGAATTATTTTAATATCAATTTAATAATTTTCATTTACATGGTACTTTTGCAGAATAAATCTATTGTGTAATTTGGGGGGGTCAGGTGTATATATTTAGTATTGCCACCTAAATAGCAATATAAAATTTCCTAACATTTTTCTAAATAGGTTTTGAAATTTTCAAATAAAAGACTTAATACTACACAGAAATTAAACTTAACTAACTGAACTTGTTGCGAAATTTTCACAACTGGAAGTTAATAATTCATTCCTCAAATAACATTTTTATATATAACATTCAGCATTCATTTTCTTTTAGACATTCAGTGATGTGATTACAAAAAACTCTTTCGGAGCAATTTTTGGAGCAGCAAATTTCTGGAATTGTAGCAGGCAATATTTCGAAAATGTAGCAGTTTGTAGCAGGTAATTACTCGAAATTGTAGCAGTTTGTAGCAAGAGATTTTTCGACATTGTAGCAGTTCAGTGCAAGGCATTTTTTTATTTTTTATTTTAACAGTTTGTCGTATATATAACAAGTAAATTCAAGATAATGAAGTTTTAAAAATCTAATTAACAGAATTTAAGTATAAACATTTTGAATTTTCAATTAACTTTTAATAAACTAAAATAGCATATAAATTGAATTAATAAAAAAATGCTTATTTTTTATTTAAAAAAATCTATTTTCAATACATATTCTTTAATATAAAAAAAATTGCAATAAATAATTTTAGTAAAGATCTATAAAATATTTTAATATTGCAATAAATAATTTTTGAAAAAATATAAAAAAAAATTGAAAAAATAATTTTACAGATCTAAATAAATTTTATTACATTAAATAATTAGAAAAAAATCTAAATTAAAAAAAATTGCAATAAAGAATTTCAAAACATATTTTAAACAATTAAAATAAATAACTTAAGATCTAAAAATATTTTATTGCAGTAAAATTTTTAAAAAAGATCCAACAAAATGAAATAAAAAATTATAGGGAAAAAAAAATATTTAGAAAAAATAAATAATTTTAGGAAAATCTAAAGAAACGCAAAACATTTAAAATATGCGATATTTTTCAAAAAGGATACTGGTCTTTTATATTGCGCTAAAAAAAAATAAAATCATAAAATTAAAAATAAATATAGCGCAATAAAAAAATAATAATAAGAGAAATCCCCTATTAAATTAAAATGGAAATTTTATAAGTCAATCAAGTTAAAGAAAATAAATATTACGCTCAAAACTTTAATAAAATATTAAAAAAATTCAGTAAACTTCCGTTAATACGGTGTGAAATTCCACGAGTTTTGCCTGCTGTCTATACCAAAATTCTAGGTACTGCATACCGCTATTTTTAATGTTAATTTTAAAAAAATAACTTTAGATCTAATTGATACCGTAAATATATGACAGTGTAAAAAAGCCATTCAAAATAATTTGAAATGTTTTATACAATTTTGTTTACATATACAGTACAACTTGGAAAATAAAGACCAGTCCGGACTTTACCGATTCCGGAAGTTTCCGAATTATAGAATTTGGATTTTTTCTATTTTCAAATTTCATAAGAAAATTTTGAAAAATCTGTATCTTTGTTCCAAATGATCCAAATTATAGCATGTTACCCTTCATTTTGAAGGGCTTGAAAAAATATTTCGATCGATACCAAATTTAATAATGTTCCCATGGAGGGGACATATAACGTAACGAACACAAAAATTGCATTGCGGCTATTTTTCACTACAATTACTGAAACTATTAAATCGCAATAAATTGACCCATAAATAATCCCTTTTATGCATGGTTATGTTAAATTTTGTCCTAAACTAACTGCCATTTTAAGAAAATAAAAATTTTAAAGTTTTTGCTCAAATTAAAAAAAATTCTATTTAGTTCTAGATTTTCGTTAACAAAGCCAAATATAAAGTTTCGTGAAAATCCATTATTATTTGTAGCAGCTATCATGTATACTGGAGATCGACCACAGATAACATCGCTCCAAAAATAATCTAAACGTGTTCAGGAGGTCTTCAAACATATGTTGACATCAAAATCTCGAAATCGAAAACTTTCCCGCTCTAACGAGGTGCTTCTTGATTACATCATTGGAAAATGATAAACCAAACAATCATTGCAAATGCTTTTTTTCGTCTTCCCGATCACTAGAGCCTAGAGTCGTACAGATAAAAAATAAAGTGATTTGAAACGTTCCACCAATTTCTACATACACTTTTAAGTAATAAAAATTGGGTTTGGCTTAAAAATTGGTTTTGGTTCTTTATAAACTAGTTTGGTGCATTTTATTTATTTTTCAGTTCACTTTTTTATTTATTTTTTGGTTTTATTTATTGTTCGGTTTCAAGTTGAAAATTCCCTGATGTTTTCAGAATGTTGAATAAAAATCAGAGTTTCTCTGACATTTTAGTTCACTTTTAATTTCCTGGTTTCCAGAGTGCACACAAACGAACCCTGCACATGTTTGGCTCCCCTATGTCTACCGCACTCCAGGAAGGAATCGCTTACTCCTTTCTTCCTACATAGATCTTTCAAAATAGATAATCGAAGGGGAGTTTGTTTTCTTTTCTCTATTCAAGACAACGGTCCCTATCACGTTCACGTACGCAACATGGTCAAGTACTCGCCGACTCCAGACACCAGGAGAACTGGCTGTAGAGAGCAGTGCCTGCCTTAGTCCGAACAAAGCAACCCCACAGTTGATAAAAACTTGAGCTATCTGAAAAGAAAGAAGTCTAATCCTCTGATTTTGCTGGTAGATTGCACTCTTCTGAGAAATTTCTGATTCAAACCTTTCTTTCTGTTCCGAGAATTACGGAGAAGAATTACGTTTCCGGTATTTTCATGAAATGGCGCAGTGTTGGTGCAAAATCAGTTAAAATTTGGTTTTTGTATCAGAATGGCGCAGCCTACTTTGAATGGCGTAGTTTGGCGCAGCAATCACATCACTGGACATTATTTCAATTTTTAAATTGACTAGAACGTGGCGTAGCATTGCTAAATACAGGCTGTGGCAAATATAAACCTATATAGCACAAAGGCCTAGTAGTAGATTCCAAAAATATTTTGGGAACAGATGGATTCAATAAATGATCAAAATTCAAATATGAATGTGTTCTTGAGACAGGCAAAATTTTGCAGGTCTATAACTTTCATTAAAATATATATATATATGAAAATTGCCCATGTAGATTCTAAAACTATGTTGAGAATAGATATAGTACATTTAATCATTGATCATCATTTAAACAATTTAAGTGAAAATTTTGAGCTAATCTGATAGCAAGTCCTTTTATTAAAAAATGATTATGAAAATCAGCAGAGTCGATTCTGAAAACACACTGGGGATTCTAAATTTCAATAAATGGTCATAATTCAAATTTGGATACATTCTTGAGATAGTTAAATATATGGGGCAATTTTGCAGGTCGAGGCCTTTCATTTAAAATAAGAATTATGAAAATTGCTCAAGTAGATATTGGAAACTTGCTGTGGACAGAAACCTCATCTGAACTTAAATATACAGATAGTTGTACTTGTTTTGTAGTCCAAATAAGCAGATCTTTGTTTTTTGTTCTTGTTCACAGATGTCAATGCTAACTAAAATATTAAAATTCCCTGACTTTTCTAGCTTTTGAACTTTTTCAAAGATTTTCCTAACTTTCTGACAATTCCAGGTTTTTTTATTACAGGCAGGGTGGCAACCCTTTACATTGCATTTAAATGGTCAAAACAATATTTGTACAGGTTAAAAAAAAAATAAGCAAACTGCATAAATATTGAAGTCATTAAATGCGAAAGTAATACTTTATAACATATTAAAACATTTTTTTTTTATTAGTAGACTTTAATATGAAATAATACTTAGGAACAAAGCACTGAACCTTGTTTTATAAAAACAAGAAACACTAGCAAAAATGCAGTTTTCTGAATTCTAATTAAATATATAACTATGGCATTTGTACTATGATGCAAGAGAATATGAAAATGGTTTGAGTGAGAATGAAATTTTAAAATGAAAATAAATAATCCAGTGAAATAATGATCTATAACTTAAATGAGTTGAAAAATTTAGAAATTCGGTTTAGTATTCTAATTAGTAAAATGCACTGAACGTAATGAAATATCATAAGCAAATCTCTAAAGCCGATGACATATAACGTAATAAAGTAGATTCAAATAGAATTGCAGGGGTCTCAATATAGAAAGAAAAATAAATTCAGAAAAAATAAAATTTTAAATATATACAAAGATCATTACTAAACTGATTTTAAGTCAAATTAGATATATTCAATTATAGTACTAACACCAAAGTGAATTTGAAATTGTTCATTCCTAAATGAGCACTATTCATGTGGTATTTCATTGTATTGCTGATGCTTTTTGCCTTTGTCATGAATGATGTTCTTAGGAAATATATTTTTGATAATTTACTTCTAAATATTGAAAAATTAAATTCTGATATCTCCATTCATTATAATTTCTATTAAGGCATGCTTTAACACACAGAGAAGAAAAAAAAAAAAGAAGCATATTTTGCAGACAAGAGGGAATTGTAAATATAGTAGCGAGCTAAAAGAACACAACTTAAATAGTACTATTTATTTAGACACAAGAAAAATAAAAAGTGTCTTGTTTTGAAGTCCTAATATTTAATTGATTGAAATAACTTCTATATACTAAAATGAGTTGATTTTTTTTTTATCTGGAATATATTCTATTAATGTTTTCACCATAAACACAACTACAATGCTGCAAATTTTTCAATATCTATAATTTATGACAATTTAAAACTAACTGCAAATAAAAAAGTAACTTATAAGAATTATTTTTTCTTTAGACAGGATTTCTCAAACATTCTAAAACAGAATGCTTTTAAATTTTCATTTATTTAAAAAGTTAATTTAGTAAAGGATAGAAAATATTTAATATTTATAAATGTAATGAACAAAATAATAAATAAATGTAATGAATAAATTTATATAAATATAATGAACCAAACAAATATTAAAACCAGCCAGAGAAGTACGGTTTTCACATAACATGCTTAACCTTTTGTTCCATGAGCTGGGTAAATTTTATCCTGTTACATTTATTTTATAGTTTTGTCAAGAGATATATTTTATTTTTAATTTTATGAGTGATTAGATGCTCTAATTGCTAATTTATTCTTTAAGTGTGATTTTATACTTAAACAGATATTGAAAACAGTATTATTTGTCTAGAATAAATGTTTTTATATGTTATATTAGGTTTCAAATTATGGCTAAAAATTACCCAACCCATGAAACGGAAAAATTAAAAATATGTTTATATAGCATTTAAATTTTTATACAAAAACTGCATTATCTATTTTACCACATTGTTATAACACTGAATGATTATTGTATTATTAGATAATAAACATAGCAAAATATATTTAAATTCACCTTATGCTGACGAGGGTTCACGAATCTTGTGAAAATTAAATTTGTGGATTCAAATTAAAGTCAACCTGCACTGGATTAGATCTGATTACATATTATTGCTTTTTCAAGGAAATAGGCAGCACAGAAGGGGGGGGGGATCTTTATCTTTTAGAACTCACAAAAAGTTTTACCTATTTTTTACATCATTAAAAGTAGATGCCACAAAAATCAAATGAATATTTTATTTTATTTCATAATCGAGATGTACATTAAAATTGTTATTTAGAAAAGTTAAAATTAAAATAAAAACCAACATGTATAAGTTCTTGAATAAATATATAAGTTCAAGTTTGAAATGGTATATTTCAGAACAAGTTAATCCATTTTAGTATTACATACAATTCATTTATTGCAAATCAAATTCACATTATTTTAGACAACCATTTTAAAAACAAAAGATAATATGCACATAGATATGTTTTATGACAAAAACTACTCATATTATCTAGTTTATTAAATACAATTTCAACAATATGAATTTTTTTGATTTCATCCAGTATGGACAACTTGAATATACCAATAGTTTTTATACATACTTTTCAGAATATAGTGTGTTAATGTCACACTTCCCTACCCTGATATATGCTTTTGCTTTTCTAAGTTAACCTTATAATGAAATATTAATGCACATAATATGTTAAATCTTTGGAAAATATTCCTGCTGTTTTTTGCAAAACATAGATTTTGAAACATGCAAGGTCATTATTTTATGAAAAATTTAATAAGATAATTAAAAGTACATTTTATGTGTATGTATGTATATGTATATATATATATATATATATATATAAGATTTACCTAAATAGAAATATTTATATTTATATTATCGAATTTTAAAGTAGAAAAATATTCCCCTCTTTTATCATCTATATTTTGAAAAAATGCAAAAAGACAAAACTTATAAAACTACACATTCTAAAGTCTCAACACTTTTTTCACTGGTTAATAAGGGAAAACGGTAGCATAAACCATGAAAATAAATTTTTTTTTGTCTTAATAAAAGCATTAAAAAGCATTTTTCTTTTTTAAATAAAGCAGAGTATATGTACATATATAATCAGAGCATTTACTTCCATAGTTACATAAATATAATTTTGTCTAAGCATAAAATTTTTCAAAGGTGGAGAACTTGGTTAATTACATGATAATTTGTTAAAAAAAAAAAAATCCAGAATAACTTTAATGAGCTCTTTGATATTATTAACTTGTTCATTATTCACTGCTGGGTGTGACAAATGGAATGTGACAAAAAACAGTTTCAGTATAAAAATGCTTATAACAAATTGCACACATTAGTTTACCATTTAAAAAAAAAAAAAAAAAAAAAAAAAATGCAATACGCACATTCTATGAATAAATGGATATTTATAGCTTATATATATATAAAAAAAAAAGCTGCATTTTTTTACAATTATACATAAAAAATTTAAACAAAATTAAAAAAATTGTAAAAAAGTCTGTACAGAAAAAAATAAACATAGAAAATATTTTAAGCAAAAAAAGTATGAAGCACATTAGGAAACATAATACTATGCAAATACATATTTGCTTTATAAGAAAAGAATTAAAATTCTCAGTAGATTAAAAAGGGGGATCCACAAGACCACTAGTTCTTGCATCTGGAACAACAGTTGCTGTACTTCATATCACATGGCATAAGTGTAAATCTTCTTTAAGTGTTATCATTTAGACTCTGTTCTTTGCTTCCTATTCTATAAACACAAAGAAAATTTATCAAAATAAAATACAACATAGAACAATAAATAAGTAAAATAAAATTAATTTTATATAAAACAATATAAAATCAATTAAAACTTTTGAATGAGGAATTTTATGATGATAAGGATTTTTTTTTCTCTTACACTTGATATACAAGAGTATCCTATATCAGGGTTGTCAACATTTCATCGTGAACGTGAGAATAATCATGGAAACTTAAGGGAGTTTGGGGGTTACTTCAGAGTAGCCCTCTTTATTTAAATTTTAAAATTTTACAAAATTTAGTATTTATTAGTAATTATATAGTAATTTGTGATAGAAACACATTTAAATATTTAACTTGTTTTGCTGAAAAAAAATGAAAAAATAAAATCAGCAGAAAAACCTTGTACATATGCAAATAATAAATAATAAATTTAAATATGCAATTAAGTTGATTAAAGAGAAACCTAATGATAAAATTTAATTACAAAAATATCACTTATTATTTCAAAGATATTTTCTTTCAAAGATAAAAAAAGTTATATTGTTAATTCTTGCCATTTATAACATATTCTCTCGAGAAATTATGCAAGTAAAAATTTCATAGCAAGTAGCGGAAAAACTTCTGTTAAAGAGGGAAAATTCACTTTTGGTAGAAGTTCCTCTCCATTTGAGAAAATTTACCTTTTGTAGAATTTTTTTTTTTTTTTTTTTTGCATTTGTAGAAAATATCATTAATTATTTGTTGATCATGGATTCACCCAATTTTTGTGAAAATAGTCTGCAAATTGTTGTTGTTGAAACCCAGACCGTCCGACCTACCAGAAAGGTGTAAGGTAACTGTTTGGACGGTCGGGAAGTGCCACCCTATTTAGATCGGAACCCAGTGGGGGAGGCATCCACAGGGACCGTACCCTCCTTCCCCTACCACCAACCTCTCGGAAGGACTTTCGGACCCACATGTTTAACGTGATCGTACTCCGCATGAACACGGCGGCAGTTTTGGCAGTGGCTGGAATCGAACCCGGGCCTACCGAGTGCAACTCCAGCGCGCTAACCAATGGGCTACCGCGCCCCTAGTCTGCAAATTGTAGAGAAGTTGACAACTTTGAATTACACTATTATTTTTCTTATACATTTTGATTTGGTAAAAAGCTAGAGGTCATTTTCAAAAATAGGGATAAAAGTGGTCAGGCTACAAAGGCACCTTTTTCATAACAGACTTTCTGTTGGAAACTGCTCTATGTTTTTTACTTCATTGCTTGTTAGGAAAACTTTGGAAAAGGTAGGAAGAAAAATATTATTTAGGTAGCAATGTCACTAACTAATTTTTTAATACATGGAAGAAACATGCAGAAATATAAGCATCAACAATGGTTGTAAATGTAAATTTATAATAAATATTTAAACATTTGTCCCTAAACATGGACACATAGCAAAAGGATTATATTAGATTTAAGCATGAATTATAATTATCAAATAATCCACTCATGTGTAGGACTTCAGCATTTTTATAGTTGAAATAAAATAGCATAGCATATTTTATGACACTATTACATCTGCACTTATGGAATCAAAATGAATTTTGTAAACAATACAATTCCAAAAATAATTTTAACTTATGTTACTTTATGCAGAGCTTAGAAAATAAAACCATGCTTTATCAACTTTGCATATTAGAATATAGATATTTTTATTTGATATAAATGCACAAAAATAAATAAATAAATGTAAAGCTTTTAAAACACACTAATTTTTCTTCAATTCATAATTTCTCATGTCCATTTTGCCATTCACCATTCATAAATTCACGCCTAGTGTCTAAATATCTATTCGTTTGACGTGGGTTCAAAGGCATTATTATTATTACATTTGTCTTATTATTCTAAAGGGTTTTTTCTCCAATTTTAAGTACCGGCAAAAAAAGAATTTCAAATTGCACTTTCATTTTTTTTGAGAGGCAAAGTGGTGCAAGTTTTTTGGCAATCCCTTTGTATGATCACCCCTAATTTGAAATTCTCTGTTGATCTGGAAATTGAAATAGATTTAATAAGGCCAAGCCAAAATTCTAGTTAGTGTGGAAGTACTAAATCATTTTGATATATTTTTAATATCCCTTTTCCACTGTCCTCCTAAATTCGAATTTTTGAAATATTAAATGTTTCCATTGATTCTGAAATCTGAGACAGATTTAATGAGACCAAATCCAAGATTCTAGCCAGAGTGGAAGTGCTCAATAATTAAGCAAAGTAATTGAGTTTTTTTAATATTCCTGTTCACCTTCACTCCAAATTTAAATTTTTGAAATTTTAGATTTTCTTTTTGATCTCGAAGTTGACACTGATCAAATGATATCAAAATTAAGATTCTAGCTATAGTTGAGGTGCTCGATAATTTTAATACATCACCTCCTCATTCAGTTGGCCAGGCCAGTCCAATTCATACAATGAGGATATAATAAATAATCAGGTCTTATACCACACATTAGCATCAAAATATAAATTCATTACTTTTGTGAAAACAATTCTCTTTCAAGCAAATTTTACACAATATTAATACCTACAACTGCACAGTGCAACATATAAAATATGAATACAATATTAATTCCATACTACACCCCAAACATTACATGCAATTAAGAGAAATGCTAAAATTAATACAAAACAAACCAAGAACAAGGCAAGCTTTAAAATATTTTTTAAATGTATAACACATATTTTAAGGGTTGCAACACTATCTATAAAAAAAAAAGAAAAATTGAGTTTTGCATATGGATTTAAAGCATTTTCCATTTATGAAAAAATGATTTCTATCAAACAAATAACAAATTTAGCAAGAAAATAAAATTTTCCAAAAAGTATTACTTTCATTTTATTTAGTGGCACAAGTGTGGATAAAATTCCTAAATTAAGGGAATTTACATGAAGGTTGTTCTAGTGCAATTTTTGAGGTAAAAATCACAAATTTTTGAATTGCCTAAAAAGCATTTGTATAGCCATATAAAGCTACCAGTTCACATTGTTCAGCCATTTAAAACACATTCTATGCTCAGATCATATTGCTAGTGAATTCTGGGAAATCCAGTAGAGTTAGTAACTATGATTATATATGTTATAGTGTTTGCTGTTGTAGAAAAGTCCTCACTTAAACCAGTGTTCCAAAAAGGATAGATTTTACAACATATGCAAACATAATAACTTAAATCAGATGTAGCTACTTCTTCTTCTTCGACCCAGACCGTCCGACCTACCAGAAAGGTGTAAGGTATCTGTTTGGATGGCCGGGAAGTGCCATCTAATTTAGAACGGAACCCAGTGGGGGAGGCGTCCACAGGGACCGTACCCTCCTTCCCCTACCACCAACCTCTCGGAAGGACTTACGGACCCACATGTTTAACGTGATCGTACTCCGCGTGAACACGGCGGCAGTTTGGGCAGCGGCGGGAATCGAACCCGGGCCTACCGAGTGCAACTTCCGCGCGCTAACCACAGGGCTACCGCGCCCTAGATGTAGCTACTGTAAATTTTCATTGGGTGCAAAGAAAAAAAAACAATATTTTGGATACATCAGTTTCAAAATATTTAATACTGAAAGAAACCATATTATCCTTACAAGAAGTTAAATGATATAATTTATTTAAAAAAATCAGAATGGTGCAAATTGAAAGAAATGTATCATGAAACCAAATTGTATTAATAGTTAGTTTGATGCGAAAATTCACATTAGGTGCAGTTCAGAGTAATTGGGGAAAGTATAGCATCATTGAACAAATTAAAAAGCATAAATTACTGAATCAACCAATTTAACATTAATTTTAAGTGATTTTAATGTCGTTTTAGAACACAATTTTTGTTAAAGACTGAAGGATTCACGATCATCTTCTTGACCTTTTTTCTACATTGGTTTTTTCATTACCAGTAGACACTGTAATTATGGTTGGACATGGTGCAGAATCATTGTAATTGAAGAGCAATGGAAATAATTCAGTGTTTTGAAGTCACTCACTTTTAAATTTCCAGAGTTTTATAGAAAGCATAGCAACCCTGATATTTGAGAAAATTGCTAAAATATAATACTTGGCACTTCTTTAACTCTGTCTGTAAGGAATGGACTTTCGATCTTTCCTGTTCCAAGGCAGTGTGATACTCACTCAACTAAAATTAAAAGACAAGGAGTTTGTAAAAGTTAAAACAAGCAGCAATAATGATCACATGGGGAAAATAAAAGTTAATTTTTAAACGAAAACTAAAACTGTCTGTAATTTCCTTTTAATGAATGCTTTAGAATTCTCTACATGTTGACTATGATAGTTTGAGATCTACTAACATTCCTTATTAATTTAAAAAATGCATTGATATTCCTTTTAATCGTTTCTTAGATAAATGTTATCTATCTAACTGACATTCTAAAATACTGATATGATAAACAAAAAATTCAAGAAATGAATGCTTCATCATAATTTTACAGTTATTTTGCAACCTGTCTCGAAGGGATATGCATGAATAGTCTTACACTCTTATCATAGCTTTATGACAATACCAATGAAACAACCCTTAGACTTTAAGGGATAAAGGAGATGGTTTGAATTGATCTTGCAATGTTCAAGAGACTTCTTCATATTTCTGTGAATTAAAAAATCTAATGTAGACAGCACATGACTTTCCCTATATAATGCAATTAATTTACTTCTTTCACCATGAAGAAATGACGAATATGATCTATGGCACAATGTTTTCAATGTTGAATTATTAACTTATATTTCATACAACTCTAAACTGACAATTATCAATATTAATAGCATCCGCAATAAGCAATACAGTCTATATATTAAAATATTTTAATAATTCATCAATTTGGCATCTTTTTCCTTAACTTACTGTTATTTTTGCAATTTTTCTGATAATTACATCAATCTAGGGTGAAATATCACCTAAGTTAGTGATACTTTGCTACATGAGTCACTAATTTATCACTAAGTACTACAGACAAATGGAAAGAAGATAATTTTTTATACATAAATGACTGTTGGCAAATTGTTAGGTGTCAAAATACAAAACTATTACATAAAGTATCTTCTCTCGTGAATGGGACGAGCTAGATCCAAGGGAATGATGTTAACAAACTTATTACACATAATACTACATATGAAAAGTGAAGATATTTCTCAATATTTACATTATTATTTTTTTTTAATGTGATATTTTGATAAATAATTTGAAAAAGTGCAATATCTTGAGAATGGTTCATACTAGTGTTCTAAAATTTATGTCAATCGATTTCTAATGAAAAATTACACAAGAAATGATTATTTACATAACATTATTGAAGGTTTTGATTCTTTTAATTTTGTTCAAAAATTTGGGGGGGGGGAACATTTGATTGTTGTTAAAATCAATACATAATCACTGTGTAATTTTTGCGGCATTACCCAGGTCCTCAATAAGTATCCACTACTTAAGTAATACATATGCAGATAATACATCTCAAATTTCAAATTGCCAGTTTTGAACCAAATCATTTCGTCCATTCATTTCAATCCAAATCCATTAGTTTCAACACATGCATAGTCTCACACAACTGTTTGCCATAATGCATGCGTGATCAGCCTATGATCAGTCTGCAATGATCAGCCTATTCCATAGTGATGAGGAAAACACTTCACCAGGGGAATTTAAAATTTCAATTTTTATGCATTTGTTTGAAATTTCACAAAAACGAAATAATACAGTAATTAAAAAAAAAGTTGTTTGTTAGATTGCTAATATATATACCCACATTGTTGCGAAAGTATATAATTGTGTTAAATTTCTTTTTTCAGATGCGACAAAAAAGAAATCAGACAACTTAAAAATTGAATATTTTGATATATTTAAAAATAAATAAATAAAAATGATGGAACTGCCTGACAGATTCAGTTCTAAGATTGCTAGAAAGAACATTTGCCGAATTCGTGTGAATATCGTCCAAAATAATGCTTCCACATAAAATAACTAAAAAACGAATTTGAATTTAAATTTCACCACGGTATGTTATACCAGGCATTCAGTTAACACAGCGCCAAATTTTGCAGTTGTCTGAACCTTAGATTTTCCGCTACAGATGACACACATAGACACACATTTTCTTTTATTATGTAAGATTTGCGAGTGCTAGGAATAAAAGTATGATTAAATATTGCAAAATGTTGCCCCCCCCCCCCTTTTGTGAATTGTTTATGGATTACAAAAATTTCTCTTATATAATTTTCCTCTTCAAACTGTCATCTTGTAAATTGTCTTATAACTTTGGCATTTTTTTTGTAGTTGTGCACTCTTTTAATAAGTACATCTTCTTTTCCACAGGTACCCCCCCCCTATATATATATATATATATATATATATATATAATCTATCAAAAACAAAATTTATTCCCAAAATAAATATATTCATTTCTGAGTTAAGGTTTGTCACCTCACAAACATGCGATCATATGGTTTCTCAAAATTACCAAAATGTGTTCAGGGAGTTTTAAAATATGTATTTCCCTTATAATATCAAATTAAGATTAAAAAAATTCAGTAAAATAATGTTTATTTTGCAAAAGGAGAAAATAATGACTTT
Source organism: Amaurobius ferox (assembly GCA_951213105.1). Taxonomy (NCBI): domain Eukaryota; kingdom Metazoa; phylum Arthropoda; class Arachnida; order Araneae; family Amaurobiidae; genus Amaurobius; species Amaurobius ferox. Next base: position 76,072,781 of record OX578137.1, on the reverse strand, counting down.
TGTGGAATAAAATAGAATAAATATTGTGTGCAACAAACTAAAAATAATTTCAAAGACAATCAAAGGAAAGAAAATATGAAAACACTACCTGATCTGTTAATTCATCTTTAACAGATATGAGCTGCTCTATTTGAACAAGTATTTCTGCCTTTTCTCTCACTAAAACATAAATAAATAAATAAATAAAAGTATAACACACTGATTTAAAATGTAGTTTAAAATAGTTTATGATCTAAATTAATTTATAAGTTTAACATAAAATACATGTTTTCAAAAAATAACAATTAAAATAACTAATTGGAACTAGTCTATAAGTACTACGCAAATATTGTGTAGGATTAACAAATATTGTGCAGGATCAACAAATATTGTGCCAGATTAACTACATCTTTGAAAGTTTTAAATAGCAACAAACAGTCCTGAAAAAAAAAAATAATACACTCCATGTCCAAAAGTTAAGAAACAAATGTAAAAATTAGCATATTTGGTAAAAGAAACAACGTGTAGTCACAAAATTTGCATACATGACAGGTGCACTGCACAAATGCGAAAATTAGCCCGCAGAAAACATTTTGCATACCAACTTTTTTCAAAAGGAAAAACGCATTAGGTATGAAAATGGCCTGTTTTATCCAGAGCCTATATCTCCATGTTACAGTTTCCAAAAGGAAAATCAAAATAGCCAAATTTTGAAAGTCGCTGACATCTGAGTGACACCAGGCGATGGGAGATAATAGAGCACTTCGAAGGGAGTCAGCAACAGTCAGAAGTAGCCTGAGCCCTAAATGTCAATCGTTCCGTCATGTGTCACTTGTGAAACAGGTATGAAAGTGAAAGAACAGTATCACGAAGATCAGTAAGTGGATGTTCAAGGGTCATAATTGCTAAAGATAACCATTTTCTGTGTCTGCAAGAATGACACCACAGGCACATCAGCTTGCTTCCAACCTTGGAATGTCGGCAGGAAGAGGGGTATCTCAGCAAGCTAGATGGTTACATGCAGGTCAACTGTATACAAGACTACCAGTGGTTTGTGTTTTACTGATGCCCTTGCACAGAGGGGCCAGCTTAAACTGGGCTCAAGATTCCCTTAACTGAACTTCACAATAGTGGGGTACATTGTTCTTTACAGATGAGTCAAGGTTTGTTATATAGAGTGATTCCAGCCAGTTATTGGTCTGGAGAATGCCAGGAACTATCTATCACATAAGCAATATCTGTGAAATGCACAGATACAGAAGCAGTGATTTGATTGTTTGGGCAGGGATTGTTGTCAGCAACCGCACTGATCTCCACATCTTCCCTCGCAGTACTATGACTGCAGTGCAGTACACAGATAACATCTCTGCTCAATATGTTCACCCATTTCTTGCAGCCATGGGTCCTGATGCTCTTTTTATGGTCAATAACATGCAAGTTTACAGGGCTCACATTGTCGGCCAGTACTTAGAACCAGAAATACTGCTTCATATAGAATGAACATCAAGATCACCCAACTTGAATTCCATCGAGCATGTATGGGACATTCTTGGGATATGTTTAAGTTCTCTCTATGACCCTCCAAGGAACCTTTACGAGCTAAGAACATGTCTGCTCTGTAAATGGGCATAAATATCCAAAACCACTATTGATGATCTTATTCATGGCATGAATTGAAGCTGTCGAGCACATGTTTCAAGCAGAGGTCATCACATTCCATATTGACCAACCTCCACCCATGAATTGTGTTTGCCATTCAAAATTTTATGTTTTTGTTTCTCTATTATTTAATTATTTATTGATAATTTTCTTTGCATTTTCCCATGGTGTTGTCTGTCTTTTGTTATGCCCCATGATCTATAAAAGTTATCTGCATCTTTCATTTTGTTGCTTAACTGTTGGACATGATATTGTTGAATCGTGTTATTAACTGTTGGACGTGTATATCGCCTCATTAAATTATCTATGTATAAAATGTGATCATTGTACCAAATAAGCAGATTTCTGAAGCAAAATTATCAAAAACTGTTTGAATATTTCAATAAGCCTTGAATTCCCGGATATATATCTTTCAAATCGAATTGTCACATGTTTTTAAAAAAAATATGTTATGATATTATTTTACCATTTTTCACCAACCTAATGTTTGAGGTTAAAAGTTAAAAAAATATCTTTCATAATTTTTTTTAATGGTTTTAAAAATTAATAATTAAAAAAAAAAAAAACATGAATGAATGCTCACATATGTAAAAATATTATTTAAAGGCTGAACATTTGATTATTCATATCTACCAACTAAATGCGATGAAAATTCAGAAGATTATCCAAAAATTAGGAAGATTTTTTCTATATCTGATAATGATATAAAATATTTTTAGTTATTACCTACTATTCAAAAACTTTAATATTTACCTACATAATATATGTATACGCTTTAAATGCAACACAATAAAAAAACATTAAATTTAATATTCTGCTAAGCTATTTACTGTAGCCTTTTTTAAATATTCTTTTGAAAAATTTGTCTCATAGCAGGGTACATTTTCTCTGCATCATAAGAGACTTATTTGAAACACATGATCAGAACACTGATTTTTTTTTTTTTAGGATAGGAATAACTTGCTTATATTCTGCATTACTGTGAGGAATTACCAATATCTCTAACAAAACATGAACAAGCTTGTCAAATTTTAAAACTCCATCAGTTACTTTAAAATTTTTCAAATGACCAATTTGCATGTCCATAATTTCTTTTGATATTTCAGATGATATATCATCCTTAGCTTGTAGGACAATAAACTGGTACTGCAATTTATCCCATGCATCACTTTCTGTTTCATTTTCTTCAACTTTCAGAAAGAACAGAAATATTTTAATGACAGAATTTAATGTTACAAAAAGATTAATTTGTAAAATTGCTTAGATCTGCAACTTCAGAACATTTTAATACATCACTCTGTAAATGGAATTTCTTTATAATATAATCACATAGTTTTAAAATATTTCAGCACACTAAAATAGTATGCCACTTTCTTACCAGTTTGTAATGACTGTATGCCTTGATATGCTGTATCAGGGTACAGTATAATGTCCCAAATCCAAACATCCGAAATTATCCAAAATCTGGATATTAGCACAAACTGGATTTTTTTTTTCTTTGTAAGAAGGGACAGGCACTTGATTATCCAACCATTCGCTCATAAACTATGAAATATTGCTGAACCCATTTAACACTGTAAGAATGTAAGAACAGGAACATAAAAAATCTCCTTTGAAAATGCGAAAGTACTAACTGCCCTTTCAAAGGTCGGCAACCACTACTATTTTTAGAAGGAATGGTCCTGCCCATAAGCAATAGCTCTTTATTTATATTGTTCCATGATGCACTGGGAGGAAAGGGGGCGAGATGGAAAGCAATGCTCTAGACATTGATATGATTAAGTATGTAATAATGCAGCAGTAACAGACCAATCATCTGGAATCTTGAAAAAAAAAATAATTAAATGATTTTTTTTTTTTTGTGTGTGTGTGTGTGTGTTTTTAATAGAAGTTACTAATTTCCTTTAATATAAAAAAATATTTCTTTTCTTTTAAATGTATATAGTGATTTTATGATATAAAACAAATACAGAATAACCTCAAAAACGTTCAAAATCTGGACGATTTTCAAATTTTTTTAGTTATTTTAACTATTGGACTGCCAAAGTAGCAGATAAATGATACTGTAGCAGTAAAACAACAGGGTAAGATTATTTATATTGAATTACATTTTAAAAACAAATATCGTTTCCGGTATATAAGTCGACTTTCTAAACCCCAAAAACGGCATGAAAATGTAGGAGTCCATTTTTACACTGGATAAAATGGATGCCCATAGATCAGCTCATGGATGGAGTGTGAATCATGCTGTTGAAGTTAACCCTTCCCCCAAGTGCAAAATGCTCAAGAAAATTTATTTTATTCACTTCATTATAGGATGGATCCCATTCTTCAATGGATTATTTCGTCTGAAATCAACCCCCCCCCCCTAAAATATCTGACAAATTTTTCGCTTATATTTAACTTCCTCGTAACAGCACAATTATTCTCATTAGTGAAAATATAAACTTTCAGCTTTATATCAATTGTATTTTGCTTTTGTTTAGAAAGCCATATTTATCATAAATAACCTAGAACCTATTGCAAAGCACAGGGTCATTAACACACTGACCTCTCAAAGGGGTTAGCTGCATTCACGAGCATAGCCCATTCCTTTCTTCACTTTCAATGCCCCATCCCCTCCCAGTGCCACTGCTCAATAATGACTCATCGTATTTTAGAAAAATTATTGTGAGAAGTATTTTTCTTTATAAGAAAATCTATTTATTGTATCTACTGCGGTATTTTTCACATATTTGACTATTTTTAATAAATTGTTTCCTTTTTTCAGAGGCATTAGCTTTTTTAAATATAACGATGTATAGATGCCAGAAAATAAATAAAATATTTATAAAATATATAAAGGTTTATAGTGTATTTAGCATAATACTGTGATTAGACAACAGTGCCAAATCAATGTAATACCCTGCTAAGCTGCCGTTTTGGCAAAGGATCAGAAATCCGGAAAGCTAGCGGTGCAGATGATTCCGGATAATTGGTTGGCTACTGTAATTACTGAAAGGAGAAAAAACAAGGAAGGGCTCATTCTATCGTCTGTCTGATTTTAAACAGTAAAACGTGCTTTCAAATCTTTATCTTGTTGCCTGGGTCACTCATAGAAATTGCTAATCCCCTTCAAACATGTGTCACAGCCCCCCTCCATATTTGATTCTCTTATATTTTGTAAATTTTTCATAAAAATTTAGTGGTCCGGGCACTTCCACTTTAGTGGTGTCCACTCCCCGTAGCTACCCATAAGAGGGAATGGAGCCCCCTTAATAAATCTCTGCAACAGAGTCACCCATGCTGTTGCAGCAATAGGAAGATAGTTATGTAGTTAGTGATCATGACGATGTTGATATTAATGATGACAAGGTTTCTTTGGAAAATTTAGAAGGGTTGCTGAACAACATTATTAAAAAACTGGAACAAAGGAGCTTTGAAACAAAACAAGAACGTACGAAAAGAAAAAGTTACTTTGGAAAAACAAAATTATGAGACAATGCACAATTATAGAAATGTTTGATAAAAAAAGTTTAAATTGTTTTAAAGGCGTATGATAAATAAGAATTTTCTTTTTGAGTATTTTTTGTTTCTTTCATATTTTTGCTTAACTGTTCAAATTTTCGTTTTGTAGTGATATTCAGAAGGTTCAAATTATGGAAAGGAAGGGGGGGGGGGGTTACGATCTATACTTTTTTTTTCAAAGATGACCAAAAATCCAGAAAAGTCAGAAATTTGGACTCACCAAGGTCCGGAAGATCGAGACGTTATACTGTACTAGATTTGGTGCAGTTTGGCACAATTGGCATAGGTGCAATATCACTGTTCGTCAAACAGAAAATTGCCAAATTGGCAATATTTTGTTAAATGAGTCACAAAGTTTACTAAACTTAACACCAAGGATTGCAGACAGATGGAGAGAAGAGCATTTCATTTATATAAATTACTGTTAGCGAATTGTTAGGTATCCAAATATAAAACTATTACAAAGTATCTTTTCTCACGAATGAAACGAACTAAATCCACAAGAATGATGTTAACACATTTATCGTATAATATTACATACGAAAAGTGAACATATTTCACAATAGTTAATATTTAAATTTTGTGATTTTTTGGATAAATTTACTTGAAAATGTGATGTGGCCGGTAGAAAAAAAGCATTATGATATCCAAAAAATATATTAAATCATTCAAAACATCCTAAATACTGCAAAGTTCCTAAAAAATAGAAAACATTCAGAAATAAACTGAAAGGGTGCTGCCTGACCAGTGACCCTAAGTGCATAAAAATATGCTAACCTGTAAAATATTAAAATGGCACTTTCCTAAAAATAAAAAAAACATTAAAGTAAAAAGAAAAAACACAGTGTTTAAGTTTTCAAAAATCTAGCGTTTATTAAAATTTTAAACTTCACTTTTAAAGAACCATTAAAATTTACATCTCATTAACTAAACAAATCAAATTAAACATCATAAATAAATTAAATAAATAAATTGAATTTATAAAGTGGCTGGTTGTATAGTGGTAGTAAAATCGTTAGAATATTAAAAGTTAAAAAAAACAGCTTTTAAAGTTTAAATTAAGTTATGTTAAAACTATACAATTATTTGCTAAACTAGAATTTAAAATAAAAAGAGAACATCAGTTAGCCAAAAAGGAAATTTAGAATATAATAAAAATTTCAACTAAAAGTTAAAGAAAACCTCAGGTTCTGGTGACCTAAAATATATAGGTCAAGGGGTCTCATTCAAGCCAATTTAATTTAACTTTAAATAATACAAAACTGATAAACGATTAAAATTAGAATAAAAATTTATTTCACTAATAAGGAATAAAATTAAAAAGGTTTCACCAAGTGCTCCAAGGGAAAAACAGCAGAGATCTGCAGGAGGCAGTATCACCGGAAGATTCGCCAGACATGCTGCAGATCCAGGGAAAAACAAGCAGAAGAGATCCATGTCAAGGGATCAAATTTATGTCCAGAAGAAGTCTGCAAAACGGTCATTCTACGAAGTCCGACTCCAAGGGGGGATTCTCCAAATCAGCCACATATCCAGTAATACAAAGTTAAATAATTTCTCAAAATCGTAGCAGCAGACTTTTGGCATCAGAACAGAACACAAGGCATATGTCCGTTTAACAAATAAGGAAAATGTTGATTCCATTCTTCATAAAAAAACAAACAAACAAAACTGCACAACTTGGGAAAATAAAAAAATTCTTAATTGGCTGGTAAAACTTCCTCAGCTGACATCGCAAACAGCTCGGAACACGGTGAATTACTAATTAACAACTCTTCATTGTATGTGATTAGATGCAACAAATGCCCGGCTCTCTCAGCTTCCAGACAAAAATAACATCAGAGAGCACATGAGAAGGATTCAAATAAAAAGCGGCAAAGGACTGCTGGTCATAAACTAAACACAGCCACTTTCCTCTTGGGAAAAACACATCACAGACTTAGCCAGGAATAATAGAACTTTTTGTGCCGAATTCGAACTTCGGCTCAGCTTGCACCGAAAAACTAAAAATAACAACTTTATACGATTACATTCCAAGTTCCAATCCAAAGGGGAAGAGCAAAAGAAGAGAAGTGATTGAAAAGGTGTGCGAGTTTATTTATATACTGCCAAACATCGTTGCCACACATTGTAAGCAGAACTATCGATGAAAGATAAAAGAATTAATGACAGACGATTTTAATATTACGGTCAACTAATCAAAAATTTAAAATTTTAAAGAAGAGAACAGGAATTTTAAAGCAGATGAAAATTAAAAAGAAATGAAGTGAAATGATTTGGAATATACGAATTCAGCATAATTTAAATACGGACAATTCTGAAATGTTTTAAAAAACTGAAAATAGAATAAAAATGAAAAATTGCGATAAATAATTGAATTTTCAACCGAAAACAACAAATTTAGAATCAAATCAAAGGGGATAAAAAGGGCAATAAATGAAATTACAAATTAGCCAATTTAAATAAATTTAAATTGCTGAAACCTAAAAAGAATGAACTTTCGCCATTTTGAACACAATAACTATAGAATAGAACCTATTTGGAACAGAAGAATATCAAAAACCTAAAGAATTGGAAAATGGATAACTAAAAAGAGAATACTATGTAAGACCCCTGAACACATTTAAATTAAAAACAAACTTCCTAAAATTATTAAATAGCCAAAAGTAACCCAACAGATGCATTATCTCGAGAATGGTTTACACAGTACTCTTAAAGTTTATGTCAATCATTTGCTAATGAAAAATTACATAAGAAACGATTATCTACATAACATTATTGAAGGTTCTGATTTTATTGATTTTTTTAAAACTTCATTTGAAAATTTGGGGGGGGGGGGGGGGTCCATCTGAGGATTTGATTGCGTTTAAAATCAATAGGCTTCCAGTATTCACTGATTGTAATTTTTTTTACCAAATTTTATTTGAAATGCTCCATTTGTTCATGAGATATCGTCTCTACAGACTCGAGGACACACATACACAGACATAATCTAAATCATGTTCGATTCAAGATCAGGGATGCTTGAAACGGGTTCTTTTGCCAAAAACTTGAATTTAAATTTTTGACTCTGTCACAATACTTTCCCTATACATTATACTATGTATATAAGGAAAGTAAAAATACGAAAATGCCTTGTTTTTGTCAAACGATAAAAAGAAAATAATCTTCTTTTGTGATGAACACAGCATTTATTTTTTTAGAACTTTCCTTATCCTTCTTTTTTTTCATGTCTGTATCTATATCATTTAATTTCTTTATATTCAACTGCAATATCAATTTCTGAATTTACTTCACTGGTATTTTTTTTCTTTTTTACTCCACTTTCTTCACAAGTTTTTCTTTTGATTTGACTTGATGGAATTCTAAATGTTTCTGCCCTTATGAACATATTTTTTTTAGCCTCAGCTAGGAAAAAAGCCATAGAAGAATTTTGGAACCACTGCTCCAAAATTCTTTTCAGGCTTATGCTTAGTGACAACTATCTTGTTGATACATGCTTCAAAGTTTTTCTAATTTCAATGTCATGTGAACATTGAAATTTTTTAAGCTTTCTTTCCTATTGGCACTTTTTTCAAAATATAGAAAATGTTGATTACAGTTTGTTCAATTTCCGTAGGCAAAACTGCAGCCACTTTCTGTGCAGCTAAATTAAGCAAATAACATACACATCCTATAATTATTAATTCGCTCTGTTGTTGCATGTGAAGAGCCACACAATTATTATTTTCACCTAACATTAGTAATGCATTATCTGAGTCAAAAGCAATGCAATTTTTAAAAAGAATACAAAGCTTTGTAAAAACATCATGAGTAACATGTGTAATGTTTTTGCCAGTTGCACTTTTTAAGTGATGGTAAAGGTAATAGATAACTTTTCACCTTACTTTCTTTTTCAAAATAATATATGACAATAATAGGATGAAGTTTAGAATAGGTATCATTACTTCCATCTATTCTAATACTGAAAGAAGCATTTTGAATAATAGTTATAATTTGTTTACTTTCTTTAAATGAAAGTTCATTGATAATTGCTGCTGTCTTGGTTCTTGTACAACCATATTTTTTGCTACTTCTGATTTCGAAAACATCTGAAACAATGGTCCTGCATGATCTGCATCATTAACATGTTAAGCATGGTGTCAGGCCATGGGGACTGAACTTTCCTTTGAGCGGCAGTTTTATGACAGTGAACTTTCCTTTTAAGCGGCGTCAGGCCGTGGGAACTGACAGTGAACTTTCTTTTAGGCGGAGTCAGTCTATGGGGACTGACAGTGAATTGACGTCAGTCCGTGGGACAGGCAGTATCAAGGTTGAAAAATAAATGTTATAATTTTAATAGTTTATTAAAACATTCTAAGCAAAGATGTGGTTTTGAAAAATTTTGTGGTCGCAAAAAATATTGTCAAAGTGATCCAGAGTGAAAAAAAAATTCAAAAAATTATCTCATTTATTAACACTAATAAGAATGATGGGGATGATGAGGTAGGTCATTTATGTTGAATGTCTCTTCACAATGTTCTTGGTGGAACATAATCAGTCTCTTAACATGTTGAGCATGGAGCAGTTAGTTCTTGCGCTGCCTACCGTTCAGGTGGCATATAGCGGCGATCGCTCGGCGAGGTGTTCGATCATAGAGTATAAACAGAAGATAACACACATGTCGAGGTGACAATTGTATTTCACTGTCAGTTTCGGCTATGCGAATGGTGGAAAAACATTCGTACGCAATCAGAAAGTTAACCAAACAGGTCGTCACTTTTTGTAATATGTTTTTTGTAATATACACAACACAATTTTGTAATATGATCGAACACATCGCCGAGCGATCGCTGCTGTGTGCCACCTGAATGGTAGGCAGAGCAAGAACTGCTTCACGCTCAACATGTTAAGACTGATTATGTTCCACCAAAAAACATTCAACATAAATGACCTCATCGTCCCCATCATTCTTATTAGTGTTAATAAATGAGATAATTTTTGAATTTTTTTTCACTCGGGATCACTTTGACAATATTTTTGCGATTTCAAATGTAATGCTATATGGCTTTTCTGCCATGACATATACCAATGTCTGCTAAGCAAACACTGCAAAAAGCATATTTAGGTCCTTGCCTAAATTTCATTATGCACATAAATTAAATAACGTGCATTTCATTATAAGTTTGATGATATTGTTTTTTTTTTTTTTTGCTCATTTTTGAAATATAATGCACAAATACTTTAGATATAACATAAGTTTATGTTAAGACAACAGAAAAAGTTCTTAAATAAACAGCATATGAGAAGATTGCTAATCAAGAATGCAAAACAGCCAAACATGCTAGCCGATTGTAAACAGAAGCAGAAATGTTGAGTTGCTCCATTGCCTCTCTTTTTCAGTGTGGCCGTATAAAAAGGAGTATCGGAAGACATAGCACGATGACATCATAGACAGCCAGCAAACTTAAAATTTTGAAAAATGGTTGATGCTGAAATTTTTTCTTTTTTTTACAGTCATGAAATTTAATAAGAATACACATAATTTTATGTAATTAACAGATTTCTTTTTAAAATTGGAAGAAATTATCTTGCCGATTGGAAGATTATATAAGAAACCAGACAACTTCTGGGAAATTCAGGAAAGTTGGCAGGTATGGATTATTTAATGATATAATTTTCAACAAGAAAAACTTTCCTATGAAAAGTAGATCTTAATTTAACATTCCAGAATATGTAAAGGTTAAATAAATATTCTATGGTCCAAACTTTAGTTTATAACAGATGCATATATTGTATGCCCTAAAATCAATCTATACTTATCAATCCTGCTCAAAAATATATTTATTTAGGATTTTTCAGTAATTCGTTCATTCCAATAGGGATAAATAGCAAATGAAACGTGAGTTCATTTAAAAAAACATATCTAAGTGAAATCAGTTATAATTAGAAAAAAGGGAAGTCCATTGTAATATACTTCTTTCTTTTCATTTAATTTCGCTGTCTCCTTCACGTATTGTAATTCAGTGAGCCAAAATAATCAATAAAAGATGTTAATGCCAGTTTCCAAACCTGACAAAGTTATAAGCAAAATATGAATGTGGAGTATGATGTGGTATATGAATGTGATAATTAAAAGTACAAAGATTTGCAAAAAATATTTATGCTTAAAGTTTGTATCTGTTTATTAAATCATATGCATAGAGTAAGATTTCAAGGAGAACCAATTTTAATGTTTTTGTTTCTAAGACATGAAATAGGGCATGCAATTAGGTTACTAGATACAAACTTAGGAAAAAGCAAAAGTATACCTGACAACTCCTTGGAGTGAAAAATCTTACAATTTGTGCCTTGCAAAATTGTAAATATAAGAATGTATGTACTTAAGAAAAGTTCATACAACATATTAAAATAAAAGGCAATAAGTGACAGAATGTAACATTTTGCAATTTTATATTCATTTTCTGCAGTAGTACTTCTAAACATTTGAGAATCTAAAATTACAGTTGTTCGTAACTCATGCTTTATATACAGGATAATTTATGCAAAATGTGACAATGAAGTTAAATTTCTTACATAAAAAATAAATATAAATTACTCACTTTCACCACTTTCAAGAATTCCATATAGTTTTTTATTTCTAGATTTAACATTTTTTAACTCCTCCTAAAAGCAAAATAGTTAAAACAGTAATCCATTATAGATCACGATATGAATATTAAATGATAAAAAGTATATAATTTATATTCAAATTGGAAAAAAAAAATTTTAGAACTAGGAATTTATTTATTTTTTTATTATACAATAACATGTAAAAGTGATTTCAGGTAACATCAAAAATGTAAAGTTCATTTTTGATGATATTGCCCATTTTTCTAATATAAAAAGATTGTTTTGAAATATAGCATAGACAGTTTGTGAACATCTAACACTCTGTTGGGTGCACATCAGGGATTACAAAATAAGGGAATATTTTTTAGTAGTAAAGGGCTAATCAAAATTTCATTTGTGTAGCAGTTTTGACATTTTGACCAGCAGTTCATAACTATTATTTCACAAGCTTTTCTTAAAAATTTTTACCTCTAAGCATATTGAGATGTCAGGTTTGAAATATATATATATATACCATGATTTTTTTTTATTTCATTTACTTATTTATGTGCAACAAGGTGCAATAAGAGAAATTATATTCTTATTCAACATTTGACAAAGAAACAGGTTTTCTTTTGTCATTGTTTCTTACTGAAAAACTTTGTTACTGCTGGCTCAGGTGAAAGCATTTGAAGTTTTTCTCCAGTTATAGAAATTCTAAACAAGTTGTTCAAGTAGCAGAAACAACAAGCACACAACTATAATAGAAGGTCTTTATTTCACTTCCTATATGATGTACAAAATTTAAAAAAGGCCAGAGCGCTTTCGAGCGTAAATACGCTCATCATCAGTGTTGGCAGTGAAATAAAGACCTTCTATTATAGTTGTGTGCTTGTTGTTTCTGCTAATTGAAATCAGATGTGATGCCAATTTATTTATTAAGTTATTCAAGGTTTCAATATTTAATTTAGATCTGTAATCAGTTTTCACTCTTTTCATAAGTGAAAACGCTCTTTCTAGAACTGCATCAGAAATAGGTAAAATCAATAAAATGTTTATTAAATGATCAATATGACCAAATTGATCTTTGTAAATTTTTTTCCACAAATCTTGTCTTGAAAGATACCTGAGATTAAGAAACCCAAACGTCTTTATTGCTAACCAGTCAGAAAGAACATTGTCTTTCTCAATTCCTTTAATAGTAATAATTCCGAAAAATGATCATACATGTGTGACACGTCATCATCCCCCAAATTTTCTAAATCTACTTTATTGGTTGACCAAATATTAGATTAGCTTTGAAGCAGCAAATACTTTGCTTTCACGTATATCTTTTAATCGATCAGACAGACAGGAATATAAATTATTGAAAAAACATACATATTCTTTCTTGAAAGCACCAGCAGACTCAGCATGTTGCCATAACTGCACACTTTTAAATACAATTTGTTCACAAAATGCAATATGAATTAACTTTTATATAGCAACATACACACATTTTTCATCACGATTCGATTAATAATGTAATATCACTTATTTTGCACCCTGGTGCACATGTATCTGATAGTTACATGAATCTGAAATTTCTTTTGACTAAAAATAAAAAGGATGATAATCTTCAGCTTTATAGTATCTACTAGTATGGTCACATGCTACATAGGAATGTCACTCAAGTGATTTTCCTTCCTAAAATAGAGCAGAGTAAAGCAGTTTGTGTTAAAGTGCATATACACACACCTGATTGCATTGTTCTTTTTAACTGATATATTACTTTCTAGATAGTTGAATTCCGAATTTTTTATTGCATTTATCACTTCACAAATATGAATAAAAAACAATATTTAGTTCTAAGCATCTCTAAGGATTTACATATAGTTTATAATATATTACTTAATGATATAAATGAAAAATTAGAAAGTGAAGATCTTGATAATATGGATGATGAAATTGAAAATAATTGAGGTACATACAATAATTGTGCACAAAACACTCGAAGATGGCACACTGTAATACTTTATTCCATCGATTATAAAAGGCTATGAATTAGGCAACAGAAATAAAGTAAAAAAATGAATATTTGAAAACATTGGTTCAAGAATTGATTGCTGATGAAGTCACAAGCTTCATTTGCAATACGCACAAATTATTCATTAAAACATGATCCTTTGATAAAAATGCACTACTTTCAGAATCAGATATAATGAAAATTAATTGTATATGCTATATGATTGTAATTTCATCTCTTTTATTATTTGTAATACTTACATTTCTAATCAAAATTTTTCTCAAAAAAAAAAAAAAAAAATATATATATATATATATATATATATATATATAGAGAGAGAGAGAGAGACAAAAAAAAAAAATGTAGAAAAATTCAGTTGTAGGGAAGTTGAAGCCTGGTATAACATATATATATATATATATATATATATATAGATAGAGAGATAGATAGAGAGAGAGAGAGAGAAAAAATGATGTAGAAAAATTCAGTTGTAGGGAAGTTGAATCCTGGTATAACAAATATATACATTATTATATTTTAAAGGACATAAATGAAGATACATGATCAGAAATAATCATGTATAAGAGAGATACAACACACCTGATGGCATTACATTCTGTGGTGCACCAAATGGAGTGTTAAATTTACCAACATTATCAGTGTCATAGAAGATAAAAAGTGGACCATCAAATTAAATTTCTAAGAGACAGTGGTATTTTATTAAGGTTTCAATAAAAATATCTCTATAATAAAATAAATTTAAATATTTTTAATTAGTAGAATGTACAAAGGTGTGAACATTATTAGTATAATTGTGATTTAAAAAAATATATTTTTTGTTCCCTCTAAATGAATGCAATATTTCATTAAATATTAGTTTTGTTAGTTGGTATAATACTTTTATCATCCTATAAGAATAGTATGGAGGAAAAATTATTTTGATTTGTTTAGAAATATGCCATGTTGTCCACATTGCTGATTACAAGATCCTTTTAATAGTGATGTTGTGCCATATTTTGGTAATGCAGAATTATTTTATGTAATTACAGTTTAGTTAAGAGACCTTTTCAGCAAGTTTTTAAACTTTTAAAATACATTTTGAGAATTTTTTAGTTTTGATATATATAACATCTATGGTTGGAGATTGTCTGGTGGAAAAAGGGAGCATTATGAAAAATGTAAACACTTTGGACGCTTATACATCCAAACCTAATAGATAACAAGAAAGATCAATCATGCTTAAAGCATTGATTATGAAACACTTTCCAACTTCAATGCAATTTTATTTAAACATGTTTAAAATGCAATACATTTATCGGTAATATTTTAAAACTTATCACAATACTACATTAATTTATTATATTTGAATACTTAAACCTTCATCGAAAAAAATGAACTTAATTCAAATGATGGCATTGAAATATAAATTGCCTGGTTTAAACATCTCTAAAATGTGATACATTCCTCGGTAATAATTTTAGAATTATCATAATACTACGATAATTTATTATATTTGAAAACTTCATCGAAAACAACTGAAATTCATTCAAATGACATCATAGAAAAAATAACATGCCTGGCTCTCTCTATAAAAGCAGCATTTCATTCATAAATAATTTCCCATTCATGTCATTCATCACAATACTATAATAATTTATTTTATTTAAAAATTAAGACCATGGAGCTACAAGTAATTAAACTCTATGCGTAAAACTTCATCGAAAAAAATCGTCCTTCTCCTTGTAAAATCAATGAATATTTCATTCATATCAGCTATGCAGACTCCATGAACTAAATGATTTTGTGTTAAAGAAATACAGCAATTCTAATACAACAACTCATTCTACATATTTTGCTGTTTACATTTTACATAGGTGAAAAATAGGCTTCGTTGTAGAAATAATCAAATTTGGATGAGCATTTGAACTCAAATATATTGTAATTGCGTTGTTTCAGTATGTAGATGCACAGAATTTAAGCAAAAATAAAGTGGTTTTAGGACGGATACAACACTCAATATGAATTAAAAAGAACTTTAAAAATCACGATTTTGAGACAAGATGGATGCCATATATCATTTTGAAGTGGGTCACGTGATCTTTTCATATCATGGTCACGTGATCGCTTCATATAAGAGGTGTTATTATTATTTTAAATTATTTTAATTTTTATTTAAAATTAAAATTATTTTAATTTATTATTTTAATTTTTATTTAAAAACTACTGAATATATTTCGCTGAATTTTTTTTTATATATTTTATGGAACAATTTGAATATTACCTAAAATTTTCGAAGAAATTTGTGAATTTTAAATCCGCTTAAAAAATGTTTGAAAAATAGGTCCCATAGGGCTCAATGTATTTCATTTTTTCAACCCGGGTTCAATCCAAAACTAATTGGGTGATATTATTCATTTATATTCCCATAGGTCCTACAGGCCGTCTGAACAACATACTAAAATTTCATTTTGATTAAGTCATTTTTACGGCAGTTATCGTGCTAACGGACAGACAGACAGAATGAACAAAGTCATAAACACTTTTCAACTTTGTTGTAAAGTGTTAAAAATGTAAATAATTTTTCTTGTTTTATCAGAAATAGGATCCAGATTACAAATATATAAAAATAATTTTAATATTTTGAACTTTTTAAGTAGCTCTTTGAGTGAGTGTTTTTCATTTTTTTAACTTTCACTCGAAAATGTTCAAAACTACAATAGATAGATATAAATAGTAAGCAGCAAAATATTAAGATATTTAGTTTCTAAATCTATATTGGGAAAAAGAAAAAAAAAGTTCTTATAGTTTTTGAGTAATTGTATTGTCAAGTTGGAGATTGAAAATTTTGTATTTTTCAAGATTGCATGCTTATATCTCAAAAACAAAAAGAGCTAGCTTTGAACAATAAGCAAGAATTTGTAGCTTTTCGAAAGCCCTGAAAATGTATATAATTGGATTTTGGATAGAGCTCTATTTAAAAAAAAACTTTCCATACTATAAAAGATATAAAAAGTAAGTGACAAAAATATATATGAGGAAATTTAGTTTCTAAATCTATATTTATTTTTATATGTGGGCATACTGTTAAAGCATTCTTTGGTTATTGAGAATTTGCTGTGACATCTAATGCAATTAATCAGAGATTTACATCTTAAATTGGGGAACTGGGTACATTTTCTCTCATTTCATAAAATATTGTATGTATTTAAAAGAAACTCATAATGAAATTGTTTGATTAATCCCCCCCCCCTCTGAATAATATTCTAAAATATTTTACAATACTTGTTGCAGAAGATAAGTTAAAAAAATTATAAAAAATTGCTTTAATTAATAATCAGCTTAAAACTTCGTTAGGAAAGACAATGAATTTATTGGGGTATGTGGAATTATGCATTTGGACTGGAATCAGTGTAATGCTGGAAACCCTAAGAAAAATATGAGATCTTAATTTTCCTGTTTTTTCACAGCCTGTCATTTTCATAAAATACTAATTTTGGGGATGAACACATGCATACACATGCTTTAGCACACACAAAAGAAAGAGCAACAGAACATGGTTAAATTACTTATGTATAAACTCATAATGCATGCTTTGTATTTTTTTATCAAAATATTTTATGCGAAATTCATGCATAAAATATTATTTAGCTTTGACTAAGACAATAAAACTTTTGATTTGTTTATGAGCTACTTAAAGCACTATTCCAGCCCAACATTGGTCTACTTTGAGAAACAATAATGCTTATTTTTAACTGCATTACTGTTATAAATCTGCAGTTTTAGAGTAATTGGACAAAAGCTAACTCAGTTATGTATTATAAAATAAAATTTGGCTATAAAATGCTTTAAAAATACAACTTACTTATGTAACTAGTTTTAAAATTAGTGCATTCAAAATATTGTTTGAGGCTGGTTACTTCATAGAAAGTGACATAAGAACAGAACTATATTAATTTAGATGTTATGCTCTTGATTTTGAATATATATACATACAGTTTTAAAATCACAGAATTTCCCATCTTACAGTATATGAATGATTTTAACATACTTTTGTACACATAAGTTAGATTACACACCTTGAATTCTTTAAAAGAACAATTAGGTCATGCACATTTTCTTATGACAATATATAAATGGTATTTTATTGAAATATAATACCTTGAGTTTCTTTACATGTTCATTTAATAAAACTATCTCCTCATCTTTCTTTCGCAAATCTTCTTGATACTGTAGAAGACGTGCCGATTCTAACTGGGGCTGAAATATATTTATATTTAACTAATTTACTTTAAACAAAATGTATTTATAATGGATTAAAAGCACAAAAATAGAAGCTTTATTATCACAATTTGGGATGTTAAAATACAAGATAAAAAGTCTTAGTGCTTTTAGGTGCAAAATGCCCTTCATCAGATCTATCCAGAAAAGAAAATAGATCTAACAAGAATTATATAAACACATACATAAGAGTACAAGAGAAAATACAAATAATAAATAATACAAAAGAAAATAAAAACAAGAAAGATGAATCATGCATAAAGCATTAATTATGAAACACTTTTCAATTGAAATACAATTTTATTTAAACATCTCTAAAATGTGATACATTCAGAGTTGATATTTTTTCAACTATTACAGTACTACAATAATTTATTATACTTGAAAACTTAAAACTTCACTGAAAAAGACAATTCTAGTTAAACAAAATGAACTTTATTCAAATGACATAATCAAAATATAAATCGTCTGCCTTTCAATGCAAAATCAATAAATATTTCATTCATATCACTTACTAGCAATATACCCGTTCTTCACACGGAATATATAATATAAAGAAATTAAAACTTCAATTATGTGCAAATTCCTATAATATTTTAAATGACATTGTTATTCTAAACATTTTATTAAAATGTACATATTTTAAAGATAATTAAATTAAATGAGAATATCTGTTTTCGCTATACAAAACTATCTTCACAGGCAGATCTGAAGGAAAAAACATCCTAGTCCCATTTGTAAACAAATTTACAAAAACTATTATTTAATTCCCACAAAGAGACAGGAGTTAATAAGGAAATTGAACTTAATTTTGAAAAATATTGGATTTTCATCAATTAGGTATCATTTTCATTAATTTAGTATCATTTTATCAATTCGGTAGCATTTTCATTACTTTGACAACATGTTAAAAAGTCGCCAAATTTGTCGGAAAGTGGGACAGTTGGATTACAAGACTAACGCTACAGAAACATCATTACAATATTATTATCTTTCAAAAAGCAATTAATTTCATTGATTTGATGACATTTTTATCAATTCGATAACAGTTTTTTTGATTTGACGATATTTTCGTTAATTTGGCGATATTTGAGAAATTTGGCTACATTTTAAAAAGTCGCCAAATCTGTTGTCAAGTAGGATGGTTGGATTGACAGTCGAAAGCAATTGAAACATCATTACAATACTATCCCTTTTCAAAATGAAATTAATTTAATTGATTTGGCATAATTTTTATCCATTTGTTGACATTTTTATCAATTTGGCAACATTTTTAGCAATTTGACAACATTAAAAAAAATGTCACCAAGGTAATATCCTGCCAAATTCATAGCCAAGTGTTACAGAGATGAACAGATGAAATAATTTATATTTTCATAGATTGGGTATAATCTTACAGATTAGAAGATGATACCCATGTATTAGAAGATATACCCGTACTACTTATATTTTCGTTTGAAAATATCAATAATTTCTATACACGTTAAACCCAAAGTCTGCAATCCAATCAAAAATGCAATTCCAATAACATTTATTTATATATATTTCTTTAAGATTTAAATAAAAAAAAAAAAGATTTACTGCTATAATAACTCATTGAGTTTAATTCTGCTTCTTACATTTACTGCTGTAATAAATCATTGAGTTTAATCACGTTTCATAGCAACATATTTTTATTTCAAATATAAACTCACTGGGTTTAATTCCATTACTTAGCAACATTATACCACTTTTTTTTAAAAATAATTTTACAGAACAAATATCGTTTGCATAATGCTATCTCAATTGAAGGTTTAATAGTACCTTTTTTATTAATATCTCGATAACTCCTGGCCTTAAAAAAAATCTGAAATATGGACTAAATTTTAAATGGGGCTATTCTAAGTCTATCACGAAAATTTTATTCAATTCGGTGCAGCTGTTTGTTCTCCCGCGATGATGAGATAAACACACAAACACATAGACAGATTTTCAATTTTATTTATATAGATATTCCAGATTCCAAAGCTAAATAATTTTGCATGAAAAAATTTAGCAATTCCTATACAACTCACCTAACAATTGTTTTGTTTACATTCTGCATACGTTAAAATTAGGAAGCATTGGTGCTTTCGAGGTACAGTCTCCAAAATTTGTCATTGTAAACTCTCAAATTCTTAAGCTATAGAAAACTTCAATTCTTTATGTTGTCACTTTATTAATTTTTCAGAATTAAATTAAGGATTTATATTCAGATTTTCTATTTTTGAAAAACTTGTGGAATTATAATTTATAAAAAATATCTAGCAATTAAATAATTAAAGCAATAAATAAAGAGCAATTCTTAAAAACCTTACATCGATAGCTTTATAATGTTCTTGTCTTTGTTCTCTGGTGATAATTTTTTCAGCATCCTCTTCAATTTTATGAAAAAAATCTTGTTCATCACTAGGAACAGGTTTACTTGGCAGTTCAAAGTCATCAAGTTCTAATAGTTTATTAGCTAATAAAAACAATACAGCAATAAATCATTAAAATTGTGCCTGTTAAGCTAAACAAATATATTAAAATAAACTACAAAGGCAATTTATATGGCTATAAATTTATTAATACCTTGTAATAATGATTTAGGATCCAATAAAATGGTAACAAAAATTTTAATAGCTAATCAAAATTATTTTGGCCAGAAATGAGTCTGTTATGACATTATTAAATAACTAGCTCAGAGTTCATACTCAATTTTGAAAACAAAAATTAAGGCATTTTTAATGGCTAAACATTTTTAATAGTTAATAGATTACTCATTCAAGCCTTTTACTTTATATCAATATTATTTTCCAAATAAAAATACTTATCAGATAAATGAATCAACGTCTATAAGATATATTAATCTGAGGTAACCATTTTTGGATTTGAAATACCAATTATGCCACTTCTTAAATTACAAATTTTTTCAAATAACACCAATATACAAGTACGTCTATATATATATATATATATATATATATATATATATATATAGCATAGTAAACATATTAAAATAAAATTATTTCACAGTTATCCAATTTTTCTCCAGAAGTTGGTGCAATGCAGCACATTCTCCTAAAGTAACATACAAGATTCATATGAAAAAGAGGGGAAATGACCAAATGCAAGGCATAAAATGGTAGAGGGGGATGGCGACCCCACTTTCCCGTTTAAAAGACTGCTTTTATGCCCGGGCAACACTCACTGTATGATTACAACACTTACCGTGAGTGTTGCCCGGACATAAAAGCAGTCTTTTAAACGGGAAAGTGGGGTCGCCATCCCCCTCTACCATTTTATGCCTTGCATTTGGTCATTTCCCCTCTTTTTCATATGAATCTTATATATATATATATATATATATATATATATATATATATATATATATATATATATATATATATATAAATTGCATAAATTAATATCAGGTAAAACTAAGATTTATACCAGTTTTGTAGCAGGTAAATCTACATTTAGTATCAGTTTCATAGCCCACAAATGTACAATTTTATCATTTGCAACAATGAAAATTCATTCAAAGTCTTCTTTGCCAAACATTTACATATATAAAAATTCTGCACTTGATCTTAATTTTTCAATGTGCATAATAAATTTATGATAAAATACTTGTTAAATACAATAACCTTTAGACTACATAATCTATGTAGTCTAAAGGTTATTAGTTATTGTATACCAGGGCAGTCATTGGGTATACAAAATTCTGAAATCTCAGGACCCATCAGTAATTTAAAACTGTGTCTCCATACCTACCAACCTTAAAAAATATAATGGAAAAGAGAAAACTTGAGCAACACATTTAAGCACAAATAAAATAATAATTCTGCATATTATTTTTGCTGCATTATTATTTTATTTGTGCTTAAATATTGTGATAAGTTTTCCTTATCTTTTTTACAAAGTGTATTTTATTTATCGAAGATGGAAAAAGTTGAAGTTCAGTAAACAGAGAATTGTTTTCTGTAACTGGTTCTCAAAACACATTTAACTTTTTTTGTACAAGAATAAATAAATGCTCACACTTTTTTATTTATTGTTTAATACATTATTAATTAAAAAAAATATTTTAGAATAAACTTCAATGTAATAATCAATTGAAAACATAAAATCTCTCTATACAGTGGTGTTACCAAGGAGGGTGTTTGGGGATCATAACCCTTTCCCAGGAACTCATTGAAAAAATAATATTTAGATAATTAGAACACAAAATATTTTGTTATTCCCCCAACTATCTTATATTTATTTCAACTAACTTATATCTATTCAACTATTGTATTTATTTAACTATCTCTTTCTATTTTGTTTTCTCCAGGAGAGGTGAAAGAGGATATTTTGCCTCTTTCTTTTCTACTTTTGATCCAGCTAATGAAGTATGGATTTTGGGACAAAAGAAATAATAATTGGACTGCCATCTGTTCTGTTTCCTTTTGCATTTTGGAATTGGAACGGCAAAATTTTTAAGGATATTTGGGCAAAAATAAGGAATTTTAAAGGCCCTTAAAAAGAAAGTGTGGATTTAAAGAGTTCTTAATGGAATACGAACCCTATAGATGCATCTAGTGATCAGTTTGGTCACTTTTTAAAAAAGCTTTTAACTTGCTGATATAGTTGTCCTCTGTGCAAATAAATATGGGATTGTGCCCCATCTGCATAGCAAGCAGAATACAACTTAAATGAGCACCTAAATATGTCTTCAAACTCAGTTTAGGTGCACACATGGCTGTGCCATACTTGCTTAACAAACATTGATGCAATATACCTTTGGTTCACCTCTTGAATGACCAATAAGCCCTAAATAAGTGCATGGGGATCATTCAAATGGGGAATGCTAAACTTTCTTAAAATTGACACCAACTCTCAATAATAAATTAAAATACTTGCAATCACAAAAAAGAAAATGTATTTCTAATTCTTTATATTATCATCTGCTGGAATAAATTGATTTAATAACAGCAAAAATATGTGCAGAATTTCATTTTTTTCTTTATATAACTTTCAATTAATTCAAATTTTTAAAAATATCACAGAGGTTTACTGTAATGGGACATGAGGTATATCTGTACTGAATTTCATGGCTATTCACAGCTTGAATTACCAATTAATAGATATCATTTGTTATTACAGTTTATGAATAATAAAAACAAAAATTTAAATCATAAGGGCAAAGAATATTTATATAAATAATGATTTTATATAGAAAATCATTACCTGCAAGATTTTTTTGAAAAGTACCAGAATCGATCTGGGCAGCACCTAAATTTTGAAATTCGTCTAAACTCATTGTCCCTTTTTCTTTCTTTTGGGTGTTTTTCTTTTTCTTCTTTTGATTCAATTTGTTTTGATCACATTCTTTTCGCAAAGCATCATAAACCTTAAAAAAAAAAAAACGGTAATAAATTACAGCATATAAGGAAAAGTTAATTTATTAGCCTTACAACAGAAATGAAAAAAAACTGTAGATGGTTACAAAAAATAGACAAAATGAAAAAAACAACATAATTTTGAGTGTGGGTAATTTATGCACATTATTATGATTTGCCGAATGGCAACAAGCATATTATATATAGATATATAAAAAAGAAAAATTTTAACATGACAATGCAAAAAAGGAAATATTATAATAACCATTGTTGTAAGATAATTAAAAAAATAGTCCAATATCTAGTTTTGCTCCTATATACATTTTTAACATGTGATCATACAAAAAGGGGCATTTGGGGATGTTTAACTCCCCCCCCCCCATGTCATTAGTTCCAACTACTGAAACCTAGTGGAATTAATTTGTCTGATTATTCCCAAATGTGCTGATAAAAATTCCATAAGCCAGAACCATTAAGAACTTGGGGGAACAGCTTATATATGTGTGTGTGTGTGTGTGCATACACACACACACACACACACACACACACACACACACACACATATATATATATATATATATATATATATATATATATATATATTGTAAGAAATTTAATTATTTGTATATTAGTATATTATAATTACCTGTGACTTATCCCTTATTGAAAGTTGTATGAAAAACACATGTAAAAATAAAAATAAAATAGACCCAATCTTTGGCTTGAGAATAATTCCTTTAGAAATAAAACAGGTACTAAATACCCCTCGTTCCTTGTTCCATATATAATGTAAACATTTATAATCTGGATATCATTTTAAGAAAGCCATGATATAAGTTATGCCTGTAACTACATCCAATAATTAAATTAAAATTTAACTTTAAAAAAAATCATATAATACAGGTACTACACCCCTTATGAGAAATGTGTTAATGACTTCGAAGGGCTAAAGAAAATATTGAAATAAGTCTTTTATCCAAAGAAGAAATGAAAACCTTGCAGCTTATTATTATTCTCAGAGTACTAACGTTAAAATTTTCACAGATGCTTAAACCTCTCCATGAGTTCCAAGCAGGGCCTGACTTACAGTAAATGGGACCCAGGGTCAAATTGCATTTGGGGGGCCACCCTACTAAACATTTTATTATTTACTTATACTGCCAATAGTATGTAAATGCTTACAGCAGATAGCATAATGAGAATCTGGATCATACAGTATTGATTTTGCAGAGATATTGAACAATTTTGCTGAAATTTCCCTTACACGTCACTGATATTCTTACTTATTTTGAAAATTTTTGCAAGTTTTAGGTCATTATGACAAAATTCAAGGTATCTTCATTTGGGGGCCCAGGGTGATGGCTCCAGTGGCATGTGCATAAATCAGGCCCTGGTTCCAAGGCATACACAGTCCACCGGGGAGAAAACTCAACCACACTTCACTAAATGAATCTACAACTTATATTTTTATGTGTTTGCTTGAAAAATAACAAAAAATAAAATAACATGGGAAAATGTTTTTTTTTTAATAGAATGCGATGATATATATACACACAACATTTTTGCCAAACTATACAATTGTGATAATCTTCCTTTTTTGGATGCAGCGAAATAAGTATCAGATTATTTTTAAAATTCAAATTTCAATATATTTAAAAATAAATAAATTAACGAAAGAAAATGTCCTACAAATTCGGTTCAAAAATCGTCGGAAAGAATGTTCTTCGATCTTTCAGATAGAGTCAAAATAGAAACTCGCTGTTAATATTTTCAGTCATTAAGGAATTGATTTGTGGGAAAATCACTTAAAACCGTTCCAAAAAATAAAATAACTAAAAAATTAATTCAAATTTTAAAAAAATCTTGCCACGATATGTTTTACCAGGCGTTCAGCTAACCAAATACTGAATTTTGTAGCAATATTAAATGAAATTATGACGTTATAAATCAGCATTATAGAAATTAAGGAATATTAAACATTACTATTTATGGACATGATATTTGGTTCTGCAGAGATTTTGTTACATTGCCAGCTATACTTTAATGATGTAATTATATTTCTATGTTTAGTGGAAGTGATGAATAAGTGATACAAAGTGGTGAAAAAATAAATACCATTCATTAATTGACTTGGTATTAGCATATGGCTTATCTGAATCATATGGCTTTAAAGAAATATTATTATGTATGAAGTTTGAACAAGGCAATTAAAAAACAAGATCAATGCATAAAGCATTGATTATGAAACACTTTCTAACTGCAATGCAATTTTATTTAAACATCTCTAAAATGCGATACATTTAGCAGTAATATTTTAAAAATTATCACAATACATTAATTTATTATATTTGAAAACTTAAAACTTCATTGAAAAAAATGAACTTTATTCAAATGACATCATTGAAATATAAATCGCTTCGTTTAAACATCTCTAAAATGCGATACATTCAGCGGTAATAGTTTAAAAATTATCACAGTAATACAATAATTTATTACATTTGAAAACTCAAAACTTCATAAAACAAAATGAACTTTATTCAAATGATGTCGCTGAAATATAAATGGCCTGGCTCTCTATGCAAAAGCTGTAAATATTTCATTGATACACTTTTATTCCATTCCTTTCATTCATCACAATACTACAATAATTTATTTTATTTAAAAACTTAAAACCATGGAGGTAAACGTAATTTAACTCTATTCTTAAAACTTCATTGAAAAAGTCTGCTATAAAATCGTCTATTGTCTATGTAAAATCAATGAATGTTTCATTCATATCCGCTATATTTCAGACTCAAAGAGCTAAATAATTTTGTGTTAAAGAAATTCAGCAATTCTTATACAGCTTATCCTACATCTTTATGTGTTTACATTCTCCAAAGTGAAAAATAGGCTTTGATATAGAAATAATCAAAGTTTGATGACCATTTAAACTCAAATATATTGTAATTGCATTGTTTCACAATGTAAATGCACAGAAATTAAGCAAAAATAAAGCGGTTTTAAGACGTATACAACACTAAATATAAATTTAAAAAAAACTTTAAAAATCACGATTTTGACACAAGATGGATGTCATATTTTATTTTGAAGTGGGTCAAGTGATCTCTTCATATAATATGGGTGTAATTATTATGTTAATTTTTATTTAAATAACTACTGAATATATTTTGCTGAATTTTTTTTATATTTTTTATGGGATAATTTGAATATTTCCTAAAACTTTCGAAGCAATTTTTGTATTTTATATTCGCTTAAAAAATGTTTGAAAAATTAGGTCCCACAGGGTTCAATGTATCTCATTTTTTCAACCCAGGTTCAGTCCAAAACTAATTGCATGATATTATTCATTTATATTCCCATAGGTCCCACAGACCGTCTGAACAACATACTAAAATTTCATTTTGATAAAGTCATTTTTACGGCAGTTATCGTGCTAACGGACAGACAGACACCGAGAATGAAAGAAGTCATAAACAATTTTCAACTATGTTGTAAAGTGTTAAAAAAGGTGATTATTAAAATTATATTACATACATACATACATACATACATACATACATATATATATATACAATTAATTAACAACATGCCTTTCAGTAGATGTAAATTTCTATAGTTAAAATTGCTTAATTTGAAAGACAACATGAGCACAGTCACTTTTTGTGCAAAATGTACAAGTTATGCACTTTAATGGACTAGTAAAATAATGGAGTCTACTTAAAAGTAATATGAAGCGAGGCAGCTTTATAATTTTTTACAAAACTCCATAGCTCAAATACAAAATTTTAACTAAATGCCAAATTTCAAAATCAAAATTGTAAAATATTTTTCACAATAGTTTTTAAATATACTATATAATTTGATGAACAATCTAAAATAAATCACTTACAAAATATAAATATTAAAAAGTTCAATAAAGTTAAAGTAAAGCATGTGGCTTTGAGCCCAATCAATAATGAATTGCTTTACAATGTAAAATGCAGTGCAAATCAATATAAATAAGCATACATACATTTCAGAAATCAACTGGATTTCTTTCTTCAGAACAAGTTTTTTATTTTGTTTTTATCTCATGTTCATATTTCCTTATATTTTCCATTTCTAGTTTTATATCCTAGTCATGTCACTATATTATGATGTTGTTCAGACATTTCATCCGACATAGCCTTGCACTTATTTGGGTATTTAGGACCAGACTTGTACTGTAGAAGGAAATCCAATTGATTTTCGAAATGTATGTATGTTTATTTTTACGATGAATCCTTTGGAATTGTGGGTGCATTCTCATTACACAAGAATGTGTCCAAACTTCTGGATAACCAATGCTTTCATTTAAAAACAATAATAGATATAACCAAAAACAACCAGATACAATATAAAACAAATAGCTCGATAGCTATCTTACAAGTAGGATGTCAAGAGATGAACCAAAACAGATCTGATACCAAATAACCGATACTATCGGATTACTGAAAAATTGATATAATCCGATACCAGATTGTTATTATAAAGTCTAACATATGTAAAATTGCTGTAAAATAACGCATAAAACTTATTTCAGCCATAATTAACTAGACACCTTCATAAATATTAAAAAATGAAGACATTTATAATACACATGCTAATAAATATTTTATACGTTCTTCTGAAAATCATAGTAAAAGAATGATTGTGAAATAATGAATAATTTATTAAACAGAGTGAAAAAATATATCTAAAGGGAATAAGGTAAAATTGTATAAAATACAAAATTTCGGGTTGTAATCACGGATATAAAAGTATTGAAATACACAAATAAAAAAAATCATACCATAAATCAAAACTTTTCTATCAATTGTACTTCAAATGAGATGAGTTTGTGCATTACTAGTTATATCCATGCTGAAAAAATATCACTTAATAATATTTAGTAAATATCACTTAATAATTTTTTCTGCGCCTTTGACAAAAATTATTTATAATGAAAAATATTCACAGCAATCTTTAAAAAAACTATTGTCTGCCGTCAGGGTTATGCAATAGTTCAATGAAAAATTGCTGAGGAGGCAGAAAACAGAGAAGAAAGGTTATGTATGCGTCAACTGATGAATAAACCGAAAGCAAACCCATCGCAAGTAAGGTGGCTGACAAGTAGAGGCAAAAGAATGCTTTGCATATGGGTTCAAGAGGCTTGGGGTCCCAGGTCACTAACTTCTAAAATAGGGAATAGGGCGCATTTACTGCATAGGGGCTCAAAAATTTTGTCAACGGTACTGGTAACGACCCTGAGTCTTCAATCCCATCGCACTAAAATGTTGTAATTTATGCAATTAATTAAATATACTGTAACAAACCGTGAGGTATGCTATACTATTTGAGAAATCTGTTATTATACATTGAGGTATTTAAGGTATTCATTTAGAGACAAGAGCCACTGTTTTAGCATGGATATAGACTACAAACCACATACCTGCAAACATGCCATTTTGCTAGCCGACATTGGTTCACTTGATCTATCCAGGGATCACACTCTTACTAGTATCCAGGAAGGGGTGGACCCTCCTAGATACTAAGTATTTAGGAGGGTGGACCCTCCTAGATACTAAGTATTCAGGAGGGTGGACCCTCCTAGATACTAGGAACATTCCTACTTACAAGATCACTAAACAACTGTCAGATATAATAAAACTGCAATTAAATGCTGAACTATTTCACAAAATACCAGATACTATTCTCTAAACACTGATATATCTCGCAATTCAATTTAGCTAGTCAATTCCACTTCAACCGAGTGATGATTTCCTTATACACTCTCCATAGAAATTTCTAGAAAGCGCTTGTATCTACAGAACCAGTCGATATTTTGAGAAAATTTAGTTGATTCAGAAACTTGCCAAGTTGGTGATATTTCACCAAATCTGGCAACCCTGTCCTAAAAGTCACCAAAATTTAGCAACTCTACTATCATATAATAGGAATGGCTGCCTGTAAAAGTGTTTTTCCCTATGGGGACTCAAAGAGCAATAGAAGCACGTTACATGTTCATGACATTATTTATCTCAATTTGCACTACATTTTATGCTACATATGTAAGTCAGTTCATTATTAAGTTAAAGAATAAATGTTACATAAAATGCAGAATTAACTAATTCAATAGAGATTTTCTGCTACTCTTAAAATTTTCATAAAGAGAGAATTGCCCCCCCCCCCCCCCCCAGAAAACAGACAATATAGGAAAAAAGAGGACAAATCCCTGCCGATATTCAATAGCTACTGCAAATGCACACTCAAGCAAGGCTTTCTAGGCTTTCTATATGAAGCCAGTGAACAAACACATTACATTTTTCTGTTGAAATTCTGCTACAAATTATTTAAGATAATAAAATGAGCATCAAAAATTGGTATCACACATCTGCATTCAACAAATAAAATTAAGAACAATACGTCTTTAAAACGAAAGGTCATTTATTAAAACATCTTAAAAGACGTTCAAAGCATTTTAAAACCGCCAGAGCACTTTTGGGCGTTAATATGCCCTTCATCACTGGCAACATGAATGGTAAAACATGGAATGTTCATATATGGAGACTAGTTATACAGCAAATTTGCATAAAAATATAAAATGGTAAATACATACTATTGGACAATACATACTATGGAACATATTATTAATTAATACAAAATAATCCAAGAAATATACACGGAAAATACAAAAATTACTTTAAACGCTTTCAAATTGTAAAAATATTACAAGAAAAGTACTATTAATACATTATTTAGTTACAGAAAAAGCATAATTTCGGAAGAACCATCAAGCGTAATTTTCATGAGAATGACGTCATAAATAACTATTAAGAGATTTGAATTGCATAGAGTTGAGAATGAGTCGTCAAGCATAACTTAAAATTTGAAAGGGATCAAAATTACAAATCGACTCACGGTAAATATAAATAAAAAGGGATTCATAAAGGAGAATATTACGTGGATTGTTACAATGAACTAAAAGGAAAGTTTTCACAAAAATGGGCTGGAATTTATCATTAATCACATATTGAGCAAGCGCCGTAGAAAGTTTACCACCTTTGACATCACGAGCGTGTTCAGCTAAATGGATGCCAACAGTATGTCTTGTACTACCAATGTAAAATTTATAGTCACCACCAGGAGATAACAGGGGAACTACATACACCCCAGCAAAGCTTCTAAAGTCATCAATATTCCCAAATTTATCAGAACGAATACGATTAAATAAAGTGGTAATATTAGAGTGAGCAGGTTTGAAACCAAATTCATGACAGAAATGAATGAAAGGACAGAAAATCTTAGGATGGTAAGGAACACTAGATTTATGGGCTAAACGATCTTTAATAGCAACAAGTTTAGTATCATACTGAGTAAATTTAAGGCAAACATGGGCGAAAATCTTATAAATAAACTCAAAAGAATAAGCAGCTTCATGGCCAAGATTAAAAATAACATTAATTTCATCAGTCAAAGCAGGGATAGAAGAGCAAACATTAAATGCACGGTTAAAATATGCGTTAAAAGAGGATTTTTCTTAGGATACAGGATGAAAAGAATTAGCGGGGATACAGGAGTTAGTAAAAGCAGATTTACGGAAAACGGAAGTATGAAAACCAAAATCTGAACGGGTGACCAGAACATCAAGAAAAGGCAAAGAACAATTGGATTCATGCTCAACAGTAAAATTAATCGAAGGGTAAAAGTCATTAACTTTATTTAAAAGGTGAAGGAGATCATTTAAATCACGATCTCAAATAATAAAAACATCATCCCCGTAACGGCACCAAAGAATAGGTTTAATCGTTAAAAAAGGCAAAACCTCATTCTTGAGCTCCTGCAAAACGGCCTCAGCCAAAATACCAGATAAAGAGCTACCCATACGGGCGCCAGAAGTTTGCAAGTAAATAGCGTCACGGAAAGCAAAGTAATTTGTCTCCAACAATATTCAAAGCATAAGTGATTGCGTCGATAGTGGGGTTTTTAATTTGTGATTCTGAAGGTTGTTTTTGCTATTAAAATTATTGTCAAAAAACTTCAGAATCACAAATTTAAAATCCCCACTATCGACGCAATCACTTCTGCTTTGAATATTGTTGCGGAGACTAATTACTTTGCTTTCCGTGACGCTATTTATTTGCAAACTTCTGGCACCCCTATGGGTAGCTCTTTATCTGGTATTTCGGCCGAGGCCATTTTGAGGGAGCTCAAGAATGAGGTTTTGCCTTTTTTAACGATTAAACTTATTCTTTGGTGCTGTTACATGGATGATGTTCTTATTATTTGGGATTGTGATTTAAATGATCTCCTTCACCTTTTGAATAAAGTTAATGATTTTTACCCTTCGATTAATTTTACCGTTGAGCATGAATCCAATTGGTCTTTGCCTTTTCTTGATGTTCTGGTCACCAGTTCAGATTTTAGTTTTCATACTTCCATTTTCCGTAAATCTAATTTTACTAACTCCTGTCTTCCTGCTAATTCTTTTCATCCTGAATCCTCTAAAAAAGCCTCTTTTAATGCTTATTTTAATCGAGCATTTAATGTTTGCTCTTCTATTCTTGCTTTGACTGATGAAATTAATGTTATTTTTAATTTTGGCCATGAAGCTGCTTATTCTTTTGAGTTTATTTATAAGATTTTCGCCCATGTTTGCCTTAAATTTACTCAGTATGATACTAAACTTGTTGCTATTAAAGATCGTTTAGCCCATAAATCTAGTGTTTGCTGGGGTGTAGGTAGTTCCCTTGTTATCTTCTGATGGTGACTATAAATTTTACATTGGTAGTACAAAACATACTGTTGGCATCCATTTAGCGGAATACACGCTCACGATGTCAAAGGTGTTGGCGGATGTGTCGCTGGGATACCGCCCGAATACAGATAGGTTATCAAGGGCAAAAACTACGAAGGCGTGATAGTTAGCTTCAAGAACAATAGTTCACGTGTAAGCACGTCTAAGCGTCGTTTTGACAAATAATTATGCAGAGTTGAAAATGCTGTAACGTCCATTAGAAGTAAGCAGGCAATTTTCGAGAACTAAAACAAATCACTTTTATTGTGAAATGAATCCATTACATCTTCAAAGTTACTTAAGCTTTTGTAACAAGATTGAAACGACACGATATTTACACTGCGAGCTCTCAAGCTCTGGGAAAAAGTTTTTCAGTTCATATACTTGACACATTGTTAAAAGCAGGACATTAAAACCGGTAAGCAAAAAAATTTACTTTACCAAACATACTGACGTGCACTTCGTAAGTCACCATACACAGGTTACACGGTTATGGTGAATATAAGGCTTTAACATTCGCAGATTTCAGTATTTAAAACACGGTAAAAACATGGTCTCATAAACAGAGAATCATTTAAAACAACAGGATGTAATCAAACCACCATGTTTACAATCTACTGATCAGACATTCGAACCAGCCGTCGAGCAAGTCAGGAGACACAACCTTACAAGTTAAAAAGGTCTGATGAGAGTCCTGTTCCAAAAATGTGTCTAGTATATATACCCAGGGATGGGTGTGTTCCAGAACTCAATTGTTGCCGGTAACGAACTCTGAATATGCAAAGCAGATGAGTATGCAGCGAGAAAGTGATTTGCATGATAAGCATGTTGAGAAAACGTCACGATTCGTTCAAGAGAAAGGAAAAGTCATTCAAAAATAAATGAATGCACGTTCACGGGAAACGAAAATCACGATGTAAACAAACCCGTTTTTCCAACAAAAAGTGGTAAACTTTTTACGGCTCTTGCTCAATATGTGGTTAATGACAAATTCCTGCCCATTTTTGAAAAAACTTTCTTTTTAGTTCGTTTTAACAATCCAACTAATATTCTCCTTTATAAATCCCTCTTTATATTTCCCATGATTTGATTTGTAATTTTGATTCCGTTCAAATTTTAAGTTATGCTTGGCGACTCATTCTCGACTCTATGCAATTCAAATCTCTTAATAGTTATTTATGACGTCATTCTCATGAAAATTACACTTGACGGTTCTTTTGAAATTATGCTTTTCCTGTAACTAAATAATGTATTGATAGTACTTTTCTTGTAATATTTTTACAATTTGAAAGCGTTTAAAGCAATTTTTGTATTTTCAGTGCATATTTCTTGGATTATTTTGTATTAATTAATAGTATGTTCCATAGTATGTATTGTCCAATAGTATGTATTTACCATTTTATATTTTTATGCAAATTTGCTGTATAACTAGTCTCCATATATGAACATTCCATGTTTTACCATTCATGTAGCCACTGATGAAGGGCGTATTAATGCCCAAAAGTGCTCTGACGGTTTTAAAATGCTTTGTACGTCTTTTAAGATGTTTTAATAAATGACCTTTCGTTTTAAAGATGTTTTGTCCTTAATTTTATTTAATAAAATGGGAATTGTCAAGCCTTGCTAAATCTTGAATAACTCTTAAAACATTCAATTTAATTTTTATTGGGATTTCTATTCAATATTTGAAATGAAATTTCCCAAGATTCTTAAAGGAATTTTATAAAGTCACTGAACATATATTTTTCAAAAAAAAAATTTAAAATTATATTACAAGTTGCAATTTGGTTGAAAATCTCATGCAGTTCACATTTTTCTGGTGAAATTTTACTACAGATTATTAAATATATTAAAATGAGTATTAGGTGCTGAACCTTGTGAATTATTTAAAACATTCATTTTAATATTTTATTAATTTTAAAAGACTCATTTTAATATTTTATTAAGATATCAATTCAATATTTGAAATGAAACTTCCAAAGACTTTTAAAGGAATTTTCATAAACTTGAGAGTTACAGTCATGACATTTTTAACATCATTTTATTTAAAGTAATACATTCAAATTGAATTACCAATGAAAACTTTTAGCTATAGAAAAATTTGCTAATTTAACCTTAAAAGAGATCAATGAAACCAAATAAATAAATAAATAAAAATTAAATTTTTTGGTTTCAAGTATAATAAGAAAAATTCTGATAAAAATAGCTGAAATCTTTCTAGATGACAAAACATTCGCTTTTTCATGTTCTCACCAAATTTTCTTATGTATTTAATTTCTTTTATGCAATTATTCATGAATTTTCCCTTCAAGATGTGCTTAAATTCCCGACTCTAGGCTTTTCTCGAGACATAAAGGACCTGAGCTTGAACCTTTATTGGAGATTTTTTCATATGAACACTGAAGTGAAAAAATAGAGCCCTATAACTCAATATAATTTAAACTTCAATTAGGCAAAAATGGGAAATTCATAAAAATTAACATCTTATAAATGTCGGAAATACACAAATAAATGTTAGAGCTGCACTAAAATTTATAGCAGACAGTAAGAAATTACAATAAAAAGAGAGAGGAAAACTTACATCCTTCTTTTCTTCATAGTCAATTTTACTTAACAGTAAGGCTTCTTGCAGATCTTGTTCATAAGCTTCTGAAACAAACTGTCAAAAAAATATTTAATTTATGTCTGAATGAAAAGAAAAATATTTACAAAATTGAAATGCTTGATGTTATTGCTTGTAATATAGTTCACACATAGTTTTCAAGTATTTGCAAATTGCTAGAACAAGTTACCTGACATTGCCTGGAGCCGAAGTAAATGCCGACTAAGTAAATAATACAGATAACACCACTCAATTTCTTAATTGCCTGTTTTGGATCAAAATCATTCCTGTACTCCAATTTTTCCATGCACATTGCATAACATGGGAGTAATACATCTATAATAATAAAGGAATAGGTCTGTCTGTCTGTAGCAGAAAATCTCAGTGACATATAGACATGAAATTTGGTACACAAGTAATTTAAACCTGGAAAGGTGCATCTCGGCATTATTTTTTTTACATTCAAATTAGTTTTTGGGTTATTTTATGTTTTAGCACAATTTTGAGCATTTTTCACACAAATCAGTTCATTAACGGCCAAAAATATTATCTCAGAGTTTCCATCTTAGCACCATCGAAAAGATCGAAAAATTCTCTTTCAAATAAACATTGAACAGAATCTATACTATTAATAGACACATTTTTCTGAATGTTTATACAACAAATACTTTATGTGAAGATGTAATCTATCTTTTAGCTATCTATAATAATAAAAAGAAGATGTCCATCTGTAGCAGAAAACCTAAGTGATGCATAGTTATAAAATTTGGTACAGACGTACATCAGGAACCGAAACAATATACCTAGGCGTTATGTTTTTTAATTCGGATTAGGTTATAAGTTATGTTACGTTTTAGCATGATTTAGAACATTTTTTGCACAAATCAGTTTCTTAACAACTAAAAATATTATCTTTGAGTTTCCATCTTACCACCACAGAAAAGATCGAAAAAAATTATCTTTCAAACAAATGATAAGCGGAATCCATACTATTAATAGATAAATTTTCATGAATTTTTAAAAAATATATACTTTTCATGTGTTGAAGACACAATAGGAAGCAATCAGAATATTTTCGCAGTCTTTCATATTAACACCATTGACACAGCAGTTTTGTTTTTGTGGTTGTTATAAATGGGCACATTGTTAAAGCAGTTATTCCATGCTAATGAGTGCACAATAAATACGAAGTCTTCAGTCATGAAGAAGGGATGTCTTCTTTATTTTTGGTAACGCCCCTTTTTGGCAAGTTTTTGTGATTTTTACATTGTTAAAGCCTTCTTTGATTTTTTAGAATTCACTGCGATTTCCAGTATGATTGTAATTAAAAGTTTGTATTTTAAATTCCTGGCAACACCAGGTACATTTTTTAGAATGTTCCGACATTGCCTGGAATTTAAGATATGAATCTCTGGTAAAAACTGCACTGGAACTTACAGTAAATTCTTGAAAACCAAAGAATGTTTTAACAAGATATTAACTTACAAAAAAAAAAATTATTGTGCAGGTGCACACAACATATGGGCATGAAATTAGGTATACAGGTATTTCAGGACCCAAGCAGGTGCACCGTGGCATTATTTTTTTAAATATCAAATTATTTTTTTAGTTATTTTATGTTTTAGCATGATTTTTACACAAATGAGTTCCTTAGCGACCAAAAATATTATTTCAGTGTTTCCATCTTAACACCATCGAAAAGATCAATGATCTAATCAAACTTTGAATGGAATTCTTACGATAAATAGACAAATTTTTGTGAATGTTTAAAATAATATATAGTTTTTCTGCATTCTAAACCTCCATTTTTATATAATGATATAAAAAATTGACATGATAATCTGATGTTTATCATTTAACAGCGGCTCCTTAAAATATCAAAAACTGCTCCAAATCAAAAAATAATTTCTGAAACCCATCTACTGATCAATTATAAATTTTTTTAATGAGCAATCGCTTTGAATTTTTTAATCAGATGATTGTTTCCCTATTTCCGAGCAGACCCTTTCTGAAATTTTTCTTCCTAATGAAACCATACACACACATGGGGGAATCGTGTTGTTCATTCGCGCATGCTCATACTGGATGTGTACACATTGATGTGTGACCGAGATTTGGAGATTTATTTTACTTGCAGTATGAGAATGATTTTAGTTCAAAATAAGCAATTTGGAAATTAAGTATGGTGTTACCTCTATCTGTATTATTTATTTGCGGAAGATATGGTTTGGAGATGTTATTTGTATCATGAGAATGATTATAATTCAAAACAGGCGATTTTGAAATTGAGTATGGTATTATCGGTATCTGTTAAGTAGCAGGCACTTATTTATTGGAAATATAAAAATTATGTTGTTCGTAGAAGATATGGCCAATATATAAACTGGCCTAAGTGTGCTGAGATTGATGAAATTAAGATTTAAATTCTGTCCATTAATGCAGAATGTAAAATTCTGAATGCCTAATTTGGACCACAATGGACTTTCTCTTATTTTGGGGTTCCACCATCAAATTGAATTTCAAAAGAGATTCATGATCAAAAATGTTTGAAAAACACTATTTTAGAGCAAACAAAAAATCTACATTTGTGTCAAACATGTTTTAAAATTGTTTTAGAGCAAAATTTCAATTGTTTTAGACTAGAGCTAATAAAATATCAGTATTTGTATATTTAAATATGAACAAAGCATTTCCAAACATCTATCTAAATAAAAGCATTTTAAAATTTAAATAACTAATTACACAAACTGAATTACCAATACAAAAATTGATGCTATGCCGAATGGTAGCAGCATTATCGAAAACTTGCTGCGAGTTCCAGTGTAGCTTTTATCCAAAGTTTGCATTTTAAATTCTGAGCAACATTGGGTATATTTTCTAATATATAGTAATGTTTACTGTGATGCTCTGAGAAATGCAAAAAACTAAAGATAAAACAGAGTTTACTAATGTGATGCTCATTACATAAAGGTTCTTTACTATATACCGTAACAAAATACAGCAGAACCCCTCTTAACTAGCTTAACTGTAAACTGAGGGTAAGGAGGTTAAGAAAAAATCTGGCAAAAGTGAATTGATTAAGAAAATATTAAATCTATTGCATTTCTTACCTTTGTTAGATATTCTATAAAATAAAAATTATACATTATAAAAGTACTTCAACAAATTACTAGACAAATAAATTATCATTAAAGAATTATATTTATCAGACCAACAAGAAAATAAAAAATACCCAATGAAATTCTTTAATACATTACTTTTCCTTAAAGAATTCTATTACTTTTTTTTCAAACTTGAATAATCATTTTAGTTACAAAGTCCAGCCATTTCTGTATTAACATTAATATCTATTGAAGTGAAGGTTGATTACTGTTTAACATAACAAAGAACCACTTATAAAGTATTCATTCCATTAGTATGTAAAACTTGTAAATTTATTGATGAATTTATGACATCTGAAATTTTAGTGTCATCTTGAGCCACATCAGTGATAGTCTTAATGACAGAAGCTTTTGTCAGACAGCATTTTGAGGTCCTAGTCATTGTCAAATTCAAACCACTTCCACATCTACTCCTGTAATATTACTACAGTCTATCAAAGAATAGCTGCAGTTTGAAAGAAAAGGGGTGATTTTCAAAAAGTGTGATTTTTAACTTTTACAGATCAAGTTCAAATTGCATCCAGTTTAAGCAGAGAGCTTTTCAAACGAAGACTGGTTAAGAGGGGTTATACTGTATGTAATTAGTTTATATAAGTTAAAACATTTCAAAGTTCATACAGATAACCTTAAACAGAAGACTATCACTTTTAATAGAAAAAAATATGGAAAACTAAGCAACATAATTTCGATTCAATTTCAATGTACATAAAATATAGGTAAGAAAAGTAATTATAAATTAAACAAAGAAAAAAAATTACTGCCGCCCACCCCCCTTTCCAATCTTGCTTCTAATTTTATTAATGGACAAAACAAATGAAAGGATGCTGAAAGTGAGGTTTGAGCAACAAAATGATGAAAATTTGAAAAAGACACGTGGATTAAAATAATGCTTGATAATATGCAACATAAAGCATAAAATCCAAACTCTACAAATCAATTTCAGAAGTCGAAACAAGCTTTTACCTTCAAAACAAGTAAAACAAAGCAATTTCTCCAGTAAGAGTAAAACTGACTTTCACTTATGTATTAGCTGAAAGAACTGTTGTTACTCAGCCTGA
Source organism: Amaurobius ferox (assembly GCA_951213105.1). NCBI lineage: Eukaryota > Metazoa > Arthropoda > Arachnida > Araneae > Amaurobiidae > Amaurobius > Amaurobius ferox. Next base: position 76,033,781 of record OX578137.1, on the reverse strand, counting down.
CAAAAACTCATTTTACTTTCAAAACCTGCTGTAAGTTTGTTTTGTATTGAATGCTAACAAAGCTTTTTATTTAAAGCATTTAGTTGCAGTAGTTTGTATAAGTATTTTATATACTGAATAAATGTATGGACATTTTTGCATTTATTAAATAAGTACTATAAAACACATTTGCACATAAAATCCTGAATTGAAGGAGTAGGTATATAAAGGTGATATGTTACAAACATTGATTGTTATGAATAGGTTTCATTAATAAATTACTATTGCTTATATTATTACAGGCTCTTTATTATTATTATTTTTTTTAAGATCAGCATTTGTAACATAATACCTTCCTCAACACCTTCCTTCTATTTCGAATAACAGCCCATTTCTCTTTAAATTAAATTATCAAATTTTAGACATTTTTATTTTAATTTATTTATATATACCTCAGTATCTTTTAACTTCCACTCTTCCCATTGCTTTTCTGGCACATTGGCAGCTTTGCCAGGTGCAGCTGACTTATTTTTTCCTTTAGCATTATGATTTCCAAATGCTAAACTTTGGAGCTAGAAAAAAATAATGGTTCATATGTTATGAATATTTTAGTTATTATATAATTCATTTTTTATTGGTGAACAAGAAATATGATCAATGAACCAAAATTATAAGGAGTTTTGTGCTTTTTAGTCAACTTTTTCAACACCCCTATTTTACAAACAGAAAAAACTGTAAAACCTTGGCCCAAAGATAGTGAAGAATATTATATATATAATGGCAAGAATTTTCGGTACTTACGTATTATCGCAACCATGACAAAACGTAATTGATGTATCGTCCAATAAAGGTCCCGATCGATTCCAAGGACAACATGCAACAAAGTGATCTGTATGAGGACCCACGTTCGAGCGGGCTCGAACTGGTTGAGGGACGTACGCACCGCTGGGACTGTGTCGTCAGACAGGCCGGCTTCGCCGGACCAAGTCACAGAGCATACTAGACTCGCTTCTGGGTTTTTCTCAACCAGTTCGAACCCGCTCGAACGTGGGTCCTCATACAGATCACTTGGCTGCATGTTGTCACGGTCCTTGCGCCGTGCGACGGTCCCAGAAGCGAGTCTAGTATGCTCTGTGACTTGGTCCGGCGAAGCCGGTCTGTCTGACGACACAGTCCCAGCGGTGCGTACGTCCCCCAACCAGTTCGAGCCCGCTCGAACGTGGGTCCTCATACAGATCACTTTGTTGCATGTTGTCCTTGGAATCGATCGGGACCTTTATTAGACGATACATCAATTACGTTTTGTCATGGTTGCGATAATACGTAAGTACCGAATTTTCTTGCTTATATACAATGAGCTGTAAATAAAGCAAAGGTTAATTTACTGCTATGCTGAGCAGAGTAATAGAATGTAAATGCACATGCTTATGCCTTATGCATATACTTTACAGACAAAACCAATTTTCTGCTTTCTTTGCTGCCTATGCAACAATAACATGCTCATTTTATCATAATTGGACATAAAATTGGGGAATAAATTACTTGCTTAAGTATTTTTTATTGATTATCTTGTGTAAATATATTGATATATTTTTTAAATCGTCCATATTACAAATTAAACAAACTTGAATTTTGTACATATAATGATTCTAACCAAGGTTTTTCAAACATTTTTTTCACTATGACCAAAATCATATAACCCTGAAGCAACTTTGGCATTTGATATTTGGACCACAAAAATGCCCTATGCATTATTTTGGCATGCAGCCACCACTGCTAGACAAATCCTTTTAAAATAGAAAGATTTTCTACCAAGGCAAGTGCCAAACCTATGGTATCATATGATTTGTAATTTTGCATGATGCATTGTTATTTGTTGGTTGCAATTGGATAAAAATTTCTATTTTTTTATGTAATTTTGATGTAAAAATTTATTTTTAATTATTCTTTCTTTTATTTATCTATCTTCAAAATATAATATTTAATCTATGAAAACACTTTTGCCATTTCAGAAGAATTAATATTTAAATGCTGCTATAAAATATGAATTTATTGTTTAGAGCTATAATCATGGAAGTAAAGAGAACTAACACCATAGCAACAATAATGAAGTTAGCATTGGGACCTTCACTATATTTAACTATTGTTATCATTATATTTTAAATATTTACCTGAACATTACATATTTACATAAAAAAAACTTTAATCCTCTCTATATTAAAAAACTGATTAACATGCAAGTTTCATTCTTATTTAGGACATATCACGCTTCCCACATGGCTGCAAACGGTTTGCATACATTGACTGAATAGAAAATGTGCCTATATTATCAATTAATTTCTCAGTTTTTGGGAGGGGTTGTGGGAATGTTCGCATGGCTGAGTAAACAGCAGCAAACAGTATTTGTATCTCCAACTGGTGTAGTACAAGGCTGTGTTTAGACTGCCTGCAACTGTTGTCGCGGATGGAGCTGCAGTAGGAAACCTGCAAATGGGCTTCTGTCAAATTAGTCAGACAGTTGTCTTCAGGTGGAAGGTAGCGCATTATATTCCATTTAGATCGATATTATGCTGACTGCAATATACAAATATCAGAAATTTTCATATATTTTTAAATTTAAACCCTTTTTATAGCCATGTTGTGTAATATACGTTTGACTGTAACTGTAATATAAGAATAAATATTTTAAAAAGTCATTGGACATATTATTCCAGTTAACATGTAATATTGTAATAATTACAATAAAATCAAAGCCCACACTTTTAGCTATATGTATATAGAAGAAAATAACTTCATTATTCAATACTTCTTGTCAAGTTCCTTGCTTTTAAAAAAAAAAAAATTGGAAAGATTATATTTTATTTTTAGAAAAATAGAAGTGGAAAAAAGGAATTGCTCCATTCTTCAAGTTCTATTTTAATGTTATGTATACATTTGTAGAAGTTAGAAACCATAAAATTCGACTCTTTTATAAGTAATTTATTTTTAAATATATTTGAAGAATTGTAATTTAAATAAATACTGTTGTCTAGCATTAGTAAACGAAATATAATGGGCTACCTTCCACCGTATCACAATGACTGTCTGGTTAATTTGACGGTAGCCCACTGGCAGGTAGTTCAATGAGAGTCCGCACTTGATGGCATCCAAATTACATTGTTTCCATAACCACACTTGCAGATAGCCTAACCACTTCGGTATTACACCTAAAGTAAGCATCACAAAAAAGGTCACAAAACAAGCATCAGTGAGTGCACCAGCAATCAGGGGGCTGTTAAAGGTATAAACTATTACAGACACTGCTGTTGACAAAAACCTTTTATAATTTCTGTTAAAGCTAGCACCGGCCCTATGGCATCAAATGATTTTCAATTTTGCACAATAGTTTAGAAACTGTGTCATGTGTCGTCTCTTATTTTGATTGCAATCTGATTAAAATTTTATTTTTTAATCAATGTTGAAGTAAAAGAAATTTTTTCTTTTGTTATAACAAATCATTTAATTATCCTAATGTTTTAATATTTACATTATCAGAAACCTTACCTTATTAATGCTTACTTTTTTAAATACAGGTAGTTTGGTATCTGAAAATTGATTTTTATGTATCCTTTAATGAATTTTAAAAGAACATGCAGTTCAAATCAAAGAAATGAAAAATTTTATATTAAATGATACATCTTAAATTATTTGATATTTTTGTTCATAAAATGTTTTCTAAAAACTTTAAACTTGGCAGATTTTAATACACTTTGTTGTTGTATGTTTAATAGGGGCTTTGAAATTAAATATTAAAGTTTATTCTGTTTCTTTTTCATTTGCCCAACTAAAGAACTCTAATAAAAGTGTCTTTTTTTTACTCACTTGATATGAGACGGTTTGAAGCAGAATCACATGACTAATTAACAAAAATAATTTTATTGTAACTAGCAGTCTTTTAGGTTCAGATCTTATATTTTGTATATATTTATAAACAATTCTTCATGCATCAATTCGTAATTTGCGAAAGACCAATTGGCAGCATAGCAAACAACTGCATTTGTACGCAGGTTCCCAATTCTTCGAAGTTAGAATTTTTTATTTCCTCCATTTATCAAAGGTCTTCTTTGTCCTCATTCCTATGGAGCAAAATGAACTCCAGGCGAACCCCATCAACGGTGTATTATGTCTGCATAGAAGGTGGCATGCAAGAACTCACAAAGTGAACTCAGAAAGTAGGAGACAAAGCCCCCAACTCGTGAAGTGAGTTACAGGAGTTGGCAAGCATCAGCGAGTAGGGAGCATAGCCCTCTTGTCATGTAAAAATGTAGTCCTCTATGACAACCATTTAGTAAATATGTTAAGTACAGGCAATATAAGTACTAAGTACCCTATAACAAAACTGCCAAATTGAAAAAGTTAAACAAATGTAAAGTGCCTCATTGAATAATCAGAATGATGGATAACTGTATCAGAGAAGAGAAAGGGTCTGGGATGAAAATGTAAAGATTCCCTTAATTTCTATAGATAGCCCTACCTGCTATATATAAACATATGTTTGATGTTGTACAGATGGCAATTGTAAGCTTCATATTATGTTATGACTTTCAAAAGCAGGAAATTTCAATAAAAAGTAGAACACCACATCTTAAGAAAGAAGTAATACATTAAATTTTGACAAATTTAAGAAGAAAGTCCTTAACCAAATAGCCAGTTAAGACTACAGATAAAATTGTGGCTTTTGAAAAATATGCAAAGTTTGGTGTTTACAGCAATATTTTCAAATTTTATTTTATCTAGAAATTTTAATATTTTGAGCTTTTTTTTTCCCTCCGAAAAAAAAAAGAAAAAAAAGTTTTTATCCAAATGAGTTTTGCCTCCTTTTCCTTACTTTCACTTTAAATACGCTCTAAACTATAAAATATAAATAGAAATAGTAAGGGACAAAAATGTTTAGAAGGAAATTTAGTTTCTAGATTAATAATTTGTTTTTACAAAGTTCGTATAGTTTTTGTCTAGTCAGTTTAAGAAGACTCAAATTTTTCTGTTTTGAAGTTTTAATGCTTGTATCTCGAAAACTAAAAGTGCTAGCAATGAACTATAATTAGTAATTTGTAGCCCTTTGAAAGACCTACATGGTTATATAATTAAATTTCAGATCAGGTTCTTGGTTACTGAAATATAGTGATCATGATTTCAATATTTGATGGACACCTTACTTCAGTTTCTGAAAGCAAATATATTGACAGACTTGCTTTCATCCCCTATACCACTCAACTTTAATTTCATTTCTGAAAAGGTGAGTCATATCATAAATTTTATCATATGGGGGCAATTTAAACAACTACATGTAAAATAGTGGCATATTTACCCTTTTGGTTTTAGGAACACGTGCCAATCGGGAATGCGTGCAAATAGGATTGAGTTCTAAAAACTCAAGTTCAGATTTAATTCGCCCTATTTCAGTGCAGACTAGGAGGCCCTAGGATAACAGTTAGTGGTATCTCATTGTTGAGCACATAGTTTTTGAAATCCATTTTCATATTCAGCAGAAAACTCTGAACAGTATGGTAATCCTCGCGAGTATACTGCAACTTGGAAAATATTGTTAGTATTGATAAGTGTACAATAAAATTTTTCTATTTTAGATTTAGTACTTGCAGGAATGCAGGTCTTTGAGAAGTGACCACGATAAAGAAAGGTGGGGAGAGGGCAATGCTTCTTTTTAGGGTTTTAGGGTCATCCACAACATCATTAATAGTGATCTCTGCATCTAGTGCAGAAACATCAGAGTCTGGGTTGGTAGTTTTTCATTGCACAAGAGCCATCTGGGCCATAATGCACTTTACCTGACTTCAGCAAGTTTTGAACCTGCTACGTGGAAAGTAATAAAACTATTTGTAGAGTCACCTTGGTTTTCAAAGTAGAGAAATCAGAAATTTTTCTTGAAAAGTTGGAAAATTACGGAGAAATATGAGCTCTTTTAATGCAATAACGAATTGATTGGCATCATTTCATCACATCTATAACTTGCACTGCTGAAGCATATATTGATTTTAGTTTATGTAACCATTGTTTGCCAAAAAATTTTAGCACATAGCATGAAGGTATGTATGCCACATAAGAGACAAATTTTACAGTTCCATTTCCTAAATAACTGCTATTTTACTTACAGGAGTATTATTCTAGAAATCGATAGATAAAAATTTACCAGTTTCTTAAGACAAAGTTTTGTTATTGAATAAAACATTGAAAAGATCAATGGCAGAAAAGGTTATTAAAAATACAAATAGCATTTTTTTCTGTTAAGCTTATTGTAAATGATTTTTGTCTCAAAAAAAAAAAAAAAAAGAACGCAATTCCCGCAACCTAAAGCATTGTTCAAAGATGATCACTTTTTTTTTTCACTTAAATTTCTGAAAGAACGAAATATTTTTTATATGACAATTTATATAATATTTAAGAGCACGTTATTACATACTTCAGCTATTTCATTTGCCGCTTTTCTCTTTTTCTTTGATTTTGCTTTCGACTCGTTAGTGCTAGCTTTCGTTTTACCAGTTTGTTTATTATTTTGAACGGTAGGGGGTTTCTTGTTTACGGAGTCTGGCACGTCATCGTCTTCAAGTTTTAAGACTGAAAAACGAGATGCACAAGCAACAGCCATAGTAAGAAAATAAAACCAAATTTATGCACTGGTTGAAAACAGAAAAAAATGTATGACCCGAAAAACAAATGCTTTTAATAAAACGGTAGAAGACAACAATCAAAATAAGTTTTTCTCACAGAAGACGAGTTTTGATTACAAATCGAACAGAGAAAGACAGAGATATGACGTTGCCATCATAACTTTAAGAACTTAAAATTACTAGTCATTAAATATTTTAAAATTTTATCTTTGACAACTAACTAGTAAAGTGACAAATTAGTGTACTTAGTATCAAATAAATTTTATAAAAGTGTATTTGAACTAAAATTGCTTTTTTATTATGATGTTCTAAATATTGGACGAGCCTTTAGTAAACATTAATTGTTATCGATCAAATTCTTGCTCTGCTCCTCTCAGACCTTTAAATTTGTTTTAATAACATAAAAATATATAAATTTTAACAAAGATTTACGGCAAGTTTCGTCACACCCAAAGTGCTCTTTCAATCTAACTCTTTATCAGTACTTTGTATTCCAAAGTTCATTTCAGAATCTTGTTAGATAACAGTTGCTATTTGCGTCAATTCACATCTGTACATTTAATCTAAAGTATAATTTAGTGAAACTTTAGAAAGTTAGCAATGTCAGGTATTGCCACTACTGCACTTCGGGCAGCAAAAGCGGCATTACGTGTTGAAATTAAGAAAAGACTACGTAGTATTCCACCTGAAGAACTATACAAACAATCAAAGATTATAACTGAAAAAGTGAGTTGTTAAATAATATGTTATTTTTCAATGATATGAACTTGTAAACGTTCTTCGGGCATTCTTTCCTAGAACATAAAATTTCTTAAAAATTAATAGGAGTGCATGCTGACAACTCATTAATGATCGCTGACCAGTGCTACTTAGCACTGTGAAAACAAAATATATTAATTAGTCGTTATAATAATTAATCGCTGATTTGACCTTGGGCTCCGAAATGGATTTGGACCGAAGGGTGGTATCACCAATACCCTAAGCAGTGTTTTAAAAATATTTTTGTACAATTTTGAATTAATTCATTAAAGTACTCAGAAGGTTAAGTTCTGAAGTTGTGTATATAAATTATTTGCTATTTTGATATTGTTTAAAGTTGTCAGTAGTGTCATTTTGGTGTGAAGACAAGTTGGGAGCAACTCAATTCACAGTTTTGAGTGATATGTACAGTTGAGCTCAGTTTTTTATAAATTTGATATATTGTGAAGCAACACTATAGTACTTGGCCTACCTTGCAGTTTTCAGATGTAACCCATGCTACTGAGTGTTGTCTGCAGAATGACCTGGCCAAGTTGCAATTCTATTGATGAACTGGAGGATTCTTTTAATAGCTTATATTGAAAAAAATGCCATGAGAGAATAGAGTACATATTCAAACATCACATACTGCACCTCACGAAGCAAACTCTGCGAAAAGCAAGAGTCGCCCAGGCATGTGTAGATAGGTTACAAGTGGAACTTCTCCCGAAAAATTAGAGGGCCCTTCCCTGGCTGAAAAAGTCCCTGCCCCGGAGGAAACGAGAAGGGGTGCTTGGGAGTTCCAGGTCCTCAAGAGCCAATGGCCATGCAGACAGCATCGCAACACTTGGTACCTCTGTGGCTCTACCCAATGTGCCGTCGCTTGAATTTTAACACTGCAAACTTGGGCTGTCTATCAGGAGCAGTCCCGAATATCCCTACCCAGACTCTGAAAACCCTCAGCCAGAAGCCCTGCCTCCTCAGGCAGGAGAAAGGCATTATTATGCCAGCCTAGTGCAACATCAAATGTTGCTGTACTAAATTGAGTCAGATAACCAAGGATGAGTTACTGTGTTTTTAATTTTGTATCTAAGAATTTTGGCTCTCTACTGCTAGGTAGTTATGCAGAGGCAGTATAAAACTTAGAGGCACTGTCATAACCCAGACTTAAACTTATCCCAGATTAAATCATTATATTTAATTTCATATAGGTGGTACATAACAAAATTTCTTCTGCGCTTTTAACTCTTTCAAGCACAGAAATTGCTGATTTCAAATTATTTTTTTTGTTTATAATTTTTAAAATCTGCTTCTATTTTTTTTTTTTTCGATGTAATGCATATTAATAAAAAAAATGTATTAAAATAAATCAGTCAATAATAATTTGGTGGTCAATACAGATAATCACCTAACGTATATTGCTTTCCAAAAGTTAAGCACAAGATTCAAATTCTGAAATAGCGAACATATCAGTGTACTTTGTTAAAAGAAACTTACTGTTGTCATCGATGGGAATATGTAAATATCGAATGATGTGTCCAATAACAATTTGCTTCTTAAACAATGTGAAAATTAGACATGGAGTGAAAATGACTTATTTGTGCTTAAGAGTTTCAATGATCATAGATAATTTTTTTTAAGCAATCTACCAGCTCCTCAGTGAATGAAAGATGTGAAAAGGTGCTTGCGCTAAACCAAGGTTCTTTATATGACCAAGCGTAGACGCCGAGTTTTCAAAATCTCAGGAGGGGGGAGGTGCAATCTGATAAAGTTATACAAAAGATTCACAAAATTGATAAAGATATAATAATTTACAAGACCGCTTTGAAGAAAGCAAGCATATGTCAGTTAGGTGACTATTTTGAGGGCATTATAAGCCCCTACTTCAGGCCAAAAGAACAGTATACGCCCTTAACAACTGCCAAAAATGATTGTCAGTAAGGGTTATTAAGAGTGCATACTATTATTTTGGCCTGAAAAAGGGGTATAATGCCATCGAAGCAACTGTAGTCACCTAACTGACATATATATACTTTCCTCAAGTAAGTTTTGTAAGTTATTATCTTACAAACAGCAGTTTTGGTATGGGATAACTGATTAAGTCATGGTGATTGTATTCTGAGAAATCGAGTTCTATTTCTGGCTTTACCTAAACTGTCTCCATGTACCAGCACGTTAAATTTGTGGGTTTGAATGTCCTTCCAAGCGGTTGATAGCAAGAGAAGGAGGGTCGGTCCCTGTGGATGTTGCCCCCACTGGAATCCAGTCTAAATTAGATGGCACTATCCCGGCGGTCTAAACAGATGTCTTACACTTTCGGGTAGATATGTAACCGGCCACTCTTTCTGTTGCTCGCACCCTAGGGTGAGTCCGGTGACCTAGGTCTTCAACACCTTCGGGTTGGTTGGACCAGCTGGATCAAAAGAAAGAAATCAGTAGCTATTGTGCGATAAATATTTTTAATCCTTTTAGGCCTGCGCCACTCTAGTTTACCACTTATAAAACTTGAGCTCTTTGTCTCCTGAACTCACTCCCTTCTTAACGTACCAGGTGTCACCATCTATGTATTGCATTTTCTCTCTTCGAGGAGCAATTAGGAGTTGAAAGTGAAAGGGGGTGGCTACAAAGCTAGTGTCTTGTAGCATTGCCACCGATAGAAGTAATGCTTGTAGTCCCCCTAGCAAGAATCCACCATGTTATGCTCTCCAGCATATTGTTGATTATCCACACTAGATCCAGATATGGTTGGTGGGATCTCTATAGAGATTTCCCGGTGGGTTGGAGCCATTGCATTTCATTTTTTCCTTTATGTGTATGATGGGCCTAAAGAAGAGATCATGGGCCTAAAGGGGAGGGTTTTTCCTGAGCTAATCTCAAAAATAGTATTCGGACCTGCCCCAAACCTATTGAGGGTAAAAAATGATAAAGTTGCATAACAATAAAATCAGAAACTGGAGTTATGATATGTAACAAAACCTTAAGATTTCGTAACATAAATTTATATGAATCTGAATGTCTATGCCATCATGTGAGTAAGATATGTAAAAACAAGTTTCGTTAAGCAGGGGTCCCATTTCAGCGTGAACCCGCGAGATTCTCGCGAAATCCATAAAAAATCTTGCGTAAAAATTTAGACTGCGCGAGAATTTCTCTCTCTCCAGTTCCGGCTTAAAATAATTTTTTCCTTCAAATTGGATACCGAGAAATCCGATGCCCGATGAGTCATCGGATTAGATATGCAGATTCGCGGTGGCCGGGTCGCCATAGGCGATCGAAATTATTACAGTAAGTCGCCGTTTCTGGCGACCGAAATTTCTCCAGAATCAAATTCCTCAATCTCACGGCAGGTAGATCGGGCCGATTGCTTTGCGACTTCAAATAGCGATTAGTCGCCTCGTTGTTGCGGACCGCTATTCCGTAGCTACGTATGAATCGCAGTCAGTCGCGATTTGGGCACACTGAAAGCACTACGTATTTCTAATTAGCAAGATATTTTATAGAAAACTATAAGTGTCTCCCCCTCTTGCGCGAGTCGCAAATTCGATCAAATAAAATTTTGCTTTTATTTTTTTTTATAGGATTCTTTCACGGATTTGAATTATGCTCTTTCCGAGTACTTCCGGCATTTTTCATGTTTTGCTGGAGAAATTTTCTTCTTTCCGTGGACGAAAATCCTTGTCCCCGTACATAGTATGTCTACAGGTTACAAAAATCGCAAAATTTGAACAAAGCAACGAATTTTTTATCAGAGACATTCCTTTCTTACATCTGAAAATCTGTTTCTCCGCGATTGCGAAAACGGCGTTCGCATACGGTGATTCCCACAGTTTCTGAGGAGAGATGACCAATGAATATCTTCTTGCCATTTTTACAATATATTGCATCGACTGAATTTTTTTATAATTATTTCGTTTAATATACAAAGAATAAAAACCAAACCATTTTTCTACCGTATTATTAATAAAATGAAAGGTTATTTTGCAGCAGCATCACGAAAATCTGCCTTTGTACGCGATCCTCAGCATACCTCGTTTAATTTGAAAAATATTTTGCACTTTTCCAATCTGTTTGCATCGACTACAGTGTTTGTAATTGTTTCGCGTTTGATACAGAAAAATTATTTTACAAATGTATTATTTATGAAATAAATGGCTATTTTGAAAACAAAAAGAAAAAAGTCGACAATTTTCAAACAAAATGGCTAAAATCACATGACTGGCTTGAGATTCAACAAAAGGACGATGCAACCCTTATGTTCTGCAAGTTTTGTAAAAAATACAAAAAAAAAAGAATCCATTTTCAAACATCAAGTCAAAATTATTACCTAATTCTATTTGCCTAGTGAAATACTTTTCGTCGATATTCACCTTCGACGATCAAAAATCGTTAAAGTTTTTAATTGCTATTGCTGCATGAAAATTGATCATAAAATGATTTTAAAAATCAAAATATAAAGTAAATACAGTCGACCCTCGACTTTTGCAGTTTACAGACAAAAAAATCGTAAATTCGCATGTGAGTCATTTTACATAAAATAACCCATGTAGACGTTTTTATGTCAGCAAATAAAATCATAACGTAATCATGGGGGGAGTCAGGAATTTGAGTATTTTTGCTAACAAGTGGGGAGGGGGGGGAGGTATAAAATTACCAAAAATGTGCTTACTTAATACTTAAACAACTCCTAATTAATTTTTAAAAAGAATGTTAGTAAGAATGTTAGTTTTAAGAATTAAAAAATTTAAATGTCGAAGAATATGAGTTATAGTTAATGCATTCTTTTTCATTACTTTCTAAATTAGCATGGTAAAAAAAAATAAATAAATAATAATAATAAGTTTCTCTCCTTATGACAGAAAATCTCTCCCAAAATTTTCTGGAAGGAGAGAAATTCTCCCCCTCTTTTCCTGACTTAGTGGGAACCCTGTTAAGAAAACATAAATGTGTAAATGACGGGTTTGGAGCACCAACATGACTAGCAACACTTTTTACCAAACTGGACTTTTTCCATCAAATAACACCTAAATGTATACAGCAGTTTTTGAAAAATCCCACTTTTGTTAAAATTATAGCATTGTCATGTTTCACCAATCCCTTTAAATGAAAGATTTAATATAGTTATATTATTTAATTGAAAAGCACCTATCAGTATAATTTCATAGAATGCGATACGCAAAGCCATTATAACATATATACTTACCAGTGTTACGCTTAAATCAAAATTGACATATTTAATATAATATGCAGGTCTTTCAGCAGTTTGGGGATTTCTCACTCAAAGAATTTTTTTTTGCTACTTTAATTTAAATTTCTCCAAAACATCACACTGCCTTCAACACCACGAACATCACTCATCTGAGACCACACCAGTTGAACATTTGCCAAGTCCTCCTATAAAATGCAACCATTTTTCCACAAGGTTCCTACGAATCCAATATTTTATATTTTCTCATAATTTATAATTTTAGCTTTCTGGTCTCAAATGACTTGTTGCTGTTGGCTACCAAACGTCCGGCGTTCGCCAGGAATAAAGCTACTTGCAGGGTTTGCAGCTTCAAATGGAATGAATGTTACCTATAAAGATGGCACTGATATATAGAATCTGAGTAATTACAGATAAGATCTCTTTAGGTAGACCAAATAAGTCATCTCAACTTCGTGCTTATCATTTATAGTTATTACTGGAGGGAGACAGCTATTTTTTGGAAATGCCAATACCATGGCTGTAAATATTTTGTTTCTCTTTGAATTAAGTGGTCAGCAGTCAGCATGCCAGTGTATTAAAAGGAGTTAATTAAAACATCTTTATGAAGTAAACAGTTTCACATGAAATTGTAAAACTCTTTGGAAACTTTTAGAGCATGTCTTAAAACAGAAATATTTCAACAGATGAAAGAAAATTTTCCCGAGATGAATTAATTCCCCTTTTACAAAAACTTATAATAGGCATTTCATACAATATGTCTACAAAATAAACTAATTCTGCTATAGTCAGCTTCTGAAAACGGAATTTGTAATATACTCCTACATCTCATATGCATATGTTAAAAAACAATTACATGTTGTGATGCTTGAAACCTATAAGCTATTATTGCTTATTCTAATAATATTTTCAATAGTAGAACACATATTTTTAACTTTGAAAAGAAGCAAGACTTTCGCCAAGTCTATTCAGGGACAAAAGTAATGGTTGGCTTAAACCTGCTATCAATAGAAAAGGGCTTTCTACAAAATCTCTGGCAAAATCCAAAATATAAGTTTACAAAAACTGAAATTATAAAACTTTGTTTACAGAAACTAATGAAATTAATATTTAAAAAACAATCAGTTACCTATATAAGTTACATTTGAATTTTAATATTTTCAAACCCCCGTGTATGAGTAAAAAATTGTATTTTTAATTAATAGATATCTCTAGGCATTTTTAATAATAGGCATTAACATTAATCAGAGCTCGACAAATACCGAGCGTCAGGTCACCATGGCGTCTAAAATATTAGCACTGGTGTCTAAAAATAGCAGATTGGCAAAAAAAAAAATCGTTGATTAAAGAAAATATTAATTTTCGTAGATGAAAACTTTATTCTGGCCATCTGCAGTGGGAATCAGCTTCACAGTGCCTCTTTTCAAGTGGGAAATAATGAACAGTTATCTCCTAATTCAACTTCCGAGACCAATCACTCACCCCTTCCACCCATGCAGTGGATGAGTTATGTCATATGCACCCAGTACTGAAGAAAGGTATCTAGGGGGAGAGGCTTTTGCAATCGCAACAGGACTGCAAGCATCGCCAGTTCGCGAGTCTTTCACATGTGTTTTGTAGCGAGCTTATTTACCAACCATAGTATTTTATAAATTTGCGCTTTTGTTTATTTATAAAATGTATTAAAATGTAATATGTAATTATTTATAAAATGTATGAAATGTAATATGTCAGATAAAGCAACAAAGCAGTTGCATTTAACGAGTTTCTTTGTTTTACATACATCAGACAGAAATGATGAAAATAGCATTAATTATACATACTTTTAGCTCTAAGCAATCAAAAAATATTTCCTATTATAAGATTATTATTATCAATTAGAAAATGTACCCAGGATTTAAGATTTGCATTCGCGGCGTAACAGTGTGTGCACCGACACAGCAGGTGTTTTATTTTATTTTTGTTATAAGTGAGCGTATTGTTAAATCACTCTTTGATTATTTTTTTTTTTAGAATTCACGGAGTTCTGGTATAGGTTTTATTGGAGATTTGTATCGTAAATCCCAGGAAATGAAGGAGCATTCTAGAAAATGTACTCAACATTGCTTGGAATTTAAGATGCAAAACTTTGATTACAATTACACCAGAACTCACAAGGAATTCCTGAAAACCAAAGAATGTTTTGACATATATGCCCCTCCTAATAATAATAAAACAAAAAAGAAAACCCATTGTGCCAATGATGTTAAAATAGAAACTTTACAGGAATATTTTGGCCCGGAGCCTGATATGTTCAACAAGCAAAAAGTATATATTTTTTAAACATTCATGAAAATTCAACTATTTATTTTATGGATTTTATTCAAAGTTGGTTTGAAAAAGAATTTTTGATCTTTTCATTGGTGTTAAGATGGAATCTCTGAAATAATATTTTTATTCACTAAGGAACACATTTTGTGTGAAAATTGTACTGAAACGTAAAATGACTAAAAAACTAATTCGAATTTTAAAAAGATGAAATGCCGAAGCATATAATTCCAGGTCCTGAAGTACCTGTGTACCAAATTTCATGTCTATGTGACTTTAGATATTTTGCTACAGATACACAGACATCTTCCTTTTATTGTTATAGATTATATCAATGTTGCATATTTCTACAGTAAGTTCAGTCTTATAAACCTGATAAAAATGAAATTTCGATCATTAATGGAAATTGAAAGTTAAATGACTTAATGATGATCAATATGAATGGTCTGTCTGTGAAAGATTTTAATTCTTCAAAAACTGTGGATTAATAATACTTTGTTTTAACAACCAAAAAACATGTACATGGTCAGTGCAGATAAAGTTTGATATGATTTCATTTGTTCACAGTAAAACTGCTAATACAAAAATAATGCTTAAATGGATATTTTTATATTATGTTAAATATAGTAGTATTTTACTTTCCTTTTAAATTTAAATTTGAAATAATCAAAGTTAAATTAAAATATTTTAAGGATTAGTGTTAACCTCTATGTGTAATTATACTAGTGCAACTATTTTTTATAAGCTCTTTATGAAAAACATCTTCAAAATCAAAATACTTCCGTAAAATTAAATGCTGGCTCCTAGCCTTTTGACTTAGCGATTGAGGAAAAATTTGTATAACCCTGCCAATTATCGAAGCACCTATACGTTATTTTTTGGTACTTTTGGTCGGGAATGGGGTAGTGGTGAAAAATGGGAGATTATCCACTCTCTGAAATCACCACTACTCATGGTAGTCTGTTGGTAGAAGCTGGATTTTTGCATAGACATGCCCATTTTCACAAGGGGTACTGCGCCAGCAGAAAGGTATCTGGATCAAATCCTTGAACCCTTTTTAAGATTCTATACTGCAGTAGTGGGTCCAGATTTTATTTTGATGGGACGGTAATACTTGTCCATGCAGAGCAGAGCTGGGGGACAAGTGCCTTAAAATCAAAGATATAGCTTATATGCAGTAGCCAGCGTATTCTCTGGACCATAAACCATAGAGAAGTCCATATCAGGGCACGATTTCGTCTAATAGCAAGTAACAAATTGCTAGTTAAAAAGGGAAAAAACAGATAAATGTTATAGTAAAGATTGCTAGTAACCTTTTCTGGTTTGTTTGCATCCTTCCCTCAAAATCGATTTTTTTTTATTCAGTTTCCCAGGGTTCCCGTTAGAGTACGAGAAACTTGCACTTTTCTAGAGAATGTTGCACAATAGAAATTGCTGTGCAATGTTTTCTCATGGTATGAATAAAGATATTTCCCTCTGTTCAAATGCTCCTTACATTTCCCTTTTGAGTCCAGTGATTATAGGCTGGGACAAAAATTTATGATTTGTCACTCCCACCCATCATGCCATGTTCCCTTTCATATATATTCTACTATGTTCCCTTTCATAGATTATTCTACACTATGTTCCCTTTTCTATCATCCCCCTTCATTGTCAGTTTGCATTCTGAGGAGTTAACTGATCATAACCACATTTATCTCTCAAAAAGAATGTGGTGAAATCTTGCATTGTGGGCACGGGCATTTTTACTTGAGTGCTTATTTGAAATGACACCGCAAAGCAGAATGGAATTACATTTGTAAGCAGCAGTCAATTCTATCTGCATTTTATATTTCTCTGATGGATTCAAGATTAGAGCTATAAATTTAGAGGTGGCCCAGAAAAAGGGGCATGATTGGCCTTTTTAACTTCTGTCCATCTTGCACATTATTGATAAGGAAATAAAATTAATTCAGCGGACCCGGCCATATCGAAGGCGAATCTCTCAACTAATAATGAAATGTTCTAGTTATTTTGACAATGTTCAATGATTTTAACATGCTACATTAACAATTTTATCACAATTGCATAGTTACTGGTCTCTTGATTTTTATGGGAGATCAAAGTTTGCCCCGTTTTCTCGATAAAAAAAAGTGCAAATAATTGGATGTTTTGCAAATTTTCACAAAATTTTCTTATATATGGGATTTTAGAAAGATATCCCTACAATTTATAAAACATATAACACATAAATCATGCAAAATTTTGGCGAGATTCATAAAAAAGATCGCAATTCTCGTATCCACTGGATGCAAATTTGTTTTGCTAAAATCTTATTACTAAACATCAAAAATAACATTTTTTAATTGCTTTTTAATTGCATCTTAAAATTTACTTAAATTATCTTCCCTCAAAATGCCGAGAAAAAATATCGCAATTCCAGTATCCGCAAAAAACAAATTCATTCTGCTAAAATCTTGTTATCTGTTGATTATCTTAAAAATAGTATTTTTAAATTGAACTAATATCAATTTATTTAAGCTATGCTTCAACAAAATGTCGAGGGTAAAAAAATAATCATAATTTCGGAGAGCCAAATGTATGCTACTAAAATCTTGTTATCAAACATAAAAAATGACACTTTAATTGATCCCCAAAATTTAATTGATCTATTTTTTGTCAAAGGCCCCAAAAACAAACAGAAAAAAAAAGTGATCAGTGGCTGTGAAATGTGATTTAAGCCAAGCTTCTGCAAATACTAAATCCTTGCTGAAGCAGACTTTCTGCATTTGCAGGATGCACATTCATTTTGCTAAAGTTTAGTCATTTACAGTATTTGTTATATCTTTATATATTAACTAACTAAATGCAATTTTTTTTAATTGTAATATCATGCAAATGTTTATAAATTAAAATTGTTTCATTGGAATAAAAATTTTTGAATTTTCACTCAAGTTTTAAAATACTCACTCAAATGTTTGGCTAAGGTGAGAAAATCTCACTCAATTTTTAAAGTTCCCCAAAATTTTAATCATTGTTCACTTTTTAACAAACACATTGACTGTTTCCATGCCATCAAATTATTTACTTGTTCTTACTAGTCAAAAAGTATTTTTGCTATTAGCATTTTTGATCACTAGCAAATTTTGTTACTGATTTTAAAAAATGAAATCATGGCCTGGTCCATTGAAAATCTTTAGGATGCCTTTGGAAGATCTGTCTTTGCTCACATTCACAATTATGTAACATTTACAGTTATGTAAAATGTTACATATTATATTATCACTTTATCATTTTTATGTGTTTCAGGTTCTTGAAGATGCTCGTTTTAAAAGTTCTCGTAGAGTTTCTATATATTTATGCATAGATGAAGAAATTAGAGTTCAAACTGTTGGAATATTAGAACAAATTTTCAAACAAGATAAATGTTGTTTTGTTCCTAAATTCACGTAAATATTTTTTGTTACTAAAATACTAAGTGTTTTTTAAATATTGTTTCCAGTACTACATTTTGAATATTGTTTTCTATATCTTTTAAATATTTTCTATACTGCTTTTAAACATTATTTTCTATACAGCTTTTTAAGCATTGTTTTCTTTATTGTTTTCTTTACAGATTTTTAAGCATTGTTTTTTATATTGCTTTTTAACACTTTACAATATAGTTGAAAAGTGTTTATGACTTTGTTCATTCTGCCTGTCTGTCTGTCCGTTAGCATGATAACTGCCGTAAAAATGATTTTATCAAAATGAAATTTTAGTATGTTGTTCAGACAGTCTATGGGACCTATGGGAATATAAATGAATAATATCAACCAATTAGTTTTGGATTAAACCTGGGTTGAAAAAATGAAATACATTGAACCCTATGGAACCTAATTTTTCAAACATTTTTTAAGCAAATTTAAAATTCACAAATTGCTTCAAAAGTTTTAGGAAATATTCAAATTATCCCATAAAATATATAAAAAAAAATTTAGAAAAATATATTCAGTAGCTTTTTAAATAAAAATTAAAATAATAATTACACCCATTATATGAAGAGATCATGTGACCCACTTCAAAATAAACAAGAAAGATCAATCATGCATAAAGCATTGATTATTAAACACTTTCCAACTTTAATGCAATTTTATTTAAACATCTCTAAAATGTGATCCATTCCTCGGTAATATTTTTAAAATTATCACAATACTACATTCATTTATTATATTTGAAAACTTAAAACTTGATCGAAAAAAATGAACTTCATTCAAATGACAGCATTAAATATAAATTGCCTGGTTTAAGCATCTCTAAAATGCGGTACATTCCTCGAAAATATTTTTTAAATTGTCATAATACTACAATAATTTATTATATTTGAAAACTTCATCGAAAACAAATGAAATTTATTCAAATGACATCTTCGAGATATAACAAGCCTAGCTCTCTCTATAAAAGCAGCACTTCATTGATAAACATTTTCCCATTCATTTCATTCATCACAATACTATAATAATTTATTTTATTTAAAAACATAAGACCATGGAGATACAAGTAATTAAACTCTATGCTTAAAACTTCATCAAAAAAAATCATCCTTCTCTCTGTAAAATCAATTGATAATTTATTCATATCAGCTATATTGCAGACTCCATAAGCTAAATAATTTTGCGTTAAAAAAATAGCAATTCTTGTACGACTGATTCAACATCTTTTTGTATTTACATTTTCCATAAGTGAAAAATAGGCTTCGTTGTAGAAATAATCAAAGTTGGATGATCCTTTAAACTCAAATATATTGTAATTGCGTTATTTCAGTATGTAGATGCACAGAATTTAAGCAAAAGTAAAGCAGTTTTAGGATGGATACAACACTAAATATGAATTAGAAAGAACTTTAAAAAGCACGATTTTGACACAAGATGGATGCCATATTTTATTTTGAAGTGGGTCACGTGATCTTTTCATATAGTGGTCACGTGATCGCTTCATATAAAAGGTGTAATTATTATTTTAATTTTTATTTAAAAACTACTGAATATATTTTGTTGAAATTTTTTTTATATATTTTATGGGATAATTTGAATATTTCCTAAAATTTTTGAAGCAATATGTGAATTTTAAATCCGCTTAAAAAATGTTTGAAAAATTAAGTCCCATAGGTTTCAATGTATTTCATTTTTTCAACCCGGGTTCAATCCAAAACTATTGGGTGATATTATTCATTTATATTCCCATAAGTCCCACAGACCGTCTGAACAACATACTAAAATTTCATTTTGATAAAATCATTTTTACGGCAGTTTTGTGCTAACGGACAAACAGACAGACAGAATGAAAAAAGTCATAAACACTTTTCAACTTTGTTGTAAAGTGTTAAAAATATAGCATCCATCTTGTGTCAAAATCGTGATTTTTAAAATTCTTTTTAATTTATATTTAGGGTTATATCCGTCCTAAAACCACTTTATTTTTGCTTAATTCCTGTGCATCTATATTCTAAAACAGTGCAATTATGATATATTTGAATTTAAATGATTAATGCTATCCATCTTGTGTCAAAATCTTGATTTTTAAAATTCTTTTTAATTTATATTTAGTGTTTTGTCCATCCTAAAACTGCTTTATTTTTGTTTAATTTCTGTGCATCAATGTTCAGAAACAACGCAATTATAATATATTTTAGTTTAAATGATCATCAAACTTTGATTATTTCTACAATGAAACCTAATTTTCACTTATGGAGATTGTAAACCTTCAAGCTGTAAGATGAGTAGTTCTATAAGAATTGCTGAATTTCTTTAACACAAAATTATTTAGTGCTGGAGTATGCAATGTAGTTGATATGAATGAAACAGTCATTCATAGAGAACAGATGATTTTATAGCAGACATTTTCGCACAGAGTTAAATTACTTTTTCCTCTATGGTTTTAAGTTTTTAAGTAAAATAAATTATTGTAGTATTGTAATGAATGAAAGGAATAAAATTAAAGTTTTTGAATGAAATTTTTACTGCTTTTTCATACAGAGCCAGGCGATTTATATTTTAATGATGCCATTTGAATAAAGTTCATTTTTTTCGATGAAGTTTTCAAATATAATAAATTATTGTTGTATTGTGATAATTTTAAAAATATTAACACTGTATCGCATTTTAGAGATGTTTAAATAAAATTGCATTGGAGTTGAAAAGTGTTTCATGATCAATGCTTTATGCATGATTGATCTTTCTTGTTAAGTATTGTTTTCTGTACTGTCTTTTAAATGTTGTTTTCTATTCTGCTTTTTAAACATTGTTATCTATACTGTCTTTTAAATATAGTTTTCTATATTGTCTTTTAAATATTGTTTTCTATACTGTCTTTTAAATATTGTTTTCTTTAAATTCAAATATTGTTGTCATTTAAATATTATTTTCTATACTGTCTTTAAAGATTATTTTCTTTATTGCCTTTAAAATAATTTTCTATAAAAAATACCCTTTAAAGATAGTTTACTTTTCTATACTGCCTTTTAAAGATTATTTAGTTTACTAGTTTTTAAATATCATTTTCTATATTCTTTTTAACTCTATAATACAATTTGATTATTTCTCTGGTTCTTGTTGAAATTAGGAGGTTTATAATTTTTTTTAATTCAAAATATGCAAGTGTTATGTTATTAGACATTTAGATTATCCAATAAATTGCAAAATCAAAGACAAACTATAACAATACTCATTTAATAATTAATATAAAATGTTCTAACTTTGCTGTCGACAATGATTATTGTAATGATTGTGTTCTTTTTGGATTCTAATTATTATTTTCCTTTTGATTTCTATGAGTAATTCCCTTTTCAATAGGAATAATGAAATAAGTACTGGATTGAAATACAAATTTCAAATGAGAGTGATCCTCTCCTCCAACATTTGTTAATGGAGGGGATTATAAATATTTTATAGGGAGGTAGGTAGGTGCTTATACATATTTGGAACAAATTAGCATAAAAACTTGAATTTTGGAATATCATACTTACTGCACTTGTCATGTTTAACAAACAGCTGAAATGCTTAGAAGCAATAAACAGAAAAAGATTTATTTAAATATTAAAATTAAAAAAAGATATACAATTATTTATCAGATTTATCTATCTCTCATATTATAATCCACATGTTTCTGCAATTTTTAAGTTAAAAAGTTTTGCAGATCCCATTTTCTGAAATTTGTATCAAAGAATTTAGATTTGTGTTATTTAGGGTATTTCTAAACTTTTTGGGAATGTGTTACTAAATGTATTAAAAAAAAAATTGCAGAATTTGGGAAAATAATTTTTATCTCCCCTTGAAGCTTGTAATACCTCTCTTCGTGTGAAAATAATTAGCCAAATAAACCTCAATAATTAATTAAAATATGAATATATGCTAGTCAATATATGCTTAGTCAATCTAATGTACAATAATAATGGGATAGATATAGATCTAAAGGTAATTGTACACTTTCGACAATGCACAAGAACACAAACTAAATTGCACAATCACACTATGTATCCAAAAATAATTAAAAAATTATCCTTGATATTGAACAAAGATATCTAAATGAGCATGCTTGGTTAGTCTAATGGGCAATAATGGAGGGATGGAAAAAGATAATTTTGCACTCTCAACAACACATGAAAACACAAACTAGATTCAATAAGTGCAATACACTCTGTGCAAAGGATAAGGAGAACTTGAGCAACATATATGAGCACAAATAACACCAGCAATAATGTAACATACAGCTGTTTTGGGGATACGTTGGATCTCCTTTGTCAGTGCAGGAAAACCAACAAACCCGAAGTCCAAAAGAGGAATGGGTGCAAAGGAAGATACAAGGTACTCCTTTTTTGTCCAACATCTGGCAGAGTGCATTATAAATTCCCCCCCCCCCCTCCCTTTTCTTCATTCTATTCATTTGGAGCGCTTTGTGTCATACTGTTTGTCTCATTTATTTTTGTTCGAACTTGACTCATGGAGATATTACTTTTGTGTCTTGACGTACGCCAATCTCTTATTGCTGTTTCTCGTTTCCTATTATCTTGTCTATTCTTCATGTTGCTTTCTGTTTGGCTCTATCTTAATCCATGTCTTGGATATATAATCCCCCTTTGTATTTTCCTTTTCACCCATTCTTGTTTTGGTCTTCGGGTTTGTTGGTTCTCTTGCATTGATGAAGGGGATCCAACTTATCATCAAAACAGCTGTATGCTGCATTATTGTTTTTATTTATGCTTATATATGTTGCTCAACAAACTAAATTGTTCAGTTGCTCTATGTTTGCGATAATAATTAAAAAATTAACCTTGATATTGTGCAAAAATATGTAAATAAACAAGTTTAATCAGTTTAGTAAGTAATGATAAAGGGATGAAAATGGACTGAAAAAATTGTACTACTATCAATGCATGAGAAAACCCACTAAATTGTACAACTTCACTATGTATTTGAAAATAATTAAAAAATTAATCCTGGTAATGAATCTAAATATATAAATAAGCTAATTTAGTCAGTCTATTGTGTAATTATAAAGGGATGGAAATGGATAGAAAAAGGTAACCATGTACTATCAGCAACACATGTAAATACAAATTGACTTGTGTAATCACACAATGTATGCGAAAATAATTAGAGCTAACAGATCCTCCAAATAGAATGACTAAAATCGTTGGCCAAGTTAATAAATAACCACAAATCAGTAGTTGGACAAGTAGATCTGATTTGTAAACTGTTGGACAATACATGCCATCATACAGGAGAGGTTAGTTCTAATCCCTCCTCCTCCACCAAGAATAAATTAATTCTAATCCCTCCTAGATGAGTGGACCCAGTTCTCTATTTGAACCACTCCCATCCTGGAAGAGACATGCCCTGGAACCTCCAGGGGGGAGCGGAAAGCTGTGGTAGTATCCAAGAATGAAAAATGATACAAAGAATTTCGGAATGCCTGGCATTCCCTTCATTCTGATGGTAATTTTTTGCCATAAAAGTATTCAAAGGGATACTGAGAGATAAAAATATGCATCTATGCTGCGAAAGATTAAAGAAGTTGTTATTTACCATTTATTTAGAGGAGGAGACTTTCACCTTAAAAATCTTCTGAGGGGAGAGTTGCAATTTTTTGGTGGAAATCCCCCCCCCCTCCCAAATTTCAACCCCTGTAAGTACCAAGTGTTTATAGCAATATGTTAATCTTTCCCTAAATATCAGTGGTCACGAAGTAGGAATCGTTGTTAAAAATGTTGTCACACTTCAATTAACATTATAGCATAGTATCATATGGACATTGACAGAAATGGGTAACAAAACCTTTGTGGAAGACTTTTATGAATAGCTAGCTTGTATCTGTTTTACATGGCACATAGAAGCACTGATGAAATTAACACCACCTAATGAAGCTTAAAACAATATTTCAAAAGTTGAAAATACATAATTAAAAGATAATTGTGATTAAAAATATTATGTAAATAGCGATTTTTTATTTAAAACCAAATGACATTTATAGGATGCTGATATGCACAGTTCTAGAGATATTGCATCATTTTTTTTATCTAAAATGGAAAAATCATAAAAAGTTACTCACTACTATTAAATGAATGGATTACTTTTAACTAGAAATTTATTTTAATTGTTTTTGAGCATTATCAACAGCTGTTTTTGAGATATTGGAAACAGGGAGCTTGATATCATAAGAAAAAATTGAAAGCAATTTTTATGAAATTCGGTAAATTTATTTTAATCATTAACAGCAATAAGCCTATTGATTTTCAGCAAGATTAAGTCATAAGAAAACTCTAATTTTTGTTGTCTCAATTAAATATCCAAAAAATTTTCATTTGTAAAGTCATGTGTTGGACGCATTGTATCTGATTTCTACACAAAAATTGCTTATTAAATACTTCCATTTATGAAATGTTTGTTTTAATGTTATTTAATAATTTTGTTAATAATTTGGTTATTTTAGTGTATAACTAAAATTAATTTATTTTTAATGAATTCTAATGATATTATAGGCCAAACAGCCATCTTATGGCTATGTTGAAATTAGATTCTTTAGAAGATTATGCCAAATTAGTGGCAGATAATTGGGAAATAAAGGCACCAACGGATGAAGATTTTCAAAGAGAGGATGCAACTGCAACAGGTATTGTAAATACATAATTTTTTCAAATACAATAAAACTCTTAATATGCCAATATTCCACATCCATATTTTTTTTATATTAAATAGTACCATAATAAAGAATACAAAAGAAATTAAAAGGTAATAAAGAATACAATTAGATATATTTTTAACTGTGTATTTTATGTGGTAATTCAAATTTATACACCCGAAATTTTACTATTATATTTTTCAAGTAATTTCTAATCTGAAAAAATTAAGTGTTATAAAATTGCAAAAAAAGTTGATGATAGTCAATCTATTTAGTAATATTTGCCCTCCCATTTTTCATGATAATTAATGTCTCTGTGTGTCTGTCTCTCTGTGCAATGTATGTATCCACTCTAACTCAAAAATTAATGGACCGAATTTCATAAAATTTGGTAGGGAAGTCACTTGAGTGTGACCCTGGTGCTGATTAGTTTTTAGTACGATTCAGTATAAAAGAACCTGCCATTTTTTGTGAAATGGCATGCAAAAATTGCCTGTATCCACTCTAACTGAAAAACTAATGGATCGAATTTCACAAAATTCGGTAAATAAGTCACTTGTGGGTTACCCTGGTGCTGATTAGATTTTGGTACGATTCAGAAAAAAATAACCTGCCTTTTTTTGCAAAATGGCCCACAAAAGTCGTCAAAATCTAAAATAAAAACTATGTATTCTCAAATATATCCATTAAATGCTTGTTTTATGTGAAAATTTTGACAAAGAAAAGAATAAGACCAACCCCATTACACTAGAGTTAGCCGTTCTCGAGATATTTTAGTTTTTTCGTATTTTTGCTACTTCACCTTTGAAAATACGTCCAGTTGCCAAATGAGAATGAAAATTGAATTAAAAGTGAATTAAATTGAATTAAAATAAAGAGAACATGAATATAAGTCTGCAGGGAAAGTCATGTGCTGCCACATCAGATTTTTATGTATGTAAAGATAATTTTGGACATCAGTATAGTTAATATACATACACAATGTTCAGTTTGAAATCGCTTTATAATTTATTTAAAATAAATTTTATTTCAAATTCTGCCAATATTTACTTTTTTATGCTATGTAATATAGTATTAAAAAATCTGATGTGGGCAGCACATGACTTTTCTTATATAATGCAATGAATTTACTACTTTTACAGTAAAAAAATAGGTTATTTTTATAGTAGTTATTTATATTATTTCCAAGATATTGAATTTTTGTCAATGAGTCGTCATTTTCCATGCCATCATCATCAATGAGTCGTCATTGATTTAGCATCCTTTTTATCCATTTGGCAAGTTTTTCGTTAATTTAGCAACATTTAAAAAAGTCGCCAAGTTGGCGACATTTCACCAGATTCGTTTCCAGAATCTCGCCAAGTGTTATGGATGAAGAAATAAGTTTTTCTTACAGCAGACAAATAACTATTGGCATTCAAATACAAAAGTATTACTCAAAGAATCTTTTTTCATGAATGGAACAAGCTAGATCCACGAGAATGATGTCACCAAATTTATCCCATAGTATTACATATGAAAAGTGAACATGTTTCTCAATAGGAAATATTTTTTTTTTTATTAACTTTTTGATAATTTTTTTGATAAATGTGCAATATCTCGAGAACGGTTCATGTTAGCGTTCTAAAATTTATGTCAATCGTTTTCTAATAAAAATTACATAAGAAATGTCTATTTGCATAACTTTATTAGCGGTTTTGTCTTTTTGATGATTTTTTTAAAATTTCACTCGAAAATTTAGGGGTGTTCTGACATTCAATTGCGTATAAAAACAATAGGCTTCCAGTGTTTACGGATTGTGATTTTTGTACCAAATTTTGTTCGAATCGGTCCATTCGTTCATCAGTTATCATCTCCGCAGACTCACTGACACACATGCACATAGTTTTACACACACACGCATAGATACTTTCACACATACACACATGCACATCATTTCAAAAATGTTCGATTTGTGATCAGGGTTGCTTGAAACGTGCTCTCCTGTCGAAAGCTCGAATTCGAATTTTCGACCCCGTCATAATACTTTCCTTATACATTGTATGTAAGGAAAGACATACATTGTAAATATAACACACATTGTAAATAAGAGCACATGTATATAAGGAAAGTAAAAATCTGATTTGGGCAGTACATGACTTTCCTTATATAATGCAATGAATTTACTACTTTTACAGTAAAAACATATAGATTATTTTTTTAGTAGTTATTTATATTCTTTCCAAGATATTGAATTTTCGTCAATAACTCATCATTTTCCATGTCGTCATCATTAATGAGTCGTCTTTGATTTAGTGTCATTTTTATCCATTTGGCGAGTTTTTCGTTAATTTAGCAATATTTAAAAAAGTCGCCAAGTTGGTGACATTCCACCAAATTCGTCACCAAACTCTTGCCAAGCATTATGGACGAAGAAATAAGTTATTCTTACAGCAGATAAATGATTATTGGCATTCAGATACAAAAGTATTACTTAAAGTATCTTTTTTCATAAATGGAACAAGCTAGATCCACGAGAATGATGTCACCAAATTCATCGCATGGTATTACATATGAAAAGTGAACATGTTTCTCAATAGGAAATATCTTTTTTTTTATTTTATATGAATTTTTGACAATTTTTTTGAGAAATGTGCAATATCTCGAGAACGATTTATCTCAGCATTCTAAAATTTATGTCAATCGTTTTCTAATGAAACATTACATAAGAAATGTCTATTCGCGTAACTTTATTAGCAGTTTTGATTTTTTGACGATTTTTTCAAAATTTCACTCGAAAATTTAGGGGGGGTTCTGAACATTCGATTGTGTATAAAAACAATAGGCTTCCAGTATTTACGGATTGTGATTTTTGTACCAAATTTCGTTCAAATCGATCCATTCGTTCGTCAGTTATCCTCTCCACAGACTCGCTGACACACACACGCGCGCAGACATCACTTCAAAAATGTTTGTTTCGTGATCTGGGATGCTTGAAACGTGCTCTCCCGTCAAAAACTCGAATTCGAATTTTCAACTCCGTCACAATACTTTCTTTATACATTATTGTATATAAGGAGTGTAAAAATCTGATGTGGGCAGCACATAACTTTCCCTGCAGACTTATATCCACGTTCTCTTTATTTTAATTAAATTTAATTCAATTTTCATTCTCATTTGGTAACTAGACTTATTTTCAAAGGTGGCGTAGAGAAAATATGAAGAAACTAAAATATCTCGAGAACGGCTAGTCCTAGTGTAATGGGGTTGGTCTTATTCCTTTCTTTGTTAAAAATTATGTATAAAATAAGTATTTAATGGATATATTTGAGCATACATAGTTTTTTATTTTAGATTTTGACGATTTTTATTGGCCATTTTGCAAAAAAAGACAGGTTATTTTTTTCCAAATTGTACTAAAATCTAATCAGCACCAGGGTAACCTACAAGAGACTTATCTACTGAATTTTGTGAAATTCGGTCCATTAGTTTTTCAGCTAGAGGGGATAAAGGCAATTTTTGCTTTCCATTTCGCAAAAAAGGCTGGTTCTTTTATCCCGAATTGTACTAAAAACAAATCAGCACCAGGGTCACACCCAAGTGACTTACCTACCAAACTTTATGAAATTCGGTCCATTAGTTTTAGAGTTAGAGTGGATGCATACATTGCACAGACAGACAGACACACACACAGACATCACGATAAAAATAGTTTTTTCTTATTCTAGAGGTCTCAAAACATGTAGATCCATCAAAAAATCGAGTTGTTATTTTCGGCATGATTCCAATACTTTCCCTATACAGTGCCATGTATTGCAGGGAAAGTAAAAATCTGATGTGGGCAGCACATGACTTTCCCTGCAGACTTATATCCATGTTCTCGTTATTTTGATTAAATTTAATTCACTTTTAGTTCTCATTTGGTAACTGGACTTATTTTCAAAGGTGGCATACATAAAATATGAAAAAACTAAAATATCTCGAGAACGGCTAGTCCTAGTGTAGTAGGGTTGGCCTTAATCTTTTCTTCATTAAAAATTACGTATAAAACAAGCATTTAATGAATATATTTCAGCATACATAGTTTTTATTTTAGATTTTGATGATTTTTGCAGGCCATTTCGCAGTTAAAGGAAGGGTTATTTTTTTCCGAATTGTACCAGAATCTATTCAGCACCAGGATGACCCACAAGCGACTTATCTACTGAATTTTGTGAAATTCGGTCTATTAGTTTTTCAGCTAGAGTGGATACAGGCAATTTTTGCGGGCCATTTCATAAAAAAAGGCAGGTTCTTTTATCCCGAATTGTACCCAAAACTGATCAGCACCAGATTTGCCCGCAAGTGACTTACCTACCAAATATTATGAAATTCGGTCAATTAGTTTTTTTTGGAGTGGATACAAAACCTGCACAGACAGACACACACACACAGACGTCATGCTAAAAATAGTTTTTTCGTATTCTAGAGGTCTCGAAGCATGTAGATCTGTCGAAAACTCGAGTTGTGATTTTCGGCATGATTCCAGTACTTTCCCTATACATTACCATGTATTGCAGGGAAAGTAAAAGGTATTGTTATCACAAAAAATTTTGAATTTGATATTATGGTGCCAATATATGTTTTAAGACATCCTGAACATGGTTTGGTTATTTTTGGAGTAATATCTGTATGTCTGTTGTCGATTTCTGGTGTACATGATAGTGGTCACAGATATTAATGGATAGTCATTGAACTTTATATCTGGCTTTGTTATAAAAAAATCTAGAACTAGATAATATTTGTTTTAAATTTAAGTGAAAATTTTGGAATTTTATATTTTTTAACATGGTAGCATAGGACAAAATTTGACATAATCATGCATAAAAGGTTTTTTTTATGGCTCAATGATCACAAGACTTAATAGTTTCAATCGTTGTGAAAAATATTCGCAATACAATTTTTTTTTGGGGGGGGGGAGGGGACATCATTAGCCTCCCTTGGGAGGTAAGTTACCCATCAAGTATGATATTAATTGAAAGATTTTTTCAAGCCTTTTAAAGTGGATGGTAACACTCTATAATTGTAATCATTTGGACCCGTGATACCGATTTTTAAAAATTTTCTTGTAAAATTTGAAGGGGAGGAGAGCTATTTAAAGTAGATTTCGATAGTATCTACTAATCCATCTTAAGTTGAGGTGAGCCACACTCCAGTTACATGGGCCAACGGCCGTACTGTGCTGAAAACACCGGTTCTCGTTAGATCACCGAAGTCAAGCAGCATCGGGCGCGGTTAGTACTTGGTGGGTGACCACCTCGGAACACCGCGTGCTGTTGGCCATCTCGGGTGCGGTATCCCCGTGGTTTGCGCGATAGATTTGCACGCTACCACAAATGCCGCCGTGTTCATGCGGAGTACGATCACGTTAAACATGTGGGTCCGTAAGTCCTTCCGAGAGGTTGGTAGTAGGGGAAGGAGGGTACAGTCCCTGTGGATGCCTCCCCCACTGGGTTCCGGTCTAAATTGGGTGGCACTTCCCGGCCGTCCATACAGTTACCGTACACCTTTCTGGTAGGTCGGACGGTCTGGGTCTCAACAACAACAACACTCCAGTTACATGGGCGCGGTAGCCCATTGGTTAGCGTACTGGAGTTGCACTCGGTAGGCCCGGGTTCGATTCCAGCCACTGCCAAAACTGCCGCCGTGTTCAAGCGGAGTACGATCCCGTTAAACATGTGGGTCCGTAAGTCCTTCCGAGAGGTTGGTGGTAGGGGAAGGAGGGTACGGTCCCTGTGGATGCCTCCCCCACTGGGTTCCGGTCTAAATTGGGTGGCACTTCCCGGCCGTCCATACAGTTACCTTACACCTTTCTGGTAGGTCGGACGGTCTGGGTCTCAACAACAACAACAACACTCCAGTTACATGGGCGCGGTAGCCCATTGGTTAGCGTACTGGAGTTGCACTCGGTAGGCCCGGGTTCGATTCCAGCCACTGCCAAAACTGCCGCCGTGTTCAAGCGGAGTACGATCCCGTTAAACATGTGGGTCCGTAAGTCCTTCCGAGAGGTTGGTGGTAGGGGAAGGAGGGTACGGTCCCTGTAGATGCCTCCCCCACTGGTTTCCGGTCTAAATTGGTTGGCACTTCCTGGCCGTCCAAACAGTTACCTTACACCTCTCTGGTAGGTCGGACGGTCTGGGTAACAACAACAACAACACTCCAGTTACATATTATTTAATTATCTACTATCATAAAAATATACAGACAGAACATTTTCAGCTTAGTGAATGGTGCATTCTAAAGCACATGGAAAATAAGTATCCCTTTATATATAGACTTGAGTGTTTTGACATTTCACAACTTTAATATTGCATTACCTTTTGGCACATTTTTATTGAGACACTCAAAAAGAATGCTCATTGGCTTTGACGAAATCCTAGAAAATGCAGTGATGTTAATTCTATCCTGTTATGTCAAATCACTGTTTGCTCCAAACATCTCTGAAGCAGGGATTTTTCAGAATCTGCTCCCATTCTGCTATCTTAGAAAGCTATTTTAGGAGTCATGATTGTCACTTCTGAAACAAATTTTGTTGTATAAATTAGTGGTTGAAATCGAGAAAAATTTTTAATTGATATAATCGAAAAATTTTGATAGATTAGTTGGCCAGATTTAAATATTTGCTAAAACTTTTTTTTTTAAACCCATGTATATATTTTTGTAATAAGTACTAAAATGTAAGTATACAAGTGTAAAATAAATCATATTCTTATAAATATAAATGCCTTATATAAAACCCCATTATAGTTTAAGAAATAATCAATTTTATATTAGATACATATTTTGGCATAAAATTTAAGGAATCAAAATTCAATAAGCCAAAAAAATATATATATATTTAATTTTAATAAAAAATTTATTAAGAACAGATAAAAGTCAATCTTATATGTATTTTTTATCATGTTGTTACAGACTTTAGGGAGTTAAATTTTCCTTTAACCAGTTTCATAAAGAAAAAAGTAAGTTTGCATTTTCTGGTTCTAAACTTAATTTACTAATTATAAATTCAGCGCTATACTGAATACTTGCTCTACTGATGAAGTAGCAGTCAAAACACAAGTGAATGAAAATCCTGACCTTTAAATTACATTGTTGACTAGTAACAAAGAAGGTATAGATAATGAGCCTCCCCACCTTTTCATATGTAATCTTCCAAGAATTCATTCCCCCTACTTTCCGTCTTGTATTCACATTGTCACTTTACATTTTTTTAAAAATACTTTTAATTCTGCACAAATATTCTTTTTTAAATATTTTGAAAATATTATTTTAATAGACGTAATCGGGCTCCCGAAGGTCAAATAAAAGTTTTAAACAAATTTTAAATATTTGATGAATTTTGACTATTTGATTTGACTATTCAACCAAAATTTTTAATTATAACTAAGGATTATTCGATTCATTGGTTTGTTAATTAATAAATATGCACAACCCTACTATAAATTTTGTTTGAATTTTTAATAGTTATATCAAATTAAACGAGAAAGATCATTCATGCATAAACTATTGATTATGAAACACTTTCCAACTGAAATGCACTTTTATTTAAACATCTCTTAAATGCAATACATTCAAAAGTGATATATTTTAAATTATCACAGTACTACAATAATTTATTTTACTTATAAACTTTAAACTTAAAACCATGGAGGTAAAAGTACTTTCTAACTCCATGCTTAAAACTTCATAGAAAAAGGCAATGCTATAAAATCGTCTGCTTCTCTACATAAAATCAATGAGTGTTTCATTCATATCAGCTATATTGCGGACTCCAGAGCTAAATAAGTTTGCATTAAAGAAATTCCGCAATTCTTAAACAACACATCTTACAGCTTGATGTGTTTATATTCTCCATACTTGAAAATTAGGCTTCATTGTAAAAATGATCAAAGTTTGATGATCATTTAAACTCCAAAATATTGAAATTGCATTGGTGCAGTATATAGATGCACAGAAAACAAATAAAAAATAAAGCAGTTTTAAGACGGATGCAACACTAAATATAAATTAAAAAGAACTTTCAAAATCATGATTTTGACACAAGATGGATGCCATATTTTATTTTGAAGTGGGTCACGTATTTCTCTTCATATAATATGGATGCAATTATTACTTTAATTTTTATTTAAAAAACTACCGAACACATTGTGCTGAAAATTTTTTTGTGTATTTTATAGGATAATTTTTAAGGAATTAATTTTAAGGAATTAATTTTATAGGATAATGAGATTTCCTAAAACTTTCGAAGCAATTTGTGAATTTTAAATTTGCTTAAAAAATGTTTGAAAAATTAGGTTCCATATAGGGTTCAGTGTATTTCATTTTTTCAACCCGGGTTCAATCCAAAACTAATTGGGTAGTATTATTCATTTACATTCCCATATGTCCCACAGACCGTATCAACAACATACCAAAATTTCATTCTGATAAAGTCATTTTTATGGCGTCATTTTTACATTATCATGCAAACGGACAGACAGACAGACAGGCAGAATGAACAAAGTCATAAAGAGTTTTCAACTATGTTGGAAAGTGTTAAACAAGAAAGATCAATCATGCATAAAGCATTGATTATGAAACAATTTCCAACTACAATGAAATTTTATTTAAACATCTCTAAAATGCAATACATTCAGCGATAATATTTTTAAAATTATCACATTGTACTACAATAATTTATTATACTTGAAAAATTAAAACTTCATCGAAAATAATGAAATTTATTCATGTGACATCATTGAAATATAAATCGCCTGGCTCTCTATGTAAAAGCAGTAAATATTTCATTCATACATTTTTATTCCATTCCTTTCATTCATCACAATACTACAATAATTTATTTTACTTAAGAACTTAAAACCATGAAAGTAAAAGTACTCTAACTCTATGTTTAAAACTTCATCGAAA
Source organism: Amaurobius ferox (assembly GCA_951213105.1). NCBI lineage: Eukaryota > Metazoa > Arthropoda > Arachnida > Araneae > Amaurobiidae > Amaurobius > Amaurobius ferox. The sequence continues at coordinate 75,999,830 of OX578137.1, read as the reverse complement.
AGGTCTGTTATAAAACCGTCTGCTTCTCTGTGTAAAATCAATGAATGTTTCATTCATATTAGCTATATTGCAGACTCCAGAGCTAAATAATTTTGTGTTGAGGAAATTCAGCAATTCTTATAGAACTTATCTTACAGCTTGATGTGTTTACATTCTCCATAAGTGAAAATTAGGCTTTGTCGTAGAAATAATCAAAGTTTGAAGATCATTTAAATTCAGATATATTGTAATTGCTTTGTTTCAGAATATAGATGCACAGAAATTAAGCAAAAATAAAGCAGTTTTAGGACGGATACAACACTAAATATAAATTAAAGAGAATTTTTAAAATCCATGGTTTTGACACAAGATGGATAGCATTGATCATTTAAACTCAAATATATTGTAATTGTGTTGTTTCAGAATATAGATGCATAGAAAGTAAGCAAAAATAAAGCAGTTTTAGAATGGATACAACACTAAATATAAATTAAAAAGAACTTTAAAAATCATAATTTTGACCCAAGATGGATGCCATATCTTATTTTAAAGTGGGTCACTTAATCTCTTCATATAATATGGTTGTAATTATTATTTTAATTTTTATTTAAAAAACTACCGAATATATTTTGCTAAAATTTTTTTCATATTTGCTATGGGATAATTTGAATATTTCCTAAAACTTTTGAAGGAATTTGTGAAATTTAAATTCGCTTAAAAAATGCTTGAAAAATTAGGTCCCATAGGGTTCAATGTATTTCATTTTTTCAACCCGGGTTCAATGCAAAACTAATTGGGTAATATTATTCATTATATTCCCATATGTCCCACAGACTGTTGGAATAACATACTAAAATTTCATTTTGACAAAATCATTTTTATGGCAGTTATTGTGCAAATTGACAGACAGACAGAATGAACAAAGTCATAAACACTTTTAAACTATGTTGTAAAGTGTTAAAACACAACTAGTTTTTGTTTTCATTATGGAGTATTAGTATTTTGTGATTATATTAAGTTTTGAAGTATTTTAAAAAGTCAAGTTTTACATAATAATTCATTCAAACTACTGTCTGGAACAATTTACAAATACAGATTCCTCATTATTTCAACAGCATTAACAGTTGATTAAAAGTATCAATCAGTTACAGTACCTCCCTCTTAAGATACATTCTTTTTTTGTTGGTACAGGTGCTCTGTGTTTTAGTCATGATGAGAAAGGCTCTGTTCTTTATCTGTGAAACTTGTCAATACTATTAATCAGTCTTTTATGTTGTTAAATCAATGAAATGGTTTTTTTAAAGCTAGGTTTTGTTCAGAACATATTTTTTTTTTTCAATGTCTACAGTATTTTACATTGATGAGAAATTATTGTTGTTGGGGTAAAAATTAAAATGTAGCTTTTCCACATCCGCAATATTAGTAAGTTTTTTATTTATTGTCTTAGGTGGCTTGGATTTAATGATAGTTCCTGGATTAGCATTTACTAAAAGAGGACATCGTCTTGGAGGTGGAAAGGGCTATTATGATGTCTATGTTCAGAATTGCTCTCATGATCCACATGGACGTCCTTATACAATTGGATTAGCTTTTAAAGAACAAATATTACATAGCATACCTACTGATGTTCATGATTTTATGGTGGATGAAATAATTTATCCAGATAATTAAAATATTTTTGTACTTGGGTTTTTAAAAATAAATAGGGATGATTTTGTTATTGTCATTTTTAAAGTGACTATGCTTATTTTTGTTACCAGATAGCTGAATCTGTGTTTTTGTTTTTGTTTTTTTAACTTTTTACATAGTTGCCACTGTTTTGAGCCTACCTATATAAATTGTGTAGAAATGGTTTGTTATATTTTATATTCTTTATATCTGCTTAATATATAATTGTGTCAACACACAATTGGACCAACTAAGAATTACAAGCAGTTAAAATCAAAAGATGTTTAAAATGATTTTGTTAGAAACAGTGGCTATACAATTATTATTCTATTCTGTTATCTCTATCATATTCTGTTATCTCTATCGTAGTCTGTTGTCTCTATCGTAGTCTGTTATCTCTATCTGTTATCTCTATCATAGATAATTAGTATTCTATTTTATTAATTAAATTGCAGATCACAAGTGAACCAAGTTCATTTTACTAATCCTTATTATGCATTGTAATAGGAAGATCTGTAATAGAAGAAATATCTTGAATTGTGTTCCATTGTACCCAAAAGTCATTACTGTATTACAATAAGCTGTATTCCTTATTGTGATATATAATAAAGATTTGCAAAATAAACTTGATTCATTTGAGCTCTGTACAATCCATATGCAGGATCCCATGTTTCTTAAAAAGTCTTAATAGTTATAAAAATATTTAAGTATTATTAAAAGTACTTCATTTTTACATGGAGTCAATAAAAACTCTTTTCAGGTAACCAGGAAATATCAAAAGTGGATCATAAAAAATTTCAAAAATCTATTTACAGTCTGTAAATATTTCTCTTTTCTCCATTCATTATAATAATTGCAGTGCTCTATAAATCAAAATCATTTGTGGATGTTTTCTCAGTAGTTTTGGACCTTGACTTAATGCTTGGAGGCCATATGCAAAGTGATCCGTGGATAAGTTTGTAAAGATCCTTAAATATTTACCTTAAAAAAGCCTTTAATTTTATGGTGATAAGTGAATGGGAACCCTGATATACTATTGATTGTTTTAACACCTCACTACTATTGTTGCAATAGATTTGTTAATTATCGTAAAATTTTCATTTTTTTTTTCTTTAGTACTTCCTCTTACCTTGTAAAATTGTGAATCAAATTGACTTTTACTACTCAAATTTGCAGGTCATTTTTTCTTTCTTTTTTTTTTTTTTTTTTGCTACTTTTTAATATTTGTAATTTTAATTTTAAAATAATAAAAAAAAAAGCTAATGTCTCACTCTATATACCTCACACATTTATACTGAAAACAAGAGTGTAACAAATTTAATTTTTGAACTGATGAACAATTTTAACTTCTATTAAAGTGTGTACTATAACTATAGCTCTTTTAAGAACATGGGTATATAAAATAGCCAGACATAAAGTTGTGTGAAAGAGAAGAAAAAAAAAGTAACATGGGAGAATTTTGAAAATCATATTTGACTTTGTTTTTAAATAGTGAATCAATTTAGTTAAAAAGTACAGATTGATGCTGCAATTGTGAGTAAACATGAGCTCTGGAACTTCATAATGCTTGCATGGCAAAATAGCCTCTTTTAATATGTGTCAAAAATTATGTATTTAAACTATTTATGTACACTTTTAAACAGATAAGTTTGCTACTAGTATGTTATTGATCCATCTTATGGCATATTTTATAACTGTCTGATAGTAATATACAAATTTTAAAGTGTGTTCTTTGCTTTATTCTGCATATTTTTATGGATTTTTTACTACTTTGTGTGGGTTCTTGCTTGTAATATTATAGATAACATAGGTCTTATTTGTAGGACTAAAAGTTGATGAGAAATCATTTTAAAAAATATCCCATTGAATTATCATAAAACAGACAATTTTTTTTGTTATTTGTATTTCAATTAAAATGGTGCTGCAGCACTTAGCAATAGTAATAAATATATTCCTTAAAATTTCCAAAAATGTTTTTAAAATTGTAATTGACGGCAGATAAGTTGTACCTAATTAGTTTAAATTTGAATACCTAATTCTGAGCAATACAAATTATACTAATAATCTTATCACTGAAATCCAGGTTTTTTATGATCTAAAAATTCTTTTAAAATGCTTTTTATAAAAATCGAGAGAAATTTGCTTATACATGCATAATTTATCCCATTTGATTTTAATTTCCAGATTCATGCTGCTTTTAGCTAATGCTATTTTGACTTCAAGACTGTTATGTATTTAAGATTAAGGACTTTTGGCTTTGTTATTTTGGTGAAGGAGGGGGAATTCTATGTGGTGTAAGTAATTGTTAATCAAAAGTTTAATTGTTAAAAATATCTTGACTAAAATATTTTCATTTAAAAGATGTTATGAGAATTAAAACTGTTGTCACTTATGAAATGCAGTGCATGATACACTTCCATGAACACTATAAGTGAAATATTAAGTATTTACATAATAATGTATATGACAGTGCATGATTGTTACTTTGTTTTGAAAGATAAAGGGGATCTTTTTTTTAATTAATGCAAACTTATTTTAATGCACAATTTTTAAGTTTTTATTAGTGTGAACATGTATCTTTATTGTAGTTTTGTATCATTTTCGAAGTCTTTTTGTAAATGAACAAATAATAGTACTCAACTATTAGTTTGTATTGAAGTATATTTCATTACAATAATATAATTAATATGTAAGGCATTGAGTTGTAATTTTGCATTTTTTTTTTTAAATTAATGTCTAGTTGTTTACTTATTATGTGACATTAATTTTGAATTTACAATGAATATTTAAAAGTTCATTATCATCAATGGCACGGCAGCCCCCTGTGGGCCTTGACCTTCCTCAGGAGATTCTTCCAAGCTGCCCCCCTTGGAGTAATGCTTCTTCAATTTTTAATCTTTAATACCTCCAAATCTGTGTCCACACAATCAATCCATCTCATCTTCATCCTCTAGGTCTTTTCCCAATCGGTATGATATAATTTTCTTTGTGATTCTTTGGTTATCCATTTTTATCATATGCCCTGCCCATTACATTCTGTCAATTTTAGTGTATTTAATTATGTCTGAATCTTTGTACAATTTATATAGTTCAAAATTGCATCTTCTCTAAATATAATTTTCTTGAATTTCAGCTAAAATACGGCAAAAATTTTTACTCAAAGATGAAAAGAGCTTTTTTTTATTATGTCCTGTAAGAATATGTAAAAATTTCTCCTATTAAAAATGAATAATCAATGTCAGAGATTACTCTAATTTTTTATTGTTTTACTAACCTATTTGTCAAAGGCAAATTTTATTAACCCAATAAAATATTTCATCACCAAATTTTAATTTTCCTTTCCAATTGAAAATTAACTTTGTTTTATGAGTTCTAAAATTTAAAAATTATTTCTTAATAATTTTAAATATAGAAGTAAGATATAGTACAAAGTACAGATATATTTTCTTGTTAAAACATGGTTATATATCTCCATAATCATAAAGCTTCATTATTAGTAATAAGAAATTTTATACAAACTTTTATATTTGGATATCCTCAATATGTTCGTCAAATCTTATTGGCAATTACAAAAATGAAAATTTTTTGCATATTGCAATAGATGCAATCAGTAAGGTAATTCCTGAAGATATTGTAATCATTCAGGATAAAATTATCCTCAATTATGATAATACAAATTTATTTTATAAAATTTTTATTTTCTTAAACTAAAATCTTATATTTCTTATATTTTTATCATAATGTTTATATGTGTAAAGCTATTTTAAAGAGATTATTTTGCATTTTTGATAGTGTTATTAAAGTTTGATGGAAAAAAACATCTACTATGTTCCTGAACAAGCATTTTATTATAGCTATAAATCACTAAAGAAACTGTCATTTTTGTCAAATACATGAGAGTATTCAGTTTAAATTTTAATCACCATAAAGAAAATATTCTGTATTCCTGATTATCATTTTATGACAGTGGTTAAAGTTTCATTGTGTCCTTCAAGTGATTGCATGATAAATCTATATTGTCTTTTAAGATCTTGTTTTTTAAATGTTTATAAAAAGTATGAAACATTATGTAGTTTAAGAGACTGATATTTTAAATAATAGTTAGTTTTTCGGGCATATAAGAAAAAACACTAGAATGCATCTAATTGTAATAAAGCATAGTGCATTACAGAACTGATCCTAAATAAATATTGTGGATCAGTTCTGTGATTGCACTCTGCTTTATACAATGGTTTATCAAAATTTTCAGATGTTTGTTACTGTAATTACTTAGATTAAATTGTATTTGTAATTTATATTTAACTAGAAAGTGTACCCAACATAACCCAGTATTTAAAATGCAAACCTCTGATTAAAATTACACCGAAACTTACAGTGACTTCTCAAAACCAAAGAATGTTTTAGCAAGTTTTTCTGCTTATAACAACCACACACACACAAAAAAAAAAAAAAAAAAAAAAAAAAGAGTATGTAGGTGCACTCACAGCAATGCTACAGCTATTGCTCTTTTTAAAAACTTTTAACTGCAATAACTTTCTTACAATATTTTTTGACTATGTATAAAATGTACCTTGTTTTTCTCAGGATTTAAAGCAGGGATTAATTAAATTCATTCATTCAATTTACCATAAAGCATAGTCAGCTCACTGCATGAGCACACGCATGTTAGACGTAAGTTATGTCTTCTTATGTCTTTTTTGACTATGTATAAAATGTACCTTGTTTTTCTCAGGATTTAAAGCAGGGATTAATTAAATTCATTCATTCAATTTACCATAAAGCATAGTCAGCTCACTGCATGAGCACACGCATGTTAGACGTAAGTTATGTCTTCAAAACATGAAAAATATATATTTTTAAAAATTCACACAAATTCATCTATTGATAGTATGGATTCTGTTCAAAGTTTATTTGAAAGGGAATTTTTCAATTTTTCTGGTGGTGTTAAGATGGAAACTCTATGATAATACTTTCAACCAGTAACAAGCCGATTTGTGTGAAAATCACTCAAAATGGTGATTCAACATTTAATAACTGAAAAACTTATTTGAATTTTTAAAAGTCTCTATGAGCCTCATGAGAGCCATGTAACCCTTGTACCAAATTTCATGGCTAGATGATGTATAGATTTTCCACTATAGATGACACAGACAAACACACATATCTTTCTTTTTTATTATATATATATATTCCCATTATTCAAATTCTTTAAAGGTTAGTGATTGATTAGACACTACAGTTCTGACATATGACTTTTTATTGCTTTTTTTTTTATAAGAAAAGAATATTGAAAAATCAAATTGTATATATGAAAAAACCTTTACATATCAAAAGTATTTATATGAGATGAGCTTATAAAATTATGAAAGAATTTCAATTTAATAATTTTATAAGTATTTTTCCCAGCTTTAAAAAGATATTTTTTTAGAAAATTATGAAAGAATTTCAATTTAATCATTGTATAAGTATTTATCCCAGCTTTAAAAAGATATTTTTTTAGAAATTTACAAAAATGTGCTATATATGATAGAGAATGTAGAATTCATTTTTTTCATTTGTATATAGAGGTAATTGTTTTAAGAAATTATATAATTTTAAATGTATTAAAAAACAATGTTTATGATTACATACTCAGATATGTACACTTTTTTAAAGTGAATTATTTAATGTATTTTTTAATTTCTTTGCATTATCTTCAGATTTCTAATTTGCATTATTGTTTATAAATCAATTTATAAGTGTTGAAATGGATATAAGATTTTAATGTTAAATTTAATAATATATATTTTGAAATGTTATATATTTAAAAAAATGTTTGATAGACAATGCTTTTAATTGAAGTTCGCCTACACTGATGGTTCAGCAACAAGATTTGCCAGAAAGATTTCAAAATAGTAACTTTATTATAGAGATGATGCTGTGTGGGTTTTACTTGTAAAATAAAACTAAATTGAGTTCCATCAGTAAATATAAATGCTTCATTACTGTATCATAGTCACAAAATTTACTGATAGGAGGTATTTCCAATAACTTCCTAGTACAGCAGTAATTCAAGATGTATTACTAATAACTAGTTATTTTTATACAAAACTTAAATTCAGATAATTTTATAATGAAACACACTAAATGTATAGAAATGTCAGTGTGTTATTGTTTCTAAGTATATGGTTTTATCGGGGCTGCTCTTAAACATAAGTGAGAAACCTGCTTTGGTATAAAATGAAGTTTTTTCATGTTATATGCCTGAATGTATGTGGTTGACTACATTCAGGCACATGTAAAAATAAATTAGTGTATATTATTTTTGATTGTTTATTATCTCTTGCATTTTCATAGTTTTGGCCTTTTCAGAACACTTTTGTCTTATGCTATTCTTATTTTATATTTTACATTGCTCTTTTTAATATACATTAGCAATTTTAAACATCTGTAGGACACAGTCAAGAAAATAAACTTTTCAGAAATATTGCAATACACTCAATTAAATATACAGTCAAAATTTACTATGATTGATTAACAAAGATTTATTTATTTTTATTACAAATCAAGATTTACTATGTGTTGGTGGACTAGTGATACCTAAATTACTTGACTTTTGTTGTATCATAAATCAACCATGAATTGTAGAGCAATGTTTTACCTGAAAAATATGCACATTTGGGTATGGGATGTTAATTAAAAAAAATCCTATTTAATTATATAACTGAATGGTATAGAAAATTTTAAGGGGAATGAGCTTTATGTTAAACATGAATGAAGGACAGGTTTTCCTCATTCAGGGACACCTGTGTTACTGAGTAAACAGTCATCATAATTATGAAATATGAGCAGAAATAACATTGGCGGGCTTCATGAGCTCCATTCAGGCCCAACTATTTGAATAAATAAAATGTTATTTTATTCTTGTTCTGGGTTTTCGATACTACATTATTTATTGGATTTACATGATTGGACATGACATATATATATATATATATATGTCATGAAATATATATATATATATATGACATATATATATATATATATATATATGTCATGATCTTTGTAAGATTTCCAAAATTGAAGGCCTTTTGATGAATAGTTTTTGTTATTGTATATAAATGTCAGACTCAGTGAACTTGTTTGCTTCATACAAAACTACTGCTTGGTTTAATTTTAGTTTTCATTCATTTTGTTAATAGCATTTTGACAAATCAACAAAATTCAACTTTTCTAAGTAAATTCTTTTTAACCATTTTGATTTTGTACACATTTGAAGTACACATTTTATTTCATTTTATTTAATCTTTGATAAAAAATAAGCTACTAATAATCTTTGATAAAAAATAAGCTACTAATAATCTTTCATTAACATTTGTGTATAATTTTTCTTTAAAAAACAAGAAAGCTTATTACTAGTTTTCTAATGTTTAATCTATGTATTGATTATGAGTACTAAAAAGATATCTAAAGATTTTTAAATATGAAGTTAAATATAAGGATTTTTAAATTTTACTTGTGTAAAACTGTAGTACTCTGATGCATTAACTAAAATAGTTTAATGCATCAAAGATAAATAAATCTTTGTTAATAAATCTTTGTTATATAATGTTTTATAAATATATTTTATTGTTTCTGTGATTGATCAATACATGTTTAATGTTGGATATCATTAAAGCTTTTTTCAATGAAATTGATGCTGAAGTCTTTTCTACATTAATTTTTTTTAATTGGGTTAATGTCGGCATAATCAAAATGAATGTTTTATCAAGTAATGACCATGTTGTAGCATTTCTGGGGCCATTTTAAATTTTCATCATGAATCGAAAAAAATGTTACATACTTGCTGAAAGTAAAATAAACATCTAAAAGTGTCAAAATTATCTTATTCTGAAAACACTTAAAAATGTTTGAGGATTTCATACACTTAGCTTTACTTTTAGGAAGTCATAACATGTAGCAATTAAGATGCCATGCCCATGTTAATTTTTTTTTTATTTTAAAAGTCTGAGATTTTCACAAACCTTCTAAACAGACTTGGTGTTATAGACAGATTTCTGAATTTTCTACCTGTAGGCACTAAAATATATTAGGTTGTTTGTGATTCTTAAAAGCTGCTTAATTCCTGATTTCGATTTTTAAAGACTTTAAAACCGCTTAAATGTGAACCAAAGTGCTTAATTTTTTTACAGATATCACAGTTAAGAAAATACAATAAAAATAGGAAAAATTGTCTTCTGTTGAAGAGTTGTGATCAGATTGCAAACTATTGAATTTTTTGCATCGCCATATAGAAAAAGTGGTCAGTGTTTCATATTTTTCGGTTACTGTTTCTTTTACTGTCCTGGTAGAAACTCAGTTGATTTTCTGTGTCGAATAATTGATTACTGCAGCATTCATAATCAGGGTGTAACTGAAAAATCGTAAAACCTTTTTTTGTAACATTTATTTCATTTTAGTTTACAATTAATCCATAACCACTTTATCTTCTGATCAGATATACTTTCTTCTGTTTTTATGATTTATTTGTAAAAGTCTAATATACTCGTAGAAACTCACCTTTTCTTACTTGTGATCATTAGCATACGATATCATCAAGAGGCTACCAAATATTTTTAAATCAGCAAGATCCCAAATGTCAATTTTACTTAAATTTAAGGAAATTTTTATTAGTGATGTAAAAAATTTTTATAAACATTTAGTGAGATTTCTTATATAGTGTTAAAATTAGTTGATATGTTATGACGTTTGATAAAACTTCATAAAGCAACTTTTTTAACAGTACTTAAAACTTTTTTCTGTAGACCTTAAAAGGTGCTTAACTTTTTTTAATAAAAAATGCGCAAGAACCCTGTATACCGCCTATGTACTAAAATATACCTTGCTCGTTAGCACCATTATATTTGTCCCTATATACACAGATATATTTTTGACTTGTAAATGAACCCTATACTCTTGTAAATATTTTTTTTAATTTTTTATGAGAACTGTTATAAGATGCAATTGCTTTTATAACAAAAATCTAGGTGTAGTTAAAAAACAATTCAATATAAATTTGTCTATTGACCTTACATATATTAAAATGAATAAATTATTCAAAAAATACTAATTTGCACCTGCTTAGGTAATTTTAAGTGCCACAAAGTAATTATCTAAGTCGCCTGTTGGTAGATCCAACTATTATCAGCAGTAATATGAACACATTGGGGTAACCTCCAAACTGTTTTACTACTGTCTTGATATTGTGATGTTTTCTTATTTTTATCATTTAGAGATGGTGCATTTTTCTTGAAATATAACAAATACAACTTTATTCTTTTTTTAAACGTGACAACCCCTTTCATATGGGTATAGAGTCTGTTTGTTTACTGTAACTTTTCTTCCTTTATCTTCATAAATTATTGAACAGTTGAAACAGGAACTTATGCTATGATATTCAACACAAAATCACTTTTCTGATTTGTGTTGTTGATTGAAAGCATTTGATTTTTAGGTACTTTTCCATTTCGCCGGCGCAGGCGATAGTCGCCAAAAATACTACAACCGACGCCAAACGGAATATCCCCGCTGGTAACCTTTTTATGCCTCCAAAGTAAAAAATTCTTAGAACTAACATTTATTAACATTTTTTTTATGTGTGTGTTGTGTGTTGTCGCCAATAAAGTCTGCTTGGCGAAATTTGCGCTGGCGAAATGGAAAAGTACCGATTTTTAATAAGTACATTTCATGCCTCCATTAACACTAGAACTACAGGAGCAGTCATTTTGACCGCATAACTGCTTTGAGAAATGATTCCTTCAAAACGGCTAATCCCAGCCCATTGAAATTGTATGACTTTTCTTATTTTCTTAAAGTTATTGATTCTCTATTTCTTAAAGTTATTCACAGAAGAAAATTATTCTAGGTTTTATAATAAGAGAACATATCAACGATCTTCATAGAATGATGGCAGCGGTCAAAGTAGTTATGCAGTCAAAATGACCGCTTCGATCATTCTAGTGTTAATGAATCATCAAAATGTTTGATGATTCATTCATTAATGGATGTATGAATACATTTGTAGTATGAATATATTATGAATACATTTATTTATCCAGAGGTGAGTTAGAACCTGGTCTCACTGGTTCATGTGAACTGGTTAAATTGTGAGACATAGCAGTTAAATCACAGAGCACAGATTTGATCTTCAGCCCTAATGAATTTACAGGCACTGTTCTCATGTTGTTCTTAGTATGTAATGTAAATATATCGCAGTTTCCCTCGTAAGTTCTTGAAAAGTTTACCTTTGACAGCATAACCAAAGACTGGCATATGACTTATCTGCTACTAAAATTATGCAGCTCCTAGACATTAACATATATCAAGTTGTCCCTGGATACTAATATATGATACCTTTGAATAATTTTACTTTACTTTGTTGATACTACATTTTTTGCCTTTTACTAATTATTTGCTATGTGATATAGCTAATTTTATTGCCCAAATATATCTTAAGTTCGGAGCACACAGAATATAGTGCTGGTATGCAGAATTTTTATACTTTGTAATAGGCAAATTTAAAATAGTGCTTTGAAAAAGTCCATATCAGGGAAAATTTCTTGAGAATGACGAGAATTAACCTTATTTCTTTTAATGCAGCTAAACAGAAAAACCCCTATGGTGCTAAACTGCAGATTCATCTAGCGACAATTGTATAACAAATGATTTAATAAATTTATTTTGAATGTTAACTGTTTTATTTGGCTGTAAACATCATGGTATTCGAAGTCAGAAAAATAAATAAGCTAATCTAAGGTTGAAAAAACATTCCACCTGCAGTATTGTATCCTTATGCTATATGTTTGTCACTTAGTCCTATTTTTATTTCGATTGTATGAACCATGTCTACTATGTTTACTAATGAAGAATATTGCAAAATGATCCTTTTATTTGGAGAATGTAACTGGAGTGTGAGTGCAGCCAAATGATTATGCACGTAGTGTTTCCTAACGCAAGACCTCCCAATTGTCTGAGTACATTAATGTTGTTTTATTTGGGTGGGGGGGGGGGGATTTAAAGTATATTCCTCACTTTTTTGAAATTTTTTTCAGCTTTTTCTGTTAAACACATTTTTATACTAATTTTGCAACGCCATACAACTTTGTAATTGACTTTTTTCTATCTCTAAAAGAGAAAGGGATATCTCCTGCCCCCATGAAAAGAACGTTTGTTCCCCCCCCCCCCCCCGCAAAATATATATATATATATATATATAAATCTCATTGTGTAGTGGCATAATGATTTCCTATGCAGCTGTATTAAAAAGATAAGGATGACTCTTCGTTCTTGAGAAATTTCCTCTGATATGAATTTTCCTAAACACCCTGTATAATATTTATTCATAACATACTTGTTCCTGAAATTCTAAATTCACTGTCCTGCAATGTAGCATTTAATTATATTTTCTGATTTTAGATCATTTAAAATTCCTTTCATATATATATATGAAAGGGATATATGAAATATATCCATTTCATATTAATATTTTGTTTAGCGCTTTTCTTTAAAAAATATATATATATATATATATATATATATATATATAAATCTTTTTCAGGATGATTTATAATTCTAAAATTTTATTCGGGAAAAGTACCATAGTAGGCTCAGGTCTGGTCTAGTGGGAGTTTTTCACTGTACATGGCCATACCTTACTTATGCTCAATAAAGTATCTCTTTTATTAATTGTAAAAAAAGTTTAGTATCAATTACCAAAATCTGTTCTTAACATATTGTGAACCAGAAATGATATAAAGAGCTGTATAAAGACTGCTTGAGACCCTGAACACTTAAAATATAGGTTCCCTACTCTGTATCCTAATTTTTTAGAAATGTACTGACATGCAATTTAAGAATGTTTGATTTCATTTTTTTTTTCTTAATGTGATAGAAGTTAAATTATAAAACAATAATGAAACACTTGTCTTAGTGTGTAGTATCAAAAATACTAAAAATTATAAAATTAGCTCGTGGGGGACCTATGAAAAATAATGGAAAAACTTGTATTTGTTGTAAATACTGAGATCATACCTCAGAAAATATTCATTAAGGAGAGTATTATAGTACCTGGTTTCTAATCGGGCCTCCATGGTTTCTCCCTCTCTGAGAACAAGAGAGTAAGAAACGTTTGAGAAGGGATTAGACATGTGAAGTGTAGAAAACCCAGACCACACGACCAACCCGAAGGCTAATGGTAGCTGTTTGTGTAGCCGGGACATATGAAGTGTGGAGTTCATCTGTTAGTCCCAGCCTGAGGGATCCCTCAGACTGGGGTCATCATTTGGCAGTGGGATCAGAGGCATCGATGCCTCTGATCTCACTGACAAATGATAATAACGTGTGTAAATTATTTGAACTCGAAATTATATTTGATATTATATTGGATTTATTTATTATGAAGCACCTATTTTCCCAAGAGTGATATTTTTGATTCACCATTTGTTCCCTGAAGTATTGTTTGTTTGAACTTGAACATATCCCAAGCCTTTCCCTTATATATAGCCCTGAAAATCACCCAGTTTTCATTCTATAGTCAGGGGCGTCCCGAGGGCCAAGCAATCTATGCGACTGCTCTGCTTGGGGCCTCAAAATTGGAAAGGATTATTTTTGTTTTATCCTAAGAATTTCTTAACTTTTGTTTGGAGCTGATGATTTCAACGTAGCATCTTACCACTAATTAGCCCTCCTACGTTTTCCTTTAATATTTTGTGTTATTCTGGAATTTACCTTCAGTCATTCAGATTTCAGTAGTTGCAATCTGAATAGGGTTTAAAGCTAGTAAGGCAGAATTTAGTAACATCTTTTATTAGTTTTAGTCTATTTGCTTTTGTGTATTTTGTGGCTGTAAGGACTCCATTGTGTCGTCTACTAGATTTCGGCCTAAAAATTTTTGCCTATTCTGTATTCCTTCTTCGCCCTGCAATCTATAACTATTGCTAATTTTGCTAATTGGCCTTCTAGTAATAGAAGGTCAATTAGCAAAATTATAGCTATTTCCATCATCGAACAGTAGCCTAGTTAGAATGTTATTGTCCAGAAGCAACATGCACGATATTTTCCCTTTCGATATGAGGCCCCCTACACTATATTTGAAATTCGGTGTGAGGGGCCCCTATATGATATTTGCCATTTGATGCGAGACTCTCGTATAGCGATAGAACTCTGCACATGAACATTTTTTCAAAGAGTTCTAAGCTTTAGGGCTCAAAAGTATCTGTTTTATTCGCAATATGTCACTTTAAATGCATATTTATACTACCATTGAAAGAGGCCCTAGAAAAGAAAACGTTTGTCTATGCTATCAAAAATAATAAAATGTCTTAAATAAATAAATCTAATTTATTGCCGAATTTCCAGATCATATCCACAGGACATCTGAGTTCTAGGGCGGGCTTCATAATGCTCATAGCTTATCAGAATTATATACGTTATGCAAATCTGCTGAGAACAGTCCTATCAAAATAGACTTCCCAAGACTCGGATTTCTTATAATGTATGCTAGTTATACTTGCAGGACATGCATAACTGATATATAATGCCCAAAGCTGCTGATAGGGGGTACAAAAAGATGCATGGCATAGGGGCCCGTAAGACTTGTGGACCCGGAATGTAGAAGCAATTCGTGAAAAAAGGTCAATAACTTGTAACACAGAGAGTAATAAGGACCCGTGCATTTGCTGCACGGGCCCAAAATTTCTGTCCGTGATACTGTTAATGCTTAGTGATTCAATTATTACTGTCTTATTCCTTTATGACATTAATAACCAAATTCAGTTATGCTTGCAGGAATCTTATGAGGTGTTGTAGTTGAAGAAAGCCTTCAATGCATTTATAATTTTCTGACAAATTTATTAAAAATCTACTTGACTGGGTATAAACATTGCAGGTTAGTACACAAGCTGAATAAGGCAAATTTACAGAATGATAAAAACGTGTCTGACACTTTGCTGTCTCAACGACTAGTGCCCACTGCCCTGACAAGGAGGGGCCTCTCAAAATGACAGTTTTCTTACAATAAATATTTATGTACTAGATTTTATTGAGAACTGAAATTAAGTTTTTGAATTGTATTAAGTACTAACTTTTCAAATGGTTAAAACAACTCTGATAGTCCTTGAAAAAGAAAAACTGCTATGGGGTTTCCTTTTAATTAGAGATTCCAACATTACATCATTTAGCTACCTTTACATAAATATCACATAAATACTACACTCCACATAAATATATTTTTCTTTTATAAATTTGAACTAATTTTTTTTTTCTTTTTCTTAAATCATATTTTAGGTTACTAGTTTTAAATTTTCTCGTTTTTAAATCCTGCCATCGGGAAAAGTTCCGAGAATTTCGACTAATAATTTACATTTTTAGAAAGTTCAGACATCAGGCTTTCGTACAAGCCCAATCTGGTCAAGAAATAATTATGAATATACACAGGATCGCGATTTTAATGAACTAAGGATTTTCAATTTCTCAGCGTTCCGCTAAAGCAGTTCTTCACCGGCGTTTTTTCCCCAGCAGAAGTTATTTCCCCGTTTCCATGGAGACTGCGCTTCCGGTTTTAAATTAATTAAGAGTTTAGCATATGTATTGTATACATCAGGTGAAATTATTATATTTATATGATATTTTAAATATATATTTTAATTTATGGATATTAAATGATTGAATTGTGGTGATGTATTTGAAATTATTATATTTATGGATGGTGGAACGATATGGATTTTTTAAATGGATATATTTTAATTTTATGGATATTTTAATAGAACTTAGCATGTGGTCATTATAAAATTTAAATTAGCGCGCGGGAATTGCACTCGGTAGGCCAGGGTTCGATTCCCGCCACTGCCAAAACTGCCGCCGTGTTCACGTCCTTCCGAGAAGCAAGTTGATGGTAGGGGAAGGTGGGTACGGTCCCTGTGGATGTCTCCCCCACTGGGTTCCGGTCTAAATTGGGTGAATAAAATGAAAGTTATGGAGATTGTCGCGGAGGGCGCGGTAGCCCAGTAGTTAGCGCGCAGGAATTGTACTCGGTAACCCCGGGTTCGATTCCCGCCACTGCAAAAACTACCGCCGTGTTCACTCGGAGTACGATCACGTTAAACATGTGGGTCCGTAAGTCCTTTCGAGAGGTTAGTGGTAGGGGAAGGTGGGACGGTCCCTGTGGAAGCCTCCCCCACTGGGTTCCGGTCTAAATTGGGTGGCACTTCCCGGCCGTCTAAAGAGATACCTTATACCTTTCTGGTAGGTCGGACGATCTGTGTCTCAACAACAACTCCACGGGGTTATGGCGCCAGCGAGTTTGCCACGGTCAGAATTTTCAAGGGTAGCGAACAGGCTGGTCGCCGAAGACGGCTAGTTAATAATATACCTACTGATATAATATATTATTGCTAGTAAATTTGATTCATTTATAACAAAAATTAATTTAGATATATTTTAACGTTTAGTTTTATTTATTTTTTCTTATTTCAAATATATTTTTTCCAGTTGGGCAAACTTCTAGTTCTCACAAAGGTTTCTAAAATTGTGGCCCATCTGTTTTCCTGCTCAATGTCAAATGCATTGCCTAGCTCATGCCTTTTACGTTCGCATAACATGTGTTGGTTTTGGGTATGATCCCCTGTGCGACCTAAAATGTCGACTTCAACGTTATGAGCTATAGATATTTCCATTCTCCTAGTCATATTTGATTGGAAGATTTCCCGACGTCAACAACACTCGAATGAACTGGCCATATTACTCGCCATGTAGCATTTCCTTCTCTACTATTAGTACGCTGGAAGTTAGCTACAGTTGCTTTTTCAACATCATTAGAAAGGGGTTATGCGGAGTCAACTTATTTAGACAGTACACAATGTCTTGACAAGGAGATTTATTTATCTCATCATCACTGTAATATTCGCCAAGCATGTTCTGGCACCAGGTTTGATACATGCTTGGTGCAATCCAAAGTGGTGATTCGGACGTGATGATACTTTCTCCACAGATGGCATTAGCATACAAACGAATTTGTTGATCGGGGATTTTCCGACGTCGACGCGAATTTACCACCTGGCTTTTCTACTAGCTCGTCGGAAGATGTTTGATGATTCTTGGGGAATAGGATTCAGTAGAGTCACATTGAGCAGGCAGTATATTTACTTTATGATTATAATGTTTATCAAAGGTTAAAACTGTTATTACAGTAATGGCTATTCTGCACTTATAAGCTATATGAATTACGAACTGGTGTGCTGGAGGAGAGAAGCCATACAAGAAGAAAGTGGCAATTACATGAATAAGCTGGTTACTGCACTGCACGGTGAGCACTGCAGGGACTTTTCCATTAGGACTTTTTGGCCGGGGGATACGAATGAAATTTTAAGGGGGAAGCAAGTTTTCTATTTGCCTTATATAAATATATCTAAATGCTATCACATAAATAGAAACTAGGTTTCCGGGGGGAAGGAGCGAATAATTGTCTGAGAGAAAACTTCGTCCAACCCTTCCCGGATGCATGCTTGAAAGAAACACTGACTGCGAGTTCAGTCCTAGATTGAAGTCTGTTTGATGAGATTGACTCTGAAATTTAGTGATTTTATCGTCAAACTGACTTTCATCTCGGACTAAATCAACCTTATGAATTTTAAAACTTTTCACAGTTCATAAAAGTCATGAAATAAAAGCAAAATTAGCATCTTTGTAGCTATAAATGAATTTAAATTATATAAATTACCCACATAGAAAACTGCCATCCACAAACATGCTAGCCTCCATCTATTGACGTCACCATCTCTTGAAGAAGGCGTGGCTTAACCGTACGTCATTCCTGAGTCACACTTTGATTGGGTATGATGCTTGAGCCGGAGCAACTTTTAAAGTATATCACACACTCAGTGTTTGTAAATATAACGGTCTGATAACTCATGGTCCCTTGAATTTATATATATTTGAATTTTCTTTAAAATTCGGAAATTATTATTTTAATTCGAATTTTACAGATTTGTGTAAGTAATATTTTGTTTTCTTTTTGTTGAGTTTGAATATATAATCTGGTCAGTTAGTGAAATAATGAGATCGTTTATGATTTTAATTAATAGTGTTAATAGATAAATTGATGAGTAATAATAGCTGTGTTATACACAACATAACAGTTCGCCATATTATGATGCAAGAGTTTTCACCGGGGGGGGCTCGTGTTTTTTCTATGAGAGCGTGTCAGATCTGATATTAATAAAAAGAAGTGAATGAGTACCGCCAAAAATTTTTAATCTTCTGTTAATACGAACGAACTATTAAGGTGTTTGTGCTTTTTGAGTAGTATATAATGCTATCATGGAAGTTTTGGCAAAATATTTTGAATTGCAACTCATAGATGTATCGAGATGAGCTGGTAATACAATAATCCGGTACATTCAGTGCAAAAAATGGGAAAATATAATTTAAAAAAAAAAAAATGAACGAAAAATGCGATTGTTATTTGCCTAAAACGGTAGACGAACTGGATTACACTGTACAGTATGTGGAAAAAAAAAAGGCTTAAATTAATTTTAAATTTATAAGGTAAACTTCCAGGAGCAGAAATCTGCATTTAAATTCATTTAGTCTTTTGCAGTAAATGTGTACTTCAGTACACCAGAGTCCTTGAATACCGGATTTTCGCAAGTTTACAGTATTTACAATTATACAGGGTGTAACAGAAAATACGGTCACAATTTTAAGGGGAGATAGGGAACAAAGGCATATTGGTAATGAACCCCATGTCCGCAAAGGAGTGCATTTGGCTGTAGAGTGTAATTATTGTTTGCGTCCACTGCAAACAAAGTAGCAAGAATTGGCTACGAAGCACCATCTGGCGACTTTTTAAAATTACTTCATGCAAGTGGATTTTCTCCATTTGGCTACTTTCTGAAATCACTTCAGGCATGGTGAATGTTGGCGGCAAAAAAGGCATCTTTGGCAGGATCTGCATTGGGGGGGGGGGGGATATGCAAGGTTGTACTAGCTGGTGAGTATAAGTATAAAAGGGTTGCGTTTCGCACACATCGTCATTTACAAGTTGTTCAGCGGCAAAGATGCAACAGTACTCGAATGTTGAGAAAGCGAATATTCACTTCATGTACGGAGCTGCAAATGGCAACACCTTAGAAGCACAATGACTTTACTAGGAATGTTTTCCAACAAGGCGGATTCCCGATCGGAGAACTTTTCAGCGTCTTCACAGACAGTTGTGCGAGATGGTGTCATTCCTCACTCCCAGACATGACGCAAGTGTTTCACAGATGATGAGAATGCCGAATAGGCTACAGGCGATTCTGAATGATGTGGAAGTTAATCTGGAAGTACTAAGCACTCGAGCATTGGTACATTTCCGTAGTGTGAGTTACATGACAGTATGGTGTGCTTTTCAGGAGAAACGATTACATCTTTACCATCTCTGCGGGGTTCAGGGTTTAGTGGAAATGGATTTTCTTCGCCGTGTGACATTTTCACGCTGGTTCCTGTAATATTGCACAATACATCCAAATTTCGCAGCATCTGTTCTGTTTACCGACGAAGCAACGTTCACAAGGGACAACATATTTAATATGCATAATGCTCATGTGTGGGCCACCGCAAGTCCTCATGCAGCACTGTCATGTAGCCATTATTAGCATTTCTCTGTTAATGTATGGGCAGGGATTATTCACTGTCAACTAATTGGCTCGTACATCTTATCAGAACACTTCAATGGAACCAACTACCTTATTTTCCTTCAGCAAGTTCTGCCTGATTTACTGCAGGTTATTCCAGCAAATGTCCATGCGCACATGTGGTTCCAGCATGATAAAGCGCCAATTCATAATAGCACGGAAGTGCAGAACTACCTTAATACTGAATTTTTGAACTTATAGATTGGGCGTGGTGGACCCATCCTTTGGCCCCCAAGATCTGCAGATCTCACCTGCCTCAATTTCTTTCTTTGGGGACATCTGAATAGCCTTGTTTACGTGACACCCATTGACTCTGCTGAAGACCTTGTCGCCAGAATTAGCATCGCTGCTGCAGAAGTTCGTGACAGGCCTGGTATCTTCAGGCGTGTAAGAGCCTTGATGCATAAGCGCTGTGAAGCTTGCATCAATGCTAGTGGCTGAAATTTTGAACAATTGCTGTGAGTGTAATTGTTTCTTTTTTTCCTCTGTTAATAATTAATTAAACAAGTGTTTAAATAAAAAAATGTTTCCACAATGTAAAAAAAAAAATGTTCTTTTCTGTATAACTATGAAAGAACAAAATTATCTGCAAATGTAATTGCAGAGTGAGGGTGTGTTGATTAAGTGAGTAGTATTTTTAATTTTTGATATCATTACAAACGATAGTTTTGACTGAAACCTTTACTGAGAGAAATACAGGCTCCATGTCTACAGTATGTGTACAATTGGTTGCATATTCCCCCCCCCCCCCTCACAGACCCTGCCCAAAATACCTTTTTTGCCAACATTTTCCATGCCTTAAGTGATTTCAGAAAGTAGCCAAATGGCGTTTCATAGATAATTCTCCTAAATGTGGAGGGAAAGTCTGGCATGTAAACTTTCCACATATGTAGCAGAGTTTAAGAAGAGCAAAATAAATACAGAATCATTTCTTAGAAAAATAAAATCAGCATTTATTAAAAAAACGACAGAGTCTTGCCTAGTTGAACAGGCTGGCTGCGATATTAACATGCAGCTAGATCATATTTACAGACTTTTAAATTGAGATAATATGGCTAGGAAGTTTACTTTGGAAAACATCAATAAACATTGCTTTCCTCTGTATGTCGTTCGACATCCACCTATTTATAGGCTACATACCTGAACATAAGGAAACTTGACATATTTGTAGATGACTAGAATAGCACATCAACGATTAAAATAGTAAAGCAGCCGGTAAAAAGTTCAATCGTGATCAATACCATCACTCACTTAAACTAATGTTGAAGTAAAACTTATTACCATAATAGTTGCCTTTTTAACTAAGCCAAACATCTTTACAAATCGTCATTAATAGGGTTGCACCGAATACTAAATTTTGCCGAATACCGAATATTCGGTTGAAATTCTAACCAAATATTCGGCCGAATACCGAATATTCGGTTAAATTTTTTTAAAGGTAATATTTCTATTTTATGCCAATTTAAAATAGAAAATGTTTCTATTTTGTGCCTTTTTTAAATGCATTTACATGAAGTATAATTATTAATTTAAAATAAATAAGAAATAAAATAAATCATTTCAAAAGCAAATTAATATAGTAAATGGCTACTTAATTTGGTTTATGTTTATCTGCATAAATTGATAATTGATAGTTAATTTCTGATATGTGATAATCACGGCTTTATAATATGTTATAGAGAATCTTGCATTTACCTTACATACAAATACAAACCCAAGTTGCTTAAAATATTATTACAAATTAGAATTACAATTTATTCAAGTGAATTTTTGCTATCTTAATCTCTTCTGTAATGTAAATGATAAATAATTTTATCAAAATTGAAACTGAGCAGTCAAATTCAAACACTGCCAAATCATTTTTCTTTTTAAAGTGGAAAGGATACTTTGACAGAATGTCTAGTCATTCTTTTTTAAGTTGTTGTCACACCTGGTCTTGTAAACTACAACAGAGTAGATACTGATAGATAACTAAACAGTTACAGACAGGTGTACTCACCCTGTGACAAAAGACTCAACAAAGAAATCTTCTCTTCAGAAATCATGAAAGAAATTAGAAGAGTTGACTACAAAGGGGCCTAATTCTTTGGTTATCTTATTTGACACATTTTAATGGATACAAAGGAACACCTGTGGCACCCTCAGTATCTTCTCTATTATCCAAAGTAAATGGGTTACTGATACAATCTGGAAATATATATATATATAGTTAGAAGGCTGAAAGTAGGGGATAGTAATTTCTTGACTGCCTTAAACCATTTACACCTAAGGCTGGTATGATTCAAAAGCAGCCATTTCAGACAGTTACTTCTACTTGGATGTGTTCCTGTAATATAAGTGCTCTTTATAGATAGTTATTTTACTTTGCACTTTGCATTATTATAGAAGAATGAGTTTTTATACTAAAAAGAGAAGTCCTGTTTGGGATTTCTTTGAAATTTTAGATGAGGATGCAATGAAGGCTAGATGCAAGCTTTGTAAAATTTGTGTTTCTAGAGGTGGTATTGGAAGAAAAGCTACAACAACTGCATTAAATAACCATCTGAAAATGAAACATCCACATCAACTGAAAGAAAATATAAGTTCAAGCAATGTGGAATCTGAAGCTGAAGTGTTTGATGCAGATCAAGACAGTCCATGCAGTAGTCGTGGTGTAAAAAGAAAACAGCAAACTTTACAGGCTTGTTTTCAGAAAAAAAAAAACTGTGGGATATCAAAGATGCAAGATCAGTGGATTTACATTATGCCATAGGTGAAATGATTGCCATTGACAATCAACCATTCAGTATTGTAAATGATATTGGTTTTAAAAATCTTATCAAAAAAGCCCAACCTCAGTACCAAATACCATCAAGGAATTATTTTACTGATAATGTCATACCTGATATTTATTTAAAATGCAAAAGTAAAATATCATCACTAATTGAAATGGCTGAAGCAATTTCAGTTATATCTGACATATGGACTTCAGTTAACAATTGCAGTTTTATTAGTTTTACTGCCCATTGGATTACTACTACTGATTTTGAAAGAAAAAGTGCTGCTCTTAATGTAAAGCACTTTCCTGGCAGTCACACAGGACAAAATATTGGTGAAATGTTAAAACAATTAATATCAGATTGGAATGTATCCAAAAAATTACATATTTTGATTCGAGATAATGGACCTAACATGGTCAAAGCTGTTAGGGATGCACACATAAATAATGCATCTTGCTTCATTCATGCTCTGCAGCTAGTTATACATGATGGAATTGAATCACAAAGAGTTGTTAAAGATATTATTTCAAACTCAATGAAAATAGTTACACATTTCAATCATTCTCCCCTGGCCTGTACTAATCTACAAAAAATACAAACAGAAGAGTTACATATAACTCCCAAAAAACTTATACAAGATGTTAGCACAAGATGGAACAGTACTTTCTACATGTTAGAACGTCTGATAGAACAAAAAAAGGCTATTTCGTTATTTTCAACGGAGTACGGAATTAGTAATTTAAAAGCAGATGAGTGGGGCACCGTAGAAACTATCCTTCGTCTTCTCCAGCCATTTGAAGAAATTACGAAAATTATAAGTAGTAAAGAATCAATTCTATCAGAAGTAATTTCAACTGTTTCAACTTTGAAACGCTACTTATCAAAGAATGGACCAGAATTCTTTGGTGTTGGTACAATGAAAGAGACATTGAAGACTGGACTGGCAGAACGCTTTTCAGACATTTACAAAAACAAATTGCAACCCTAGTCAACAAATGCAACCCTAGTCATTAACTAGCTATCTCAAACTATAACTACTTCGAATACATCGGCAAAAAATAGACTATATTGTCATGATCAACAAGATCATCAGGCATCAGCTCAATACCGAGCTCTATCGTAATACAATATAACTATACTAATTTAATACTACACCATTGCAATACCCAACAGAGTCTATGTACTAATGCGAATGCAATATTATTGCAATACCACTTTGCTCTATACTGATGTTTCCAAACTGAACTTCCTATATACACCGGGATTGGCACCTACCAGAATGATTTCTGAGGTCCGCCCCTAAATATGCAAATGAGTTTGTGTATGCGTCGGATATTCAGATTTGCATGAAGACTTCTGCTGAAAGAATGCCATGAGTCATTCCTGAGAACGAGGTGAGTAAATCAAAACTAAATTTGTGTCTTTGAACATCGCTCAGGAGAATAGTGAATCATGATCTTTTGTTTACATTCTTCCAGCAATCGGCCCCCTCATGCAATCTGTTAAATTCGATGCATACACAGTAGTACTCAAAAAAAATTTTTTTTTCTAAGAATCTTGACATGTTAATAAATGTCAAGTTCTCAGTATATACTTTAAATCATAATGATTGATAAGATTTATAAAACATTCTTAGGTCATTAACATTTTCAAATATAACAATATAATGAGACATAGTAATAGGTCTAAAAATATTTGAATTTGATGTATAAACATTAAATTGTAGCAATGAAATATAAGTCAATGAACTCTGTAAGAAAATTTGTATTGCGGAAAAATTTAGATATAAACAGTTAACTTTTAAAAACATTTAAGTATAAACACTTTGTAAATTACATTAGAAATTTAAGTATAGACATGTCAAAAAGTTAAAGTTTAAAATTATGTTTAAACATATTGATCATTTAACAATTAAATTTAAGTATAAACATGTCATATTAGTCAAAGTTTAAATTTAAGTATAAACATGTTACATAATTCAAAGTTTAAATTTAAGTATAAACATGTTATATAAATCAAAGTTTAAATTTAAGTATAAACATGTTACATAATTTAAAGTTTAAATTTAAGTATAATCATTTAATATTTCAATGTTTAAAAATTAAAAAAGTTGTGGTGTCAGAATTCAATCACAGTATACAATTTAAAAATACAATAAGTTTGAATCAAGACATCAAAAATACAAAAGTTCTTTCCTTCACACACAATGAAACATATTAGCAAAATGCTTTTGTAGGATTGAAAATGTTATGTATATTATAGTGAGAAATATTAAAAATTGATTATATATTTTGGTTTAAACACACAAGAGCAACTAAACTGCTAAGTGCGGGAGTTCAAAAATAGTGGATATAAATACAAAAATTGTGTGGTATACTTCAACATCAAATTTTATACTCAAATGGCAATTTAATTTTGTACATTGAGGTAGTAGTAAATAATAATGTGTTATACCTTAATATCAAACTCAAAGATTTAAAGCCAAAAACTTTTGAAAGATGAAGTTTAAAGATTACATTTTAAATAGTCCATTACAGAATTTAAGAATCTTATCTTTAGTCATAGGTTTAGTGAAGTAATCTGCATCATTATCCTTATTATTCACAAAGTTAACTTTGAATGACTCCATAAGAACTAAGTTTCTGAGAAAATGATATTTAACATCAATATGTTTAGTTTGGGGATTTTTAAATTGGGGAATTTGAAAAATTAATAGCTGCCTGGTTGTCACAAAAAATTATACTTTTATTTTTGTTAAGTTTTAACCCTATTTGGTAGCATTCCTCAATTACATTTTGCATCCAAATCATTTCTTTGGCTGCTTTTGGTAACGATACGTATTTGGCTTCCATAGTGGGTAAGCTCACGCATTTATGTTTGAAGGTACGCCACGATACACGTACTTTATCAGCATAAAATATCATACCACCTAAAGATACCTGATCATCCCTGTTGGCTGCAAAATCAGTCTGAATAGCAATTCAAATTTAGCTCACTAATGTTGGAAAATTTAACGTGTAATTTTTTGTTTTGTCTGAATAACCCAATAACTTTAATAGGGCATCCCAATGTTTTATACCGGGGTTCTCTTGAAACTGAGACAGTAAATTTACTGCATAGCACAAATCAGGTCGTGTCCTACTAGAAATGAAATTTGAACATCCTATTAAATTTCTGTATGGAATATTTTTCATTTGATTCATTTCTTCACTAGTGCCAGGTTAGGACAATCTATTTTACTCAAAATATAACCCTTTGCTATTGGTAATGAAACAATTGGATATTTAAACTGTTTAAATTTTTCACAGACTTTTTCAATATACTGTACTTGGTGTACATATGAAATTTATGATCTGTTTCATCAAATTTTACACCTAGTAATTTTTTGATTTTTCCTAGAATTTTTATATCAAATTTTTCTTTTAACATTGAAACTACAAAGTCGATATCCTTTTGATATTTAGAAAATAAAATAATATCATCCACATAAACCATAGGTTCTCAACGTGGGCGATAAGGCCCCCTTGTGGGCGTTTGAGACTTTCAGGGGGGCAGTAGAAGACCCAGAGAAAATTAGGGGGCGTTGAGATGGTACTGAGGGGCGGTGGGCAGATTAAAAAAATATAGTTTAAAAAAGATTAAAAAAAACATGCTAATCACGTACTAACTAAGGTAAACTTTAATATTGGTTAATTTTTGTTATTGTATGTATTTTAATCATTTTTATCACGTGTGCGAAAATTCACATATTTCGGTAGTTCGGGAAGTGGATGAAAATTGAACTTAAAGATTCCATTACATTCAGATCTGCATTAAATTGGATGATATAAAAATTTTTAATTTTAGATTTGAATTAAAAATTTTCAAATCTTCCAATTTCACGTGAAATATCTCATATATAAATACAGGTAAAGTTAACAAAAGCCTGTTAATAAAAAATAGCAAAAAATATGCTTGTAGCAATTCAGTTATAACAAGTTTTGTTAAATAACGTGATTTTTGCAATCCTGCAAGAATTGACAGTATTATCTGTGCTTGTTCTAACCCGCACTCTGCTCCTGCATCACTCTTGCCCCTGCGCTTTACTTCGGCGCCGGGTGTTATAAACGAGTCACTGCATGTTTATCTTATTCCTGTCGATGCGTGTTATATGTCTCCAACCTATATAAAGGCAGTGATTGTTAATTTTATTTTCATTAGCATTATCGCGTGCAATTGATGACAGGGTTTTAAAAGTACACTAATACTACTCACGTATCTGTAAAGTAAAAACCATGTTGGAAGCAAAAAAGAAGAGACAGCAGTATAGTGTGGATTATATTAAGTACGGATTTATCGAAAATCCCACAAATCCATCATCGCCAATGTGTCTTATTTGTCAAAAAACATTTTCAAATGAAGTGATGAAGCCTTCTGGGCTTCAAGATCATTTTAATAAAATACACTCGGATAAGAAAGACAAAGATGTGACCTATTTTCAAGACATGAAAAAGAAGTACAAAATTCAGCCAACTGTATCAAAACTTTTTTCATCAGCTTCGAAGCAAGACGATGACGGACTTCGAGCTTCGTACAATATTTCATTGTTGATTGCTAAAACATGCAAACCACATACTATTGGGGAAGATTTAATTTTACCAGCAGTAAATGAAGTAATAACCACTATGCTCTATAAACCAGTTGCAGATATTATCTGAAAAATTCCTTTGAGCAATAGTTCTGTGCAAAGACGAATTGATGAGATGGCTGAAAACATTGAAGAATCATTGTGCAATCATCTGCAGACTTGTCAATTTTCACTTCAGTTGAATGAGTCCACTTTACCAACCAATGAAGCATTGTTATTGTCATACGTGAGGTTTATCAAAGATGAGAAAATATGTCAAGAACTATTGTTTGCTACGAATTTGGAAACAGATACAAAAGGAGAAACCATATTTAATACACTGGAAAAGTTTTGTGACGAAAAGGAAATTCCTTTCAATAATATTTTGTCAGTTGCTACAGATGGTGCACCGTCTATGACAGGGCGTCACAAAGGCTTCATAGCGTGCTTAAAAAATAAAGTTCCTGACGTGCTTGCTGTGCTTTGCGTAATTCATCGCCAGCATTTGGTTGCGAAAAATTTGAGTGAACGCCTCCATACATCCTGCAATATGTTATCAGAGCAGTTAATAAAATCAGAAGTAACTCATTGAATGACAGATTATTTAGTCAGCTTTGCATTGCCAATGATGAAGATTTCAACCGATTGCTGCTTCACACAGAGGTGCGCTGGCTGTCAAAAGGTACTTGTTTGACTCGATTTTACAATCTGTTTGGGTCTGTGATAGAGTTCCTAGGAAACAAAGACACGGAATTGCGCGACAACCTTATCTCATCAAAGAACGATATTGCGTACTTGACAGACATGTATAAATTGTTTAATGATGTCAATCTCCAACTTCAAGGCGACGACTTAAACTTGAATAAGACAAAAAATAGCGCTGCTGCTTTCGTGTCCAAACTGCTGCAAAAGAAATATCGGCAGACGCGAATTCAATAACTTCCCAAATTTATCAGCAGTATCATTCAAGCACGACGACTTGCTTGTTTACTGTCAACACTTGGAAACCCTCCACAGTGATTTCAAGGAACGATTCCAGGACATTTTAAACATGGACATACCAGACTGGGTTTTGGATCCTTTTTCAAATGTCAACACAGGAAGATCATCCCAGTTAGAAGAAGAACTAATAGAACTGTCAACAAATGAGGAATTAAAAATTAAATTCAAGAATGGCTACCAAGAATTTTGGCTGCAGAAGCTGATTTTGCAACTGTACCCAAGATTATGGTCGATTGTTCAATGATTTCTGATATTATTCCCATCTTCCTATTTAGCTGAACATGGATTTAGTGCTGTAGCAACATTGGTAACTAAAAAGAGAAATCGGCTCCATGTTACTGAACGCGGCAACTTACGGTTGTTTTTAAGTAAATCGAGCCTGATATTAACAAACTCCTTAAAATGCATCAAATTCAACCTTCTCATTAGATAAGTTATAAATTCAATGTCTTTTGAATGTTAATAAATATACTTTTCAATATAATTAAGTATGCATTTTAATTGTTCTCATTGAAACAGTCTTCTTTAAACTCAGAAATAGGATAGGGCCATATCCTATCTTACGACTATAGTATATAATATTACACGTTTAAATATAATCGTGGCAATAGCTGTTTCAGATTTGCAAGTAAAAAAAATTGGGGGTCATTAAGAAAAAAAATATTCTCAAAGTGGGCGGTGGGCAAAAAAAGGTTGAGAACCTATGACATAAACCAATATAAGTACTTTGTTATTAAAGATATAACAACAATTACACCACTTGAGTTTTGTAAATTTTAGCTCTTTAAACATGGAATTTAGTTTCATAAACCAATCCTTACCGCTTTGATGAAGTCCATAAATTGCCTTATTTAATAAACATACGTAATCATTGTACTTAGTATTAGTAAACCCTTCCGGCTGTTTCATAGATTTTATACTTTAACTTAGCATATAAGTATGCACATTTTATGTCTAATTGAAAGTGCATCCATCCTAGCATACTGACAAAGATTGTAAAAAATAATCTAATCAGACTGAAATTAACGACTGGACTGAAAACTTCATCGTATGTGTCACCCTTTTCTCGTGTATACCCTTGAGCCACTACCCACTAGCCTCGCCTTAAATCATTGTATTTCCCCTTTTTCGTTCCTTTTCAATGTATAAACCCAAACCCATCGACTGCCTATTATTTTTTCTCAAGGAGGTGCAGGAACTAACTCCCAGACATCTCTTTCTTTCATGATTTTAATTTCCTCAGTCATGGCAATATTCCATTCTTTGACTTGGGGTAATTTTAGGGCGGCTTTGTAGTTTTGGGGAATGTTAATTTCTCAAATGTGAGCTAAGTGATTTCAGAAAGTAGCCAAATGGAGAAAATCTGCTATCATGAAGTAATTTTAAAAAGTTGCCAGATGGCACTTCGTAGCCAATTCTTGCTAGCTACTTTGTACGCAGTGGATGCAAACAATAATTACACTTTACAGCCAAATGCACTCCTTTGCAGACATGGGGTTCACGGCCAATATGCCTTATTTAGTGTTCCCTATCTCCCCTTAAAGTCATGACCATCTTTTCTGTTACACCCTGTATATGAAACATGTTTGAACAAAAAAAATGTCAAAGCATTGACTTAAAAACTATACATTTGCTATACTTACCAGTTTACAGCATTGTAAACTGGGAATATGGTTTTCTTCAAAGTGTACTGGTTGTTTAAATTTTGTAGAGAACCAGTTGTTAAACCTTTCATAGCTCACTACTGGAACAGTGTTGCAGACTCCTAAAGCTATGCTTAGCCCCTAAAGCTACTTCTAAAGCTATGCTTAGCTATGGGCCCCTGGTGAGAAGAAAAGAGCAGTTTAGAATATGCTATTTTGTCATTGGGTGGTCCTGAGATACTGGCGGTGCCCCAGAGGGAAACGACCGCATTCTGCTTAGGTCAAGGCGACACTGCAGTAGTGTATGTTGTATGGAGCAGGACTGAATTCTTGCTTCACAGTGCCAAATGAGGGTGGGGCATTTGTTGAGCTGAACCAGGGTTTAATTCAAATGGTATCATATACCAAATTGCAAACCAAATTTGCTTACGAGAAAATTATGCTGATTCACAGTAATTATAATACATTTTCTATGGCGATGATGTTTTCTATTGCAAGTTTGTTTTTAAAATTCTTACACTAGCACATGCACACTTTCAAATAGATGTGTGATGTCACGATCACTTTGAAAGTGTGATGTCATACAATAAAATGTATAGTAAAATGCTTGTTTTTACCAATAAGATCAACTTCAGATCGTTTTCTTCTTAACATAGCTTCAAATTTGCTAAATCTACTTTGGAGCAAAAATCTATTTTAAAAGTGCTCTTCAAGAAATGTTTCACAGAGATATTTTCATGTGGCAGTGGTTTTGTATTCTTCACTGCCCGTATGGACATATTTTTTTTCCACATGAAATGGGGATAAAATGTTCTACGTATCTGCTTTTTGTGTTTTATCCCCAAGTAGTGCCACTTTTCCAGAAAATTTCTTCAGCAGCTTGGGCTTTGTCTGGGATTTCCTGTGAACTAACTATCCATTCAAATTCTCTAGGTGCTGATAAGTCACGGCTCGGTGCTTTTTGACTGATGGAAATAATATTTCACTATTCTTGAGTGTGTAGGAGAGGCATGAGCTGCCAACTGTTCCAATTTTCCTGAATTTATTCATTTATTTAGCTTTGTTCCTGGAATTCAATTTTTGGTATGAGAGTCTGGCTTTTCATATCAGCAAAGAAATCATAATAGCTTATATTGCACATCTTTGATTGTTATGTTCCATGTAATTACAATGGAGTCTGCCATGTAGCAAAGTTGTAATGGACAAAAAAAATATTTGTTATAATGAGCTAGGTAAAATAGGCACTATAAAGTGAAAAAGGACACTGAAATAGTCCAATCACATGTTTAAAATTATTGTTCATCAAATCATATTCACATATCATATTGTTGAAAAAGACACCAAAGCAGTTTACTTACAAATCTTTACATTAATACATACATAATCGTTACTTCAATTTATAAACATGAAAAAATATGTTGAAAACACTTAACACATTTTTATTCACTATTCTCATTTATTTATTGACGGCAATGTAAACCAAATACATTTCAATATTTGCTGATACAAACATCTTTGGTTTGTCAAAATGTCCTAATAATTTAAGATAATCTGCTCTTCAGCAGATGATTTCAGAAGAGTGTATATAAAGTCTGTTATCTCTTTGGACTGCAAGACAGCAATATCTTCTCCATCCCCACCAAGCACACCCAAGATGTCAATGAGTTTACCCCAGTCTCTGTATTTAGCTATTAAACATTTTTATATGTGGCCACCTCATTTCAAGATAGCTCAGTGCTTAAAGCATTAGGATTGCACACAGTGGACACAAGTTAGACCACCCCTCCCCTAAAAAACTATTTCTACATGGTCATGTTACTATTGTATCTACATGGAGTATAGGGACATTAATTCTGTAGGACCAAAAGTCTATCCAAGAGGTAATCGGCTAAGGTAAAGATTGTATTGTCCTTGTGGTTGCTACCCCCATTGGGTTCCAATTATCGGAATTGGGTGGCGCTGTCCAAGCAGTATACTTTTTGTGCCTCTTTTACATACCTCTTTTGTATAATCAATGAATTTTTTGTAAAAGTGGAAGTGACATTTCCAGAACCAGAAATTGAAGTCTTTAGTGAACCTCCTATCCACTCTAAATTTTTTTGCTAAATTCATATCAATCTTCAACTAAAACTCTATATATAAGCAATCTACAGAAATAGATGTTGCAAGAAATATGTAAATTTTTTAATCAGAAGTAACATCTCTCTAGAATCAGAAGTGCAAATCCTTAATGAGGTCTCCAACACCCTCTAGAATTTGATGCTGAATGAGTGCTATATCAGTTATTATCTAAGCTCTGTATATACCTAGCTAATCTTGAAAAATAAATGTTTTAAGAAAAATGAAAAATTTTGAACTGGAAGTGAAAATTCTTAGCCTTTTTGGGAATTTGATTCTGAATGCATATCAGTTATTATTTAAGACTTATCTGTGGTAGATACTTAGAAATAGTTGCTTCAAATGTTTTTTATTAAAAACAATAGTAGGGCAAAACTTTTACTCCCATTAAAAGCAGAGCAGAATATAGGTTTAGACATAAGGTGCTAACCTTAAAATAAGTATCGTGAAACAAAAAGTCCTTATAGTAAGGTTGAAATGCATTGCTCTTTTACTTATGTTAAAAAAAAATTGATATCTTTTTTTGAACATTTGAATTTATAACACATTTGGATAGCCCTTTTCCTATTAAATCTGAATTGAGACTGCAGTTAACATTGTGGGCTTCGAAATAGTTACATACATTTCAGAGATTTTCTACAGCAATTTTTTATGTTATCCTCCTTTTTAAATCAATTTTGTTTTTTCTGGATTTGAATTCCTCAAATTTATTAACAACAACTGTAGCAATAATAGCATTATTCATCTCTTGTGCTTCTGTTGTAACACAATCATTACTTGCAGCATAATCATTAAAAGTAAGATCTCCTGACAAAATTCCCCTTTTTCTCGTTACTTATTCCACATTGAACTATCTTCATACATAGGATCGAAAATGAAGGAATGTTGAATGTCTCCTAAAAACCTAGCATGCTTCTGGCAGTTTTTCTCTGTTTGCAAATGAACATCATTGCAGGCATTATGTAAAATTATGCAGGCAATCTTCATGTGTTTAGACTTATCACAACATATCTGGGGATAAACCTAACCTTTACCACCAAACTAATTGATGCTAATGGGACTTTGTATTTATTCCAAGAAGTTTCTTGAAAATAATTTTTTTCTGTACCTCACTCACACTAAAACTGTGCAATATCTGTTGTACATGTATCTTATTATTTGCTATAAGTGATATGTTTAACATTATAAAAGTATTGCATATCCAAGGTGACCGAAAAAAATTCATAATAACCGATACTTCACTACATCCAAAACCGGTATAAATGGACTCTACTGTATTACTAATTTCTTGGAGAGAACACATATATAATAGTAAAAAAAAGTGCTTTCACCTTATTTGCTGTATGGAAATTTGGTCTGCTAAAATTTTGTTGTCAAACATTAAATGTGTATGTTATAAGAAATTCCTGAAATAAAATTTTGCTGAAACGCAAAGAAAAATGTTTTAACAACTATAAAATGTGATTTAAGATCTTCTGATTGTCCAGTTTTCTCAGAAAAACAGATTTTTTCATCTGTGGAAAAATAGCCAATCCAAGATGCTTCATTCTGGAGCACCTGGCTCCGAAGGACCCTTATCTTCACTTCAGAAAATATAAAATGTCCAGATGTAATTTGGAAATAGCAATAAATGCGATCAGCATATGCACTCTTTCGTTGTGTGCTGTATGGAGGTCTGCTTCAGAATGAATGATGTTGTAGATCCGTATCTCGTCTTGGATGGCAAGCTGGATGTGGCTGAAAAGAGGCGGGGTAAGGGGAAAACGAGCCAATAGGAAACTATTGTTAGCTTGATTTTCCATTGTTTTTTTCCACTGGAGGTATGTATCCTTTGCTTTTAGAAAGCAAATGATACCTTTGTTCCTTAAAATGATGGCCTTTTTAGTTCTGTTTATTAACTTTGTAAGCAGACCTCAGGGTCGGATTTCACTTCATTGATGATGGAAGCACAGTAAATTTTTATTGTAGTATGAACCATGTTTGAGATATTGAAGCTTTTTAGAATTTTTGCCACACTCATTTTAAAATATGTTTCATCACTAAATGAAAGCAAAAATGTAATTAAAATTATAAATTTGATGTAATTTTAAATAAGTATCAGTTCCATGTATTGTATTGTGCAAATTCAATTTAATACATTATTGAAAAAATGAATTAGAGCCTGTACTGTAAAGATGTGCTGTCTACATTAGAGTTTTTTTTTTTATCAGATTCATTTAATAGATTCATTGTCCTCACTCTTGAACTGAGAATATTTGGCAGGAATGTATTAGTAGAGGCTCTGCTGTATATTTGATTTGTAGAAGGTTTAGAACTTTAAATATACCTAGTAGTTTAAATATACCTTTAAATAGACGAAGTACAATTACTAGATGGAACTAACTTAATGCCCATCCTAAAAATATAAATTTTTTTTTCTTCATATTCTAATTATGCAAATACATTATTCTAAGACCCACACATTTGTAATTTTAGTTTATGGAACATAAAATAAAATGTGAGTATTGCAAAATCTGTCTTCAAACAAAGATATCTTTCTTTTCCTTCTAAGCAGTAAAAAGGGCCACTTTATGGTTAGGCAGCCCATTTGACTAAAATGACCTGAGAAAAACACTCTAATAGTATAACTTTTTATATTATGTAATGATTGTTAATTTAATATTCCTAAATAGCTTTCATTTTATTGTTTCTGTTGCATCATTTTTGCCACTAAATGATCTTGTTCTTCAATCTAAACATTTAGTTTTAGTGATGTAAATTTTTTGTAAATTCCCTTCAGCTGCACATTTGCATCCAAGAATTTTCAAGATGTCTGCTAAAAATTCAAGTAAAATATTTAATCATGAAGAACTTGAAGCTGAAATTCAGAAAGCTCGTGAGGAAAAAAGAGGTGCATATGAAAATTCTTCTTTCAAAAAATCTAAACACTCTCTGGACAGTGATGAAGAGGATGATGAAGAAGCAGCAAAAAAGTACAATGTCTTAGATCCTAATGATTTAGAAGGTACTATTTTATGTAATTTAAATCAAAGCACATATTTTAAATGAGGGTTGTATACTTGAATATGGGTATAATGTAGGTATCAGAACACAGAGAAATATAACTTTAAATGTGAGTTAATTTAATATCTTTCCTAATTCTTGATAGTTGTCATTGTTGCTTGATTATTTAATTTTGAATTTATTGAAACATTAAGTGCTCATTATGTTTTTCAACAATACCTACTGTTTTTTAATATGCTAAGCCTATCAGTGTCTGGAACTGTATAAACTGTTTTACTCCTTTCATGCAATATGTAATTTAGTAATACTTTGGATAATAAACATTATTCAAAGAGGATGCAAAAGATACTTCAGATAGAATGCTACTCAGCATTTAAAGAAATGGAACTTACATGCATAAAATTATTAGTTAGTAGGTACTATTGCACTCAAGGTCCATGAAAGTAGGCAATTTAAAGAACATTTGTCATGTGCCAGTCTTCTATAAGTGTCCATTCTTATATTTTGTGTCAGCTATGTCATTTTCAAACACTCTACATCTTTGTACACTTGAAAGGGCCCTCCATGAATCAGTGAAAAGGTGTAGCTGTTGACAGTCCAGTTTGAAAAAATTATTTTATAAGAGATGCTTTGTGTGAGGGAGTTAAATGTTCATTTACGTTATCAATAACTTTGGTGCTTAACAATGATTGTTAGCTTGGACTCCTCAGATTTTACACATTCCTAATGTCATGAAAT
This sequence comes from Amaurobius ferox, assembly GCA_951213105.1. Lineage (NCBI taxonomy): Eukaryota > Metazoa > Arthropoda > Arachnida > Araneae > Amaurobiidae > Amaurobius > Amaurobius ferox. Next base: position 75,963,625 of record OX578137.1, on the reverse strand, counting down.
TTAATAATCAAACACAATATGGCTGATTTGCTAGGAACTGCAGAATGAGAAAATGTTAGCTGAAACTTCTCTTGTGCACATGTATAAGATTTATTCACAAAATAAGTTTCAACAGTAAGCATATGTTCATTTCTGGAAAATGTCATAGCTAACACAAAACACAGGGAATAGATATTTGAAGGAGTCTGACATATGTCTAGGTTATTTTAACTATTTTTTTTTTTGGCTGTCCTTAAGTGTGGTTGTACTAAGTAATAATTTTACTTAAAACTTACCTGTACATAAACATTTTACCTTCTTAAATGTCGGTTTGCATCCATTTTGAAACACCGTGTTTATATAAAGAAAAGCATATGATAGGATAAAAAATTATCAAAAAATGTTCCCTCTATATTGATATTTTTAAATATTTAATGAAATACTTGTTTAGTTTGGTGACATATTTGGTAAGTCAAAAGCAATCCTGTTACTGGAAAACTGTAAAGTTGTTCTAATTTTTTATGTCTTTTATGTGTATTTTTGAATAATAAATAGATATAACTCTAACATGAATAATATAATTAAGGTTGTTAGTTGTAGTAGTGGGGTTGCGTGTGATGGATCCTTGCAAGTAATAAATGCAGAGATTGTTAGTTTGTAGAGAAAGTCATGTATGTTTGTGCTAAGTCACATTAGATTGTTTCCTGTAGTATAAACATTTAAAAATGATTTTTCATTTAAAATATGCCAATTTATTTTAAAATAATTCAAATTTTAAATGTTAAACATTTTTAAATTTGAAAATTTAAATATTTTATAACATTTGAATTATTCAGGATATTTGATTAACATTAGAGATTTTCTGCTGGTCATTGTTTTCTTTTGTGGGAATGGGCAATGTAGATATCCATTTTTTTGTGCCTCACTGTATTTATTGACTTAGTACTTTTATGTTCCAACCCCAGGTACATATATCAAAAGTAAAATACTGCTGTAAAATGAAATGTGCTATGAAAGATTTAAAAAATATTTGAATGCTTTAGTATAAAACAATTTCTCAATTTTATATTTTATGTTTCAATATATTTATTGCTTTTACAATTGATTAGGAAAAATAAAATATGATCCACTTACTATTAAAGTTGATGTAATTCATAGATTTTCTTTTATTACTTGTCTAAATTTTAAAATTATTATTCTAGTTTATGAAAATAAGAATTTAAACATTAACTGAGTTGAAGAGAATAAGGTTTTAGTACTTTTTTTTGTGCAGTCGAAAGTTAAATATTATTCAAGAATGAAATGTGCTACAAAACATTTAAATGCTTTACCTTTTTATGTTTTGGTAATAAGTATTTTTTTTATTTTGTATTTTTGTTTCATAAAAAGAAAAGTTAAATAAGCTACTTAATTGCAAGTTTTGCAAACTTGTAATCATCATTTTTTACTTATATATATATATATAGGGCAAGAAGAAGGAACGATTGATTTTGACGGAGAAATAAAAATCACACCTTTTAACATGAAAGAAGAGTTAGAAGAAGGCTACTTTGATAAAGAAGGAACATACATTTTTAATAAGGAAACTGACGTTATTAAAGATCAGTGGCTGGATGACATTGACTGGGTAAAAGTAAGTAGCTTAATTTCTTATAATATTATGCTATGTTAAAAATTATTATTATATGTAATATAATTTAAGTATCTTATTTTCCTGGCTATAAAGATATACAATGATTATTTTTTTATACATTTAAAAATCTAGATGTTAAGTTCATCTCTCTTTTACATCCTTCCACCAAATTTTGATAGCTTGGTCAGACAACATAAATGTCTAAAATACAATATAGAAGAAGTAAGGTCATGATAGCTGTAGTGTGGTGTCTCACTGTGCATGGAAAAATGATAAGGAATCAGAATTATTCTTTTTATTAGATAGATCAAACAGTAGAAGAGGAGGGTGGGATCCATATAACTGAAGACAGAGATGGGGTGTTGGATGGATCATCATGGTGAAGGTCAAGGTCGAAAGAACTAGAAGTAATGAAAAATTACAGTTTCTACCGTCAATGCAAGGCGGGGTATAGCAGAAAATTGAAAGTGGAGTGAGGTCATTAAAATATATTTTATGGGGTTTTCGTTGAATTGTCACAATAAAATAGTCTCATATACACATTAGAGATCTGCCTGGCCCAGATCATGAATCAGTCTTGGGTGTCTTTTAAAGCTGAGGAAGCTTATGGGTTGGACCCAGTCCAAACTTATAATTAAGGAGCAGTTCGGGCCTAGCTTTAATGTGTTGATATTGTGCCGTCGGGCTGGTACTAGAATTTTGAAATACAGCCTTATTTTTCTATTTTCTTCTTTCTTAGAAGTTTCTCATTCTACATTGCATAATCATAGTGTGGCAGACGACTCTGGTGATAGCGATAGATGATAGTCTGACTCTGAGGTTGCCGGAATGGTTTCTCACCATATATGCCTTCTGCCTAAAGCTGAAAAGAATTTGTGGAGATTTTAAAATGATTTTTATGTAATTCACTAACACACATATAATTGGCAATTTATTATTAGTTAAAAGATGTGTATTCTTTTGAAATAAGATAGAAAATTTTGAGTAAGGTATGGTTTTACTTTTATTCATATGTTTGTTTTATGTTCATTCATATTTTTTAAAAACTTTTCCGTTAATACTTACTACTTTCAATGGAATTTTTTTATAAAGTCATTACTTTTTCTTATTTTGTCAAAAGGAAGAATGTGTGTGATAATTTTTTGAATGTACGTTTGTTACAAAAATATTATAACATAATGTGCAGCCTTTATGCTGACGTCAATAGTTTGTCCTTATAATTTGATGCTATAGAGCAGTATTTGATACGTATTGATATCTACCTTCAACTAATCGAAACTATTCAATATCTAGTATGCACTTAAGAATATTAGGAACTGAGAGTATTTGGAACAGTATCAAAATAATATATCAGCACAAACTTTTGGATTTAAAAGTTCACCACAGGTAGCTAGCTGGCTCTCATTAAAAAAAAAAATGAAATAAATTAATGAAATTGTATGCTAGATACTGAAAGAGAAAATAACATTGTTACAAACGTATCCTCTAGAATCATAGGTGTACATGCTGGATACAAGAACGAGTCCAAGTTTCTGGATAACTTACATTTATTCACAAGCACAAAGTACACAAGAACAGTATACAATCAAACAGCACTTAAATGCTCCACTCATTTCACAGAATAAGCGATATTATTCTCAAAATACTGACGAAAATAATTTCACGAAACAAAAGCTACTATTCTCAGAACATTGACAAAAATAACAGTCCAATGTAGCTCATGTCACGTCAACTCGTCAACTCCCTTGGAGGGATGAGTCTTTTTATAGTTTCTATAAACACTTCTGGAAATCTCTTACTTGTTTTTTTGTTGCAACTTGTTTAGAATTATATATATATTTTTATCACTTAAAAACAGCATTTTATTTTTAATTTATTATGGATATGCATTTGCTGCATCAGCCAAAGTTGCTTCCCAGCCTGATTTGTCTACAGCACTTCTGATTATAAAAGCACTGCCCCATGTTCTGGGTACAAACTTAAAATCTTATGATTTTTTTTTATCGTGTCCCAGTCACAATCTCAAACTTTTAGTAACATTTCTTTACAACTTGTTATTCTGTATTTTATATATTTTTTCTGATACTTTTTCTTTCTGTTTTGATTAATGCATTTATTATTTTAGATCTTTTCATATGATTTCCAGAACAGATTATACATAATTTGTTACCATGTTTATCATAAATTGTTTCATTTTTGAACATTTACACAACTTACACTGTTTTATTAGAAAATTTAATTTTTCATAAAACTATAATTTCTGGTTGAGGGGGACAAAATTGCCTCTTCAATTTTCTGTGTCACAAGTTTTGAAATTTAAAAGTTGGCATATCACAGTCAGAGTTAATATTAATATCAATACATTCAGCTTCACATGAAATGTCAGACCAGGTTTAATTGTTTTTTAAATGGGTCAGGCTGGTTTGGTTGCCTGTTCTAAATATTTTGATTGGTCAAGCCGAGCTGGACCTGCTTACTACTGTAATGGGTTGAGCCAGGTTTGGACCTGAAAATCTCATATTTGCAGATCTCTAATACACACTTGATTTTGGATTATTCTTTATAGCAAGCTTTTTAAATTTTAAAAATAAAATAAATCTTTTAATAAGAAAAATAAATTTTATGAAGTAAATACGATTTTAAAAATTCTGTTTCAATTTGGCCCCTGTTAGCAAAATGCTAGATGCTATTTGCAAAAATATGGTCACATTTTACTTATGGTTCCTTGAGAGTTTCTTACCTTGATTTCTACCTACATCTTCTGTTTATAACCTCCCACCCTTCAGATCTTGATTATGTGGCTTGCTGCTTCAGTGGTATATGGAGACACTATGGGAATACAGTTGAATATGTTGAGAAACAAAAGGTATTTAATTTTTGTTTATTATGAGTTGCGAAAGTAGAAGGAAAGTATATTTTCAGTTCTTTTATTTTATCTCATTAGTCATGACTGCTAAATGATTTCAGAAATGCTTAGGTTTCTCTTTTTAGGATGAAAAAGCTGAAGGTTGAATGTCAAATTATTAGGCATTTAGCTTAGGGAAGAAACCCAAGAATAAGAATGTTTGAAATGATTGTTTGCTTTTATAATTTTATTTGCTCAGCAATTTACCTTGTGATTCTTTATTTATAATATATTGTTTTTGTACAAAGTCATGCTCTGTATTTATTAAGTAGATACCTTATACAGGTTTCTACTCTATGAGCTTAGACCAAATTTGTAGATTATTATTATTTTTTTTTTCAGGTAAAAGCTGTAGAAGGAATAAAAAGAAGACAAAGTGATAGTGATAGTAATGAAGATTTACCCTCTGTTAATTTATTTGAACACTATAAGCAAATGCTTGAAATGATGCAGTCTGGTGAAACTGTTCGAAAAGCAATTTGTAGATTAGGTGGATCTAGTTCATCATCCAGAAGTGCCAGCAATCGTTGGAAAAAAAGGAAAGACAATAAAGAAACTGATGAAGAGACTGATAGAGAGAATTTTGAAAAGCTTCAGCTACTTACTAGACTTGCTGATGACATAGTCCAGTCAGGAAACATGGACATATATGAACAAACCTATGAAAAGTTATCATTTCACGTTAATTTAAAGTCAGGTGCTAGTAAAACTGGACTTGACTCTGAGGGTGGTTTAGATATGTTTGGAGAAGATTTTGACGAAAAGGTTGATGAAACTAAACCCAAAGAAGATCCACAAACACATTTGTCTTCTTCTGGTATGCATTTTATTGAAGTCTTTTGGCATAATAAAAATGTTTCATGTTCAGTGTAAATTGTATATAAAGTAAAATAAATAGTAAAATCTCATTAATTTCCAAAGGCTGTTAAAATATAATTTTTCAATAGTTCAATCTTCTTTTCCATCTCTGAAAAAGGATAGCTTATGTAAATGTAAGTTTATTTATTCAAATATAAATTGATAAAAAAAATGTTTAATTTGAAGAGTGCTTTTTTTATGGCAGTTCCAATCTATAATTTTTGTATTTTGATTAATGTTTTAAAGCAGCATGCATACTAAAAGAAAATTTTAAGAAGAAATTGTGAACCAATCTTAAGTGCAAAAGCAGTCCTTAATGTTCCTATAATTGAATAAATACAAAAATGTAAGAGCTGGAAGCAAGGTGGAATAATGCATGCAGTCTGCTATTTTTTTTTTTTATTTTTTTACATTAATGACATTTTAAAATTTGATTATCAAAATTAATTATTATTTATTTACCAAGTGTTCAACATCTTAGATAAGAGGAATCAACATTTTTGTACTTAGCTTTGACACTTGAAAGCTGGAATTTTTTTACTAACTATAAAGTTCAAAGCCGTTATTTTGACGGGCGGAATTAAAATAAGGAAATGTAATGTATCTTAAGTATTTATTTTCATCAAAAATTGTAGTATATTTTAAATTTAGAGCTATCTTTCACTGATAAACATTAACCCATAATACATTTGCATATAATATTATTTTTATGCCCATATATAATGAGATGCAAAAAGAAAACATTTTAAGTAATAGTAACATTATGTTGACACTATTTGCTTAACCAAATAATTGAAAAAATATTTATGAACTTACCTATAAGTAAAATATACTTTGTGCGAAGGATAAGAAAAACTTGAACAATGAATATAAGCACAAATAACAAAGTAATGTAGCATATAACTGTTTCGAAGATACACTGGATCCCCTTCATCAGTGCAAGAGAACCAACAAACCTGGAGTTCAAAAAACCAAAAAAGAACCAATGTAGCATTTGTATCCATTTCTGTTTTGGACTTCAGGTTTATTGGTTCTCTAGCACTGATGAAGGGGGATCCAGCGTATCCTTGAAACAGCTGTATAATGCATTACCTTGTGTTATTTGTGCTTTTATTTGTTGCTCAAATTTTTCTTATCCTTCGCACAATGTGTACTAAACAAAAAACTCTTAAGTATTTTTTTTTAAATGTCAATAGAATTTAACATAGCTGGCATTATTTTATATGCAGTTTTAAATATTTCTGTTTGTTTTCTTTACTGCCGTCAAAATGACGGCTGTAGACTATAAAAGTGTACAACACAACTAAAAAATAATACTAATTAAAGTTATAAAAACGTCTGTATATCCTTCATGTAAAATTATGAAAAGTCATAAAATTTCAATAGACTGAGGCCATAAATAAAGAGGTAGCGCTCAAAAGTAAATCTGAAACTGTCAAAATGACTGCAGTCATCTTCCTAGTGTTATTAATACTTAGTTACAAATAACTCAATAGCTAGTACTCAACTTTTTGTAGATATTCAAGTTTTTGTAAATAATTTCTAAGGTATTACAATAAATGAACTTTTGTTTAAAATCTTGGCCACATTAATTATTCCATAATCTATATTGTTTATTGTTTCCAAATCGTTTCTGCTAGGCAATTATTTTAGCTACTATTTTTGATTTTTTACCAAAGTAATTATTTTCTTCAGATTTTACAGTGACAGTCCTACTTTTTATATATATATATATATATATATATATATATATATATATATATATATATATATATAATATATATATATTATTTTCTTATTTATTTGTAATGTATTTATACTTGTGTTACATATTATATATTAGTAATGTTTTTATACATGTGCTACATATTATCTCTACTATATGTTTGGTTTTTTATAAACTATTATTATTCTTTATTTTTTGCGAATTAGCATGCAATGTAGCTTATATGCACAGTTTTCCTTTTTCATAGTAATATATTATTTGATAAGTGTTTAAATTTGGTTTTATATGCGGCTATCTTATATCTTAAGTTATGGTTATATATGTTACAATTTGTCTGTAATCTATTATTGGAATTTCATAAAATATTTTTATTATATATATATATAAATTTGTTTGAATATTGTCTGCAGATAGTAAAATGTTTCTGACCCCTGTTTTATAACTGTTATTGAATGTTATTGCTTATTGATCTGTATCATGTACTAAACTGTGTTTGATATTTTAGGTAATGAAGATGAAGTTATGTGGGAGTTTAAATGGGAAGCCTCTGAGGATTCTAAAATTTATGGTCCTTTTCATTCCTCTCAAATGTTGCAGTGGGTCAATGACAAATACTTTGAAAATGGTGTTCTTGTTAGACAGTGTGGCAAACAAGACACAGACTTTTACAGTTCAAAGAGGATGGACTTTGAATTATACTTATGAATGAAGTGGTTTGTTGTAAATTTTTTAACAAATATATTTTTTTTTTGTTTAATAAATTGTTGTTATTTTAAAAAGAAATCTTTGAAAGCGTCTGGAAGGAATTATATAAATTTTATTATGGTATTGTGAATTTTATGCTCACATGCTAAATATTTGTTTTAAATGATTGTCACCTCATTGCTCTTGTTGAAATTAAAAAAAAAAAAAATTCTCATTTTTATTAATAAGTATGTAACATTTTACGATGTATCAATGTATTTAATTAGATAATTAAACTGAAAAGTTATGAATAAGTTGAAACTCAAGAAAAGAATTCTGTTTAAATTGTTTTGTTATAAATTCACCAATTTGTTATATGGCTGAATATCTGATAATTGTCTATTTTCAGGTTAAAAAAATTGTTTTTAACGTTATAGTTTTTTAGAAACTTTTATTTGGGATAAGTTCTTGGAAATGTCTTTTAAGATATTTAAAGGATGACAGAGCTGTTTAATATGATTAATAGAATTTTAATGCAAATTTATTATATTCCTGTGTCAGAAATTACTGACAGGAATGACATATGGATTTGTTTTTGTTCTGCTTGAAAATTGAAACTAACAATGGGAAACAATATATGTGCTATGCATAACTCACTCTTATGTACTAACAGGAGATGCAGTATCTTAAAATTTTTATTCATATTAAAAATAACTAAATGCATGTCAGAAATGACAGGTAATAAATATACTCATAAGATATTAGTAGTAAAATGGTTGTTTTCTCTTACATGTTAATAACAAAGTTCCAAAACTTCAAACAGATGTGTAACAAAATTCTAAATAGTGTTAGTTCTTCAATGGACTTAAAACCACTCCTGTCGCCATCTAATGGATGAAAAGAACAATTTTTTAGACAACATCGTAATGTCACAGACTCTCAGAGACAAATGTGTATCAGCAATTTCGGAAAATATTATTAACATTTTTACAAATAAGGATTTTGTTTTCTTTTTTACAGGCTAATATAATTTTTTTAGTTTTACCTATTTTTTTTCCATTATTTAAGTTTTTTAATGATGTATTTAGGAGATGAAAACTAAACTCATTACTGGGGAACATTGACAGAAAAAGAAAAAGGAAATCAAAAGTACATTTAGCATTATTCAAAAATACTTTTTCGTTAAAAAATATATAGAATAGATTGTATTCCAATAAAATACTGTAAAAAATATCTACCTTATTAATTATTATTTATTTAAAGCTCAATGGACACAAATTTGACAATATAAAATATTCAGCTATATAGTATGTATTAACCAAAATGGTCCCTAAGATAAAACAAGGTTTGATATTGATGATCTTTCAAAATATTTGTAGTTAACATTTGTTGCAATATATTTTTGTGTGCGTTTGTTAGATGATTTCGCATAAACATTAAGTTTCTGGTAGGTCGGATGGTCTGGGTCTCAACAACAATAACATAAACATTAAGATAATATTTCTTTCAATTTCAGTTTATTTTACACTATTTTTCTTGCAATACATATGACGAGCAACTGCAGTGACCATGCTATTTTAAATTATGCTCTTCCATTCATTTTTATCTTCCCTTCATGCATAACATAATTTATAGGGAAATTATTGGAATGGAGGTTGGAATTAGAGTTTTCAATGGATTTACACTTTTTGGCATTCCAGAACACACATTAACTATTTTTTTATCATGATGTCTGTGTTTACCTGTCTGTGTATCCACTGTAGCTCAGAAACTACCTTAGTGAATTGTATTAAATTTGGCAGATAAATAAACCATTGATTGCTATGAGTTACTATGGATTACTATGGTGAATAGATTTTGTAGTATTTGAAATAAAATTACCCCATAAAAAAATAAAAAAATAAGTAAAAACTGAAATAAAGGAATAAATACATTTAAATGTATTAATGAAATTCTTGTTATATATAATTTTGAATGAAACAATTCAGCATCATTTTAAAATGCACAAAATTGTCAAATGAAAATGGTAATTTAAAACTGTGATTTTGCAATGTAATTTCAAATAAGTATCCATTTCACATGTTATTTTGTTTGATAAGACTACTTATTTATTTTTTAGGTGCTTTACACTTTAAAACACACTTTGTGTGGAACAAAAGGACTATAGAGGGAAATTTGAATGATCATCTAATGTATTTATATCTTTCAAGACCCTGCTGAAGCCCCACAGTGACCTAAAAGGATAGATCTTTGCACACTTATAGTATCAACTATAGGACAAAACCTAATAGAGCTGGATTTTCAATTCCCCCCCCCCCCCCCCAGGGGTAGAGAAAAAGGGGAGTGGGATGATTTTTGAAAAATATTTCTAGAACCTCTCACTGACCTATAAGGCTGAAATTTTGAACACTTTTAATATTGACTATGGGATAGAATCATACTGAGCCAATTTTTAATACTAAGCATCATTGTTGAATAAAATAAAACTTATTGAAAAAAGTTGCAACATTATTCTATAAAAGCTTTTGTTTCCATGACTTTGACAGGTTTAAATTTTAGTAAGATAATAAAATTAAAATTCTGATGTGGGCAGCAGACAATTTCTCGATATACACTCTAATTAATTTTTTTTCTTTTTCTTTCTTGCATTACATGCATTAATTTAAATTTTATTACACAAAATAATACATGAAATTGATCCTACCTAAAAAGGAAATATTTATCATTTCTTGAGTTAATGACTAGGCACCATTTTAAAATGGTGCTAAGTCACTAAAATTTCAAAACTGAAGTATCTTGAGATTATGTTTCATTGAGTAGTGGGCTGGTTTTATTTCTTTTGTCATTAATTATGTGTGAAACAAACATTTACGTAATATATTTAAGTATTTTTAATATTATTTCAGATTTTGTGACTTTATCAAATTTTATGAAATTCTGTCTAATAATTAAGTCAAAGTGAATACTTATGTTTCACAGATGGCTAGATAGACATACACACACACACACACACACACAGTTGCTAGGCTAAAAATAGTTGATTCATATTTCAGATTGCTCAAAATGTGTAAATTCATTGAAAACTTGAATTCCAATTTTCGACATCATTTCAATATTTTCCTTATATACTATACTATGTATGTTAGGGAAAGAAAACTAGAGGCTATCCTGAGTCTTTCTTAGTGGAACAAGTGAGCATTCAACCTCTGAGCCAAAATATATACATTTTTAAAAATTTATTTTCTGCCTTTATGTCTGTCTACATAATATGTGCTGTATACCACTTAAATTTGGTCCAAATCTTTTGGTTTTGAGAGGGCAGGGTTTTTGAGATTGCAAAAGGTAACTATAAAACAAGATTTTGACAAAATCTTGTTTTATAGCTATATATATTTTTCAGTTTTTTTTTTGTGTTCAGATCAAGACAATATATACAGTATACCACTTAAACTTTGTCCAAATAGCTTCAGTTTTCGAGATCATGAAGAGCCAACTATTTTAACAAAATCCTGTTTTATGGCTAAACTGTATGTATTTTTTGGAAATTTTTTTTCCTGTGTTCACATCTGCATAATATATGAAACTTGCCACCCAATTTAGGTTCAAATCACTTCAGTGATTTTTCAGATTGCAAAGGGCCAAGGATTTGACACCCACCCACAGACCGACAAAAGTTCCTTATGGTATCTAGGGTACATCCCACTGATGCATTTACGATGACAACTTGACTTGTAATTAAATTACAAACACCATAATTTTTATAGGCCACACTTAAAGTAAAAAGTTTCTTTAATCTATTGCTAAAAGCATGTCTATCAACAAAAGGGGTACAAGTCACAATCACTATCACCATACTTTTCTCTAGTTCTCTATGTGAGAAAAGTAAAATGGTTCTTTCTCTGTAGAAATACAATTCCTTTGGTTTTATGAGTTCTTATGTATACTTAATTCTAAGAAAGGCAGTACATCTTCAAATCCCTGTACAGTTTTGTTTAGATTGGCTTAGTATTTCATACTTTAAGATTTGCCAACTTGATACTAATAAAATTACTTATCAACAATTAAGATTCAGGAGTTTGAATTAGAAAAGGTTTAAAATTAGCAGATTTTTCAGTAAACATAACGTTTTAATACCAACTTGATATATGTTTATATGCTGGGTGGATACGCCCACTCCCTTCTCTAAATCGGTGAAAATATAAAGAAGCTCAGCTGACATATTGTTTATTGATTTTAGTATTTTGACATTGTAGATAAAAACCTCTTGCATGTGAATACAGGATTCTACCTATTTCCAAAGTATTTATACATTACACAAAGCTAGTTCGAGTAGACTGTGGAAGCTACAAGTGCCCTTTTACTCTACATGTGCCCCTTATGTGTACATTAACCACATAGTTACCACTATGGTAACAGATTAACTTTTGAATATCAAAAATACTTTTTATTTACTGAAATATAAAAAAAAAATATTACTATAATTTTGATTTTAGGACTAGATTGATTTGAATTCAGTATTATATAACCATGAATATTATTTAACAAAATCTTAGTTTTAAATTATTAATAGCAATTATTGCATGGTTTATATTATTTAGCTGATGCTCACAGTTTTCCCTATACCTTTGTCAAGTCAGCTTTTCCTAAAATTTAAACTCTTCAGGAAATACAGAAATTCAGTAGGTAGTTCGTTTCATTTATTGATGAGGTTTCATTTATTGACTTATTTAAATAAGGCCAGTTTGGATTTTCTTTTTAATTTTTATAGTTAGAATTGTTTTTCACTTAAAATAAATAATGCCCATCATGAAATAAACTAATGCTATGCAAAATAAACTAATGTTACTTATTATTAGTGAAATGTTAAATCAAATACTATGTATATTTTAGCTAAGAAACAAGTTGCTAATAATTCAACATGTTTCTTCCTTCTGAATTTGAAATATGCCAGTATTTTAAAGAAAGCAAGTTTTTATATTAATCAAAGAAAATCTTTATGTCTTACCGATCAGGAAAAGACATGGAGGATGAAGTTGAGATGGACCGATTGTATGGACAAGGACTTTGAATTTGAAGTATTAAAGATTAAAAATTGGAAAAGCATTGCTTCAGAGGGGGGGGGGGGGGGGTCAATTGGGAGGATCTTCTGAGGAGGCCAAGGTCCACAGTGGGCTGTTGAGCCATTGAGGATGATGATGAAGTTTTTATATTTCTTTATGAGTTTCTTCACTGCTTGGTTTCTTTTGGTAGAAAGCCATATTAATGTCGATAGTCAAGTCATTTTGTTTCTCCTCATGTAACCGACTTACTTTTGAGATATGTTCGAAGTTCAATTCTTTTATACAAAAATTACTAACCCATTAAAATTCTCAATCCTATCCGTTTGCATTCTGTATTTTTCAATTTATTATAGTTTCTTAAGCAACGAACCTATTTTCCGCAATTATTATTATTATTATTTTTTTCTTTAATGGATTAAGACAGGTACTAATCTCATTATCTTTCTTGATATCATTGTTGCTCTTGTTTATTTAGATAGGTAAAAACCATTTTCTTTAAAATTAAGTTATAGTATAAAAATTGCTGTTTTTTTTTTTCCCCATTTCTTTTTCAGTGAATAAAGTGTTAATATTTGAAATTACTGATACTATTTGAGATACTGATATTAAAATTTTGATTATTAAAAACACAAAGTACCAGTTTTTAATTTTTGTCCGAGTTTTTATTGCCCTTTATTTGTTAATCAAATTATATTTCATTAAAGTAATTCCATCTAGTGTATGGTAAATAATAACCTGCAATGATAATAGAAATATAATGCTTTTTTGCAAGTTTTTAGATTTTCAATCATCTTTCTCTAAATTTCAGCTACTTTTTGAAAAATCAAAATTATATTAAAAATGAAATGTCGTGAGATGAAAATGAATGATTAAAAATGAAATGTCGTCGTCCATGTATTGATGAATTCTTTATTACTTGTGCTAAATTAATTTTGATATGTATTTTATAATCACGCTCCTGGTGCAGCGACCACCATTGGTTGACCGCTTTCCTTCATTTACACACACACCAACATTAAATTACCTATCACAGATTCATTATTAGGTCCTAAAGAGTATAAAAAAGGTGTCAAATCGATTTTTGGATGCTGGCCACTAATTGGAGTGCGATGTCAAATTTTAAAACTCATCTTGAGGACATAGTTTGTGACTATGAATCAGCATGGAATAGTCGATATCTGCAATAGCAGCAAGGAACTTGCTGTAAGCCATAATTTTATTGTGTGGTAGGCATAATCCAGCATTTATTGAAAGGTCGGCATAATATTATGATCCACATAAAAAACTGAAATTGCCCATAGAAGCTTGCAAAAATGTGGGTTTATAGCACGTTTCTTGCTGCCATTGCAGATATTGGCTATTTCATGTTCACGAGCTCATAATAAGTGCAAAACCTGTCCATGGATGCTAGTATCTGTAATGGGAGTATTTTCCATAGTCTTTTGAAACTTGCAGGCTGCATTCCATCCTTGAATGCATAGTAAGGGATGCATGTGTAAAATAGAAGAACAATTAAGGAGCTCTAGTAATATCAAAGTTCATAATCACGGACTATGTTTGAAATACTAATATACTACCTGAAATTCTTTTCATACCAACCAAAATTTTGCGTTAACTATTTCACATAATACTGGGTTCTTAAAGTCCTTATGCACTCCAATTGCTTTGTAAAAAAAAGGCCCATGAGTTACACGTTAAAGTACACGTTAGACCTGTCTATATTAAAGTGACCATGTCCGATTGAATAGAAGTGATTGCAGATCCCCTAGCGGAGAAGTTAAAAAGTTAGGATAAAAACTCGGCAATAAAACGAGATAGACGAAAAAAGTCTATTACAAAGCTGTAGAGCTTTACAAAATTGGTAATAAGCATATTTGTCTCTCAGCAAAAGATGGAAACGAATGCTGAAAACCTGAGTATGCAATTTAACCCTACCCCATGCAAAACAACCAAACATTTAGACAAAATGGTTGAACAAAATTGACTTTTATTATACATAAAATTCAATATGGTCACCTTTACCAACGATGCATACTTGCACACGTGTAATAACATCTTGCCGCATGTTAAACAATGTCTCTACATTTACATTGTTCCATGCAGATTAATAAAATTGTCTCTTTTAAAATATTTGTTTGGATAATTATTCCTCAGCTTTTGGTGTGGGACAAAAATATGTAGTACTAATTTTGCAATGCTCCAACTTTGTTAATTGTCTTTTCCCCCTTATCTCTAACAGGAAGCGAGATAGTCCTCCTTACTCCTTATAAAGGTGTTCAGCACCCTCCCCTAAAGTTGCCTCATTCTGTAGCACAAAGGGGTTTTCTATACACCTGCATAAAAAATATGCGATAATCGTAATACTTTTCTCGATCATTAGCCTCGTCCATGACTTTCCTTGACATACCTTGTATATATATTATATATATATTGGGTGGGTGAATGTATTATTGCACTTATTTTATTTTTTGAAGCTGGTTCAGAAGTTATTTGATATAAGAAGATTTAAGACAAAAAGGGAAAAATTATTTTAATACAAACCAGAAATATTTAACAAATTAGCTTTGGTTACACATACAATTCTTGATTATATGTTACAAATAAAGTTATGGCACATTCTCCCAATTGAAAAGGAAAAAAAAAATCTCATTCAACACTTAAGTAACAAATAAACTTCACATACTGTTAGCTGTACATTTACTTATGGCTATACATATAGTACAAAATAACAATTTCAGAATAACACTTCATAATATAAAATTAATGAGCACCTAATGAATATTAGGATGTCAATTTTCATACTTTTATGAAAAGATCTTCGAAGTTGATTTTGTAAGAGTGAGATTCATATATATATGCATGAAAAAATAATTTAAAAGGCTATGTTTGATAAAATTGCTTTGCAGAAATAGCTTAAAAGTTATATATAATAATACGATTGGGATTAAAATTGTTTGAGTATAGCAAATTTTACCTAAATGTTTTCCAAATACTTAAAACAGTTCACAAATAGCATGATTTGCTATCCATTTAGTCTTAAATATTCAAATAATTATTAGAAAAATAATATGGAATTTCGTTGGAACACTTTTTTTGTTTACCTATTTATTCTACTTATTAAAACTTTTAAGGAAACATTCTAATTGAAACTAATTCTAAAAATAGTTCATGACTTTTTTCATATTAAAGCATTTAACCTACATGGGATAAATCATACATGGCTATTTTTCTGTTACATAATCGATATTAAGCATTAAAATACAAATTCCAACAAAACAGAAAAGTAATTGTTTCATCAAGTACTTAAGAAATGCATCAGTGCCTAATGCAAATTATTGCACATTTCCTTCAATTATAATGATTGGTTAATATCACTGAACGATAAATGCCCGTTGAAATAATTCTTTGGCAGCAGAATTTGATAGAACATCAATTGTGATTTTTAGCATTTTGACAATTTTGCTGTCTTCAAATCTTTCATGTCCCGAATGAAGTACGTATAATTTATTTATGTTCGACTTTCCTAAATTCAAGCAAAGGAAGGAGCTACTGGGAAAAAAGTATCAAATGCTTTTTCCCTCGAGGTGGAAATCTCCCAAAGTTCTGCTGTCCCTCGGCATAACTGTGTGGTTTCCTGTTGGGAACACTTTACTTCAAGAGGAAAGCTAGTAGAGCCAGCAGAAGCAGTAATGTTGGTGTTGTGATGGAGGCAGCGTTTCCTTCACCAGATATTTGTACTACGCGTTCGTGCAGCGGCTGGACGGGCCTGAAATTGTTCACTAGAGACTCTTCAGGTTCACCTTCATCTTCCTCCTTCACGTTACGAAACTGTTGGAGCTAAATGAAAAAAAAAAATTAAAATTTCATGTACACGGAGTGTGTATATAACATAAGGTGATTTTCTACTACAGAGGACTGCAACTTAATGCGCTGACAAGTATAAGAAGATTTGTTAAAGCTTAAATTAAAATTCCACTCTAAAATGTTTTTGAAATCTTCCAGATTGCATTTATACACGTGATCTATATTATCTGAAACTTTGTAAAGTTGGTGTGAAACATCGATGTTACGACAAAATCTAACCTTTTGAACTGTTAAAGTACAAGCCAGGTTATGTCAAGTTTCAATCAGTGAGACAATTTATTAGTTGAATCAATTAAAATACATGTTGCTACAGATGCTGTTGGCTATAGCCATCGATTATACATCGATGGTTATAGCATACCACAAAAAAAATTACCACAGTGCCGTCACCGAGGGGAGAGGGATTTGGGGGATCATACGCCCCCCTCTCATCCCAGGAACCCATCAAACTCATTAAATTTTGAAGAAATTATATCTGGAGAAATGGAAAACAAAATATTTGGTTACTAAGTTCCTCCCTCCCCAGAAATTATTTAAGATAACACCACTGGCATACAAAAAAAAAATCTTCAAAATAATTCCAGTCATGCAAGGAAAGTTCGCAATCTCCATAGATGCAGAAGAAGCTGCTGTCTGTGGTACTGCACCTTCAGCCCAGGGGGGCGATTTTACTTTTGAAGTGGTCAATAAGTTTCAAAGAAACGGTGGGGTTCTGTACGATATTCTATGTAAGTAAATATGGGGCCGTTTTGATATGCTCTTGATATTGCATCCCCAAGCCTCTGCTCATACTGAGAAGGATTGCATTATTTGTTGAATTTAAAAAGAAAAATTTTATTGCAATTTGTAATTTTTTTAAATCCTCGAATAGTTCATGTACAATCTTAGAATTGCAGCTCCCATTCAAGATGAACGGCGACGTCCTATTCCGTGAATTTACGGATGCTTTCGCGAAAGCGAAACGCACGCAAAATTTCACGATTTTACCTAAATGAATTACGTATTCAAATTTGCTTTTCTATCATTTATTAAATCCATCTGTTCTCAACGTATTTTTGGGATCTATGGCTGACTTTCATGATCTTCTATTTTTAAATGAAGAGTCTCGTCCTGCAGATTTGTCAAAATTTCTATCTTTATTGATCTTGTATACATTTAGAAAATCAAGACAATTAAGTTATTGGCACACATTTTTCTTTCGTTTCTAATGAAACTGAATAAAAATAATAAATATTAGCAAATATGATTAAAAATATGATTAACAAAATGATTAAATGTGATTCTTTCACTTGTTTGACAGAAATTAGTGTTTTTTTGTATCTCGGGTTCTTTTTTGTTTAACTTTAATCGTAAATTTGGCTTCTAGCCGAGTTTCGTTCTATATTTCTTTTCTAAGTACATTAATGAAGAAAATCCGCTTTACATAAGTACGTTGAACAAAATAGCATTAAAAATATAATTTTTTTTGTGAAATGTCTTTAAAATCTTTCTTCTGTTTAATCTAGAAGTTGACTAAAGAGTTGTTTTTAAAAACATCCATTAAATTTCTGTCACATGAAATATCAATAAGTTACTCTTTTTTCTTCAGAAGAAAGGCATTCGACTACTGCTGCATTATCTGAAAAGAATGGATTCCTGATCCAATTTTCGTTTTCATATCTTCTGGGAGATACAATTTAAAATTATTTATCAGTTGAAAACAACGACTTTTTATTTTTTAGCGTGAAAATTGTTTCCTTTAAAAACATTTTCTGAAGTTAGTTAGAAAGCTTGATATATTTTTAATACAGTTCTTTGATAATTAAATCAATTTTTTAATGGCTACATTTACCTTCACTGTAGCGATAAAGACATTTTCATTTGGTCCTTATAAACTTAAAAGCCATTTAAAATTATCAGCTAAATATGCTAATTTAACCAACAGATAACTCATCAAAGAAGCAATTCCCTAATTCATATTTTGAATAGAAAATGAAAATTTACGCGTTCCTCATTCCATGCTCAGAGTTGAGGCTACCGCACTTGCTAACATTGGAAATAAATATCATTGAAAGGAAGAACTACTTTTGGACTGTAAAATTTCTATACTGTATGTTGCACAAATTGTCCCAGCAGTTATCTTCTCACATACCACTGGTTGAGAATTTGCATAAGGGGCTGTCTTCAAATCTAAACGCGCACAAACTCCGAAATTTTCAACGGCAACATTCGATTTTGACGTCATAAACAAATTCTATATCTCTAAATTAGTTCAAATGTAATTTTTCGCGC
Source organism: Amaurobius ferox (assembly GCA_951213105.1). NCBI lineage: Eukaryota > Metazoa > Arthropoda > Arachnida > Araneae > Amaurobiidae > Amaurobius > Amaurobius ferox. The sequence goes on along the minus strand of OX578137.1, from coordinate 75,944,645 downwards.
GAGTTCGATCTTTATATCCGGAGATATTCAATATTGCGGAATGCAGGGGTCAGTTCCATATTTTAAACCTCAATTTGAAGGGCAAAATTTCGTTGATTGACCATAACTGTTCTAATAAAGTAGGTACAGTCAAACTTCGATTAACCGTCATTCGTTTAACTGTCCGTTTCTGTTATCCGTCATCGTAAAAAAAAAAAAGGGCGAGTATCAACAAACAAACAGATATCTTTAAAATTGTCCACGGATTACTTTTACATCCTACTGTATAAAGCTGGAAGTGACTGTACTGTATGATGACGGAAGTGACTAATCATCGGTGGCGGAGGAGTTGAGCTTGATAGCCTGTGTGTTTGAATGAATGTTTTGTTTCAAAGTGCCCTGATTAACTTTTTCGGCATAACGTTATAATAGTGCTACTGTTCTGTATTTTTAAGCTGTGTTTCGATTTCGTGGCTTATATGCAGACCTAAAAAGGTAAGGCCTAATCTCTTTGATTTTATTGTTCTGTAAAATTGTTTTAAAGTGACTGAAAAGTGGAGACGTGTAGTGCTAGGTTTGAACCAGAAACTTGAAATTATCAAACGTTTGAAGAAAGGTGAAATTGCCACTAGTATTGCTCAGATTTACGGTGTTGGAAGAACAACAGTCAATAATATCAAACTCGATGTTGAAAAGATTGAACAGCATGTGTCAAAAATTCAAAGCACCGATGGAGATGTAAAACCATGAAAAAAACCATGAAACCACTCGTAAAACCATGAAATCGGCAAAATTTGACTAGCTGGATAATGCGATGTACCGATGGTTTATTCAAGCCAGAAGTCAAGGGATCCCACTTTTAGGTCCCATAATAATGACCAAGGCAGTTGAAATGAATAAGAAACTAGAAGGAGATCCATATTTTAAAGCAAGCATAGGATGGCTTGATAAGTTTAAGTAATTGTGATGAAACTGGGCTCAATTGGAAAGCTTTGCCACAAAAGACATGGGCATCACTTTCGGAAAAAGCAGCCCCAGGTTTTAAGGCACAAAAAGTTCGGATCACCGTTATGGTTTGTGCAAATGTCACCGGCAATCATAGATTACCCCTGCCTGTAACTGGTAAATCCAAAAAACCACGTGCTTTCAAAAATTTAAATATGAACGCATTGCCTGTGAATTATTATGTCCAAAAAAGTGTTTAGATGAACCAAACATTTTTTTTTCAAAATGGTTCCACAACGTTTTCGTGCCTCAAGTTAGAGCTCATATGGCCGAAAAATGCCTCGACACACCCCTCTTGTGAACTCAAAAGTGATGATGACAAAATAACATGCCTCTTTCTCCCAGCGAATACAACTCCACTTATCCAGCCTATGGACCAGGGCATAATTGAAAATATGAAGCGATGTTACAGAAAAGCTTTTATCGAAGGCTTGCTTACATCTGATGATGCCATGACTGTCAAAGAATTTTAGAAGAGATACAACATAAAGGAAGCTATTTTCAATGTCGCCACTGCCTGGGCTGACCTTACAGTGTCTAACTTAAAGAATGGGTGGAATAAACTCTTGCCTGAACTTATTGACTAACCTGAAGGAACTGACACTGTTAGTGTTGACGAAATTGTGTAACTGTGCAACAATGCAGGACTAAACAGTGAAAACATTACGGAAGGAGTAAACAGAGCCAGAAGGAGTAACAGATTGGTTGGAATGTGACAAAATGGATGGAGGCTTTGAAATTTTGAACGATGATGAAATTGTTTCTAATGTGATTACCATTGAAAAAGAAGAAATTGATGACGATGAAGGCTCAGTTCTTAACCAGAAACCTACAACTAGCCACTCAGAAGTAGAAACAATGTTATCAAAGTGCATCGACTGGTTTGAAATGCAAGAGGAGGCAAATGCAACACAGATCCTACTTCTGCGCCTCAAAGACACAGAAGGAGATGACTGATTATTCTAAAGTTACGTAGGTTTATAGTATTACAATATATTTCTGCACATTGCTACTCTTATATTGAAGTTTATATTGATCATTTTGTAAAATTAAGTACAATATGTATGCATTGTCACTTTTACAGGATTTTATTTTCATTTTCGTCCCAAGCCCGCAGTGAAATCACGTTACTGTACATATGTATTAAGATACTTCTGTTATCCGTCTATTCGGTTATCCGTAATAGCCGTAGTTCGGACGGTGACGGTTAATCGAAGTTTTATTGTAATTTGCTATTTTACTGAAAGGCGTCACTGGTATATTCTGATATCTCATCTTGTTTTTGGGAATGTGAAACCCTCTTCAATAACCATCTGATATTAAAAAATCTGATGTGGGCAACACATGACTTTCCTTATATAATGCAATGAATTTACTACTTTTACAGTAAAAAAATAGATAATTTTTGTAGTAGATATTTATATTCTTTCCAAGATATTGAATTTTCGTCAATGAGTCGTCATTTTCATTGATTTAGCGTCATTTTTATCCATTTGGAGAGTTTTTCGTTAATTTAGCAACATTTAAAAAAGTCGCCAAGTTGGCGATATTCCGTCAAATTCATTGCCAAAATCTCGCCAAGCGGTATGGACGGAGAAATAAGTTATTCTTATAACAGATATATGACTATTGGCGTTTAAATACAAAAGTATTACTCAAAGTATCTTTTTTCATGAATGGAACGAGCTAGATCCACGAGAATGATGTCACCAAATTCATCGCATGGTATTACATATGAAAAGTGAACATGTTTCTCAATAGGAAATATTTTTTTTTGTTTTATATGAATTTTTGATAATTTTTTTGAAAAATGTGCAATATCTCGAGAACGGTTCATGTTAGCGTTCTAAAATTTATGTCAATCGTTTTCTAATGAAAAATTACATAAGAAATGTCTACTTGCGTAACTTTGTTGGAGGTTTTGATTTTTTAACAATTTTTTCAAAATTTTACTCGAAAATTTAGGAGGGTTCTGGACATTCGATTGCGTATAAAAACAATAGGCTTTCAGTGTTTACGGATTGTGATTTTTCTACCAAGTTTCGTTCGAATCGGTCCATTCGTTCGTCAGTTATCGTCTCCACAGACTCACTGTCACACACACACATACTTTCACACACACAGACATCACTTCAAAACTGTTTGATTCGTGATCAGGAATGCTTGAAACGTGCTCTCCCGTCGAAAACTCGAATTCGAATTTTCGACCCCGTCACAATACTTTCCTTATACATTATGTACATAAGGAAAGTAAAAATGGTCGAATTAATGGACGGATTACCGCAAATCAGTACATTTTAATAACATTCGAATATGTCTAAGTCGTGAGATTAATGCACCGAATAGATATTTTAACGATCTCCAACGGTTCTTAGATTGTTGCATTAACTATCATACTAAACTGCAAATATGCAAATTAGTCTTTTCACGTAAAGCTACGTATTATTGTAATTAGCATCACATAATTTTATCATTTATTATATTTTTATTTTAAATTTTTATATATTTATTATTTCTTTATAAATATTTTATTATCATAGATTACCACCACAGTGTTGTGATCGATTTCAACTCGCATTAACTCCGGGACTATTTATTAATAATAATAGTAATTAATAATGCATCATGAGATGGCTTATAAAATCCAATTTAAAACAATACAAGTTTTGACACCCCCACTTCTTCCTTAACCCTTCCATACAGTTGCAGAATTACGTTGATTGGATTGTATCTGTACTACACTTTTTATATGAAGTTTTATTAAAACTGGGTAAAATGAAATGTCCGTTATATTAAATAACTATTAAATTAAAATTAAAAAATTTTCAAATTAGTCATTTTTTTTTTCAACTAATATAAGACTCCTAAAACCATTGTGATGATGAATATGTAAACATAACTAAAGAACTACAGGGAGGAAACAGCTGAAATATAAAGTCTTTGTGAATCGATTTCCATCAAAATATGTCTAGGTTCCTATTTATATCTTTTTCGAATATTAATTTCATAATTCATTTCATACAAAAATGCATTAATAAAAGAGAAATCTCTTAATTGTGTTTGGGTTGCTTAATAGTGACGTAATACCAAACATCAGCGTGAGAAGATAATTATTACAGAAGATATGAATAAAAGTTGGGAAACTAATTGAACATTAGGAACTCAAAACTTTACAAACTCATAACTCGAAAACGCTTCATCTAAATGACTTGAAATTTAGTATCGGAGGCTAAGTTTTGTCATAGATTCGAAATATATTGTCAAAACTTCGGTGTTGCCATTGGAAACTTCAAAGTTTATGCGCGTTTTAATATGAAGACGGCCTCAAATTTTATGCACAATAATTTGTAGAGGACGTTATTCCAAATCGAATGGTATCTCTAAATTTACTCTACGATGAACGAGACTCGATGACAAGAGGTGGGGCTTTTTTCTCCTTCAGCTGTACATATAGTAAAGCAATAAATGATACTTATATATTAATGTTACTCATAGCTTAAAAAGGCATTTTTCAAGCATTGGGGAAAGCTAGTGATTTGACTCATGAGAAAAAGATCGAAATACGCCGAATTTTAATTTTAGAAATCTCAACTGGAATTGAGCCAATTGGAAGGGCAGCAAGACATGAACAGATTCGAGCATTTGCAAGGGATGAGAAAATGCAGGGAATCATGTGTCGGAAATTGCATCTAAGCTCCGTGGGCAGACACATTTATGATATATTTGTCTTAAATTGGGTAGAGTTAGGAATAGTGCGCTCCTTTTGTAGATATATATCAGTATCAGTGAAATGGTCCGCTCATGTTAGAGCTCATCAATTATGTCCCGTAATTTCGCTAACCTATACGGACAAACTTAATTTTGCCATATAGCTGGCAATAAATGTATAACAGATTGAACTCAAACTGTACGCGGCTATACTCTGAGTTCATAAAAAGCCAGGTTTATGAGTACCATTCTAAGATTTTAAACACCTAGGGGTGGATGGATGGTACGCTTTGATTAAACGTGGTGTCAACTGCTTACTAATCGATTATTCGCATTTACCTATTTGCATCGTTTCGTATTTTTGTGATAGAAACTTTTTTAGTAGTTGGCAACATAATTTTGAATCTTTTAATATTAAATTGTCGCAAGATATTTTCAGCTCTTTCTCAATGAAAAATTTACTTATTAAAATCATGAAACCGTTTATGCTTTAAAATGGGTAGTTTGATTTCAGACCACGCTGAACTCATTTAGAATATGTTTGGTAAGATATTCGTCTGGTGTATATGTGCATGCGTATGTAAGTATGCCGATGTAAACGCGATAACACAAAAACGATTGCACGCACGACTATAAGATGTTATGTGTGGATACGATGTGTTAAAAAACGGGAACTAAATATCATTTTTAGGAATTCTGATTAGAACTCGAATTGTTCGAAATTTGAGACTATCAAAGCATTATTTCCTTTGGAGAAATAGGATAATTCACGGAACAATAATAGCATTATAGTCAATGCGGGAAAATAAGAGTTTAACTTCGCGGTGGTTGTAAAGGGTATTAAATTAACATAACTTTCTAATATTTCCTTAAAGAAAGTAGACATAAGAAAATTAGGTGACTACAGTTGTTTTGAGGAAATTTTTAACCCCCCTTCTACAGGCCAAAAGATAGCATTTTTTTAAACAACTGCTAAGAAAGAACTGCCTAGCAGTTTACCTGTGGCAGTTCTTTATTATACAATAAAAAGCAATTGCGATATATGCACAATATATTATGTTCAATTGCATTAGACTTGCTATTAGGTCATTATAGTTAAATAAAAACTTATAAAGCATATTTGTTTTTTTAATACACATTCTATGTTCCATGATTATAAAAGGGCATTGATTCGTATGGTTCTAATTAGTTTTATCTAGTTTATGCTTTAACTTATATCTGCTAGCTAATTTATGCGTATATCTACTAGTCTCGTTTACATAGGCTAGCAAATATACTTGCGCTGTTCGGCATTTAAAATATGCAAATTTTGGTAGCATCCAAAATGATATTATCCTTCAAATATTTTATTAAAATAATTAATTTATCATTTTATAAATACATGCATAAAAATCCCTATCCTTGCTATACAGAATTTATTTGTTCGGGCAAATCTGAAAAAAAAAAACCTCTCTATTTTCGTTACGTTTTTGGTAAAAAATTGTCAAAATAATAGCATAAAGTAGTAAAAGTTTGACAGACCCGTTCCATTTTTATCCTGGTAGTTGCGGCAACAGGTTAAGCACCATAGAAGATAAAAAACACAGAAAGTTTTTTTGAGAGAGTTCGTTCACCATTTTTTGTAATTGCATGCAAATATTCTTAAAAAAAAAATCTTTTAAAGCTGGAAACCCGTTTGTTACGCAGGTGAATTGAATGCATTTAGTCGATTTACTATTTTAATATCAATTTTACTATATTAATATCACTTACATCCGCAGAGCAGTTTTAATTCATTTTCCCGTATAAATTATATTTTCACTATATTGTTCCGGAAATTTTTTCTGTTCCCCATAGGAAATAATGCTACGAAAATCTTAAACTTCGAATAATCCGTGTTTTTACGCGAATTGCTAAAAAAAATCTATCTAATTCTAGTAAAATTTCATATAGAAGTTCGTGTATTCCTTCTTGAGCTATCGTTTACTTATTGACAACATGCACATACATACATAGACGGTATATCTTCCATAGTGTTCGAAATAGAATATAAGTTCGAAATAGTTCGAAAATATTCGGGAAAACAATACTTTATAAAAAAAAAAGTACGAGAAAATAAAAATGTTGCAATTTTCTGCAACATTTGCAGTTGCCGTAAATTGTTACAAAATATTGCAATTGCAATAAATTACATCGGCTTTAATTTCACTGATTCACGTTTCTTCAATCTATATTATGCATCTGAGTGAGATTGATTGACAAGTAATGAATTACAGAGTCCAAACTGCTGAATGCAGAATCTTAAAATTTTATATACAAGTGGAATGAGAAAAATCTGATCTTGGAATTTAGTTCGAAAAATTTATAAATCTTGAAATTTTTTGTTTTGACATTCTCCCAGCTATAACTCGAGAACGGCTAAACACACGAAATCCTTTTTTGCACTATCATGCGCAGAAAAAAAGTACCGCAAGTCCTTAATTAATTCTGTGTATAACTAACCGTTTTTGAGATATTTTTATTTATAGTTACAGCAGACGATTTTTTAACACTTTACAACAAAGTTGAAAAGTGTTTATGACTTTGTTCATTCTGTCTGTCTGTCTGTCTGTCCGTTAGCACGATAACTGCCGTAAAAATGACTTAATCAAAATGAAATTTTAGTATGTTGTTCAGACGGTCTGTAGAACCTATGGGAATATAAATGAATAATATTACCCAATTAGTTTTGGATTGAACCCGGGTCGAAAAAATGAAATACATTGAGCCCTATGGGACCTAATTTTTCAAACATTTTTTAAGCGGATTTAAAATTCACAAATTGCTTCGAAAATTTTAGGTAATATTCAAATTGTTCCATAAAATATATAAAAAAAATTCAGCGAAATATATTCAGTAGTTTTTTAAATAAAAATTAAAACAATAATTACACCTCTTATATGAAACGATCACGTGACCATGATATGAAACGATCACATGACCCACTTCAAAATGATATATGGCATCCATCTTGTTTCAAAATCGTGATTTTTTTAAGTTCTTTTTAATTCATATTGAGTGTTGTATCCGTCCTAAAACTACTTTATTTTTGCTTAAATTCTGTGCATCTACATACTGAAACAACGCAATGACAATATATTTGAGTTTAAATGCCCATCTAAATTTGATTATTTCTACAACTAAGCCTATTTTTCACCTATGTAAAATGTAAACAGCAAAATATATAGAATGAGTTGTATTAGAATTCCTGTATTTTTTTAACACAAAATAATTTAGTCCATGGAGTCTGCATGGCTGATATGAATGAAATATTAATTGATTTCATAAAGAGAAGGACGATTTTTTTCGATGAAGTTTCAAGCATAGAGTTTAATTTTTTGTAGCTCCATGGTCTTAAACAAAATGCTTAAATAAAATAAATTATTATAGTATTGTGATGAATGAAATGATTGGGAGAAAGTTATGAATGAAATCCTGTCTTTATGAGATCCAGGCGTGTTATTTTTTCTATGACGTCATTTGAATTAATTTCAGTTGTTTTCGATGAAGTTTTCAAATATAATAGATTATCGTAGTATTATGATAATTCTAAAACTATTACCGAGGAATGTATTACATTTTAGAGATGTTTAAACCAGGCAATATATATTTCAATGCCGTCATTTGAATGAAGTTCATTTTTTTCGATGAAGGTTTAAGTTTTCAAATATAATAAATTAATGCAGTATTGTGATAAGTTTCAAAATATTACCGAGGAATGTATTGCATTTTATAGACTTGTTTAAATAAAATTGCATTGAAGTTGGAAAGTGTTTCATAATCAATGCTTTAAGCATAATTGATCTTTCTTGTTTATATTTTATAATTCCATTTATCAAACAGTTTTCAATTTCATTTGTAACCATTGCACCAGGGTTACGCTTCTAATATCGAAATCTTCTACTGGCTAATTTTCTGATCAAGTTATTGAAAATATTTTATAATAATAATTGATTATTAGATTAAAATGTCTATAAACGTTGCAACTAAGGCAACATACAGTGATCGGAGATGGACTATTGTTTTACATACCTTAATTTCCATAACAGAACTATAAAATATGCATAGAACTTTTATGCAGTCATTTAAAATGGTCTTTGATATTCAGAACTTTTATTGAGCGTATTGGTGTCCCATTTAGTGGCGACCACTTAGCCCGTGCTATGCGTGGGTGGAAATGGTCAATTATATATAACAGTATTCTTTCTACAATTTTTTGAATAAGCAACTTATAAATACCTGCTTCTCGCTGATTGATACGTAGTCCTTGAAAATCGTCCACTGTACAGCTTCGGAGCAAGGTGGTGTGGTCAGAGAACCTTCGTAACGATAGTATGGCATCAGATCATCGGGCAGCAGAGATTGGAGAGAGAAATCGTCCATTTCGGCAGATGTTCCCTCTTTTCGAACATCGTCCAGTTTATCGATGATTGGCTGCAAAGCGTCGTTATCGTCATCATCCACCTGTGGAAAGCATTGGATGAATTGGGCGCATATTTTTATCAACACTTTACAACAAAGTTGAAAAGTTCATTCATTCTGTCTGTCTGTTTGTCTGTCTGTCCGTTAGTACGATAACTGCCGTAAAAATGCTTAATCAAAATGAAATTTTAGTATGTTGTTCAGACGGTCTGTAGGACCTATGGGAATATAAATGAATAATATCACCCAATTAGTTTTGGATTGAACCCGGGTTGAAAAAATGAAATACAGTGATCCCTATGGGACTTAATTTTTCAAACATTTTTTAAGCGGATTTAATCACAAATTGCTTCGAAAATTTTAGGTAATAGTCAAATTGTTCCATAAAATATATAAAAAAAAATTCAGCGAAATATATTCAGTAGTTTTTTAAATAAAAATTAAAATAATAATTACACATCTTATATGAAACGATCACGTGACCATGATATGAAACGATCACGTGACCATGATATGAAACGATCACATGACTCACTTCAAAATGATATATGGCATTCATCTTGTTAAGAAATAACATGAAAATATATGAAGTTTGAGCTTCCACTCGATTTTTTCAAACATGCATGTCATACTATTTACTTCTATCATAATCAGCATCAAAATGTAAAAAATATATTTTTACTTTCCTTATATACATAATGTCTAAGGAAAGTATTGTGACGGGGTCGAAAATTCGAATTCGAGTTTTCGACGGGAGACCACGTTTCAAGCATCCCTGATCACGAATCAAACATTTTTGAAGTGATGTCTGTGTGTGTGTGTGTGTGTGTGTGTGTGTGTCAGTGAGTCTGTGGAGACGATAACTGACGAACGAATGGACCGATTCGAACCAAATTTGGTACAAAAATCACAATCCGTAAACACTGGAAGCATTGTTTTTATACGCAATCGAATGTTCAGAACACCCCTAAATTTTCGAATGAAATTTTGAAAAAATCGTCAAAAAATCAAAACCACTAATAAAGTTACGCAAATAGACATTTCTTATGTAATTTTTCATTAGAAAACGATTGACATAAATTTTAGAACGCCAACACGAACCATTCTCGAGATATTACACATTTAAAAAAAAAAATGATCAAAAAGTGATATAAAATAGAAAGAAAAATATTTCCTATTGAGAAACATATTCACTTTTCATATGTAATATCATGCGATAAATTGAGTGACATCATTCTCGTGGATCTAGCTCGTTCCATTCATGAAAAAAGATACTTTGAGTAATACTTTTGTATTTGAACGCCAATAGTCATTTATCTGCTGTAAGAATAACTTATTTCTTCGTCCATAACGCTTGGCGAGATTTTTGCGACGAAATTGACGGAATGTCGCCAACTTGGCGAGTTTTTAAAATGTTGCCAAATTAACGAAAATCTCGCCAAATGGATAAAAATGATGCTAAATCAATGAAAATGACGACTAATTGTCGAAAATTCAATATCTTGAAAAGAATATTAGTATCTACTATAAGAAAAACCTATTTTTTTACTGTAAAAGTACATTCATTACATTATATAAGGAAAGTCATGTGTTGCCCACATCAGATTTTTTTAATTGCTTTTCTTTTCAAGTTATTCATTTCAAATTTCTTGTAAATATTCTTAAATTTTTTTTTAAAGTCTTCCCAGACCCTCCAGAAACATTCCGGTGACCTAGAAGGCTGAAAATTTTCCCACTTATAGTATAGATCATGAGACAGAACCTAACTGAACTAATTTTGATAAGAATAACTATTTTCGACTAAACGCTATACATTGTTAATTAGAATAAAACCTTTAAAAAAGTGGAAACTTATTTTTTTAAGAGTGTTAATTTTCTTGTCTTTGACAGGCTTAAATACTAGTTCACTACCTTGTTCTAAAATTGGGTATAGTCAGTGGCAAAGTTTAGTTTGGCTACGCCCCTGGCTACTTAAAATATTGTGTTCCCTTTACTCCTTCCACTGGTCTCTCATGTTATCACGCCACTTCATTATTAAGAAACTTCAACTTTTGTTAAATATTGACGGTTTCACTACTTATTTTATACATAATAAATATAAAAGGTGAAATATGCAGTTAATTTTTTAATGCCAAAGGAATTTTTGCGTGCCATTCCGCTTTTGAGCTGCTAATGCAGCAGACTGGTGAGGGATCATCAGGATTTCAGATATGAACTGCTAGTTAAAAAAAAGGCAGAACTGTGTATTACGTATCCCGTTCTTAATGTGATAAAATTAAATTGTGCCTTTCATCTTTTCCTTGTTTCTTCTAATAACAGCGTCCCCCAAATTCCACCAAATCTCCGCAGCTGCGGGAGGTGGCGGGTCCTTAGCCCGCTACTGAGTATACCCCTAAAAAACTGCAATAATTTGAGAGCGACTTGCCTGCGTTTGTTTTCGTATGAAAACTTTTGTATAACAGAAGCACAAAATTAACATAGTTAAGCATCTTTAACGGTTTTGAATACAAATCAAAAGTTTTTTTTTTTTATATATATGCCTGTTTGTCTGTGATTATTGAGAACGATACCTTTTCTAAAAAAACTGAACTTGTCAAATGAAATTTGGCTGTAAAATGACTATATATAAATGACTCTATATACAATGGCTGTATATAATGACTATATAAATGGCTATATCAATCAATAAACATCTCATTACATTTTAGCAGAGTAGGGGAGTTTTTGAACATTTAGTTTAGAAATAATGAAAAACAACCATAAGCATAACAATTAATGTTAAATGAATAGTAATATTTTATGTGATTTTTTTCTAAGTGAATGGCGTGATTTCTAAACCGCTGACATACACCGTTTTCAAGATATTGCACGTTTTTTAATCTAAAGCGCTAAATAAATAAATAAATTTGTTGTGTCCATTACGTAACTTTTCTACAAATTAATAAATTTCGATTTTGCTGAAAAAATAATATAAGATATCTCATTACTAGATCTCATTAAAAAATTAAGAAGCTTATTGATGTTACCACTTAATATAAGCATACCAAATTTTATGTAATTCTCTTAATTATTTCGAGGAAAAGTGTCCCGTGTGGAAAAGTTCAGTATCAAATATCTCAAGAATCGCTCATGATAAATACTAAACAATAGTGTCGGTTTATTTTTAATTAAAAAGTACTTGCAAAGTATTTAGTCATTATGTAATAGAGAACAAACATGAATTTCTCCCGATTTTCTGCATATTAGATAAAAAATGGGCCAATATCTTAAGAATGATGCAGATAAGTTATGTAAGTCATGTCGATCGCTTTTAAATAAAAAATTATACATAAAATGGCTAGTTAAACAACAAATTTTAACATAATTTTGTTTTTTTAAATTTATTTTTCGCCTTTAAAAAAAAGCTTCAAAAATTGAAAGTGACTGGAAAAATTATGCCAAATTTTATTCAATTTGCTCAATTTGTTTCAGAAATATAGCACTCCATGGGGGAAAAAATGTTAAATTTTTAATATCTCGAGAATAGCTGGTGATAAAACCTAAATAATGATGTTCATTCATTTTGCGATAAAGTATTTACAAATAATTGACTTATGTAGTAATAGTGAATTTATTTTTCTTCTTATAGGTTTTTCCATTTTGGATCAAAAATCGTGAAATAACGCGAAAACGGCGCATGTACGAACACCATTGAAAAAAATAACTGGATCTATCAAAATCCGAGGGTCGGATTTTGACCCCTTCACAATACTTTCCTTTTATATTACTGTGGTAGGAAAAGTTTATTTTCCAATTCCAGGCCCTTGATAATTAAACCATTCGCCTAATCAGCGACCGAAGCGTGTATCATTTAGCTAACACGTTTTTCCGGCGCATGACAGGGAGCGGAGCACTTAGACCAGAATTCAATGGAGTGTGGCAATAACAGGAACTGTACCATTCCTAACTCATAATCTTTCTGGAGGACTCTCGGACTTACAGATTTTCTGTGCCCATACTCCACGTACGTAGACACAGGGATGGTTTTGGAGGCAGTGAGGATCAAACTCGATCCTCGTCTTGTGATCCCCCGCTATAATCACGGGTTCATTCGTCATTACAGAAACAGAATCCATTAACTAGCGCTTTATAAGCTCGAAACCGGTACAAGGATGTTGTTATTGTAGGTATGTATGCAAATTTACAGTGCAGAGCTGACGTCAGACTCTAACTAAAGGGTCGGCTCTGTTATCCCCAGGAGGAGCTTCAGATTGAGCCATAGGAGAAGCCAGGTACGAGAAACGTGGAAAATGTCAGGAAGTTATCGTACCGGACATGACTGACTTAATTATTTTACCTGGCTCTGCGCATATGATGTCATGAGGATTAAGAACGCGCGCATTTTGCTTGTGACTGTCATCTTACTCCACTGACGTCACTAAATTTTCATGGACGTCAATGGATCTTGTGTGCACAGTAAAATGTAAAATCTTTGCGCAAGTTATTTACGTGAGGATATTGCCACTTCAAAATTAACGAACAATTTTTAACTGCAATAATGAGAAAAATTTTTGCGTTTTGGCAATTCCTCTCAAAATTTACTCTGAATCGTGACATCACGAATGACGAAACTTAATCCTCATGACGTCAAGCTGACAACTATTTGATTCATTGCCTGGCTAAGTGCCCAAACTTATATTAAAGAACCTTGAACGATGTACCTGTAAAGTACTTTTGTTGTATAGAGTGTAAAAACCACAGCCAGAATAAAAAGATATGTTTAAATTTGTGTCTTTAATGAATAACTTCTACACTGGCGACGAGGAAGGTCACCATCTTTCCACGAAGAGTCTTTTTTTCAAGCAAATGTAAGGCATCCATCTTGAAGCAAAATCTGCCTGCAAAATTTTCGTAACCACACCGGAGATGGAACTTGGCAACGGAAGAAAATTGTGCCAACTAAGTTCGGTAGATCGAAATTTCATCCTAACGTTGGAACCTTGCAATGATTGTTTTGAAGATTAGTCTACCTACCACGGAGCTGCTTGAAAAGTATTTTAAAGCAATTGATACACCGGTGGATAAAAAGGCGCCTATGATGACAACCCTGATACCGCCAAAAAGAAGAATTCGGTGGCTCTGGACAAGTCGAAAGATGAAACATTTGATGAGATGGTGGAAGTATTGAAAATGCAACCAGATCTCACTTTTGCTGAATACAGAAAGATATCGTTTTCATAAACGTTTTCAACAAGAAGGTGAAAGTATTCAGTTATTCGTGACGGATTTAAAAATGTCAGCCTGTTGTGACTTTGGAGCAAGTTTGGAGATAGTGTGAGGGACCGATTTGTCTGTGGATTTAGAAATGAAACAATTCAGAAGAGGATATTATAGAAAGATAAGTTCACATTCAAGAAATCAAAGGAAATAGCGATTGCCGTGTGAGAATTGCAGCGAAAGATAAAGTTGAGCTACCAAACCATCACTCTGTAATAAATAAACTGTATGCCGAGCCAGGACCTACAGATAAAAAGAAATCATTGGTAAAACGACACTAAAATGTTCATTAAAAGGTAGGTGTTTTTGTTGTGATTCTAGTTCTCATTTTGCTAATAAATGTTCCGATAAAGAAAAACATGCAAACAAGTGTAAATTGAAAGGTCATGTAGAGGCTCATTGCCGAACTAGAAATAAAAAAATTAATATAGAGAGGTGTACAATTGATCACAGATTGTAATCATGCATATAATGTTTAAAACTACGATAAAAATATAATCACGTTAAATGTAAAAATTGTGACTGCCATCCCCTTCCGTTTTAAATTGGGTGGCATTAAGCAAAAAGTCAGACTTTTACACTGTAAAGCATTTGCAAGCTTGTTACTGAAAGTTTCAGGGAAATCAGCAGTCCGTAATGGGGAGTAAGGTTCCTGATAGTTATGATCACACACACACACACACACACACATTTATATATATATAAATAAATAACGCTCCGGCAGACTATGAATGACGATTCTGAAATATTCAACTAATTAGCTGAATATTTCAGAAAGGAAGCTGGGATTTTCATGAACGCTTGTAATTGCGGCTTTTCTGATAAATTGTCGAAATTATCAACAGAGCAGCTAAAAAAAACTGAATAAAGGTTGCAGAATGTTTTACAGTGTACCAGTTTCTGGGATTTTTGGATCAACAGAAGCTGCATCCTCTCTCACTTTATTATGGACTTACATGGGCTTCTTTTCGCCTAGTTCCAAATAAGTGGGATTAGCAAAATTAACAATTAAATATTGGGTAATAAAACTAAAATATTGGGTAATTCTACATTGACGAACACAACAGTTATCTGCGATGAGAGTGCGATTGTTAGTTTGTATGGAAAGTCAGTGTGTTGGGATTCACAGCAGATTCTTTTCACAGCAGATTGAGAAGTGTGAATAATGTTTTCCAGATAATGTTTTTCTTATTCTGTGGAATCAAAATTGCCTTAATACTAATTAGCTTTTGAAAAATGGCTTTTCTCAATATGTGGCAAGCTTTATTTTTAATATTTTGTATATTTTAAGTCTTTCCCAAGAGTTATTTAGCATTTGGAGTAATTCTAAATTTTATTTTAGATCTGGAATTTTAAATTATTTAATCGATTTAAAGAAACGTAAAATGCATTGTATTGCAAATTGTTTTAGACAACTAAACAGATTCCTAAGGTAAAAAGTACAGATTTTGTTCTCATCCGAAACTATATTTTAATTTATTACATAAATCTTTTTGGCATCTATTTTAATACACTTACATTTATTTAAGCGAGAAAAGCACACCAATTTGCCTTTGTAGTAACTTCAACTCCAATTTTGTTTTCGATCAAGAAGAATAAAAACACGTGTTTCTTTTTTATGTAAGAAGTGAGAAAGAAATAATTCTTTTCTAGAAGCATGAGGGAGGAATACTTTGGCATTCAATGAATATTAAAAACTGTTCCCGTCATGACATGGACCATAAAAAATAAATTTCAAAACAATATTTTTAAAATGAAAGTTTTCATGAAATAATTTTGTAGCTGTTTTATTGACTTATTTAACATTGTACAATACATGTAAAGGAAAAGTACAACAGAGACTGTTTATCCGAATCCATTTTATCCGGGAAATTAAATATTGAGGACCAGGATAGACCAGTGGTTATAGTAAGGCTATCACACCCGGTGGTCCCGAGTTTGATCTTCGATTCCGCCCAAAACTTTCCTCGTATCTACGCTGAGTATGGTCATGATAAATCTGTAGGTCCGAAAGTCTATCCGAAAGGTGATGGGTCAGACGGAGGGTATGGTCTCTGTGATTGTCACCTCCCACTGGGTTCTGGTGTAAATTTGATGATACTAAGCAGAAGCTGCAATCTCAGTCAGCTCTTGTCACTTTACCATGGACTTGATTTTATATGAGCTTCTTCTGGCCTCGTTCCAAACAAGTGGGATTAGTGCAACAACAATTAAATATTGAGTAATTAGACTAAAATATGTCGTTCTAATATATTTTTCATTCTTTCGAAGTTTACAAAAATGATATGAATATAAATTCAGAGTATTTAAAATGTTCAAGATACACTGCAGAGTAAAATTTAAGTTGCAAATGCTATCAACATCTATTGTGCTGCGTAATTTAGAAACACTATCAACATCTATTGTATTTGTAACTTATATATGTAAGTGTACATTAACTGATTCTAATAAAATATTTACTTACCTTGAATAGTACGCCGAGAACTGCAATGCCATCTTCCTTTTGTAAAGCTGCTTGAACCGATTTGTAGTCTGTGTTTCTGTGTACCAAATGCATCTATATAAAAGATATTTTAATAAGTTTTGGTATTCTTTGAATATTAACTGTTATACTATACAAACTTAGACTATACTATATCTGTTCTGCTATTTATTAAAAGTTATTGCTTATTAATAGTGATATGAAAATCTTGAATTTCAAACAATACGAGTTTTAATCGAATTACAAACATTTTTCTAGTTCCAATTTTTTACATAATGTATGTGCATATAAAATTTCGTAATGATGCGAGTGCTCTTTCTTTTATCATTGTATCTCCTCACATACAGAGACTTAAACTAGAGGATTGGGGCAACCCCATGACGTTCCACTGCTTTTACTACTATGTAATACACACACAGGGCCACTCTGGGCATTTTGCCGCCATGTGAAGACTCTTAAACCGCCCTCCCCTAGGGTTACCAGATGTTAAAAATTATGAAAAGGAGTGCTCGGCATCCTGGACCTTCACCCAAAGTTTGTTGGACCTTGACCTTGAGTTAAAGTTTGTCATGAGCCGCGAAAGTTTGGCAAGTTTTTAAAATGAACCTTCATGAAAAATTGTTGGGGACTTCTCTTTATACTGACAACTTTTATGATTTGGAGCAATAGAGCATGGTCACGAGTGTAAATAAACAACCTGCGTTGGTAGAATGCGCAGAAATGTAAGGGAAAAAGAGCATTATTTTTACCATAGTGTGTAATGGCAAACGGACGATGATGGCAAATAAATATTGAAACTAAACCCATTAAACATCGAAATATATCTTTGTGATGAAAATAAGTTATTTAGAATACTTGAATAACAACATATATTTAAAGATTTCATTTGCTAAAGTGCACTTCAAGTGATTTTAAGTGAATGTACACTACTACTCATTTTTACTGTGGTCACTAACTAGCGTTCTAAAGATGTATACATTTACTAGCAAATTCTGTAATGTATATGCGAGCATGAAGGGAAAGATATGTAACGATTTTTCTTAAAAAAAATTCGTGTATATATTTTAATTAAAGTGAATATTTTATTTTTCAGTTAATTAAAAATATCCATCAAACAAGATAAATTTAGTAAAATTAGAGGTTAAACGATTGTAAGTTTCTAAAGTAACCGTTTTTAATACAGAAATAATGAAAATTTCCATACTGCTAAGCAAACGAGTATTTTGTTTTGGAAACGTCACGAAACGTAAAGGCACAATTGATCCTGTGACGTCACGTGCCCATGCTCTATACAAAATACGATCCATAAAACTACAAAAGCAAACGCTTGTATGGTGTACACAGTTTTTAGTAGTTCACTTGCTTGCTTTATAGTTTGCATTATCAGTTGTAGATGACATTAATTAAACTTTAGCTCGATGAGTATTTTAAAATTATACATGTTATCTTCTCGAATGACTTATTTTATTTTAAGAATCCTAATAGGCTATATCCCCTCCCCCTTTTTTTATATTTCTAAATAAAAATAATTGAAACATGCTTCTTTATGAGGTGCTAACATTAAAATAAAATGTATATGAATAACTCATATTTGTAAATAATTTTTTGTATAAGAAATACATTTTAATATCGCTGAAAATATTGGTGAAAGAATTATAAAACTCTGTATATGTAATTTGTAAGGTATGATGGGAATACATGGACGGCAATTTTGACGGAATGGGAGGTAAAAATGGAAGCACAACTTGTTCAGGCGATGTCGCTGGGACACGTTCTGAAGAACTGGATGTCGAAGTAGAAGGCTCTTAATTTTCTGAAAACCTTGGTCTGAGTTCTTGGTCTTGCAGGATCCAATAAATTCAAAGCGCTTTCTGAAGTCTGGAACATTTGCTGTGTAATAGTCCCTAAATTTACAGTCTCTTTGCTTTCAGCGATTTTCGATGACAGCACGGGGATGTGTTGACAGGATGTAGGAGGTACAGATGAAGATTTTGATTTGATGGGAATACATGGACGGCAATTTTGACGGAATGGGAGGTAAAAATGGAAGCACAACTTGTTCAGGCGATGTCTCTGGGACACGTTCTGAAGAACTAGATGTTGAAGTAGAAGGCTCTTAATTTTCTGAAAACCTTGGTCTGAGTTCTTGGTCTTGCAGAATCCAATAAATTCAAAGCGCTTTCTGAAGTCTGGAACATTTGCTGTGTAATAGTCCCTAAATTTACAGTCTCTTTGCTTTAAGCGATTTTCGATGACAGCACGGGGATGTGTTGACAGGATGTAGGAGGTACAGATGAAGATTCTGATTTTTCCAGAAATAATGCGTCAATATCATGATGGAAAAACGTAGACCCCAATTTCGATGGAATGGGAGGCACAACTCGTTCAGGCGGTGTCTCTGAGACAAGTTCTGGAGAACGGAATGCGAAATAGAAGACTCACATTCTCGGGAGAACCACCAGTTATTGGTTTTGCAGAATCCAATATTTTCAGAGAGCTAGTCAAAATCGATGACTTTTTCTGTGTAATAGTTTCTTAACACTATAACGACGGATATTTTGGAGGAATCGTTTCTCAAAGTAATTATGCGGTCAAAATGACCGCTTCCGTCGTTCTAGTGCTAAGTTTGCAGTTTCGCTGCTTTCAACTATATTTTCGGCGACAGCACGGAAGTGAGGTGATAACAAGATGTAGATGGAGCAGATGAAGGTTCTGAGTTTTCTGAATTGATGTATCATTATCATTGCGGGGCACCAATTTCGAAGGAATGGTAGGTGAAAGTGGAGATACAACTTGTTCAGGCGCTATCTCTGGGACAAGTTATGAAGAACTGGATGCCAAAGCAGATGACACTAATTTTTCGGAGAAACCATTAGTTATTGGTTTCGTAAGATCCAATATCTTCAGAGCGCTAACTGAAATCGAGGACATTTCATGTGTAATAATTTCAAAGTTGCAGGCTCTTTGCTTTCAACTATTTTCGCGATAGAATTGGGGTATGAATGTTTTATTTGACAAAGATTTTAAGAAGGTTGGAAAATTAAATAACATAAATAAAAGTGATTAAAAATATCTTGCCTTAACTCTGCCTTATGAAAATCCCAAAATTTTGCGGCCCCTTAAATTCTGTCGCCCGGTGAGGTTGCACAGGTGCTGGAGTAGACCCTGTATACGCAGTATATCACCCACATTTTGTTTAAATCACTTCAACAGTTTTTGAGATTACAAAGAGTCACCCATTTTGACACTCTTTTTACAGCAAAACTATATACATTTTTTGAATTTTTTTTTTTTGCGAGTTCACATTTTGACAATAAGCAGAATGAAAAGCAAATTTTGTTTAAATCTCTTTAGCAGTTTTCGGAACTACGAGGTGTCAGTGATTTTGGCAAACTCGTATTTTATAGCTAAACTATAGATATTTTGCGGAATTTTTCTACGTTCACATCTTTATCTATATAATAAAAGGCAATGTCTGTCTGTATGTCAGTTTTATACACTATAGGCTCAGCGATCGTGCATCGCAGAGCTACGAAATTTGGCAATCTGAGACCCGGGGGGGGGGAGGTTACACGTGAAAGCCGATTTTTAAAATTTGAATTATTATTTTTGTTATTTAATGTTTTATGCGGTTTTGACCGTTTTCCCCGCCCTTTCTCCACCACCCAGACGTCGTAGAAATAAAAAAACAAATCACACGACTGGAAAGAGCAAACAATTGCAAGTAAAAATATATCAATTTCAAATTTCAGAGACAAATTCTAATATTTTTTAACGATTTTAAAACAAAAGTCACTTTCGGCTAAAAAAAACGAACTTTCGTTTTTAAATCCTCGCATCGGAAAAAGTTCCTACAATTTCTACTAATAATTTACATTTATAGAAAGCTCAAATATCAGGCATTCTTACAAGCCCAATTTGATCAAGAAATAATAAAAAGTAGCTTCAGAATCCGGATGTTAAGAATTTCCGAATTTCAATTTTTTTCAACCGACAAAAGAAATTTTATCCCAGATGCCCGCGCAGACGCACTGAATGGCCCAAGAAGTTCGACAGTGTTTCCATGGAAACGGTTTTTGGCCTAGCAGATGTTTGGTGGTATATTTGAGGATATTAGCATGGGGCAAATGTCATCAGTGATTGCTTTTTATAGGGTTTTTGGCTCATGCTGGATTGAACTGTGGCGATGTATTGTTTACATCGGGTGGTGGTTGGGACCACAATGAAAAAATTTAAACAGTGAAGAAATAAAAAATAAATAAAAAGAAAGTTATGGAGATTGTCGCGGTGCCTTAAAATTTCATTATTAGTTTTAACGTCATTAAACTAAACCAAACTTTGTTAACTCCACGGGGTTGAGGGCGCGGTAGCCCAGTGGTTTAGCGCGCGGGAATTGCACTCGGTAGGCCTGGGTTCGATTCCCGCCACTGCCAAAACTGCTGTCGTGTTCACGTGGAGTACGATCACGTTAAACATGTGGATCATGTTAAACATGTCCTTCCGAGAGGCTGGTGGCAGGGGAAGGAGAGTACGGACCCTGTGGATTCCTCCCCCACTGGGTTCCGGTCTAAATTGGGTGGCATTTCCTAGCCGTCCAAATAGTTACCTTACCACAACTCCACGGGGTTGTGGCGCCAGCGAGTTTGCCACGGTCAGAATTTTCAAGGGTAGCGAACAGGCTGGTCGCCGAAGGCGGCTAGTAATATATAAAACTTGCTGCCCAAATTAGGATTAAATTGTTTCAGTGGGTTTTGAGAGTACGAATGGCTACCCATTTGACAAAACAGATCGATAGAAGTCTTTTCTGATATCCCGCCGATGTATTTACGGTAAAAACTGAAATTGTGAATAAATCACGATCATCATATTTTTCTTAGTTACTTCGGTTAAAGTAAAAGTTTAACTAATCTACTGCTAAAAGCAATGGCTATCAAAAGTGGAGCTAAAAGCAATGTCTATCAAGTCACAAGCACTCATCATACTTTCTTCTAGCTCGGCCTGCGTAAAGTAAAAGTGCTCCTCAAGGAGATCTTAGAACGTGTTTTCCCGCCCAAATCTAATCCAAAAATTTTCGGCAAAATGTTTTTCTGATACAACAGTTTGAGAAAGAAAAAAATTCGAATTTAAATCCTACATCAAAAAGTTTAAGCAACACTACATATACATTTCGTCTCTATTTTCTGCTTTGAGTAGAAAAAAAAATTCTTGTGATTTGATGGCAAGCGTAAGTAGCTTTTACCCATAATTCAGAAATTTAATATATCGAACTTCGGAATTCTGTTGAACTCTCACTTTTTTTAAAACAGTTGGAAGAGAACGCAAAGCATTGAAAAAGGAGAGAGAAAATTTAATAAAGACTGGAGATGCTTATTTTGCGAAGACTGGGAGCAGAAATTAGAAATCTTTATACTCGTACAGCCATGATGAATTTTTTTCGAAATATAATACGTTTTATTCAGGATGATATGCTTAAGATTAAGGGAAATGAAATAAATATTTTACCAAGGGATTTTCCTCATATCGCTACAGATAACTTTATATTAGAGATGAGCAAATACTATCCGTGAATACACTGTAAAACATTTGCAAGCATGTTACTAAATGATTCGGGGAAATCAACTGTCCGTAATGGGGAGTGAGGTTCCTGATAGTTATGATAATATATATATATATATATATATATATATATATATATATACATATATATATGTACAAGAATAACGCTTCGGCAGATGGCAATTAGCTGAATATTTCAGAAATAAAGCTATAATTTTCATGGAACTCCTGAATTTCGGTTTTTCTGATCAGTTTGCCGAAATTATCAACAAAGTAGATGAAAAAAATGAGCGAAGGTTGCAAAATGTTCTATAGTGTATTCAAATACTAGAAATTATTCGAGACCAGAGATCTCGAATATAACGTCAATAGAAGAAATTTGAAGGCCTCGAATGATTAATAGCAGGTTCTGGAATAAAAGGCCTGGATATTCCAGACGAAGAAAATCGGAAGTAACCTAGAAGAAAGTTTGCTTCCACCAAGTGAAAACATTTTTGATTACTGAAAAAGAACGGTCTGTATTTTCGCTTGATGGATTTATCTTTGAAGTATTTAACCACGACGCCGGCCGGTGCGGTGGTCGAGCGGTCAGGGGCATGCGTTTCCGTCTGATCGCTCGATTGCCCGTCTGTGGGTTCGAATCCCGCCAGCGGGCATGGATGTTGTGATGTCGAGGTTCAGTCAGTCTTCTGCCCTTGGGGAGCCTCAATAAAGTGAAGCTGCATATTACCCTTCACCAGGGGTCTGTGGACGTTGTGTAAGGCTTTCCTTCACCACGGGGATTAGAACAACCACGACGCCGTCATTTTTTTCTCATCAGCACCTTTGGTGTAATTTGAAAAACGAAACAGACTAGTTCTTGAACGCGTTTGAATGCTTGATTTCTTAAATAAAAATCTGCAGTGACAAGTCTTTGCAATTATTATTTATTTCGATGAAGTTTTAAGTTTTCAAATATTATAAAGTAATGTAATATTGTGATAATTTTAAAACTATTACCGAGAAATGTATCGCATTTTAGAGATGTTTATATAAAATTGCATTGAAGTTGGAAAGTGTCTTATAATCAATGCTTTATGCATGACTGATCTCTCTTGTTTTACATTTTTTAATTTTACTTTATTAATTTATTTGCCAATAATAAATAATATTTAATAAATATAAATATTATTTATTAACAATTTGAAATAATTATTCGGGTATTCGAATATTTGAAATCTGGTTCATATTTGAATTCGATATTCGAAAGAGCGCTATTTGCTCGTCTCTATTTTATATGGCTAGCAGCTATCAAATTCTTTTGTTGGTTTTAACTATAGACACGCCACGAACTTATGATATGCTAGATTCTAGACTATTGTCTTAATTCGAAAATCAACGCAACTTGAATCAATGCCCTCTTTTCGCTTGTTAAAAAAAATAAATCATGCTTTCTCATCCAAACCTAGAATTAAAAAAATCTGATGTGGGCAGCACATGACTTTCCCTGCAGACTTGTATCCACGTTTTCTTTATTTTAATTAAATTCATTTCACTTTTAATTCAATTTCCGTTCTCATTCGGTAACCGGACTTGTTTTCAAAGGTGGTGTAGAGAAAATACGAAAAACTAGAATATCTCGAGAACGGCTAGTCCTAGTGTAATGGGGTTGGTCGTATTATTTTCGTCGTTAAAAATTACGTATTAAACGAGCATTTAATGGATATATTTGAGTATACCTAGTTCTTTAGTTTAGATTTTGACGATTTTTGCGGGCCATTTTGCAAAAAAAGGCAGGTTATTTTTTTCCGAATCGTACCAAAATCTAATCAGCACCAGGTTGGCCTACAAGCGACTTATCCACCAAATTTTGTGAAATTCGGTCCATTAGTTTTTCAGTTAGAGTGGATACAAGCTTTTGCGGGCCATTTCACAAAAAAGGCGGGTTCTTTTATTCCGAATCGTACCCAAAACTAATCAGCATTAGCCCCGCCCACAAGTGACTTACCTACAAAATTTTGTGAAATTCGGACCATTAGTTTTTTAATTAGAGTGGATACAAAATCTGCACAGACAGACACACAGACAGACAGACACACAGACAGACAGACAGACACACACACAGACGTCACGCTAAAAATGGTTTTTTCGTATTCTAGAGGTCTCGAAACGTGTAGATCCGTCGAAAACTCCAATTGTGATTTTCGGTATGATTCCAATACTTTCCCTATACATTACCATGTATTGCAGGGAAAGTAAAAATTTTTAGTGAAAAAAGTACTTTTTGTATACAATAGTACGAGAAGGTGAATACAATATTTTTTCTTAACCGGAAGTCCAGAACTCATTTTTCTAACCTGTCCACAGTCGTGATCTTCCACTTTTCAAACGAGTAGAAGAATATGTTTGTTAAAGTTCCACCTAATTACGTGCTGAGCATATAATCTAATTAGTGAGCAAGTGCTTTTTATCTAATGAGCACTCTTACCTCTAATGGGTATGCTTTTCCATCGATCATGTGCTCGGACCCTTTTTTGCTGTCGGATCCCCAATGGAAATGAAGCTGCTCAAATATATACACATCATCCATGCCACCTTCGTCAATTGTTCTGGGTGCGTCTTTAGGGCCTGGTTTGATTTGAACTGCAAAGGGAAAAGAATAGGTTGAAAATGTTTGAGAAAAAAGTGGTGGCTTCAGTTCGATGGAGCCAAAACCGTTTTACGTGACAGCAGATAATATGGAGCACATGGTAACTTAAGTAAGGTACATAATTTAAACAATTTAATCTAAGTGCAAATATCAAGTGCATAATATATTTCACAGGATCTTATAACCGCTATATTTCTAAAACTAGAAACTTGCAATTTGGCACACAGAAGGCTCTGGTGATGTATCTGACCAGAAAATATTTAAAAATCGAAATTTCTCGAGAAGAGATTTTATTCCTAATATCTGGTTCATATTTGAACAAGTCTCGTTGGGGCAGACGCATTAGTCGAGGCGTGTTTAGACATTTATTTATAGACTAAAAGATTAAAGAAGTTACATCAGCATGTTTCTTTCAACATTTAATGCATGTGTTTGTTTTTCAAATGTCTAGGATTTATAATGACTTATTTCTAATTAAGCTGTATGAAGAACGGGTATTCGTGCTAGTGTATATATAAAATGAAATTTCAACAGACGCTTCTAACTCAAATATCTCCTGAACTACTCGTTGGATTTTGATTACGTTTTTGTCAGGTACTAAGGCTTGGAATGTTTTGAAGTTTTACACCCAACAACAAAATGCGAAATAAAGAGAATTCAATACGCGGATCTATTTGTCTGTCTGTGCTGTCCGCTTAT
This sequence comes from Amaurobius ferox, assembly GCA_951213105.1. Taxonomy (NCBI): domain Eukaryota; kingdom Metazoa; phylum Arthropoda; class Arachnida; order Araneae; family Amaurobiidae; genus Amaurobius; species Amaurobius ferox. The sequence goes on along the minus strand of OX578137.1, from coordinate 75,918,891 downwards.
AATTCGAGTACGGTTCAACGAATTTACATACTTTTTACTGCTTTGTTAAGCTTATTAAGGAACAAGTTTATGGTTAAAATAATTTCGATGTTATACCGCTTTAATGCACAAGGGAAAATTACAATCTAAAACAAATCCGAGCTAAATATCTACTAAAATACTCAATCTAATTTGATGAAACTTTATTAAAGCAGTGAGATTAGGTCCAAGAAATATTTTAATATAAGTTGTATCATCCTACACTTCTCCGCGGAATAATTGGAATTAAATGGCTTGCTTTGTCAGTCTGTAATGACTACTTATAATTCGAAAACGGTTCAATCGATGTACACATCTGTTAGACTACTTTCTCAAAACTTAATGGAGATGATATTTATGGCTAAAATGTTCCAGACTTTGTATTGCGTTAATTTTAACTTTGTATCATCTCGGGCAACAACAAGTAAACTGCTAGTAAATTTATAATAATAAAGGAAAGAGTCTGTCTGTGTTTGTGGAGGAAAATGTAAGCGAAGTTCAGCCATGAAGTTTGGTACACAGATACTTTAGGACCCGGAAAGTTGCACCTCTGTGTTATTATTTTTTAATTCGAATTAGTTTTTTAGTTGTTTTATGTTTTAGTACAATTTTCTCACAAATGCTTTTTCAAAATATTTCCTAAAATATAATGCCAAAAATATTTGAGTTTCTATCTTAACACTATCGGAAAGACCGAAAGATTCTCTTTCAAACAAACTTTAAACGGAATCCATGCAAGTAATTGCCGAATGTTGGTAAATTTTTAATATATATGTATATGTATATATATATATATGTATATATATATATATGTATATATGCTTATATGTATATATATACACATATATTTATATATATATGTATATATATATATATATATATATATATATATATATATATATATACATATATATATATTAGAATTCGTGATGTAAATTTTCTTCATTACCTAGTGTCCGGTCTATTATTATTATGAATTGGGATAATTATAGATCGACAAACATTGACCAATTAAGCGTTATAGACGATTTGGAAGAATACCATACCTTCTCTCAATCTAAATCATATTCCTTCAATAGATGCAACAATCTTAGGTGCAAAACTTGTCCTTATGCTGACCCATTACAAATTAATAATAATTCCACTTCACAAAAATTCTGCAAAGTTTTTAATTGCATATACAAACTTAATTGTACTATTTGTAACTTATCCTATATTGGCCAAACCAGCAACCCTTTACATCTGAGAATGAATGTCCACAGGGATCATATTAAAAAATTTGACCATAAAGTCTTTAATGACCTCCCTACCAAAAATCAATTTGAATATCAGCACTTTGCTACACACGGATTTAAAAATGTATCCCTTCATATTTTAGATATTAAAATTTCACTCACGGATAGATTAGTATTTGAAAATTATTACATTAAAAAATATAAAACTCTCTTCCCCTATGGCTTAAATCAAATTTATAATAATAATAATGTTGTTAACAATAGTTTTGAATACAATTCTCATAAATCTTCAGTATATAAACATCTTTTTCATTATTCAAAGTCATCATCTCCTAGTAAAAAGCGATATAAGCGTGGCAAAGGAAAAAGTAACTTAAGTAAAACTATTGATTACAAAGCAGACATTTTAAAATTACAATATAATTATTCTCAAACTTTCAATTTTCTACCTGTTAGAACATGGTTATATAAAGTCAGAAAAAGCAAATTAAGTATTGTTTATACTAATTTTTTAAAATTAAAATTAACTCATGAGCATTTTAAACATTTATTTTTTGATTTGCTTCTTTCACGTACAAATTTCTTAAATTACCACCTACTCCATTCACCAAATCCACATACTAAAATAGCTTACTGTGTAATTTCTTTTAAACACCCTATTCTAAATTCTCTTAACTTCAATAATTTATTTGCAAAACATCAGCACTTGTTACCAGTAAATGATATCAAAATACAAAAATCATTCAAATATAATTTACCAATTGGTAGAACTATTTACAATTACAATGAAGTTTCTAGGACATTAAACTCCGATGATCTTACATCATGTGTATGCAGCAATCAAAATCTTGCCCCTTTTGTCAACTCCACTCATGGTCACATTATTACTGGGGATCTCAGTATAGTTCAGGATGATATACTTAGGGATATTATGAATAAAGGGTCTAAATTTCGCATTCCATTCTGCCATCACCCTAAACAACTTCTTCAGTCTCTATCATTTGATTTTGATAAATTCATATATCAACTTGCTTGTTCACATTCAATTCCTATTGAAGCATTCAATCTATGGAAGTATACGACCTTACATCTACTTAAAAATGTTATTATAAACACTAAATTAACGAAGCCTAGGTATCCTTATAAACAACTCCTATCTGCTATCAAAGAACTACAACAACATTTTGTAATAACTTATGTAGATAAAGCTTCTAATAATTATGCCATCATTTGTAAAAAATATTATGTTTCTCTGTTACAGAATTACTTAAAAGATAATCAAATTTTTAAACCCATTCATAATCAGTCTATCCAAATCAAAACTAAAATGCTAAAATTATATACACAATTAAATATTAATTGTAAGTTTTTTAAATTTCCTTATGTTACTTTGGTTCCTAAATTCCACAAATCACCTCTCAGTTTTAGAACAGTCACTTGTGGACATAATACCTTTACCACTACAGCTAGTAAGTACTTGCTTAACTGTTTAAATCGAATTAATGAATCTCTTAAATTCAAGAATTCAGGATATTTCATTTTGAACAATAGTTTTGATTTAGTTAATCACCTTAGCAAGTTACCACAAATTCTTGGTTTACAAACCTTTGATTTTAAAGACCTATTTAATAATATTGTCATTAAAGATCTACATAAAGTTATTATCTCTCTTTATCATGACTATATATCTTCCAATCATGATGCTTTTAATGTCAAAAATTTTCCTATGCTCTTGCACTTTGTGTTATACAACAATTATATTGTCCAAGGTGATAACATTTATTTACAAACATCTGGTGTACCACAAGGTGGCTGTAGTAGTAGTATACTCGCTAACTTATATCTTTATTATTATGAATGTCATTTTAACTCTAATTCATATATTGTATATAGATATGTTGACGACTTAATTTGTATTATCATTGATGATTCCTATTCCATTAATATTGATTTTTACCCGTCTAACCTAGAATTAATTCCTAATGAGCCTTGCGTTAGTCAAACTGTTAATTTTTTAGACCTAAATTTAGATACCCTCAATAATCATGTAATTACCAATCTATATGATAAAAAAGATTCTTACAACTTCACTATCATAAAGCTGCTATCATATCATTCTTGTAATTCTATTCAATTGTTTAGAAACATCATTTTAAACCAGCTATTTCGAATACACCGACTTTCTGATCCTCAGTTTCACTTTCTCCACATCAATAATCTTAAACGCATTTGTCAAAACTACCAATATCCGGAAGTATTTGTAAATAATATTATTAATAATTTCAAATATACCACGTAATAATTTTACACATGCATTATTTATCTTTGATTGGTTAACTCATTTTTGAAAATTCACCCATTCTTATCACCTCACTTGCCACTTGGCCTGAGTCTAATACTGTTTACTATTTTCGAATGACTATTTTCCGCTTGTCCTGAGTCCTATACTGTTTACTATTTTCGAAAGTCTCCATACATATTATGTATCGTTCAATTGTATTCATTCCCACTCGCATTGACGAAGTGAGGTGAAATGCTCTCCCACTCGCTTTGACGAAGTGAGGTGAAATGCACAGTCACTAGTTTATCTTACACTTACACGTGGTGCTATTCTTGTAATTTCACATTACAGTTCGAGGAGGTATTGTTTTTCAGCTTTGTAAAAATCAATTGTTTTATTTTTCTTTTTCTCCTTCCACTAGCCAGTAGACAGTTCCAATGGTGTCTATAGTTAAATACTATCGCCATTGTCAGAAACTGGCTATTCTATCGGTTTTAATTCGAATTGTATGGCTGTCCTGATGAGAATGCAATTTCGAACTAACCGCCATTTTTTGTGTAGTTTCAATTGATTGTTCTCTATCCTTAATCTCTTATCTTGAGCTGATTATTATTGCCTATTCTCATTTTTGCCGAGTTATATTTTTATTTACTTATATACTATTAATGTTAATTTTGAATCCTAATATTCCTCTCATCCCCCTTTCCATTGTAGTGATATGTTACTTTCTATCTTTATCCTTAGTCTTGGCTTATAGTTACTCATTTGTAACAGATATGTTAGAGATGGGTTTTTTGTACATACAGTAGTTTATGCATAATTTTCGATTAAAATCCTTCAATTTTTATTTACATATATATATATATATATATATATATATATATATACATACATCATATATATATATATATATATATATATATATATATATATGTATATATATATATATATATGTATATATATATATATATATGTATATATATATATATATATGTATATATATATATATATGTATATATATATATATATATATGTATATATATATATATATGTATATATATATATATATATATATATATATATATATATATATATATATATATATATATTGCTCGTTGAAGATCCAGATATATCCGCTCTCGAGATATTATCGCACTTAGCATCTTAATACCATCGGCACAGAGTTTTTTTTTCTAATTGTTATTATAAGGGGGTGTATTGTTAAAGCGTTCTTTGGTTTTCGAGAATTCACTGTGAATTCCATTATGATTGTAATCAAAGATTTGTATCCTAAATCCTTGTCAACGCCAAGCACATTTTTTAGAAGCACATATTTTCGTTAGGCACATTGCCCGGGATTTAAGATGCAAATATCTGATAAAAACTACACCGCAACTTACAATGAATTCTCGAAAACCAAAGAACGTTTTAACAATAATCTCGCTTATAGTAAAAATAAAATTTTGAAAACTGTTGTGTGGGTGAACACACGATTACGCAACAACTACTCAATTTAAATTCAGGGCAACGTCGGGCACATTTTCCAGTTATAAATAAACTAGTAGTCATGGAATAAACATTTAACAGACTCTAAGGATAAGAAAGGAAGATAAAACTAAATGTATACTTGTATGTCCGTTGTTTTCGATGGTTGCTCCTTCTAATGGGTCCTCATAGTTGTCGAATTCAAAATCATCCAATTTGTCATTAAGATCTACTTCAGCGGTTATGATATTGATGGGAGACTGGTCAGATCCTCCGCACTTCTTGTACATCTTTGGCCAGTGATCTGGACCTAAAAGAATAAGAATCAATATTAAGTGAAAAATCATTATTAAGGGACAGCTCAGTGGTTAAGGAACGGGAATTACACCCAGAGTTCAATTCCTAGAGAAGTCCAAAACTCTGTCCGTGTCTACGCGAAGTATGGACACGTTAAATCTATAGGTCCAAAACTCTTTCCAAGAGGATGGTGGCAGAGAAAGTAGGGTATGATCTCTGGATGTCACCCCGCTGCATTCTGGTCTGTATTGGATGGTAATTGGGCACAGAAGTTCAACCATACCTCCTTGTGTGGTGCTCGCTGTGAAAGCAGAAATATGTCATAAATTTGAACATTAAAAGGACAGTAAGAATCGAGTGGTGAAGAATAGGTCTGACGCAACGGTGCCGAATGTGACACTAAACCGGACAGTGGTTTATGCCCAACAAATACAAATTAAAACTCAGGCGCAATCTGAACCCACGCTGTGGGCCAACCCGAAGCACAAGGGGGAGGCGAATCTATACTCAACCAGGGACCAGTCCCTGAATCAGCATTTACTTATGAGGGGCAAAGCAATGTCCCATCAAGGAACATGGGTCAAAAAGATAGGCGTGTTTCCCCGAAGAAGGTACCAAAAATTAAGATACAGTTGTTTGAGAGTTATTTGCAAAAACTCATGACCAGAAGATACTGGTAACATCTTTCGTAAAGTAGCATGAAATTCTAAGGTACGAAATCAAAGAGCAGATGTATTATAAAGTTTGACTAGTGTGTGACTCAGAATGTATGATTCAGACCATGTCGGTGCAGCATTTGTGCCCACGCATCCCATACAGTATGGAAGTATGTGTTGGTTTATATGCGATTATGCGTCGAGTAATTGCCCAAGTTGATTTCAGCTTAATAAGGCTGGTCACCGCTCTGGTCTGTCAAAATAATAAAACTCAGCAATCTTAAATAGTAACGCTGCTCTAGAAGTAATAAGAATTTGGTTCCACATTGTTAAAAGTAATGTAATGATAAGTAATAAGGTAATGTTTATAAATAATAACGCGAGTTGTCATTATAATTAAAATAAAAAGGCAATTTAAATATTACTAAAGAGTTTTTAATGAGAGCCTTTAAGAGTTTTTAATCAGGCTGATTGTATTTTCCTTTGCAGTAACGGCGAGTAGTAATCCGTTACTGAAGAAGAAATTGGAGGGTTATTGCATTTACAACGTAGCATACTAGACAAATAAAATTAATATCTAATTTAAGTACATATAAATAAATTTGTCACCACACTCATTCCGAGGTCGCGGTAGCCCAGTGGTTAGCGAGCGGGAATTGCACTCGGAAGGCCCGGGTTCGATTCCCTCCGCTGCCCAAACTGTCGCCGTGTTCACGCGGAGTACGATCATGTTAAACATGTGGGGCCCGTAAGTCCTTCCGAGAGGTTGGTGGTAGGGGAAGGAGGGTACGGTCCCTGAGGATGCCTCCCCTACTGGGTTCCGGTCTAAATTGGGTGGTTCTTCCCGGCCGTCCAAACTGTTATCTTATACCTCTCTCTGGTAGGTCGGACGGTCTGGGTCTCAACAACAACCACACTCATTCCGCTTCAATTAATATCCCGTGAAATAAATCACTATAGACGAATTCTCTGACAAACTATTGCAAAAAGTAATTTTTCTCGTGAATGGAACGAATTAGACCCTCGAGAATGTTAACAGGTTTGTGACATAATATTGTATGTGAAAAGTGAACATATTTCATAATACTTACTACCATTTAAATTTTATGTAATTTTTGTGAACAATTTATTTGCAGAACGTGCAATATCATGAGGATGGCGCATACTAGAGTTCTAAAGTTTATGTGATTCTTTTTTTAATAAAAAAATTACGTAAGAAATGAATATTTACGTAACATTATTGCAGGTTCTGATTTCTTGATGATTTTTTTAAAAAATTCATTCGAGAATTTGGGCGTCTTCCAAACATCGTATCCACAGTGTCACGGACACACACACCACTCCAAAATGCGTTCGATTCGAGTTCAAGCATATTTCAAACGTGCTCTTTCGTCGTAACCTCGAATTTGAATTTTCGATTCCGTCGTAATATTTACTCTATACATTATACTATGTATGTAGGGAAAGAAAAAATGCATTTTTAGCAATGTATTCAATCAAAAGTTTAAAATAAATATGTATAAAACTTATTAACCTTTCCTTTAAAAAATACTTTTATTTTCACAAGTAGCAGTTTTATTTATTGCGAAAAATATGTATACTGTACAGGATTTGAAAATAAATTTTTAGGTCCTATTTTGGTGCATATTTTGATAATTTAAAGATTCCTTTTCTAATTTATTTGACACCGTTCACCAATTTAAAAGTTCTTTTGAAAAAATTCCAGAACTAAAAAATATTCCAACATTTCGCTATTACCGTACCCTTTTTCTTCACTTATTTACTTATTCATTAATCTTTTTTGTGTTACATCAAACGTGAAAATCTATAGAGACACATTTTTGTATTGTTTTCACGTCTTTGCTTTATCTTAGGCTGCTGGAGAGGTGCGTTAGTTGATCAATATTGATCATTCATCGATTCGTTGAATATTCATTACGGTGTTCGTATCTTTTTTTTTCGTTGAGGTGATTAGCGTTTCCTCAATCACGTTGGATTTATTTTTCCATTCCATTCCCAGTTTTATTCTTAAAAATTGTTCTCCATGCTTATAGTTAGATTTTATTAATGGAGAACGTACATTTGTAAACTGGGAGCTGTTAGATTCTTTAAATGCACCTGATTAATCTTTTAACATTTCGAACTACGTTTCAAACGACTTTCAAACTTCTTCTTGGATTAAAAACAGGTCATTAAGATGCGTAAAATAGACCAAGTCCAAATAAATTTTATAGGTCGCTCAAGATTAGTTGCGAAGACTTGATGTGTTGTACAGTCAAACCTGGATGATTTTGCAAAACCACTCAAACGGAGGAGCATTAAAGCTTAGTACAATTCTCACAGTAATGCAACCAGCATCGGAGGTCCGGTTTGAGTCTTGTTTGACCTCTTCGTCATTAAGTAACCGTTAGCTGAATTAGATAATTACTAGTTATAACTAGTAATTATCTATATATACTAGTATTATTTACTAGTAATATAACTATATATACTAGTTATATTACTAGTAAATAAGTTATAAGACAAAACAAGTTTGTAATGTCATAACAGTGGCGCACGAAAAAATAGAAAATAAATTTTAATCACACAAGAAATAGAACCAAATTGAGGGTACGGACAGATTCATTTCGAAACAATAATATATAAATCTTCTCATTATCCAAAAATTGATATGATGCAAAATTGAAATAGGGTGTATTATCTTCTCATTATTCAAAAATTGATAGGATGCAAAATTGTCGAAGTGAAAAGAGGGTGCAGGCAGATGAAATAGCTTTGAACAATTTTGCATCCTTTGATTTTTGGATAATAAGATTTACTTTGTATTATTTTGAATGAAATCTGCCCAAACTTTCAATTTGGTTTAATTTCGCGTGTGATTAAAATTTAATTTTCTACTTTTCCGTGCGCCACTGTTATGTGGAGGAGGACATTCAAATATTTCATTAGGTTTCAAATTTTGAAGTGTACACATCTAAGACTATTGGAGAGCTTAAGGAACAGTGGGCAGACGTCCTACGTGCAGCTTTTGGAAATGCTTGAATTTTATTCTTGAGCGCGAACACGCCTAAAGCTGAACTCTAAAACTTATACAAAAGAAAAATAATTATATCCAAATCTGAAATAAGTCCAAGCGATAAATAACAATAAAAATGATAGTTGTTTAGTCTATGTAATAAAATTCTAAAAAAAAATTCCATAATATATATTCAAACAAAATGTATCGCCATAGAGATTATCTCACCTGTTTCATCTTCGTAATTCCAAGCATGATGGTCTTTGGCGTCTCTTTCATGCCTTTCATGAAATGCTGCAAGAAAAGTAATTATAAGTATAAACAATGAAACAAACGAATCATAGTAAAAAAATAATCACAGTAATAAAAATTTAATTAACGTTTTGAAAATACAGCACATAACGTTATAAAAAAATCCGATGTGGGCAGCACATGACTTTCCTTATATAATGCAATGAATTTACTACTTTTACAGTAAAAAAAACAGATTATTTTTATAGTAGTTATTTATATTCTTTCCAAGATATTAAATTTTCGTCAATGAGTCGTCATTTTCCATGTCGTCATCATCAATGAGTCGTTATAGATTTAGCTTAATTTTTATCTATTTGGCGAGTTTTTCGTTAATTTAGCAACAAAAAGTAGCCAAGTTGGCGACATTCTCCCAAATTCGTCGCCAAAATCTCGCCAAGCGTTATGGACGAAGAAATAAGTTATTCTTACAGCAGATAAATGACTACATATTGGCGTTCAAATATAAAAGTATTACTCAAAGTATCTTTTTTCATGAATGGAACGAGCTAGATCCACGAGAATGATGTCACCCAATTTATCGCATGGTTTTACATATGAAAAGTGAACATGTTTCTCAATAGGAAATATTTATTTTTAATTTTATATGACTTTTTGATAATTTTTTTTTTAAATGTACAATATCTCGAGAACGGTTTATGTTAGCGTTCTAAAATTTTTGTCAATCGTTTTCTAATGAAAAATTACATAAGAAATGTCTACTTGCGTAACTTTATTAGAGCTTTTGATTTTTTGACGATTTTTTCAAAATTTAGGGGAGTTCTGACATTCGATTGCGTATAAAAAACAATAGGCTTCCAGTGTTTACGGATTGTGATTTTTGTACAAAATTTCGTTCGAATCGGTCCATTCGTTCGTCAGTTGTCGTCTCCACAGATTCACTGACACACACACACACACACACGCCAACGGCCCAACCGTGCTAAAAACATCTGTTCTCGTTAGATCACCGAAGTCAAGCAACTTCGGGCGCGGCTAGTACTTGGGTGCGTGACCACCTGGGAACACCGCGTGCTGTTGGCACATTTCGGGTGCGGTAGCCCGGTGGTTTGCGCTCTGGATTTGCCCGATGCCACAACTGCCGCCGTGTTCATGCGAAGTACGATCACGTTAAACATGTGGATCCGTAAGTCCTTCCGAGAGGTTGGTGGTAGGGGAAGGAGGGTACGGTCCCTGTGGATGCCTTCCCTACTGGGTTCCGGTCATAAATTGGGTGGCACTTCCAGGCAGTCCAAATATTTACCTTACACCTTTCTGTTAGGTCGGACGGTCTGGGCCTCAACAACAACAACAACACATACACACATACTTTCACACACACACACACACACGCACACACACAGACATCACTTCAAAAATGTTTGATTCGTGATCAGGGATGATGCTTGAAACGTGCTCTCCCGTCGAAAACTCGAATTCGAATTTTCGACTTCGTCACAATACTTTCCTTATACAGTGTGGAACCCCGTCACAATACTTTCCCTCATTACATTACTCACAATACGACCACATATGACCCACTCACAATACGACCCCATCACAATACTTTCCTTATTGTATATAAGGAAAGTAAAAATGATTTGAAATTTCGTTACTGAGAAAGGAAATATAGGAAAAACACAAAGGTTTTCTAGTCAATAAATCTGTTAAAAAGAGATTCGTTAGAATCGTAAATATAGACATTTTACCTATGAGAAACTTTCGTGATGAAAACAGTGAATTATGGCCAAGCGAATCACTCTATGGCCTTCCAATACATAAAAGTGTATACAAGTGAATGCATAAAAGTGTATACAACACAAAGCTTTCTTAGCCAAGAAACCTCTTAAAAAGATGTACGCATAGTGTTTCGGAATCCACTGAAACTGTTGCTGCAGGTCAAAGTGCATATATTAAAACCAAAATAATCCAGTTCAGTTCAATTAGAGTGTTGCAAGCATCGATGAAATAAGTTTCTTCGTTAAATTTTTTATTTAGCATTAAAACTTTCTGTTTTCTACATTGCAGCTGGATGTATGTTTCTTACAGTCTACGCTATTTAAAAGTTTGTTTTATAATTTATATTTTTGTATGAAACCAAATATTTTTTTCATGCATTTAAAGATATTGTATCAAGGTTTGAAATTAGATCCGTTAAAATTGCGCAGAAACTCATTGAAATTCTTATTTGATTTGGTACTACCTTAAAAAGTAGATATTTAATTTCATCATCTTTACTAAAAATCTAAATTTAATGGTTTTAAATAAAAAGAAAACTATGCAGCAAAGAATGAATTACATTTTATTTACTAAACTATTTTTATTTACTGTAAAATGCACCCGATATTGGCAGGATATTAAAGCAGGGTAGTTATATAAAATAACAATAAAAATCCGTGTACATCGGCGCAACGGGCTTGAAAAGACCCAACCCCCTTCCGAATCACAAAACCGAAACCTGTCACTTGCGGAGATTGTATATTCTACGTTAAAATCTATCGACGGAATCATTTTCGCCACATAAATAGATGAAAATACTTGAAATCGATAAAAAGTTCCTTTAAAATCGAAATTTATTGCTATCTCAGCGAATTATTATACAATTTCAGTCAAATTTTAACACGATTCTCATAATCTGGCAGACGTATTTTGTTTACATTGTAGTTCAGTTGGTTCAACTCACGAGCTCTAGTGTCTATGCGACATCCCATGTTAAAAATGTTGCCATAGGGTCCTATGGGAGTGAACCTTCTGAATATAGTATTCTGTGCCTAATGAGGTCGGACGATCGCGGTAGACTTGTGACGTCAGGTAACCCCTTAAGGGTGAGCGTCAGTAAATTTTCTGCCGTATCCGCGCTTTGTTAACTTTCGCGGCACACATATTTCGCCGAAATTCTGCTCAAAAAAGTTGCGAAATATTTTCTGAAAGATAAAATGCAATGCTTACATTATATTAAAACTAAATTTAATGCCCCCAAAAACATAGAATATATTTTTTGTTTTAATCCAAAATAGTTTTGGTGCTGCCATCTGTCGTCGTAATTTAACTCATACCGATTATTACTTTCCTTATATACATAATGTATAAGGAAAGTATTGTGACGGGGTCGAAAATTCGAATTCGAGTTTTCGACGGGAGAGCACGTTTCAAGCAACCCTGATCACGAATCAAACATTTTTGAAGTGATGTCTGTGTGTGTGTATGTGTGTGTGTGTGTGTGTGTGTGTGTGAAAGTATGTGTGTGTGTGTGAGTGTCAGTGAGTCTGTGGAGACGATAACTGACGAACGAATGGACCGATTCGAACCAAATTTGGTACAAAAATCACAATCCGTAAACACTGGAAGCCTATTGTTTTTATACGCAATCGAATGTTCAGAACCCCCCTAAATTTTCGAATGAAATTTTGAAAAAATCGTCAAAAAATCAAAACCAGTAATAAAGTTACGCAAATAGACATTTCTTATGTAATTTTTCATTAGAAAACGATTGACATAAATTTTAGAACGCTTACATGAACCGTTCTCGAGATATTGCACATTTTTCAAAAAAATTATTAAAAAGTCATATAAAATAAAAAAAAAAATCCTCTTGAGGAACATGTTCACTTTTCAGATGTAATACCATGCGATAAATTGGGTAACATCATTCTCGTGGATCAAGCTCGTTCCATTCCTGAAAAAAGATACTTTGAGTAATACTTTTGTATTTGAACGCTAATAGTCATTTATTTGCTGTAAGAATAACTTATTTCTGCGTTCATAACGCTTGGCGAGATTTTGGCGACGAATTTGGCGGAATGTCGTCAACTTGGCGACGTTTTGAAGTGTTGCCAAATTAGCGAAAATCTTGCCAAATAGATAAAAATGACTCTAAATCAATGAAAATGACGTCTAATTGAAGAAAATTCAATATCTTGGAAAGAATATTAGTATCTACTATAAGAAAAACCTATTTATTTTATTTTTTATTAAACCTATTTATTGAATTTAATTTTAGTAGTAAATTCAATACATTATATAAGGAAAGCCATGTGTTGTCCACATCAGATTTTATACATAATGTATAAGGAAAGTATTGTGACGGGGTCGAAAATTCGAATTCGAGTTTTCGACGGGAGAGCACGTTTCAAGCATGCCTGATCACGAATCAAACATTTTTGAAGTGATGTCTGTGTGTGTGTGTGAAAGTATGTGTGTGTGTGTGTGTCAGTGAGTCTGTGGAGACGATAACTGACGAACGAATGAACCGTTTCGAACCAAATTTGGTACAAAAATCACAATCCGTAAACACTGGAAGCCTGTTGTTTTTCTACGCAATCGAATGTTCAGAACCCCCCTAAATTTTCGAATGTTTTGAAAAAATCGTCAAAAAATCAAAACCACTAATAAAAGTTACGCAAATAGACATTTCTTATGTAATTTTTCATTAGAAAACGATTGGCATAAATTTTAGAACGCTAACATGAACCGTTCTCGAGATATTACACATTTTTCAAAAAAATTATCAAAAAGTCATATTAAAAAAAAATATTTCCTATTGAGAAACATGTTCACTTTTCATATGTAATTCAACACGATAAATTGGGTGACATCATTCTCGTGGATCTAGCTCGTTCCATTCATGAAAAAAGATACTTTGAGTAATACTTTTGTATTTGAATGCCAATAGCCATTTATCTGCTGTAAGAATAACTTAATTCTCCGTTCATAACGCTTGGCGAGATTTTAGCGACGAATTTTGCGGAATGTCGCCAACTTGGCGACTTTTTGAAATGTGTTGCCAAATTAACAAAAACCTCGCCAAATGGATAAAAATCACACTAAATCAATGAAAATGACGACTAATTGTCGAAAATTCAATATTTTAGAAAGAATATTATCCTCCACTAGAAAAAACCTATTTTTGTTACTGTAAAAGTAGTAAATTCATTGCATTGTATAAGGAAAGTCATGTGTTGCCCACATCAGATTTTTTTTATTTTTTAATGAACATTTTAAAATATCTATTCCTTCTAATATAGTGTTAAATACAACAACAGATCATATATAATAATGCCACAATCACGGAAAGGTAATTTATTATTCTATAAATTTGATAAGGGATCTGAATGTACATCACTGAGGACTGCAGTTTTGTCTTCAAGTTCCTTTGTCTCTGCAAGTCCAAGTTCAATTACGTTTCCGTGATTATGGCATTATATATGATCTGTTGTTGTATTTAATAGCGTATTAGAAGGAATAGACATTTAAAAATGTTCATTAAAAAATAAAAATAGTAGGTATGAATTAAATTACGACAACAGATGGCAGCACCAAATATATTTTAAATTAAAATAAAACATATATTCTATGCTTTATTGGGTATTAAATTTAGTTTTAATATAATCTAAGCATAGCATTTTATCTATAAGAAAATATTTCGCAACTGTTTGAGCAGAATTTCGGCGAAATATGTGTGCCGCGAAAGTTAACAAAGCGCGGATAGGGCAGAAAATTTACTGACCCTCACCCTTAACCAATAATCACATGGATTGAGGTCTGGGGATCTGGAAGGCCAGGCATGACGGAAGTGGCGACTCAGTACGCGAACCTCACCAAACGATGTGCGCAAGAGATGTTTCACAGTCGTAGCAATATGAGGTGCATATAGCTACAGCTCATTTATACATTCATTTATACCTACAGCTCATTTATACACCCATTTATACCTACAGCTCATTTATACCTACAGTTCATTTTATACACGATTCTCATACGGCGTTTGTTGGCCATTTTTTGTAATTAATTTTTTTAATGTTTCAATAAAACCCCATGTCATTTCAAGCATGTGTGTCAATTTTTATCTCTCTACGTACAATATCCCGTGAATTATTGAATTTTCAAATTTTAACCGACATTTGGATCACCCGGCATATATATATATATATAAATATAAATTATTAAATCCAAAGTTAGAATGTATGCAGTAACTCATAATACACTATTCCAAAATTTTCTACAAAATACAAAGAAATAAAAGAAATTAAGACAAAAAGAGGAAATAATAAAGCATAATGCAAGTCATATATATATATATATATATATAGGCGCACACTTGGCAATTAGTGTATACCAGCCGAATACCCGTTGAAAATCAACGGTCTCGCAATAAGCAACCTCTGAATAATATAAATTATTGAATAATTCATATTTATTCGGCAAATCGAATATTTTGGCGTGCAGAACCCCCTACAGAAGAAAATATTGGAAAACTTAAAAGTGCGAGCACTTCTTCCTTTCGAACTATCTATCTGCACGCTAAATTAAAGTCTCTATCTCATCCCGAAGCATGCTATTTTATCATTTCCCCTTTCGAATGTTGTTATGTGGAGTACAACCATAAATGGACATTTTTGAAAAAACTCTTCTTTGGTTCGTCTTTGGTTTTTTATCAGATGATTGGCCCATATACCAAATATCAAGCCTCTATCACATTTAAAAGGAAGCGTGTCTCATTTATTGTGAAAATAGAACATATTGGTGTGTGGCACCCCCTAAAGTAGAAAATATTGGAAATCTGAAATTGCATACTTTCTTCCTTTCAAACTGTCTACTCGTACACCAAATTTAAAGTCTATCCTGTCGCGAAGCATGCTTTTTCTATCACTTCACCTTTTGAATGTTTTTCTGTGTAATGCCCCCTCAAATGAACATTTTTGAGAAACCATATTCATTTTGGATTTTTTTATCAAATTATTAGTCCATATACTAAATTTCAAGCTTTTACCACATTATAAAGGAGACGTTTTTCATGTGTTCGCCAAATCGAATATTTTAGTGAGCGGCACCCCCCCCCCCTACAATAGCAAATGTTGGAAAACTGAAATTGCACACTTTCTTCCCTTTACAACTATTTACCTGTATACTAAATTTGAAGTCTCTAACTCATCGCGAAGCATGCTTTTTTTATCATTTCAGCTTTCGAATGTTTTTCTGTGGGGTACGCACCCCTCTTAAATATACATTTTTGAAAAACTCCATTCTTCTTGGGTTTTCTATTAAATGATTCGCCCATATACCAAATATCAAGCCTCTATCACGTTCTAAAGGGGTATTTTTACTTCATTCCGAAAATCGAACATTTTTGTGTGAGTCACCCCTAAAGTAGAAAATATTAGTAAACTGAAATTGTACACTTTTTTCCTTCCAAACAAGTACACCAAATTTGAAATTTCTATCTCATCCCGAAGCATGTTTTTTTTTTATCAATTAACCTTTAGAACATTTTTCTTTGGAACACTCCCTTAAACGAACATTTTTGGAAAAACTATATTCGTCTTGAGTGTTTTCATCAAATGATATGCCCATATACCAAATTTTAAGCCTTTATCAATTTTAAAGGAGCCGTTTCTTATTTGTTCGTCAAATCGAACATTTTGATGTGCACCCCCCCTCCCCCCCCCCCCAAGTAGAAAATATTGGAAATATGAAATTGCACACTTTCTGCCTCTCGAACGGTTTACCCATACACCAATTTTGAAGTATCTATCTCATCTCAAAGCATGTTTTTTTATCATTTTACTTTTCGAACGTTTTGGTGTGGGGCACACTATCTACAGAACATTTTCGGAAAATACGAATTTTGCAGGAGGGTTTATTGAACGATCGATCCGTGTACCAAATTGCAAGTTTCTATCTATTTGGGAAGTGCTAAAAAAGCGTGAGACAAGGACACTTGGCAATTACTATAGTGTTTATGTGCAGTGAATTTATTTACTAATATAAGTGAATTACTTACTATTCAACTAGACTTTAGAGACCCTAGCTTGGCAAAGTGCCAAGACGAGTCAATTTATGTTGAAGGGGAGAAAGGATTAAATATTATGAACGATTTCTTGAATTGACCTTTTGTACCCTATTATTCAAATGGACTCAACCTTCTGTCATGAGCAGAAGTGTCCAGGGCTCTCAAATTCAATTGCCCGAAATATAAACTTGAATTTGAGGTCAAAATACTTGCTTTTTTCTAATAAATTGACCTCTAAATGACATTGAGACTGTAATTGACCTCTAAATGACATTGGATTCTAAATAATATTACTTTAGCGTTTTGAATATTATAGTGGTAATGCTACTCTGTTACAAATTTCCTTTGACATATAACCTTCAAATGACATTGAAATTCGGAGATCAGCTTAAATGGTCAGAAAAATGACCTTGAACTTGAATCGGAGGTCAAAATATTCCCATTTCTTTAAATAAAATTAACCTCTGAATGATATTGGGAATGGCTGCAGAGCATACTTCGTCTATGACCTTTAAATGCCATTGAAACAGTTGGATCAGGTTCAGTTGTCCAAAGTATGACCTTGAACTTGAATTAGAGGTCAAAATATTCCCATTTTGAAATAAATTAACCTCTAATGACATTGGGGATGTCTGTAATGGATACTTCTAACGGAGTCATACATCGTCTATGACCTTTAAATGACATTGAAACAATTAGATCACGTTCAGTTGTCCAAAATATGACCTTGAACTTGGGTTAGAGGTCAAAAAATTTATTTTATTTCATAATTTACCCTCCAGATGACATTGGAAGTTCTTGTGAAGAAAATTCTCACAGAATTTCGCATAAAATTGTTATAAAGTGTCTTGATATAGCCTTCAAATGACATTGAAAAAGATTTTAATCTCTTTCAGGACTAAATATCCATAGGTTTTTCAATTGTTTCATTCATAGTTTTACTCCAGCTTTTCTTTTCATTCACCAGTTGTAGACGTAGTGAATATGAATGATCTTAAGCCTTCATATTTTTCAATTTGACTTGATTTTCTCTGTATATGAAAGATTAATGTGCTGTTAATATTTATCTATATATGCTAATTGCCAAGTGTCCGTCTGTCTATCTGTCACGCTTTTTTAGGCACTTCCCGAATAGATAGAGACTTGCAATTTGGTACACGGCTCGATCGTTTGATAAAACCCCTTGGAAAAATCGATTTTTTCGAAAACGTTCTCTGGAGGGGGTGCTCCGCACCAAAACGTTCGAAAAGTGAAATGATAGGAAAGCATGCTTTGCTATAAGATAGAGACTTTAAATTTGGTGTATGGGTAAATCGTTCGAAAGGAAGAAAGTGTGCAATTTCAGATTTCCAATATTTTCTACTTAGGGGGTGCTGCATACCAAAATGTTCGATTTACCGAATAAATGAGAAACGGCTCCTTAAAAATTTGATAGAGGCTTGAAATTTGGTATATGGAATAATCATTTGATAAAAACACCCATGACGATTAGTTTTTCAAAAACGTTCGTTTAAGGGGGTGCTCCAGAGGAAAACGTTCGAAAGGTGCATTGATAAGAAAACATACTTCGAGATGAGATAGAGATTTGAAATTTGGTGTACGGGTAGATAGTTTGGAAAGAAAAAGTGTACAACTTCAGTTTTCCAACATTTTTTTCTTTAGGGGGTTTCGCACACAAAAATGTTCGATTATCGGAAAGAAGTAGAAACACTCCTTTTAGAACGTGATAGAGGCTTGATATTTGGTATATGGGCGAATCATTTAATAGAAAACCCAAGAAGAATGGAGTTTTTCAAAAATGTATATTTAAGGTGGGTGGGTACTCTACAGAAAAACATTCGAAAGGTAAAATGGCAGAAAAAGCATGCTTCGTGATGAGATAGACACTTCAAATTTGGTATACATGTAGATAGTTAGAAAAGAAGAAAGTGTGCAATTTCAGTTTTCCGACATTTGCTTTTGTAGGGGGTGCCGCACACTAAAATGTTCGATTTGACGAACAAATGAAAAACACCTCCTTTACAATATGATAGAGGCTTGAAATTTAGTATATGGGGTAATCATTTGATAGAAAAACCCCTGCGATTATTACGGTTTTTCAAAAATGATCATTTAAGGGAGCGCAACACAGGAAAGCGTTCGAAATATGATGTTATAGAAAAACATGCTTCACGATAGGATAAAGACATCAAATTTGGTGTACTGGTAGATAGTTTGAAAGGAAGAAAGTGTGCAATTTCAGATTTCCAATATTTGCAACTTTAGGGGCTGCCGAACACCAATATGTTCGATTTTCGGAATAAATGAGACACGCTTCCTTTAAATGTGATAGAGTCTTGATATTTGGTTTATGGGCCAATCATCTGATAAGAAACCCAAGGCGAACAGAGTTTTTTTTTAAAATGTTCATTTATGGGTGTGCTCCACAGAAAAACGTTCGAAAGGAGAGATGATAAATTAGTTTGCTTCGGGATGAGATAGAGACTTTAATTTGGTGTACTGGTAGATAGTTCGAAAGGAAGACGTGCGCAATTTAAAATTCACAATATTTTTTTCTTTAGGGGGTTCTGCACACTAATATATTCGATTTGCCGAATAAATGTGAAAAGCGAATTATTAAAAAAATGACAATATTCAGTGGTTGCTTATTGCGAGACCGTTGATTTTCAACAGGTATTCGGCTAGTGAATAATTATACGTTAATAAATAATTATGCGATTGATTATTAAATATTAATGTATACAGTACACATGTGTATAACAATGTGAAAATAATCTGAACTGTAATCTTTAAAGTTTGTCTATCTTTCCAGCTATACAAATCTACACCATTCATAACAGCTTAACTAAATTTGGATCATGATAATGATAAAACTTGCTACTAGGAAGCGCTTAGTAGGGTTTTGGAAATCGACATATTTATTCTCGGGGGTGTTCCGGAACATTAAGCATTCTTTTCAAGCTTAAAGTGTACTTTCAGATGTCGTATAGGCTAGAAATTTAATACATGGTCGGGTAAAACACTACTGATTATACAGGGTGTCCCCAAAACATTAACTTCGGCTTTTATTCCTTAAATATTGATCTTAAGACATATATAATAAATTGCAAGGTTGCGTAAAAAAGGTACAGCATTTTATGAAGTCGATAAAAATTCTCAGGGGATTAAATTTGAAGAAATACAAAATTAAAATTTTTATGCGGCCCCCGTACAAAAACATTTTCAATGAGTAAAATGTGCCCCATACATTAATAAGGTGATGTATAAAATTTTAGCATTTTATCATGAAAAGTCCCAGAGATATGTTTAAACAAAGTTGGTGAGGGATTAATCACAAATTAAAATATAAATGACAGCAAGAGTGCAATTACACAACGCAGAAATGCAGCATATAGGTAAATAATACTATCTGCCTCTTATCTTTGGATTTATTTACAATTTTTCAAAAATATACTTTCTGAAAAAATACCTTAAATTTTTACATGATTAATTACAGAATAAAACTTGGGAATGATACAATCAAAATGAACATTAAAATAGCTTACCATACAGTATGCATATGCAAATATCTGCCTCTGATCGGTGCGTCACACAATTGCAACAGACGTATTATCACATGAGAAAGTTGTTTTTGCCCTGCTATTGATCAATCGCCTTGCTTACGCAAGAGTAGCGCGCAGCCCGGCAGTCTGAGCGACCCTCAAGTATTTCTACATTTTGAGAGTGTAGTTAGCCTGTACCGACAGTATGTCGCAATGCAGCACCGAGGAACTTTTTGAAATGCTTATGCTGTACAGTTTATGCAATCGCAATGCTAACGAAACTGCACGGGAATATCAACGTACTTTTCCCAATTCTCGACATTCTTCTGGAAGATTTATTTCCCGATTGGTGCAACGAGTGCGTGAAAGAGGAAGAGTACATCATGTAGGTGGACTAGGTAGGCCCAGACTTCACTCAATTTCTTACAGTTTTGTAATTGGGCTCTAAATCAGGAAGATGCAAATCCCTCTTTCTTGAAAAACGTAATTTGAACTGACGAATGCTGTTTCAAACAAGATGGATGCATAAATCCTCAAAATGAGCACTTCTGTTCTGAAACGAATCCATTCGTGGTACGTGATATTCATCATCAGAAGCAATTTTCTGTGAATGTATGGTGTAGTATTTTCCGAAACCGTTTGCTTGGACCCATACTGTATCACGGTACGTTAACGGGTGACAGATATCTTAATGAGATTCTGAATGCTGTTATTCCTGATTTTATGGATGAACTGCTCCTAACAGTACTTCCCAATGTATGGTTTCAACAGGACGGATCTCCAGCTCACCATACTACAGTTGTGAAACACTGTTTAAATTATGAGTTTTCAGACAAGTGGATTGGCTTGCATGGGCCAGTCGAATTTCCCTCAAGGTCGACTGATTTAACGGGATTTTTATTTGTGGGGTTGCTTGCGCACAACTGTTTATCTGTCACCTCCCTTAAATAAAGCAGAGTTGCAACAACGCATGAGATGGTTGTCGTGACATCACCGAACAAGAACTGGATCGAGTGCACAGAAGTGTTATTAAGCGAATGCAGCTCTGTATTGACATGGATGGAAAATATTTTGAACAAGCTTTGAAATCTTTGTGTAAAGTTATTATTTCTGCACAGTGTAGATACTCTTGTACCAATAAATAGCAAAATTATTATTTATTTATGTAATCATTTTTTTTTCACAATTTGTGTATGACCCCCGAAACTCGATCTGCCGACGTGATTTTTCCCCTCTAAGAACCCATGTAGATGCATCGAAAAGTGGGTTAAGTGAGCATTTTTGTCTTTTCATATATATCTCTGTGACTTTTTATGATAAAATGATGAAATTTTGTACATCACCTTATTAGTGTATGGGGCACATTTTACTCATAGAAAATATTTTTGTACGGGGGCCGTATAAAATTTTAATTTTGTATTTAAAATTTAATTCCCTTGAAAATTTTAATCTATTTCATAAAATTCCTTACCCTTTTTTACGCAACTTTGTAATTTATTATATATGTCTAAGATTATATATGTCAATATTTAAGGAATAAAAGCCAAAATCAATGTTTTTGAGACATCCTGTATATACTATACACTCATTGCCATAAAAATTTGCTTACTGTGAAAGAGTTGTCAGAATCGAACGAAATTTTATATATGTGAGTGCAACGTTGATATAAGTAATGTGATACAAAATAAAAGCAAAAGGATCATTTATTACAGGAAAAACTACAAATGAATGGAGGTTCTAGTACCCTGTTGGGCCACCTCTGGCGTGAATACACGATACGATACGGACGGGCATTGAAACATACAGGTTCTGTATGATGTCCTGAGTCATCTCATTCCACAGTTATTGTAAGCGTCTCTAGTTCGACCAAACTCGTAGGCTGTTCAACTTGCTGCCCAAGTGATCCCAGACATGCTCGACAGGTGACAAATCTGGAGATCGGGCAGGCCGGGGAAGAGTGGTAATATTGCGGAGACATTCCTATGACACCCTTGCTGTCTGTGGCCGAGTATTGTCCTGTTGAAAAATGCCTCCTGAAAGCCCTGCTATGAGTGGCTACACATGTGGCTGAAGGATGTGACGAATGTACCTCTGGGCTGTCATGGTGCCGCGGATCAATATTAGAGGTGATCGGATGTCGTATGCGAAGGCACCCCATACCATCATACCAGCTATGGGAGCGGTGTGCCGCTGTAATGCGAAAGTAGGATTGAGGCGATCACCACAGGGTCTCCACACACGTACACGGTTGTCATCACTGCCCAAATTGACGGTGGGCGGGTGTCATGGACAGCACACGTAATGGGCGTCGCGATACCAAATGTTCTTCAGACAGACGCCTCGCGTTGATACGGACAGACACAGGGGTCTGTCCGTATCAGTAATAAAGGTGCTGCCTGTGTCCGGATGGCAGACGATGCAGTTAGCGCTGTGCGTGCTTGTCGGGTGATGTGACGGTCTTCTCAGCTATTTGTCTACTGAGGGTGTCCTGAGCAATCTGATGCGATCTCTCTCTCGTCCACTGGTCTCAACTTCGCCTCACAGTAAAGTCAGAACGGCCTAGGTGGCGGGCTACTGGCCTAGATGACCACCCGGCTTCCATCATCCCGGTGATTCTTCCCCTCACGAACTCAGACAGCTGATTATATTGTCTTCGATGGCGGCGTAACGGCATCCCTAATGAAAAAGCGTTCCTCTGCAACAGATTAAGTACAGGCAAAAAGCTTCTGCTATCTTTTTTCTGCGCCAGAAAAACGAAGTTCAACGCCTTCTGGTGGCATTACGCAATGCACAATCACGCTGTATTTCTAATCATTTGCATATCTGCCTGACACGTACCTTCGCGCCAAGTTTCGTTACGGTCCCACAATTACTTCTTGGGGCACAAATTTTTATGGCAATGAGTTTATATATATATATATATATATATATATATATATATATACATAATTAAATTTATTAAAATTTGTTTATTCATCGTATGGATGCAATTCAAAGTTTGTTTGAACGGAAATTTTTCGATTTTTCCGATGGTATTAAGATGGAAACTCTGTGATAATATTTTAGGCCCCTAAGGGATCGTTTTGTGCCCTAAAACATAAAATAACTAAAAGAATAATTTGGAATTAAAATATTACGCCGAAGTACATTTATGTACGTCGAGAAGTATCTGTGTGCCAAATTTCATGATCGTCCGGCGCTTAGATTTCGTGATGCAGACTGTACCCACACCCACACAGACATCTGTCTTTATTATATTATATTTCCATTATTAGTTTATCAATATTAATAATTTTAAATATAAATAATTGCGATTCTAATTCCTTCTGTTCATTACATTTGATCTACTTTAGAATTTTCTGTCTAGACGTGTCTAACTAATAAATAAGTGAACAATTTTGTACAGAAAAATAGTAACTTTTAGAACATTTTATTGAGAGTTTTACAATAGAAAACTTATAGAGCGAAAAAGAATTATGGATATGTTTTCTATTAACGCTCTATAACGGTCTCTACTAACATTCTAGGACATAATAGTTGATTATTTTGGTGATTTTTAGTGATTTAAGACTTAAATGTTCTATATAGAAATTACTTTTCCTTAATGTTGTGATATTTTTATAGAGCGTTATAGAAAAATGGGCCATATATGCCATTCTATAAATATTATATAGAATTTCATTTAATTTTTTAAGATAAATACTCATGGTAGAAGCTGTTATAAGTTATTTTAACAAGAGTTCTAATTAAATTTATCTTCATTGTATTAATTTTTCTTGTATGTCTATGCATTTTACTATAACAAAAATGTCATATTTATTTCTGTACTTTCAACAAATACTGCAATATTATTTTGTGACAAAATTGCTATATATAATTCCAAAATTTCACTAAATATTAAACACTATCTACGCCTGTTCCTAATCTGTTCATAGCTAGCAATCGTTTTTTATTAGCTGTCACTTTTTTTTTACCAGGAACGTTAAGCAGCTACAGCAAAACGATATAGACACCGATATAAAATATACGCCAAATATACGCTGGTGCGTAGCCCGAATATATGCTATTCGTTCGAAATTTTTCAATTGAAAATATCACGTATGAAAATGTATCAAGAAATTACGCAGATAAAGAGTATATATTAGAAAAAAAAAAGAAGAGTAATTATTATCGGTTTAGTATAACTTTTCCACAAATGATCCTTAATAAGGAAATATGTCGTATTTACTTCAAATATGCCATTATGAAGTAAATAGCTAAAAAATAAAAAAAAGCTAGAATTTTGTATTTTTAAGTTCCAGTTAATTTATCAACTGGCGCAATTTGCCGCTTACCGGAGATGTCGCGACAGTTTTTTTGCGGATTTTTTCCATTCTTTTGAACTATACACTGAATAAATGGTGCCGACTCATTGTAAATAATTAAAAATATAATGTTTTAGTTTTCACTTTGATTTCTTTCCTCTAATGACCTGCATTTGTCATTCAATATAAAGTGCGTTTTTTACTTTCCTTATATACATAATGTTGAGGAAAGTATTGTGACGGGGTCGAAAATTCGAATTCGAGTTTTCGACGGGAGAGCACGTTTCAAGCATCCCTGATCACTAATCGAACTGTTTGAAGTGATGTCTGTGTGTGTGTGTGAAAGTATGTGTGTGTGTGTGTGTGTGAAAGTATATGTGTGTGTGTGTGTGTGTGTGAAAGTATGCGTGTGTGTGAAAGTATGTGTGTGTGTGAAAGTATGTGTGTGTGTGAAAGTATGTGTGTGTGTGTGTGTGAAAGTATGTGTGTGTATGAAAGTATGTGTGTGTGAGTGTGTGTCGGTGAGTCTGTGGAGACGATAACTGACGAACGAATGGACCGATTCGAACGAAATTTGGTACAAAAATCACAATCCGTGAATACAGGAAGCCTATTGTTTTTAAACGTAATCGAATGTTCAGAACCCCCTAAATTTTCGAGTGAAATTTTGAAAAAAATCGTCAAAAATCAAAACCGCTAATAAAGTTACGCAAATAGACTTTTCTTTTGCAATTTTTCATTAGAAAACTATTAACATAAATTTTAGAACGCTAACAGGAACAGTTCTAGAGATATTGCACATTTTTCAAAAAAATTATCAAAAAGTCATATAAAATAAAAAAAAATATATTTCCTATTGAGAAACATGCTCACTTTTCATATGTAATACCATACGATAAATTGGGCGACATCAGTCTCGTGGGTCTAGCTCGTTCCATTCATGAGAAAAGATACTTCGAGTAATACTTTTGTATTTTAACGCCAATAGTCATTTATCTGCTATAAGAATAACTTATTTCTCCGTTAGTAAAGCTTGGCGAGATTTTGGCGACGAATTTGGCGGAATGTCGCCAACTTGGCGGCTTTTGAAATGTTGTCAAATTAACGAAAATCTCGCCAAATGGATTAAAATGACGACAAATTGTCGAAAATTCAATATCTTGGAAAGAATATAAGTATCTACTATAAGAAAAACCTATTTTTTTACTGTAAAACTAGTAAATTCATTGCATTATATAAGGAAAGTCATGTGTTGCCCACATCAGATTTTTTTACAGTGAGAATTTGCATTTCAAATTACGCGACATTAGCCACCAAAATTTTGATTTTTGATGGGTGTTTCTTGTAAATAATTAAAAATTTATATTTTAACTAATTATATATACATATTATAAATAAATATTATATATAAAAATTATAATAAATATATATAAATATTATATTTAAATAATTATATATATTTTTTATAATTTATTATAAAAAAGTTATTTTTTTAAAAAAATTTCACTTTGATAACTTTCATTTCAAGATCCGTATCTCTCATTTAAGACCATGATCGCTACCTTCTAAACGCAGAATTAGTATCGCGAAATAACATATTGCCACACATACTGTATGGTCGAACGCGTTTTAACAGCCGCGATGCGTATATTACAGTGCTACCTTACCAGTAAATCGCTAAATGTATTGCTGCACTTTCAACAAATATTGCAGCATTTTTCTGTTCTTAGAATTTAATGAACGATATAATCGGTACAACATTAAATATCGATGAGCATTATCGATAGGGTTAGTGAGATTTATTCCATTCCCTTTACTTCATAAATTTGTTTCGTCGGTTCATTAATTGGATAATTTCGCTCTCACGTCAATACCGTGTTCTACATCATTAGTTTTCGCCAAAGAAGTCTGCCACACACGAAGATGTAACAAATAAAATGCAAGGTTTCTAGGAAAGTTCACCTCAATATTTTTGTAAGAAGGAGTGTATATGTTATGTCTTTATCTATAGTAAAACATCCGTTTAGAATAAATGGGATTTCAAGGCCCTTAGAGAAGAATTTAAAATGTTAGGACATCGAATTCTTCAAGAAAGAGAGATAGAAGAAATATGTCAATTATAAAGTTGTAGAGGATTATCTAATCGGTAGGAATCGACAGCAAGAACGTACAAAACGCGTACACGGAAGGCAATAAATACATGTCACAAAGTTAGGACGTGTAATGCGGTGACATGTAATGTTTGTCAACGTACCGGGTCATATTTTTTCTCGAATTAAAAAAATCTGATGTGGGCAACACATGACTTTCCTTATATAATGCAATGAATTTACTAATTTTACAGTAAAAAAAATAGATTATTATAGTAGATATTTATATTCTTTCCAAGATATTGAATTTTCGTCAATGAGTCGTCTTTTTCATTGATTTAGCGTCATTTTTATCTATTTGGCGAGTTTTTCGATAATTTAGCAACATTGAAAAAGTCGCCAAGTTGGCGACATTTCACCAAATTCGTCGCCAAAATCTCGCCAAGCGTTGTGGGCGAAGAAATAAGTTACTTTTGCAGCAGATAAATGACTATTGGCGCTCAAATACAAAAGTATTACTCAAAGTATCTTTTTTCATGAATGGAACGAGCTAGATCCACGAGAATGATGTCACCAAATTTATCGCATGGTATTACATATGAAAAGTGAACATGTTTCTCAATAGGAAATATTTTTTTTTATTTTATTTGACTTTTTGATAATTTTATTGAAAAATGTGTAATATCTCGAAAAGGGTTCATGTTAACGTTCTAAAATTTATGTCAATCGTTTTTTAATGAAAAATTACATAAGAAAATGAAAAATTACATAAGAAGTCTATTTGCGTAACTTTATTAGTGGTTTTGATTTTTTGACGATTTTTTCAAAATTTCACTCGAAAATTTAGGGGGGTTTTGAACATTCGATTGCGTATAAAAACAATAGGCTTCCAGTGTTTACGAATTGTGATTTTTGTACCAAATTTCGTTCGAATCGGTACATTCGTTCGTCAGTTATCGTCTCCACAGGCTCACCGACACACACACACACATACTTTCACACACACACACATACTTTCACACACACACACACACATACTTTCACATACACAACATACTTTCACACACACACAGACATCACTTCAAAAGTTCTATTACTGATCAGAGATGCTTGAAATGTGCTCTACCTTCGAAAACTCGAATTCGAATTTTCGACCCCGTCACAATACTTTCCTTATACATTATGTATATAAGAAAGTAATATGTACTGCTACCGATAGAATGCATTTTGAACAGGCTGTAACGTGGTGAAATATGTACGTAAACAGATATTTTTACTTTCTCATACTATGTAACATAGTATAGAGAAAGTAAAGTTTTCACGAGAATTCGAGATTAAATGCTGACATATGTTTTAAGATCTTTTGAACACGTTTTGACTATTTTTTGAGTGATGTCCGTCTGTCTGTATGTCTGCGATCGATTTTTTGTGTACGCGATAGCAGCCATAAATATTAGTGAATTTTCATAAAACTTTATACTCGGCTTTGTTGTCAAAAATTCTAGAACTAGATAGTAATTTTTTTTAATTTGAGCGAAAACTTCGAAATTTATTTGACATTTTATATTTTTTTATCATAACAGCATAGACAAAATTTGATATAATCATGCATAAAAGGGTTTATTTATGGCTCAATGATCAATCATTATTGTGAAACATAACCACGATGCAATTTTTTTTGTTCGTGACGTCATTAGCCCCCTCTCCCTTGGAGGGCACGTTATCCCTCAGGGATGCATTGTCAAGTATAGTATCAACCGAAATATTTTTTCAAGCCCTTTAAAGTGAAGGGTAACACGCTATAGTTGCAATTATTTGAACCCACGATGCCGATTTTTCTAATATTTTCCTGTAAAATTTGGAAAAAAAAAATCGATTCTGGTTTGAGAAAATCGAATTGAGTCACACTTCAGCTAATTTAATCATCCACTTTGCAATCAGTTACTTTTATTGATCATCTGCATTTTGATTGGAAATAAATTTCAACAGTTAATATATTGGAAGTTATTCTCAACCGCCAACTCTAATCTACAGATTCAAATTGCTAAACATTTCAAGTGAAAAAAAATGTTCATACTTTTTAGGGCGTTGTAAAAAGTGGGTATATTAAAAATGTTTTTTTTTTTTTTTACTCTTAGTTCTTTAAACTCTTACGCACAGCATCTAAAAACTTTTGGGATTCAACCAAGTTATATAAAGCAGTTTTCGAGATTACATTAATTTTAAGAAATTTTTCTCTAACGGTACGTTTATTTTAAAAATGCATCTGCGAAAGCTAGCAAAAATTCAATTAGATAAAAAATAACTTTATTTTTACTTTAAACTCATTACGTTTAACTGCTGTATGAGTTTTCCCGTCGAAAATATTTAAAATTATATAATATTCACTGAGAAGATAAAAAAGAATTTGATTCGAATTTTCATCCAATTTTTATTCAGGTAACAACGTTAGATGTCTTTATAAGCGTAAAATCCCTTTAACATCGAAAACGCTAGATTGTTTTTTAGAATCCTCTTGAATCCATAAAACATTAAAAAATAAAGATCCTGATTGTGGAAAAGGATCTAAAAATCTAATTATGGTTTGTTTCGTGCAATTATTTCGGTGAGTGGCCTTCGCCGAAAGCTGCTTCTAGACTGAATCTTCTTTTGCTGCTAGAATGAACACATATATCTAATTCTGTAATTTAGAAGATAAAGTATGATGTATAAATCTAATTTATTACATAGTTTAAGGCAATGTTTTCACGGAATTTAATACAGAATGGCAGTGAATGCCATGCTCAATTATATTTCAATCAATTGCAACAGAATCCACTTACAACTCCGGATTTAACGAGGAAATTATGAACTTTAATTGAATACAATGCTAATTGAAGCTTGATTTGTTTGTTTTAATGAGTAAAATGTTTAGATTCCCATATGTAACGAGCTTAATACGAAATAGTAAAACTTAGTATGTTAAAAAAGTTGTTAAAAATCGGAGTAAAATAAAAATAAGTCTTGGCATGGTAGTAGAAAAAAGCAATGGCATAGTCAGAACTTTTAGAAGGGGGAGGGAGGATATGCGAATTTTACTTCTGAAAGGAGGGGCAAGCGATATACCGTTCAAATGTGCTGCCAAACTCTTTAACATGTCACTAAATTTTTCATTGAGAATGACAGAAAGAGTTTTTCTTATACAGTGTTTGTAGAATACATATCGTTGCTTAATTTTTCAGAAGTTGCTCCTCTTTTGTAACTATAGATCTATTAAAATTACTTTCTTTTGAATATAGCTTAATTTTTTTTAAAGATTATATCATTCACACACTCATCTACATACATCAGCTCAAAAACATTCGATTTGTATTCAGTCGTGCCCAAAACATGTTTAATTGTCAAATTCTTAAATAATAACTTTTAATCGAGGCATAAGATACTTTCTGTACATAAACATGGAAAGTTGAAATTGAAAACTATCTTTTCCTATGACTCTCCATAATAGTATCTACCTTATAATCCGGCGGTGACTCTAAATAGTTTTTATAACTACCCAGATGAAAAATCCAAAAATATGTCAATTGTTATATATTTCTTTGGAAATGCATCACATTTCACCTGTACATCATTCGTACTACTTTAAAAGAAGGAAATAGTGAACGCTTTCTTTACAATATAGTTCCACTATCTCCTCACGAATATATGAATTTCAAATACCATTTAACAAGTAGTACATGTTCATTTTGGTTTTGTATTAATTTCTACTTGATACTATTCAACTTACTGAACGTATCCCTCGAAACGGTTTTTAGCACACATAATTTAATTTCATGTTGCAGATTAATAGATAAAAGTGAAATTTACCAAAAATGTATCAGATTTTTCTCCGTTTACAAAATATTTGAATCGAATTAAAAGTACGAACATTTGCTATTACATGGTTAGGTAATGGAAGGTTGCTAAACTTGAGAGACCGGCATCAATCGTCATTTTATTTAACAGTAAGGCATAAAGGAAATAAAAATGCTTTGCATATAAGCAAATATGTATTCCGAAATTATTTTTACTATCCCATGTAATAGAATATAGCATAAAAAGAACATTGTTTTTACAAAAATTTTCGATTTCGAGATTTTGATGATAATATATGTTTTTGTATGTTTTAGGACCTACTGCATGCATGTTGATTATTTTTAGAGCGAAGTCTGTCTGTGGTCGACTTCTTATGTACACTATAGCTGCCACAAATGTTAATGGATTTTCTCGAAACTTTTTATCCTATTTTGTCAGCGAAAAATCTAGAACTAGATAGAATTTTTTGAAATTCGAGTGAAGACTCGAAATTTATTCGAAATTTCATATTTTTTTTTTAACATGGCAGCAAAGGACAAAATTTGAAATAATAGGGATTAATGATCACGAAACTTAACAGTTTTGATCATTGCAGTGAAAAATAGCCCGTGATATGATTTTTATGTTCATGACATCATTAGCCTTCACTCGGGGGGCAAGTGACTGCCCTGAGGGGGTACAATATTAAACTTGGTATCAATAGACATATATTTTAAGTCCTTTAAAATGAAGGGTAACATGCTATAATTATGATCATTTGCAAAATGATTATTTTCATTATTTATATTGCATTAAATAGTCATGATCATTTGCAAATTTTGAAAAAAAAAAAAAAAAAAATAAAAATAAAAATTGGATTCTGGTATGTCTGGTATGGTCGAGCTGATTCACACTCGAGTTAATTTTCAACTAATTTTTCGACTTAATCAGGGAAGTCAATTTTAATACAATAAAAACTAAAATTTCAGATTTTATATTTTTAATACTGTTTCGAGTGCTTTCGAGCGTCATTCCATTGTCCACCGAAGCGCACTACATACAGGCTCGCGAGGAACAGGCTGCGCATACCTGGTCTGATAAGTGAGAATCAACCCTAAAACTTACAGAAGGTTTTTATTTAACATAATATGGTTATTGGCTATCGTATTCAGGGATGATACAGTAAACAACATTTAAACAATATTTACATGCATGGTAATCTAGTGTAAAGTCTTTTTAAAAGGTCTTCTGTCAGAGTCAATGCACGTTAAAATTACAGAAAGAAGATTACTTTGACAAGCATTACAGGTGTCATCGTGTTAGAGGTCCTTTTGATACAAATTTTTGACTAGTATTTATAGCCTTCCGTATACGTGTTTCGTTTGTTCCTGGTGTCGATATCTACTCATTGGACAATGCTTTAAAACTTTGTAATTGGTTTTTCGTCTATCTCTCTTTGTTGCCTAATTTATTATCCCAATTTTTCAAATTCTCCTCTAGTGGCGCTGCAATCACTTTTATTCAATTTGGTATTGTTATTTTACTATAAATAGACTTACAGTGTATATCCATGGGACCGTTCCCTACAGAGTTATTAGGGGTGTTTAAGAATTTTTCTAGGAACACGGCATACAGGGTGTTGAAAAAAAGTGAATAGCGGAAGATTTTTTCACCTGTTGGTTGCAGACACACAGTTCCAATTGCAAAATTGCGTTAACTAGGTAATTCTATCAAATTTAATTGTATTACAGCTAAATTTTTGCCAGTTTTACTAAATACGGTATAGGTAACATTTGTCGAAGACCCAGACCGTCCGACTCATCCTGGGGACTTTTAGGTAACATTTGTGTAATTCTTTTCGCTAAAGACTTCTTTTTCTCTAAAAACTTCTTTTCGCTAAAGAAGCAGTATAATTTTTTTACAAAAATATCATTTAAATTGCCCTTTCATAACTTCTTATCTTATGTAAAGCATTTTTGACATTATAACTAGGTGTCTACAGCTAACGGTTCAAAAAATGCTGTTTACTTTTTTTTTTACAGACCCTCTATAGTTTTGCTGTGCAAAATGAATACGAACAAATTATTCGGCTCTGAGCAGTTTGCTGCAATACGCTCTTATTGTATTCATTACGCTATAAATATTATTTCCATAACAGCTATTAAAGCAGCTTAGCTATTAAAGTTCAAATGAGAAATTGTATTAAATTTGCTATTTGTGTAACCTAATAAAATCCCCAAGGATAATTTCCAAGAAAGTCTTTTAAGAAAGTCTTCTACGAAATTGAACGAAAATTTGGAAAAAAATAATTTTTAAACGAAAACAAATACATTTAATATATATATATGCATAATAAAAAAAATTCATTTTTCTTAACGGTACAACTTCAACAATATGGGACATGAATGATAAATTTGAGTAGAGATTCTCATTTCAGATTACTTTAAAATGTTGGCCTCAGAGATTTCTTGAGAACCCACATCGATTGTCCCAGACCCAATAAGCCAGAAAGCCTATTTAGCATAATTCCAAACGGTGTACTGAATAGTGGAATTTTACATGAGTCTTTTTACGAACAGTATCGGTTTTACGATATCGATCATAGAGGAAATTAAAATTCTGTGCCTTCACAAAGGAATTTCTTTAAAAGTTATGAATGACTTTAATTGTCAAACTAAAACAAACTTTTCGTCAATGTGTACTTTGGATACATATCGATTGAATAGCTATTTTTTGTGGGGTGTGAAATTTAAATATTTGTGAAATAAATATTTTCGTATAATAATGCATTGTTCAGTCATTTTATGGTTTTTATCAACATAAATAAAAAAAATTCTGATGTGGGCAACACATGACTTTCCTTATATAATGCAATGAATTTACTACTTTTACAGTTAAAAAAATGTTATTCTTATAGTAGATACTTATATTCTTTCCAAGATATTGAATTTTCTTCAATTAGTTGTCATTTTGATTGATTTAGCGTCATTTTTATCCATTTGATGAGATTTTTGTTAATTTGGCAACAATTAAAAAAGTCGCCAAGTTGGCGACATTTCGCTAAATTCGTCGCCAAAATTTCGCCAAGCGTTATGGATGAAGAAATAAGTTATTCTTACAGCAGATAAATAACTATTGGCGTTCAAATACAAAAGTATTGCTCAAAAGTATATTTTTTCATGAATGGAACGAGCTAGATCCACGAGAATGATGTCACCCAATTTATCGCATGGTGTTACACATGAAAAGTGAACATGCTTCTCAATAGGAAATATTCTTTTTTATGACTTTTTGATAATTTTTTTGAAAAATGTGCATATCTCGAGAACGGTTCATGTTAGCGTTCTAAAATTTATATCAATCGTTTTTTAATGAAAAATTACATAAGAAATGTCTATTTGCGTAACTTTATTAGCGGTTTTGATTTTTTGACGAATTTTTCAAAATTTCACTTAAAAATTAAAGGGGGTTCTGAACATTCGATTGCGTATAAAAACAAGTTTCCAGTGTTTACGGATTGTGATTTTTGTATCAAATTTCGTTCGAATCGGTCCATTCGTTCGTCAGTTATCGTCTCCACAGACTCACTGACACACACACACACACACACACACGCACGCACATACTTTCACACACACACACACACACACAGACATCACTTCAAAAATGTTTGATTCGTGATCAGGGATGCTTGAAACGTGCTCTCCCGTCGAAAACTCAAATTCGAATTTTCCACCCCGTCACAATACTTTCCTTATACGTTATGTATATAAGGAAAGCAATAATTAGCAGTTTAAAATAGAATTTCTAAAATGTTACCGATTGATTTATTTTATACGCGAGCCATTATACAATTAAATTATAGCAGTTTTTTCAGAATTAATTTTTTTAAGGAACAGCTAGCAAATGATAGCTCATTAATATATTTTATTTCACTCTTATATTGCTTGTGCTAATTGTATGGTGCATTTTCAACGTTTTCAGACATTTTAAGCTAAAAATCAATTAATTATAGCATTATTATTTTCCTTATATGCATAATGTATAAGGAAAGTATTGTGTCGGGGTCGAAAATTCGAATTCGAATTTTCGATGGGAGAGCACGTTTCAAGCATCACTAATCAATCATTTTTGAGGTGATGTCTGTGTGCGTGTGTCAGTGAGTCTGTGGAGACGATATCTCACGAACGAATGGAGCGATTCGAATGAAATTTGGTACAAAAATTACAATCCATGAATACTGGAAGCCTATTGTTTTTAAACGTAATCGAATGTTCAGACCCCCCCCCCCCCTAAATTTTTGAGTGAAATCTTGAAAAAATCATCAAAAAATCAAAACCTTTAATAAAGTTACGCAAATAGATATTTCTTATGTAATTTTTCCTTAAAAAACGATTGACATAAACTTTAGAACGCTAGCATGAACCGTTCTCGAGATATCGCATATTTTTAAAATAAATTTATCAAAAAATCCCATAAATTAAAAAAAATATATTAACTGTTGAGAAACATGTTCACTTTTCATATGTAATATCATGCGATAAATTGGCTGACATCATTCTCGTGGATCTAGCTCGTTCCATTCATGAGAAAAGATACTTTGAGTAATACTTTTGTATTCGAACACCAATAGTCATTTATCTGCTATAAGAATAACTTATTCCTCCATTTATAACGCTTGGCGAGATTTTGGTGACGAATTTGGCGGAATGCCGCCAACTTGGCGACTTTTTTAAATATTGCCAAATTAACGAAAATCTCGACAAATGAATAAAAATGACGCTAAATCAATGAAAATGACGACTAATTGACGAAAATTCAATATCTTGGAAAGAATATTAAGTATCTACTATAAGAAAAATCTATTTTTTTACTGTAAGTAAATTCATTGCATTATATAAGGAAAGTCATGTATTGCCCACATCAGATTTTTTTTATAAAGAGGTTGATTCGAGGAATAGCCAATAAATGATTTCGGGATTTGAAACGTAACTCGGTTGCCACAATGGGATCAAAAACTCTAAATAAGTTCATTGATTAAATATAATAAAAAAAAATCGTCTGATTAAGATATCTCAGAAACGATTGATTGCATGCCAGTAGAATTCTCGAGATACAGCTGAAAGATTGTTAGAATGAAAAATTCCGTCATTTATAAATTTTTCTAACAAAATTCCAAGATTTTAGATTTCCCCCCATTAGTTACAGGTCAAGTCCCCCGTGTATGCGAAGTTTCAAGTTTCTGCCTTCAATAGTTTGGGTTGTGTAATTCATCTTTTAGTCGACCAGTCTTATTCATCGTTATGGCATTATAGATGTAATCAGCCTATTTTTGAAAATTTAAATATTATTCTAGTGGAGTTTTGCTCCTTTAAATTGATGATATCGCTCTCTAACAATTTTGACATAATTGCAAAACAGAGAAAGTATTATTAAATTAAAATAACTCACATAAATCTCAAATCCCGGGAGTTTAGTGTTCAGGGCTTTCAGGACCAGTTTTCTGGGAACTATGGAGTTTGTCCCAACTACAGATTACCACCCTTAGTTGAGATAAACTTTTTTCAACTCCAGATATTTTGTATCTATTTAAGACCTTGAAAAATAACCGACAGTGCAGAATCTGATATAATATTTTATTCTTTTTTATTTAATGACCGACTGCAAAATCTATTTAAACCAATGCATTTTAAAACACATTAGACTAAACGGTTTCAATGAATTAACTCGTCACGTGAAACCGATTATGTCCTTTTAACAACTCTCATCTTATTGTTTTTCTCCGGTCAGATGTTCCAACCATTACTTCTGAAAGAATTCTTCCTTGTATCAAGCATGACTTGTAACAATGCTTAAGACGGTCTTTCGTGTATGCGACGGCGTGTTTATGGGAAAAGAAGATAAATAGAAATAGTTATTTTGTGAATTATTGATGATATTTATCAAAAGTTATTGTCTGGTATTTTTAAAGAATAAGTTATCTCGTAAAAGGATTGTTTATTTTAAAGCTATAGAGTTGTGCATTTATTAACAACAATGTATATTAAAATACTTAAAAAATATGTTAATTTTCTAATCTAGATGAGAATCACCTGACCTCAATTTGACGAATCGACGCTCTGCGCATTGAGTTACTGGGGCGATGTAATTTTCTTTTGGAGTTAAAGTGGAACCTACATTTTTCTTAACATTTCAGATTGAAGTGAAGCTTCAGATCTGTAAATTATTCTTATTCACCTACTTTCTTTTTCCACTTTTATAGCTAGATATGCTTATGGCAGTAAATAAAGTGAACTTTTTACTTTAAACGATGTAGCCTATGAAAATTAGAGTGATTTAATCACATGCGAGTTTTCATCACAAATATATTGGTGGGGTCCTTATAGATACTAAAATATATTGGTGGGGTCCTTATAGATACTAGAAAGGACTTTTGTAGGTCTGAGAGTGGGTGGGTGTCAAATTGTTGGCCCTTTCATAATCTCGAAAATCACTGAAAAACGATTTGGACCCAATTTCTGTAACAAGTTTCATATATTATGTGAATGCAAGCGGAAGAAAATGTATATAGTTTAGCTTTAAAACGGGATTTTGTCAAAATTGTTGATCCTTCGTAATCTCGAAAACCGTTGAAACCTAATTTGGGACTAAATTTGAGTGGTATACTGCATATATTGTGGTGTAGATGTGAATGTAGAAAATAAACAAATGTATATAGATTGGTTCATTTACAACTTTGCAATGACTACTTACTTTCGCGTGAAAGTCTTGGGATTACTTCGACCCTCTAGTTTTATACAGCATAGTATCCTATTCGTCTTAACATTCTTACGTAAAATAAATTTTGCTGTCATTAATCGTAGTAGGATCTTTGAAAACATCAAAACTTTGTATTTTGGAGACTTCCGTGATCTATTACGTATAATTAGTAGAATTAAGTTGCTTAGTAGAATTAAGTTGCTTGGTCGCTATTGTAAATAATTCATGTTTCTACTGGGATTCAAATTGCAGCTGTGTCATTCAACGCTCTATCCATTGAGTTACTGGTATGATAATATTCTATTTTAGGATTGAAGCGGATCATAACTGAAAGTCTGTTTATTTGTTTGTATGTTTATCTGTTCCGTATTTAAATACAAAATTTTTGACGGATTTTTGTTTTATATATTTTCAGAATTGGTTATTGTTATTCTCTATTCCACCGCGGTTAACCCTGTACATCTTTCGAGTTTCTAGGACTAAGCCTTATCCAGATACAATAAATAATATTTTATAGAAATAGCATTAGGCAGATGATCATTTTCTAAAATTTTACTTGAAGAAAATTAAATACTTAGCAATGGAATAAAATTAAATATTTTTATACGGCAGATAATTTTCAACGAATAGAAAAATATATTTTAAAAATGAACGCCATTATATTTCTGATAGGGTTATATATCAGTTGGTATGCAATTACGGGGATGACTGATATTTTTAATTATTTTAAGTAGTCTGTTTTATTTTGGTAAAGATTTTTCAAGTTCATATATTTTCTATTGTATGTTATTGGAACATAATAAAAATGGTACGAGTATACATTCTTCTACCATTTTAGCGTCTTTACTTCTGTGCATGTTGACAAAACTTAATTTTCTTTTTAAGTTTGAATGCAAATTGAACCAGGATATTTTGTTCTTTATACTTCTCGATAATATTGTAAAGCGAGAACAGAGATTCTTATGCTTTTCTGAAGGAAATTTAAAGGATTTTTTGAAGAGCAATATCACTTAGAATATTACTGTAATTTGAACATATTTTAAGGGGACCCGGATATCACTATGCTTTCCATGTTAAATTCATCATTTTCATGTATCTTTTTCACTGAAACTATTAAAGCTGGGAGTCTACATTTTTATGGTTTACAGAAGGATATGTTTTCCACATTTTAACGGCTCATTTTTTCTGCATGAAAATTATAATGTAATATACTTTTTTAACTTTTGGTTACTTTTCAGATAGCATTTTTCATAACATTTAATTTTCTTAAAATAAAGTTTGAAGTAAATCGCTAATTCCTCGTGTTAAAATGTTTAATATTGCAATATATATATATATATATATATATATTCTTTTTTTTGACATATATATATATATATATATATATATATATATTTATATATATATATTTTATATATATTTATGATATATATATTTTATATATATATATATATATATATATATATATATATATATATATATATATATATATATATATATATATATATATATATATATATATATATATATATATATATATCATAAAAAATTCAAGTCATGAAGTTTGATAGATATTCAGAAAAAAGGAATATAAACCTGTAAAATTCATGTTTTGAGAAAAACGCATTTGAAATTTATAATAACTGGGGTGGACTGTGAAGTGATTACAGAAGAACCTCCAAAACTTTCAAACTTCTACTTATTCAATTAATTAGCATGATACAACATTGGAAAGAGAAAATTTTGTGCTATTTAATGCAATAATAAAATAAAAATCTATTCTTGAGTCGATTTTTGAATGCATTTACAATTTTTGATAGCTGAAGTGTACTGCTAAAAAGTACGAACCCCAAAACTTTCGAACTTCTACTTATTCAATTAATTAGTATGATACACCATTGAAAAGAGAAAATTTTGTGCTATTTAATGCAATAATAAAATAATATCTATTCTTGAGGAGTCGATTTTTGAAAGTATTTTAAATTTATGATGGCTGAAGTGAACTGTTAAGGGGTACGGACATTTTGTACTATTCATTGCAATAATAAAATTAAAACATATTTTGAAGTCGGTTTTTGCTTTTCTGACCCCTTAACTCACAAGCAACGCTGAATATATCTGCTAGTTAAAAAATAAAATTAAACCTAATATTTAAACTATCTTAGTTTTTTTAATAGTTGAAACTAATTAAATGTCATGGGATTGAATATTATATTTTAGAGTAAATCATCACAGTACAGCCTCGTTCTTCCCTTTAGACTCGTCTTCAATTGCTCCTCGCTACGGCCTTGGTGTGCTGAAAACAATTCATGGACACCGAGAAATGGGACAGATCAGTCACCGGAAAGAGCTGCTGCAGCAAATTATTCCATCTCTCTCCCCGAATGAAATATACAGACATTCATCCTGTTCTACCAATTGAGCTTTTAATTTCCCCAATCACGTATTTCGAACCGGTCACATATTCGATGAAATGTTCTGTTCTGGATCCAATCATACTCTATACCATATACACCATGTTTTCTACAGCTATAGATATTGAGCCGACCCAATTTTTTGAAGTCTGTAGAGGTAGGTCAATTGATACTCGTATGTAATGACAGCGCAAGGATAAGAAAACACTGTGCTTTCTGAAACATTGCTTCTTGATGGTAATTTGTATTTCTTGAAAGTGAAGATTTTGTCTCCAGCAGAGTAACGGGATTTTTTTTAAATCCCTGGTAGTCAGACAGGGTAAATGTATTAAATGACACTTCCTTTTTTTGTGCTCTGAAGCCACATCCGTTTTTTCCCCCCAACATGGGATAACATATACCAAGAATAGAGCTCATAAGAAATGTCTGAATCATTTCAGACATCACAGCCCTACCCTGAAATTCGAACCGAAGAAGCTAATGACGAAAGACACTCTGCATTTATCTAAAATCTTAAAAGAAAAAATTCCACCCCGCCATGAACTCGAGTAGGAAAAGAGTTTCCTTTATCGAAATCAACTGATCATCGCAATTTGTTCCGGATTCTGTTATGAAAGTGTTCTCACTCGCAGTACGATATTTGAAAAGAACATTTCAGAATGATATTTTATTCGAAAATAAAAGAATACCAGAGCAGCTTTTCCTTTCGAATTTTTATTTGTCATATTATTGGAATATCGATTTTAAGTTAGGCTTAATTAAATTTTTGAAATTATTTTTAAGAGAGTGTTCATTTTCTAAAATATTATACCTTTTTTTTTTAAATCTAAAAACCACACTCAACCAAGAATCGAATCAGGATCTCCTAAATTGCATCCAGTAAAGAATTTTCACTTGCTTTATCAAAAAAATGATACCATGTACGAATTAAAAAAATAATTGTAATATTTAAATATTTTGATAAATAACTGTAAGTAAATAAAAGTTCTATATTCCAGGGGTTTCGCTATTTAATATTCGTAGTTCGTGCGAAGTTTCTTAAATATGAAGAATAAAGCGTAAAATTTGAATGCATAATTTGAACCTCTATGGACTTCTGCTCATTTTTTTTTTTTGGAGGGGGGGGCATCAAATTAAATTTCAAAAGGGTTCAGCGACCAAAAAAGTTTGAAAAATACTGTATTAGATGATACTATTATGTTAACTTGTCATTTATGCCTGTATCCTTAAATATCATAAAGGTCTATAGGGTTGTTTGGATTTACTTTTGCATGGTTTCTTCTTATTTTCATCAATTTAAACTTTGGGATGATATTTATGACAATTAGGTATATCAAGTACACAAAATGTAAAACTGCTGCTTGTGAGATTAACACAATTAGTACTTCCTTAAAGAAAGCAGACACATGCAAATTGCGTGACTCTTTTACTAACAATTGTTTCGAAGGAGTTTTGATCCCTCTTCATCAGATCAAAACAATGTTTTTACTTAGCAAACGTCAAGCAAGAAAATGCTATATCATATGTCCCCTTTAAGAAAGAACTAATTTTATCATATTAGGTATAGTCTTCTTTTAGGCAAACTCAGTATATCGGGTCCAGTCTTTTTATTGCAGGTATCTAACAAGGTTCTTTTCGAACAATTCTGCCACTCATAAAGCGATGCAAATTACCCTTTTTTTGTTTTGCAAAATTCCCAAGCTATGCAGTTTTTTGTTAGCTGCTGTAAATGCTCGAATATGTATGACAATCCCATACGAATCAAAGTTTGGTTGGACAACTAGATTCAATGTAACCAAAAAAGCAAACTTACATTTCAGCAGTTTGCATCGCAACTGGCTTATAGCACGTTGCTGATGTGACATTACATATTAAAAAAGTGATTTGTTGATTCAGCTTGAACAATAACTTCTGTAATCACTCGCGTCAGTTGTTGCTTTCGCATTAGTATGTGCTACATCACGTTCGGCTCACAGGAAAGTGAAAAAAATTAACCAATCATTGTTAGTTCGACACGTTTTGCAAGTGGATAATAATTTGAAAGAACATACGTGGGTGAGCATGTCATATCTATGCAATGGAAGATATTTCGGGAAAATAGATTCGTAAATATATTTTGGGGTTGCAACAGACAAAAAATAGTTCTCAATTCTTCAAATATCATTGTCCCGAACTCTAGTTTAGTTACGGAACGATGGATTTTAAACACTTAAATTTTAACGTAAAATCTTACATATCTTTTTAATAATAGAATTTTAAAACTTGTAGTTAAATCAAAGACTTCTTCACTGGCGCGACAGCCCCGGGTGGGCCCTGGCCTTCCTTAGAATTCCATTCCATGCCGCCCTGTTCTTGGCCAAGGTTTTCCAATTAATCATCTTAATAATTCTCAGATCTTTTTCCAAGCAGTCACACCACCTAAGATTTGGTTTTCCTCTTTTTCGGGTACCAATTGGTCTAGCCAAGATCTTTTTTGTGGCTCGACTGTCATCCAATCTCATTAAGTGTCCTGCCCATTTAATCTTCTGTATTGCTATAAATTTACTAATGTCTGGCTCCCTAAATAATTTGTAAACCTCCAAGTTGGTTCTTCTTCTCCAATAATTATCGCACTTTATTCCTCTAAATA
This sequence comes from Amaurobius ferox, assembly GCA_951213105.1. Classification (NCBI taxonomy): domain Eukaryota; kingdom Metazoa; phylum Arthropoda; class Arachnida; order Araneae; family Amaurobiidae; genus Amaurobius; species Amaurobius ferox. Next base: position 75,876,272 of record OX578137.1, on the reverse strand, counting down.
TGCTTCTCAAGATTTTCCTTTCAAATATGGCAAGAGTTTCTTTGTCCATCTCGGTCATTGCCCATGTCTCAGCAGCATAAGTGAGAACGGGTCTAATCAAACTTTTATAAATGAGCATTTTGGTTTTTCTGCTGATAAAATTAGATTTCAAATATTTTTGTAGTGCAAATAAAAAAATAACATCTATTAGCAGTAGTAACTCTGTTACGGACCTCAGGAGTTATATTATTTAATGTGTTCCTTTCAGAGACTAAATATTTGAAACTGTTAACAGTTTCAAACCTGTACTCTCTTATCTTAAGATAAGGATTATTAAAATCGGTGCATGGCATATATTTAGTTTTATTCTGATTAATGGCAAGATGCATCTTACTTGCTTCAGCTTCAAAAGAAAGGAAGGCTTGTCTAAGTGCTCCCGGGGTTCGTAGGACAATAACAATGTCATCATCAAACGCAAAGATCTGCATGGATATATTAAAAATTGTTCCTCTGGTGTTAATGTTAGAATCTCTAACAATGCTTTGAAGGGCAAGATTAAAGAGAAGGCAAGCCAGTGCATCTCCCTGTCTGAGGCCATTAAAAAAAACCAATAGGTTCTGACAGCTTAAATCAAAGACTAATTCTTGGAAATCTATGCGTGTTACAGAAATTTTATTACGTATTTTTATGTTGCTGTTGTTGAAACCCAGACCGTCCGACCTACCAGAAAGATGTAAGGTAACTGTATGCGGATGGTGTTGTTGTTGAGACCCGGCCGGGAAGTGCCACCCAAATTAGACCGGAACCCAGTGGGGGAGGCATCCACAGGGACCGTACCCTCCTTTCCCTACCACCAACCTCTCGGAAGGACTTACGGACCCACATGTTTAACGTGATCGTACTCCGCATGAACACGGCAGCAGTTGTGGCAGCGTGCAAATCCAGCGCGCAAACCACCGGGCTACCGCAACCGAAATGTGCCAACAGCACGCGGTGTTCCCAGGTGGTCACCCACCTAAGTACTAACTGCGCCCGATGCTGCCTGACTTCGGTGATCTAACGAGAACCGGTGTTTTATGTGTAAAAACGTCTTTTTATGCGTAAAAAGGTGGGATTTATGATTTTTATTAGACAAGCATGCTTTAGAGTTCATAGAACATTCATGGCAGGTTCTACTATAAAGCTTTAACTGTCAAACTCATTTTAAGCCTTTATATAATCTCGATCATTTTACAGTCACTGAAAAAAACTTCCGTGAATTATCAAAATGATCGCTAAGTGTCCATTTCAATTTTACTTTTTGTTTTATTAGCATAATCAATTTTACTTTTTGTTTTATCAGCATAATCAATTTTACTTTTTGTTTTATTAGCTGTGATTTTAATCGCAATGGAATTGCGATTGAAGTGCATTTTTTAAATGAGTGATTGAAGTGCATATTTACGTATTAAAAACACGTTTTAGCGAACGATTAAAATCACAGTTTTATTATTCGGAGGGCTTGTTGTTAGTAAATAAATACGCAGAACCGGATATTCTTTTGTAACTTATAAAATGGCCGTCAAATGGAAATGTCCGCTATTTAGAAGTACCCGTTAAAGAGGTTTTTATTAAAAACATCTTTAAATAGAGATTTTACAGTGATTTGCACATACAATTTTAATACTGGAACAGAATGTGTCTCGTTTATGGGATGGGTTATGGGATGGGTAATGGGATGGGTTTTATGGGATGGGTAAACCCCTAAAACCACCTCCTCGGCGACCCTATTGCATATTTGAAAAGTGTCCTAGGAGTTTAATTTTGGACGGTTGAAACTACAAGAACGTCAAATTATATTCTAATATGATAGGTAATAATTCCTTAAATAATCAAGATATTTGTGGAATTACAAGAAATCGAGATATTTATGGAATTACAAGAAAGTTAAATTATATTTATGTATGATAGATAATTCTTTACATAATCCAGATATTTGTGGAATTTATTATATTTTCATTAATTCCATAAGCATCTGGAGTATGAATTTCGACTCGATTTTCTAATGCATTCATGTTCCATAATGCTCAATTCCAGTTGCTTCATCACAATTATTATTTGAATAAAATACAAGATGCATTTCTTTCTGATTTAGTATAGTTATTCTTCAAAGTATTTCGTGAAAATTCTTTAAAAGTTTCTTTTTACAAATTGACGTCGATAACTTGGATGCATTTGGTTTATGTGTGTTAATATAGTCTATTTTGATATCATTAATATCCATAATGTAGCTCAACGAAACAACAAATAAAAACAAAATTGAATTTAAAGTGCACATTCGGTGTTATTTTGTGCAATTAAATTCAATTTAATGAATTATTAAAGAAATAAAGAGAAAATGGATTTAAGTTTGCAAGGAAAGTCATGTGCTGCCCACATCAGATTTTTTCATTTGGTAACTTGGAAGTCTTATGAAACGGTCGTAAATCGTTCAAATCCCCCTTTCCTCAAATATATATATATATATATATATATATATATATATTAAAATAGTAAATTCAATGGTAGAATGGAAGAAGTAACTCATAATACACTATCTTAAAAATATTTTTATATATATACAGGGTGTCCCAAAAAGATTGAAACTCGCTTTAATTCTTTACCTTTTGGAGATAAGTGGGCAATATAAATTGTAAAAATGTTGAAAGTAAGGTAGGAAATAAGACTACGTTAATGAAATAGTCTTCCCATTAATTTTAAAAAAGTTACACTTTTTAAATTTTTATACGACCTCCTTAGACAAATTTCGTCAATCAGAAATTGTTTATTTTTAATGCAACAAGATCGTTAAAATAAACCGCAGCAGTTGCAGTGTTTCTGTCAGCGATTTCACCAAACGCTGTCAGAATTTGATATTCCTACGTTGTTCTTCAAACACCATTTCCATTTTCGACGAACGCGAGCGACTACAGTTCACTGACAGACATTGTCTGGAAAAACATCTGCTTCTTCCTTTTCACATTTCGCGTCACATGTGCCTCTACGCCACGGTAAAATAGTTCCTCTCTCCTCCAATCACGGTTGGAGATATCAGCATAGTCTCCAAACTTCTTGATTCTACCTTGTGTATATATATATATATACGTTCTGCTAAACTAGTTTATCTGCTATCTAATAGGCTGTCTAAAATGTATAAATCTATTGAAAATTTAAATTTTTGCCCTAATTTTCGTATTTTCCCTATACAAATCGTAAAAAAGTGTAATAAGAAAATTAATAAATAAAAGCACAAGCTTTTAACAAAATTTTCGAATTGAATCGATTTGAATCCAATCGAATTTCATTTACTTTATCTTTCAGGCTTAAAATTAGCCATGTTTGTTGAAATAACTGCAACCATAATCATGAACCTTTATAACACTGCGGTCTGCGATAAAATTAGATTCTGGATGATCCCATCTAGTAAGACTCAAAAGTATCATAAAGTTTTCCTGAAAGTGATAGGATGTGATTCCTTTGCGAATTTAGAAACATATTGATCGTAACATCCGCCAACAAAAATAAAATCCAGGTTCTGAACTGTAAGATGGTAGGTGCTTTACAATTTTTTTTTCTAAAAGCATTAACTGTATAGATAGACATTTCAGTTTCAAGATAAAAGCATGAACAGATATGCTAAAGTTATGTTATTTTAAGGAAATGTAAGAATATTTTAGGAAAAGTGATGTTTCTTTATCATGATTTTATGCTAAGAAATAAACATAAATGTAATATATTTCAAAATATTTGCATATTTTGTGTAATTTAATAATAGTTTTAGCTTGCAAATAATGACAATAGCAGTTTTTAGTGGATTGAACTAAGCATTCAGTACGGGCAGTTAGTTTTACTTTCCCTGCAATACATGGTAATGTATAGAGAAAGTATTGGAATCATGACGAAAATCGCAATTCGAGTTTTCGGCGGATCTACACGTTTCAAGACCTCTAGAATACGGAAAACTATTTTTAGCGTGACGTTTGTGTGTGTGTCTGTGTGTCTGTGCAATGTATGTATCCGCTCTAACTCAAAAACTAATGGACCGAATTTCATAAAATTTGGTAGGTAAGTCACTTGGGTATGACCCTGGTGCTGATTAGTTTTTGGTACGATTCGTAGAAACAGAACCCGCCTTTTCTTGAGAAAAGGCCCGTAAAAATTTCATGTATCCACTCTAGCTAAAATACTAATTGACCAAATATCACGAAATTTGGTAGATAAGTTACTTGTACAATACTCTGGTGCTGATTAGATTTTGATATTAATCGAAAAAGAGCAAACAGCCTGCCTTTTTTTCGAAATGGCCCGCAAAAATGTTACGTATCCACTCTAGTTAAAATACTAATTGACCAAATTTCACAAAATTTGGTAGCTAAGTTACTTATGGGATACTCTGGTGCTGATTAGATTTTGGTATTATTCGGAAAAGAGCAACCTGCCTTTTTTTACGAAATGGCCCTCAAATATCGCCAAAATCTAAAAAAAAAGCTACGTATGTTCAAATATATCAATTAAATGCTTGTTTTATACGTAATTTTTGATGAGGAAAATAATAAGAAGAACTCTATTACTCTAGGACTAACCGTTCTCGAGATATTTGAGATTTTTCGCATTTTTGTTATGCCGCCTTTGGAAAAAGTCCAATTACCGAATAAAAACAAAAATTGAATTAAAAATGCAAATTTAGTGTTATTTGGTTCAATTAAACTGAATCTAATGAATTAATAAAAGAATAAAGAACATATGAATTTGAGTCTGCAGGGAAAGTCATGTGCTGCCCACATCAGATTTTTTTACTTTCCTTATATAAATATGTTCAGGGGTCGAAAATTAGTTCTCGTTTTCGACAGAGGAATATATTTTAAGCATCCCTGAACTCAAATAAAACATTTTTGAGGTGATGTCGGTGTGTATATATGTATGTGCATGCGTATATGTGTATGCATGTGTATATATGCGTGTATGGGTTTGTGAATGCAATACTTCATGAACAAATCGGGTGTTTCGAATGTAGTTTGGTACGCTTGTTGAAATTGGTTGATGCTTGAACTCTATTTATTTTAAATGTGATCGAATGTTCGAAAGATACCCTAATATTTGAATGAATTTTTTGAAAAAATGATTTGAAAATCAGAACCTTCAATAATGATAAATATACGGCAATATCTTATATAATTTTACATTAGAAAACGAATGGAACCAACTTTAAAACACTATCATGAAACTTTCTCAAGATATTGCACGTTTTTAAAATAAATTTATAAAAACATTACATAAAATTGAAAAAGTAGCAACTGTCGTGAAATGTGTTCATTTCCCATATGCAATAGTATACGACATATTTATTAAGATCATTCTTGCCTATCTAGTTCGTTCCATTTTTGACAGAAGATTCTTTTTATATTAGTTTTGTATTTTGAATCCCGAGAATTTGCCAGTGGTCTATTTCACGGAATATTAATAAAATACCAATTGCATTTTGAGGAAGATTTTGTACCTGAGTATGTATAATTCGTTCTATTTGGATTTATAAGTGGCCTCAAGTGCCCAGTTTCAATTTACGTGATGCTAATTCAATGTCGACAACATTATGTCGTGCATCTCGCACACCATTGTTTTGCTGTTAAAGAAGTAAGGTTATTGGATTATATAGGAATAGTTATATGCTGTCCACATCAAGTTTATTTTTATTTTCCCTACATAGTATAATGTATAAGGAAAGTACTGTGATGCGGATCGAAAATTCTAATTTGAGTTTTCGACGGCATAGCAAGTTTTAAACATCCCTGAACGTTTTTAAGGCGATTTCTGTGTGTGTGTGCGCGCGTGTGTGTGTATGCATGCATGTGCGCGTGTGTGTATTCATGTATGCATGCATGCATGTGTCCGTGAGTTTACGTATGTATGCATGTGCATGTGTATTCATCCGTGAGTCTGTGGATGCAATATCTCATGAACTAATTGAGCGTTTCGAACGTAATTTTGTACACTTATTTTGATCCGCAAATACGGGAACCCTGTTGATTTTAAACGCGATCGAAAGTTTGGAAGACCTCCAAATTTTCAAATGAAATTTTGAAAAAAACACAAAAATTCAGCATATTTAATAATGCTAAATAATCACTTAATATGTAATATTTTATTCTAAAATGAACGACTCAAATTTTAGAAGGCAAATATGAACCGTTCTCGATATATCACACGTTTATCAAATAATTGTATCTACAAATTATGTAAAAATGAATAGTAGTAAGTATCATGAAATATGTAACACTAGGCGATAAATTTGGCGGCCTTGGAGACTCGGTGTTATATTCATTAAACTTACTGCTATTTGGTGAATTATGAAATCATGGTGAATTATAAAGACATTTTGTTTTAAAAAATTAAAAAATATATATTTTATAATTTTTAGGTCAAAATGTTGTTTTTATAATGATAAATTTATTCTGTAGATTTCATATTGTTATCATGATTAGAACACATGTTAGAAATGTTTTTGTGAGTGATTTTCTGCATTTAATGGGCTTTCTGCATTAAATTGAATATTGTAAATGCATTTTGAATTCCTTTAAACTGTTTCAATTTTTATAATCCAGATTATGGATGATATGCTTTGAAATGTTGTTAATAATACAGTTATTTTGGATTTGTTCATTAAATTATTAAACCTTCTTTTATTAGCATTAAAATTTTAATTATATGGAAAAACATGCAAAAAATCGCTATCAATTGAATAAATAGAAAAAAAAGCACCTGAATTAGAATTAAATCTAAAATACCGTTTCCTAAGGCATTAATTAGATTTAAAAAAAGATGTTGAGCAAGTGTTTAGTAACTACAACATAGTGAGTTATATCAATTTTAAGTTCATTCTTTAATGTAAAAATTAATATTTTGAAAATTAAAAAGTATTTTTCATTATAATTTCTTGTTGTTTTTAAGTTGAAACAAACACTTTGAATTAAAAATAAAATTAAAATCTGTTTGCTTCGTTCACTGGACGGTTTTTTATAGAAAGAAGTCATATAGAGAAATTTTAAATATTTAGAACTTTAAAATTTACAATTCAGCATCGCTGAAACAGACTCATATTTTAATTTCATGAAATTTGAATAAATGTAGATTAACAATATGTTAATAATAAGAATATGTTTATTCTTAACTAAAAAGTGATATAACATGCCTATTTTATCATGTTCATTTTTACTTTTTCTACAATATACAGCACTTGTAAAGGTAAAATAATATTGAAACTGAGTTTTCAGTGGTTGCAACCGGGAATAAATATGCATATAGAATAAATATGAATATAGAAAATTGATTTTAATAATTTTCCAATCTTCTGGTTCCCCTAAACCTCATGTGAAGCTCCCAATATCACACAAAAAATATGACGTGCGTTATCCGCGAAATTTCCTACTGACTGAAATTGCTTTTTTCCTCTCTTTGCTCTTTAAACGCATTGAAATGAGATGAGCGCTTTATCGCGCAAAATAATCTGTAAAATAAATATTTATTTTAAATTACATCGAATTCGCCGTTTTGCATTCATTCTATTTTGGCAACTTTTAATTATATATTTGCTACTTTTCTTGGGCTTTTCCTTTAAAGGGGGGATCACCCTTTAAACCTAAGGAAAAAAAATCATTTTTACTTTCCTTATATACAATAGTGTATAAGGAAAGCATTGTGACGGGGTCGAAAATTCGAATTCGAGTTTTCGACAGGAGAGCACGTTTCAAACATCCCTGATCACGAATCGAACATTTTTGAAGTGGTGTGTGTGTGTGTGTGTGTGTGTGTGTGTGTGTGTGTGTGTGTGTGTGTGTGTGTGTGTATGTGTGTGTGTGTGTGTGTGTGTGTGTGTGTGTGTGTGTGTGGACGATAACTGACGAACAAATGGACCGATTCGAACGAAATTTGGTACAAAAATTACAATCCGTAAACACTGGAAGCCTATTGTTTTTATACGCAATCGAATGTATAGAACTCCCCTAAAATTTCGAGTGAAATTTTGAAAAAATCGTCAAAAAATCAAAAGCTCTAATAAAGTTACGCAAATAGACATTTCTTATGTAATTTTTCATTAGAAAACGATTGACATAAATTTTAGAACGCTAACATGAACCGTTCTTGAGATATTGCACATTTTTCAAAAAAATTATCAAAACGTAATATAAAATAAAAACAAAATATTTCCTATTGAGAAATATGTTCACTTTTCATATGTAATACCATGCGATAAATTGAGTGACATCATTCTCGTGGATCTAGCTCGTTCCATTCATGAAAAAAGATACTTTGAGTAATACTTTTGTATTTGAACGCCAATAGTCATTTATCTACTGTAAGAATAACTTATTTCTCTATCCATAACGCTTGGCGAGATTTTGGTGACGAATTTGGTGGAATGTCGCACTTTTTTAAATGTTGCTAAATTAACGAAAAACTCGCCAAATGGATAAAAATGGCGCTAAATCAATGAAAATGACGACTCATTGACGAAAATTCAATATCTTGGAAGGAATATAAATATCTACTATAAAAATAATCTATTTTTTTTACTGTGAAAGTAGTAAATTCATTGCATTATATAAGGAAAGTCATGTGCTGACCATATCAGATTTTTTATTTTATATATGTATTGAATTAAATGTTGAGAATATTAAAAAGAGAATTATCGAAATATTCTAATTAGAACGCTTTTTATAATAACGTTGGTGAAATAATACATGAACAAATCAAGCAAGCCTGTTTGACTTTGAGATCGTTTGTCTTAAAACTTATTTTCAACCTTGCTCTCATTGTAGCGTCAAAGTTAATTAACTCAGACTCTTAAAACTTTGTAAGCTATTTTGTATTTTTTATGTGCATTTATATACATACTTCATTTAAATTTAAATATGGATCGGTCAACAAATTTTTATTAAAACACTTTTGTTAGTGTTTGGATATTTTAGCATTTAATCATAAAATTACCGTATTATTATTATTTTTTTGTTTTTTTCAAAATTCAATAGAATTTTAGGTGAAGGTTGAAGTATAACTTCTTAAGATATTGTATAAAAAATTTGGAAATGAATGTGTGATAGTTTATCCAGAAACCAGCACGCAGAACTTGTATCACAAGACACAATTTCAAAAACTATCAATTAATCTATCATAAAAATATGTTCTATAGAACTCGTATTAAATGAGTAATATATAAAAAGTAAGACAGTAATATATGAAAAGTAAGACAACAAATATTAAAAATTTAATATCATTTGAGGAAATAATGGCACAACCATAATATTGAGTATTCTACTATACAAACAATGATGTTTCAGCTATGAGGGTAATCCGCTTCCCCCCCCCCCACCTCACTTAAAATTATATTACAATGCAAAAATTAAAAAGAAAATAGAACATCTTGAGAAAAGTTTATCATAGAGTAGTGGGAGTGGTCACACCCACTTTTTGAATCGAATATTACACAGAAAAGAAAATCTAATTAATATAATTTACCGTATTATATTTAGATTTTTGGGGCAATTCTAAAAATAGACCGATTTCTGATTTTTTCTGCATATACCAAACTCTAATAAGCCTCAGGTAACGTATGTTCAATCTTCCGTTTTTTTTATGAGAATCCGGATTGATAGTTGAGTTTTAATAGATACACGCTAAAAATATGAGTAAAAACGCATAATAAACTGGGTTTAGTGTCACTAGAATGACACTTTTAAACATGTAAATTTGCAGTTACACACTTAAAAAATCTGATGTGGGCAACACATGACTTTCCTTATATAATGTAATTAATTTACTACTTTTACAGTAAAAAAAAATCTGATGTGGGCAACACATGACTTTCCTTATATAATGTAATTAATTTACTACTTCTACAGTAAAAAAAAGTAGTTTTTTCTTATAGTAGATACTAATATTCTTTCCAAGATATTAAATTTTCGACAATTAGTCGTCATTTTTATCCATTTGGCGAGATTTTCGTTAATTTGGCAACATTTCAAAAAGTCGCCAAGTTGGCGACATTCCACCAAATTCGTCGCCAAAATCTCGCCAAGCGTTATGCACTAAGAAATAAGTTATTCTTACAGCAGATAAATGTCTATTGGCGTTCAAACACAAAAGTATTACTAAAAGTATATTTTTTCATGAATGGAATGAGCTAGTTCCACGAGAATGATGTAACCCAATTTATCGCATGGTATTACATATTAAAAGTGAACATGTTTCTCAATAGGAATTTCTTTTTTATATGACTTTTTGATAATTTTTTTAAAAAATGAACAATATCTCAAGAACGGTTCATGTTAGCGTTCTAAAATTTATGTCAATCGTTTTCTAATGAAAAATTACATAAGAAATGTCTATTTGCGTAACTTTATTAGTGGTTTTGATTTTTTGACGATTTTTTCAAAATTTCATTCGAAAATTTAGGGGGGTTCTTAACAGTCGATTGCATATAACAGCAATAGGCTTCCAGTGTTTACGGATTGTGATTTTTGTACCAAATTTGGTTCGAATCGGTCCATTCGTTCGTCAGTTATCGTCTCCACAGAATCACTGACACACACACATACTTTCACACACACACACATACACACACACAGACATCACTTCAAAAATGTTTGATTCGTGATCAGGGATGCTTGAAACGTGCTCTCCCGTCGAAAACTCGAATTCGAATCACAATACTTTCCTTGGGCGCGGTAGCCCATTGGTTAGCGCGCTGGAGTTGCACTCGGTAGGCCCGGGTTCGATTCCAGCCACTGCCAAAACTGCCGCCGTGTTCATGCGGAGTACGATCACGTTAAACATGTGGGTCCGAAAGTCCTTCCGAGAGGTTGGTGGTAGGGGAAGGAGGGTACGGTCCCTGTGGATGCCTCCCCCACTGGGTTCCGGTCTAAATTGGGTGGCACTTCCCGACCGTCCAAACAGTTACCTTACACCTTTCTGGTAGGTCGGACGGTCTGGGTTTCAACAACAACAATACTTTCCTTATACATTATGTATATAAGGAAAGTAAAATGTAACTATATCGATATGAAAGTGTTATTTTATTCATTTATGAGTATATTTGAACTGCATAGAATAATGGATATATTCCATTTTACACTGAAAAGACTATTTTAACCAGGTCATTTTACGTACCTGTTTACTTGCTACCTACTTACTTATCTACTTAAAAGGGTTTCCTGAAAGGGATTTATATAAGAAAGTAAACAAGTGCGTAAAATGACCATCTCATGTTATGTCTTTACCTCTTTAAAAAGACAATTTCAGCTTAAAATAAAATTTACGCATTATTCTGTGTAATTCTTATATAAATGAACAAAATTACACATTCACATAGATATAGTTACCTTTTTAAGTGTGTAACTGGGAATTTGCATGTTTAAAGTGCCAGTCTACTGGCAGCAAATCCAGTTATTTGTATATTTTTGCCCATATTTTTACTTTCTCGTGCGTAGTATTGAGAAAGTATGGTTTTCACGAAAATGTTCGATTTCGAGATTTTGATGCCAATATATGTTTTAAGACCTCCTGAACACGTTTTGACTCTTTTTGGAGTGATGTTCGCCTGTCTGTCTGTCTGTTTTTATGTCTATGGTCGATTTTTTGTGTACACAATAGTGGTCACAAATATTAATACATTTTCGCAAAACTTTATATCCGGCTTTGTTATAAAATAATCTAGAACTAGATAGAATTTTTCTTAAATTCGAGCGAAAACTTCGAAATGTATTCGAAGTTGTATATTTTTTGCTTTCCCTGCAATACATGGTAATGTATAGGGAAAGTATTGGAATCATGTCGAAAGTCGCAACTCGAGTTTTCGACGGATCTACACGTTTCAAGACTTCTAGAATACGAAAAAACCATTTTTAGCGTGACGTCTGTGTGTATGTGTGTGTCTGTGTGTGTGTCTGTGCGTCTGTCTGTCTGTCTGTGCAGGTTTTGTATCCACTCTAACTAAAAACTAATTGACCGAATTTCATAAAATTTGATAGGTAAGTCACTTGTGGGCGAATCTGGTGCTGATTAGTTTTGGGTACAGTTCGGGATAAAAGAATCCGCCTTTTTCTGCTAAATGACCCGCAAAAGCTTGTATCCACTCTAGCTGAAAAACTAATGGACAGAATTCCACAAAATTCGGTAGATAAATCACTTATGGGACATCCTGGTGCTGATTTGATTTTGGTACGATTCGAAATAAAATAACCTGCCTTTTTTTGCAAAATGGCCCGCAAAAATAGCCAAAATCTAAACTACGTATGCTCAAATATATCCATTAAATGCTTGTTTAATACGTACTTCTTAACGAAGAAAAGAATAAGACCAACCCCATTACATTAGGACTAGCCGTTTTCGAGATATTTTAGTTTTTTAGTATTTTCTCTACTCCACCTTTAAAAATAAGTCCAGTTATCAAATGAGAACGAAAATTGAATTAAAAGTGAATTAAAATTAATTAAAATATAGAGAACGTGAATATAAGTCTGCAGGGAAAGTCATGTGCTGCCCACATCAGATTTTTTAATATGGCAGCAGAGGACAAAATTTGACATAATCATGCATCATCACGAGACTTTATAGTTTCAATCGTTGTCGTAAAAAATAGCTGCGATACATATTTTACTCTTCCTGAAATACATGGTAATGTATAGGGAAAGTATTGGAATCATGCGTAAAATCACAACTCGAGTTTTCGACGGATCTACACGTTTCGAGACCTCTATAATACGAAAAAACTATTTTTAGCGTGACGTCTCTGTGTGTGTCTGTGTGTCTGTCTGTCTGTGTGTGCAGATTTTGTATCCACTCTAACTAAAAGATAATTGACCGAATTTCATAAAATTTGGTAGGTAAGTCACTTGTGGGCGAATCTGGTGCTGATTAGTTTTGGGTACGATTCGAGATAAAAGAACCCTCCTTTTTTTGCGAAATGGCCCGCAAAAGCTTGTATCCACTCTAGCTGAAAAACTAATGGACCGACCGAATTCCACAAAATTCGGTAGGTACGTCACTTGTGAGACACTCTGGTGCTGATTAGATTTTGGTATTGTTTTGAAAAAAATAACCTGACTTTTTTTGCAAAATGGCCGGCAAAAATCGCCAAAATCTAAAATAAAAAACTACGTATGCTCAAATATATCCATAAAATGCTTGTTTAATACGTAATTTTTAACGAAGAAAAGAATAAGACCAACTCCATTACACTAGGACTAGCCGTTCTCGAGATATTTTAGTTTTTTCGTATTTTCTCTACGTCACCTTTGAAAAGAAGTCCATTTATCAAATGAGAACGAATATTGAATTAAAAGTGAATTAAGTGTAATAAAAATAAAGAGAACGTGAATATAAGTCTGCAGGGAAAGTCCTGTGCTGCCCACATCAGATTTTTTTTCATTTGTGACGTTATTAGCCCCACTAGGGGCCAAGTTACCCGCCGCCCTTGGGGTACATTGTCAAGTATAGTATCAATCGAAAGGTGTTTCAAACCCTTTAATGTGAAGGTTATTAATATTAAAGGAACGTATAATGTAATCACGCATAATGTAACAACGTATAATGTATAAACGCACAACGTATAATGTAATGTTAATACGCTATAATGTAATCATTAGGACCCATGGTACCAATTTTTAAAAACATTTTTTGTAAAATTTGAAAACGAAAACAAAAAGCTATTAACAATGGATTGTGGTATGAAAAAGCCGAGTTGAGCTACATTGAAGTTAATTTTAGTATGTACCTATACAAACACATGCTCACAGCGATAGAAATAGAAAGTTGCAACTTAAAAATTGTAAATTCGAATTGGGATATCTGACACACTCATATCCGCCGAAACCCAATTCCAAAAAAGTGTTCCTATTTTTAATTGTTTAGTGAGCGACTGCTCTTTTACATATATCCTTTATACGTAGGCTTCGATTTGTTCTAGTTATTGCTAATAAGGCAGCACAAAGATCAAGTGTTGGATGTCTGCTTTCCAGATTTTGAATCTGTCATGATGAGAATACCAAGGAGGTTCCTTCCTGTATTGAACAGAATACACTCTTTGTTCAGAAGATAGGATGAACAGATTGAGCAACGCAGATTTGAGAACAGAGCAGCGTGGTGTTCTCGAATGAAGATTGCATGAAAATACATCAATACCCGAAAGTGTATATGGTTCTTAAACTATTTCAGCTATCGTAGATGAAAAGGAAGTTATTTGCTTTTAGATTTCTGTAAAAAGTTGTATAAAACTCTTTTCTATGCATTCTTGCAATCTCTCTATCTTAAAAGAAAACTAGCTAGCCGTTGCCGAAGCGTCTGCGACTCCAAAAGCCTTTCAATGTTGTTTTTCAAGACAAGCGCCAGACCTATGGAGTCAAATGATTTGCACAAAGTGAAACTGTTATTTTGTGTATCATTTTTCCTTCATTTCTCTTTAAAATCTAAACTTTCATTATTTAAAAAACTCGTTGAGACTTTTGTTATCATTAGCTATTGTTATCGTTAGATTTTGAATAGAGTGTTTCGCAACTATTGTTGGTATGAACAATTATGATTAAAATGTAATTATTATTACACAACAATTATACGTGCGGGTATCGGGTGCGGTATCCCCGTGGTTTGCGCGCTAGATTTGCACGCTACCACAAATGCCGCCGTGTTCATGCGGAGTACGATCACGTTAAACATGTGGGTCCGTAAGTCCTTCCGAGAGGTTGGTGGTAGGGGAAGGAGGGTACGGTCCCTGTGGATGCCTCCCCCACTGGGTTCCGGTCTAAATTGGGTGGCACTTCCCGGCCGTCCATACAGTTACCTTACACCTTTCTGGTAGGTCGGACGGTCTGGGTCTCAACAACAACAATTATACGTCTTATCGTTGTGAATATGTAACTGAAAGATACATAATGAACCTCACAGGTGGAGCAAAAGATCGAAGCTCGATCCGGCGGTTGAACAGCGTTAACAAAAGGAGTCCCAACGAGCGCATTACGCCTACGTAGCAGGTGGGTCGAAGAGTTCGCGAAGCCAGCTTCGGCGATTAGTGAGCATCAGCGAACAGGAGGCGGAGCTACAGAGCGCCGGGGGTCGGCAAGCGTCAGCGGTCTGGGATCATAGGGACGGGCCTGTGCTCTCGGCATTTATGCAGACGGTGTTGTTGTTGTTGTTGTTGTTGTTGTTGAGACCCAGACCGTCCGACCTACCAGAAAGGTGTAAGGTAACCGTTTGGACGGCCGGGAGGTGCCACCTAATTCCGACCGGAACCCAGTGGGGGAGGCATCCACAGGGACAGTACCCTCCTTCCCCTACCACCAACCTCTCGGAAGGACTTACGGACCCACATGTTTAACGTGATCGTACTTATGCGGACGGTGTTGTTGTTGTTGAGACCCAGACCATCCGACCTACCAGAAAGGTGTAAGGTAACTGTATTAGGACGGTGTTGTTGTTGTTGAGACCCAGACCGTCTGACCTACCAGAAAGGTGTAAGGTAACTGTATGCGGATGGTGTTGTTGTTGTTGAGACCCAGACCGTCCGACCTACCAGAAAGGTGTAAGGTAACTGTTTGGACGGCCAGGAAGTGCCACCCAATTTAGACCGGAACCCAGTTGGGGAGGCATCCACAGGGACCGTACCCTCCTTCCCCTACCACCAACCTCTCGGAAGCACTTACGGATCCACATGTTTAACGTGATCATACTCCGCATGAACACGGCGGCAGTTGTGGCAGCGTGCAAATCCAGCGCGTAAGCTACCGGGGTACCGCGCCCGAAAATGTGCCAACAGCACGCGGTGTTCCCAGGTGGTCACCCACCCAAGTACTAACCGCGCCCGATGCTGCTTGACTTCGGTGATCTAACGAGAACCGGTGTTTTCAGCACGGTAGGTCCGTTGGCTGTATGCGGACGGTGTGTAAGAGCTCGCGAGGCGTGTTCCGGGGTTGGTGAGCATCAGAAAAAACAAGCCCAGCACCAACAGGTGTATTACGCCTGCGTATCAGAGATCACGAAAGGATTCGCGAAGCGGTCTCCGGCGATTGGTGAGTAGTAGCGTACAGGGGGAGCAAACGTGGTCGTATGAGAGGACGGATTGAAAGAGCTCGTGAAATGAGCTCCGGGTGTTGGCGAGTGTCAGAAAATTAGGGGAGGTCCCAACGAACGTATTACGCCAGCGTATCAAGCGGTATGAAGGAGCTTGCGAAGCGAACGCCAAAAAATAGTGAGAATCCCTCGACTCACAAAGCAGCTGGCGAGCAGGGAGCGGTTAAAATAGAAAATAATAATAATTGTCGTACTGTTTCAATTAATCAATATCTCTTTTCCATTCTTAATACTCTACATGCAGAAAGTAAGAGGCACAGTAACCAATCACAACAATAACTGTGAGGTCTGAGCCGCTACTCAGGCTGTTTTTTATCTCTAAAACTGCTTCCTACATTTTATCAAATCTTTGTTATTCTAACGAATATTTTACTTTCAGTCTATTTAATTTGGCAGTTTGAACAGATATTTGTAATTAACAAAATACGAACTTTTAATTATTTAACAATATTTTTCCAAATAATGTTCAATAAATAACGAAAATTTGAGATATATTCTGAATGTCTGGCATGGTTGTGCTCTAGATCTGCACACTCCATTACACTCATTTAATTTTCATAAACTTCTACCAGAGTCCCTTGAACCCCGTTATACAGAGAACATTGATCTTTGACATTGATCATCACGTTTGACATCAATGAAATGATACTCTTCCCATCCACACGTTCCAATCATATTTTCAGACAATCTTTAGCGCGACGCATTTGAAACGCTTAAACGCCAATTTTCGGGTGTATTTTCCCTGAATTGTTTATCCGTGAAAAGACAATAAAGCGCGCACCCTGCGCTCTTCACAAAGGAAGAGGGCCATTGTCTGGCAGCTGAAGCACGACTTGAAGCACAGCTGAAGCACGACTTGAAGCCTCTGTTGCCCGTAAACACAAACTTCTTGTTTGGACAAAAGGGAGTAGCGTATTCAGTCAGTCGGAACACATTTTGGAAAATATTTCGAAACGGTTCGCTCGGCATTGAGTATCAAAGCGAAGATTATTGTTAAGATTAAGAGATACAAAGAGTGAAGTAAATGAATACCGAGCGTTTAAGAGTTGTAGTTGCAGTTTTGGTTTTGGTTTCCTGATTACACAATACAAATTCTTACGATAGTACGGTATTGGTATTTAAATTTCTTGCAGTGTAGTGAAATAATAGACATATTAAGACAGCTGTAGAAGTGTATGACAGCTTCTGAGAATAGTACTATTTTGAAATTTACAAAATGATAAAGAAAAGTCGGAGTCTAATTTAATAGTGTTGCCATTGAAAGCACAAAATTATTTTTGTAGACTTTTAAAACTATTTTAATTAATTTTTTTTAATTTTGAGAGTTTTATTTAATGCCATTTTTAACAATTTAATGACATTTTTTACTAAAATTTATATTAATTAAATTTAATAAAATTCTTCTTAGCATTCTCCTTGTATGATTATCTATTAAACTTGATGAAACATTTCCACAAACGACATTTATTAGGTCAAACTTTCTGTTTCCCACTTGTCTGGTCTGAGCTTTGAGGGTTGATTTAATAACTGAATTCTGTATTTAAATTCAACGAGATTTAATTAAATGTTCTATCAAAAAAGTGACGACTAGGTTCTCACTGGGTACCTCACAAAGGTAATGAAAAATTAATAAAGAATTTTTGTCCAAATTATTTCTTGATATTTCATATATGATGAAGATGAGGAAATGCGAAAATACTTTCAGTTCGCAAATTCTAGTTAATGGAAATTTATGCAGACGAAAAGATCCTTACAGAGGTTTGATTTACAATAACTTAGGATTTCAAAAGTACTTTTCTCGTAATTATTAGAAAATTAAAAGGAAATTATAAGACTTCCTTACCAACTTAGGTAGCACGGTTAGATTAAACATCATCGGTCTATCTCAAGAATTAGAAGCTAGGATTCGAGTCTTTTTATAGGGGGCAAGACAGCCCAATCGTTAGCGCTCGGGGATTACACTCCGACGACCAGAGTTCGATTCTCGGCATACCCAAACTGTTTTCGTGTTCACACGGAGTACGGGCAAGTTGAATATGTGGGTTTGTAAGTCGGATGGTCTGGGTAGGTAGGGATGGTCTGGGTCGAAGAAGAAGAAGAAGTTCTTTCATAGGCATGATTTAATATTGAAGCTCTAATGATGCCTTTGTAATTGAGGAAAGATTGTGCCGATAAAAAAAAGAAGGAACTAATTGTACGACAGAGTAAAAATGTGAATTCCTTAAGGTTAAAAGAAGGACTCACATTAAGAAATGTAAAATGTAAGTTTCATCTCGTCCTTAGCTTGGCCTATCGGTAGAGCGCTTGTCTCGAGATCTATAAGTAGAGGGCTTGAGTGCATTTCTGGACATGAATCCGTAAAACTGAATGTATTCTAAACATTTTTGAGTTATTTAGATAACAAAATAAAATGAAATATATTTAAATACACCATCTGTTAATATGAAATCAAACTGAAAGTTTTTTGAATAATTAAACATATTAAATAACCCCAAATAATTTCTGTTGCAGTTGAAACCTTCCTAAAGGAATCTAAAAATCTCATGATGATAAAACTGCTTCCTTTTGCAGAAATTATTTATGTCTAAAAATTGTATATTAGCCTCTTTAAAATATATTATCATATTTAATAACACTAAATAGAGAAATATGTAGATTCATATTAGAAGACAATTGCCTTGTTATAAGTCTTAAGTACTTGTTCTATTGTCTTAAGTACTGCAGTCATTTTTGTCAAATACTAAGTCTGAGGTTAATGTTTTTTCATATAATCTGTTTTCCTTGAATTTTCTTAATGATATCAAGAAGGGAACATGAAGATGATGTCATGCAAAACATAAATAAATATATAAAGATAAAATCGGTCAATTTATATCATTTTTAATAGGGAAAGTTCCAGGCATTCTAAAAGACAAATTACAAGAGAAGTTTTCCTGAAGAAAGATTCTCTTCGATCTAGTTATTGTAAAGTACGATATAATACATACTCTAGACTTTTTGCATCTGTACCGACCCCAATGAGGTATAACAGAGAGGCAGATAACTTAAAAACCAGTGGTCACCACATCAACTTTGTTGCCTTGAACAACTCAAAACTAAACCCATCTGTGTATATTTCGTAATTGACAAAATCTCGTAAATTAATTTTCCATGAATGACAGCATACTTCGTCTTTAAGAATGTCAATTTTTGTTTCCATTTCTTCCTTTTCATGTTTCTATCTCTATATTTATATCTTCCCTTTTATTTCACGAGAACCACACAACACGATGACTTAATATGAAACTTGTACTGCATCGTATAATGAATGGAAATGTCTATATTTAAGCTGATTATTTGAGACCGAATGCAAATTGCTTATAGAAAAATCAGACATATGAAAATCCAGGGACTACATTTGTTTAAAAGGCGTTATGAGTCCCCTTCGTCAGGTCATAAGAGCAGTATGCACTAATCAAAAGCTTAAATGCAGCTGCTTTTTTAATATTTCGTATAGTATACACTTATTTTATTGTCTAATGAAATAGGCTTATAACGTCCTTAACAATTAGTCACCCAATTTCCATATATCTGCTTTTTTCAAATAATTACAAGCAATTTGTATTCTAGCAATCAGGATCCACATTCATTGTGGTATGTGAGATTGCTTTATTGATAGATATTATTTGCTTATTATGGTATTTGCTTATAGTACTTGCTTATTATAGTATTTGCTTATAGTACTTGCTTATTATAGTATTTGCTTATAGTACTTGCTTATTATAGTATTTGCTTATTAGGTATACAGACCTGTATCGATATACAATCTGTTAATTTTTCTTTTTCTCTATATATCACTTGTCTCTGCAATTAGTTTCAGAGTAGCACATGCCGACTTTTAATAATTAACCATTGTGCCGTTCCAAAATTATTCAGTATATTATTGTGTTAATGTATACCACTGCCTATACCCGGAAAACGTAATGAATAATTACTACTGCCACAGAAGCCTTAGTGTATTTCCCCTAACGAATATTTGGCACACCCTGTTCTTTTGAAATGTGACACTTTTCGACGGCATCACAGTCAAGATCCCAGCTGTTGCACAAACAGCCATGAAGTTTTCTTACTAACAGTCCTTTTCTGTCATGCTATAGATTCGCCCCGTTATTATCATCTAGATGGGCAAGCAATCAAGCATGTTGATCTGCCGTTATGTGCCAAGACTGGAAGCAGCTTGCCCTAAAGAACCTCTGATTTTTCGAGAACTATTCAGAAGTTTAAAATTTTGAGAATATTGATTCGGAGAATGCTGGTGAGTTAGGGTTTTAAGGGAAACAAAAAATTGGAATTTGGCTTTCGAAAGCTGCTAATTTAATATTTGCTTTAGAAGAAAATTCTAATAGGACCAATATTGATTTCTGCTACAACCTATATGATGTCACAACATATATATTTATGTTTATTATACATGTGTTATTACACTATAATTGGGTGTAAAGTAATAAGAAAAAAATATATCAAGTTAACAAAATTTTTTTGTATAGTTTTGGGAAGAAGTGTGTCTTCCAGATCTTATTACAAGGGTTCTATAAAATGATCCGTCTAGGATGTGAAATATCTTCAAACACATATATATTTAATTTTTTAATTTGACATACAAGAAGTAAAACTTGCTATAAAGAAATAAATAACATAAATTGATGTATAAATTAAATGTTAAAAGCAGGCGATTGTTTCGAAAACACTTAGATATTCTTCTTCAGTGCGAGCAAGCCGACTCTAGTCCAAAAGTTTGCGAACACGTATGAACAAGCCGCTGATTCTGCCCAGCGTCTTAAGATGTGAATTTTTTTTTTATCCGTTTGCAATGCTTGATGAATATGATTTCTTTGCTATATAGATCAAATTGGACAATGATAGTTATTGAATTTTTGTATCTCCAATTATATTTGGTTGTATTAAAATATGTTGTCTGAAACTGTTGAGCTAATTAATATGCAACTTGAATGTATAAAATCAGTCCACTAGACCCGGAGATAATTTAAACAAGAAAGATCAATCATGCTTAAAGCATTGATTATGAAACACTTTCCAACTTCAATGCAATTTTATTTAAAAAAGTCGAAAATGCAATACATTCCTCGGTAATATTTTAAAACTTATCACGATACTACATTGATTTATTATATTTGAAAACTTAAACCTTCATTGAATAAAATGAACTTCATTCAAAAGACGGCATTGAAATATAAATTGCGTGGTTTAAATATCTCTAAAATGCAGTACATTCCACGGTAATATTTTTAAATCTATCATAATACTACGATAATTTATTATATTTGAAAACTTCATCGAAAACAACTGAAATTAATTCAAATGACGTCATAGAAAAAATAACACGCCTGGATCTCTCTATAACAGCAGGATTTCATTCATAACTTTCTCCATTTCATTCATCACAATACTATAATAATTTATTTTATTTAAAAATTAAGACCATGGAGCTACAATTCATAAACTTTATGCTTAAAACTTCATCGAAAAATATCGTCCTTCTGTTTATAAAATCAATTAATATTTCATTCATATCAGCCATGCAGACTCCATGGACTGAATTATTTTGTGTTAAAGAAATACAGTAATTCTAATACAACTCATTCTACATATTTTGCTGTTTACATTTTACATAGGTGAAAAATAGGCTTAATTGTAGAAATAATCAGATTTGAATGAGAATTTAAACTCAAATATATTGTCATTGTGTTGTTTTAGTATGTAGATGCACAGAATTTAAGCAGAAATAAAGTAGTTTTAGGATGGATACAACACTCAATATGAATTAAAAAGAACTTTAAAAAATCACGAATTTGAAACAAGATGGATGCCATATCTCATTTTGAAGTGGGTCATGTGATCGTTTCATATCATGGTCACGTGATCGTTTCATATAAGATGTGTAATTATTATTTTAATTTTTATTTAAAAAACTACTGAATATATTTAGCTGAATTTTTTTTTATATATTTTATGGAACAATTTGACTATTACCTAAAATTTTCGAAGCAATTTGTGAATTTTAAATCCGCTTAAAAAATGTTAGAAAAATTAGGTCCCATAGGGCTCAATGTATTTCATTTTTTCAACCCGGGTTCAATCCAAAACTAATTGTGTGATATTATTCATTTATATTCCCATAGGTCCTACAGACCGTCTGAACAACATACTAAAATTTCATTTTGATTAAGTCATTTTTACGGCAGTTATCGTGCTAACGGACAGACAGACAGACAGACAGAATGAACAAAGTCATAAACACTTTTCAACTTTGTTGTAAAGTGTTAAAAAATAGACGAAAATGAACATTACTGTAATTCATGTGGTAGAAAGAAATTCGATGCTGGCGGAGTATTCTTCCATCACATAAACGCGTGTTGCTAGAGATAGTGGAGATGTTGATGTAGGGTTAAGTTTATTTACGTCGCAGTTGTAATATTTTACTTTACCTGAGAAATGTTAGACCCGTCTCTTAAGATGTTATCACATCAAACGTTCCTTTGTACTCTATATACGGCTTGGCTCTGGAATTAAGTTCAAACTATCCCACACAGACATTACTCATAGGGAAGTATTGTGTTATTTGTTCAAAGCTATTCCGAATACTTTTATTTGCAGTCTTGATGCTTACCATTGCTGATACTTGGAATATATAGAATAAATAATTGGAACTGACACAACAGCCGTAGTGTGTTCACCCAAGCGAATATTTGCTTTTCAGGGACACTCTGTTCTTTCAGCATTCTTGGTTGTAATGTGACACTTTTCGTCAGTCGAGAATCCCAGCTGCTGCATAAATAGTCATAAAGTTTTCCAACAGCCCCTTTTGTTTCGACGATAGATTTGCTTCTTTATTAGCACTTCGATGGGTAAGCAATCAAGTGTATAGATCCCTCGTTATGCACCAAGACTGGAAGCAGCTAGGCCAAAAGAGCCTCTTTAACCCCTCGAGAACTCTTGAGAAGTTTAAAATTTTAAGAATATTGATTCATGGAATGCTTTTCTGTGAGGGACTTAGTGTAGTGAAGGATATGAATACGACCTTTGAAGGACGTAAATTTATTGTGGCTTTTTGCATTTAATAATAATAGCAATAATACAGAACTAACTTATAACGAGTCCTTATTTGGCTAGATACGAGATCTAAAAAGAAAGTTCGGAGCATTTAATCGGTATAATGTTAATCCAAGCTTCATTTGCTCGTTTCTAACGAGCAAATGTGCAAGACTTAACGAGCATGTAAAGAAAGAAGAGTAAAACTGAATGATATGCCATAAAGATGCAAATAGGAGTAAAAGACATTAACTTTATTAATGGATGTATTATTACTGGTTGTTGTTATTTTGCCTTTATTAAATCTTCTTGACGACCCCAAAAAGGGGACTGTCTATACTCGGGGTAAGCAATTAAAATTTTAAAGACAATTTAATTCTAATTTTAATTTATATTTTTTTCGTGTTTCTGCACGCAAAGTGATTTTTTATATATTTTTACTTAAATATTGTTCTCCCAAATACTTATATATCCGATATTTTGACTAACAAGCACGTTTCTGAGAGCCATTTAGAACACTTCTGGAAAGATCGCAAAATTTTATGCGTGAACACATTATGTCAATAAAACTAGAACGAGTTGGAAATTTGAGTAATTTTCATTATTATAACTCAAATTATTTGACATTTAAAATTATCATAGCATTATTTCATATGGAGAAATAAAATTCGCAAAACATTGATAGTAGTAAATGCAATATGGGGAAATGATAGTAGTAAATGCAATATGAAGAAATGATAGTAGTAAATGTAATATGAGGAAATGATAGTTTAAAACGTGCTTTGGATGTAAAGGGTACTAAAATAACATATATTAACACAAATCAGTCAAGTACATCTTATTTATCGGTTTGACACCTGTTGCCAACTTTAAAAAAATCAAGTCCTTTTTCAAAATTTTTTAAAGTAACTTACGAAAAAAAACCTGAGATAAAGTACAATTCTTTTAATTCTGATATTGATTATACTGCAGGTAGACTTAAATAATATAAAATATAAGAGAATCGATAGATGCGTCACGTTTCTGATATTTTATGTTTGGTATCTCAGTTTAATAATCTATTTTACAAATGGAAGTTTTTAAAAATTAGCGGCAATTATGTTGGAATATCAAAAACATCTCAGTCTCGTGTTCTACTTTCGGTTGATCATTTCCAGTTCTGACGCTGAAAATTGAGTCATAAACCAGCTCTTATAGATCACAAGAACTTTGTGAAGGAGTCTTCTTGAGGTGGTAAGTGACGTGCACACTTAATTTTCGACTGAACTATGGAACGCATCATTTCGTACTGTCATATGAATTTTTGGGAAAAATGGAAGTGACGTCTCGACAATAGGAAGTGGAAATCCTTAGTGAACCTCCTATCCTGTCCTGAATGTAATGCCATATCCATCTTCATCTAAGCTCTATCTATAGTCAATACCGAGAAATAGAAGTTCAAAATAAAATGCATATATTTAAATCAGAGTGACATTTCCAGAACCGGAAGTGGAAATCCTATGAGTCCTCTGTCTCTTCTGAAATTTGATGAGAAATCCACATAGGTCATGATTTAAGCTTTATCTACAGCAACAAATCCGGAAAAATAGATGTTTCAAGGAAAATTTTTGAGCCGGAAGTGTAAAAGGAATCGGAAAATATTAATAAACCACACTATCTCATTCAGAACTTGATGTTGAAACTATATTAATTGTCATACTATATATATATATATATATACATATATATATATATATATATATATATATATATATATATATATATATATATATATATATATATATATAGTCAATCTTGAGAAATAAATGTTTTAACTAAAATTAAAAATTTTGAACCAGAACTGAAAAACAAAAACAAAGATTACAACAATCCCGGAAGTAGAAATCTGATCCCTCCTACTACCTTTCTATAATTGGATGCTGAATTGATACCAGTGACAATCTGATCTTTATCTATAGCAGATCCTGAGAAATAGATGCTTCAAAATTTTTTAATAAAAACAATAGTATGACAAAATTTTTGCCACTAACAGGTCATCAGTGGAAATTACTTCTTTCTTGTAACTCTTTTCCTGCAATCAAGTCATGTTTAACAAAGCAAAGGAAAAAATTACTGCTATAAATGATTATTAAAATCCCATCTTTTCCTTTTTAAGTGGTATTATTTCTAGTAAAAAAAAACTTAAAGAGTAAAAATATTTAGCGTAGTAAACCATCCGAGGCAATACACGCTACACGCTTCGGACGTTATAGAGATGTCATTTCTCGTCTCATTTCATAACCCCCTCGGTTGACACACAAACACTCATCTACGACAAGATTCATGTATATTTCATAATGTACAGTTTTTAGGCCTCTTCGTGAATAAGCAATAATAATTTCCTGGTTGGTATGATAGGGCGAACTCTGAATATATTGACAACAAACGCCTGGTTTTTTTCGTATACAAAACACTCTCATTTGGGGGAGGGAGAAATCAGATATTCAGTTTTCTTTCTTACAGGGTAATGTCATTGTGCGTAAGCGTGGAAGTGTTTTGTGCATTGTGTTCTAAATATCAAGTTTTGAGCGAGACACGCCTAGTTCGAGCCACACAAACAGTAGATAGACGAAGGTCGGAAGTGGTTTTTTTTCCCAATCGTACGCTTGTTGGTTTGAGTTTGCCCTCGGTTTGATTGGTTTGACATTCTGTAAGATTTGTGGTGTATGTAAATGAAGTTTTATTTATTTCGAACTTGAAATAATTGAAACAAATTATATAAAACACAACAATTTTCTTTTGATACATAAACACAATACATTCAATTTTATTTTGCTTCCCATAACCGGCAGATTGGTCGATTTTAATTCACATATGATGCCTTTTGAGTAATTGAAATTTCCAGTGGTATTCAGGCTCGTTTATGATCCCATGCTAAGTGGCTAAAATGCAGACTACTGATGGATGCCACAATTGGGACTACTATCTGTTAGTTGATAGGTCATATTTCTTGATTGTGCTGCAAGTTGCAATTGGAAAGCGAAACATTATTTCTTGACATCTTCAGACTTCCCAGGAGGAGAGAAATTCCCTCATTTTCGAAGGCCTGCTTTTATTAAAGAAACCAGAACGAATGACTCGGCATTTCCCGGGTTCTAAATAAGCGTTCACTCTATGAATAAAGAAATAAGCACTCGCTGCTTAAATAATACATTTGAAAACAATTTAAAATGGCCTCGGTACGAAAATTGCACCCGCTCTCCGTAAAAGCAAAAAATACGAGAATCACAATCCACTGTATATTCAAGACACCGCTCACGAAACGCGAAAGGTTGACCATACTTATGTCCATCCTTCCAAGTGATTAGATGAAATTCTATCCAAAAATAAGACATGCTTCTGATAAAAAAAAATCTGTAATTAATCAACGTCATCTGTAATCAATCAATCAATCAAATTTTACAAAATTATTTTTTTTTCGGATATTTTAAGCATGAGTTGAAAATTTTTGCGAGTTGAAAGACCCACCTATGGCCGAACGGTTCGCGCTTTGAATTCACCAGATATCTGATTCAAATCTCATGTATGGGCGAGGAACTACAAGTATGTATGCATGTTCTTAGTTCGGTATACACTTTAAATGTAGCGCACTGGTGAAATAATATCGTGTGCATAAACTGTAGAGTGCTAAAATGAATTCAATGCTGTCCAATCTAAAATCTACAATCATTGATAGATTCTTTAAATTCTTTTTTTAACAAGGAAATTTTCATTACTTTGCAAGGCAGCTTGAATTCGTTGTGTTACAAGATAGCTGGGTGCATATTTTTTAACGCATGTGCTATTAAAGGGTATTGTTATCGCCGAGATTAAAGGTTATATAGTAACAGTGCTATCATTAAGGTAATTAATTGGAATGTGGCTCAACTCGACCTTCTTATACCAGAATTTATTTTTTTCAAATTTTACCAGAAAAAAAGGTTGAAAAATCGATGTCGTGGGTCCAAAATGATTACAACTATAGCGTGATACCATTCACTTTAAAGGGTTTAAAAATATCTTTCGATTGATACCATAGTTGACAATACCCCCCCCCCCCCCCCAGCACACACACACACACACTCCTGAAATGTAACTTGCCCTTCCCGTAAGAGTATCTGATATTTCAGAGGAGGTAGTGCTTAAATTCATTTAAAGGATGAATGTCCCATTAATTATGAAAAATGGTACCCTCCTCAAGTATTTAAATGCATTTAGGATTTTCCCTTCTTTTTTTATTGTCGGTAGGAGATATTTTTTCACGTTTGTGATGAAATTGAAAACCGGGACATTGCTATTTTACCTCATGAAAAAAGGAAAGAGCAAGACAGATCAATCATGCATAAAGCATTGATTATGAAACACTTTCCAACTTCAATGAAATTTTATTTAAACATTCCTAAAATACGATACATTCCTCGGTAATATTTTTATAATAATCACAATACTACATTAATTTATTATATTTGAAAAGTTAAAACTTCATCGAAAAAAATGAACTTTATTCAAATGACGTCATTGAAATATAAATTGTCTGGTTTAAATATCTCTAAAATGCGATATATTCAGCTGTAATATTTTTAAATTATCACAATACTGCAATAATTTATTATATTTAAAAACTTCAACGAAACAAATGAACTTTATTCAAATGACGTCATCGAAATATATATCGCCTGCCTCTCTATATAAAAGCAGCATTTCATTCATAAACTTCTTTCCATTCCGTTCATTCATCACAATACCACAATAATTTATTTTATTTAAAAACTTAAAACCATGGAGGTACAAGTAATTTAACTCTATGCTTAAAACTTCAACGAAAAAATCGTCTGCTTCTCTATGTAAAATCAATGAATGTTTCTTTCATATCAGCTATATTGCAAAAGCTAAATATTTTTGTGTTAAAAAAATGCAGCAATTCTTATACAATTCATCCGACATCTTTTGGTGTTTACATTCTCCATAAGTGACAATTAGGCTTTGTTGTAGAAAAAATCAAATTTTGATAATCATTTAAACTCAAATATATTGTAATTGCGTTGTTTCAGAATGTAGATGCCCAGAATTTAAGCAACAATAAAGCGGTTTTAGGACGGATACAGTACTAAATATAAATTAAGAAGAACTTTAAAAATCATGATTTTGACACAAGATGTACGCCATATTTTATTTTGAAGTGGGTCACGCGATCTCTTCATATAATGGTCACGTGATCTCTTCATATAAAGGGTGTAATTATTATTTAAATTTTTATTTAAAAAACTACGAAATATATTTTGCTGATTTTTTTTTTATATATTTTATGGGATAATTTGAGTATTTCCTAAAACTTTCGAAGCAATTTGTGAATTTTAAATTTGCTTAAAAAATGTTTGAAAAATTAGGTCCCATAGGGTTCAATGTATTTCATTTTTCAATCCAGGTTCAATCCAAATCTAATTAGGTGATATAATTCATTTATATTCCCATAGGTCCCACAGACCGTCTGAACAACATACTAACATTTCATTTTGATAAAGTCATTTTAACGATAGTTATCGTGCTAACGGACTGACAGAAAGACAGACAGACAGACAGAATGAACAAAGTCATAAACTCTTTTCAACTATGTTGTAAAATGTTAAAAACGCAATAATGCCAATTTTTTTAATATAGTTATCGCATGAACTGTCCTTTGAGATTTCTTTTCATTCACCCAATTTGATTAAGACGAACTTTGCTTCTATATATTATGACAGAAAGTGTAGGATGTGAAATATATTAAAATTTTTGTAATAAATAATAAATTGTTTTTGCTGTTATAAAATGCGTGTGTTTCAGGAGATTATGAACGTTTTCTCGGTTGAAGCACAGTGTTTTATTAAAAATGTGTCGTATGATTTCAACTGTGATGAATTGCACTGTGATTAATAACCTTTTTTAATCCATGTTGTTACACTATTATTTATTGAAACATTTTTTGTCGCTTGATCATAGCAGACTCTTCCTAAAGAATGGTGTCTATGGTCATTTTCAAATATGGAAGAAAACCTAGAAATCTCAGCAGCTCAACAAAGACGGCGTTGTCTGCCTAGTCGGAGACAGGTAGATGCCATTGTACTTTGTAGTTGATTTTAATTTAACTAACAGACGTATGAGATAATTAATACCTAATTCATTAATGTGCATTTTGACTTCACTTCATTTCTATTAATTATATAGGGATTAATTACTTCTCTTAATTACATCGGGAAAACTGACATTTTGGTTTTGAAGTTGGAAAATCAAAGATGGTCCTGATGATGTTAAATAATGTTCAGTGAAAACTTTTAAGAATATTCAGGGCTATGTTAATGTTCTTTTAGTAAAATTATGAAAATCTAATATATATATTTCAATCATTTGTTGCGAAAGCCCTGCTCTTTCCTCATATACATAATGTATACGGAAAGTATTGTGACGGGTCGAAAATTCGAATTCGAGTTTTCGACGGGAGAGCACGTTTCAAGCAACCCTGATCACGAATCGAACATTTTTGATGTCATTTTTTTTTTTTTTTTTTTTTTTTGTGTGTGTGTGTGTGTGTGTGTATGTGTGTGAGTCTGTGGATACGATAACTGACGAACGAATGGAGCGATTCGAATGACATTTGGTAAAAAAATCACAATCCATGAATACTGGAAACATATTGCTTTAAAACACAATCGAATGTTCAGAACCCCCCTCCCCCCCCCCCCTAAATTTTCGAGTGAAATTTTGAAAAAATCATTAAAAAATTAAAACCTTTAATGAAGTTACGCAAACAGACATTTCTTATGTAATTTTTCCTTAGAAAACGATTGACATAAACTTTAAAACGTTAGCATGAACCGTTCTCGAGATATTGCGCATTTTTCAAATAAATTTATCAAAAAAATCCCATAAATTAAAAATAAATATTAATTGTTGAGAAACATGTTTACTTTTCATATGTAATATCATGCAATAAATTTGCTGACATCATTCTCATGGATCTAACTCGTTCCATTCACGAGAAAAGATACTTTGAGTAATACTTTTGTATTTGAAGGCACAATAGTCATTTATCTGCTGTAAGAATAACTTATTTCTCTGTCCATAACGCTTGGCGAGATTTTGGCGACGAATTTAGCTGAATGTCGCCAACTTGGCGACATTTTTAAATCTTGCCAAATTAACGAAAATCTCGCCAATAGGATAAATATGACGCTAAATCAATGAAAACGATGACTAATTGAAGAAAATTCAATATCTTGGAAAGAGTATAAGTATCTACCATAATAACATTTTTTGTAACTGGAAAAGTAGTAAATTCATTCATTATATAAGTAGTAAATTCATTCATTAAGTCAAGTGTTGCCCACATCAGATTTTTCTTTTTTGTTGTTATAAAGATCTATTGTTCACATTAAAGCTTCTGCAGAGATATGACTACTGAGAACAATGACATGAAGTATAAATTTCTCAAAATAAACTTTTTACAGATTCTAAACTTCACTAACTGTTTAAAATAATGCACAACACATAAGAATAATTTTTTACTGATATATTTAAATTCGTTCTATAATGAAAATCAAAAGCGTTAATTGTTTAGGGGACTATAGGATTCTGTTAAACCTTCCAAAATGATTTTCTTCAAAGAAATATATATAAAAGTATAAACATTTCTAAACATTTAAAAAAAGTTCACATGACAATATTTCTATATGGTACTGTAGCTTAAAATGTCCCAGGTTCTAAAAGTAAACACTAATAACTTTAAAGTCGTATTTCTTACTTTGTAATTTTTTGATATTGCTCGCAAGATAACTCTTAAACTTCTCAATATGTTTTATGGAATTTTCAGATTGCATAATATATGTTATTTTCTATAAAATGAACTTAAATTTTTCTATGTTTCCTTGAGGCAAAAATATTTCTTTACGAGTTTACGTTCTTGAAAAATTTTGTGAAAATATAAGTGTAGCATTGCATTAAATAAAAATGCACTTTAAAAATATATTTATTTGGGTTAAAAATAAAAAATAAAATGTTTCTGAAGTAAAATTAAACACCAAAATTTTATTTTTGATGCAAAATTGTCTCACCAATTTTTCGTTCGTGAAATGGCTCAGAGTTTTTGACTCTGAGTAAAAATATTTCTGTTTGTTTTAAAAGCAAATCTATAAAAAAAAAATCTATAGATTTATCCCTAGAAAGCAAAAGTGTGTTTTATAATGTATATTTTAACATATAAAATGTTGAACATCGTGATTTTTGTTCACTGTTTAGCATTTAAAAAGTTATATGATCCCTTAAGTACATTTGGGAATTTTTCTACGTGCTTGTCGGTAACATATATATCCTTTTTTTATTTGTTCTTGCTCATGTTGAAATTTAAAACAGATTATTCCGTTCTCGACATTGAAATAAAAGAAGAATGCAATTACTCCACGTTTTCAACGGACTTATGACAAGAACTACCTTTTGGGATGCCTTGCTTTTTCTTTATTTTTATTTACCCATTTAGAATAAGGCAATTTTAGCAGTTATATATAATTACCGAAATAGCATAATAGAAGACACATATTTAATTTTTTTATAGTAAAAATGTACATTTTCTTTCAATCTAATAAAAGCATTTGTCTAAAATTGTTTATTAAAGAGCAACATGGTGCGCCCAATTGTCTCCGAGATAAATAAATGCAAGGCTCTTAAATATACAGGTTGACGCAACCGCCATTTTGACTCCAACAGATCCAGTCAGTACTACTGGAAAAATTTTTGCGACAGACCCCGTAAGGAGGCTGTCGCTAAATTTAGGCTAAAGACTGGACACGACTGCATGGCTGAACATTTGAATAAGGTCGGAATCCTACATACGAATGTGTGCCAGATATGTAATGCGAGCGTTATGAATGCTGGACATCTTCTTGTGTGCTCAGGACTCGACCAAGAGTCTCAAAGACGTGGTGACCTTGGCAAACTATTGGGACGCAAAGATGAGCATGAATTGGGCATGAACTCTTGGTGACCGAACTCTACCCCTCTTTCTTCCTTGTTTAGAGCTGTTGCTTGTCTGTTTTCTCAGTTGACCATATTGCTATACAACTCACACCTCATGGTCTGATATGCTATATTCGATGTGGGGATAAGTATCCTAGAGACAGGTGCCTCGTAATACAATGTCTCGGTCTTGGTCTTCCCAGTTTGTAATTTGTTTCCTTCGTTGTTGTTTGTTTGTTTCTGTTTGTTATATTTTGATCTTTTTGTGATGTAATGCGTTGCCTATTCTTGTATGGATTTAATTCCTGATTAAAGCCTTATGTAACAACAACAGATCCAGTCAGTTATCATCTGTCTGTGCTATTTCAACGCCGCGAGCAAGCTGCATGGCTAATATTTCTTACGCAATTTAGCTGTAAAATAGATGCTTCTGCTTTCCAAAAATTGTATCAATCATTCAAGAAAGTAGTCTAGAATGTTTTGATTTTCACGAAATTCTGAGAAAAGGACGAGAAAGTAGCCCTCTTTTTGCCATCAGCAATCGCTTCAACTGGGAGTCAAGATGGCGGTTGTTGCGCCAGCACGTATATTTAGAAGCCTTAAATAAATGTATAACCACTGTGCCGTCCCATACATATGCGAAGAAAACTAAATGAATAAATAACCAATAAATTTAGTGATAGAACATTTGATTGTTTAACGAACCGTGCCGGTTAGGCACTTCTAAAATTTACACTCGGTTAACCGAAACATTTCAGATTTAAAGCGGAATTTATGACTTCTGTACATGAGTGCTTGATAAAGAAATGATAAAAATTACATTATGTTAAATTCAATGTAGAGAAATAGAGCAGAAATGAAGGAAACTTACGCTTTCTTTCTTTCTCATAAAATCCTATGTGCTTTATTTGGTGAGGTGTTTTATCTTCTTAACTCAAAGGAGGAGGACGCAGTTTGCCCCCGAAACATTGTGTTCTTAATTAAAATTTTATGGTTAAAGTTCTAAATATATACGTTGGTTAAAGTTCTAAATATACATTTTGGTTAAAGTTTTAAATATACACTTTAATTAAGTTTCTAAATATGCACATAGGTTAAAGTTCCAAATATACACTTTAATTGCACATATTGCACCCATTCTTTGGTTAATCGATTACCTTATGAATAAAATATTTGTAATTAACTGGATACCGAATATTGCTAATAGTTCAATCACCAGTTGTATTGCTTTCGTATTGTAGTTGTTCCTCTCAAAATTGGTTTTCATATAAAGAACATACTGTAATCAACTTATATCTATTAATGCTTCGATTTGTATGTATTGAGATTTCAAACAGCTGTGTATATACATATGAAGCATTGCAAATTTGTCTTATATGTCTGTTGTTAGAGCGCGCAATAATATTAAATTGTCAAGAAACCGTATGAAAGGGATATTGTTTAGAGAAGGGTTTGAGGTAAGTAAAGTACGTGGCTTTACGTACAAGCAATAATGAACTGTTTTACAACGTAAAATGCAGCTCAAATAAGGATAAATGAGCATGCGCACGTTTTGGGAATCATTAAGCACTTGACTTAGAGTACAATAAATAATGAACTGGCTCACAACCTAAAATGTAGAGTAAATAATTATTTATATTCTCTGCATTTTATTTTTTCCATGTCATACTTCCTTATTTTTTTCTGTTTTTCTATTTTTACTTCATTTTGTCATAATAGGTAGAGCTACTATATTGAACTCTGCCATTTAGTCATTTTCAATTTGACCAACTTAGTCTTTCTCTTATTTGGGCATTCCTATCCAGACTTGTTGCACTGAGAAAGAAATCCAAATGCACGTATTATCATTTATCTTTATTTGATCTACATTTTATGTAAAGAACAAGTTCAGCAAGAGTTTAATGAGACTATGCTGATATGCTTCTCTTGGAATATTTACTAAAGGAAATATGGAAATATTGTGAAAACCTATTATACGAAGCCTGTCAGTACTGTCTTGCAAGAGGTATCATGCAAAATTACATAACTTAATAATTATAATTTTTAATTATTATAATATAAAATTTAATAACGTATAATAATTTTATAATATAAAATTTTATAATGTATAAAAATTTTATATTATAATTATTAAATGATAATATAAAATTTTAATAATTATAATTTTTGACTATAGGTTAATTATAATTATTAAAATTATAATATAACATAAATATTAGTAATCAGAATTATTATACATTTTTGAGTAAATTATTTACAAAAAAAAAAAAAAAAAAACTCAAATTTCATCAAATGCTTAAAATAATAATAAAAAAAAAATCCTTTGCTTCAAATAAATTCTCTGTGTCGTACTAAAAATTTGTTTCAAAGAATGAAAATTCCATTCATTAATGAATAAGCTAACTCTCCGTAACTATTTAAACACATGTAGGGTTATTTTCTGCCTGCTTGTTGGTGGGAGATACACGCATCTTTCAGGTTTTGTGTCTAATTGGAAACCGAAACATCGTTTTCGACCTCACAGATGGAGGCAAAAGAGATTAAACACACTTAAGCGAAGTACTTTTTAACGGATTTATAACATTAGGAACTATTTTTGAAGATACTTCCTTCATTCATTCCTGTTTTAATTAAAACATTTTTTATCTTTCATATGTTATCACAGAAAGAGGAGGATGGGGGACAGATATTATTTTTTACTGTAAAACTACTTTCCTTTTGATCTAATAAATTTTTAAAGCCAGAGTAAGTAATAAAAGATTCCTCGATGGAAGTTAAATGTTTTATTAAAAAGATCCAGACGTTTTGTGTGATTACAAGTTATCCCCCAGTATTTAATGAATTTTCAACCGCTCTTTTTCATTAATATTTCTTACAAAATTGAATTTTTTCCTCCAGTTGCTACGTCGCACAGGATTGACTTTTATATAAAGATTATTATGTCTAAATTAATTAATACCTTTTTGAAGTCCTGATTCATACGTACATCATTTTCAATCATCTATATATTACCAAGGTTGGGAGATCGCATCGATATTTTAATATAGATGTATCGGAAGAAAGCATGGACGGTTCAATATCTGTCTTAGTTTATCGTTAGTATTGCTAACATTTCATGCTCAAATGGCATTGATGACACAACATTTTAGCCACCAACGGCCGTACCGTACTGAAAACACCGGTTCTCGTTAGATCACCGAAGTGAAGCAGCATCGGGCGCGGTTAGTACTTGGTGGGTGACCACCTCGGAACGCCGCGTGCTGTTGGCCATCTCGGGTGCGGTATCCCCGTGGTTTGCGCGCTAGATTTGCACGCTGCCACAAATGCCGCCGTGTTCATGCGGAGTACGATCACGTTAAACATGTGGGTCCGTAAGTCCTTCCGAGAGGTTGGTGGTAGGGGAAGGAGGGTACGGTCCCTGTGGATGCCTCCCCCACTGGGTTCCGGTCTAAATTGGGTGGCACTTCCCGGCCGTCCATACAGTTACCTTACACCTTTCTGGTAGGTCGGACGGTCTGGGTCTCAACAACAACAACAACATTTTAGCCAGTTCGCATAAATGCCATGTTTCCTTTTTCACAAAATACTATTTGCAATGGGATATGGCACTTTTTGCATTTACCATTATTGATTTCTCTTTAAAATGCTTTTATTCTTGAGACTATGACTCTTTAGGAACTTCCTAGGAATTAAGATTCCTATAAAACATGGTCTCATCACATAAAAAATTAAAATCAACAGAGAGCTTGTGAGATATATTGCAGCATCAACAGGGTCTTTATTTCATCGATTTGTAAAAGCCTCGCATTTTATATTTGTTCTATTTGTGCCCGTTTCTTAACTTTTTTGGGCTCTAAAATTTTGGACTTAGATCCCCCCGAAAAGATAAGATCTTTTTGGGGATCAAAGTCTTGCTTTTGTCTTGTCAGTTATTTGTTCTTGTTGACTTTTGTGGACTTCTTGGGACATTTATGTTGTGTTTTGGGGCACTTATACAGTGACTTAATCTATGTTTCGGATTAGCTAATCTGGTCTTTATTCTGCTTTTTGATTGGCTCTCTCAGGTAGACTCTAAATCCACCTTTGGTTTTATGCTATGCTTTTTTTTTTTTTTTTTTGTGGACCATTTGAAACAATTTGACTGCAATATTGCTATATTTAATAGATTTTATATGTCATATTTATTAAGGATTAATCGTTTTATTGGTTTTAAATAAGCGACAGTTGATCTTTAAAGAAAATTTATAAATTTGAATTTATAAAAACATATTTAGTGTGTAATAGGTTTACAGGCAACAGCAATTCTTTCTGTTTGCCATCCTCGAACAAAATAATTTATTGCTACAGAAAGTAAGAAAGTACTTTATGAATGATGATATAAGGAGTGAATTTTTGTATCTTATGCATTTTGCCGATTATCTATGAAACTATGAACAAGGCCAACGCGGTGGTCGAGCGGTCAGGAGGCAGGCGTTTCCTTGTGATCGTTCGGTTGCCGGGTTGTGGGTTCGAATTCCACTTGCAGGCATGGGTGTTGTGATGCAGAGGTTAAGTCAGTCTTCTGCTCTAATGGAGCCTCGTTCAAAATGAAGCTGCATACTACCCTTTGCCATGGACCAGGGGTCTTAGGACTTTGTAGGCTTTCCTGCACCATGGGGATTTGTAACAACTACTATGAACAAGGAAACTGATACGTAGCTGAATGATAATGATTCATGGATTTTCCTAGGAATCTATGGATATCTGCTCCTAGGAATCTATAGTTAGTATGAGTTTTCTAATTTTTTGAAACTTTCACTTATATTTTTAAAAATTTTACATTCTATTTATTTTATTACTACAAGAAGAAAGGATGTTAAAATATGGATGCTCCAACAATGACGTGATTATGCCGAATGGCTTTTCCTTTAGTCGTTGACTTTGTAATTAATTTTTTAGTTGATATTTTCCCCCCAGGAAGTAGATGTGGATAATGAACCCTTCCCAACTAGCGATAAAGCTAATGTTGGCTGACGGGCTGGCTCTCTTGTAGGCTACGTTGAATATGTTATGTGGCTATGAGAGGCATACATTTATTTGAGAAAACCTCCATATAATTTTGCATTTCTAAAATTCGTTCATGAATTTTTTGAATATACACAATGAACTCTCGGCATGTTGCTTTCACTTCTTCAAAGTATTTGAACAGTTTTTTCATTGTGTTCATTGATCTAAAAGTACCTCAATATTTAGATAAAACCATTTCTATATGCGGAATCCAGTAAAACTCTGTCATTTTGTTGCCATTTTTTAATGAGCTGGAGTATTGTCCTGTTGAAGAAGCACGCTCTATTGATTAACTAATGCCGATTAGTTTTGTTTAAATATGTCATAAATCGGTCAAAGTGTTCAGAGTACAGTTAGTCATCAACAGTGCGTGTATTAGTATAGTTAAAAATACAAATTCATTCACAATTCAGTTTTGGGTAGGGTTGTCTTTGTATATCTCGTTTGAACCAATCTGACACTGTGTAAAGTACTATTTATAATATAGGGAATATTTACAATTTTGTGACCTGCATATTCACCGGCTGTTTCTGCTGTGGATGTGAGATTTGGGCTCATTTTCAGTAATGACACCATCACTGTTTTTACTTTTGGGAATTTCGGACTTTGGCTGATTTTGATATTGAATTTAATACTATTATACTAAAAAATACTTGAAATTTAAAGTAATAAATCTGTAATTTTTAAGGAATGTAGTAAAGAAATTAACCAAAATAAAAAAGGACTGAGATTTTTGATGCAGTCTAATATTATGTGATATTAAAATTTTTGTAGTAAAAAAGTGGAATATTTTTATTTAATGTAACGTGAATGATACAGAAAATAGTAAAAGTATTCTCTGAAGAAACATTCTTAATTAAAAAGTCCCAGATGCGCGTATGATTGAAAGTGAACCCAGCGGTTATGGATTTTCTTTTTATCCACGCTGTTACATTAATGTTTTATACAAAATGAAATTTTACGTTACTTTGCTTATATATAGACGTTTATAGCGTAGTATTTTTTTCATTTAAATATCATATATATTTGTCATCTAATAGAGGAGAAGTTGGTAGTATGGGAAGGTCTTTTCTATCAGGCTGAAAATAAAGCCTAATGGTTGTAATAACTAGGGTAATGGCACTACTCTTTGAGTGTTTCAAAACGCAAAACTAAAAATTAAACAAGTCAAAACATATTGCAAAAATAAATAAATAATATAAAAAATTAATACATAAATAAATAAATGTAAATAAATAAATATATAAAAATAATTTTTTTTTTTTTGCAATATTTAAGGTTGAGAAAATCTGGTGGTAATATGGGAACAAACAGTAGGTTTGTATATAACTCAAAATATGTTGACCTATGAATATAATTTCAAGGGCTTGAAGCAACTTATTTTAAAAAACATTTTATGCGTCATTTAAAAACCTTATTTTGTATTGGGTTACTTCATCTACTCCGTAAGGAAAAATAAGTTGAAATATTTTCGTATAAAATATTTGACACCTGTAAAAACAAATTCTGTCATTTCTCGCGTCATTTACCAAACTGAGTGAATGCACTTTTAAACGTAGTGTGGCAGAGCTACCACACTATAACTATTGACACTGTCATATCAATTATTTATTGACCAATAATTATACGGATATCTCCCATATTATGCTACCACTTTCTCTTCTATCTTATTAATGTTCCCATTTAAGTGTACTTTGTCATCGCTCAACTTTATATAATACCACCAAGAAAACTAAAATTTTATTTATGAAGCTGGCAAATAGAAATCAAGTATGATTATGAAGATTAAAATATGTCTAATGAGAACTTTCAATAAAAATGCGACTATTCCCGTTTATTAAGAACAATGAAATAACCACAAAATCCAATTTGTTCAGTCGGAAATTCAGTCGTCACATCTGTAAATTTGTTCTTTCAGCAAAACAAGTACATTAAAAATTTATATTTACACATCTATCAACATGAACATTATATAAATATGTAGATTTTTAAATTTGTTTACTAATTTAAGTAATCTCTAATAAAAGGGGAATTTATTAATGTTTACGGGATTTTAATAAAAATTCTCATAAGATACAGAAAATTTTTATAACGTTCTATAGGTATTGTACTGCAATAATATTTTCTTCTTTTTCAAAAAGCATTAGCTGAATTTCTGAGTTCTTTAGTTTTATTCTACAATTGTGTCAATTTATATTATTCTTGGTAGCCATAAGGTCACTAGGTATAATATATTATTTTTTTTTGTTTATGTGACTAATAATTATACTAACTGAAAGGACTGATAGACATTCCCTGACTTAGAGACAGTGTTAGACATTCCCTGTTACAAAAGTCTCACGATTAAACAAAACAATCTGATGTGGACAAAGCATAACTTATGTAATGCAAAAACGTTTTTCAATGTGAAATAACGATGTGCAAGATCCACGGTATAATATTTTTAACATTGAAAAGCACATTGACTATTTGGCGCTTTTATTATGACAACATGTAAAATTATTTCGAAGTACCAAATTAACATTTCGCGTATATCGAATTTGGAAATATTGTTAGCATCTGCTAAATTGGAATATTGTTAACATCTGCTAAATAATATAGTCCATACATTAAAAAATATTAATTATTAATTAATCAATTTGGCATCATTTTGTTAACTATTAAAGTCATTTTTGCAAGTTTAGCGACATTCTCGTCAATGTTTCATTAATTTCAAAAAGTTGTCAAGTTGGATATTTTACCAAATTTATCGTCAAGTGTTACATATTTGACGATACTTATTACTTTTAAATTTTATGTAATTTTTTTTAAAAGTAAATTTGTTTGAAAACGTATAATATCTCGATAACGGTTCAAACTAGCGTTCTGAAGTTAGGTAGCGCTCAAAAGCAACGGCTCAATCTAGTGATTATGTCATTCGTTTTGTAATAAAAAATTACATTATACGTATAAAATTTTTATTTATTCAATACTTTTGTGTTTCATGAATTTTTTTACACACACACACATCACCTCAAAACGCTCGATTCGAGTATAGGGATGCTTGAAACGAGCCGTCAAAAACTCCAATTTGAAGTTTCGACCCCGCAACAATATTTATATACGTTATTGTCCCAATACATATATACACTGTACATATTCTATGTATGAAGGGAAAGTAATACATATTGAGATTCAAGCTTATATTGCTACAAAACAACACGGAGAAATACTATGAGGTAAAAATACTCAAAAGGTAAAATTTTTACAAACGCTAAACTTCATTAAGTATTTAAAATAGAGCGTCCACCATTAACAATAAATTTCCAGTGTCTTTTCCAATTTTGCTTCAGAGAGAATTATACCATTATTTATTGTGCACAAAGCTGACCTCAGCAATTATTCGAACTCATTTGTGATATTTTCCCCTTCCTGCTCATCTGTGGGAGATATATTTTCTTGTTTGTGTCGAAATTGAAAACTGTAAGATCTTTTCTCGACCTCATCAAAGAGGAAAATGGGAGAAAAATTGCTCAATTACCGCAAGCGTTTGCACAGTTTTATGACATGAACTTTTTTTTATTTCTTTCTTTTCATCATTCCAATTAACCCGTCTTGATTAAGGCGGGTTTTGCTTTCCTACGTTGCTACAAAAAGAGGAGGGTGTAATAGACTTATTCAATATTTTACAGTAAAAAAGCAATTTTTTTTCTTTGATATTGCAAAACTGGAGTGCCTCAGAAGGTAATAAAAGTCTTCCGGATTGAATCAAAGTACTTTGTTAAAATGCCACAGTTGTGGCGTATAATTGTAAGTTCCTTCCGTGATTACTGAATTTTTGTTCCTTGTAGTCACATTAATAGTTTTGTAAAAGTTGTAAAGCAAAAATATCTCTACGGAATATTGAACCCCGAATTTCTGATTGACCTAACGGTAATTTGTCCATCAGCCGATTTTCTTTCATTCTATATTTTCGTTCTATATTTCATTTTATAATCTCCTTCTTCAGTTTTCAGATAGAAGGCCTACTTCTGATTTCATTGCTCTGTTTCTTTGTTCAAGAGAGAATTTTATTCGAGGTAACTCTTCTTGAATTTAAAAGCTGTCATAAATCATAAGGTCGCGGGAAAAGTCCAATGTTAGTATTAGTCTGATTTCATTTATCCACTGTTTCTAATCTGAAGAGGTTAAGTTGCTCAAGTGCTATTGTAAAGAAATGCTGTAAGTTGGAAAGAAGGCCAATTATTTCAGAATGGGCAGATGATACTCTATTCCTTGAACTATTTAGACGATTATTTTCCTTCTGGGAACATTACAAGTTGTTAATTTTGCTTACAGTAGCTGCTTTTTATACTGCTTTGGCTTTTACTTAAATGGGGTACAAATAAATCAAATAAAAATCTGTTAATTCTCCAATTAAAGTGGGTTTATCACTTCCCTATATATATAGTATAATGTATAGGGACAATATTTTGACGGAATCAAAAATTTGAAATCGAGTTTTCGACGGAAGAGCACGTTTTAAGCATTGAACTTGTATTGAACGTTTTTGAGGTGATGTCTGTGTGCGTCCGTTCATGAGTCTGTGGAAGCGATATCTCGCGAACGAATAGAGCATTTTAAACGAAGTTTAGTACAAAAATTACAATTTGTGAATACTAGAAGCCTAAAGATTTTAAATGTAATCGAATGTTTGGAAGATCCATCAAATTTTCAAATGAAGTTTTAAAAAATCATCATTAAATCAGAATCTTCCATAACGTTACATAAATAATAATTTTCTATGTAATTTTTCATTGAAAACGATTAACATAAATTTTAGAATGTTAGCATGAACCGTTCTCGAGATATGGCAATTTTTTTAAAATAAATTTATCAATAACCATAAAATTATAAAAGTAGTAGCTATTACGAAATGGGTTTACTTTTCATATGTAATATAAATGTATTAACATAATTCTCATGGATCTTAGTTCGTTCCATTCATAAGAAAAGATACGTTGAGTAGTAGTTTTGTATTTTGATGCCTAACAATTCGCCAAAATTCATTTATATATAAAAAATATATTCTTCCCTCCATGTGCCTGTAACGCTTGGCGATCAATTTTTTTGCCGAATTTGGAGGCTGATTTAGCAAAATCGCCAACTTAGCAATATTTCGCCCCAGATTGACGAAAATATCGTCAAAATTGCAAACAGATGCTAAGTTGACGAAAATGACTCAATTGATGAATTAATTATTCAAATATTCTAATATATGGACTCTACTGCTTTTTGAGGATCCTGTCAATATTGGTAATTGTCAATTTAGAGTTGCGAAAATATAAGTTAATTGTATATTTTGAAATAGTTTTACATATTGACATCGCCATTAAAAAGCGCCAGTTCAACGTTAAACACATTGTGTCGTGGACAAAGATGAGTTCGAATTTCTAGATAACTAATACTTTTATTTTAAAGTACCCATATACGTAAACAGAAACAATATACATCTAATAACACTATCGCTATCTTAAAAGGTCACAAAACAACTACCAGGTATAATGAAATAGGAATCAAATTTTGAACTCCTTTACAAAACAAAAGAAAATATTCTTAAGACACTGATATATTCACGATTCACTTTTACGTGTATCACGCCAATCAACTTCAGCTAAATGATAACTACTTTTATTTCTTGAAATGAATTCGTAATTCGCGATATTCTTGACTAATCTAAAATTCGAAAAGTTTCCAAAACTTGCCCAAAGTCGCCAAGTTGACGGTATTTTACCATTATTTTCTCCAAGTTCAAGCGACCCTGACCTTTAAATAATGCCAATTTTTGCCTGTAAATGTCGTTTTCTCCTAGGAACAGTTATTTGCTGCGAAGTATTCGTAACAATATCGATAAATTTTTGCATTTGAACTGATAAATGTCAGTCTCACTTATTTCTAATTATTTAAAATCAACAAAAGTTTTTCAACTTAAGAATGACTCTATAGCAACCTTCAAATAAGTCAATTATTCGGGTTGGTGTATTTAAAGTTTGCTGTCATAAACGCTGTAGTTTACTATAATTTAATCATTTCATTTATTTCAATATATTCAGTCATAATGATTTATGTCAATATAAAGAAACTTTTACGTAAAAGAAAGTTTTTATTAACCCATTTTTCTAAGGATTGATATAAATTCATTATTAAAAAAAAACAGCGCCTTCTTTAATTATTTAAGTACATTAGAATTTTTTTCTTCTCGCTAGCCAAGATGTTTTATCTTGTTTGTGATGAAATTGGAAACCGGGACATCGTTTTTCGTCCCCTACTAAGGGAGAAAAGAAAAAAAAATGCTCAAGTTTTAACAAACCTATGAAAAACTTTCTTTAAGAATGTTTTTGCTCTTCATTCATATTCTTTCAATTTGATTAAGACGATTTTTGCTTATACATATTGTTATGGAAAGTAGAAAAAAAGTCACATATTGGAAATTTTAATAAAGCAATATCAGTAAAAAATTGGCTTTTTAATCAATCTAATAAAATTCTTCGAGTGCCACAGAAGGTAGGTAATAAGATTATTTCCAAAGTTCTTTATTAAAGCGCCACCGCATCGTTTGATTATACGTTGTATCTGGGACTAATATATTTTTATCCTCACTTTGGCATTAGT
This sequence comes from Amaurobius ferox, assembly GCA_951213105.1. NCBI lineage: Eukaryota > Metazoa > Arthropoda > Arachnida > Araneae > Amaurobiidae > Amaurobius > Amaurobius ferox. The sequence continues at coordinate 75,832,394 of OX578137.1, read as the reverse complement.
ATTTTTTTAAATGAATATTTTTATTAGTTACAGCTATTTTAGGTGTGGATTTATATTTATTAACCCAGTATAGCTCGTTGTTAATGTTCCAAGATACATATTTGGCATTTAATTGTTATCAATAATTTTCAAACAATTGTTTATTTTTAATGACATGGTTAAAGAAGGTTTGAAGTTGGTAAAAAGATAATTGAAGAGTGATCAAAAATTGCCATGCTGTCAAAGAAGAATGCTGAATGGGGATTTTTTTGACATGGTTTAAAGAAGGTTTGAAGTTGGTAAAAAGATAATTGAAGAGTGATCAAAAATTGCCATGCTGTCAAAGAAGAATGCTGAATGGGGATTTTTTTGTAAAGCAGAAACTCTCCATTGACATTTTACAAGAAAAACTAAAGTCTTAGAAAATTCAATCTATCCACAGTCTAAATTTTGCAATTGCAAACTCATCGTTCTTTTCGTTAACTATTCTTTTGTAGTTTGGTTTATTCAGACCTCTTGATACAAAAAAAAACTTTTTGACACTTTCTAACATTTTGATTACTAACTGAGCATTATCACATATATGGAGTTACTATTGTTGCACCAATGCACCAAATTGGCGTTCCAGTACTGAACTAATCGAAAACATTTTAGATATTTTGGTAAGAAAGATAAATTAGAGTGGTATTTATATTTTTTTATACATCCATTATTTCATTTTTTAAAACTTTTTGTGATGTTATTCTGCACAATTAGTTTTTTTTTTCGAAATCCCACTTTGTTACCGATAATTTTTCTCAAGGTTGCCATTAAAAGGCAAAATAATATTTTAGTGATTTTAAAATATTAATATTTTGATGATCGCACAGATTTGCTGCAAATACTATAAAAGCAGAAGTGGTTCGTTTCAATTGGTACGTAAAATTAAATAATAATTATATGAATTCGATAAATAAATCGTATGTAATTTTATACAAGAAGCAATCAAAACTCTTTTCACTGTGCTGCATGAATTTCTCTTAGAATATCATCGCTATTTTTGAATAATTCTTAATTGATGTTTTTCAAAGGAGGGGGAAAGGATCACGAAAAGATCGCCTACAGTAAAACTAAAACTAACTGATAATTTTAGATGTGCTTCATGATTTTATCTAAATATACTTCATATTTTAAGAGAAATATGTTTCGTGAAAATTTCCCTTTAAACTTTTTGTTCGCTGTTGAGAAGTTCACTATGGTTATGCATTTGAAATACAATACACATCTTTCAAAACAAAATGCTTAACAGTAGGGCGATTACTTTAGATTAAAGTTCTACTGGAAATAAATTGATGAAATCAAGTCCTGTTTGAGAGAAACAAGTATTTGTCACTGATTCGCCGCAATCAAGCGAGGAGAGGTCAGAATTTTAGCTTCAACAGATGACCTCATTTCTGATGAACAACAAATTTATCATTCCTTAATTAATTGTGCTTTATTTCACTTAAAAGAAATTAATTATCTTCGAATGTAGCATTAAAACTAGTTTTTGTGACATATATTTTCCTTCCTTTTTTAATACATTTCGTCAAGGTTCAGATAAAAGGACATAATACTTTTAGATATAATCTGTCGCTAAAAGAATGCACAGTTAAATTTAAAAACAAAAATTATTTATATGAGTTGTAATGTAATATCTTAAATATATAAATACGAAATGAATTTGTTTACTTTAAAATATTTTAATTTTGATATATGTTTAAAAACTATTTTAATTTTGACATGTGTTTGAAAACATTTTAATTTTGATATGTGTTTGGTTATACCTGGAAACACATTACATTTAATACCTGAAAATTACATTTTATACCTGAAAACACATTATATCTTACATTACATTTAATTAATTTGAACTTTTTTATACATTTTAATTTATTTAAATGTAGAAATTTAAACTATTCTATTTACGAATATCTAATTCAAACAGTTATGAAATGATAAAAGCGTTTTCATTTTTTTTTTATAAATATTTGAATTTTAAAACAGTTTATTTCCTTTAAATCAAATACTATTCATATTTTTAAATATATTAGATGCATTAGCTTTTACTTGTTAGATTTATTTACCTAAGTGCCTTTGCAATAAGAAAAAGAGAAAACTTATACTTGTGGCAAGCCTAACTTAAATGCACTGTTTACGCTATGATCGGTCAATTACTTAGCTTTGTCATCATACACCTGTTATATTTACATCGATAGATGGTTACTAGCAGCATAATTTATATTGAATATTCGCATTTAGAATATTTTTACTCTTAAAATATGAAAAACCATGAATAGAATTTTGAATTTCACTAATAAAAATTGTCTGATTTTAACTTCAACTATCGATTAAATACAAAAATTTAGTTTTTAATTATTAATAGCGTTAAACAGATGAACTCTATAACTTAGAGAAGGTTTATCGACTTTTCTATGCTTATTTAGTGTCAAGTTAGGTTTGGCGCAAGTATAACTTTCTGAGTAATAATCCATTTACATCTGCAATAGAATTGTGAATTTTGTAAGGTAATTATTTAAAATTTAAATATTTAGTAAATGATTTAAAATTCTATTTTAAAATATTTACATCCTTTTTTAAATTATAACCGTAAAGGAAGTAAAATGTAATTGATAAATTTTTAATTTCTTTACAAATTAATTTAAAAAATCAAAAATATAAACAAAATTATTGTGCATTTTAAATGTTCAATTGCATTTAAAATATTTAATAGTTCCGCATAGTAGTTGAGTTTTGAGACTTATGGAAAATGTAAACGCCAAAATATGTAGAATGAGTTGTATAAGAATTGCTGCATTTCTGTAATGCAAAATTATTTAGCTCATGGTGTCTGCAATATAACCGATATGAATGAAACATTCATTGATTTTACACAAAGAAGACGATTTTTTCGACGAAATGTTAAGCATAGAGTTAAATTACTTGTACCTCCATGGGTTTAAGTTTTAAATAAAATAAACTATTATAGTATTGTGATGAATGAAAGAATTAAAAAAAATTATGTATGAAATGCTGCTTTTATATAGAGGCGATTTATATTTCGATGACGTCATTTGAATAAAATTCATTTGTTTTTGATGAAGTTTTCAGATATGATGCATTATTTTAGTATCATGATAATTTTAAAGATATTATCGAGGAATGTAACGCATTTTAGAGATGTTTAAACCAGGCAATGTATATTTCAATGCCGTCATTTGAATGAAGTTCATTTTTTTCGATGAAGTTTTAAGTTTTCAAATATAATAAATTAATGTAGTATTATGATAATTTTTAAAATATTATCCAGGAATATATAGCAATTTAGAGATGTTTATATAAAATTGTATTGAAATTGGAAAGTGTTTCATAATCAATGGGTGGGTCAGTTTTCTATTTGCCCTATATAAATATATAATTATATATGTGTAATGTTTAACTACTATATTTATATATGTAGAAGTAATTACTATATATATTGAAATTTGGACTATATACAGTCTGCATTTATTATATTGCGTTTATACTACATTTATTGACATCTAATTGGGCAATACGAAATGTCTCTAGGAGGGGGGGAGGTTTAGTTCTCCGGATGTATACCTGAAAGGAACCCCTGAGTGCATTGTTGTGTAAAGCAAACATTCCCCATCCTATCTCTCTAAGCCAGATTCAAACTTCGAAACGGAAGCGTGCGTGTCGCCACCATCGCAATCTTATCAGAGCCATTCAATACACGAATACAGACACAGTGGCAAGAATCAAGATGTTCTTCTCACTCCCGTAACCATTGATCAAGCGGGTGAAAAGGAAATCGGATGAGTAATCAGGGCCGAAAAGAGAGCGGCCGATGAAGGATGAAGAGCAAGAGCGCGGCCTTGACCGGAACACGGTGAAAGATGAATCTTCCCAAGACAGACTGGCCCACTACGGAATCGATTAGTCCTACTTATGAAATTGAAGGATTATCAGTACTGTTTATTGACTTGGAATATAGTATGGGCGATGAATGGTATATTCGTGAGCGTGTGTTATCGCTACGTGCATATTTGCTGGACTGGATTTCAGTTTTTGCAGCACTAGCAAAGTTTATCTACTCACTCAAGCACTTCGAAGGGCCGAATTAATTACTTTCCTTATATACATAATGTATAAGGAAAGTATTGTGACGGGGTCGTAAATTCGAATTCGAGTTTGCGGCGGGAGAGCACGTTTCAAGCATCCCTGATCACGAATCAAACATTTTTGAGTGATGTCTGTGTGTGTGTGTGTGTGTGTGTGTGAAAGTATGTGTGTGTGTGTCAGTGAGTCTGTGGAGACGATAACTGACGAACGAATGGACCGATTCGAACCAAACTTGGTACAAAAATCACAATCCGTAAAAACTGGAAGTCTATTGTTTTTATACGCAATCGAATGTTCAGAACACCCCTAAATTTTCGAATGAAATTTTGAAAAAATCGTTAAAAAATCAAAACCACTAATAAAGTTACGTAAATAGACATTTCTTATGTACTTTTTCATTAGAAAACAATTGGCATGAATTTTAGAACGCTAATATAAACCGTTCTCAAGATTTTGTACATTTTTCAAAAAAAATATCAAAAAGTCATATAAAATAAAAAAAAAATATTTCCTATTGAGAAACATGTTCACTTTTCATATGTAATACCATGCAATAAATTGGGTGACTTCATTCTCGTGGATCTAGTTTGTTTCATTCATGAAAAAAGATACTTTGAGTAATACATTTGTATTTGAACGCCAATAGTCATTTATCTGCTGTAAGTATAACTTATTTCTTAATGCATAACGCTTGGCGAGATTTTGGCGACGTATTTGGCGAAATGTCGCCAACTTGGCGACTTTTTGAAGTTGCCAAATTAACGAAAATTTCGCCAAATGGATAAAAATGACACTAAATCAATGAAAATGACGACTATTTGTCGAAAATTCAATATCTTGGAAAGAATATTAGTATCTACTATAAGACAAACCTATTTTTTTTACTGTAAAAGTAGTAAATTCATTACATTATATAAGGAAAGTCATGTGTTGCCCACATCAGATTTTTTATATTTAGATTTGTTCGACGTATAAATCAAGCCATAATTAGCATTGGTTTAACATCATGTAAATTTAAATTTTTAAGGACTTGGTCAAACTAAACAACTTGTCTCGGGTACAAAATTTACGTTAAAATGCAGTTGAGATTCAGTTAATGTCCCGTTAAATAAATGATTATGGGCGAATTGTTGGGCCTCAAAATGCAAAATTATTCCTAAAAATGTCTTTTTTCGTAAATAGAACGAACTTAACCCGCGAGAATGATGTTAGTGAATGTGTCGCATTATATTGCATTTGGAAAATTGATATATTTAATGCCACTTATGCTGTTTTACTCTTATGTAACTTTATAAATTTAATTGGAAAACATACGAGATTCATTTACGACATATATTTCGAGAACGATTTATTCTAGAGTTCTAAAGTTAATTTAATTTATTTTCTAATGATAAATTACATATAAAATGGTTATTTATTTAACGTTATTGGATGTCCGTCTATTTTTTAAGATTAAAAAAAATCATTAAAAAATTTGTAGTGTAGGTGTACTGAACGATCGATTGCATTTTAAATCAATAGGATTCTAGTATTCACCGATTGTAATAATCATTCCAAGTACATTTAAAACACGCCCATTTAATCCACAGGCTCACACACACACACACACACCACCACCACAACACACAGATGCATACAGACATATTAGCTTGAATAAGTGTAATTAGAGTTCAGGGATGCTTTAAAAGTGTAAATTCGTCGCAAACTCGAAGGCAAATTTTTAACCCTTCACAATATTTTATAAATTATATATATATATATGAAAAATAAAAAAAGAACTTTTTTATAACTCAATCCAGCTAAGAATAATAAAAAATATATTTTCTATTACCGATTACAGTGAGCATATTCATTTTCATAGAAATTGTCGGATTAATTTGAGAGTTTATTCCGTTCAAAAGTAAAGTTTCTATTATCTCTAGAATGACCCGTGACAATTCCCAAATAATTGTTTGCATTCGTTTTTAGAATTAAAAGTACTTAGAAAAAATTATTCTATTGTGTAAAAATATTTTATTTATGATATTTTTTATTGAGTTTAAACAGGCAATATCTGGATGCGGTATCATGATATAATTTGCTTTTAAATATATCATGCTAAAAATAGTTTTTCATTTCTTTAATACTTTTATTTATTGGCTATTTCTTTAATATTTTTAACATGAAAATAACATATTCATTTTATACTAAAGACATTTGAATTTAAAATTTATATTAATTTTTTAATTTGTCTTTGATTTTCAAAAAATTTTTTTTTCGAATAAGGGAAGTTTTCCTTAGTCTGGTTGGTCTCCTTGAAATCAACAGAGCTCTGTAGTTTATAGTTAATCGTACTATATCTTATTTATTTATTTATTCATTTTTACTTTCCTTATATACATAATGTATAAGGAAAGTATTGTGACGGGGTCGAAATTTAAATTCGAGTTTTCGACGGGAGAGTACGTTTTAAGCATCACTGATCACGTATCAAACATTTTTGAAGTGATGTCTGTGTGTGTGCGTCAGTGAGTCTGTGGAGACGATATCTCACGAACGAATGGAGCGATTCGAATGAAATTTGGTACAAAAATCACAATCCGTGTATACCAGAAGCTTATTGTTTTAAAACATAATCGAATGTTCAGAACTCCCCTAAATTTTCGAGTGAAATTTTGAAAAAATCATCAAAAAATCAAAACCTTTAATAAAGTTATGCAAATAGACATTTCTTATGTAATTTTTCCTGAGAAAACGATTAACATAAACTTTAGAACGCTAGCATAAACCATTTTCGAGATATTACACATTTTTCAAATAAATTTATCAAAAAATCCCATAAATTAAAAAAGAATATTAACTGTTAAGAAATATGTTCACTTTTCATATGTAACATCATGCGATAAATTGGGTGACATCATTCTTGTGGATCTAAATCGTTCCATTCACGAGAAAAGATACTTTGAGTAATACTTTTGCCAATAGTCATTTATCCGCTGTAAGAATGACTTATTTCTCCGTCCATTACGCTTGGCGAGATTTTGGCGACGAATTTAGCGGAATGTGTCAACTTGGCGACATTTTTAAATGTTGCCAAATAGATTACAATGACACTAAATTAATGAAAATTACGACTAATTGGAGAATATTCAATATTTTGGAAAAATATATAGGTATCTACTATAAGAATAACATTGTTTTTAAATGCAAAAGTAATAAATTCATTGCATTATATAAGGAAAGTCATGTGCTGCCGATATCAGATTTTTTAATTTACTCGACAGCTATACTGCCTATAAACTGACAGGAAAATTGACAGATACATAGCGTGATTAAAAAAAAGGTTGAATGATATCCAGAAATGATCAAAATGTGTAAATTGATCAAAATCTAATAATTGGATATTTGGCTGCATCACAATACTTTATTTGCATATACTATTGTAGAGAAATTTGGTAGCCTAAACTATGGATTATGAAGACATGGCTGAAATATGTAAAACTCTTATGTACTAATTTTAATTTTTGACCTATAAAAATATTTCCTTTATACATACTATACATAGAAGTGAAAGTAAAATCGAATCACACGCATCTCGACTATATGTATTACTTTCCTTACATACATAGTACTATAATGGAAAGGAAAAGTATTGTGACGGGGTCAAAATTGGAATTCCAGTTTTCGACGGACGAACCAGTTTCAAGCATCCCTGTACTCGAATCGAACGTTTCTGAGGTGATACCTGTGTGTATGTATGTTAGTAGTTGGCGTGTGTGCTAGTGAGTCTGTGGACGCGATATCTGTCGAACAAATGAAGCGTTTTGAAAATACTTGGTGCGGTTATTATAATCAGTGGATGCTAGAATCCTGTTAATACGAAACGTAATCGAATGTTCTGAAGATTCCAACATTCGAATTAAATTTTGAAAAAATAATTTTTAAAAATCAAGATTTTTAATAGTGTTAAATAAATAATCATTTCATACGTAATTTTTTTTATTAGAAAACGAATAATACAAACTTTAGAACGATAGTATGAACTGTTGTTAAGATATTGTACATTTTTCAAAATCAATTTAACAGAAAAATAAAATTAAAAAAAAACAGCAAGCATCATTAAATAAGTACACTTTTCATATGTAATATTATGCGGTATATCTCTTAACATCATTCTCGTGGATTTAATTCTTTCCACTCACGGGAAAGGGTACTTTCTGTAATAGTTTTATATTTTAAAGAAATCGCCAAAGAAATGATAGATAACAATTTATTTAAAAATATATTAATTACATGTCAATTGCACTCTGATGAGAATTTTGCACGTGACTATGAATAAGTCATTTTGTTTGCACTCATAGCTGCCTCAAAAGCTCAATTTCGATTACGTTTTACTTCAATGCCAAACACTGCGTCGCAGATCTTGTACACCATTTTTTTTTCTGTGAAGGAAGTAAAGTCATTGCATTATGTAGGGAAAGTCAAATGCTTTCCACATCAGATTATTTTTATTTCATTTTATTTTTTGCATTAATTTCGCAATTTTGTTATAACACTAAAGGTAGAAAATGAGATATCTCATACAATCGCACGATTTCTTTTCTTTCAGTGTTGGGAATAAAATGCTATTTTGAAATCTTTTGTAATATCCTTCATAGTCAATGCCAATACACATATTGTGAATGAAAAATCACACAAAAAAAGTAGCAGTTGCTTTCCTGTTCTTCACCAGTTGTATGACATCAACGTCTGCGTTTGTGCCTGATCAAATACAGGATGCAATAAATAGTACATTGGCGACAAGGAGAGGATTACTCGCACCACTATTTTTACTCAAATGTTTTTCTGTATTATTTTAAATTCGAACGTACATTTTTATATTCTGCTTAGTGAAAATATTGGAGTTGCTGCAGCATGTCACAATCCTTGACAATCATAGCTTACAGTAGAGATAGAACATCTGTGCTTTAACATTTAGTCTGGGACAATTAGTTTTCATTGGGACAAAGCCGAAAAGTAGTAAATACGTGTGAAAAATATTGCAGCCAATAAATATTTAGTTAAAATATTGTGCCAATATTGTACAGTCTTCCATGCAGAAAAATATGGACCACGGGCTCCAGTTTTGATGGAACCGAGTGGGTTTTGTGTGAATAATGTCTCAAGTAAAGTTCAAAAAGTTTATTCGTTGATTTCAGACTCGTTTGCTTCGTTTATAAACAGATAATATGGAACGGAAAATTTTCATCTTCTTCAACTTGATAAGACGATCTTCCAAAAACTGTTAAGATCTTTACAAACACAAATTATTGATATGGAAATGAGATTTTTTACTGAAAATTTTTATTGTTTATGTCGATCTTTTATAGTTTTGAAGATATTTCGAGTGAAAGTAATCAAAGTGAAGTGGAATATATAGGATAAATATTGGCGGGAAAAATGTTCAGAATGTTAAGAGATTGAAATTATTTTTATATATTCACCAGAACAAATCGCCTAGTGTTGCCCGGGTTCTAAATAAGTGCCCGTTACTTAAATAATACACTTACAGATAACACCATACTAAATTTCCAAATCGCCTGTTTTGAACTCAAATCTTTCTTATGATACAAATAATATCTCTAAATCTCCTGCATTCTATATGATCACATATCAGAACGTACACATCCATTATGTGCATACGCGAATGAATAACATGGTTATTTTTTCTGTGGGAGTGGCTTCGTAGGTCGAAAAACTTTAATCGGGAAAAGTGTCCGTAAGGAAGAAAATGATTTAAAGTTTTAAGATTTAGCTCGCTTAAAAACATATATTTATATAGTATATAATGGCTTGAGGAAATTATTTTTTGAAGCAGTGTGCATGCTGTTAAATTATAAACGTTGGATTGCTTATCAATTTCTTATATTGCAATATAAAAATCGAGGACGTTTAAAACACACAAAAGTGTATATTTTAAAAATTCACAAAATTCGTTTGTTATTTGTATGGATTTCGTTAAAAGCTTGTTTAAAAGAAAATTTTTCCATCTTTCCCCTAGTGTCAGGATGGAAACTCAGTGATAATATTTTCGGTCGACAATAAAGGACAAATTTGTGTGAAAATCGCCCAAAATCGTGCTAAAATGTAAAAATAACTGAAAAACTAATTCGAATTAAAAAAATAACGCCGAGGTGCATTTTCCGGGTCCTAAAATATCTGTGTACGAGTTTTGTATCAAATTTTGTGGCTGTACGATGATCAGATTTCCCGCTGCAGACTGTACCCCCTCCGTCCACACACATCTTCTTTTATCATGTAAGAAAAATGGAGCATTAGTTCTGGAAAAAGAAGTATAAATTGTTTATATTTTTATCTATTAGGCTCGGAGATATAAGAGTCCAAAACGTTTACATTTTTCGCAACGATCCAATTTTAAACGGATACCCCAACTATCAACGATATTCGCGCATTGGCACAATTTGAATATCTCGCGTCCTAATCATCAGCTCGACATCGTGTTATCTTCGCAATAACTGTAACTGCTGATCGTGCGAATACCAACTTCTTGTACTTCCTTAGTGGAAGCAGACAGGGAAATTAGGTGATTGCAATTGTTATGATCCCTCTTTATTAGGTCAAATGACTGTGCATACTAATCGAAAGATTGCTATAACAGATGTATTTGATTTTTCAATTTGTGTACAATAGACCGGGTTGAAAATAACTTTTTTTTTTCTAAATTCAATTACTGCTAGTGCGGAAAATCTACCTTATGGGTCACATATGTCGCCCAAAATCTTCTATTAAAATAGTAAAAAAAAAAAAAATGCCGACCCTTTCGGAGGTTGAATTTTTGAATAATCCCATAAAATTACGGTTGAAGTAAAAATTCAGTAACAAAACAATTAACTTGATTTTGGATTCTGGTTTGCGTGAAAAACTTTTTCTATAGACTTATTATAATACGAAAAAAAAATCGTCTAAATCGTTAAAAATTTAAACTCGCTCCATCAGACCCAAATTTGAGGATAAATCCATCAAAATGTAATTGAAGAGATAAGTTGCAGAAAACTCATTATTGTAATTTTAGGTCCTGGGCATCGCTGAAGAGTTATATTATACGTGCCTTATAACATACAAAAGTATTCATCAAAGAATTTTAGTCATCTTACGGCTCTATGATTTTTTTCGAGTTCTTTAAAATGTTTATTTAAATGCTGCTCTTCGCAAAAGCAAATGACTTTGCAAATAACAGTACAGAACTTCTGTTTAAATCTGTCACGTAGATTGCATTTGCTGCATTATAAGATGTAAATTTTATGTATGTCGATAATACAGTCTTCTTGACAGAAAAACACAAAATAAGATTTGAAATACGTAAAAGTAGATCAGCCATTTAAAGCAGAATAAAATATGAACATTTTATTGAAGTATTACTCTGACGCCAGGAAGGTTGAAACTTTACATCGCCAGAATCTGTTATGATCGGCTTATAGGTGATTCCGAGCAAAAATAAATTCATCATGCTAAGAAAGAACAAAATATCTATAGGTAATAAGTATCAAAGTATTTTTTTATCATCATGATTGATGATAAAAAAATACTTGTATGATGAATTTCAGACGATTTTAGAGAAAACAATCTCCCAAAACGCATACTTTGATCATCCAAAGAGATTTCAATATCTATGATGTCAGATTCTAAAACTCAAATGAATATTTAGTTAGGAAACTCACATTGAAAGGAGGGAGGTAATATCCTGAAAGACCTTGCCTTAATTCCAAAGTTAAACTTTGAAGATGAAGATCATGTTAATTGATTAACTGAAATGCTATCCTCATACACAAATTATTATGCAAGATTATCTTCGAGTCTACTTTAAAAGTGTATAGTAGAAGAGATAGATGGGTTCGTGTCAAATTGGAATAAGCGAATAATTCCTTATGTTGTACTTAAAGAATATTATTCAAAGCGTCCTAACTGAAATTGAAAAGTACTAAAATATAGAAAGTGTGTGAGGATGTTGTTTTTCAGTTACCTTTATGTGGTGACTTTTATGTTATGACGTTATTACATGTAATTTGATGCAAAAGCACTTGTAATTATTGTAAATTTTAAGAACTTCTAGGATGACTAAATATATCGATTAATAAGTTTTCACATTGTAAGCACGTATAATAAAAGTTTTTTGCGCTATCTAAAATCTAAATGTAAAAAGAAATAGTGAGGCCCGCCAGTATTCTGCCCATAAGTAATTTAAAACACCTGTTTATTCATGGGATACACTACACTAAAAGACAACATTCAATCACTGTCTGCGTAGCCACAACACAAAAGGATGTATTATAATACCCATTGTTATAAATAAGTTAAAACTGAGTCCAATATCCGACTTCGTTTTCAATATCTGATGTCATATACAAAATAAAGCTCCAGAACTATCCATTTTTATAAATAAGCTAATGAGTCCAATATCCAGCTTCGTTTTCATTATCCGATATCAAACGTAATATAGAACTATAGAACAGTGCTTTTTATATATAGATGCATTTTTCGCAATTTATCGCTTCAATTACATTTTGATGAAATTAGCCTGAAATTTTGGCCCTCATGGGGTGCGACAAAACATTTAACGATCAGGGTGAAATTTTGTGCTTTCAACACGTATCCGGGACTCATACCGAGATTATCCGAGATTCTGTATCTGCAACGTTAAAAATTTCTTTTTAAAAGTTTTTTTGTCTCGGACAGATCTATAATTCCTAAAAGAAAGCAACTGGCATTTGCGCACGTTTCTTTTCCAATAAAGAAATTCCAGGGAAAAATTTTCTCAGTATAGAAAGCAAAAGTAACTAGAAAATCAATAGTTTTCATGTAGCTTAAATATAGGGTATAAACGCAAACTTGAGATGAAGCGGGTTATACATAGTGGTAACCATTTGAACATGAATCGGATTTTGCTATAGATATGGAAATAGATACAATTTTGGTAAACGAAACGGAATAAATAAATTGTCTTGAAAAATAATAATAATACAAATTCAATATTAATTGCTTAAATTTAATTAGCTGATCTAAAATGTTAAATGATCCCGGACGTCAAAGAAGCCAATCAGAGCCGAAAAGGAAAGTGATCGGGAAGTTACCATTTCCTTCCATTGCTTCTCTGCCACACAACTCATTGTTAGCTTGGTGTTGTCAATGAATTATAGGCTATTCAAAACATTTTCCACATGTATTCATTCTTAAATAAAATATAGATAGCGAAATTTCCAAGTGACTCATCTGATTTCATGTCGTTTTTCATTCATTAAATCTTAGCTTCATTTGTATTGTTCCAAGTTTCCGACCAAAAGGTTGATCATAATTAATGTATCCATGTTCAGAGCTTTCTACAAGCTCATCTAACAACCCGAAACTTAACCAAATAATAATATACCCCTAAATATGTTGAAATCCAGACCGTCCGATCTACCAGAAAGGTGTAAGGTAACTGTTTGGACGGTCGGGAAGTGCCACCCAAATTAGACCGGAACCCAGTGGGGGAGGCATCCACAGGGACCGTACCCTCCTTCCCCTACTACCAACCTCTCGGAAGGACTTTCGGACCCACATGTTTAACGTGATCGTACTCCGCATGAACATGGCGGCAGTTTTGGCAGTGGCTGGAATCGAACCCGGGCCTACCGAGTGCAATTCCAGAGCGTTAACCAATGGGCTACCGCGCCCACCCCTAAATATGTGAAGCATCCACAGGGACCGTACCCCTAAATATGTGAACAAGCTATTTCTTTGAATAGATATAAGTTTCTATAATTTTCCTCCGGTGTCCATTCCGCGCTGAAAATGAGTAAAATTTACATACGACACCACTTCTAAGAAGCAATTTATGAATTTATGGGCACTCTAGGAACATTGTATATAATTATTGCTGACAGGGGAAATTACGACGACTACCGTACTGCTGAAAACACATTGCTTTATAAATTGTTCAATGAAAACTATAGCAATTGAGTTAATGTACTTGGTAAATTAATCAGAAAAATAATAAAATGTATTAACCCCTTTCATGGTTTAAGTTTCTGCTTCATTTATCTTGAAATTATACCCTTCGAGATCACCCATTTTTAATACGTTTTTCCATCTTCAGCGCTAAATGTCATCTGGTGGCGATCCTTTAAACTATTAGGTAATTATCCCGATTTTTGTCTATTAGATACCTCTATAGAAGGCTTTGAAAGCTACTGTAATTATGTATATAGAGAGAGGATTATATATGCATGAAAAATATATGAGAGTACTCTAACAGGCTCGAAAATCTCATTTTAATATTTGATCAATTTACATGCTTTTGACTTCCATGAGCACGAATCAACTGCTCTTGAAGGTTGTTCAACTACTAACTTAAAGATGATAGTGTTGCATAATGTAGCTAAAATAATCACTCAATTTCGTTATACGGATAACATTGTTCTATGGATCTTTACATAAAAAGCATTAAAAGAAAATTATAACTACATCAGAGTTTTGAGAGTCTACGTTATGGACTCTGAGTTTAAATATATACGAATATACCAGAAATATTACTTTATCATTTTGAATGAAATAAATAAATTACAAACAGTTATTTCGAGGATGCTGTTCCCATTTCCGTAAATAGGACAACATGAGTCTTTTCAATGCATTTTGCTTATTTCTTAACCTTTTCCCATTATATTATTAAAAGTCTCGCGAAATCAATCTTAGCATATCTGTTTCCTTAGCAGCAGAATATTTTATCACATTTTGAAACAAACTGCAGAAATTCTGGAGATGCTAGGTTATACCTTTGGCACACTTTCATGTGTTTTGACGACCTATATATTTTCCAATTCTATGTAAAATGTATCCGCAGTTTTTGCATTTGTCTAATACACTATTCAGGTCGAGGTACAATAGTGAAACTGCACTTAAGTATTTTTTTTTTATTTTTACTTTTCATATAAAGCTTTGTTACTTTCTTTAATATATAGTTGAGAAACTGGTATAGCACTTCGCCGTACTATTGTTTCACCAAATTTTTACTTCATACAATATGTAATATAGTGCAGAGAAAGTATTGTTTTCACGAAAATTTTCGAATTCGAGATTTTGATGCAAATATATGTTTCAAGACCGCCTGAACACGTTTTGGCTATTTCTGGAGTGATGTCCGTCTGTCTATCTGTATGTATGTATGTGGTCTATTTTTTGTGTCCACAATTGCGGCTACAAATATTAATGGATTTTCACAAAACTTTATATCTGGTTTTGTTATAAAAAAATCTAGAAATAGATACATTTATTTTTTTTTTAAATTCGAGTGAAATCTTTAAAATTTATTAAAATTTTATATTTTTTTAACTTGGCAGCGTAGGACAAAATTTGACATAATCAAGTATCAAAGGGTTTATTTATGGCTCAATGATCACAAGACTCAATAGTTTCAATAACTGTTACGAAAAATAGCCGCGATATAATTTTTTTGTTCGTTATTAGACCCCCGGGGGCACCTTGTCAAGTATGGTATCCATCGAAAGATTTTGTTAAACCCTTTAAAGTGAAGGGTGACACGCTATTATTGTAATCATTTGAACTCACAATACCGATTTTTCAAAAATTTTCTCTTTGAAAAATCACATTTGTTGTTAAAATTTGAAAAAAGAAGTTACTAAAAATGGATTCCGTTATGAGAAAGTCAAGTTGAGATACACTTCAGTCAATTTCCCTTGAAATATATTTTTCTTGAGATCTACTACAGGTATAGTTTAAATAATGACTCATTAGGACTGAATTTCAGAGAAGAATGGGAGTGAGGAGTGGGGTGGAATTTATTTATTCATTCCCCTCAGATTCTTTTCAGTTTAAGCATCTTTATTTTACTTGAAGCACCGATTTCTTAAGATTGAGCTGAGATTGAGCTTAGATGATGACGGATGTTGAATCAGCATGAAAATCCGGGGAAGGTAGGATGGTAAACTAAGATTTTTCACTTCTGCTTTCTTTTCCATTCCTGGTTCAAAAAATTTCAATTGAAACATCCATTTCTCAGGGTTGGCAATAGATAAAGATTTGATGATGATTGATGTGAATTCAACATATAATTTCAAATGGGGAACTCACTAAAGATTTCCATTTCTGCTTCTGGGGATGTCACGTTTATCGAAAAGTCATATGATTGTACGAAATAGGCATGCAAAAGATAATAAAAATGCTTAATAGTTCCATCAAATATGAATTGTACACATTATTTGCAACCATATGGAGGCTTCTTCATAAATTTGTTATTTTAATTAAATACGGTGAAATTTTGTAGAAGAAAATATTATTGGCGTATGTAACTCACAAACACATTTTACAAGTATTACTTTTTAACACTTTACAACATAGTTGAAAAGTATTTATGACTTAGTTCATTCTGTCTGTCTGTCTGCACGATAACTGCCGTAAAAATGACTTTATTAAAATGAAATTTTAGTATGTTCAGATGGTCGGTGGGAATATAAATGAATAATATCACCCAATTAGTTTTGGATTGAACCCGGGTTGAAAAAATGAAATACATTGAACCCTATGGGACCTAATTTTTCAAACATTTTTAAGCAAATTTATAATTCATAAATTGCTTCGAAAGTTTTAGGAAATATTCAGATTATCCCATAAAATATATAAAAGAAATTCCAGAAAAATATATTCAGTAGTTTCTTAAATAAAAATTAAAATAATAATTACACCCTTTATATGAAGAGATTACGTGACCATTATATCGAGAGATCACGTGATCCACTTCAAAATAAAGTATGGCATCCATCTTGTGTCAACATCGTGATTTTTAAAGTTCTTTTTAATTCATATTTAGTGTTGTATCCGTCCTAAAACCGCTTTATTTTTGCTGAAATTCTGTGCATCTACATTCTGAAACAACACAATTACAATATATTTGAGGTTAAATAATCATCAAACTTTGATTATTTCTACAACGAAGCTTAATTTTCACTTATGGAGAAAGTAAGCACCAAAAGATGTAGAATGAGCTGTATAAGAATTCCTATATTTCTTTAACGCAAAATTAAATAACTCATGGAGTCTGCAATATAGCTGATATGAATGAAACATTCATTGATTTTACACAGAGAACCAGACGATTTTTTTGATGAAGTTTTAAGCATAGAGTTAAATTACTTGTACCTCCATTGTTTTAAGTTTTTAAATAAAATAAATTATTGTAGTATTGTGATGGATGAAAGGAATGGAAGAAAGTTTATGAAAGAAATGCTGCTTTTATAGAGAGAGCCAGGCGATTTATATTTCGATGACGTCACTTAAATAAAGTTCATTTGTTTTCGATGAAGTTTTCAAATATAATAAATTATTGTAGCATTATGATAATTTAAAAAATGTTACCGAGGAAGGTATCGCATTTTAGAGATGTTTAAATAATATTGTATTGAATTTGGAAAGTGTTTCATAATCAATGCTTTATGCATGATTGATCTTTCTTATTAATTTTAATGAGTACTACCCAGTACGTCTTATAAAGTCACCCAGGGCTGCTTGAATATATTTCACCTAGCTGACTTCAATAAGCGCCTTGTTTACTCTGTAGAAGAGGAGACTCTGGAGCACATTTTGTTCTTCTATACTGGAGATAACTTTTTTTTAACTGTTTTAACAAAAAACTGTGTTCTTCTGTCTATTTTATCTGTCTTGTATAATGTACATTTTATGTGTATTGCTTTTTTATTCTATAGAGAACATCGTGAAATCGGTCGCTAATGCCCCGGAATCACGTATCAAGTTGTATTGCATAAGTACTACCGATATTAAACTTCCTGCCAAGAAAAATGTTAGAATGCAGACTTGTAAACTTAAAAAAAAGCAAAGGCTGACTAATAGGGTAAATATACGTAATTACATTACATACAGTCCCATATCTAGAGAATGACTAGTATTATCTCCGACAATGACTAATCTTGACATGTCATTGTCACCGGCACATTCACATTTCAAAGCGACCTTCACTGCCCCTTAATTACAAAACAACCTCGAAGAGAACAAAATTCTGTTTTAAGTTTAAAAGACAAAAGTAGACTTTTATGAAATGATTCAAACATTCGTATTTTTTGAGTACTGTTTTGAATGTCAATATGGTTGAGTAAACTTTTCTTTTATACGAATCAGAATTCTGTTAAGTTTATAACCGCATTTCCTCTAGCAAAGAGGAAAATTCATGCTTTGACTGAGATTTCACAGGAGAATTTGTTTTTTCTAACTGAAATTTGAATAGAGAGAATAGGAACTTATCTTTATCGTGCATCTAAAAGTGGAATTCCAGTTTTTTAATTTTACTCTTTGCGTGCAATTTCTTGCGTCTTGAGATGTCTACCTTATTATGATTCATGTTTTCTTGCGTTTTATTAATATGCATGGCTAGTAATGCAGTGAAACAGTAACAGGCGTACATCAACAGTTATCTCGTTGAAAATTTGCGTATTATTAATGCAAAATACTTTATTTTACAAATATTTAATATTACTAGTGATAGTTTTGAGATGAATATTTAATATTACCAGTAATAAAGTTAGATCAATATTTAATATTACCAATGATATAGTTAGATGAATATTTAATATATAAAATTTATTATTACCAGTAAATAAATATTTATTATTACCAGTTATAAAATTAGATGAATATTTAATATTACCAGTAATAAAGTTAAATATTTATTATTACCAGTTATAAAATTAGATGAATATTTAATATTACCAGTGATAAAGTTAAATAAATATTTATTATTACCAGTTATAAAATTAGATGAATATTTAATATTGCCAGTGATAAAGTTAAATAAATATTTATTATATTACCAGTTATAAAATTAGATGAATATTTAATATTACCAGTGATAAAGTTAAATAAATATTTGTTATATTACCAGTTATAAAATTAGATGAATATTTAATATTACCAGTGATAAAGTTAAATAAATATTTATTGTTACCAGTTAAAATATTAGATGAATATTTAATATTACCAGTGATAAAGTTAAATAAATATTTATTGTTACCAGTTATAATATTAGATGAATATTTAATATTACCAGTGATAAAGTTAAATAAATATTTATTATTACCAGTTATAAAATTAGATGAATATTTAATATTACTAGTGATAAAGTTAGGTGAATATTTAAATGCATTTTCAGTGATAAAATTACACCCAGCTGTAAAGAGTAATCAGGAGATTGTGATATTTTTTACAGTTATTTTCTTGATAATATTTTATAATGTAAAGGACACTTGTCTCAGCTGTTCAATATAGTTGAATACATTTTTTAGGGGGGATACATAGCGCCATCACACATAAATACAAACTGAAAAATCGAATAGGAGTGCATATGATACAGAACCAATTATGTCACAATTGAAATTAAAATAATGTTTGACAAGGAGATTTCACAAAAAATTTAATAACTTTGAAACAAATGCAGAGTTTTGACATTAATAAGGAATGGGATCTCCTCTAACTCGTATCCGCATATCGCAATGCGATTACATGATGTTATTCAATTTTTTCTACAATCTCTTTATCACACATTATTTCAATTTTAATTATTTCATATTTAGTTTTGTATCGCATGCACTCATAATCGATTTTTATGTGTTTTAATTTATGTTTTATGATGTCACTTATCACCCACCAAAAACAACAGTTGTTGAGAAATCGATGCTTTTGTGCATATATATATATATATATATATATATTACACTCTGTTGCAAAAAAATATATGCACCCATAAGAAATTGAGTTACAGCCGCAAAATTCAGTATGTTATGCGTCGTTCGAGAAGATATGGAAATGATTAGGATTTGGGAGCTAAAATCCGTTTTATTAAGAAATGGTGGAACAAGATGACAACATTTTAGTAAGTAGCAAACCCTCCTCTGGAAGTTATATAAGTCGATATTCGCTGCTGCATAGAGTCAATTATATTTCTTATGTCCCTCTGCCGAAGATTATGTCACAAATATTGTAATTGCCCATCCAATTCGATGGTATTATAAGAAAACTGCAATTGCCGTCCCTGCATTTTTCTGACATGTTCTCTTGGAGATACGTCTGAAAACCTGGATGAGCATGGAGGGTATTAAATCCTCGAAGACATTGTTGAGAAAATCGTGCAGTAGGTGGTCGAGTGTTGTTTTGTTGACAATTGGAACCTGGGCAGCATAAGGAGAACAATCGACAAGAATATCGTCGACGTACAAACGAGTCGTCAGATTGACTTGCAGTACAAGTAGAGAAAACAGGCTGTTAAGCGAGATGGCTCCCCAGACTGTCACACCATGTGTGATGCCCATGTGCCGCTCGATAACAAATGCGGGATCGGAACGCTGCCCAGTCTTCCTCCACATATATATGCGGCAGGCATCAGCACTGAGAGAGTAGCGGGATCCTTCGCTAAAGGTAACATGCCTCCAATCGGAAACTGACCAGATTGACCGAGCTTAGTATCAATTCAGCAGTGGCGGCTCGTGAGGGGACGCAGAATATACGCTGCTTCACTTAAAGTTATCGGCTGAATAGGTTATTATTAATTGGCGAGTTTTCCCAAACTCATTTGGCTATTTTTAGATACTATTAAACAACACTTGTGCCAGTACCTTGATGTGTTTTGATGATGTTCGTTGTCAAGGAGGAGGGAGAATTCTGTCACTGAATTGCATCACCTATTTCTGAAGTCACTAGCCGCCACTGTAATCAAGACAGCTCTGCATATGTTGAAGGGTCAGTGGTAGGTGTCTTAATGGACGTCAACACCCAATCCCACCTTCTACTAGTCATCTTCGAATAGTAACCTTTGATACAAGATGTATTGAGGATGAATGGCAAAATGCCTTCGAACTGCTGATAACGACGCCATTGGTGTGGATGTGACTCCTCTCCTAATTGCATGATCCTCTAAAGCAGTTGTCTATCTGGGACGTTCTGAAATCCTGCGATGGTTACATGTGCCTTCTCTGATCCACTGCTGCTAACATCGAGCAACTACCATATCGCTCTAACCAAGATGACGACTGATACGTCTGTTGGACCAATCAGCTTTTCTTAGGCATATGCGACACCTTTTTAAATCCGACAATTGTTCGTAGCGATGTCGAGTATGTCTCAAAGGCATCTTTGTACATTACTCGCAATATAAAAGTAGAAAATCCTGTTCCAATTGTCATGAGTACCGGTTGATTTAAATACTGCACAATGTGTCATTTTCATGCTCGTGGCGTGAGTCCTGTAACATCATTAGCCCTGACAGTTTGATTATTTGCACTCTTAAAACGACATTTCTATGCCGAATTTCAATTTTTTATAGGTACATATATTTTTGTGCCGTAGGGATATATAATATAAACTTTCGTCTTTATGTACACTAATATTTCATTTCAGCAAATGAACAAAAATAACTGCAATAATTGTCTTAAATACAAGTCAAGTAAAACCATGTATTTTTCACCTTTTCATTGTATACATATAACGTAAGATTCTATCTTATCTGGGAAAACTTCTGCATTATTGGATACGTTCTTTCAAATTTGCGCCATAAAAGTTGTTTGACATGAAAAAAATAAGGTTTTAACGAACGTCATTTTCAGTTAACTTTTGTGGAAAATTCCCTGCTTCACTTTTAAAAATCCCATTGGGCTTTAAAACAACACGAAAAAATGAATAACCACGTTTGAAATTTAAAACTGTTCTGTCTCTTAAGAGAACGAGTTCCGAAAAGTAAATAGGGCCAATCTTTTTTGCAGCTGAATGGAAAGAGATTAACAGTGACAAGAAATGTTAAAAGCTGGGGTAATAATTTTAAATTACTTGTCTATAACTAAGAGTGTCTTAAGCACTTACTTCAGCAAAGAAGTTGGATAGTATATGTTTGGAGGCTTTAGTCTAATAAGGTTAACTAAACCTACTTTTGGATAAATTAAGGAAAAGGTTAAATAACTATGATGCAATGTAAAATATTGCGTTAATAAATTGTAGAATGCATTCGATTGTTTATAAAACATGTGATGGGTTTTCTTCATTAGTACAAGTAAGTCGAAAAGTACTTGCGAAATGGACTACACTATGTGCAGGAATCTACTTAAATAAGCAGAGATGCGCAGCGATAGTGTCATATGGTGAGAAGAAAAGAAGGAATTGAATAAAACAAGGAAAATCTATACAAAACCAGAACGAAAAATCTGTGAGCATAAATAGGGGAATACGACGTAGAGTGATTTAATTTATGATTCGGGTATAGATTGGGTTAAGAAGCAAAGCGTTGCGAGGGAGTTATTATACACATATTTTTTGCCGGCCGTCCAAACAGTTGCTCACGTCCGAGGATGATTCGGACGGTCTGGGTCTTCAACACATATTTTTAATAACAACCGCAGTACATTACAGAGCCTCAACACAGGCATACGTACATCCTGATTCCATGCATATATAACTACTGCAGCTTGATCGAAAGGAGAAAAGAATAGCGCCATCTATACGCAGTGTCGCCAAAAACGACAAGAGAGTGGTAGTTAATTTAAAACATTTACAACGCAAAGAAGTCATAACTAAGAGAAATATGGTGTCATAGATAAATTTTTAACCAGATTACGGGAAAAGCTTCAAAGAAATCCAGGTCTAAAGCTAATGAACAGTTTCGAATAATTGAGACAGGGGAAAATCAAAACAAAGATTAGTTATACAGCAGTAATTAGCTATAGAAGACTTCATATTTTCTTTATTTTGACATAATTTTTTTGTTCAAGTGGTACTGTAATGCACACTTTTGATTCCCATTATCAGGTTAATCTTCACTGGTGCCACAGTAAAAGTCTCACTGTCCCAACCGGAAATCGAATGGCGAAACTTCAAACTGATCAGCCGATGTTCTAAACCAATTACGTATTCATAGAGGGGGCCGGTGGATCCGGATCCCCCCCCTCCCCGAAATGAAATTTCTGGATACGTCCTTGCCTGTGCTCTCGTGTTTTCTCGTTCAATTGTGATCCAGTACCAATTTAGTCAAGTTTAGTTAGTCTTTTTCAAACATTTTTCTTTTTGGATTGAAAGTTCACTATACTTTGGGCCCTCCCTCCCCCCCGAAATGAAATTTCTGGATACGTCCTTGTTTTAAACATTGAGATAATGGGGTAAAACTTCAACTTTTTCAAATTAAAGCAGACCATATAAATACTTAATGTAATCTGTAATTAAACTAAATTCAATCTGTAATTGAACTAAATTCAATCAATAACTAAACCACGTTTAGTCAACAATTAAACTTAACTTAAAAATAAAACTTAATTTTGAATACTTAGTTTAATAAGAACAAAACTCTTTTGAATTTAACCTAAGTCAAATAATAAAAAAAGCTCTAATTTATTCTATCGTTTTCGTTCAATAAAATGTATTAATGTGTCGATAAAGAGTTGGGTGAAGACATCAAATTATTACATCTCTATTCACGTTAAGTTTATAAGAAACAAACACAATGTTTCTTTAAATACAAATTAATTAATATATTCAGTACTACCTTTTGAAATTATATTTAAAAGGCTTCGTTCTTTGTTGTCTAAAAAAAAATCTTCTATTCAAAATATCTTCAAAAGCTAGACCACAGAAGTTATTTGACAGGAAAAAATGTAAGGTTTTCACGAACGTCGTTTCCAGTTAAGTGTTGTGGCTAAATTCCTTTTTGCATTTTACTTAAAAATTCCCCATTGGGATTTAAAGTAACGCAAAATGAAAGAGCGTTTAACCACGTATAAAACTTTAAAATATTGTGTCTCTTGAGAAAATGAGTTTGAAAAAAGTAAATAGAGGCAGTCTTTTCCGCTTCAAAATAGAATGCGAATAACCGACACAGGAAATGTTAAAAGAAGAGATAATTTTAAAGTGCTTTTCTATAGTCGTGTCTTGAGCACTTATTGAAATAAAGTATATGAATGAGCATCATAAATGATATTGATGTTTATTTCAAAATAAAAAGGACTGTTTGGTAAATTTAACTGATTGTAAATTCCTAGAATTTGTGCATTTTAGTTCAGCTTATATATAGGATGTTTAAAAAATATAGTATGACTAAATGAATAGCTATTGAACTATTGGTCGTAGACCAATACTTGCAATTTAAGAAATGCAGTAGTAAATCGGAAGTAGATGATGACCCTATTCAAAATCCGAGCTCGGATGGACCGGTTGCAGCTCCACGTTAGCATTAGCCAATTAAATTCCTTGAAAATATTCATTTTGCGACGTCTCAAACATCCGATTTGATCGGCCGTCACTTCCCAACACGACCTATTACCTTTTGCAAATTTTGATCATGTGACACATTTTAAGTAGAAAAGTACAATATATAATTTTTATATGGGTCCTCTAGAATTTTTTTTCAATTATACAAATATTTCCTATAGTCCAATTAGTCACCCACACACACAAAAAGTTCCATTGTTATATGATCAAAATTACTCGATATATCATTAATTAAGTTACTGACGGGCAATGGGTGACTGTATAAAACTTTACGCATGTAAGTTTTCGAATATAAATTTTATTTAACGGATTCAATTATTATACGATCCCTGAAATCTATGTTTTCCCAGCTTCTTTCAATCGGATGTAAGTGGTTTAAGTCTTATAATTTTGACAATTTTTTCACAACTAATTTTGCTTATTAAAGAACGTTTTTTTTTTTACCGAAGGATTTTGAAATGAACAAGAAATTTTTTTCTAGTTGGAATTTCCTTTCTAGAAGGCCGGTATAAAAAGTTAAATTTTGTACTTTTAACTGTTAAATGTTTACTTTTTCTTTAATGATTAATTGCGTATGAAATGATTATTTATTTAACATCTTTACCTGTTGGAGATAAATGGGCAATGTAAATCGCAAAAATGTTGAAAGTATGGTAGGAAATAAGACTACGTTAATGAAATAGTCCTCCCATTAATTTTAAAAAAGTTACACTTTTTAAATTTTTATACGACCCTCATTGACAAATTTGGTCAATTAGAAATTTTTTATTTTTAATGCAAAAAGATCATTAAAAAAACCGCATATCTGTATCTTTAAAATCAACTGAATTATGATAAAGGAAAAAAAAAATCTGACTTATGCCACTTTTCCGTACCATGTAAAAGGCTGTTTCATGAGTGAAAATAGGGATCATAAACAAATTGACGATGGAAATTGTTTAGATCAAAAATACTTTAATATGTGGCAAATTTTTTTTATTACAAATGCATCTAAGCATTACACAGACAGAGATCATATAAAGCAGTGGTACTCACTACGCGGTTGGGTATCCTATGTATTATCATCCCGTTTTATCTTTTTTGTGATATGTCACAAATTTTCATTTTTAATTTGATATATGGACTCCATTCACTATGTTCAATTTTCAATTAAATATAACTCGCTTAATTTTGAATATACAGATATGCGGTTTTTTAATGATCTTGTTGCATTAAAAATAAAAATTTTCTGTTTGACCAAATTTGTCTAAGGGAATCGTATAAAAATTTAAAAAGTGTAACTTTTTGAAAATGAATGGGAGGACTATTTTATTAACTTAGTCTTATGTTCTACCTTACTTTCAACATTTTTGCAATTTACATTGCCCACTTATTTCCAACAGATAAATAATTAAAGCGCGTTTCAATCTTTTTGGGACACCCTGTATGTTGTAGTATCTCCTGAACACGTTAATTATTTTTGGAGAGATGTCGGTCTGTTGTTACATTTCCTGTACACACTGTCACAAATGTTATCTGCCACAAATATTAATAACTGTCACAAATATTAATTGATTTTCACAAAACTTTATATTCCACTTCGTTACGAGAAATCAAGAGCTACATAGAATTTTTTTTTTAATTCGAGTGAAAACTTTGAAATTTATTAGACATTTAATATTTCCTTAACATGGCAGCATGGGACAGAATTTGACACAATAATGCAGAAAAAGGATTATTTATGGCTTAATGATCATGAAGCTTAACAGTTTCAATAATTGCAGTGAAAAATTTCGCGTTCGTGACGTCATTAACCATTGGAGGGTAAGTTACCCCCCTCCCCCCCCCGCGGGTGTACATTGTCAAATTTTGTACCAATCGAAAGATTTTTTCAAGCCTTTTAAAATGTAGGGTAACACGTTATACACTCGTCAAAATTGAAATTACGACACCATGAAGGAATGAACGTAGCCATATGCAAATCACAGTACCGGTAGAAGAGAGGGTCATATGCAACTGATGAAGTTTTCTTACCTATTGGGTCACATGATACCCAGTTTCGGGTGATAAAGACCAGTAGACGACTCGTCTAGTAAATGCTATTAGCGACGATTTGAAGCAGCCGAACTTTCGAAAAAGTGAAGAAGCGATGCCCCGAAGACGTCAGTGAGCTATATGACAGCAGTTAGCGGCTGGGGAACGAGACCGCATCCTGGAGCTGCTTGACTTGAGCTTATCGATGCGTGCAATTGCCACGCGTGTTGGGCACGACGTGAGTACCATACAGCGATATGTGACACGATGGACGCAGGGTCATTATAGAACACGCCGAAGAGGGAGTGTATCGAACAGGCGTACGACAAAGCGGCATTATTGTTATCCATCGGGTATTGTTTACGGATGAATCTCGCTTCTGCCTGTGGGGGAATGGAAGCCGTGGTTGAGTGTGGCGGCTTTCAGGGGAACGCCACTTGCCAGCCCATATCACTGAGCGTCACACCGAGCATCATGGTTTGCCGCGGTATCATGTTCGATCAGCAGAAAGCTCTGGTCCACATTGCAGATAATCTGACAGCGGACCGGTACGTCACACAAGTTGTGATGCCTGTGGTTCGGCCACTGCTTCAGGCCGTCCCCGGCACGGTGCTCCAACAAGACAAAGCCACACCACACGGCGAACTCTCAACAACCTAAACGGAATCCACATCCTTTCCTGGCCTGCAGCCTCGTCGGATCTATCTCCAATTGAACATGTGTGGGCCCTCATCGGACGTCAGGTGCTCCGGGGACCACCGGTACATACCGTAAACGAACTGCGTTCCGCAATGGACTCTTCTTGGCAAGGATTATCACAGGTAACCATTAATAGCTTCATCGATAGTATGCCTCGTCGTTTAGCGGCTTGCATAGTTGCCCGTGGGGGCCACATTCTTTACTGAATAAACAAGTTTCTTTTGCAAATCTTTATTTGTTCTTTCGATCTTTTGCATATGACACTCTCTTCTACCAGTACTGTGATCTGCATATGGCTACGTACATTCCTTCATGGTGCTGTAATTTCATTTTTGACAAGTGTAATTGGGATCATTTGGACCAACGATATAGATTTTTCAAATTTTGCAAGAAAAAATTTGAATGCACCGTCGCTGTGGTTGCCACCCTATTGAGTTCCGGTCTAAATTGCGTGATTTCCTTCCGGTCTTCCAAACAGTTATCGTACACCTTCGCGTAGGTTGGACTGTCTGAATCGAAAGTAGAAAAAATCTGATGTGGGCAGCATATGACTTTCCTTACATAATGCAATGAATTTACTACTTTTACAGTAAAATAATCATGCATAAGATCGAAAATTCGAATTTGAATTTTTGCCCCCGTCACAATACTTTCCTTATACATTATACTATGCATATATGGAAAGTAAAAATCATATGTTTCAGCCTTCTTCTAATTTATAGAAGATTGAGCTGAAACTGCACGTCTGCAATAGAAGATAGGAGTTTGACATAGTCTGGTTGAACCTGACCTTGTTCATGTGAGGCTGCAGTTTCCTGGTTGAATCTGAATGCGTTCTGAAGGAGGAGAATGTAAGGTAATTCAAAGTAATACCACATATGGCCAGAGTGGTGTAGTGATTAGATAAAATCAGCTCAGACCAAGAAGTACGCTTTCAATTCTTTGCTCCAATTGATTTTATTTTATATATAAATAATTATATTTGCATCTTGCTTCGGTTAATCGATTTTTCTAATACATTTTTTTATTTTATTCTAAAAAATGCAGTGATATTCCAGTCTCACTCTGGGAATAATATTTACCTTACTTCGCAAATCAAAAGAAAATGAACGAAATGAAATTATACTTCTGATCGCGAATTGAATGTATGTTTTCGTTAGTCTGTATTTTATTTTTACGCATTTGGGAATTCGCTTGCCTCAAGTTAAATTGCTGAAACGCATTAATCAAGTAGAAACCACTTACATTCTTACCACCATCGATACAATCATTATCCAAAAAGATTCTATCGATACGCAAGGGAAAATGCATCATTTTCAAGCATTAGAAAAGTGCTAAGAGGAAGAAACGTAGTGAAGAAATTCAATAAAATGATACCGACTTAACCAATACTTGGAGGGGAAAAGACTATTTTTTTAAGCATGCAAAAATTGCTTCAAGACGCTGGTTCACAAATTTCGATTTTCTGTCGCGAGGAATTTAATTACGAGCTTGAATGATTACCCATAATTGCTGCTTAAATATAGAATGGTTAAGTGTGACGGTTAAAGTTAACGCACAACATAAATCAAAATGTCAGTTTCAAATCCTCGCGTGGTAAGATTTATGAATAGCTGATGAGGCAAGTTCAAGAATTTTGAAATTTACTGTGATAATATAAAGTTTAAATTTAATCAAAACATTGTTTTTAAAATGAAAATAAATTGTGAAATCATAAATCTGTTTAAAAAAGCTGTATGATGATTTTATGATTGTAGTATCTTCATCTGGTAGCGAACTTCTTTTGTGTCTGATTTTTTT
This sequence comes from Amaurobius ferox, assembly GCA_951213105.1. Classification (NCBI taxonomy): domain Eukaryota; kingdom Metazoa; phylum Arthropoda; class Arachnida; order Araneae; family Amaurobiidae; genus Amaurobius; species Amaurobius ferox. Next base: position 75,803,483 of record OX578137.1, on the reverse strand, counting down.
GCTCATGCTGGAAAATGTTAAATTGTCATTTTTTAACCATTTCCGTTCTATTTGATTTTTAAGGGGTCGGAATTTAGTGGATAAATTAAGACATGGCCATACGATCGTAGACAGGCCTTGTTAGAAGTTCTTGAAATGAAATTAATCCCTATTCAAGTACCAGCTACATTGCGAAAAATTATTTGAAATTTTTTATTACAATACATCGAAGTCTAATTTGACTACTTCAAGTCCTCTATCGAAGAATAAAATCTTAATTTAACATGCAAACCTCCCTCATAATGCAGCACTGATGGGAATATTTGTTTCGTAGGATAGCTAGATGCCTATTTTTCAGTGTATAAAACCCCCCAGAATTTTAAGGCTTTGTTAAAATCAAGACGGTGCATCCAATCCAAGGAAATCAGAAATTATGTAAACTGCTCTTTTTATTTGACGAATTTATTCTAATGTTTTTTCTTCTAAAACCGGTCCAAATGATTAAATATTCATTTCATGAGAAACTGTTTTTTAAATCGAGTAATCTATATTATTAAAAGCTATCAAGTTTTTATACAGTAAACTCATCCTGTAGATAAGCTTTATTTATGTGCGTACAGATATTTTTCGAAGCATTGGGTTAACATACTAGAACTTATACAGAATCGTTGAAATTTGTAGAGTAACTTCATTAATTCCACAGAGTAAGCGCATCAGAAAATTTTATATCATTAAACGAATGCGATTATATTTTTCGAAAAATAATTAAACGTATTTGAGAATTTACATTAACCGTTTACACGTCGAATTTAATTACAGTTAAAAAAATTTACTAATTTTTCTTATAATCCATTGCCAACTAGTTAGACGAAATGTATAGTTATTATGAGAAAAAATCATGTATTACAATTAATAAAAATTCAGGGAATTTATTTGTACTATACATTTATAAATATAATCCCTAGATTGTCATTAATTAATTAAAGTAATTATTTTGAGTTCTTATTACTTTCCTTATATACATAATGTATAAGGAAAGTATTGTGACGGGGTCGAAAATTCGAATTCGAGTTTTCGACGGGAGAGCACGTTTCAAGCATCCCTGATCACAAATCAAACATTTTTGAAGTGATGTCCGTGTGTGTGCGTGTGTGTGTGTGTGTGAAAGTATGTGTGTTGTGTGTGTGTGAAAGTATGTGTGTGTGTGTGTGTGTGTGAAAGTATGTGTGTTGTGTGTGTGTGAAAGTATGTGTGTGTGTGTGTGTGAGTGTGAAAGTATGTGTGTGTGTGTGTGTGTATGTGTGTGTGTGTGTCAGTGAGTCTGTGGAGACGATAACTGACGAACGAATGAACAGATTCGAAACAAATTTGGTATAAAAATCACAATCCGTAAACACTGGAAGCCTATTGCTTTTATACGCAATCGAATGTTCAGAATCCTCCTACATTTTCGAATGAAATTATGAAAAAATCGTCAAAAAAAACCCACTAATAAAGTTACGAAAATAGACATTTCTTATGTAATTTTTCATTAGAAAACGATTGCATAAATTTTAGAACGCTAACATGAACCATTCTCGAGATATTGCACATTTTTCAATAAAATTATCAAAAAATCATATAAAAAAAAAAAAAATTCCTATTGAGAAACATGTTCACTTTTCATATGTAATACCATACGATAAATTGGATGACATCATTCTCGTGGATCTAGCTCGTTCCATCCATGGAAAAAGATACTTTGAGTAATACTTTTGTATTTAAACTCCAATAGTCATTTATATGCTGTAAGAATAACTTATTTCTTCGTCCATAACGCTTGACGAGATTTTGGCGACGAATTTGGCGGAATGTCGCCAACTTGGCGACTTTTTGAAATGTTGCCAAATTAAAGAAAATCTCGCCAAATCGATAAAAATGACACCAAATCAATGAAAATGACGACTCATTGTCGAAAATTCAATATCTTGGAAAGAATATTAGTATCCACTATAAAAAAAACCTATTTATTTTACTGTAAAAGTAGTAAATTCATTACATTATATAAGGAAAGTCATGTGTTGCCCACATCAGCTTTTTTTTTGTGCTTTTCATACCTATAAATTTAAAGGAAATCAAAAGTCCCCCAAAATCGTCTATTTACAATAAACAAACAATATATTATATATATATATATATATATATATATATATATATATATATATATATATATATATATATATATAAAACAAATTACTTTAAAAATCAGTTCCAAAGTAGTGATTGAAATAAATAAATTATTGAGGAAAAATATGTGACTTAAATAACTTTTTTATAAATGTTCTCAACTGGAAACATTGGCAGCAGGTAAGCAGTAATATTCTTTTGGTGACACGAAAATAGCATCAGAGCGAAAGCTGCCGTGCTAAATGTAGTAGTGATCGTAACAGAAAATAAAGGAAAAATATTTGGACAAACAGACGATAAACGCATAAAGTATTGAATATTTTGACGCAATATTCGAGAAGGTTAAATTAACATCACGCAAAAACAATTTGAATATTTTACGCAACACACTGGTATAAAAATGGATGTAAATTGGCCTACCTGTCAGTTGAAAACATGAACAAAAGACAACTTACCTAAAAAAGAAAAAAATAGTTTAGAATATTTGTTAAAATCAAGACATTTCTTATTTGCATTGTTAAAGTCTGAAGTGGTCAAGGAAATTGTATATACGTATTACAAAAATATAAAAACCAACGTCCTTTCTGGTTTGGTTTATATAATTTTAATAATTCGCAATTCTGTTCTTTGTTTTAAAATATTTTCTCAATTATATCCAAAAATAATTTAGTGAAATTTCTTTACTAAGTATAGAATGTGACTTGGTGTGTATAATCTATAATAAACTAGATCACAACGAAAAATATAGTGCAAATAAAGTTTAGTAAGCAGACGTATGTTTAGGAAATATTTGGATTCCTTTTTTCATTGCGAACAAGCCTGAACTTGAAACACCAAATGAGCGCTAGACTATGCTAGACAAACAGAAAATGACTAAAAGACAGGACCCAATATAATATCGCAAACTAGTGTGGCGAAAGGGAAGTAAAACGAGAAAAATTAGAAAATAAAGGAAATATCAACTTGAGAAGCAAACAAGAAAAATCAAATAAAATCTATATACAATGAGACGCAATGTATTGGATGGCAATTGATATAGATTAATAATGAAATTCAAGTGGGAGTAAATTGACTGACTAAGGATTCTTACTTCCGGTTCTGGAGATATCACTTTCGATTAAAAAATTGCATTTCCTTTGAATCATTTACTTCTAGGGATCTGCTATATATCTAAAATGATAACTTATGTGGATTGAGCAGTGAATTCCGGGACGAGAATGGGGATGGGGGAATGTACAAAGGATTGTCACTTCCAGTTCAAAAACAATTCTTGAATTATCTATTTTTCCTGATTGACTATAAATAGATCTTAGATGGCGACTGATATGAATTCAGCATTAAATCACTAAAGATAGAGATTTCACTATTGTATTTCCATTTCCAGTTCAAAAAATTTTCTTGTATCACATATTTCTCAGTATTGGCTATAGAGCTTAGTTTATGACACATATGGATTTAGCATTAAATTTCAGAAGGATTACCCTGTAAAACATTTGCAAGCATGTTACTGAACGTTTCAGGGGACTCAACTGTCCTTAATGGGAGCAAGGTTCCTGATGGTTATGATATATATATATATATATATATATATATATATATATATATATATAATGTGTGTATACAGTGGCTCCCAAAACTGCTCGTACACTTTAAAAAATCTGATGTGGGCAGCACATGACTTTCCTTATATAATGCAATCAATTTACTGCTTTTACAGTAAAAAAAATCTGATGTGGGCAACACATGATTTTCCTTATATAATGTATTGAATTTACTACTTTTACAGTAAAAAACATAGGTTTTTCTTATAGTACATATTAATACTCTTTCCAAGATATTGAATTTTCGACAATTAGTCGTCATTTTCATTGATTTAGTGTCATTTTTATCCATTTGGCGAGATTTTCGGTAATTCGGCAACATTTCAAGAAGTCGCCAAGCTGGCGATTTTCCGCCAAATTCGTCGCCAAAAACTCGCCAAGTGTTATGGACGAAGAAATAAGTTATTCTTACAGCAGATAAATTACTATTGGCGTTCAAATACAAAAGTATTACTTAAAGTATCTTTTTTCATGAATGGAACGAGCTAGATCCACGAGAATGATGTCACCCAATTTATCGCATGGTATTACATATGAAAAGTAAACATGTTTTTCAATAAGAATTTTTTATTTTTATATGACTTTCTGATATTTTTTTTGAAAAATGTACAATATCTCGAGAACGGTTCATGTTAGCGTTCTAAAATTTATGTCAATCGTTTTCTAATAAAAAATTATATAAGAAATGTCTATTTGCGTAACTTTATTAGCGGTTTTGATTTTTTGACGATTTTTTGAAAATTTCATTCGAAAATTTAGGGGGGGTTCTGAACATTCAATTGCGTATAAAAACAATAGGCTTCCAGTATTTACGGATTGTGATTTTTGTACCAAATTTTGTTCAAATCGGTCCATTCGTTTGACAGTTATCGTCTCCACAGACTCACTGACACACACACACACACACACACACACACACACAGACATCACTTCAAAAATGCTTGATTCGTGATCAGGGATGCTTGAAACGTGCTCTCCCGTCGAAAACTCGAATTCGAATTTTCGACCCCGTCACAATACTTTCCTTATACATTATGTATATAAGGAAAGTAAAAATTGTAGAAAAAGCTCTGTCGCCTGGAATTGAATTCGAATATAAAGTTCAATATCTTTTCATATCATCTCCATGTGATTCTGAATAAAACCTAACATTATTTTTTTTAAATAGTGACACATTTTTTTTATAAAAATGAAAATGCAAGGAGGCAGAGAAAGAACACGTCACAAAAGTGATGGTACACCGAAACATTTTCGGATAAATTCATAAATAAAATTATTGTCCATTGTTACTTTCCTTATATACATAATGTATAAGGAAAATTTTGTGACGGGGTCGAAAATTTGAAATCGAGTTTTCGACGGGAGAGCACGTTTCAAGCATCCCTGATCACGAATGTGTGTGCGAAAGTATTGTGAAAGTATGTGTGTGTGTGTGTGTGTGTGTGTGTGCGTGCGTGTGTGTCAGTGAGTCTGTGGAGACGATAACTGACGAACGAATGGACCGATTCGAACCAAATTTGGTACAAAAATTACAATCCGTAATACACACAATCAGTAATACTTTTGTATTTGAACGCCAATAGTCATTTATCTGCTATAAGAACAACTTATTTCTTCGTCCATAACGCTTGGCGAGATTTTGGCGACGAATTTGGCGGAATGTCGCCAACTTGGCGACTTTTTGAAATGCTGCCGAATTAACGAAAATCTGGTAAAATGGATAAAAATGACGCTAAATCAATGAAAATGACGACTAATTGTCGAAAATTCAATATCTTGGAAAGATATTAGTATCTACTATAAGGAAAACCTATTTTTTTTACTGTAAAAGTAGTAAATTCATTACATTATATAAGGAAAGTCATGTGTTGCCCACATCAGATTTTTTTTTATTTTTGCAGTGTGGTGACATTTAAAAAATCGTTTGGCTTTAACATTTGCTTGCTTGCTTCGTAATATTTATAGTATTATTTAAGAATGGCTCGTAGTCGTAAGGAAACAACGAACAGCATTCGTAAACTGATTATTTTTCATCATTGTAGTTAGTGGTAAATCAGTTCGTAATATTATTAAATTAGTAAATTAATCCCATTCTACGGTGCAGTATGTGATAAAACGCCTTAAAGAAGAAAATCGGATCGAAAACAAGGTAAAAAAAGGTCACCCGGCAAAGTTAACTCAACGCGATCAGAGATTTGTAGTTAGAAGATTTGTGAAAAATCCACGTTTGAGTGCTGTAAAAATTTCTACAGAATTTACTGAAAAATTTTCTACTTCAATTTCACGTGAAAACTGTGCGACGAGTGTTGAGATCAGCTGGATTACATGGGCGTTCTGCCCGAAGAAAATTTTTTGTAAGTGCTAAAAATAGAAAGCTTAAGCTTTCCTTCTCAAAATCAATGAGAAATAAGCCCGAAACGTATTGGAATCATGTCTTATTTGCATTGGTAAGCAAATTTAAAATTTTTAGTTCCGATGGGAATATAATTGTATGGAGAAGAAAAAATGAGGAACTTAATCCCAAGAACTTAGTTGTAGCAGTAAAGCATGTCAGTGGAGGTGTCTTTGTGTGGGGGTGCATGTCAGCATCAGGACTAGGTAATTTGGTATTTATTGATGACATAATGAATTATACTCTTCATTTAAATATTTTAAAATATAATTTAAAATTATCAGCCCAAAATTTGGGCATTGGAAACAACTTTGTTTTTTTTATGAAGATATAACGATCCTAAGCACACTGCTCTCAATGTTCGCGTCTGGTGTCCCCATAATTGTCCACACGTTCTGAAAACACTATCTCAGTCGCAGGATTTAAGCCCAATAGAACACATTTGGCAAGAACTGGATGTTAGAGTACGAAGACACTACATTAAAATGAAAAGCGAACTAAAAACAGCAATCATCGAAGAATGGAGGAGCTTTGATGCAGAAATTACAAAAAAACCCAGTAAACTCTATTCACAGACGTTTAAAAGCTGTTGTGGATGTTAGAGGATATCCTACAAAGTAGTAATTTACAGAAATATTATAATATTTACTGTATGTAGAGATTTTTTTTTTAAATTGTACGAAGACTTTTGTGACGTAGTTTTTTGGTTACTTTTTGATTATTAAATTAAAAAAAAAGAAGTTTTACTATGTTTTAAAATATTTCATGTAGTTTTGTTAAGAATACGTCACAGATATTATTAAAAAAATCCCATTCTGAAATATTAATTTTCGTTAATAGATAGAGCAGTATTTCATTGAAATTCCTAAGTGCACGAACACTCTTGAATGTCACTATATATATATATAGGGGCGCGGTAGCCCATTGGTTAGCGCGCTGGAGTTGCACTCGGTAGGCCCGGGTTCGATTCCAGCCACTGCCAAAACTGCCGCCGTGTTCATGCGGAGTACGATCACGTTAAACATGTGGGTCCGAAAGTCCTTCCGAGAGGTTGGTGGTAGGGGAAAGAGGGTACGTTCCCTGTGGATGCCTCCCCCACTGGGTTCCGGTCTAAATTGGGTGGCACTTCCCGACCGTCCAAACAGTTACCTTACACCTTTCTGGTAGGTCGGACGGTCTGGGTTTTCAACTTCAACTATATATATATATATATATATATATATATATATATATATATATATATATATTGTATATATATATATATATATATATATATATATATATATATATATATATATATATATACAAAGATAAGGCTTCGGCAAACGATAATTAGCTGAATACTTCAGAAATGAAGCTGGAATTTTCACGAATGCCTGTTATTGTAGCTTTACTTACCAATTTGCCGAAACTATCAATAAAGTAGCTAAAAATATAAGCAAAGATTGCAGAATGTTTTACAGTGTTAAGAGATTTCACAAAATATTTCTGGTTCTGGAAATGTCAGTTTTGTTTTTCAGAAAATTCGTACGACAGTGCGAATCCGTATGCTGAAGATAATAAGATTGCTTAATAGTTCCATCAAAAACACAGTGTACACATCATTTACCATACTTCATAAATTTCTTGTATTGCTTATGTAGTAAGGAAAGTAATAATGAGCGCCATAAAGTTATAATATAATAAAGTTATTACTGTAAATCTTTATTTTTATAAATGTAAAGAAAAGTCACAGTTTTCTAATATTTTAAGATTCTTATCACTACATTTTTCAGCTTTGACTGTCAAACGTGAGGGATTGTTCTTTTTTGATATCTCTATTTCTTTGTCAAAGTGTATTAGATCTGACAGAAAATTAATCCGTGATCAAGAAAATGTTTCTTGAAACTTTTAACAGTTGTCTTTACAGAATGAAAAAGTGCCGATAAAAAGATTTTAGAATCTTGACACAGTACAGAAATTTTAATGCAATGTATATAACACTAGACATATTTTCTATACTCTTGATTCATCGTCTGGAGAAATATTTTATAGAATTACATATACATTTGCTTTGAAATAATATCTATAATTTTAAAACTAGATATGAAAATAGATTTATAATATCTCATCTTTTTATTGATATTTGTAGTTTTACCAGTGACTGAAAATATTATCAAGGAGTTTCTATCTTGATACCATCGGAAACATCAGAGATATATCTTTTTAAGGAGCTCTAAGTAGAATCCATAGGACATTTCCTTCATTGTTTCTAAAAATCCATTTAAATATGCGTAATTTATGTAATTTTATTTTTATATTGTTGCATCTTAAAATTGAAGATTCTGCACGATTCCAATTTTTGATATGAAGTAAAATTTTCGCATTTTAATAAAAATGTTTTTGTAATTACTCCATTTTTTACTTTTCAATGAACTTTTAAGTTTGCCTATAAAAATAACTATTTTAACCGCTATCAGGGAAAGTGAGCGGGATAGAAGGGTAACTGCTTCGTCGTGACGTTAAAACCATACTATATATGTTATCGAAAATTATAACGTTGCAACATATTTTTTATTTATTTATGCTTTTTTTGGTTCTAAATGGACGTATAGGTAAAACGTTTTTTTCCTTCTCCAAAATTCAACTTAAATTCTGCCAGTTGCTTTGCATCATCTCCCGTGTTTATAGAGAGAAAATAAGCGCTTTTGAAAAAAAAAAAAAAAAAAAAAAAAAAACGAAGCACCATGAAGAAAGTGACTGTTTTTATTTAAATTAAGTATGCGTACAGCTCATACACAGGTAATGAAATTATTACAAAATCAAGGCCGCAGGACCATCAGTGGTTAGCAATTGCACATTAAATTTTAAATCAGTAATTGGTGAAACCCTCCTTGGCGGCAATGTATGTTTGTATACGTCTAGGGAAGGAGTGATAAAGTTTCCTAATGCTATTCTGCGATACATTCTGCCAGGTATTCCTCAACTGTTGCTCCAGATCTGCTACATTTCGGGTGCCCGAATCTGGCGGCGTAGCATGTCCCATATATGCTCGAGTGGCGAAAGGTCTGGTGAACTTGCTGGCCAAGAAACAGTATCAACAACACGGAAACAGTCCACAGATATGCGAGCCGTATGTGGCGTGGCATTATCTTGTTGGAAATTGGCCCCAGAATGACGTGCCATGAAGGGTAATGCAAACGGCCGAAGGATTTCATCAACCTATCGTTGAGCTGTTACAGCAGCTGTATGTAGAAGTATGTATGTTTGAGCTGCATGCAGGATGACTAGGGGCGACCTGCTGTCGTAAGAGATAGCACCCCACACCATCACACCAGGGGTAATGGCTGTGTACCTGTATAAATCAAAGGCTGATTGGGACCGCTGGCCCTGGCGCCTCCACACACGTACCCGATGGTCATCTGATGAAACACTGAAGCGTGATTCATCGCTGAACACTATTCGATGCCAGTCTGCTGGCAGCCATGATGCTCGGCTATGACACCATTCCAAACGACTCTGTCAATCTTGTGGGATTATGGGCAGACGTCTTAAAGCCGCCGTGAGCGTAACCTTACCTCAGCCAAGCGCCGTGAGATGGTGGAAGGTACCACGGGTGGTATGGAAGAGGCTGTAGAACGTTGGACGGCGGACAATGATGCCGTTGGGCTAGTTCGGGCCTGTCACACAATCATCCGATCTTGCCTCGTATTCGTGCACCTTGGTCTTCCAGAACCTTCATTTCACCGAGGAGTTCCTTGCAGCAATTATTGCTGCCAGCATCTTTGCACAGCAGTGTCCGTTCGGTGTAGGTGGCGGCCTATTGCTCGGTATGACCATCCAGCTTAAGGCATCCTATACGACCACGTTCGAACTCGTCTAATTGCTTATAAGGTCTTCGGCAACCTCGCAACGATATTATTGGTTGTGTCTCCACGGAGCTGCAACGCCGATAACGAGCAAAGATAAACCGTCCACATTTTAAACCTGTTTTATAGGATGCTAGTTGAGCAGTAGAAACGCGTGCTATGACCGAAATTAACACTCATTGGCTTTGCAAATTTAATTATTTGCATATTTGGTATAACGGAATTTTCATGCGAAATTTCGAGATGATCGGATTATTTTTAGGGGTGCTTCGTTTTTTTTTGCAAAAGAGTGCATGTTTGTGACGTTGCGTTTAAAATTATTTGTTTATTTATATTAATACGTTGCTCCATTTTTCTTTTATTATAGAACCATTCTGAATCAATCCTAACGCTGTTTTTATTTTCCCGAATCGAGGTGGTCTGAAACCAACGCAATATTGAGATTGCGGAAACAATTTCAATTTGTTTGATAATTGTTTAAAATGGAAGTACTATATTATGCAATCGTATAGCAACGTAGTGGTCAATGTGCCCTACTCGCCTCCGCAGCGGGCGAAGGCGTGTTTAACCCTTTATTGAAGACGTACTTTGCAGATATTGGCGTCGCCAATATCTGCAAAGGGGGATCGAACTGTTTGGGATAAGGTATGTCAAACACCTGTCTTTTTAAGAGGTTCTTCGCGTTTGGGACTGACGCTGTCCCACCCGCAAGCAAAAGGTTTAAAGCGCACTTCTTTGAGTTCGGTTAAAATATTTTAGACACTTTAACAACAAAGCACTTTAAAATGCAAATAGAATTTGTACTTCAAACAAATGTTTGTATCGACTACGTGAAAAGAATTCGAATTAAAATATAATAGTTCTTCCAATAACGGTTACAGCAGCTTTTCGGTGGAACTCTAAAAACAAATTCCGCCGCCGCAGTGAGTCAAGAACAATCGTAACCGGGAAAACAAACATTTCAATTACTCCATCCAATAACGTGGTCTTTTTTTTCAGACTTTTATCCAATTATTCGATGGGTTTTAAAAGTCTCAATGAAAAGCTATTCCCAAATTCCTTTTCTCATCGTTGTTGGGTAAAACACAACTATTAAAGTGCAAAGGTAGAGTTTTACAGAAAATAAAAATGATTGTACGATCTCTGATTCAATAAGTGTGTAATGAATTTTAGTCTTTTGAGAAAAGAGCGATGAAATTCAATTTTTAAACAGTCTGATGTGGATAGCATTTGACTTAACTTGCCTACATGATTTTTTTTACATGATTTTTTTTTTTACGTTTCTTAGTAGTGAAATAAATTTCTTTATTTATCTAATAATCATAAGCAAGACTTGTAGAATAACTAGCTGCGGTAGCGGTCACGACTAACGCTAGTTGGACCAATCCGTAGCAAAATAAAAAATCTGATGTGAGCAGCACATGATTTTTCCTACAGGCTCCAACTCATTTTCTCTTTATTTCATTAATAATTCATTAAATTGAGTTTAATTGTACTAAATAACACGCATAATTATTAGAAATGACACTAAATGACACTAAATATACACTCCGGCCGCACATATTGCTACCGTAAATCCTAGGGTTGGTCATGCGGTCTGGGTCTTCAACTAAATATACACTTTTAATTCAGTTTGCGTTTTCATTTGGTAACTGGACGCATTTTCAAAACCAGCGTAAAAAAGGCGATAATCTTAAATATCTTGAGAACGGCTAGTTCTGGAGTAATGGGGTTGGTCTAACGGAAAGACATCGTTTGCCGTTTGGGGGAGTCATTGTCTGGGCAGGCATCATGATGGACGGCCGCACAGACCTCCACATCTTTGACATGGGATCGCTTACCGGTCAAAGATACAGAGACAAAGTCCTTGAGCTTACCGTTCGATTGTTTCGAGGTGCTGTTGGTCCTGATTTCATATTCATGGATTATAACTCGCCTCCTCACCGTGCGGCCTTGGTCGACGACTTCCTTCAAACTGACGATATCCAGCACATGCAGTGGCCTGCTAACTCTCCTGATCTGAATCCAATAGAGCATGTGTGGGATATGATCGGGAGACATCTTGAAATCCTCCTCTACCCATCAAGCTCCGTTCCGGAATTGAAAACTGTTCGCTGTGAGACTTAGAACTCTTTGAGCACACAATTCACCCAAACCCTCATTGAAAGTATGGGAAATCGTTGTGTAACATGAGTGGTTACCCGAGGTCCCCACACACCGTATTAAACTGCAGCATCACATTGTTTTAATCATTTTTTTAATCTGTTTCACTGAGGTTGACACTCGTATTATGATCCTTTTTCTTTCAACACTTTTCATTGGATAATAAAAGTCGTTGTTATTCTTGTTTTGTATTGTTTTCTTCTTCTATAACCCTATTACACCCGCATACCGCGTTTTCTTCCATTCCTATGTAGATTTCCGTAATTTTCACATAAACGGCAACTATGCTTAACTTTTGGACATGAGTGTATATATGTTCTCATGCCACGTGGACAGAATAGGAGCAAAATGTGCACCGAAATTGTGTTGGTACACCTCTTGATATCAGAGTATATTTACTGAGTTCTATAGCAAAGTATTTAGGTGAAAACCTATCCTTCCTCCGATATTCGGGTTCGTAAAGAATTCTCAAAATTAGGAAAATGATGTTACATTGATATTTCCAATAGAAAAAGGACACTATCAGTTTCATACTTATCGAATTTCGTATTCCTATGTTTAAACTAGGTGATGCTTATAAAAATGTGTATTTTGTCTATTTTGAGAGGAAAATTTTTATTTTGAACTTCGTCAAAAACCAGGAAAATGTGTTACAGATACAGATGAAAACAGCCTTCAGTGAGCTTTACTATTGTTATAAGATTGAATTAGTTCGTTTGCTACAAACCGACTAGTGTAAAAGCAATATGTTACTTAAACATTATACAAGATTTCTACAAAAATCCGTCAGCATACAATAACTTTGTAAGGAAATGTTTATGAGTGCACCCATCAGATCTATCCATATCAAAGTGACCAAACAATAAAAGTGACTTCAGAGCCCCTAGCGGAGAACTTTAGAATAACGAACTCAGCAACAAAGCGAGATAGACAAAAAAGGTCAATTACAATTTTGTAGAACATTATCTAATTAGTAGGTATCGATAGCTGGATCGCACGAAACATGTATATGGAAGGTTATAAATACCTGTTTAAAAGCCTCATCATCTGGGACTGTGTAACACTGTGACACCTGCAATGTTTGTCAAAGTACGCCGTCATATTCTTTTTGGAATTAAAATTGCATTATTGCTGACGGAATGCTTTTTTAAGATTCCCTTGCATGTAGGTGTCGTTTATTTTAATAGTCTGGAATGGGATAGTCATTAGGCCATAACTATATTGTGCCAAATAAATGTCTTCAGAGATAGTTTTTTTTTTGGTCGATTTTCATTTGTTAGACAACGCTCTACACCTTTACAATTAGTATTTTTGCCTGTCTCGCTTTGCTGCCGTGTTCGGTTTCTAACTTTTAAAATTCTCTACTAGGGGCACTGCAATTCCTTTTATTTGGTCGTTCTTGACCACTTTACTATAGATACATCTCATGTGTACACTCATGGATTTTTATTTACAAAGTTATTGGGAGTGATTAGTGACTTTTCTCAGAACCCTGTATAAACGAATTAAAAGAATATAACTATCTAACAAAAGTTCCTTGGCTTGTGCAGATGTATCTTTGTCCAAATTCTGCATCTATGTGTGCTGCTTGGATTTTTCACTAGAGTTTGCGCACATATAGTCATTATTGGCGGCAAAAATTTTGCCATATTATTGTTTTCACGAAACTTTTTTCCCTGAAACATGTATTGGCTATAAAAATTTTTTTAAGTGATAATTGATATGGATTCAACATCAAATTCTGTTGGAGGTGGATTGGTTCACTAAGAATTTTCACTTCCGATTTTTTTCCACTTTTAGTTTAAACATTTTCCTTGAAACATCTATTTTTCAGGATTGGCTATAGATAGATCTTAGATAATGACTGATATGGATTCAGCGTCACATTCTGGACGGGATTGGTGAATTCACTAAGGATTTTCATTTTCAGTTCTGGAGATGTCACTGCTAATTCAAAAATTGATACTTTCCTTGAAACATCTATTTCTCAGGACGTGCTGTGGATATAGTGTAGATGATAACTGATATGGATTCAGCATCAAACCCGGGAGGGATAGAGGTTCACTAAGGATTTCCACATTCGGTTCAAAAATGTTTTTGAATCATTTATTTCTTAGAATTGGCTGTAGATAGAATTTAGATGATGGCTGATATGAATTTAGCATTAAATTTCGCAGGAAGTAGAAGGTTCACCAAAGATTTCCATTTCCAGTTAAAAAAATTTCCATAAAATATCTATTTCTTAGTATTGGCTATTGATAGCATTTAGATGACTGATGTGGATTCAGCATCAATTTCTGGTAGGGGTTGGGGTTTCACTAAAGATTTCCACTTCCGGTTCTAGATATATCACTTCTGATTAAAACACATTTTCCTTATAACAGCTATTTTTTGGGATTGGCTATTGATCGAGCCCTGATGATGACTGATACGGATTCAGCATTAAATTTTAGAGGGATGAGGGTTTCTTTAAGGATCTCCATCTCTGATTCCGGAAATGTCACTTCCAAGTTTTTCGAAAAATCGTATGACTGTACAAAATATGTATACAAAAGAAAATAAAACTGCTTAATAATTCCTTTAAAAATTAAGTTCACATACACGCTATTCTTTACAATATAAAGGCTCCTTTACAAATTTCCCGTGTTTCATTATTATAGATAAGCCGACAGCATCATTTTGGAATATAAATTAATCAAAGAATAGTGTAGTCCCTCTAAAAAATTTTATTTTCACTTACAGAGGAAAAATTAATAGATGAAAAAAAAAAAGAATATATACTCTTTAAAATATAGACAGGAATAAAGAATAAAGTGTCTAGAATTGTCAAAACTTTAATGAGAATTCCGTCTCGTCTTAAATTTCGATTGAAGTTCTCTCAACGATCTTCGCTGAAAATGGTGATCTCAGAATGCCATAAATACTTCTTAAAATAGTAAAAGCCCCGAAGGGACAGTTTGAAGAGGAAGGCAGAAGAGAGATTTCCAATTAAATTGAGCTCGCATATACTGGCTGTCCGTATACCAATAATAAATGGGAGGCAAAATATATTGAGCTTTGTCATTGCTTTGGCAGGGCAAAATCAGAGGAAAAGTTATAGCAGTGCGAAATCATAGGATAAGTTATGGCAGCCATTATAAAAAATAGTTTGCTTTGTGTGACATACAGATAGGAAGAATCGTCTGCTTTTGAAAATAAATACCTTTATACTTTTTATGAATATTTTGTTTGAATTTTATACATTTATTGCTTCATATTCTTTCACCTGATACAGGATGAATTGTTATGTATCATGCTGTTAAAATTTGAACAATTTATTAAAAAGAAGTATTTAAACCTCTTAAAGATGGGGAAATTAACACTCACAAAGCATTAAGTTGCAATTTAAAAAAAATATTTTATTTCGTTTAACAATGTATGATGCTTAGCGTCAAAAATAGTTGCCTTAATCAAAAATTGACTTTGTTCAATTCTATCACGTAGTCAGTATTATAAGTGAGAAAAGTTTCAGCCTTCTTTTTTCAGAGGAGTATTCTGGAAGGTTGGTTATCATTTTCGACCCCATTTCCTTATTTTGTCCGCTTCCGTCGGAGAAATGCAAAATTCAGTTCTGTTAGATTTTGTATTGCGGTTGATACTATAATTATGCAAAGACTCATCTTTCTAGGTCATCTCAAGGACTTGTGGAGGGCCTGGAAAGATTTTCTGAACACCCCGAGTTTCTTCAGTCCCGAAGAAAAATAAAAAGTCTGGCTCTGTTAGTTTCCTATATATTTCCTGACTATATATCTCCTGACCTATATATCCCCTGACTAATTCTATAACTGTGCAAAGATTCAGCCTTTTGGGTCATCAGAGGGGGGGGGGGGGGAGATGGAGTATCTGAAAGGTCACACCAGCCTCCCAAGGGTGGAGAAAATGGGCATCCACCGTAAGGGAAATCCAAAATACGATTCCGTTCGATTCTGTCCCATCGTCGATGCTATTAGTGTGCAATAAGGCAATTTTTTAGGTCTCCGGCTCTTCTGAAGGGCTTTTAAAGACAAAAGGACAAAATCACTTTAGTTAAAAATCTATCGTCTAATCCAAAACTCAAATTGGGTTTTCTTTTTGTTTAATAGGAACCGGAATAATTATAAATAATAAATAATAATAAAATACTCCATGGGCTTCATAGGCCCAGCGATTTTCCAAAAGTTGATAGTTATTTATCTACAGATTTTTAATTACCAAAATCTGAAAAATGCCGAGAATTCAACCCTCTTTGAAATGAATTTCTGCTCCTTCAAATTTCCAGATCTCGATCGCTTTATATAACTATAGTCAAATATATTGCGGGTCCAGTTCCAAACAGACGGTCTTTTTTTATACGGATTTAAAAAAAAAATAAAAATGAATTATTTCGAATTATCCAAGAATTTATTTTCGGTGTTCCTCATGTTCAATTTATCATTATTCTTAACCTTCTCCGGACACTGTCTTTAAAATGCTTCACAAGCAATCTACAATCCTTATCTTTCTGAATATGCAAAGGAAAAAGTGCTTTTATTTGGCAATTCGTTTTTTCAATTATTTGAAAGATTTCGTAACGTCAAAATTACCCATATCGCATTCGCCGTTTCTTCCGAAAAGAAGAGAAAATCATTTTCGACTTATGGTTTGGGTCCTCCCATCACGACGAGGTGTAAGGAAGTAGACATTTAGTTCTATTACTAGGATTTTCGTTTGGTGAGGCGTTTCTGTCTTTCGGGTTTGGCGGAAGGCGAGCTTTAAATCTTTAATCTTATTTTGACTCTTGGAGAAGGACCGGCCGGAGGCAAAGGGTACAGAACTTGCTAAAAAATCAATTGCTATAAAAACTGGTTGCTGTATTTATTGACTGCATTTAGTCGTTTTATTGCTGTATTTAATCTTGCTCCAATATACAGATAAAAATGATTCTCTGCTTTTGCTAACTAATTTCCATTTATATTTGATTAAAAAGACAGGATTTTTATTTTATTATATTTGTATATGAAATATTTTCAGTTAGACTGTATTTCCAGTTGTTAGAATGTATTTTTAGTAGTTAGAATGTATTTTCATTTGTTATAATGTACTGTATAAAACTATGACATAGTGTTGAGACATGAATTAATATATTCAAAATAAAATTATACTGTTGATAAAGCAAACAGACTTAGTGGTGATAAAAATCGATTACTATTATGTATATGTGGGTATATGTAATATTAAAACATTTTGGTGATAACGTGAAATGATATGCAAGTTTTCTGTCAAGCTATGAAAAATATTCTAAGAAGCTACATTTTGCTAATTGACTATATTTTTAATGCAATGCACAAAATCTATCTTTTACAGAACGACGTGTAAGGAAAGAATAACTGCAAATAGCGTTATTCTACGCTGTTGGGCGTCCTACTCAAACCAGGATGCGAACCTTTATCTTCTTGATATGGTGACAAGAGTTTTACCCTCTGAGACTTTTAGTCACAGAACTCGCCTAAAGAGGGCGTACCCGAAACATGGGATTTATGGTAAATATTGAGTTTCCTTGTTATTATTGCAGTTACTAGTTATTTCGTGTTAAAGATCACTATAAAGCTCAAAATTTGTCAACGAGCACTACAGCTGCAAAGGAAACATATTTTCAAGGTTCTGAGAATTTTATGTTATGCCAAAACTTTTTCTAAATAGAAAACTAAAAAATGTACTTGGCGTTGTTCTGGATTTAAAGCAGGGATTAATTGAATTTATTAATTCATTTTTTCAAAAGACATAGTCAAAAGTATTATCGCAGACTATGGATTACTGAGGCTTTTTTCGGACTTGACTTGAGGTATTTCTGTACTGAATTTCATCCTACTGTGGGTCACTCAGACATCGCCTTTTATTATAGATTAAGTCTCCAAAATACGATAAGTATATATATATTTAAAAAAAAATCACGAAAATTCCTGTATTAATTTCGTTTAAAGCTTTTTGAAACACAATTTTTTCATCTTTAAAATGGTGTTAACTTGAAAACTCTGATTCAATATGTTTGATCACTAAGGACTCGATTTATGTAAAAATCTCTTAAAATGGCGTATTAACATTAAATAACTAAAAAAATTATTCGAATTAAAAAAAAATCGCTACTAAATATCTTTGGACCTGATCTGAAGTATCAGTGTACCAAATTTCGCAGCTGTGGATTGTTCAGATTTTACGGTACGCGACTGCGAGGAAGGCAGACAAACAAACATCTTTTATTCTTATAGATAAAAGTTATTTTTTGATGTTATATTTATTTTTGTTCTATACTGAACAAAATACTGAACAAAATGTCCAAATACTTCAACATTTACGTTTCAAATTATGGATGTGAGTTCAGAATTGCGTTGTCAAAAAATGTCAAAATTTTAATCAAAACTCTGTGCTTCGTTTGAATTTCTATGGAAATTCCTATCATGATTTCCAAAGAATTCGGAAAGCGGTTGTCTTAGAATTTCATAAATACTTCTTAAAATAGAGAAGTCTTGAAGGGTTGTTTGAAGGTGATGGGCAGCCAAGAAATTTCCTATTAGGTTTGGCATATCAATATTAAGTAGGAGGAAGGGAGCTCAGCTATTGCTTTAATCTTTAATCACCGCAGGGGAAGAGTTGGCCTATTAGGTTTACAGCTTAGCGACATAAATAGAATTCTGAAAATAACCCCTCACTTTTTTTTAAAAGAAAATTCGAGGAAAAGATAAGCAAAGGGGATTATAATAAGATATTTTAAGAAACGATAACAAGTGGAATTTTGAGAAGATTAGAATAGAAATTTTTGAGCATGAATAAGAGGGGGGTTGCAACTTTGAATGTCAAATAAAATAATGATTTTCATTTGATTTAAAAATATTTTAATGCAATGTATATTCTATAAACTATTAAATAAAAAAATAATTTCAAGACTAATTTTTCTATTACAATCCTGAGACTTGCAAGATAGAGAAGGAACGATTAAATGAGGGAAGAACTTTTGTACATTGTTTTATGCTTTTGAAAGGGTTAGCTCATGAGCTAAATGGTAAACATCAAATTCGATGACGGAAAAGAAAAAAAGAAGGAAAAATGATGTGGCAACTAACTTGAAAATTGAAAAAAGTCTAAAGGAAATAAATGGCAACGTAAAATCCGATGACATAAAAGAAAATAGAAAGAAAAATTATGAGTCCTTAAAAATTCTATAGCAACTAACTTGAAAATTGAGAAAAGTTTAAAAGAATAAAGGAGGGTTAAAAACAGAAACTTTATAGGAGTTATCAATTTTTCAGGAGGGGATTCATTTGGTATTATTATTGGAAATTTTACAGTATTTAATCCCCACCAAAACAACCCCGTACTAGGAAGCGGAAGGTGAGGGTATGGGCATTAACACTATTACAATGTGGTAACATTGTATGTTTGAACACTTATGCATATACTTGTTAACGAAACATAAATTATATACAGGGTTGCTATAATTAAAGTAGAGGTGTTTAGAGCCTGATAGTGATAAAACTGTTGGACCAAACTCAACCAAATTTGCAGTAAATACTATTTATACCATGGGGGTTTTGATTAAAAATATAGTTCGGATTTTTGCCACCACGGCCAAAGTGGCGCTGTAAGGTCTATTTTTGGAGTAAAATAGGCATAGGAAGTACATAAAGTTAACATTTTACATGCATTTTGAAAAGGGCATAACATTTACACTTTATACGAATTTATTACATTTTATATTTACATTTGCATCTTACATTTACATACATATGACATTAATTTTTACATTGGCATCACTTACATGTGTATTTCAATATATTTTCCTTGCATATGTTCCAAAAAGTTCATTCTCAGAACAGCATTCTCTACTGCAGAATGTAGCAGATCTCCATTGATTTGCTTGACGTGCAATGTTATTCGGTCCTTCAAAGTGATTAAATTATCCACATTCCCTTGGTATACCAAGCGCTTTACATGACTCCACAACCAAAAGTCACAAGGGGCTAGATCAGGCGAACGGGCTGGCCGCTTCATAGGAAACGCTCGACTAATTATTAGGTTGTTGGTAAAATGCTGTCGTAGGACTTCCTGTTGGCGCAATCCAATATGAGAGGGTGATCCATCCTGCATAAATATTGTAGATTCAAGATATCCGCGCTGAAGTTGCGGAATAACAAAGTTCAGCAGCATTGTTCGATACCACTCATCATTGACGGAACTTTCTGTACTTAAATGGACCTTACAACGCCACTTTGGCCAGCGGTGGCAAAAATCCGAACTATTTCTTTTTCTTTTAAAAATCAAAACCCCATGGACTGAATAGTATTTACTGCAAATTTGGTTGAGTTTGGCCCAACAGTTTTCTCACTATCGGGCTCTAAACACCTCTACTTTAATTATGGCCGCACTGTACTATATACTCAAAATTCTAAATTGAACAGTTTATATTGTAACTCGTTTAGAAAGAAATGGAAGTCATAAATAAAACAATAATGCAAGTTGTCCACGTATGTATTTTAAACGATTCTATTTGTCGATACACACAGGCTGATAAATTCAGATACCATCATTTTAATATTGTAAAATTCATTACAATAATAATTATGTAATTAAAAATATGCCACTCGTATATACGATTTATTTTATTGGTGATAAGAACGCATATGAGGAAGGGTAACTATGATAAGGCAAATCATTGTTTAAATTGATGGTAAGGCCATGCTAGTTTGAATAAAATTGATTCAAGCAGATACATTACTTACAAAAATTAGTGTGTTTTAGTATAATTCTAATCGTAGAAATATTAGGACATCATTGTTGCAATTTCACGGATATAGGATATGCAAACAGCTGTAGGATATGCAAAATATTTGTATATTTTTGCACCTATTAGTATTATAACGAGATTAATCTATATTTATGTATGTTAGTATAAAATGAATAAATATCATTGGAGCTCAAATAGTAGCTGTGGCTAAAGATGCGCGTATCTCGCTTGTAGCGTAAAGAAGCCTATATTTAATTTCATTTTCTCATAAATAAAGTTAATCATTATTCTCAGTATCATGAAATTAGCCGAGTTTCCTCTATATTTCTCGATAATGTATTTCCCGGTTAAGGTTACATGATATGTGCATCACTTACGAAGAACAATCAAATCAACAGCAATGAACGATGAAACGCTTCATTAACATCCAAGAAAGCTACAAAACACTTTTGTTGCCATCTCCTCTCGAAAAGTTTACAAAATTGTTTATATTGTTTTCCAAAGTTCATTGATGCATTGAATGACCTCGTGGTTGAATGTTATCGAGTAACAAGACCAAGGGCGAAACGTTCGAAATACATGAGCTGTGTGTGTGTGTGAAAAGTTATCAGCTACTTTTCATTTTTAAAGGATTGAAAATCGTAATTGGAAAGAAGGTATTGTGTAGTAACGGGATAATTTTGTCTAAGCCTTCGAATATTTCAAGCGGAATGACATAACTTGGAACCCGTTACTTCGAATTTATGCTTCCACTTTCGAACCGAATAAGCAATTTTGAATGATTTGATGCTGTTGGAGAAAGTTAGTCACGCCGAAAAGTTGGTTAAAATATTCATTTACTTTAACGCACACCGTAAAAATTTAATATGCAATGCAGTTTTAAAATAAAGTTTCAGTTAAGTTTAATGTATTAATTTTGCAAAGTAGCAACATGTATGTTATAATTATAACTGAACTTCATTTGGATCGATTGCTTTCGCAGCTTAATGGACAGATAAAAACATCTTCAAAACATTTAATAAGTGGTTTGGGGAACAGATTCTTTAAATACTGATTAAAAATGCAAGACAAAATATAATGAAGAACGTTTTTCGACAGGAAATATATATTTGTTATCATCCGTTAGCAATTACTACATTGTTTAATTTATATTTTGTGTCTTAATATGTAAATAAAAATGTTTTGACAGGAAAATGCGTAAAACTATTTTTCAGTTAAGTTTTGCATTTTTCTGTGAAGCATGCGTTTATATAACAAATAGAACATAATTTGTCGGCAAATATATTTCAGAGTAGGCAGAGTAATTTCAGAAAAGGTTTACATTTCCCCGCTATCATCTAGCAATACTGATAATTATTGAGCAGCCCCTTGTGAGTAATCACAGCCTTGAAAAAAATGCCTTTTATCTGAATACCATTTGTACACGGAATTATTATAACTAGTGAAACCCTCAGGCATTCTGCCCGTAAGTAACTTAAATAAAACCAGTTTATTCATGGAATATACTATAATAAAAGACAACACCCAATCACTGCCTGGATAGCCACAACACAAAAGGAGGTATTTAATACACATTTATGTAAATAAATTAAAAATGGGTCCAATATCCAGCTTCGTTTTCAGTACTATCTGATATCATGTGAAACGTAAAGCTCCAGAGTTTTCCATTGTTGTAAGTTAAAACGAGTCCAATATCCAGCTTCATTGTCAGTATCACCCAACGTAGTACTTCAGAATAATGTTCTTTATATATAGATAATTCTAGCATTATTGTAATAAATCGTGCCAATTTCTTTTTTCAAAATGATTTATTTTCTGAAAAATTGATAAACTTCAAAGTTATATCGGCTTCGCTAATGTACAGTTGATGTTAAAATATATATCGTCTTTATCACTAATCTACCTAATGCAAACAAGAAAATGTTTTCATAGTTGTAGTTTTTTACATAATATATCCACACAAAAAACTTCACGGTGGCACAAGCATTCAATACTGAGCTGCCGTGTCCACCCATCACATATACACAGGCGTACAGTTTAACCCTCCCACGCTGTCATCTAACAAACCACATAAATGTAAATTTAGGCATTAAAAATTTGCCAGTAAAAAAAGATATAAATTTTGCTAAGAAATTAAATATTCGGTATTAAACGTATAAATTTTATGTTTTAATGCAAACACGAAGAAAAATAACTAGACTGTGACTCAACTTGACTTTTTCATACCATAATCCATTTTTAGTGGCATTTTTTTTTTTTTCAAATTTTACAAGAAAGATTTTGAAAAATTAGTATTATAGGTCCAAATAATTACAATTATAGCGTCTTCCTCTTCACTTTAAAGGTCTTAAAATTTTTCGATGGATACCATAGTTGACAATGTACACCCGGGAGGTAACTTGCCCTCCAAGGGGGAAGGGGGTGAATGACGTTACTAACAAAAAATTGTATCGCAGCTATCTTTCATAACAATGCTTGAAACTATTCAGTATCGTGACATTGAGCCATAGATAAACCCTTTATGCATGATTCTGTCCAACTCTGTCCTATGCTGCCATGTTAACAAAACTTAAAATTTCGAATACATTTTGAAAAGTTTTCTCTCGAATTAAAAAAAATTCTATCCAGTTTTACATTTTTTGATAACAAAGTCGAATATAAAGTTTCATGAAAATCCATTAATTTTGTGACCGCTATCCTTGTACATAAGAAATAGACCACAGACACACAGACAGACAGACGGATAGTACTCCAAAAATAATTAAAACGTCTTCAGGAGTTCTTGAAATATATATTGGCATCAAAATCTTGAATTCGAAAATTTACGTGAAAACAATACTTCCTCTGTACTATATTACATAGTATGAGAAAGTAAATATTTATGAGACTAGAAGGTATGCCCGTCATATGACGGAATTCAAAATTTGAAAAATATTACCTCCCATTTGGAGTCCTTTTTATCAATTTGGCGACATTTGCAACATTCCGTCAAATTCCTTGCCAAATTTTTTGTTAAACGTCATGGACGGACGAACAGAGATATGGCTTTTTCTTATGTTAGATTCTTATATTCTTTCCAAGATATTGAATTTTCATCAATTTGGTGACGTTTTCGTTAATTTTTGTGATATTTTGTTCAATTTTGAGACATTTTAAAACCCCCGCCAAAATTGTTGCCAAGTGAGACAGTTGGATTGACGGACAAACTGCTGCCTAAACACCATTACAATACTATCCCCCTTCAAAACACAATTAATTTATTGATTTGGCATCATTTTTATCAATTTGGCTACTTTTTTTTATCGATTTGCCAACATTGTCGTTAATTTGGCGATATTTTAATCAATTTGGTGACATTTTAAAATTTTGTTAAATTTATCGCCAAATGGGACGGTTGGACTGACAGGCAAACGCTATTGAAATATCATTACAATACTATCCCCTTTCCAAATACAATTAATTTTATTAATTTAGCATCATATTTATCAATTTGGCGAAATTTTCATCGATTTGTCGACATTTTTATCGAATTGGCGACATTTTCGTCAATTTGGTAATATTTTAATAAAGTTGGCGACATTTAAAAAGTCGCCTAATTTGTCGCCATGTGGGACGGTTAGGCTGACACATAAATGCTTCCGAAACATCATTACAATACTATCTCCTTTCAAAACAGAATTAATTTCATTGATTTCGCGTCATATTTATCAATTTGGCGACATTTTTAGCGATTTGCCGACATTTTCATCAATTTGACGACATTTGATAAATTTCGCGACATTTTAAAAAGTCGCCAAGTAGGATGGTTGAACTTGACAGACAAACACCATCAAACCATTATTACAATACTATTTATTCTCTTTCAAAACTCAATTAATTTCATTGATTTGGCGTCATTTTTATCAGTATGGAGACATTTTCGTCAACTTGGCAACATTAAAAAGTCGCCAAGTTGGCAATATCTCGACAAGTTCTTCGCCAAAAATTTCATCAAGCGTTAGTCATAGATACATAGACAGATAAATCAAGGTGTTTATATTAAAAATAAAAGAAAGCAAAATGAAGTAATTTTTGTTCTTTCAGATAAAAAAAGTGCTTTAATTTCATTACAATACGTCTTTTTGTGAGTGCAATCTAATAGAGGATTCTCTGTCTGTCACACTTAACTCCTTTTCACCCTCATGCATTATCGACTTTTGATACGTCCCAGCTGTCTGACGTGTTTATTCGCTTCACTAAGCCACTAGGAAGAAATCAAAGAAAATTGTTGCGAAAAAGTTTCGATCCAAGAACGCAACTATTTGAATAAAGTCCAATAAACAAATAAAATACGTTCTCTCATTCGTTTTCTTTTTGTTTGTTATATACTGTTATGTACTTATTTTTAAAGAATTTTCAATTTGTACTGTGAGAATTTTAGCCTTTGAAGTTTAAAGATATTTAAAAGATATTTCCAAATCGGCAAATAATTTCACGTATCAGTTATTTGATGCTATCAAGCATGAAACAAATTTTATGTTTTTGAAAATGTCAATAAGAAATATCAGTAATCTAGGTTTAAAGAAAAGTATGAAGTTTATATTGAAGAAGCGATTAAGTCGGTTTTGTTAAAAGAAAAGACAGTCGTTTAAGTGCCTTAGATTTTTTTTTTTTAAGACCCGAAGTTTTCAGCCACATTATGATTTAATCAAATATTAGATGAAAATTTTAAATTATATGAGAAGTAGGTTTTCTTTCAGAAAACACACATGAAGGTAAAGATTTTAGAGTGTCAGCAGATATGTCTTTTAGCATATACTGTTTTAGCATTTTACAGAGTCATTTCCATTTTAATTGTTTTGATAAAGAAAATTTTAATTAGATTAATTTTGTATTGAAGAAGATATACTTTTTATTTTTACTTTCTTATACGTAGCATTGAGAAATTATTGTTTTCACGAAAATTTTCGATTTGAATATTTTGATGCCAATATTTGTTTTAAGACCTCCTGAAGACGTTTTGACTATTTTTGGAGTGATGTCGGTCTGTCTGATCTCTGTGGTCGATTTCTTATTTACGCGATGGCGGCCTCAAATATTTTTGGATTTTCACCAAATTTTATATCGGGCTTTGCTGTCGAAAAATCTAGAACTAGATAGAATATTTTTAAATTCGAGCGAAAACTTCGAAATTGATTTAAAATTTTATATTGCGCTAACATGGCAGCACTGGAGAAAATTTGATATAACCATGAATAAAAGAGATTATTTATGGCTCAAAGATCACGAGAGTTAATAGTTTCAATCATCGTTGTCAAAAATAGCCGCGATACAATTTTTGTATTCGTGACGTTACTGACCCCCCCCCTCCTCTCGGGCCAAGAACGTCACGAACACAACAATGTAAGCGCAGTTACTCAAAGATTTCGTTAAGCACTTTACAGTGAAGGGTAACACGCTATAATTGTAATCATTTGGATCAACCGAATTTTCAAAATGTTGTTGTTACATATGGCTTTATTGAAAATCAATCCATGACATAACTGGCATCTCAACACTGTTTGATAATGAAAAAATCTGATGAGGGCAACACATGACTTTCCTTATATAATGCAATGAATTTACTACTTTTACAGTTAAAAAAATAGGTTTTTCTTATAGTAGATACTTATATTCTCTACAAGATATTGAATTTTCGACAATTAGTCATAATTTTCATTGATTTAGCGCCATTTTAATCTATTTGGCGAGATTTTCGTTAATTTGACGACATTTCAAAAAGTCGCCAAGTTGGCGACATTCCGCCAAATTCGTCGCCAAAATCCCGCCAAACTTTACGGACGGAGAAATAAGTTATTCTTACAGCAGATAAACGACTATTGGCGTTCAAATACAAAAGTATTACTCAAAGTATCTTTTCTCATGAATGGAACGATCTAGATCCACAAGAATGATGTCACAAAATTTATCGCATGGTACTACACATGAAAAGTGAACATGTTTCTCAATAGGTTATATTTTTTTTATTTTTATGACATTTTGATAATTTTTTTTTAAAATGTGCAATATCTCGAGAACGGTTCATATTAGCGTTCTAAAATTTATATCAATCGTTTTCTAATGAAAAATTACACAAGATATATCTATTTGCTTAATTTTATTAGCGGTTTGGATTTTTTGACGATTTTTACAAAATTTCACTCGAAAATTTAAGGGGGTTCTGAACATTCGATTGCATATAAAAACAATAGACTTCCAGTGTTTACGGATTGTGATTTTTGTACCAAATTTCGTTCAAATCGGTCCATTCGTTCGTCAGTTATCGTCTCCACAGTCTCACTGACACACACACACACACACACACACACACACACACACACACATACACACACACACATACACACACACACAGACATCACCTCAAAAATGTTTGATTCGTGATCAGGAATGCTTGAAACGTGCTCTCCCGTCGAAAACTCGAATTCGAATTTTCGAACCCGTCACAATACTTTCCTTATACATTATATATATAAGGAAAGGAAAAAAAGAATGCATATGAATTGATTTTGATTTCTTAATATTGGACATTTTTATTTTCATATTAGTATTGACTTTCTCATTTGCTGTTATGATTAGTTTTGTTTCTTAAGTGGGACTTTTTTTTTTCTTACTGGCAATATTACTCGCGTCCGTGACAAACCTTAAGTCAGACGTGCCTCCTGGGTGGTGCTCTATGAGTAGCGACGGCTAATGGCAATGGATTTTTTTAAAGTTTTACTTGTAAAATTTCTAAAAGAAAAAAAAACACAAGCTACTTAAAAATGGATTATGGTACTAGAAAGTCGAGTTGAGCAACACTCGACTTAATTTCATACCGGTATATAGAAAAAAAATCTGATGTGGGCAACACATGACTTTCCTTATATAATGCAATAAATTTACTACTTTTACAGTTTAAAAAAATGTTATTCTTATAGTAGATACTTATATTCTTTCCAAAATATTGAATTTTCTTCAATGAGTCGTCATTTTCATTGATTTAGCGTCATTTTTATCAATTTGGCGAGATTTTTATTAATTTGGCAACAATTAAGAATGTCGCCAAGTTGTGACCATCCGCCAAATTCGTCGCCAAAATCTCGCCAAGCGTTATGGAGGGAGAAATAAGTTATTCTTACAGCAGTTAAATGACTATTGGCGTTCAAATACAAAAGTATTACTCAGAGTATCTTTTTCATGAATGAAACAAGCTAGATCCACGAGAATGGTGTCCCCAAATTTATCGCATGGTATTACATATGAAAAGTGAACATGTTTCTCAATAGGAAATATTTTTTTATTTTATATAACTTTTTGATAATTTTTTGAAAAATGTGCAATATCTCGAGAACGGTTCATGTTAGCGTTCTAAAATTTATGTCAATCGTTTTCTAATAAAAAATTACATAAGAAATGTCTATTTGCGTAACTTTATTAGCGGTTCTGATTTTTTGACGATTTTTTCGAAATGTCACTCGAAAATTTAGGGGGGTTCTGAACATTCGATTGCATATAGGCTTCCAGTGTGTATAGATAGTGATTTTTGTACCAAATTTTGTTCGAATCGGTCCGTTCGTTCGTCAGTTATCGTCTCCACAGACTCACTGACACACACACACACACACACACACACACACACACATACTTTCACACACACACACACACATACTTTCACACACACACACACACACATAGACATCACTTCAAAAATGTTCGATTCGTGATCAGGGATGCTTGAAACGTGCTCTCCCGTCGAAAACTCGAATTCGAATTTTCGACCCCGTCACAATACTTTCCTTATATATTATGTATATAAGGAAAGTAATAACTCGTATATAAACGAGGATTTGAACCTTATATCTTTACATGGGCAGTCGATACTTCCTCCATTGAGCTCCTAGGGTGATAGAATTGCTTTTTATATTTGTAGTGGACCGTAAAACACGTAATACTATGAACATCACGTGTAAATAAAAAAATAAAAAACTAGAAATAGGCATAACTATTTTTGAAAACTACAAGATATGAATAGGAAAATTTTCAAACACAATATTTTTATAGCATTATTTCCTACGAAAAACAAATACCTGAAACAATGACACCAGTATCTGATATAATAAAATATGCCTGTATGTGTTTCTCTGTGTGTTTATGTAGTCTGTAGCGAGATATTTAAGCGTCGTACGCCCATGAAATTTGGTACACGGGTATTTCAGGACCCGGAAAGGTGCACCTCAGCGAGATTGTTTTTTTAAAATTCGAATTAGTTTTTTATTTATTTTATGCTTTTGCCTGATTTTGAACGGTTGTCACACATCGGTTCCTTAGCGAAAATTTTTATAACAGAGTTTCTATCTTAACACCATCGAAAAGTTCGGGTTTCTTTCCAACAACCAGATCTTTCCAACAATGTTTAAACTGAATCCGTAGGACAATTCCTTCAAATATATATTTTATTAAATACATCGAAACTTAGATTTTTTAGGTTATCTGAAACTTCTTTTACCCCATTCGATAAAGTAGCATTAGCAGAATTCTATCGTCTGGCAAAAAGATGCATTCTAACAAAAACCTTTTTACTTTCCTTATATACATAATGTATAAGGAAAGTATTGTGACGGGGTCGAAGATTCGAATTCGAGTTTTCGACGGGAGAACACGTTTCAAGCATCCCTGATCACGAATCAAACATTTTTGAAGTGATGTCTGTGTGTGTGTGTGAAAGTATGTGCGTGTGTGTGTCATTGAATCTGTGGAGACAATAACTGACGATAGAATGGACCGATTTGAACAAAATTTGGTACAAAAATCACAATCCTTAAACACTCGAAGTCTATTGTTCTTATACGCAATCGAATGTTCAGAACCCCCCTAAATTTTCGAATGAAATTTTGAAAAAATCTCAAAAAAATCCAAACCGCTAATAAAGTTATATAAATAGACATTTCTTACGTAATTTTTCATTAAAAAACGATTGACATAAATTTTAGAACGCTAACATGAACCGTTCTCGAGATATTGCACATTTTTAAAAAAAATTATCAAAAAATCATATAAAATAGAAAAATATATATTTCCTATTGAGAAACATGTTCACTTTTCATATGTAATACCATGCGATAAATTTAGTGATATCATTCTCGTGGATCTAGCTCGTTCCATTCATGAAAAAAGATACTTTGCGTAATACTTTTGTATTTGAACGCCAATAGTCATTTATCTACTGTAAGAATAACTTATTTCTCCGTCCATAAAGCTTGGTGAGATTTTAGCGACGAATTTGGAGGAATGTCGCCAACTTGGTGACATTTTTAATTGTTGCCAAAGTAACAAAAATCTCGCCAAATGGATAAAAATGACGCTAAATCAATGAAAATGACGACTAATTGAAGAAAATTCAGTATCTTGGAAAGATTATAAGTATCTACTATAAGAATAACATTTTTTTAAACTGTGAAAGTAGTAAATTCATTGCATGATATAAGGAAAGTCATGTGTTGCCTACATCAGATTTTTTGAATTAATACGTAATTTACTTTTTGGTGATTTTATGAAATGCCCAACTGATTACGGGGTTTAAGTAATGCATACAGAAGAAGGAATCCTTTCCTAGAGAAAGGATCGTTTATTTTATTATGATGATTTTTTTCTTTTCTGCCTTTCACGATTGTGGATGCAACAGTGTATCCTTGCGGTACGTTTCACGTTGAATTTGGATTAAAACTTAGGACGGCTGAAACAAATTTGACGATTTAGAAAGTGATTGGTGTTATCTGTAAATGTATTATTTAAGTAGCGGGCGCTTATTTAAGACCCGATCAACGCCAAGTAATTCGTTCTAGTATTCAATATAGGACATTAATAGCTTGAAATGCATTGTGAATATAAAATTGTATCAACACATATCCCCAAACTGTGTCATATTGATTGGTTTTACTCTCCTGTTATCAGTTCATTGGTGTTATGATATTAATAAAATTTTTAACGAACCCTTTATATAACGAAAACCTCATACGAAATATTTTTTCTTTCTTTCTGATTCTGATACTGATACATATGATCGTGAAAAAGTAAATTTATGCAGGAGACAAGCGAGTAGAGATCCACTCGTATAATTTGAAATATAATTTGAAACACTTGGAAATACTAAAGAAAAAAATAGCTTTTCATTCGGAGCTTACGCAATTGTAAGAAAAATTCACAAAATATATCCAAAAAAATCAAATGTATTCGCAAACAAATAAAAGAAAAATGTTTACCAAATGAAAGAAAACAAAATCAAATATATGTTTGTCCTTTCAAACAAAAAAGTACTTCAATCTTATTACAACACGCTTGCCTTTTGCGAATGTAATAGAGGATCCTGTCTACCACTCTTCCCTTCCACTTACCTCCGTCGATCATCGACGTTTGATACGCCCTACCCGCCCAATGTGTTCGGTCGCTTCACTGAATCACAAGGAAGATATCAAAGAAAATTGTTGCAAAAAGTCTCTACCAGAAATGCAACAATTTGAATAATGCCGGATAAACGGATGAAATAGGATCTTTCATTTGCTTTTTTATTGTATTTAATATGAAAGAATATTCAATTTTTACTGTAAGGAAGTTTGAAGTTCAGTATTTAAAGATTTTTCCGATCGAACATGTAACACTTATGTGACGTGGGAAATCGTAAAACAGGTTTTATATTATCGTAAATGTGAATGACAAACATTGATGAAGTTTTGATTTAAAGAAAAGTATGAAGTTAACGTAACAAGTTACATACATTTTAATAAATAAAGTCTTCATACATTTGAGTTATATATAAATAATGAAAAGGTGTGCTTTAAAATACTTTGTTTTTTACTTTTACTTGTCTCTTTTGTACTTTGAACTCTCATACAATATTCTGCTGACCAGGAAGAGAGCATCAGTACCCTCTCTGAGTATTTTAATTTTACATGTAACCAAGAAAAATATATTTTAACGAGCAAACTACTCTACTCAACTTTCTCATCCATTCATATTTCAGATTGTTTAGATACACTAATTTCTTTTTAGTTCCTTCAATACAAATTTTTAACCATCATTGAAGGGAAGATTTAAATACATACAAAGCATTTCACGCTCATTTAGAGTATTTTAAATTGAGCGATCATAGAACAAATCATGTATTGAGCCGAAACATGGATCAGAATTAGCCGCATCCTCGAAGCGATGTTAGTTTGAACCATACTTTGCAACACAGTTGAACTGTACTTGAATTGTATTACAGACCAAGATTCAAATTAAAATTTAACAAGGCAACAATTTATATTTGAAGCTACCATCCGAGTTATATTTTGAGATACAATTTACGATAATGTAAGCTCATAGCGGCAAATTAGACATTGACTAACTTGTAAGATCCACAAAAATATATAAAGAACAATATATAAAAGAAGAAAAATATATAAAGATAATCTTCTTAATAACTTAATGGATAGTCGTCTGATAAAACAGATATCAATGATTCAATTTCCCAGCTGAGATAAGGATGTTTAAAGTGGTATCAACTGTCTAAAGCGGATTCCGGATTCACGCTTGACGGAATTTGAAACCAAACCTGTTAGACTATATATAACAGAATATTAATTATGTAGTTATACAGAGGGTCTAAAATGTATCTCTCGCATCACAATCAACAACTTTTATAAGCTAAAATGATTTCCAACGACAATGCAAAACATTTTATTAGGATATTTTGCAGTCGTAAAAGAAATACAATCTTTCATGGGTTCAAATGCAAACAAATGCATGCAAAAATATTTATCAAATAAAGAAAAGCAATATTAAGTATAATTTTGTTCTTTTAGACAAAAAAATTGCTCCAATTATATCACAACACGTCTGCCTTTTGTGCGTTTAACATAATAGAGGATCTTGTATCTGCAACACTTTTTTCCCTTTCACCCTGGTCGATTATCGACGTTTGATACATCCCAGCTGTTGGATGTGTTTACGCGCTTCACTAAATCACAAGGAAGAAATCAAAGAGAATTGTTGAGAAAAAGTCTCGATTCAAGATGGCAGCAATTTAAATAAAGTCAGATAAATGGATGATACAAGTTCTTTCATCTACTTTTTGTTGTATGCTGTGAACTTATTTGTCAGAAATATTCAATTCGCATGTTGAGAAATTTAGCCCTTGAAGTTGAAGTTTAAAGGATTTTAAATAACAAGAGAGTATTACTTATGTATTACTTATTTGATACGAAAAAACAAGTTTTATATTTTTGTAAATGTGAATAACAAATATTGTTAATTTTCAGGTTTAAAAAAATATGAAGTTTGTAATGATTATTGAAGCAACGATTAAGCTATTGTCGCAATTTTTGCAGAATATGAAAGCACAAATAGCCACTATAGCTATTCGGTGAAATACTAAAGTATAAACTCGTTTTCTTAAGATTTATATCTTTTCAGCGATATTCTGATTTATCAAATATTAAGTGAACAGCTGAAGCTTTAGATTATTTGATGATTCAGTTTCTCTTAATAAATAAACATATTAAAAAAAAGAACTTTTAAGTTTATAAGATAGCATGCCTTTTGAAATATTCGTTGTGAGACCAGAAAGTGTCCTCACATTTGACGAGACAATTTTATGTGAGTATTTATGAAGCCCAGAACGGCAAACAAAGCTATAGTCTGGCTGGCACCAGGGTTTATGAGGACTTGAACTTTAAGGTCAAAAGACTATAAATTTAGGGGTGCAATGCCAGAGGGGCTGAGCTGGGCCATACTAAATGTGAAATAGTACAATTGGGTAAAGAAGAACCAATGAGCGCCAAAGAAGTAAAGGCGGAGCTACCCCCCCCCCCTCACACACACACACACACCGAGGAAAACCACAGCCTGTGACCAACGAACGAGATCATATATACACTTTGAAAAACAACGAAGGCAGATGGAATTTTGAGACAAGAGCAAAGAGCAGACCAGAAATAAGACAATCATGACTTTGTGACTTAAAAATGCGATATACTAAAATGACTTAAGGAATATGCCTAATAGCATGAAACAAGTGGAGTGTGTCAGTTAGCAGTATTCATTGAAGTTACGAGTGGGCATTACACTTCGAGTTGATGCGGTAATTACAGACGAGATTGACCAAGTGCTGCTAACAAGGCCCAGATTGAAGGTATGTGCTCATCAGTCATCCACAGGTTATTAAGTACGTTAGGTATATGGTTCAGGGTCTCACATGCTATCTTAATAAATAATTAATAGGGAGATTAGTTAATGCATTGAACTTAATAGGTATTTTATGTCTTAAATGAATTTTATTGTTAAATTTAAATTGGTCTAATCTTTTTATATTAATTAATAATTATTTTCAGGACTCACTCAAAAGGTAAAAATAATTGGAGGGTTTATTGCGGCACAACAAAGCAATGTACATTAAATATAATTCCACTATATATGAATTTACGGTAACATTAAAATAATAATTATACTTAATAAATAATGTTTTTGTTAACTTTAAAATATAAATAAGATAACTATTTTATTATTATCGCCACATTCGTATTTCAGTTTTACCTTTTTTTTTTTGCATATTTTTAACCAGCTAAATCCTGTACGAAAGCAGAGCTATCTCCAAAATTTACAAATACGAGATTTTGGTAGTAAAGTCCTTCTTAGGACATTTGGAACACTTTCCCAGAACTTTTGGAAAAATGTTCGTCTACATATGTGTGAAGTGAAGAAATGATAATTCTAGAACGAATGCATTGAAAATAACTAGCTTTAATGCAAATTTGATCTACGAATCACGCCTTGCCATTCGACGCTCTATTCATTGAGCTACTTCTTACCTTCTATAGGGTGATTAGAAACTCTTTGTATAATCTTTATTGGGAAATAGGGAACACTGAAACAAGCATTTTTTTGTATATGAATGTGTATGTTCGCAGATGTCAACCTTTGGTGCTCGAGGTCACTGTTGGCCGGTGGAACAACTGGCTATTTTCGGCGGTCGTCATTAGTAACACGGACTTCGTACGTGTAATGCGGGTATTTTACGAATGCTCAGATAGCTGGTGCCGGGATAGCCCAGTGGTTAAGGCGGAAACATCGCGCGCGGCGTGTTTGATCCTCTTCACCGCCTAAAACTATTCCTGTGTCTACGTGTATTATGGACACAGTGCATCTGTATGTTCAAAGGTCCATCCGAGAGGTGATGGGTAGGATGGTACGGTCCTCATGGTTGCCTCTCCCACTGAGCTTTGGTCAAAACTGGATGACAATTTCCCGGCCTTTCCATCTATTTCAGGTTTGGTTGGAAAGAAAGGAAGACATAAAGAAAGAATGAATGCTCAGATAGCTGACATACATCTACTAGCGCATGAAGCTGCCGATAGAAACGGGAGAGCTTCTTCATCTTAGACCCAGACGGTATGACCTACCTGAAAGTTTAAGGTATCTGTTTCGACGACTGGGAAGTACCACCCAATTTAGATCGGAACCTAGTAAGGGTGGCATCTACGAGGACCGTACCCTTTTTCTCATACAACCAACCTCTCGGAAGGGATTACGAATCCATATATTTAAAGTGCCTGTACTCCGCATGAACACGGGGAAAGTTTGGGCAGAGCCGGGAATCAAACACGAGTCGTCCGAGTGTAATCCCCACGAGCTAACCACTAGGCTGTCCACCCCATACGGAAGAGCTTCTGTAAGTGTTTGTCGTAGATTTTCATTCCCGGAATTTCACAATCACGACTTATACGTTATTAATCATAAACGTTTGGCGGCCACTCCTTTAAGCAACTATTGTAAAAGTGCTGTAAAACTCTAAAACGTGTGTCAATAAAAATGCGGGTCACACACTTTGTCTTTCACTTTTGTACCAACAGACCCCTCTTGAACTTAAAAGGGACATTTGTGGACATACATACATGAAAAAGGTTTAAAGTTTGTAGCGAGTTTCGAAATGCTTTGTATAATAATAAGCGGATCGACCCCACAACACATATTCATGAGTGGATATATTGTATAAAGCGTAGCCTATAATTGGACAGAATTATTTTGTAAATTGCAAGATTCGAACACGAATAATTTGGAATTAAAGATTTTTATAGCATTATGTCCTGTGGAACCATGGTCATTTCAGAAACATTGACGATGGTAATAGTCATTACAGGACTTTGATAAGTGAAACCTTGCTATACATATGAAATTGTGTGCAATGACACACATCCATCGAATGTATCAAATTCATCGGTTTAGCTTACCTGTTGTCAATTTATATTGGTTTTATAGAATTAGAAATTTTTTAAAGAACAATTAGCATACAAAATCTCATTAAAATACACATTTTTATGAATTTATTGTTTTTATTTTTCTGTTCTGATACTGATCGTGATGCAAATGAAGCTATAAATTTAGAATAAGAATTAATAAGTTTCTATTGGAGATTCACAGATATTTATTATTTAAACTGATTTCCAGTGACAATGAGTTAGTCCAGCTTTTCTGTCACTGGAAATTCTTTTGAATTATAAATATCTGGAATTAGAAGTTACGCTCTCGTGAAAGAAACTTGTGAAAGGAATTGAATTTTTACTTTCCCTGCAATACATGGTAATGTATAGGGAAAGTATTGGAATCATGCCGAAAATCACAACTCGAGTTTTCGACGGATCTACACGTTTCGAGACCTCTAGAATACGAAAAAACCATTTTTAGCGTGACGTCTGTGCGCGTGTCTGTGTGTCTGTCTGTCCGTCTGTCTGTCTGTCTGTCTGTCTGTGTGTCTGTCTGTCTGTGCAGATTTTGTATCCACTGTAACTAAAAAACTAATGGACCGAATTTCACAAAATTTGGTAGGTAAGTCACTTGTGGGCGGGGCTAGTGCTGATTAGTTTTGGGTACGATTCGGAATAAAAGAACTCGCCTTTTTTTGCGAAATGGCCCGCAAAAGCTTGTATCCACTCTAGCTGAAAAACTAATGAACCGAATTTCACAAAATTCGGTAGATGAGTCACGTATAGGTCACTCTGGTGCTGATTAGATTTTGGTACGATTCGGAAAAAAATAACCTGCCTTTTTTTGCAAAACGGCCCGCAAAAATCTTCAAAATCTAAAGTAAAGAACTTGGTTTACTTAGATATATCCATTAAATGCCCGTTTAATACGTAATGTTTAACGACGAAAAGAATAAGACCAACCCCATTACACTAGGACTAGCCGTTCTCGAGATATTTTAGTTTTTCGTACTTTCCCTACGCCACCTTTGAAAATAAGCCCGGTTACCGAATGAGAACGAAAATTGAATTAAAAGTGAAATAAATTTAGTTAAAATAAAGAGAACGTTAATATAAGTCTGCAGGGAAAGTCATGTGCTGCCCACATCAGATTTTTTTTACTTTCCCTGCAATACATGGTAATGTATAGGGAAAGTATTGGAATCATGTCGAAAATCGCAACTCGAGTTTTCGACGGATCTACACGTTTCGAGACCTCTAGAATACGAAAAAACTATTTTTAGCGTGACGTCTGTGTGTGTGTGTCTGTGTGTCTGTCTGTCTGTCTGTCTGTGTGTCTGTCTGTCTGTGCAGATTTTGTATCCACTCTAACTAAAAAAGTAATTGACCGAATTTCATAAAATTTGGTAGGTAAGTCACTTGTGGGCAAATCTGGTGCTGATTAGTTTTGTGTACGATTCGAGATAAAAGAATCCGCCTTTTTTTGCGAAATGGCCCGTAAAAGCTTGTATCCACTCTAGCTAAAAAACTAATGGACCGGATCTACACGTTTCGAGACCTCTAGAATACGAAAAAACTATTTTTAGCGTGACGTCTGTGTGTGTGTGTCTGTGTGTCTGTCTGTCTGTGTGTCTGTCTGTCTGTGCAGATTTTGTATCCACTCTAACTAAAAAAGTAATTGACCGAATTTCATAAAATTTGGTAGGTAAGTCACTTGTGGGCAAATCTGGTGCTGATTAGTTTTGTGTACGATTCGAGATAAAAGAATCCGCCTTTTTTTGCGAAATGGCCCGCAAAAGCTTTTATCCACTCTAGCTAAAAAACTAATGGACCGAATTCCACAAAATTCGGTAGGTAAGTCACTTGTGGGACACTCTGGTGCTGATTAGATTTTAGTATGATTTGAAAATAAATAACCTGCCTTTTTTTGCAAAATGGCCCGCAAAAATCGCCAAAATAAAAAATAAAAAACAAAAAACTACATATACTCAAATACATCCATAAAATGCTTGTTTAATAAGTAATTTTTAACGAAGAAAAGAATAAGACCATCTCCATTACACTAGGACTAGCCGTTCTCGAGATATTTTAGTTTCTTCGTATTTTCTCTACGCCACCTTTGAAAAGAAGTCTAGTTATCAAATGAGAACGAATATTGAATTAAAAGTGAATTAAATGTAATAAAAATAAAGAGAACGTGAATATAAGTCTGCAGGGAAAGTCATGTGCTGCCCACATCAGATTTTTACTTTCCCTCCAATACATGGTAATGTATAGGGAAAGTATTGGAATCATGTCGAAAATCGCAACTCGAGTTTTCGACGGATCTACACGTTTCAAGACCTCTAGAATACGAAAAAAACATTTTTAGCGTAACGTCTGTGTGTGTGTCTGCCTGTGTGTCTGTCTGTGTGTCTGTGTGTTTGTGTAATGTATGTATCCACGCTAACTCAAAAACTAATGGACCGAATTTCATAAAATTTGTAGGTAAGACCCTTGGGTGTGACCCTGGTGCTGATTAGATATTGGTATAATTCGGGAAAAAGAACCCGCTTTGTTTGCGAAATGGTCAGCAAAAATCTCATGTATTCACTCTAGCTGAAAAAAAATTGACCAAATTTCACAAAATTTGGTAAATAAATCACATGTGAGATACTCTGGTGATGATTAGAATTTGGTACGATTCGGAAAAGAATAACCCGCCTTTTTTACGAAATGGCCCATCAAAAATTTCATGTATCCGCTCTAGCTAAAATACTAATTGGCCAAATTTCACAAAATTCGGTAAATAAGTTACTTGTGGGGTACTCTGTTGCTGATTAGATTTTGGTACGATTCGGAAAAGATCAACCTACCTTTTTGTACGAAATGGCCCGCCAAAATAAGACTAAGTAGTGTATGCTCAAATGTATCGAATAAATTCTTGTTTTATACGCAATTTTGAAGAGGAAAATAATATAACACACTCCAGTATACTTTAGGACTAACCATTCAAGATATTTTAGATTTCATGCATTTTTGTTACGCCGATTTCGGAAAAATGTCCAATTACTAAATAAAAACAAAAATTGAATTAAAAATGCAAATTTAGTGTTATTTGGTTCAATGAAACTTAATCTAATGAATTGTTAAATAAATAAACGAAAAATGAATTTGAGTCTGCAGGGAAAGTCATGTGCTGCCCACATCAGATTTTTATGTATTCTAATGAAAAAAATAACGGGATAGTATTTATCAAATAAAAGAAAGCAAAACCAAGTTTACTTTTGTTCTTTCATATTAAAAAGTGCTGCAATTTTATCGCAACACGTCTGCTTTTTGTGGGTTTAACGTAATAGAGGATCCTCTTTTTTGTCCCTCCCCCCTCCTTCACCGTCGTCGATTTATCGACGGTTGATATGTCCCAGCTGTCTGATGTGTTTACTCGCTTCACTAAATCACAATAAAGAAATCAAAGAAAATTGTCTTGAAAAAGTCTCGAAAGAACACAGCAATTTGAATAATG
Source organism: Amaurobius ferox (assembly GCA_951213105.1). NCBI lineage: Eukaryota > Metazoa > Arthropoda > Arachnida > Araneae > Amaurobiidae > Amaurobius > Amaurobius ferox. Next base: position 75,763,799 of record OX578137.1, on the reverse strand, counting down.
TCAGATAAACGGATGAAATAAGATCTTTCATTTTTACTTTCCCTGCAATACATGGTAATGTACGAAAAAACTATTTTTAGCGTGACGTCTGTGTGTGTGTCTGTGTGTCTGTGTGTCTGTCTGTGCAGATTTTGTATCCACTCTAACTAAAAAACTCTAAATTTGGTAGGTAAGTCACTTGTGGGCGAGTCTGGTGCTGATTAATTTTGGATACGATTCGGGATAAAAGAACCCGCCTTTTTTTGCGAAATGGCTCTCTAAAGCGTGTATCCACTCTAGCTGAAAATCTAATGGACTAAATTTCACAAAATTTGGTAGATAAGTCGCTCGTGGATCACCCTGGTGCTGATTAGATTTTGGTACGATTCGAAAAAAAATAATCTGCTTTTTTTGCAAAATGGCCCTCAGAAATCGACAAAATCTAAAATAAAAAACTACGTATGCTGAAATATATTCATTAAATTCTTGTTTTATGCGTAATTTTTAACAAAGAAAAGAATAAAATCAACCCCATTACACTAGGACTAGCCGTTCTCGAGATATTTTTGTATTTTCGTTATTTTTCTACGCCACCTTTAAAAATGATTCCAGTTACCAAATGAGAACGAAAATTGAATTAATAGTGAATTAAATTTAATTAAAATAACGAGAATGTGTATATAAGTCTGCAGGGAAAGTTATGTGCTGCCCACATCAGATTTTTATTGTTGTATGTATTTGTAGATTTGTTTTGAAAGGGATATTCAGTTCTTATGATAAGAAACTTAGCATTTTGAGTTAATGATTTTTTGATTTTTGATTTCTTATGATTCTTTGGATCGCTGTTTTATGCATCACTTATCTGGTGCGGGAAACATGAAACAAGTTTTGCGTTTTTACTTTCCTTATATACATTGTATAATGTATAGGAAAGTATTATGATGGAGTCGAAAATTTGAATTTGAGTTTTTGATGGAAGATCACGTTTTAATCATCCCTGAAATCGATTCGAAAGTTTTTGAGGTTTAGTCTGTATGTGTGTATGTATGTGAGTGTGTGTGTGTTTTAGCGTATGCGCCTGTGAGTTTGTGGACGTAATACTTCACGAACGAATGAAGCGTCTTAAAAATAATTTTGAACGATTACTATAAACAATGAATACTGAAACTCTATTGATTTTAAACATAATCGAATATTCAAAGATTCTCCCCCCCCCCCCAACCTCACCCAAAATTTCAAAGGAATATTTGAAAAAAATATCATTAAAAAATCAGAACCTTCATGATAAATATATCATTTCAGATGATAGTCATTTCAGACGTGATTTTTTTAAATAAAAACAAATAACACAAGCTTTAGAACGCTAACACGAACCGTACTAAAGATATTGCACGTTTTTCAAATAAATTTATCAATAAAAGTAGCTAAAATTAACAAGAAAGATCAATTATGCTTAAAGCATTGATTATGAAACACTTTCCAACTTCAATGCAATTTTATTTAAACATGTCTAAAATGCAATACATTCCTCGGTAATGTTTTAAAACTTATCACAATACTATATTAATTTATTATATTTCAAAACTTAAACCTTCATCGAAAAAAATGAACTTCATTCAAATGACGGCATTGAAATATAAATTGCCTGGTTTAAACATCTCTAAAATGTGATACATTCCTCGATAATAATTTTAGAATTATCATAATACTACGATAATTTATTATATTTGAAAACTTCATCGAAAACAACTGAAATTCATTCAAATGACGTCATAGAAAAAATAACACGCCTGGCTCTCTCTATAAAAGCAGCATTTCATTCATAAATAATTTCCCATTCATGTCATTCATCACAATACTATAATAATTTATTTTATTTAAAAATTAAGACCATGGAGCTACAAGTAATTAAATTCCATGCGTAAAACTTCATCAAAAAATATCTTCCTTCTCTTTGTAAAATCAATGAATATTTCATTCATATTAGCTATGCAGACTCCATGAACTAAATGATTTTGTGTTAAAGAAATACAGCAATTCTAATACAACTCATTCTACATATTTTGCTGTTTACATTTTACATAGGTAAAAATTCGGCTTCGTCGTAGAAATAATCAAATTTGGATGAGCATTTAAACTCAAATATATTGTAAGTGCGTTGCTTCAGTATGTAGATGCACATAATTTTAGCAAAATTAAAGTGGCTTTAGGACTGATACAACACTCAATATGAATTAAAAAGAACTTTAAAAATCACGATTTTGAGACAAGATGGATGGCATATATCATTTTGAAGTGGGTCATGTGATCTTTTCATATCATGGACACGTGATCGCTTCATATAAGAGGTGTTATTATTATTTTAATTTTTATTTAAAAAACTACTGAATATATTTCGCTGAATTTTTTTTATATATTTTATGGAACAATTTGAATATTACCTAAAATTTTCGAAGCAATTTGTGAATTTTAAATCCGCTTAAAAAATGTTTGAAAAATTAGGTCCCATAGGGCTCAATGTATTTCATTTTTTCAACCCGGGTTCAATCCAAAACTAATTGGGTGATATTATTCATTTATATTCCCATAGGTCCTACAGACCGTCTGAACAACATACTAAAATTTCATTTTGATTAAGTCATTTTTACGGCAGTTATCGTGCTAACGGACAGACAGACAGACAGACAGAATGAACAAAGTCATAAACACTTTTCAACTTTGTTGTAAAGTGTTAAAAAAGTAGTCTCACTTTTCATATACAATATGATGCAGCATATCTATTAGCTTCCTTCTCACGGATCGAGTTCTTATCATTTGCAAGAGGAGATGCTTATGCAGAGCTGTTTTGACGCTCAGTTTGCCTGGATGTCAAAACTACTTTGCAAAAAGCAACTTCTCTCGCAAAAGAACTCAAGTTCCAACAGGGATTAACCACAAATCTCCGCCTGCCTAGTTGACTCTCTATTCATTCGGCTGGACTATAGTATTTCCTTCAATAGTTGAAAAAAGCTTTACAATATACAATGCATGAGAAGTAGAAATAAACATTATATCAAATGAGATATATTTTTCCCATATAAGCTTAGAGAAAACGCTAATTATTATGCATAAATTCATCAAGTTAATCATTCTAGGCTTATTATTGTTAATCTATAATTAATGGAATTAGTATGATTAATATAAATATATTAGGTCTTTCTGTTATTAGGTTTGTTAGATTTGCTTTAGTGATTTCATCACGTCCAAATCTATGCAGGCCAGTTAAACGGTAGATCGGTATATTTATAAGTATATCTATAACCAGTTCTGAGAAACAGATGTTTCGAGATAATTTTTTAAACCTGAAGTGTGAAAAATCGGAAGTGGAAATTATTAGTGACCCCTATCTCTTCCACAATTTTATGCTAAAGTTATATCAGTTATTATCTATACTCAATCATCATCTATAGCCAACCTTGAAAAATAGATCTTGCAAGTAAAATGTAAATTTTTGAATCGGAAAATGAAAAGGAACCAGAAGTGTAAATCCTTAATGACCCCTTTTATGTTTTGGAATTTGATGCTGATTATATACTAGTCATGATCTAATCTTTATCTGTAATAGATCTTGCGAAATAAATATTTTAAAGAAAACTTTTTAGTTAAAAACAATAGTATGTCATATCTTCTGTCTCCAATTAACTACTCTAGGGGAAAATCAAAATCATTTCTAGAATCATATAATATTTTACAATACTCAGGCATTTAATATCTGTAGACTTAAACCAATGATTTCATACCACCGTATATCTTTCAGGTCTTAAAATTTTATATCTGCCATTTAAAGAAAAAATACCTTCTGTTTTTACTAAACACGTCTGACACCATGGTCATTTCCATCCTATTTTAAAAAATTCGCGAATTCTGAGTTTTTATAAAAATACGTTACTGACGCATCGAAAAGAAAAGGATCTTTCTATCGCATTTGGAATCACAAACGATTTCCTCTTTTCCACATCGCATCATTGATGTACCATCCCAGACTTTTTTTTTTTTAAACTTCCCTTTCAAATTACAACTATATTCTGCTTTCAAATCTTCTGAAAGACATCTGTTTTCCCTTTAGTTGTGTAACTATCATTGTATCACTGACGGGTTTTAGAATGAAGTACCTTTTTAAAGGAATCATACGGTTTCTAAACAACTGAAGAATGGAAGAATTAAGGAATCGAAATTACAAAGAATTTTTCGCAGACACTGTGTGTAAAAATTTTACTGTGTGTAAAAGTTCACTCAACCTGCTGTCTAAATTTATTTGCAACTAGCAGAATACCTGTTCTTCGTACGGAACATATAACATAAGGATAGTATATTTTTTCACGTATAAAAAATGCTCAATTCTCATGAAATATGTGTTTTTACCAATTTCAAATAAAAAAATACAAACAAAAATCTCTGAATAAGTCATTTCAAAATAGATAAGATATTTAAATCTTTAACTTTTTCACCCTCAATTCTTAATTTAAAAATTTTAGCAAATACTAGCAGTATACCCATTCTTCGTACGGAATATACAATATAAAGAAACTTAAAATTCATATATTACTATGGTATTCTAAATGACATTCTTATTCAAAACATTTTATTAAAATATTTAAATTATGCTCCCAAAAAGAAGTTTAAGAATATCTGTTCTCGGGTTACAAAATTATTTTCACAAGCAGATCTAAAGAATAAATCGTCCTGGTCCCGTTTTTAAACAAACTTACAGAAAATAGGAAATTAAATCAATATATGGCAAAATAAAAGCGCTAAAATTGTATGAGAAGATATACCCGTACTACTTATATTTTCGTAGATTAAATGATTATGCCCGTGTATTAAAAGATATACCCGTACTTCATTGTATGGGTTTGAAAAATCTTTACTAAAATAAAACAGATGACGTAAGAATTTGAAAATATCAATAATACCTTTTGATATTTTTATCCTCGTAATCTTATTATTATCTAGTATTATTATACCCGTAATCTTTAAACCCAACGGCCGCAATGGATATAATCCAGCCAAAAATGCAATTCGGATAAAATTTATTTTTTATACATTTCTTTATTATTTAAACCGAAAGATATGTACCACTGTATGATTCCGTTGCTTAGCAACATGATATCCCTTTCTCCCCGAATAATTTCATGAAACAAACATCCTTTGCATAATGCTATTTCAATGGAAGATTTAATAGGGCGTCATTTTTATTCCAAGTTTACCCCGAATATTTCATCAAATTCGGTGCATCCATTCTTCCGTGATGATGAGACACACACACACACACACACACTCACTCGCGCGCGCGCAAACACATATATAGACATATTTTCAATTTTATTTATGTAGATAAAGAAAATTTTGTTAGTAATAGCATAAAAAGTCGATTAAAAATATTAACCAATTTCGAAGTAAAAAAAAAACGCATTTTTCTCCCAGAATAAGAAAATAGAGAAACCGTAATAATAAAGGTAAGGTCACGACTGTCAATATATAGTTGCATTACGTGACTCAGGAAGAACTCTCTCGTTTCCAAACCAAAATTTGAAAAAAGAATGGAAAAACAAAATAAAAATGAAAAAGGATAGCCGAGATATTCAAAACTTTTTCATTGTGAATAAAATTACAAACTTATGTGCACTGTTATAAAAAATAAATAGGAAAACGATCTGTTTTAGAAGATACTTGAGCAACATCATCAACTAATAGGGAAAATATGGCAAACATTATTGAATAAATATTAATTCCAACTTCTCTTGAAGGATCGAAATAGAAATTAACAAATCAGAAATAGGATTGACGGGGATGGTAGGGAGTTTTGTAAAAAAACATTCTATTTTTCAATCCCACTGAAAATCAGTAAGGTTTCTGTTTTTTACTAATTAAAATAAACACTCTGAATTTTAAGGAAATCGCTTGATGTTTTCGAAACATATCTGGCTCACAATAAAAAGTAAAATATCTAATATATCAAGAACGACTGGTGACAAATCTAAACACTGATATCCATTTATTTATGGTTATGAATTGCAAAACACTCAATAAATTCAAAATTGTGAACATACTTATTTTTTCTGATTATTTTGTAACAATTTCTAGCATAAATATATTTTTATATATTTCATATGAAAAGTGCTCGAAAAATGTTTTCCCCTGATCAAAGCATCCCGAATCAATAAGTAAGAACTTGGAATATGTCGAGAATGATGCATGGTAACGTTCTATAAATGATGTCAGTCGCTTTTAAATAAAATTTACGCATGAAATGACTATTTTTTGACAATTACAAGTTATTTTCATAGTTTTTTCCTACCATTTTTAGGATCAGTTGTTTAAAAATTGTAGACCTTTACATGGTCCAACCTTCCTGAAAATTAATAAGTCAATGACGTGAATCGATTGAAATAAACGTACACAGCTTCATTCAGTTCTCTCAATTTGTCCGAGAAATATCATCTCCAAAATCCAAGATCCTAATTTTGATACCAGAGTACTTATCATTTGCATCTACTTCCCTTTTACATATGTTACATGTAGTGTAGGGGGAAAATGCAAGATTTAAAGAGCTCTTGCAGAGAGCTGTCTCTAACAGAATCCCTTCCGTATGGCAGAACAGCTGTTGCTTAATCTGGAATTCTGATATTGTATCATGTCGCAGACTCTCGACACAGAAGTCTCCGAGTGACAGGCTTATCCTTATCACGCGGCACGAAGGTGATAGTATTAGTATTGTCAACTTCACTGCGGTGGCTATTTTTCCACTTCTTTGATTGAAGAGGGGGATTCGTGCCACCAAGCTGCTGGATTTTCAGAAATGATAGCAGATTGGATGAAACATTGTCTCACTTCTGACAACAATGTTAATGACACAAACAGAGGAAAACCATGTCCTTCTATGTTCAGTTAGATCTTCATATATTACCAAGATATCTTTTCATAGTGTGATAACAACTTTTGAGATTCTCTTGAACGGTTTATTTTCAATGCATCGAGATTTCAATGCACTTCTATGATTTTAGCATCTTATGTCAACAATGAATTTGTTAAAGCTATGGTGTATATATGTGTTGTTAATTTTGGCAGTTAAGTGAAATATTTGTCTTTCAAAATTGGCAACGGCTTTACCGATCCGATATTTGAGATCTAGGGTGGTTTTTATTCCAGGGTTGCCCACAAGTTCCTGGAATCCAATTGTAGTGCGAGTAAGTGATAGTTTAGTGTTTCAGCTTTAGGAATCGAAGTCTCTACCTTCAGTCTTCCGAGTAGCATGACACTGACTCTACATGGTACGCATTTAAAGCCGGTTTTATTATTAACCTTTTGCTTACGGGTGGGACAGCGTCCATCCCAAACGAAGAACCTCCCATTGCACCTAATAGATGCAATGTTTCTATCGGCGAGGATGCCAATTTATGCAAAGGGGGATTGAACTGTTTGGAATAGGGTATGTCAAATACCTGTCTTTTTGGGAGGTTCTTCGTTTGGGATGGACGCTGTCCCACCCGTAAGCAAAAGGTTAATATTAGCGCATGGCTTGATGTTTTCTTTCTTTTAATTTTGAGAAAAAATTGTGAAGTCAATTTTAAGGATCATCATTTCATATTTGACGTGATTTTAGAAATTACCAAAGACTTTTTTGCACTATAAATCTCATACGAACACAGCACTGTATGTCGAGCAGGTTTTGATGAAACCAAGGGCCTGTTATTTGGAATTAACCTACATATCACTACACTCTACATATGGTACTGTGCAACTTTTAATTTCCAAAATTGTTTGCTTTAAATATGAAAATAATAAAGAATTCTATCGACGTTCTAATTAGTTTTAACATAATAAAAGTGTATAATTCTATCCTACTTGCACATTAGTTTTTGAGTTAAAGTTTCCACATTTCACTAGCATACACAAATGCTGCATGTGTATAGAGAAAAATGAAAACAATTAAAAGGTTTTTGAAACGAGTTCAAGAGATCTTAAAACATATTTTTAATGGAATTCAAAAATTATGGGACACGTATAATGCTATATAAGTAAATACAATCATTCGCTTTGTCTGTTTGTCTCATTTGACGAAAAGTTAGCGACGTTAACTGCAAATTTAGCAACATTTGGTAAAACATCGCCAACCTAGCGACGTTTGAAAAATATCGCCAAATTGACAAAAATTCAATATCTCGGAAAATAAAGTTTAATTTTCTTGATAATCCCTGTCACTTTGTAGGAATTATTAATATTCTGGATGCACAAGTGCTACAAGCGGGCAGATACGAGAGAATCTTTTGCACAACTTTGCGCATCTCGTCAAATGGCAGACTTAGCATTTTGTTTTTGTATAAAGAGGTAAAAAAAAGAGATAAAAGGGCACTTTATTAATAGAAATGTATCCTGCAGTTGTGGCAGAACAGCTGTTGCCGCTGCCCCGCCAAGATTCTGATGATGTTTCGTGTCATCGACTCTCACCAAGGATGTCATCCGGCAGACAGGTTTATCTGTGCTACGAGACACGTTAGGCAAAATATGGTATTGGCAACTTCTTTGCGATGTCACACTCATCTTTGATTGAAGAGGGTTTCCTACTATTAAAACAGTAGATTTCCTGAGATGTCTGTAAATTTGATAGACAGCCACTTCGGCAGAGTCCCATTTCAAAAGACAATGCTAATTAAACAAACAGCGGTACATCGTTCAGTTAGTTTTTTCATCCTCCTAAAAGTATACTTTGTTAAATGATATGATAAGATGATTTTTTGTCGATTTTTCGGATGACGCAATGGTCTTTAAATATATTCTCTAAAACTAATTATACACTGTATTACAATAAGTAAGTAATACATGGCATTGATACCTATACGAAATTGCATTAAATGCTCAATTTAAACTAATTTATTTTTGCATTTTTGAAAAACAAATGCTAAAACCTCTTGAGAATGGTTTATTGCAGTTTCAAGGGAGTAGTTTCATTTATTTTTCCATAGAAAAAATACTTAAAAGGATATTTTGAGTAAAAAAAAAATAATTTTTTTCCCTCTTTTCTATTTTAGTGAGTCTGTGTGCAAAATTTATATTTTAAGAAATTTGGCACTGAAATAGTGCAGTGCCCGTCGGAGAATAAATTCTACCGTTATGTCACATTCCAGTAAATAATTCTTTACATAATTTTATGCGCTCTATGTATTTTCTGGAATTTAAGCTTTTTACTGCAGTTGGGGATAATATTAGATGAAAATGCAAGTTGTTGTGCAAGCTGAAAGCAGAGGAGATTCAGTAAGAGAGAGTTGAGTTGTGTTCAAGAGGAAACGAGGAGAGATACAAAGTAGGCCACGGATAGTCGAGGGGAGATTCTACTGAAACTCAACCCAGAATAGACAGTCGTAATTAAGATAGGATAACTAGAATTAACAGGAATTACAGATGAAAATATGTTTTCTATAAATTGGAGGCACACGAGAATTGAATAAGAGAATATATCACTAACAGCATTACGAGGAACTAAAAGTCCTTGCTGCAAACTGGTTAAAGTTATATAATTTTAAAGAAAATAACTTTCAAAATATTAAATATTTATGAACCGTACTTTTTTTTTTACAATTTTTATTATTTTTCATTTTTATAGATACATATGATTAATAATAGTATTAATAATAATAATTGGAACACATGTAGTATAATCTCTTTTCCAGTCTTGGTGATTTTAGGTGAGATTCTAGCAATCCCTGCTTTGATTTGGAGAACATTTCATTCTGGCAACCCTTTTCGCATCTTTTTTCGCCCTTTTTTGCCTTTTTTCGCCAAAAATCGCAACATTCTATTCTGGCAATATTTTCCGCTTTTTTTGTCGATCTTTTGTCGTCCTTTTGTCAACCGTTTGTCGCCAAGGTAAAATCGCCCTTTTGTCACCGTTTGTTCAACAGTTGATCTCCAGCAATTCAAACCTGGGCCTATGGCTTTAAAAAAAATCACAGAATCCGTCCCGCTGGCTGTCGGAGGTGCACGTAGCAATAGCTGTTTGTGCAAAAGGTGTTCTAACACGAAAATCTGAAAAATTTCTGATATTTACCTTGGCGACAAAAAGGCGACTTTTACGTTGGCCACAAAAGGGCGACAAAAGACGACAAAGGGAGACAAAAAGAAGAGGGAAAACGTTGCCAGAGTGGAATATTGCGATTTTTTCCTTAACGAAAAAAAGGCAACAAAAGACGCGGAAAAGGTTGCCAGAATGGAATGTTCTCCAAATCACAGCAGGGATTACCAGAATCTCGCCTAAAATGGCCAAGAATATGGCATTATACTACAATAATTAGTAGCCGCTATAATTGGGAATGTTTTCATCGAGTGGTAGTTGATACACCGAGTTAATAATATTAATAAATAAATTGGAAGATTATGCATTATTAGTTGCAGTATTTAATAATTCTATAAAAGTACTAATTTATAATTATCATCACACATTTTATTTATTCTAAGAGCCTGGTTTAATAGAATATTTCTAAACACAGATAAATGCAAACAAGATTTAACATGCTGAATTTCAGAAGCATTAAAATTAAAATCTATTCTTTTATCATACAAGTTTATAACCAGATTATTGTTTTGTATATCTAAATATAAATCTAAAATGTTAGCAGCATTAGAATCATTATTACTAGCAGTTAGTAATTGCAGATTATTTTGATAAAAGTTAAATTCGATGGAATTATTATTATGGGATGCACATAAAATATCATCTAAATATCTATATATGAGCATGTCAAACAAACCGTGATTATAGTTTTGTCATGAAACTAAAGGCATAGATTATCCAATAATGATGCACATCCCTCTTGTGGGATGTCAAACTGCTGCTAAGAAACAGAACTACCATGCTGAATTTAATTTTTATAGAGTGTGAAATTAAGTAATTTTTAAAACAAGAAAGATTAATCATGCTTAAAGCATTGATTATGAAACACTTTCCAACTTCAATGCAATTTTATTTAAACATCTCTAAAATGCAATACATTCCTCGGTAATATTTTGAAACTTATCACAATACTGCATTAATTTATTATATTTGAAAACTTAAACCTTCATCGAAAAAAATGAACTTCATTCAAATGACGGCATTGAAATATAAATTGCCTGGTTTAAACATCTCTAAAATGTTATACATTCCTCGGTAATAGTTTTAGAATTATCATAATACTACGATAATTTATTATATTTGAAAACTTCATCGAAAACAACTGAAATTAATTCAAATGACGTCATAGAGAAAATAACACACCTGGATCTCTCTATAAAAACAGGATTTCATTCATAACTTTCTCCCATTCATTTCATTCATCACAATAATATAATAATTTATTTTATTTAAACATTTTATTTAAGACCATGGAGCTACGAATAATTAAACTCTGTGCTTAAAACTTCATCAAAAACAATCGTCCTTCTCTTTATAAAATCAATTAATATTTCATTCATATCAGCTATGCAGACTCCATGGACTAAATTATTTTGTGTTAAAAAAATACAGGAATTCTAATACAACTCATTCTACATATTCTGCTGTTTACATTTTACATAGGTGAAAAATAGGCTTAGTTGTAGAAATAATCAAATTTAGATGAGCATTTAAACTCAAATATATTGTCATTGCGTTGTTTCAGTATGTAGATGCACAGAATTTAAGCAAAAATAAAGTAGTTTTAGGACGGATACAACACTCAATATGAATTAAAAAGAACTTAAAAAAATCACGATTTTGAAACAAGATGGATGCCATATATCATTTTGAAGTGGGTCACGTGATCTTTTCATATCATGGCCAGGTGATCGCTTCATATAAGAGGTGTTATTATTATTTTAATTTTTATTTAAAAAACTACTGAATATATTTCACTGAATTTTTTTTTATATATTTTATGGAACAATTTGAATATTACTTAAAATTTTCGAAGCAATTTGTGAATTTTAAATCCGCTTAAAAAATGTTTGAAAAATTAGTTCCCTTAGGGCTCAATGTATTTCATTTTTTCAACCCGGGTTCAATCCAAAACTAATTGGGTGATATTATTCATTTATATTCCCATAGGTCCTACAGACCGTCTGAACAACATACTAAAATTTCATTTTGATTAAGTCATTTTTACGGCAGTTATCGTGCTAACGGACAGACAGACAGACAGACAGACAGACAGAATGAACAAAGTCATAAACACTTTTCAACTTTGTTGTAAAGTGTTTAAAACAGCAGATGATATTTCTGATATATTTTTATAAAATTTATTTCATTTAATATAATTTATTATATAATTTAATTTTATATAATAATTTTTTTTTTTTTTTATATAATTTATTTCATTTAAAAATTAAGACCATGGAGCTACAAGTAATTAAACTCTATACGTAAAATATCATCGAAAAAAATCGTCCTTCTCTTTGTAAAATCAATGAATATTTCATTCATATCAGCTACGCAGACTCCATGTACTAATTGATTTTGTGTTAAAGAAATACCGCAATTCTAATACAACTAATTCTACATATTTGCTATTTACATTTTACATAGGTGAAAAATAGGCTTCGTTGTAGAAATAATCAAATTTGGATGATCATTTAAACTCAAATATATTGTAATTGCGTTGTTTCAGTATGTAGATGCACAGAATTTGAGCAGAAATAAAGTGGTTTTAGAACGTATACAACACTCAATATGAATTAAAAAGAGCTTTAAAAATCATGATTTTGAGACAAGATGGATGCCATATATCATTTTGAAGTAGGTCACGTGATATTTTCATATCATGGTCACGTGATCGCTTCATATAAGAGGTGTTATTATTATTTTAATTTTTATTTAAAAAACTACTGAATATATTTCGCTGAATTTCTTTTTATATATTTTATGGAATAATTTGAATATTACCTAAAAATTTCGAAGCAATTTGTGAATTTTAAATCCGCTTAAAAAATGCTTGAAAAATTAGGTCCCATAGGGCTCAATGTATTTCATTTTTTCAACCCGGGTTCAATCCAAATCTAATTGGGTGATATTATTCATTTATATTACCATAGTCCTACAGACCGTCTGAACAACATATTAAATTTCATTTTGATTTAGTCATTTTTACGGCAGTTATCGTGCTAACGGACAGACAGACAGACAGACAGAATGAACAAAGTCATAAACACTTTTCAACTTTGTTGTAAAGTGTTAAAAATATATGTTGAATATTTCAGAATAATATTGTACTGTTCAAATATTTCTAAAACAATTTTAAAGAGATCATTAATATCTATATTATTAAAGTCATCAATATCTATATTATTAATATCTATATTATTAAGTCTTTAAAATCATAGGTATATATGCTATGGATATTAGTAGTAAGAGTTTGTAATTTCTTAACTAATTCAAAACTGTTAATATATCATCCATCATCGCATTAAATGTGGCTTCAGTATCAATATCTAAAGTTTAATAAAGTTCTTAAAAACAAACTTTTTAAACAAAGAAATAGTGAAAGGAAAATTATCAACAAAATTATCCGCTTGAGTATACATTTTATTTACATCTGAGACAATTTTCTAAAGATACTCCCAAACTAAGCCAAAAACACTGAAGGAAATTCTTATTTTTTTTTTTTCAAGAAATTTATGCAATCATTATCGTTTACAATATGAATAGCTGATGTTTAAAAGGAGCTCCACTTAATAAAAAAGATTCTTTGGGGTTCTTCTTGCATATAAATTTTCATTTCTTAGTTTATTTTCCAAGAGCGTTACAGCTTCATTCGAAGGGGGAAAAATCGATTATGCACACCCATCCCTACTTTGCTTTTTAGAACATTTCTTTATTGGAAAGGAAATTTATTCCTATTTTATTTATTACTAAGCACAAATTTATGCTAATTTAAATTATTTTAGTGATCACATTTTTGAAATAGTAGTATTCTAGCTGAGCGATAGCAATTCACGTAACGTATCTTTAAGACAGGACAATTTTACCCATGTGCAGTTTTGAAGAATATCGATTTCTACGTTGTGTTCAATACGACGTGGTTAAGGTTAAGGTATATACAAGGTAGGATCAAAAAGTTCGGAGACTGTGCTGACATCTCCAACCCTGATAGGAGGAGAGGGAAACTATTTTACCGTGCGTAGAGGCACATGTGACGCGAGATGTGAAATGGAAGAAGCAGGTCCGCAGTGCAGGATTTTCCCAGATAATCTGTGTCAGTGAACTGTAGTTGTTCGCGTTCGTCGAAAACGGAAATGGCGTTTGAAGAACAACGTGCGAATATCAAATTCTGCCAGCGTTTGGGGAAATCGCCGACAGAAACATTGCATCTGCTGCAGCAGGTGTAATGTTTTGTTCTTCAAACGTCATTTCCGTTTTCGAAGAACGCGAACGACTACAGTTCACTGACACGCATTGTCTGGGAAAACACCGGCTTCTTGATTTTTACATCTCGCGTCACATGTGCCTCTACGCTACGGGAAAATAGTTCCCCGCTCTTCCAATCAGAGTTGGAGATATCAGCACAGTCTCCGATCTTTTTGATCCTACCTTGCATATTTTGAGGCAATAAATGGCTGGTTAAATTTTTATTGCGTTGTTTTTTATAATTACAAATTCTGATTACTTAAAATTTTGAAAAATTAATTAGGTCTTCTTCGACCCAGACCGTCCGACCTACCCGATGTTGTAAGGTATTTGTTTGGACGGCAGGGAAGTGCCGCCCAATTTAGACCGGAACTCAGTGCGGGCGGCATCCACAGGGACCATACCCTCATTCTTCTACCACCAACCTTTCGGAAGGACCCATATATTAACCAGCCCGTACTCCTCGTGAACGCGGAGACAATTTGGGCAAAGCCACGCATCGAACTCGGATCTTTGGAGTGCAATCTCCGCGCGCTTACCACTGGGCTGTCCCATCCCTAAATAAGGTCTTCAAAAATGAAACAAGGTCTTTCAGTAATTTGATTACAAATGAAAACATGAGAAATATCTAGACCTGGGATGGGTAAATAATAGTCTCACGATGTGTTTATGGCCCACACAACAAAACTGGCGTTTTGATAATTCCATGCCAAAATCCACATTTTCGAGCATTGCCAATTGTTTTGGGCATAATTCATAATATTTGCATCCTCATATTCATGCGAACAAATATTTTTAACCATGAAACATACTTAACACAATTTAGTAGATCAAAAATCAGGTAATAGATAAATATAGTTGTAGGTAATTCTTTCAAATGGATTTTGAAGAAAATATAATGAGTAAAAGTATCCCACACCCCAATTTTCTTTTTCATTTGAGACCCTAATAAGTAAGATTGCCAATCCCTGATTTAGGCTGTGAAGCTCCTTTTGACAGAGGTCTGCGCGGGACAAAATTTTAGATTTTTTCCCGACCCAGACTAACAGTATCAGATATTAAACAATGTATAGAATATTTATAACGCATGTATTTATGTAGTACCAACAATTCATTAGCAATTTTTTTAAATAGAATTAAAAGTATTTCAAACAATCGTTTTCTAATCTTTCTGATATTATATAAGAGAAACATTTCGAATTAAAATTGGCGAAAAAATAACATTATATATTCTACACAATATTAACCTTATTCGGTATCAAATCGATGTCAAATTTTGCCAATAAGTTCTCTCAAAAATATAACGAGTACCTTTAGTCTATAATCATTATTTTGAAGACTGCAATTATAAAGACCTTTTAATCGACTTTCTAAAGTCTAAGCCCCCCACAAAAAGAGCATCAATCTGCCACTATCTGTTGTTTGTTACTCCACCTGAGCATTCGTAACCAGATTATTGCGGTTCTCCACCCACTAATGGCAACACGACGGGATTCCCGATCGATGTTTCCAACTTCTATACTAACTCACGGGATGTCAACTTTGGCTTCGTAATCTACACTGATTTCCTTTAAACATGCACAGCCCCTTACGTAATCAGAAAGGAGATATTCTAGATTTTTATGTTTCCTATCTAAAATGGCGTATGATGAAGATGATTAAGTTAATCCTAACAAAGCAGGCGATTGAAGAGACTTAATTATTTTAAACATTTTTTTTTTATTTCGTATAAAGAGATTTATTGGGAAATAAGTACTTTTAATTTTAAATGAAAAATATAAAAACGTCATTAAAAGTAACATACAGCACAAAATTGTGCAGATCGGCTTTGAAAGCAATAAAAAGTTTTTCATCACAAGCATGAAGCGCAACCTTCATTCATCAGAGCAGGATCGGTAACTGCTGTTAGAATAGCAAACGTGATTGAAACAGGGAAATGGGGTATATAAGGGCAAGAGGAGAAAATAAAAGGTAAAAAACCATGAAGGAAGGAACAAGCAGTAGGGCACTATAAATGAACTATAAAATGTTAAAGAGAAAAGCGAAAGTTCAACAGGGAATTCAAGGTACTTGTTTAGTGAATGAAACAGTATGAATAAGTCATTTTCTAATGATCAATAAAGTCGTTCAAGGGCCCAATTTTACGGGATTTTAATTTAATAATAACAACATTATGGTCTGGTTTTATTTATTAATACCCACATTTGAGCAATTTTGCGTACGATGATTAGATTATTAACATAATAACGAGATTTGCCTTTTCAAATTAAATAACGAAAAGTTAAATACATTATTTTCCCATGAGATACATAATTAGAATTTATATTTTGAATTTTAAAAGTCTGTATATTGGAACTCAAAGCATCGATTTGGTGTAATATAAAAACAGTTTTAAATGATCCAAAACATTTAATATATGAGCACCATTGCTTCTAAATATTAAATCAGATTATAAATCAATTTAGTACTTCGAAATAGTTTTGCATGTTGTAATAAAAAGGTGCCAAATGTCAATGTATAATTCAACGCCAAAATATTGTTTCGAGGTTTCTGTACATCATTATTTCGCTAGGAAATGAGTAAAGAAGCCATTGCGTTATATAGCAAAAGTCATCTGCTGCCCACATCAGATTTTTTTTTAAACACGGATTAGCGAACAGGCTCGTCACAGAACCCGGCATCTTCCCAGGCAGACCTCAAAATAAAACAGAGACGGAAGTCAGCATTGTTCTCGTCCCAAGTTACATGAAAGGAACAATCAGAAAGTGCTGTTTACGCAATCAGTCTTTTATGTATTCGAATTGGGGTGCCGGTGGGCATAAGCTTAAAAGAAAATTAAATGCAGTGTGAATCAACTCGACTTTCTCATACCAGAATTCATTTTTTTTTTCAAATTTTACAAGGCAATATTTGAAAAATCGGTATCGAGGCTCCAAATCATTACAACTATAGAGTGTTACCCTTCACTTTAACCTTTTACTTACGGGTGGGACAGCGTCTATCCCAAACGAAGAACCTCTCAAAAAGACAGGTATTTGACAGGTAGTATATTAAAAAAGACAGGTATTTGAGGGGGGCTTTGCCCCTCTCGGAGACATTTTATGTTAATGGACGCCAATGTCTGCAAAGGGAGATCGAGCTGTTTAGGATAGGGTATGTCAAATACCTGTCTTTTTGAGAGGTTCTTCGTTTGGGATAGACGCTGTCCCACCCGTAAGTAAAAGGTTAAAAGACTTGAAAATCTCCTTCGATCGATACCATACTTGGCAATGTATCCCCCCCCCCCCACACACACACATACACACACATACACACACACATACACACACACACACACACACGCCGGGGAATAATTTTCCCCCGAGCAGCTATTGACGTCACGAACCAAAAATATGTGTTTCGCAACTGTCACAACCATGACTAAAACTATTAAGTCCCGTGATCATTGAGACTCAAATAAGCCCTTTTATGCATGGCTATGTTAAATGTTGTCCTATGCTGCCCTGTTAAAAAATATAAAATTTCGAAGTATTCGCTTGAATTAATAAAAAAAAATCTATACAGTTTTAGATTTATAGATAACAAAGCCAGATATAAAGTTTCGTGAAAATCCATTGATATTTGTGGCTGATATCGTGTACACAATCGACAACAGACAGACAGACATCACTCCAAAAATAGTCAAAACGTGTTCAGGACGTCTTAAAATATATATTGGCATCAAAATCTTGAATTCGAAAATTTTCGTGAAAACATTACTTTCTCTGTACTAGTATATTATACAGTATGAGAAAGTAACATTACCATATCTGTCGAGTACAACACGTGATATTTCGAAATGGTGAGACAATAACACAAATTGGAGCTTTTTTACAACTGAGAACCAATAGGCTTATTGTTTTTACAAATAAACATATAACATTTCATAAAAATCGCTTGATTTTTTTTCTAGAGATATTGGATTTTCAGCGGAAAACAATACATGTAATATCTCAAGAACAACTCTTGATAACCCATTAATAATGTCGTCCGTTTATTTCCGGTTAAAAGTACTCACGAAATAGTACGTTACTTGAACAGTGATCATATTTATTTTTTTAGAAATTTTTCCATTTAAGATAAAAATATAAAAGATCTTGAATGTCATTAAATCCATAAAATCTTATATAATAATATTTAGCCTTTAATTTAAGTTTCGTTATATAATAATTATTATATAAGGTTTAATCATAATACTTATTTATACGAAACTTTTTAACTAAGTGAATGAAATAAATCCCATCTAAGATAAACCATTTACGAGAAAATTTAGTTTATTGGAATTTTGGTAACTTGGCATCATTTTAAAATGCGACAAGTCGCCAATTGGAAAAAGGAAACTATTTTATAGCTGTAATTTTTGTATATAATTTCAAAAACATGTCCATATTAGATATTATTTTTGTGCAATAAAACTTACGTTAATGTATTACGGAATAGATGAAAATAAATTAATAGGTGTTTGCAAGGAAATTCATATGCTGTTCATGTCAGTTTTTTAAATTGAAATACAGAAAAATAAATGCGAGTAGAAGTTTGAGTTTTAATTTTTAATATCGAATAATTTAAATTCAAGTCATCGGTTTTACATAGCAAAATTCAAGTTTTTTATTATTAACAACATTGAGTACATAGACTATAGTAGTTCTAAAAAAATTGCATCAAGCCAAAAATTCAGTGATTTCAAAACAAACGTTTAATATAGCGTAACAAAACCGAATGTTACATCCTATTTTGAGTGTATTGACTTTTATATGAAAATTTCAAGTGTCGTCGCCCTCTAGCCATTATTATGGGATAGTAGACATTACCATGTCCTCTCGAAAATTTAACAAAATGGGTTTTTTTTAAATTATGAAAACATATTTAATAAAATATATAACTTATAGTAGCTTATTTAATAAAATAAGAATGGCACATATTTCTAAGTATTTTGGAATATTTCCACTTAGACATTGATTAAATAAATAATGTTTGTGATTTACTGCATACCTTCCTCTCCAATGTATTAATCAGCATTACACACTTTAAATATCACTTTAAATGTGTTACTGTCCTTTTGTTCCATAAAAGTCATGGAAATATGTGGGTAATGTAATTTTTGGATATCACTATTGAAAATCTCACATTTTATCCTGTATACATTTTACCCTTTTATCTGTATACATTACATCCTTACCCTGTATATATTTTACTCTTTTATTTGTATATATTACTTCCTTACCTTTTATATATTTTATTCCCTTACACATGTTACCCCTGTCCCGTTAGCGTTTCACGAATTTAAGAAAATTCCAAACTTTTCCGAATATTTATTTCGGAGCACACCTCTGCTTAAAAAAGTCGTGAGAAGTTTATCAACCATATCTGTCGCCACTCATACCTTCCTTGCACTCATTTCGGTAATTTACGACCGGGCTTAACCCTTGCTTCAGTTTGTTTTGCTTTTCCAACAACAGTATTTATGAACTCCACCTACATATCTCTCTCCAGTCAGTATGAAGAAAAAAAAAAGCGTATTTACTTTTGTTCTCTCCTCACCGGCGTCTGATCTACAGGTTTATTTTTAAAGACCTCCTGGAGATGCTAGATCTAAATATAATTAGCACGGAAAACAAAAGCTGGGAAATGCCTTCACCATCTAAGACTTGGAATGCTCTTTCCCCCTAATACTCGTACCCGTACACAATACACTTCTACTCCATTACTAAAATCTGGAACTACACTACAATTGCGGACAGATATCTCTTGAGTCTGGAATGGAATCTTACATGATGACAGCTATGATTTCATGCAAAACATGTCTACATGAATGGAGTGAATAATAATTGCGACCGTTATCATCGAACCGTTGTTGCAATAGGTGGTAAACTTTTCCAATATATCCAATAGAGGCCCAAGTTGGGACATTTTAAACAGGACACTAATGAAGCTCGAGTTTAGGCAAACAGATTACCGCAGAGATCAGGATTTTTTAGATTTTTAACACTTTATAACATAGTTGAAAAGTGTTTATGACTTCTGTCTGTCTGTCTGTTCGTTTGCACGATAACTGCCGTAAAAATGACTTTATCAAAATGAGATTTGAGTATGTCGTTGAGACGGTCTGTGGGACATGTGGGAATGTAAATGAATAATATGACCCAATTAGTTTTGGATTGAACCCGGGTTGAAAAACTGAAATACACTGAACTCTATGGGACCTAATGTTTGAAACATTTTTCAAGCGATTTTAAAACTCATAAATTGCTTAAAATTTTTTAGGAAATATTTAAATTATCTCATGAAATATATAAAAAAAATTCAGCAAAATATGTTCGGTAGTTTTTAAAATAAAAATTAAAATAGTAATTGCACCCATATCATAGGAAAAGATCACTTGACCCACTTCAAAATAAAATATGGAATCCATCTTTTTCCCAAGTGTCAAAATCATAATTTTTAAAGTTCTTTTTAATTTATATTTAGTGTTGCATCCGTCCTAAAACCGCTTTATTTTTGCGTAATTTCTACGCATCTATGTGCTGCGCCAACGCAATTTCAATATTTTTGAGTTTAAATGATCATCAAACTTTGATTATTTCTACAATGAAGCTCAATTTTAACGTATGTAGAATGTAAACACATCAGGTAGTAAGATGAGTTGTATAAGAGTTGCTGAATTATTTTAACACAAAATTATTTACCTCTGGAGTCTGGAATACAGCTGAAATGAATGAGAAACATTCATTGATTTTACATAGAGAAGCAGACGATTTTATAGTATTGCCTTTTTGAATGAAGTTTTAAACATGGAGTTAGAAAGTACTTCTACCTCCATGATTTTAAATAAGTTTTTAAGTAAAATAAATTATTATAGTATTGTCATTGTTTTAAAAATATCACCGCTGAATGAAAGGAATGGAATAAATGTTTATGAATGAAATATTCACTGCTTTTATATAGAGAGGCAGTCAATTTATATTTCGATGGCGTCATTTGAATAAAGTTAATTTTTTTTCGATGAAGTTTTAAGTTTCCTAATATAATAAATTGTTGTAGTATTGTGATAATTTTAAAAATATCACCGCTGAATGTATCGTATTTTAGAGATGTTTAAATAAAAGTGCATTGCAGATGAAAAATGTTTCATAATCAAGGCTTTAGGCATGATTGATCTTTCCTGTTACTTTCTTATACTGTTGTATAGAGCAGCGTTTTCCAAAGTGTATCTGTGGAACTCTGGGGTTCCATGACATTATTCCAGGGATTCCGCATCGTGATGATTTTTTTTTTGCAATATTTTTAAATTAAAGAAACATGTAAAATTTTGAATGCATAATTTAAAATGCATAGATTTGAATGCATAATTTAATTTAGACTACAAACTTTTTCTCAATTTGGAGTTCCGCCCTGAAATTAAATTTCAAAAGGGTTTCGCGACCAAAGAAGTTTGAAAAACACTGGTATAGAGAAAGTATTGTTTCTCCGAAAATTTTCGAATTCGAGATTTTGACGGATAAACATGTTTTAAGATCTCCTGAATCCATTTTACATACTTTTTGGAAGATGTTTGTCCATGTATGCGTGAGAAGAGCAAGTTAACGGCTAAATCTATTTCATATTTTGTAAATATGGTAAAAAGGGGGGTAAAAAGTTGGAACAATTTTCAATTCAGCACGATGTGTATTTTTTACGTAAAGAGCAGATTACATAAAAACCAATTTTTACACTATTTCAACTTGTTTTTATTTTTAACACTTTACAACAAAGTTGAAAAGTGTTTATAATTTTGTTCATTCAGTCTGTCTGTCTGTCTGTCTGTCCGTTAGCACGATAACTGCCGTGTTCATTCTGTCTGTCTGTCTGTCAGCACGATAACTGCCGTAAAAATGACTTAATCAAAATGAAATTTTAGTATGTTGTTCAGACGGTCTGTAGGACCTATGGGAATATAAATGAATAATGTCAGCCAATTAGTTTTGGATTGAACCCGGATTGAAAAAATGAAATACATCGAGCCCTATGGGACCTAATTTTTCAAACATTTTTTAAGCGGATTTAAAATTCACAAATTGCTTCGAAAATGTTAGGTAATATTCAGATTATCCCATAAAATATATAAAAGAAATTCCAGAAAAATATATTCAGTAGTTTTTTAAATAAAAATTAAAATAATAATTACACCTCTTATATGAAACGATCACGTGACCATAATATGAAAAGATCACATGACCCACTTCAAAATGATATATGGCATCCATCTTGTTTCAAAATCGTGATTTTTTAAGTTCTTTTTAATTCATATTGAGTGTTGTATCCGTCCTAAAACTATTTTATTTTTGCTTAAATTCTGTGCATCTACATACTGAAACAACGTAAATACGATATATTTGAGTTTAAATGATTATCCAAATTTGATTATTTCTACAACGAAGCCTATTTTTCACTTATGTAAAATGTAAACAGCAAAATATGTAGAATGAGTTGTATTAGAATTGCTGTATTTCTTCAACACAAAATAATTTAGCCCATGGAGTCTGCATGGCTGATATGAATGAAATATTAATTGATTTTATAAAGAGAAGGACGATTTTTTTCGATGAAGTTTTAAGCATAGAGTTTAATTACTTGTAGCTCCATGGTCTTAATTTTTAAATAAATAAATTATTATAGTATTGTGATGAATGAAATGAATGGGAAGAAGTTATGAATGAAATGCTGTCTTTATAGAGAGATCCAGGCGTGTTATTTTTTCTATGACGTCATTTGAATGAATTTCAGTTGTTTTCGATGAAGTTTTCAAATATAATAAATTATCGTAGTATTATGATAGTTTTAAAAATATTACCGTGGAATGTATCGCATTTTAGAGATATTTAAACCAGGCAATTTATATTTCAATGCCGTCATTTGAATGAAGTTCATTTTTTTCAATGAAGGTTTAAGTTTTCAAATATAAAAAATTAATGCAGTATTGTGATAAGTTTTAAAATATTACCGAGGAATGTATTGTATTTTAGACTATTCTAAATAAAATTGCATTGAAGTTGGAAAGTGTTTCATAGTCAACGCTTTAGGCATGATTGATCTTTCTTGTTTATTGTTAGTGGGAGTTTATTTTTTGCAAGTAAATAGAAATTTATTTGAATTTTGAAATAGTTATGGTCCTCCATAAAAACAGCGTTTTTATTAAATATTCACCACTATTCTAGAAAGCGCAAATTGACTGAGAAAAAAAATAAAAATTCATGAAACTTTCAAAATTTAAATTAAAAAAAGTTGAAATTAATTTCTATATACTTTAAACTTAATTTTAAACTCAATTTTTTAATTTAAATATTTTAAAATTTAAACTTGGACATTTTCATTGCTACGGTCACACTCCGAAAGACGTACACCCTCCGGAAATGTTTTTATGGTTATGGATCTATACAGGGTGTCCCAAAAAGATTGAAACACGCTTTTATTCTTTACCTGTTGGAGAAAAGGGGGCAATGTAAATTGCAAAAATGTTGAAAGTAAGATAGGAAATAAGACTATGTTAATGAAATAGTCCTCCCATTCATTTTCAAAAAGTTACACTTTTTAAATTTTGATACAACTCCCTTAGACAAATCTGGTCAATCAGAAAACTTTTATTTTTAATGCAACAAGACCATTAGAAAAACCGCATATTTGTATCTTTAAACTCAACTGAATTATGATAAAGGAAAAAATCTGACTCATGTCATTTTTCCGTACCATGTGAAAGGCTGTTTCATCAGTGAAAATAGGAATTATAAACAAATTGTCGATGGAAATTCTTTAGATCAAAAATATGTTAATATGTGTCAAAAATTTTTATCATAAATGTATCTACATAAATCATTACACACACAGAGATCATATAAAACAGAGGTATTCACTACGTGGTTGGGTATCCTATGTATTATCATCCCATTTTATCTTTTTTGTGATATGTCACAAATTGAGATTTCTAATTTGATATAGGGTCTCCATTCACAATGTTCAATTTTCAATTAAATATTACTCGCTCAATTTTAAAAATACAGATATGCGTTTTTTTAATGATTTTGTTGCATTAAAAATGAAAATTTTCTGATTGACCAAATTTGTCTAAGGTGGTCGTACAAAATTTTAAAAAGTGTAACTTTTTGAAAATGAATGGGAGGACTATTTTATTAACGTAGTCTTATGTTCTACCTTACTTTCAACATTTTTACAATTTATATTGCCCACTTATCTCCAACAGGTAAGGGATTAAAGCTCGTTTCAATCTTTTTGGGACACCCTGTACTGTATATTTTCTGCAGACCAAATTTTCTGTCCAGTCCGACATGTGAATACTGGGCTATATACCACAATCCGAAATTGAAGAAAAGCAGGGTATCTAGCTGCATGTTTAATAACTGAGACGCTCTTTTTCATGAAAGTAGTAAAAAACTCAAAATATTAAATCAAAGCGATATTCAAACAGAATGATATTAAAAATTTTGATTTATTATTTTTATTTAACAAATGCCAAGCCATTGACCACTAGATCATTAGGCCACGAGCTGTCCGATACTTTTCAACAATACAGTCCAAATTATTTAGTGCAGAACACTCGTCCAGTTGAGCAGCAGTCATGGGTTGTCCGGAGGTACACAAAACGCAGTCAGACGAAGTAGTTAAATTAAAACGATACAAATAAGCACCAAGACAGTCATGTCCGGTCAAAAGTCTAAACAGTGCCACTGCTGCAGCACGAGGTGAATCAGGAACACAATAAGATCCGCAAAGCACACTCCAATGTTTGTCTCTAGAAGAGTGAGAAGCCACACTACGAAACGAACGTTTGAATATTCTTTCAATCTCTAATTTATCAGAATGGAGTGGTAAGTCTCTGCAAGTCCTTTGAAAGATACCAGTTCCCTTTTATGCTAGAAAATACGCCTTCTCATTTCCTTGAAGGCCACAATGAGATGGTACCCATTGAAAAGCAACTCTTCTCTCAATCTCCCCCCAAAAGTTTTCTACAGTTCTGTACACAGGAGCTCTTATTCTCCTGGATACCTGTCAAAGCCTACAGAGCAGAAGTAGAATCTGAAAATATCACTATCTTCTCAAATGGAATATGATGGACTTAAATATTTTGAAGGCGGCATAGTTCTTCCTTTCGACCTATTTTTTTAACTCAATCAAAATTGAAAGCAGAGTCAAATATCGGTCCTTCCAGTGTTCTGGCTTTTGATGCACCAACGTAAGTAAGATAGAGCAAATTCATTGAGATTAATATCAATCATAGCTTTATCCAAAGTAACAATTTGCGGGTATTTGTTGTTTACGGTACAGTTCTTTCTGTTTCTTACAAAAAAGACTGTGACTGGTGTTATCGGTATGACATTTGGTCACATCGGTATCACATTTGCAAATTATCTCTTATAACGTTGGGCAGGTTTGGACTTGAAAATTCGAGTAGGTGTTATCAATCAAAATAATTATGTATGAATATGAATACAGTTTATTTTTATCCATTATATTTTTATCCATTATATTCCATGGTTATATTTTTATCATTTACTATAAATTATGATATATCGCATCCTTGCTTCAGAAGTAAGACAACTAAAAGAAAATTTGCTAAGAAATGAAGAAAACTATTTTCAGAAGTACATATATCTTTAAAATGCCGATATTCTGTACATTAATTAAAATAATACAACATTAATGGATAGCCGTAATATACAACTCTTGGGTGCATTCGTGGGCAAAGTTACGGGAGGCCAATGAGGACCTAGACAATCCCTAATGAAACTGATTTTTTTTAACATATTGCTACTAATACATAAACTGCTTTTTGGCATGCCGTCTTTCAGTAAGGCGAAAACAAATTTACCGGCAACAGTGCTTTATTTGAAGGAACGGTTTGCTTAACTATGGTAATAATTTTTATGAACTTCGTGCCAAATTTGGCAAAATATCGCCAACTTGACGTGTTTCATAAAATACTCGAATTTTCTCGATATCTCCGTTACTTTTGAAGATATGCCCTATTTTTAGAGATTTCTAGAGAGTATATAAGGAAGACAGTATTCAGTTGGACAGAGATGACGTGATATTATTAAAGTGAATTGTTAAAATACTTCAGTATTTTGAGAACAGACTTTGCTGTTTTGTGAATTAGTTGAACTCTTAATTGCTGTTTTATTGTGCATGGCACTTGTTTTGTGATCTTGTAAGATAGTTATATTGTTATTAGCTGTACATCGTTTACAGTTGCGCGTATTGGTGCTTTTAAATAAAAGCGTAAGTTATTCAGACTCATTTTTATACCTTGAGAGTACATTCACAATTTAAAAGGATACGTTGTAACAGTATATTTACCAGAACATTTTACTTTCATTTTTTTTTTCGTGAATAGACAAATAATAAATGCTTTTCTAGCACCTTATCTTAGCGTGCTATGTCTAATTACACTATTATGATGATGAGAATAAAACAGAAAATGGAAATTATAATTGGACCCCACCCCTAGATGGACCCCAACTTAATAAAAATGTATGGCACCACTACTGCATTAACTATTTTCTATAATCATAATGTTAATTAATTTAATCTCGTCAACTCTTTAATTTATTTTGGAGGGCCCAATTATAAAACTACATCAATACACTATTGATGGTTGATACATTAATGTTTACTCAGATCAA
Organism: Amaurobius ferox; assembly: GCA_951213105.1. Classification (NCBI taxonomy): domain Eukaryota; kingdom Metazoa; phylum Arthropoda; class Arachnida; order Araneae; family Amaurobiidae; genus Amaurobius; species Amaurobius ferox. Next base: position 75,736,715 of record OX578137.1, on the reverse strand, counting down.
CTATAGCAACAACTCAAAAGCTACAAACTTAGAATAATGTCCTTTCTAAAGCAAGAAAGGGGGCATGCCATATGTAGAAAAGACATATTTTTACATAAATCTAAGCGCGAAGATTTTAGATTACATAGTTCTGCAGTTTTCAGTATATATTCAAAAGTCGTCTAAATCACAAGAGTCGTATTCCGAACTATGTTTTGCATTTGAAAAACGTATTTTTGTTTAATGGGACGGTGGACGTTGAAATGAGCAAAAATCGACTAAAAAAAGTTTTAATATATAACATTATTTTACACATTTAACATTTGCTTACGGGTGGGACAGCGTCCATCCCAAACGAAGAACCTCCCCAAAAGACAGGTATTTGACGTACCCTATCCCAAACAGTTCGACCCCCTTTGCAGGTATTGGCGTCTATGGAAATCGCTGACAGAAACATTACACCTGCTGCACAGGGCCGGTCGTCCAAATTGTTACTCAAGTCCTCTGGACGAGTCGGATGGCCTGGGATTTCCACCTACTGCACAGGCGCCTGCAAAGGAGGTCGAACTGTTTGGGATAGGGTATGTCGAATACCTGTCTTTTGGGGAGGTTCTTCGTTTGGGATAGACTCTGTCCTACCCGTAAGCAAAAGGTTGTATGCATTTTTTTCGAAACGGAATTTTCAAAGGTTTTGCACTTTTAAAATGCTCCATGCGTATTAATTTTTGTCTGAGATGCATGAAATTTGGCAAGAAGACACCTCTCATACTTTTTAATGAAACTGGGCATGCATTTTATAATTGGACTTTATTAATGTAATTAAAAGTTAATAAGAACCTAATTAAATGATGAAAGTTAAGTTTTAATACAGAAAAATATTTTTAAAAATTAACTAAGGGATTTAAAAATGAATACCCAAATTTGTTCATAATGTGTTGAGTGATCATAATGTAAAATTAATCAAAAATGTGAACAAATGGCACGCAAAGAGCATTTTCAAATTTTCGTTAAAAAAATTAAATTAAAAGAAAAATACAAAATTATAACAGAATTGAAAAAAAGATTATTGGTATTGTATATAGTAATATTAAGAAGAATATTTATACAAATTTTCACGTTTCTAAGTCAATAAATAAATAAAAAAAAATTCAACGTCCACTTTCCCCTTAAGTCATGTTTTTGTTGACTGACGGAGCTCTTATATAACATAAGAAAATATAATGACTTTTTTTTTATTTCTTTACATTGAATAATAAAATTTTGAATTTAATTTTAAATGGCTTCGGGAGAGTTCGCCTGAAAAAAATTCCCAATGTTTTCTTGCAATAGAATGTTTTCGCTTAACACCCACTTATATATTTTCACATTTTTTGTGGCGTTAGGTAGCTGGTGTTTTATCTACACAAATATTATTTATCAAGAAGCTTCATGTATTTACATTTGATATGGATTCTTCTTAGACTCCCACAGACTCAGAGCCCGCCCTTGCTTAACTCCAATCAAATAACTATATAGACAGCCGCATATTGATAAGGGTTATCAAATATAGAATAGCGCATATTTTTTAAACCGTGTGTTAACACGGAAGTATAAAAAAGGGCAATAAAGTTGCCTTCGCTATCTTTGTCTCTTTCCCTTTGCAGATATTGCGGAATATTGGTAAATGTATCAAACAATGTTAACGGTAAATAACATTATTTGAAATTTCCTGTAGGAAGTACTTCCCGCTCATATGATATCAAATCATCAAGCAGTATAATACTTCCATTACTTCTTCAGATCCACATCTCTATGAAAATACTGTTAGATTACTGAGGTTGAACAAACCTTTGTTATATTAACAAAATTTAAGCAACAATTTTGTTTTCCACAGAGATTATTAGCTGCAACTAACATCAATTATTAGAAACAAGATACTCTGAAGATACCATTGGATCACTTGGACTGTACTAAAATTTCTTAGATCACCAGTACTTCAATTTTGTTTTTTACAGAGCTTATTAGCTGCAATTATGCGATTATCTGGTTATTATACAAGTCAGTCTTACCTTGTAGCTTACTTCACGTTTAAGGTTGCTGGAGCATGAACTATACAAAACTGTACAAGGTAATGTTATAGGATTCACTCCTAAGAATGAATAGACAGTCTTAAGCGCGCTTGTGTTAATATACAAAGATTGGATTGTTTCATCTTACGCTTGGTATAAATGACTTCATACTATCTCTAGAGCTCAATATTGTAACTTTAATGGATGGAGATGATATGGATTAAAAAGTAACAGCATAAGAAAACGAAATGGCGGATTTATTGAGGTCAAGGAGGAGAAGAATTTGATGCCGCCTTCCTATTCCGGGTATTTCAGTTACTAAAGAACTGGCCTCAAGATCCTAAAGTTGGGGGTTCAGTATATTAACGCCGGAGCGATGTTAGTGACCCTCATGTGCGAAATAAACAGAAATTTTAAAAATTTAAAGAGATTTACTAATAGAATAAAGTTGAATTTGTGAAGACAAGAAGTTGCGACTTCAAATTAATGGAAGAAAAATGTTGGTTTTAACTCAAAGCCCAGATATCAGAACTGGTAGCACACTGCACTCTTGATGTTGAGGAGTCGGGGTTCGAGTGCATGTCTAGGTAGGATAAAACATTAAAACCTACTGTTACTGATGCTCAAAAATCTTTGCATAAAGATTTGAGTTAATAGTAAAATTTTAATCAATAAATTCCTTACAAGGTTTATTTTTTTATTCACCTTTCTTCTTTTTCTGCTTGACATTTTCTTTTTCTGTATTAATTCACAGACTATCCAAAATATTGTCAAATCATCGTATTCTTCTCAATGATTCACTATGAATCATTTAAAATATTTTGAGAAACACGAGTACCGAACCAAAATCAATCCGGGCCCGCATGAGAGTCAGTTTTCCACGTAGTGAACAATAAAAAATGGTCCAGGGTCTAAAAGATGTGACAACGAAAGCCTCAAAAAGAGGAAGATGAGAGTAAAATAAATCTTGCTCGGTGCCCAATGCTGCAGAAACGGCAGCAGTCATCATGATGGATGCTAGGATGACTTTTTCTAAAAGACGAAAGATTAGAAAGCGATATATTCTAATGGTTTCTTTAGAAGGAAAGTATATATGGAGTGTCTAAAATAGTGAATGTTATTTCGTTAACATGCAAAATGGTAAAACGTAGGTATAAGTCTGTAGGGTTGTCTTCAAATGAAGAGAAAAAGATAATCGTCACAATACTTTAATGTATTGGGTGTCTTTTGGTCAGACGCAGATCCGTAGCCTTAGTAACTACAGAGACATATTTGTTTTTTTATTTACAATTATGGTTGCAAATAAAAAGCAAAGATATGAATTTAATATCAAATTCTAGAGGAAGTTGCTGGTTTGCTAAGGATTTCTATTTCCGGTTTTAAAGGTCATTTTCTTTGAAGCATCTATCTTTCAGAATTGGCTGTAGATTGATCTTAGATAATGACTGATATGGATTTATGATCAAATACAGGAGGAGATAGGTAGTTTATTAAGGTATTTCATTTTTGGTTCCTTTTCCACTTTCGGTCCAAAAATTTCCCTTGAAATACCTATTTCTTAGAATTGGATATAGATAAATTCTAGATATTGAAAACTAAGCCCGAGTTCGACTCGGACTGAAATCGTTTACAAAAATTCCGCTCCGACCCGTCCCACAGGCCGTGGGAAATGCCTTGGGTTTGGACCGGGCCCACGTGTCTCTCATCACTTACGCTCAGCGTTCTACCTCGCTTATTATCAAGTCACAGTATCTCTCTTTTTGAGCAAGGAACTTGAAATTTTTGTAAAGGCTTTCTTTAGAGATCGTAGATAAATATGAAATAGAGATATTTCTGTAAATAACTTCTGTCGATGAGGTAGTATGGGATGATTAAGCGACATGATCAACTCAGCTATTGTGGGCCGGAGATATTTTTAAATAGTGAGTATACTGTAATTGTTTTACACTTGGTCAAGATCTCTGTTTAGGTGAACTTTCCCAGCTAGAATCTAGATAATAATTGTCTAACGTGTTTTTTCATTCCAGACCTTTTATAAGATGCCCCTCCCAGTGACCAAGAAGGCTGTGAATTTTTGCACACTTATAGCATCGATTATGGAACAGAACTTAACAGTGCCTTATTTTCGATTTATCCAAGGGAGGCGGAGAAAGTGGAGTTTCGAAAAGTCTTTCCAGACCTTTTAAAACCCCTTCTAGTGACCTAGTTGAATCTTTCCACACATATAGTATTGCTCACTGGACAGAATCTAACGCAGTCGGATTATCGAATTTCTACACCAAAGGCTGACAAATTGGGGGAAGAAATGTCGAAAACTCTTTCCAGAACCTCCAGAAGCTTTTCAGTGATTTTGACGGATAGTACTTTGCACACTTATATCAAACCTGGACAAACTAACTCAGCCAATTTTCGATTTAGGCAAATACTTTCAAAGCTAACCGCATGCATTATTAAGCAAATTATAACTTATTTTAAAGAAGTTGTAACATTTTATAGAGTGTTAGTTTTCCTGGTTTTACAGGCTTAGATACTAGCAACATATAACATTGGGGATTTAATGGAAATAACTCATATCAGTTAATGTAAGAAAAATTGCAGTTATTTGTAGAGAAAATCGCGTGTTAGTCACATGAGCTAATTTGGATGGTGAACGATAATAGAAAAAAGAAGAAAATGTTTACGCGCTTGATGTAATTTGGATCAGACAGTCCCTTCCTTCTCTAGACATATGTACATTTTTCTTCCGGTTGAAACCTTTAAGTAAACCACACCCCAATTTCTCACTTGGCTCTAATTTTAAATCTTTAGAGGCATCATGCCAGGAAAATTACTTGAACTTATAGCAACAATCCCCTTGCCAATAATTAGATAAGATTGGAAGAAGCACGCTTATGCATATTCAAATCTATTTTAAACATTTCAGTTAAGCATTATCTCCCGCTCACAAGTATGTGATTTTCTGTAGAAGAGTGACTGTTCAGTTGCAATCAATCTTATTTTAAGTTGAATAGAATGGATAATCTCATAAATATGTAAAAAATTATCACAAACCGCTGTCTAATTACTCTCCTGAGACTCTCTTGCTTTTGAAGCCGGTTTATACCTTTAATCAACTGTCTGTGCTTTTATCAACGAGTATTTTCATTTCAGATACTCAATATGTTTCAATAAGTGTCATTATACAAGTTGATCGAAAAATTGGGCACATCCAATTTTAAAATCATTAAACCACCAAGAAATTGAAATAATTGAATGCATTTTAGTTAGGTGACACTAATATAAATTAAAAACATGTATCAGAATTATCGTCTGCTGTTTTTAATACGTCCGACAATAATTACTGCCTTCCTTTTTATCAATTGAAGAACAAGAATATGGAGTCTTTCCAGAGTGAATTTATTTTCGCTTTTAAGTAATATTTATCTAGCCCTTCTTATGAGAGTTTCCTTGAAGAGTTTTAGAAAAAAAAAACACTTCTGTAATCCGTAACGATTTAGCAATTGCGAGATTAGTAAAACGTTTTTGTGAAACTGAATCTGTTGCAGACAAACCGATAACAGGCAGGTCTATTTTTACTGAGGACAAACTGTAATTATTGAATTGTTAGGGGTTTTAGAACGAAGGTATTTATTTCTTCTAGCATTCTTATAAGAATGGCTAGAGAAATATTGCTCTAAAATAAAAAAAAATTCCTTCACTCTGCCGTCAAAAACGTCATGTTCTTCGGTTGATAAAGACTCAGTTTGTAATAATCGTCTGAAGTATTAACAAGAAATATCAATCATGCTTAAAGCATTGATTATGAAACACTTTCCAACTTCAATTCAATTTTATTTAAAAAAGTCGAAAATGCAATACATTCCTCGGTAATATTTTAAAACTTATCACAATACTACATTGATTTATTATATTTGAAAACTTAAACCTTCATTGAAAAAAATGAACTTCATTCAAATGACGGCATTGAAATATAAATTGCCTGGTTTAAATATCTCTAAAATGCAATACATTCCACGGTAATATTTTTAAAACTATCATAATACTACGATAATTTATTATATTTGAAAACTTCATCGAAAACAACTGAAATAAATTCAAATGACGTCATAGAAAAAATAACACGCCTGGATCTCTCTATAAAAGCAGGATTTCATTCATTTCACTCATCACAATACTATAATAATTTATTTTATTTAAAAATTAAGACCATGGAGCTACAATTCATAAACTCTATGCTTAAAACTTCATCGCAAAAAATCGTCCTTCTGTTTATAAAATCAATTAATATTTCATTCATATCAGCCATGCAGACTCCATGGACTGAATTATTTTGTGTTAAAGAAATACAGTAATTCTAATACAACTCATTCTACATATTTTGCTATTTACATTTTACATAGGTGAAAAATAGGCTTAGTTGTAGAAATAATCAAATTTGAATGAGAATTTAAACTCAAATATATTGTCATTGTGTTGTTTTAGTATGTAGATGCACAGAATTTAAGCAAAAATAAAGTAGTTTTAGGACGGATACAACACTCAATATGAATTAAAAAGAACTTTAAAAAATCACGATTTTGAAATAAGATGGATGCCATATATCATTTTGAAGTGGGTCATGTGATCGTTTCATATCATGGTCACGTGATCGTTTCATATAAGATGTGTAATTATTATTTTAATTTTTATTTAAAAAACTACTGAATATATTTCGCTGAATTTTTTTTATATATTTTATGGAACAATTTGACTATTACCTAAAATTTTCGAAGCAATTTGTGAATTTTAAATCCGCTTAAAAAATGTTTGAAAAATTAGGTCCCATAGGGCTCAACGTATTTCATTTTTTCAACCCGGGTTCAATCCAAAACTAATTGGGTGATATTATTCATTTATATTCCCATAGGTCCTACAGACCGTCTGAACAACATACTAAAATTTCATTTTGATTAAGTCATTTTTACGGCAGTTATCGTGCTAACGGACAGACAGACAGACAGACAGACAGACAGAATGAACAAAGTCATAAACACTTTTCAACTTTGTTGTAAAGTGTTTAAAACAGCAGATGATATTTTTGATATATTTTGATGGCATATTAGCGCCACCAAACTGAAAAAAATGTTACTATTTCAATTTCATATTAAATACTAATTTAAAATTGAATGTGCGTGATTTTTAAATCTTCCTGTAATAGCTATATTTAAATGAATACAATAATTTATTACATTCTCTTAAAAAATACTGCAAGTTGGAATCTAAACGGGAGTTTTCAATTTTGGGTGAATAAAAAAGACTTTAATATCCTGCAACAATCGAGATTTCCAAAATGTGTTTCCATTCGTAAGTATATGTGAATGAGTCTGCGGGTATACAATTATTATTCTCTGCACTCTTCTTATCAACTTCACATGGAATCTGTTAGTATCTTCGTTCAACATCTTCGACGGGCTCGTTCTCGGTTCCGAGCTGAAACTCGGCACATTTCTAATGATTAAAAGCTCGCAAAACAATTTTATTTTTAAATTTTCACGTCATTACGTTGCGTAGTTACGTTCTTTTACGTCACCTTTTATGGGTTTGGAAATTAAATAAAATTCGAATTCCAGTTTTTGATAGAAGAGCGCGTTTTTTACATACCTGAACTCAAATCGATCGTGTCATGTCTCTGTGTATGTATGTATGTATGACAGTGTGTGTGCATGCATGTTAGAATGTGTGTGTCCGTGCGTCTGTGGATTCGATATCGCGCGAACAAATGAAGCGATTAAAAAAAATTAGTACTATTATTACAATTAGTGCAAAAGTTTGAAGAAAACACCAAGTTTTGAATGAATTTTCGGAAAAAATCATTAAAAAATCAGAACTTTTATTGAAGCTAAATAAATAGTCTTTTCTTATGTAATTTTTTCATTAGAAAACGAATGGCACTAACTTTAGAACGCTAGCATGATCCGTCCTCGTGACATAGTACGTTTTCGGATAAATTTATCATAAAGTTATATAAAATTAAAATAAGTAGCATCTTTCAATAAGTTGATATTAACGATAAATATAGCGAAAAATCGCCAACTTGACGACTGTTTGAAATGCTGCAAATTGACGAAAAGGTCGCCAAATTGACAAAAATGACGCTTAATAAACAAAAATGACACCAAAATTGATGAAAATTAATTTCTAATGATTAAAATCGTTTCATGGTATATGAACTACATTACTCGGTGGATGTTAGCAATGTTTCTAATTTTCAAGCTAGATTTTCGCAAAATATAAGTTAGTTAGGTACTTGGAAAATAGTTTTATACATTGCTATCCATAAAAGTGTCAAATATTTACGTAAAATTAAACGTTAAAAACATTGTGCCATGAATCTGGTAATATCATTAATTTTCTGTGAAAAGAAGTGAAGTCATTGAATTATGTAGTGGAAGCCATGTGCTACCCCCATCAGATTTTTCAATGATGTCTGTCCGTCTGTTGCTACGATATCCTCCGAACAAATCGAGCAAATCAAGTTAAATTTGGTATGATTGTTTCGAAGAACAAACGCCAGAGTTCTGTTGATTATCAAAATGAACGGAACAGGGAAAGCTCTAAAACTTTCAAACTTTTTTTCGAAAGTTGAATAAACTCTATAAAAATATAATTACGCTTTAAAATGTTACAAAAATTGAAAATCTTCATTGAAAAGCGAATGTTACCATTTATAGGACGCTAATAGGCTTTGTTCTGATGATATACTTTTTAAGTCTGAAATGGAAAATATTCAAAAGCATTAAATATACGCATTATCATCAAATAGTGCACATTTTGTAAGAGCTTTTAACAAAAAAATAGATATATAATTATTGTTTAGGAGTTATACTCAGTAGTTCTCGTGATACTGTACATTTTATTCTTCCGTATACTATGTCTCCAGCAAATTGGGTAAATTGCATGATATTTTGGTATAATTATTAATCAACAATTTGGTATAATAATCAATGAACAGAGGTCATTTATTTCAATTTTCCAATTTTTTCCTCCTCCAGTTTTTTTTTATAAAGAATGATTCTGGTAACCTTTTTAATAAAGCAGACATGTTGTATGTATGTTTTTTAACACTTTACAACAAAGTTGAAAAGTGTTTATGACTTTGTTCATTCTGTCTGTCTGTCTGTCTGTCTGTCTGTCTGTCTGTCTGTCTGTCTGTCCGTTAGCACGATAACTGCCGTAAAAATGACTTAATCAAAATGAAATTTTAGTATGTTGTTCAGACGGTCTATAGGACCTATGGGAATATAAATGAATAATATCACCCAATTAGTTTTGGATTGAACCCGGGTTGAAAAAATGGAATACATTGAGCCCTATGGGACCTAATTTTTCAAGCATTTTTTAAGCGGATTTAAAATTCACAAATTGCTTCGAAAATTTTAGGCAATATTCAAATTGTTCCATAAAATATATAAAAAAAAATTCAGCGAAATATATTCAGTTGTTTTTTAAATAAAAATTAAAATAATAATAACACCTCTTATATGAAGCGATCACGTGTCCATGATATGAAACGATCACATGACCCACTTCAAAATGATATATGGCAGCCATCTTGTGTCAAAATCGTGATTTTTAAAGTTCTTTTTAATTCATATTGAGTGTTGTATCCGTCCTAAAACTACTTTATTTTTGCCTAAATTCTGTGCATCTACATACTGAAACAACGCAATGACAATATATTTCAGTTTAAATGCTCTTCCAAATTTGATTATTTCTACTATTAAGCCTATTTTTCACCTATGTAAAATGTAAACAGCAAAATATGTAGAATGAGTTGTATTAGAATCGCTGTAATTCTTTAACACAAAATCATTCAGTCCATGGAGTCTGCTTAGCTGATGTGAATGAAATATTCATTGATTTTAGAAAGAGACGGACGATATTTTTCGATGAAGTTTTACGCATAGAGTTTACTTTCTTGTAGCTCAATGGTCTTAATTTTTAAATAAAATAAATTATTATAGTATTGTGATGAATGACATGAATGGGGGAATTATTTATGAATGAAATGTTGCTTTTATAGAGAGAGCCAGGCGTGTTATTTTTTTATGACGTCATTTGAATGAATTTCAGTTGTTTTCGATGAAGTTTTCAAATATAATAAGTTATCGTAGTATTATGATAATTCTAAAATTATTACCGAGGAATGTATCACATTTTAAAGATGTTTAAACCAGGCAATTTATACTTTAATGCATTTTCATTTGAATGAAGTTAATTTTTTTCGATGAAGGTTTAAGGTTTCAAATATAATAAATTAATGTAGTATTGTGATAATTTTTAAAATATTACCGAGGAATGTATTGCATTTTAGACATGTTTAAATAAAATTGCATTGAAGTTGGAAAGTGTTTCATAATCAATGCTTTAAGCATGATTGATCTTTCTTGTTTTATTTTAAAACCAACGAAGCAATTTTCAAAACAATAAAATGTGTCGTTTTTAAGATCGCATTTTCAAAAAAAAAATCTAAAATGGAAGAGCAAAATCTTAAAAAATTATATATACTCACTATCATCAAAATGAGTGAATGATTTGTAAGTATTTTAGCCAGAAATAAATGAACACCATTGTTTGGTAGCTATCACGCGCCTAGTTGTCTTCGTTATACACTTAATTGGGTAATGGATATTGGTATATCCCGCTTATATGCATAGAATATTGTGGAATAAAATCGAACCTCATAGGGTTCAGGCTAAACATACCCGTTTTATTGCATAGCAATCCCCGGTTAATTGCATAACACCTGGGACACCAATTCTCGTGAATTTCTGTTTTAATGTTAGAAGACATGGGAGGAAAAGCGATAAATCGCCAAACTTGGCAACCTCCAATTTTTCTCAGTTCAAAAGGTATATACATAATAAATACTAGTAATATATATAGTGATAAATTACTACTATTTATTACGTAAATTGTGTTATAATTATTTTATATTCGTTTTCTTTATAGTAAACAATTAAGAGGGGTATTAATAATATTAATCTGTGTACCCGCTTAATCGAATACTTCGTTTAATCACATAAAATGGAACCAAGTGTATGCAATTAAGCGGTGTCAACAGAAGTTTTGCTTATCCTAAAGAAGCGCTCTATTTCTTGAAATAATCGAGCGAATTATAAGAAATTTGGTGCGATGAATTTAAACGATAACTAGAAAAACCTTATTGATTTACAAAATCTAATTGATTTTCAGCGAAATTTAGTCATAAGAAAGCTTTAATTTGAATTAATTTTTTCCCTAAATATCAAAGTTTTTAATCTCTAAGGATGAGTCATGTGTTGGACACATCAGATTTTTTCTCTTTAAAAGTGAAGTGACTGAAAATAGTTTGAATTCTCCTGGAGGTAATCAAACACTTTCCTGGCACGTGCTGATGAGCAGTGATCAAACTCGTAGGTGCTAACCGTCTAAAAATATCGTAAATCGGCGAGAAGGCTGTATTTGAATAATGAAAATTTATCAGCTATGCTTCTTATGTACTTCTTGTATACGCTATATACTTCTTGTATACGCTATATACTTCTTATATATGTTATACCCGTGGAGGGAGGAATAGGGATATCTTCTTCTTTGCTTACACATTTTGCTTTAAGAGCTTTGCTTTAAAATTTGTTTTTAACGTTTTCTCCTCTCTACGGTTGTACCCAAATGGAAAATATCAGTTACAATCCAAGCTTACGATATTACATACGACTTCATGGGAACGCTATCTTAACTTTAGGAACACCCTCTATAGGGGAATTCTGTAAGTATTAACTTATCCTTTGCAGTCTCGTAGAGCTTCGGCTCAATCTTGTAAAGAAAAAAGAAAAAAAAAATGAAAGCCGGTTTTGTGGTAGGATTGAATTTGTTGGTCTCAAAATTTCGACCCATAGCTAGTTCCCTTGTCGCCATTGCAGATATAGGCTAGTAAATGCTGACGAACACATAATAAACGCGCAACTTTTTCCTAGATGCTGATATCTACAATAGGGTCGAGATCCTAGCTCAATGTTTAGTTCCTTACAATGGCCATATCTTGACCACTGTGCGGAATACATGGCTGCACAAATCAGTGGACGTAAAAGAGAGAATTTAAATAAATACATAACTGTTTAAAGAATTTTGTCTGTGCAGTTCCTCCAAAATCCCCACGGCGGTGACCTAGAGGAGGGAAACTTTCCACGCTTCTAGTACCGACCACGGGACAGAACTTAACGGGGCAGGATTTTCGATCCTCTTTTGAGGGCAGATAAAATGGGGGTTTTCGAAAAGTCTTTCCAGACCTTAATGAAACCGTACAGGGACTTAGAAAACTGAATATTTTCGCATTTATAGTACCAACCACGGGATAGATTCATTCGATCCCCACTGCGACTCTTTCGGTTTACACCAGGGTAGTGGGAAGAGAGGAAGGTTATCCACTACCCAACGAGGTCGCGACCAAGTGAGGGAGGTCGGTCGAATCACCTTCGGCATGGGTTCGGGAGATGGCCTACTGAGTCTTGGCTCTAGTACTCATACTGAGTAGTCCTAGTAGTCCTACTGAGTAGTCCTACTCTAGTAGTCCTACTGAGTCTTGGCCTACGGATCTGGGATTTATAAAGGCACATCTCCGCCACCTGGAAGAGTTTGGCTCATGAGACCAGGTGGGAACGTCCGGAGGTAAACTCCCCAGATTAATGCATCCCTTTAAAGGAGGTGGGTCATAGGCGCATTGACATGCTCTTCCGCTGTAGCGGCCTCCCCCATAAAGGTAATACTACGGGACAGAACATGAAGATGTCAGATTTTCAACTTTCCCCGGGGGGGGGACGAAAAAAAATGAAGGGTCGAAAGTTTATGGCTTACAAAACTCCCCGTTGGCATCGAAGGCACACTTATGATGCCGACTATGGGACAGAACCAGGTTTTCGTTATCCCCACTGACGACGGAAGAAATGGAGAGGACTGGAAAAAGTTTTTTCAGACCCCCCAGAAGCCCACCAGTGACCCAGAAGGAGTGAAATGTGTATACTGATAGTATCGACTATGGGACAGAAGCTGAACCTATTTTCGATTTAGACGATTTTTTCAACACCCAGGGCTATACATTATTACACAAAATGAAAAATGTTACAAGTTTGCAAGTTGATTTAAGTGTGTTAGTTTCCATGTCCTTGACAGACCTTTGACAGAACCAGTTTAGCATATAGTTAACATTAATATTTAGGAATAATACATTACAAATGCTTTCTTGTCATATTCGCTATGGGGGGGGGGGGAGGTGTGATGAGGCTGCATTTCGCAGCAAGTGAAGGATACCTCAGTTTTCATTCACTCCATTTGGTATATTGCCTCACAGCCACTGGAGTGGCAATTAAGCCACACCCAAATGTATTCCAAGTTCTGAACATAAACAAGTATGACCCATTACATAATAACTAACTACACAGTGTGCCGGTACTTGGTATTTTGCCGTCCTACGCATTACAAAATGGTGCCGCCCCAATTTCTCCGAATTTCTCTCTGCAAAATATATTAGGTATTTCCGGCTGTTGAAATTGTGACATCCCTGTTAATTTTGGACATTATGAGCTATCTCATTCCGAAATTCATATTCCTGGGCCACATTTAACTATTTCCGGATAGAGTCGCATTCGGCTCTCATAAGCAATTTTTAAAAATTACAAAATAAAGTTTAAATATGTCGGTTTTATTTAAATAGTTATCTGAATACATAAAGCATGTTTAAATAGGAAATTTTTTAAGGTGTCGAAATAGTCGTTATTTTATTTATTTTTAATGCAATTTTATTAATGTCTATGATAGCTCTTGTAAGCTGATATATCACATTTCAATAGAGAAAAATATATTTTCAACACTTCTTACAAATAACAATGCAAAATGTTATAGATTTTTACGAACAGTCTAATAAAATAATTTTTACTAAATTACTGCAGAAAAATGTTTTCAATTCACAAATTAGTTTTGATTTATTTTTTCAATTTGCTGTTCCTCAAAATATTTACCACCCGATGCCTGTGTCCCATGTGCTCCGCCCACAATCCGGTCCCTGACTATACGACATTTTACCATTTAAGGCGTAAAAATAATGCAAATGCACTTTTTGTTTTTTGGAAAGAGATATGCCATACTCTATACAAATGCCACTTTAATTGCAACAAATTGTGTAATATAGATCGTAAAAATCTTTCTCTCTCAGTCGGAGATCAAATCGCGGATATTCAAACTGGCCTGCCGGTGCTTTAATCATTGAGCTACTGAGACAAGATTCAACGTTCTTCTCGTCAAAGTGGATCTCATAATCTCCTCTAAAGTCAAATCGGTAGTTGCACGCCGATCTGAACAGAGAAATTCCAGGATAGCATTTTGTGTGGCTTTAATGTGAAATCTATCGCCATAATTCACAGGGTCCACTTAAAATTCGTGACCGGGTCTTTTCCTACCCTCGTCATCATCGCATCTAACCTGCAGGGTTTAACTCGTTCGAACGTCATTATTAAAGCCTTACTGACTCCGACGGGGACTAAACAGCAAATCTGCGTACTGGCCACCCGATGTTTTAACCATTAAGCTACTGGGACAAAATTTCTCGCAAAGTGGACTCTATACGGTGTAAAGGTATTTTATGCTTTTTGTGGTAGAAACACATCTATAGAGCATTTACACACTAGAAAAAGTTCTGCATGGTAAGCTGTAAAGTGGTTACACCTGGCTCACACTTTAGTTTCCTCGTTGAGATAACAGTTCTTTAGTTACTGCATTTCCCATAAATTACAGAAAATATATTTCTTAGTAACATGCAACTATATTAGACTAGCAAGATTCAGCTTAGGCTATTAAAATATTCTTTAAAAGTTCAAGGAAGTTAACTTTAATGATTCCAAAGGGTCATTTGTGAATTTAATTACTATTCATAGCAAAATGGAATGTCAAGCTCTGGAAAGGAAATTACTAAAGGATGTTACCCCGAAGAGCGCCATAATTGTCAGAGGAAAACTCATTTTGATGATGAGTCGTAAATCATTTCCTTACTGTCATTTTAACATCACGGTTAGAAAAATAGGCAATCACACTTGTTATAATCATCACAAAGACGTAGTAACTATGAAATACATCTATATAGATAGAGTGAGGATTCATTCCTCTTTCTTGTGCATCATATTGCATAGTTTTACTGTTTTATACTATTTCATAGAGAAAATATTATTGTCTTGAAAATAATCGAAATCGAGTTTCAATAGAAAACCGCGCCTTGAGATTTGGTGAATCTATTAAGAACACTTTTGAAGAGTAAGAGCAACGTAAATGACACAATAATGCAGCATACAGCTGTTTTGAGGATACGCTGGATCTCCTTTGTCAGTGCACGAGAACCAACAAATCCGAAGTCCAAATACATCCAGGTCCATTACTCTTTTGGACTTCGAGTTTGTTGGCTCTCTTCAACTGACGAAGGGAATCCAGCTTATCCTGGCAATAGTTATATGCTGCATTGTGTTATTTGTGTATTTCTTCGTTGTTTTAGTTTTCCTTATCCTTCGCAGAAAGTGTATTTTACTTATTGGCTTTTGAAAAGATTTACGTCTATGTGTGTGTAAATCGTGGCAGCAATAATTCAAGAAGAAATACACGTACAGACGTGTCATTCTATATAGAGATATATTATGTGAAAACTGAAACTAAATAAAATTCATTCGTAATTGACATAATTAGAACGTGAATGATTTTAAATTTAAGATTTTTATAGCATTATTTCCTGTGGTAAGCAATGATAATTTCTTAATAATGTGTTATCTTATATTGTCTATGTGGTAAAGTGATAGTGTTGCGAACATGTGAAATATGCCTTCGCTGGGTGCTCTCTTGAATACCGAAAGGGAAAAACACCTTTACAGGCAGCCATCCCTATTACGTCCGTGCAGGATTGCTATATTTGAGCTCGCGTGACAGGGTTGCCAGATTTGGTGATTTATCGCCAATTTTCTGAACTTTTTGCGATTTTTTGAATGCTTAAGAACTTGCTCGATATAATGAATATTTTGGGAGATACGAGCCCCTTCTGGAAGTTTCTAAGGAGAGTATATGAAATGAGTCGCTGCTTAGTTAGAGAGCAGTTGACATGATACGAGCCACATTGAATTGTGAGATACGTTAATGTTTTGAGAATAGTATCTGCGGTTTTGTGAAATTAGTGGAAATTGTTTCTAAATCCGTTCGAAATGTATTCAGCAAATCTTACGATGTAATCTTCCGTCAAAATTTCAAAGCTGAAATTTTTTGGGAATATTATTTTCTTCGCGCGGAGCTAGCTGGAAGTGTGGTACTAATGATTGTGACTTGTGCCACTTTTCTTCATAGACAGGCTTTTAGCAATATAATTAAGGAGACTTTTTATTTTAACCGATGTGTCCTAAGAAAAATAAGATGATCGTGATTTAATCACAAGTCGAATTTTCACCATAAATACATTGATGGGGATCCATTGACAGCAGAAATTATTTTTGTAATCTCAAAAATAACTGAAGCGATTTAAACTGTATTAGAGTGCAAGTATCCTATATTATGTAGATTTGAATTCAGAAAAATGTATATAGTTGAACTATAAAGCCGGATTTAGTTAAAATTGTTGACCCAAAGCGCCATCTCACCTGAGCTTTACAAAAATAAAGTCTATATGCTACAAATTACTGTCTTACAGGTCGGGGTCGTAAATGAATGTTGTCGAATAATTATTACGAGTGATATTGGTTTGCGAACTGTCCGACCATAATTTTCCTATGACTTCAACATGTTTTTAGAAATTTGAGTATATGGTGTAAATTAATTTTTTGTAGGCCGAATTCGTTGCTGAACTTAATTGAATAAAAATTTAACGGGCTATATCTCTTTTACTAATATATTTTGCTAAATGGTAATTTCTATAAAACTTAAATCTTTTTTTATTTAAATTTAGATATGATACGAAGATACAGGCTGAGTTCGTTGCTGAACGTAGTCGGACTGCACCCCCCCCCCTTTATCGATGCTCATTGCCAAGTGATAACTCCTCTAAAACTAAACCTCTTATTTTTTAATTTAGTTATATACTGTATATTAATGTTTTAACGGGCAAGTTCGTTTTAAATGTGATCAGATATTGCGCGTGTTGCTCCTCTTTTAGTCTTATACATTGTTTGTCTATAATTACTCTAGAATTTAGCCATTTTTTTATTTGGATTTGGATAATTTTAGAGCACATAAATATTTACAATTCGAGTTCATTGCATTGTCGGGAAAAGCGGGCGGGATGTGGTCCTCACACTGCTATAAAATGATGGCAACTATATTAAAAACCAAACTTTTACGGAATCTTTAAGTGATGTGTATCTTAATGCTGTAATGTCTGTTCCTTGGAAGTGGTCGGATTAAAATTGCTCGAACTGCAATTCAAAAACCACTGCGATAAATGTTCTCAAATAAATTTTTAAATACTTTGAGCATAAGAGGACCCCTACTACACCTGGTTAATATAACATATTGAACATAATAAAGGTAAATTTGCTGTTTTACATTATATGATCTGTGGAAAACTTGATTTTTTAAATATTATTTCTACTGGGCATTGAGTAATGGCTGTTTATATAATGGTATTGAAATATTTAAATTATAATTTATTTTAAGATTTTCCTGAAAGTTACTTACGAAATAATTGCACAATCTATTTCTGTTTATTTATTAAATAATTCTCGAAACTTTCAAAATTAATAAATGCCAATATCTGTCAATATGCAAGGAATTGGTTATATCTTTCAGATAAGGCCCAAATAATTAAGAACTTTAATAAAAAAAGATTTATAAATCACAATATCAATATCATGAATCACGTAACCGATACGATGATTTAATCATCTTCAGTACAAAGTGAAGTTGCTCTCTATATATGTCTCGAAAAATTCCTTTCGCATTCCATTTTAATTATTTTTGTACATATCTTCTCAGTAAACTGTTGTAAGTGATTATGTGAGCTTACTCTTTCGACGAAAAACTCACCGATACAGCAGTGGTAATTTGGTATCCACAAATTTTAGCAAAATTGCAGCACATAGTCAATTTTCTTGCAGCCATTGATGATATCAGCTATTTTGTAATGAAGGGCACTAACGAAACTGGCGCATGGATGAACGTATCGGCATTGAAAGAGCCACCCAATCCCTTGACATCTTTGAAATCATTTTGCAGTTTCACTACTCTTTAATAAGGGAACGTCGATGAGACAGCAAGAGCCCATACCTTCCGTAAGCATGGAATTTAGGATTGTTCTGACGAGCAGAAAATATTGAAAAAGCATTATCCAAGTTTGGTGAATAATTATCAGGTTAGAAGTCTTTAGTTTACATGCAACGCTCTATTATAATATCCTATAACTATAGGAAGAAAGCACTTGATACTTATCCCGACCACTAAAAACTTGGTCGAATGAGGAAGACGGGTCTGAGATAATAACTTGTATTGGCGGTGGTTGTAAGTAATTACATTAGATCTTCCACTAGAAAATTAACTGAAAAAGCCTTCCTCTTGCTAAAGATAGTTTAAAACCGCGAAACTATGGTCTACAGGTGGTCATTCTTATGTGCAAATTCGTGTTATAGGTATATATATATATATATATATATATATATATAGTGAACAGGGGTGATATCATGTGATCTGGTGAAGTCCTCTAATTGACTGAATGGAATATGTAAGTTTTACAGCCAATCCCACAGTGAAGAATGTGAGTTTTGCAGCTAAGACAAATTTTCAACACAAAATAATGAGAATAGACTTTCGCACCCTAATGCTACTTGATTCACATGTCTGCCAACTTGAACAAAAATAATACTTAAATAACTCATTTCAACAAAAAATAGAGAATGTGACTTTTGCAGTTAGATCTCTCATTGTTCTGGAGATTTCTTTACTGATAAAAAAAAATTCAGCCTTTTTCTTTTAGGAAACACAATGATTTCCAAGCCAGAAAACGCTTAACAAGAGATTTCTTAAAGTCCCAAACAATCATTCAGACACAGACAGGTTAAATTAGCATCACATGAAAGCACTTTAATTATTTTGGAATAAAAAAATGAATGCAGATCAGTTTACCTGCGAGTTGACAAGTTTAGTAAAAGACAACTTACCTAAAAAGAAAGAACGGCAATTAGTTTATTATATTTGGTAAAACTCAAGACATGTTTTTTATGTATCTTATTTAATAAAGGAAAATGTCTCTGTGTGTGTGGTGTGTGCAGTCTGTACTGGAAAATCTAAGCGACGTATGACAATGAAATTTGGTACACAGGTACTTCAGAACCCAAATAGGTGCCCTTCTGCGTTATTTTTTTAAATTTTCGAATTAGTTTTTTTAGTTATTTTATGTTTTATCCCGATTAAGACCGATATTGATATACATCGATTCTTTAATGACCTAAAATATTGCCACAGAGTTTCCATCTTGACACTATCGGAAAGATCGAAAACTTTTCTTTCAAACAAATTTTGAACAGAGTCCATACGATGAATAGACAAATTTAAAAAAAAATTTAAAACATATATTCTTTCGTACGTTTTAAACCTTTCCGATTTATATATTACGATATATTAAAAGTGACGCGCCTTTCAACATTCATTTTTTTCAACAGCTGCTTAAAATATCACAGACCACTTCAGAAAAAATAACTTCATAAACTCATCCGTCGATTAATTATAATTTTTTTATCCGAGATATGTATTTGATTTTTTAAACGAATCTAGCATACTAGATCCACTGGTGGTCGAAACAAACGGGGAAATGGACTACACTCATTTTGTCTAGGGGAGTGGATATTTTGGAATTGGGAGAGGAGGGCTCCTTGGTATGGCGTGAAGTGTTCATAAATTTAGAACGCTGTAGCATCGTCTGCTTAGGATTCATTTGGATTACGAGCTGTAACTAGAATCAAAGATATTGATTCGTCCAGCGCCTAGACAAAGACGTATTATACGTACCCAAGCAGTGGTGTCTAAGGTGTGATTAGATGCTTATTTAGGGCGAGCATGTGCTCGCGAGTGTTTTGTAATTTATGCGTGTACTCGTGTACTTGCGCAGCAGGCGACTAAGCTTTTTGAAAAATGTAATGATTTTAATTAATACCTGCTTTCCATCCCGATCAACGCCGGGTATAGTTAATTAAGTTGATTCTAGTTGATATTATTTAAGCTCAGGGAAATTTCAAACATTTAAAATTATATATAAGCAAACGCTAATGTTGGCCAAATAAAGGCATTTATTTACATGCACGTGTAAAACCCAAATCAAATAATATTGGTATCTGTCGTATTCTTGCTTAGTTAAATGAGTTCTTTATACAAGCAGAGCTACTCAGTAAATACAGAGTACGGTCCTTATTTAACTCCACATTTCAAGTCATTACACAAGAGATGTAATTTGTGTATCTCACGTGCAAATCTGTACACTTAAAGAACAGTTAACCTGTGTTTGTCGTTAGGGATTTACATACAGTAACAAAATATACGACACGGAGGGAAGAAGTATGCGACAGTATGAGTACAATATGCACTGAACTGAATGACTGATTAATTGGGCGACGAAGTGACATATCAAAGTCATCAAGCACTTCCATCATAGCTAGAATTTTGGCTTTGGTGTCATTGGATCTGCCGCAGATTAGAAACCAAGAGAAAAATATAAATTTTCGAAACTTCGAATTAGGGATGATGGTACGAAGAAGTAATAAAAACATTCAAAACACTTTTCTAAATTATCAAGTACCTCCACTCGAGCCAGAATCTCAGTTTGGGTCGCATTCGATCTGCCTCATCTTCTAGATCAACGGAAAAATCTATATTTAAAAAAATTTTTGAAATATAGGCGACGATTCGAAGAAATAATTAAAAAACTTAAAACTATTTTGCTTAATTATTGAGCACTTCCACTCTAGCTAGAATCTTGGTTTAGATCTCATTCGATTCGTCTTAGCTTCGAAATCAAAAGAAAAAGTTAATATTTCGAAAATTTTACTTGGGCTGGGGGTGGGGGGCGATGCAAAGGAATATTTTAAAAATATAAAAATGATTTAGTACTTCCACACTAGCAGAAACCTTGGTTTTGATCTCATTCTATCCGTCTCAGCGTTCAGATCAACGGGAAAAATCGAAAATTTTCTAACATTGGAATTAGAGGTAAAGATGCAAGGAGATTTTCAAAAAACTTACACCACTTTGCCTTTCAGAAGTAATAAAAACTCAATTTAATATATCTTCACTATCAACAATTAATACTGGTAAAAAGAAATATATTTATAAATAGGACGCGACAAAATCTTTCTAATTATTGCAATTAAATCATTTTGTCACGCGCTGAAATAAAATTCAATAAAATTTGCCATTTAACATGTCAGCAGAATTTTAAAGTGTGTGCCATGTTTATGCTTAAATCTGAAAGTGTGTTTGATATCCAGAAAAGTTATCAACAACTGTTATAAGGTGTGCAGGTGCTACATTTATTTACTAACTATTTCGAACGCGCGAAGCGCGGGTAGAAATAGCTAGTTTAATCAATATTAAGTAAAATAAGTAAAATTTAACAAATTTGTTGACATCAAAACACAGAACAAGTGTCTCTTCTCTTTAAAACGTGCTAAATTCTATAAAACGATATCAATAATTCCTTAATTCTTCATGTATCGCTTTTGATAAATTTATTTAAAAGACGTATAATATATTGAGAACAGTTCTTTCCAGCGTCGTTTCCTAATTACAAATTACGTATAAAATGATTGGTTATTGAACATGATTGATTGTCTGATTTGTTTAAATACTTTTTCTAAAAAACTTTGAAAAAGCAATTTTTGCGGGGGAGTAGGTGAGTCCGAATCTTTGACCGAGCGTACAATCAATATGGTCCCAGTGTTTACTGCCTTTGAAAATCGTACCAAATTTCAATACAAACGATCCATTCGTTTATGAGATATCGACTGACCCACCTGCTCTTTTTCTCTCTCTTTCACGCATACACTCATACAATATAAAAATCTATGAAATGTGTGCTTATTTATACAAGAATTTGAAGCGGTTTTTGAGATTCAGAGTTTTTATTAAGCGTATGGGTGACCATTAGCCATTCCGTCTGAGCAAAACTATGGTGGATTAACTATAGCAACAGAATTCGCTCTTCTGTGAGTATGAACTTGGCCATTGAACACTTGTACAGCCTGAGCTCAATCTTTTATGAAATCTGGATGCTAGCTATAGGGTAGGACTGCATTTGTCGCTTTTCATAGAAATTCCTAAATTGTGGCACATAGCGAGTTTTCTTGATACCATTGTAGATATTGGATATTCCATGATGAACAACATATAGCAAACACAAAACCAGTCGTTGCTGTCGAAGCACGATCTCCAACAGCAAAGATTAATTTTGCAATCCCTATAATGGGAGCACAATCCTTATAACATCGTTCAAAGTAAATAAAAGTTTCGATTTTTGTTTCAACTGCTGTTGAAACCTTCTATAACTATACAGAGTTCTTGATTATTTCAAATACACGAAATCACTTATTTAAAATTATGCGTTAACTTCTTTAAAAATTACTTCCCAAATAACTCACTGAAATAATATTAACAAGTAAAAGCAAAAACGTAATTTTTTAAAGTACTCCCGTTTATTATCTGTATGAAAATGTATTTATTTTAAAATGTATATATCTTAAATGTATGAAATACAAGCAAATTGTACATTCCAGTTGTTCTGGTTCTCAATTTATTTCCCAAAAAACGAATGATGGAAAATATGATGGAAGTGGGACAAACGGGGTCAGTAAGGGCCAAAATTCAAAAAATTAAATTATACCACGAAAGACAGAGACATGCCAAATTTTCTAGCTACTTCGAATCTCGAGTTATTCCCAAAGAACGAAAACATCCCTATGGACGGGCCAAGACGGGCTAGTCCACTAAAGTTCAAAATCCAACGAATTACCATATACCACAAAAGACAACGACGTACTAAATTTGGACTTTCTAGCTGCTATGATTCTCAAGTTATTTCTCCGAAAAAACGTGTACATTCCTATGGCGAGCCTAGAACGAGCTAGCCCGGTGAGATTCAACATTTCAAGACATAAAATATATCATTAAAAACAACGCCATACCAAATTTGAACTTTTTCGTTGGTCCCGGTTTCTAGTTATTTAAAAAATAAAAATAAAAAACGTGTGCATTCCTATGGCGGATCCAAAATGGGATGTGCCGATAAAGTTCGAAGTCCAAAGAACTAATATGTACCACAAAAGAAATCGACATATCAAATTTCAAGTCGCTATTAATTATTCAACCAGATTAGTTAGAGCCTCAAAGATACGATTTCCACTGAAAAAGAACAAACTGATCAAATTTAAATAAAATGTTGTTAAGAAAAGATGCATTTTCACTAAAGATTAGGTATTCCAACTTAAAAAAATGTCGAATTTTTTTTTACATTTCAAAAACGAATATCTCCAAACTTCAAAATGTAGCAATAATGAACGCGCTGATTTTACCTCCATATATACATAGTGTAATAGTACATAGGGAAAGCATTGTGATGTGTCGGAAAATTCGAATACGAGTTCTCGACGTGAGAGCGCGTTTCAAACATACATGAGCTAGAATCAAACGTTTTTGAAGTGATGGTTGTATGTATGTATGTATGTATGTATATGTATGCATGTATGTATGTATGTATGTATGTATGTATGTATGTATGTATGTATGTGAGTCCGTGGGTGCGATATCTCACGAACGAATGGAGGGTTTCGAACGTAATTTAGTACGATTATTACAATCGACGAATATTGAAACTCTATTGAAACTGATTTTAAACGTGATCGAACGTTTAAAACCCTCTCCCAATTTTTGAAAAATCCTAAAAAAATCAGGACATTAAATAATGTTAAAAAAATTCTTGTATTTGTCATTTTTTATTAGAAAACGAATGACATAAACTTTAAAATACTAGCTCGAACCTTTTAGATAAAGCACTTTTTCAAATAAATGTGTCTAAATAATTACGTGAAATTAAAAAATAGTATCGTCAAATATGTTTAATGTCAAATTGGTAAACATCACTCTGAATTAACGAAAATTATGCCAAATGGAAGAATTAATTATTGAAATACTATTTTTAACATATGGACTCTACTGCTTAGCGGATACTAGCAATATTTATTTTTTGTTAAGTTGCATTAGCGCTAAGTATGAATGAATTTGGTACTTTGAAATAGTTTTACATGTTGATATCCCGAAAAACGTTTGATTCTAATGTACAATTAAAACATGGTTTCTTGGATCTTGTATATTATTATTTCGCTGTGAATGTTATTTTATTATGTAGGGGAAGTCAAGTGCTGTCCACATCAGATTTTTTAAATTCATATAAGAGAAAAGAAAAAATTCAAGCTGCATATTTTCAAAGTGAAATGCGGGTTGAAAAGTAAAACTATCACAAAAAGCATAAAATACATTTACAAAACTAGAAATTTATCGGATGAAAAATGCACTTTACGAAATTCACAAATCTCTGCACTTTTAAAATGTGCTATCTTTTATTTTACAAAAATATCCATTTTCAATAAATACTTTTTACAGCCATAAAATATTTTAAATGTGCATTGAAATGTTAAAATATGTTTGAGGAAGATTCACCACTTTAAAAATTCTGAATCTGCTTTAAGTTTATGGTATTTTTAAGTGTCATTATTTAACTAATAAATATAACTTAAGTGCTCTTCAAATAAAACTTTAAACGAGACAAACAAAGTATTTCCGTTATTGTTGGTTTTATTTTAACTATTTTCCTGCTTAAATTTATATTTAAATATCCACTTCTTTTTAAATATCCACATCTCTTTAAATGTATTGATTACTTTCAGAGAGCTTCATCCAGAACATATTTTGAAATTTTCTCTTGTTTAAACTGGAATAAATTTGAATTCACATTGTTAAGTTTCCACTTAGAATCACAAATATTAAAGATTATAAAAATTGTTTCAAAATGGGTGCTAATTACTGTTGAAATTTTGTTGAAAGCAATTAGTACCCATTATAACCAAAATAAACTGCGAACGAAATTAACGCTTTAGAAGAAAAATATTTGTAAAATTAGTACATACTGTTGCAAAAACATATATTCACCTATAAAAAATTAAGCTGCAGCCTCAAAACTCGGCATGCAAATGTCGTTTTAAGATTTATGCAAATAATCAAACTGTCGGCGCCAATAATATTATAGGGCTCATGCAACACGCATGAGAATGACACATCTTGCAACATTTTAGACAACCAGAGTTCTTCTTCACGGGCAATTGGAACTGGATGCTTTGCTATTTGCCATCCCTCAGAAATCCTGTATCAAGGGATACTATTCAGAAACGACTGGCAGAAGGTGGTATTAGGCGTCTACGTCCATTAAGGCGCCTACCACTGACTCTTCAACATAGGCAGAGCCTTCTGGGTTGGTGCTGACCCGGGTCAGCCTGAGCAGTGTCCGATTGGATGTATGTTGTCTTTAGATACGAATCCCTCATCTATGTTAGTGCTGATGACCGCCGCATACGTGTGTGGGGAGGGCTAGTTAGAGTCCCGATCCTGCATTTGTTGTCGAGCGGCACACGGTCATCAGACGTGGTGTGGCAGTCTGGGAAGCCATCTCATGGGACAGCCGATCTCCTCTAGTTGTGCTGCAAGCCAATCTGATGGCTTGCTTGTACGTCTACGATATTCTGCAGCTGATTGTTCTGCATATGCTGTCAAGCCGCCCAGGTTGCATTTACCAACAAGACAATGCTGAACCACATACAACAATATCTTTGAGGATTTAATACCCTCCCATAGCCATCCAGATCTTCAGACATATTACGAAAGGAACACTTCTGGGACGCGCTGGGATGGCAATTGTAGTCTTCTCGGAATACCGCTGAATTAACTGACCTGTTGCAACATTTGTGGCAAAATCTTCCACAGAGTGACATAAGCAACTTATCTGACTCTATGCCGCACTGAATATCGGCTTATATAGTTGCCATGGGAAGAGTTACCATTTACTAAAAGGTTATCTTCTTGTTGCCATCTTTTCTTAATAAACATTTTTTGCTCCAAATTCTAATCACTTGCATATCTCCTAATATATAGAGTTTCACGGCTGTAGTTCCATGCCTTATGGTTGTTTATACTTTTATGCAATAGACTGCATTTTCTGGTGAAATATCGTCGAATTCGAAATGTAGTACACTCATACCTCGCTATTGGGTGGCACTTCCCGGCCGTCCAAACAGTTACATTTAAACCCTTCTGGAAGGTCGGACGGTCTGGGTCTCAACAACAATTCATACCTCGCTATACGGCTGAGATACGTTCTTGGAAAACTGGACGTAAAACGGTATGCTATTTAACGAATCATATAATTTCTATAGGATCCGTTCCAATTTCATAGAGAAATTTAGAAACTCGCTAGGTATATGGTTGAAAATATATTTATTGTCTGTTATTTTTTCATTTGAAAATATCATTTACATTAGTTATTAATAAAGAAAAATTAATATAAATCTAACATTTAAAAAAGCCCAAATGACAAAAGAAGGGTTCTAATCAGGTGTCATCACATCAAGGCAAAAGTTATTTGTTAACCAGTCGTCGACGATAATTTTAGTTATCCAAGCTTTTTCTTTGTGTCTTCAGATGGCAGGCAATTGTTTCTTGTTCAATCCTTTAAAAAGCTTTAGATTTTTAGACGCATATACCGCTGTCAGCTTAAAATCACCAGCAACGTTTGCATCAAGGAGCAGAGCTAATCGCATCTTTTAGCACCTTACATCCAAGTGCAAACTTCTCTTTCTTTAAAATATAAGTTCATTCAGGCATTCCCTGCCAGTAAAGTCCTGGCTCGTCCACATTAAAAACTTGCTCAGGAAGGAATTTTGATATACTTATGCGAATGTGCATTATTAATTATCTTTATTAGCGCGTATTGTTTTTTTATTTCTAGCAGTAGCACTTAATACAATGATCATTCGCCAATCAACCTGCAGTATCGTGAACCATTTAGCTCCCGATGCACCAGTGGGGGCGGAACACACTACGCCCAACGACACAACATTCTTGCCCGCAGGTGGAATTTGAACCCATAACCTGACAGCCGAGCGAGCACGAGGAAACGCTTGCCTTGACCTTTCAGCCATCTTGTCTGCGTAGCGCGTATTGTTTGAACCGTAGATTTGGTAAATCCTAATGCATTGAATACTTTAACAGCAGAAACAGATATTTTTACTCATGATCACGTTTGCGGATTTAATGCTATAAATATATTGGTCCATCCGAGAAGTGATGGGTTAGAGGAAGGATGGTACGGCCTCTGTGGTTGCCACTCCATTAGATTTCACTCTAAACTAGGTGGCACTTCCTGGCTGTCCAAACAGATGTTTTACACCTTTGAGAACAACTGATGATCTGGGTATAAAGAAAAAAAGACCTCCAGGCATACACCTTGCAAAGATAGAAATACGCAAAGCTATATATATATATATATTCCATTTTCTCTGCTCTCTAGTATCGAATTACAAAAAATTGTAAAAAAAATGGTAAAACATGTTGCTGTAAAATGAGAACAAATATATATTTTTCACGACACGAACAAGTAAAAATTTGATGTGGGCAGCACATGACTTTCCCTGCAGACTTATATTAGCTTTCTCTTTATTTTAATTAAATTTATTTCACTTTTAATTCAATTTTCGTTCTCTATCAGTAACCGGGCTTATTTTCAAAGGTGGCGTAGGGAAAGTACGAAAAACTAAAATATCTCGAGAACGGCTAGTCCTAGTGTAATGGGGTTGGTCTTATTCTTTTCGCCGTTAAAAATTACGTATTAAACGAGCATTTAATGGATATATTTGAGTATACCTAGTTCTTTAGATTAGATTTTGACGATTTTTGCGGGCCATTTTGCAAAAAAGGCAGGTTATTTTTTTTCGAATCGTACTAAAATCTAATCAGCACCAGGGTGACCCACATGTGACTCATCTACCGAATTTTGTGACATTCGGTCCAGTAGTTTTTCAGTTAGAGTGGATACAAACTTTTGCGGGCCATTTCGCAAAGGCGGGTTCTTTAATTCCAAATCGTACCCAAAACTAATCAGCACCAGACTCGCCCATAAGTGACTTACCTACCAAATTTTGTGAAATTCGGTCCATTAGTTTTTTAGTTAGAGTGGATACAAAATCTGCACAGACAGACAGACACACACACAGACGTCACGCTAAAAATGGTTTTTTTGTATTCTAGAGGTCTTGAAACGTGTAGATCCGTTGAAAACTCGAGTTGCGATTTTCGACATGATTCCAATACTTTCCCTATACATTACCATGTATTGCAGGGAAAGTAAAAATAGAAGAAAATATAAATATATCTGTTTACAATAGTTTTGCGACAAAATTGAATGTCGATAATTAAACTAAACTGTTATGAACACTCAACATATGCAGGGTAATTGAACTTAATGTATCAATGGCAACTACAATTAGAATTGCATTTACGCGATCGTTAAAAACTTACAGAATACCTGTCTAGTTTTAACAAAGCTATCAGTTGTTTAAACAAATGTCATTGTACGTTTCGGAAATTCCGATGTTTTGAAATTCCCGCTTGGATACCTCAAAACGAGGACTTGCCCGAAAAAAGCCAATCCCAAAACAATGCGGAATTCTCGCTGACAGAGTCGAATTTAATTAAGGCGATCTCAACAGTAAAGAACACACCTCCGGCGAATCATCTTTTGAAATGACATCGAATCAAGAGCAATCGAAACAATCTGTGAAAGCGAAATCAGGTTATTGATATTGAGTGACTGACATGTTTTGTATGTCAAGGAGAAATCGTGCTTTCTTTATCTGGTACACTTGAAGAAAAAAAAAACTTCAGTAGCCATTTTTTTCTCTAACTCTCATTGTTCCGGTAAACCAGTTACTCTAAGTTAGTTGTTACTTTATTAAGATTGATTAGGCTATTTTATGGAATATTGTGGACAGAAATACCTTGATCGCATAAATTAAGAAGCCGATAAGAACCATTTAATTAAATAGATGTAAAATAACCCGAGAATGTGGTATACGGGGCACTTTAAATATAGAATGAAAAGATAATCGTTTCAGATTAGCAATGTGTGGCTGACTGAAAAAGAGCATTGCCGTGCGGGTCAGGGGTGGGGTCGTAGTATAAGCCATGATATAAACAGTACATGGAAAAAAATTAATAATTTGCAACAAAAATTATTTTTTCTATTTCTCAGGAGAAAAGAATTGAACCCCGTTTCTAAATAAAGTCGCGTGATAAATAGAATATTAATTATTTTATTGTTTTTATTTTTGTTTAAAGGAGAATGAAAAAAAAAATATTTAAAATAAAATAATAGTAACATTAAATAAATAATAATTTATTAATAAAATATAATAGATAATGTATGTTTACGAAATATAAAATAGTAAAATTACAACCAATGCAAATTTGGATTATTTGAACAATTCGCTGATGAATATGTTTCGTGATTGATAAAATATTTCATCCAGGGAATTTTTATTTTCATGATGGAGATAGGGATGGGGATACATTTATTCCATAGAGGCCCGAAAATTCTGTTCACGATACTGATAAAGCATTGTTTGTTCAGTCGAATTTATATGGTTCGAATCCACCCTAAGACATTATGTATTCCCTCTAAGTTTTTTTGACAATGCATCAGAGTAACTTAACCCTGGAGATAAGATACAGTGGTCTTAAATAGTACTGAAATAGCAATTTTTCAAGGATATAATAATATACGATTTTAAAATCGCGAGAATTAGGATGATCCGGATATTATCCTATGTTCAAAAGCAGAAGACTGGTGGGATTGTACAGATCTGAAGGTGCACTTCAAATACTGCCGAATCTCAATACCGCGAACTATTTTTATCACGATCTGATTTTGTAATCTCCTGAAAATTCTGCATAATGATTTATAATGCGCTTTACTTTGATCTGATTAAATGAACTGCTTTTAACACGAACACGTTTGAGATCGCGTACTGTCATGTTTCTGGTCGTTCAGAAAAGCAGCTGCAGGACAGCGCGCCAGCTGGTGGTTCGAATACTTTTTGGGATATGAGTTCTTTAGAATAGTAACACAAACTCAGCTTCAGTTCTTCCCTTAACTGAATGAAATGCTATGCTTTTGTAACTATAAAGATAATGCTTTGTTAATAACAGCATATAACAAGAAATTTATGAAAGAGCTTTATCATGTGACAAACGATACGTGAACTTCATTTTTTACTGAACTATTAAGAAATTTTATTCTACTCTGCATAAGATTTTTTGGAAGAACTGGAAATGACATCTCTCAGACCGGAAGTGGAAATATTCAGCGAATCCTATACCCCCTTTGGAATTCAATGCTGAATCCATATCTGTCATCATCTAAGCTTTATCTATAGCTAATTCTGAAAGATAAATGTTTCAAGAACTTTTTTGAACAGGTAGTGGGAAAAGAATAGGAGGTGTAAATCCTTAGTAAACCACTCAATCTCCTCCCGAATTTGGGGCGAAATTCATATCATTTATCATAGCTAAACTCTACCCATAGCAAATCTTGAGAAATAGATTTTCAAGAAACTTTTTTGAACCAAAAATAAGAAAGAACCAGAAGAGGAAATCTTTAAAGAAACATCTTACCTTCTCCAGAATTTTTATGCAAAATTCATATCGGTTACTAGTTACGGTTCTATAGCCAATCTTGAGAAATGGATGTTTCAAGTAAAATGAAAGTTATTGAACCGTAAATGGAAAGGTATTTGAAGTGGAAATCCTTAATGAACACCCTAACTTCTCTGGAATTTAATGTTGCATGTATATCAATCACCATCGTCTCTCTATCTATAGCAGATCTTGAGAAATTCTAATAGAATGATATAGTATGAGCAGATCCTAATAGTATAGATATGTTGGCATAAATTTTTCCAAAGGAGACATTTATTTGTTATATGTTGTTAATAATGAAATTTTTACTTTGCAGTCATTTTTGACATCAATTTGCGAAATGTAGTTTAATGTCATATTTTCACGTAATGTGGTAAAATTTATATTCAAATCAATTGAATACCTCCTTTTAATCTCAAATTCTAAATCGTGAAAACATATCCCAAAGCCAATGCTAGATTGAACTTGAAATTCCATTTACCCGCTGTAACAGATTCTCGATTCTGCAAACTTACGACGTAATTCATTTCTCCGCAAAAATGAATTTCCTGGAATTCTTCGATACCCTTTAATACCACGCCTTCCGTTCCGATAAAATTCTCAGCTATCTAAATTCGGACGCCATTGAAACGTCTTAGTTACGCTACAGAAAATCTTCAATTTTCTGGACGAATGGCTGACTTTGAAGTGCTTTTTGATGCCGACATTCGCGGAAGCATTTTGCACGACTTAGGTCTCGATGCATTCAAAATTCATGAGTGTTTTCCGATACTCGAAAGCGTGTCAGTGTTTTAGTTGGTAAAATTATGAGATATCGGTAAGAAGTTCAAGGAGACGGCATACCTGAAGTGAGTGAGAAATGTGATCTAAGTTAGGTTTCTCTTTTAATAAACTAGTTCGTTTATTTTAATATAGAGAGATTAGCCACTTGATATAAATGCACAATATTTTCAGAATTATATAGGGTATTTCAAAAAGATTTCATGACTATAAATGAACGTTGAGTCGTAGACCGACGATTTCAACTTAAGAAATGCTTTAATTTAGGTAAACTATCATCGCCAGCAAATTTTGATCATGTAAAACCTTTTAGTTAAAAAGTACGAAAAGTAATTTTTTATACGGGTCCCTTAGAAATAAATTTTTAATTATAAAAATATTTTTCATAGCCCAAAAGTAGTCCATAGTTTTTATAGCCCAAAAGTAGTCCATCGTTTTTATAGCCCAAAAGTAGTCTATAGTTTTTATAGCCCAAAAGTAGTCCATGGTTTTTATAGCCCAAAAGTAGTCTATAGTTTTTATAGCCCAAAAGTAGTCCATAGTTTTTATAGCCCAAAAGTAGTCCATAGTTTTTATAGCCCAAAAGTAGTCCATAGTTTTTATAGCCCAAAAGTAGTCCATAGTTTTCATAGCCCAAAAGTAGTCTATAGTTTTTATAGCCCAAAAGTAGTCCATAGTTTTTATAGCCCAAATGTAGTCCATAGTTTTTATAACCCAAAAGTAGTACATAGTTTTTATAGCCCAAAAGTAGTCCATACTTTTTACAGCCCAAATGTAGTCCATACTTTTTATAGCCCAAAAGTAGTCTATAGTTTTTATAGCCCAAAAGTAGTCCATAGTTTTTATACCCCAAAAGTAGTCCATAGTTTTTATAGCCCAAAAGTAGTCCATAGTTTTTATAGCCCAAAAGTAGTCCATAGTTTTTATAGCCCAAAAGTAGTCCATAATTTTTATAGCCCAAAAGTAGTCCATACTTTTTATAGCCCAAAAGTAGTCCATGGTTTTTATAGCCCAAAAGTAGTCTATAGTTTTTATAGCCCAAAAGTAGTCCATAGTTTTTATAGCCCAAAAGTAGTCCATAGTTTTTATAGCCCAAAAGTAGTCCATAGTTTTTATAGCCCAAAAGTAGTCCATAGTTTTCATAGCCCAAAAGTAGTCTATAGTTTTTATAGCCCAAAAGTAGTCCATAGTTTTTATAGCCCAAATGTAGTCCATAGTTTTTATAACCCAAAAGTAGTACATAGTTTTTATAGCCCAAAAGTAGTCCATACTTTTTACAGCCCAAATGTAGTCCATAATTTTTATAGCCCAAAAGTAGTCTATAGTTTTTATAGCCCAAAAGTAGTCCATAGTTTTTATAGCCCAAAAGTAGTCCATAGTTTTTATAGCCCAAAAGTAGTCCATAGTTTTTATAGCCCAAAAGTAGTCCATAGTTTTCATAGCCCAAAAGTAGTCTATAGTTTTTATAGCCCAAAAGTAGTCCATAGTTTTTATAGCCCAAATGTAGTCCATAGTTTTTATAACCCAAAAGTAGTACATAGTTTTTATAGTCCAAAAGTAGTCCATACTTTTTACAGCCCAAATGTAGTCCATACTTTTTATAGCCCAAAAGTAGTCTATAGTTTTTATAGCCCAAAAGTAGTCCATAGTTTTTATACCCCAAAAGTAGTCCATAGTTTTTATAGCCCAAAAGTAGTCCATAGTTTTTATAGCCCAAAAGTAGTCCATAGTTTTTATAGCCCAAAAGTAGTCCATAATTTTTATAGCCCAAAAGTAGTCCATACTTTTTATAGCCCAAAAGTAGTCCATACTTTTTATAGCCCAAAAGTAGTCCATACTTTTCATAGCCCAAAAGTAGTCTATAGTTTTTATAGCCCAAAAGTAGTCCATAGTTTTTATAGCCCAAATGTAGTCCATAGTTTTTATAGCCCAAAAGTAGTACATAGTTTTTATAGCCCAAAAGTAGTCCATACTTTTTATAGCCCAAAAGTAGTCCATACTTTTTGCAGCCCAAATGTAGTCCATACTTTTTATAGCCCAAAAGTAGTCCATACTTTTTATAGCCCAAAAGTAGTTCATAGTTTTTATAGCTCAAAAGTAGTCCATACTTTTTATAGCCCAAAAGTAGTGCATACTTTTTATAGCCCAAAAGAACTTTTTTCATAGTCAAGGAAAAAGTGCCATTACCATACGATCAAAATTACCGGAGAGATCATTCATAAGAGTTTTAGACGGATAATTGTGGACCATATGAAACGTTTTCTAAATATAGGTAAATTTATAAGTTTTTTATGATATTTATATCTAACTAAATTCAATATTTGTTTGACCCCTCCGTTTTAGTTGATCGGTTCAAAGTGATTTAAGTCCAATAACTATGAAGATTTTTCACGGCAAATTTTGCATATTAGAAGACTAGGTTCGTTTTTAAAGGTCTTTAAATGAATAAAGAACAAACAATTTGCTAATTCGAACTTTCTTCGTAGAGACCATATATAAAATGCAAAATTCCACGCTTTTTTTTCACTATGACATGTCATGTGACCAAAGCAGTCGTAATCTGAAGTCCATCCTATTTAAAGCATTTCTTACATTGGTACCATGTGTCTGCGACCAATCGTTTAAGAGGTATTTAGTCATGTGATCTTTATGAAACACCCTGATTGTAGGAAATGTTTCAAAAACGATAAAACATTAATATTTTTATACTAAAAAATTAATTAAAGTTATGTTTTTAATTTTTTGAATATCACATTTTATTAAATGAATGATAATCTATTTTTATATGACTTAATTTGAATAATTATTATAATTAGGCAAATATCTCATCAGTGTTTAATTACTTAACTGAGGAATTTTCTCTATTTCTATTTTTAGCGATTTAACTGAGTATGAAGACCTGCTTTTAGTTCAAATTTTTAACAATAGAAGCAGCAAAATCCTTATTTTATTAACTAAAATAAATATAATAATTCAATAGAAGTATCATGATATCATTCTTTTACCCAGAAAGTTTCAGGAGAGTTTATTAATTTGTTCACTATATATAATACGCGAAAGAACAGAAAACCCTTTTTTAAGATAAACGCAAATAAAAATCCAAAGTCAGATCAAAACAACTGGCTTCGTGTTTCATTTTTTAAATATCCCATGATAGCGTGAAAGTAAGATAATGCAACAGAGTTGGATGTTTTGCCCTACACCACTACTTTTCATTTACATATACAATGTATTATAGATAAAGTAATAAATCATGAGACAGACACATTTTCAATGTCCTCTACTACACAGCAGTAGCGTACGGAAAAGTAGGAAACAAATTTTAATCATTTACAAAGTTAAACCAAATTGAGGGTATTTGCAGATTCAATTCAAAGCAATAGTATATAAATCTTACCATTACTCAAAATTGAGATTATGCACAACTGCCGAAGGAAAATCGTGGTGTAGGCAGATGAAGCTGTTTCGACAATTTTGCACAATATAAATTTTAGATAATGATAAAATTTACACAGGATTGTTTTGAATTGAATCTGCCTACGACATCAATTTGGTTCAATCTCGTGAGTGGTTAAAATTTATGTTTTACTTTTCCGTGCTCCGCTTTTGTGCAAGGGAGAAGACATTGAAAAGGAAAAACTTGTTTTCCCTCATATTTTATTTTTTAGTTTTTAGTTTTCATTTTTTGACGTAATTCACGGTCAAACCCTTGTAGTTCTATACATGAATCGACGCGTTAGAACCAGGAAGACATTTTACCTTAAGACACTGAACGGCAATTCTCAAAGAAAATGTACGAAAAGGACAAAAACATAGTTATGACATACGTAAATGACGTAACAACGTAGCGACGTAGCGTAATAACGTGAAAATTTTATACATAAAAATGTTCCGCGAGATGAAATTATATGCCGATTTCAGCTCTCTACGTGCTCTGAGAGTCGAGAATGAGCTTGTCAAGGATGTTGAACTAAGGAACAACGATAATTAACGTGAAATTAGAAGTGTAAGGGAAAATGATTTCGAATTAAATCTGTACCTCAAAAATTATTTTCAAGATCAAAAGATAAAACATTGGAATTTCGACATATTCTAAAATAAAAAGAAATTCCAGCCATGATTCATAACGAGTTTCTACTAAATGGAGTCCAACTGGAAAAAAAAAAAAAAAAAAAAAAAAAAAAAAATCAGACATCTTATCTCCCAAAATACTTTTTCACTCGGCATTTTAAATAAAATAATTTCAACAAAGGTTTCCGATTTCAAATTTAAAAAGATATCAGAGATTTGCCAAGAGAAATCTATTAAAAGAGTTTTGGATTTCACCGATAAAAATATCTGGGAAACTGGCGTGTATGAATAAAAAGATCAAAGATGGTTCCTGATCCTTCAGAAAATCCTATGAAAGATTATTTTGAAACATATTCTTGTGAAGGGGAATTTTTCCAGATTTCAATTTAATTGACACATTTAAATGTTGCGAAATTATGTCAATTTTAAATAGGAAGATTTTATAGAATTAGAATTAAATTGGTTTAACATATATGCGATTTATATTGTAATTAATTATGATTTAATGACTATTGAACAAATTTTAAGTACTCTAAGACAGATGAGCGCAAATTATTTCATCACCTCATTCCCTTCTTCAGAGCTATTTAATTATTCACGAGCACTTACCTGTAGAGCTACTCAAATATTAAAGATTCCAGATTCATATGAAAAAAAGAAATAGTTTCAAAGTTATTAGCAATGAAACAGTAGAACCAAGAAATTTATGAAGAAGCCTGCATATGGTGGATGGCAAATGGAATGCACACTTCCTTTCCACGTAACTATTAATCATTTTAATTCACTTTTGCATACTTATCTCTTACAGTCATGCAAATTTTCGGAGAAACTGGAAGAGAAATCTCCAGAACTGGAAATTCCTAGTGAACCTCTCTGCTTCCGCTGAAATTCGATGCTGAATCCCTAACAGTCATCATTTAAGTTCTATCTACAGCCAATCCCCAAAAAATTGATGCTTCAAGAAAATTTTTGAACCGAAATTTAAAAAAAAAGAAAAACAGAAGTGGAAATCCTTAGTGAGCATCCTACTTCTACATCCTACTTCTACATCCTCCGGAATTCGATGCTAAATTCATATCAAAGTCTCCACCTAAGCTAGGGGCCCAGAACCTTTTACTACCACTGAGCACTTTAAACTTCAGAAGTTTTTAACGAGCACTCGATAAAGAATATGTTATACATGCATATTTAATATGAATACATACCAACATACATACATGCTTGTATGCATAGATACATATATACATATATATATTTGATTTGGAATGATTTAAATTTACATATAAAGGAACGTGAACTAAAAAAAATATATGTCACTATTCACTAACCTCAAATTAATTGCAGAATATAAATTTAACGATCTGAAATCAAATTTTAGAATCCTACCCATAGTAAAGCAAGCACCACCAGTGCTGTCTAGGTCTGCTGTCATTAAAATTTAGCAACAACTAATTGTCGTTAAATATTGTAACATAGAAATATATTTACCACAAAATATCACCATTAGCGTGGTTTATCGGATATGTGTAGTTAACCCAGTGTTACCTAGCAAATTTTTTAAGTGAGCCAATGTTTGATATTCGCTGCAAACGATACCTGATAAAATATCGAGACATCGATTCTATTGCATTACTGAGGATATTATCTCAATGTTTCAAATAACCGATCCTTGAAGATTTTCGTATTACAAAATAAATTTGCTCTGATTCAATATTATCTTTATGTATTTTATATATTTTATCAAAACGGGATAACACTGTTCTATCTCCCTACAGAGAATAAGATTATTAAAACTTAAAAGTGAAATATTTTTGTATATTGTTCATATATACCGGTAAAGTTTTAGAAGTATATTTTATATAAAAAAATAATTAAATTGAAAAATGTCTTCTGATGCTATTTCTTCTACTTCAATTCAGAAAGATATGAGGAATAAGGCAACAGTTAATCGCAATAGATAGAACAAAAGCTGCCAACTGTTTTCTACCAAACATATAGGCCGGTTAGGAGGAAACGTATTGCATAGTAAGAAAGTGCATAGTTTAGGTTTGTTTAAAATTTGGCCAATGTTTATTTAGATTATTTAATCGCTGCTTCGATATTTATAAAAACTTTTAAATATTAGATATACTGCATATATTATATGTTTGCGCACTTCTGTCATACGACTGTTCAGTTGCATCCTGCCCCCAGGTCATATCCCGACTGTAAAATAATTTTGTAACCCGCTAACCCAGCATGTTCTTAAATAAAACATTTTAAATAAATTTAATTATTTGAATTTTCTACAATTTATAAGTAATGGTCTAACCCAAGTTAACAACATTTAACAGAGGCGTGTTGTCAACTTTAACTTTTTATTTAATTTTTCTTCCAATCAATATTTAAAACATATTTTACAATTTACCAGTTGCGATGCCCACAGCTAGTGGTTGAGTTTTTTAATGTCCCTTTTTAGGGGGCGACTCTTTCAGCAGGTACTTTTTTAGCAGCCACAGCTAGCAATAGAAATAATCAATGCGCTTAAGTAAGTAATCCGCGAACGGTAAATGCTTAACTAATTCATAAAAGGAAGATCACGTAGGGCCATTTTTTACTGTAGGCAAAGTAGTCAAATTCTGGAGAAGGGGCCTATTTCCCTTACCCCATTCACATGTATAATTTTTTGAAACAGCTTTTATCCTTTTCAAACAGTACATATTTACCTGAAAACTCAACTCTACGTAGTTTTAGGCTATTTACATTACAATATTGGCAGGCAAGAGGGAAGATATAAGCCCTGCAACCTGGTTGACTTTACAGAACTATAGACTTATAGAACCGCTTTAAGAATTTCTAGACTAGAATTTATAGAGCTGCAGTTTGCTTTTTTCTTGTTTCGTTATTTTTCTTGTTTATTTTTGTGTATTTATTTTTGTCTCTTCTGTGGTGTCTGACGCGAATGATCATTGTATCAAGTGCTATTGCTAGGGGGGAAAATGACAGTATTTAACGCATTTGTACATTCACTATAATGTGTAATATGCTATAAATAGGAAAGTTTTGTTTCTAAGAGTATTCGAAATTAAGGTTTTGTTTGATTTATACTCATTTTGTGGATATTAGAGCGCAATTCCACTAGTTTCAGAGGAAAGGCTGTTTTTGTATATGCGTGTGGCCTTGCAATGGAAATATAATGTATGCATGTGTCAACTATAACTCAAGAACTATCAGATTTTTATGAAATTTAGTTTGTGATTTACTTGACATTATTATTATTTGTGATTGAGATTTTCGTAAAAATTAAATAGTAGCTATTTTCTACATCATGGCCTGAAAAATTCAAAATATTGAAATAAAAGATAAAATTTACGCATCTATATTTAGTAAATGTTTAACACACTAAATAAAAACTTTGTAAATGCAGCATAAGACCAAAAATAAAAATTATTATTTTTGTTTTCATGCTGTATTTAAGAAGTTTTCATTTAGTACATTTTTATTGCAGCTGTTTTTGAGCGATTATTTGCCAGTAAATGATTATTTTCTGTGAAATATTCCATGAGAAATCCCACACAACTAATTCCAATATGATAAGATAAACTGTTTTGAAAAAGTTCATCGTTTATAGGAATAAAATAAATCAATAGAAAGAACAAATTATCAATTAAAAATTAAATAATTAAAAACTGGAAATTTCATGCAATTAAGTAAACTTCAATTTTATATGAAAAAAAGAATACAAACTTATTTAATTAATAAAAGAAAAGGAAACAAACATTAAGACATCATGACTGCTAACATAATTTAGATTTTATCTATTTATTAGATAAATAATTTTAAAATACTTTCATTACTTCGAAGTACAGCCCAGTGTTTTGAAAATTAATTATTTTTGCAGATTAAAATTAAAAATACAAAATGATTTTTTATTGAGCGTGTTCGACTATCGGTATTTTGATATATTGTTTTATAAAGCAGTGGTGGTTCTTATGTATTACATATCTACCTCCTCCAGAATTTGATGTTAATATTATATCAATTGTCATCTAAGCTCTACCTATAGTCAATCTTGAGAATAGATAATTGAAGTAAAATAACAAATTTTATAATTAGTCATTATCTAATAAATATATCAGCCATTATCTAATCTTTGTCTATAGAAGATCTTGGATATGGATGTTTCAAGGAAAACATTTTAGGAAAAATTATCGTATGGCAAAAATTTTGTCACCAACAATAAATTTTTGCAAATAATCTGTAAAATCTAAAACGCATATATTTTAATTAAATGAATGAGTTTGATATGGATAATTAAATTATAGTGTGTATCAAAAATAATAGAAGCATTATTCATACGTAAACTTGTATGTATTACTGGCTGTAATTGCTCATGATAAAACATTTTTTGTTTGCTTTTCTTAAGACAAAAGGTATATATATTTACATTTATAAACACATACATTCTTATTGAAGCTAGTAAAACTTCTGCGCTTCCTTTTTAAAGCTCTCCCCACACATCTGTTCACTAAAGTGTTCATTAAATACATTACATGGTCATTCTGTCGGTTTCTAAGCAAACTTTTTTACATCTTAGATGGTGTTAGACATCTTTAGATGGTGTTAACTCACTTTAATAACTTTTATTTTTTATTGATATCTCAAT
Organism: Amaurobius ferox; assembly: GCA_951213105.1. Taxonomy (NCBI): domain Eukaryota; kingdom Metazoa; phylum Arthropoda; class Arachnida; order Araneae; family Amaurobiidae; genus Amaurobius; species Amaurobius ferox. The sequence goes on along the minus strand of OX578137.1, from coordinate 75,696,383 downwards.
GGTATACATCTAGTCACGGCAAATATTAAATATTTAATTATACAATTAATAATGTTTGTTCATCCTTAATTTTTTAATAATATAATGAGCGGCCTGGGCAGAGGTTTCTACTGACAGTCGGTTTTGCTTTTTCTGTTTTACTTGACTTGATGAAGAAAATTTGCTTTGTTTCCGAAACCCTCGGTTGAAATGTTGTTATATGTTGCTTAATAACAGCGTATTGATTGCACGCAATAATTGATTATAGTCTAAGAGGCGCTGATCATTATAGGAGATTTATGAATGAGAAAGTGCAGTGGAGCTTCTCACTTCGGGGTGTTATATTATTTTCAATTACTTGCATGCGTATGCTTGCGCTTGTGTGATGTGGAAGATATCTTATATAGATCAACTGGGGTATGCAATTTGCGTTGGCTAAAAGGTAAGAATATCAAGTTACAAATTCATATAAACCTTAATAAGCATCGTTACAGTTTTATTCAATAACTATACAGCAAAGTCTCGTTAATGAAAAGTAGTTCACGTTAATCATGTTCGCTTTAACAATGTTCGCTTTAACGATGTTCGACTATACTATAAAAGCATGTATTAAATCAATTAATATATGTTGCTAATTACATATTGATTAATTTATGAAATATTACCTAGATTATGCCATTATTGTCGCCATGACACTTATTTTTAAATGTGGTTATAAAACATATTCAGTTAACTAAAATTCTAATTTTCTGTTGCAAATTCGTATAATTTTAAAAATTGTATATCACAAGTTAAATAATATATAAACAGCTGTATTAAAAATAATTTGAAGCAGTTTACTTTGTTATTTTATAGTTTTACAAGCAGAAAAGAAATACTAAGAAAGAAAGATTTTCAAATAAAGACCTATGAGAAATGGAGGAAATCGTGATACTGATCAAATAAATCCAATTACATTCATTCAGAACTCGTTTTCATTATTTGCGCAATTGAGACTATAATTCTGAAAGTTTCTAAACAAATTTCGTTTTGAAAGCACTGTAAGTTCCAATGTATATTTCATTAGTATTTTTACTTTTCTTACTTTGCATAGTATTTGTAAAGAAGAGCATTATGACTGAGTCAAAAATAACTATAGAAAGTATAGATGGATTTTAATAATTTCTGAACACGAGTTTAAGTTTCTTAATGCCCGACTAAATCAGTTGGTCAGTCAGTATGTCAGTGTGTCAATCGGTATGTCAGTGTGTCAATCGGTATGTCAGTCAGTGTGTCTGAGGCAATCGGTCAGTCAATCAGTGTGTCTGTGTTAGTTAGACTAAGTTAATATGCATGTGTCAGTCAGTCTGTTAATCTGTGTCTAAGTGAAAGTCCTAAGGAAGAATATCTTTTGATAAGAAGGTGCTGACAAACGGTGTGTACATTTCATTTTCAACAGAACTGTTTAGTATTTTTGTACTTTTTTGCCCAAAATTGAAAGTGACATTTCCAGAGCCGGAAGTGGAAATTCTTAGTAAACCCCCTTACTTCCTCTGAAATTCAATATTAGTCATCATCTAAACCCTCTAAAGCCAATTCTGAGAAATAGATGTTTCAAAGAAAAAATTTGAACCAGAAGTGGAAATCCTTAGTGAATTTCCAAACCCCCTTTGTAATTTAATGTTAAATCCATATTAGTTCCATCATCTAAGTTATATCTATAGCTGATTTTGAGAAATAGGTGTTTCAAGGGAATTTTTTTGTAAAAAAGTAGATGGCAAATTTGGTTGCCACCAGAAATCAGCATTCAATTTCAAGATAAAAATTCAAGAAACGATTTTGCAACCTTTGAATCTGAATTTTGAGAAAGCTTTTGATACTGTTTCCTTTAAATAATACGAGAATATTTCTTTAAATAGAACAATTGTGCCAGCATTCCATTTATAATATCTAATCAAAATCATAAGTTTTGTGGTTTGACATTAAACGCCTGAAACACAACTTGCGTTCACCCATATTAAGCAACTAAAAGAAATCTCTTAGATGATAAATTGGTTCTACCTTTCTGGTAATTACTTAAGAAATTACCCCCAGAAATTGGCTTCTCTTTTGAAAACGGATAATTTGCGTCCACATTAATTTGACCTCACTGAACTAAAAACCGAAAGCTTTATGCTCTTCTTTGTCTTTCGCGACGACTTTCTTTGCACATTGCAGGAACTTAATTAGATAATTTTTATCAATATATCAGCAAGATAAACAAGTAAAAGGAATTTTATTTCAGCTATATCCACATCAATTGGAGTAGGTTAGTTCCCCAATATACAGGGGTCCTGAAACGTTCTTAAGAACACCAATATATTTGCAACGAAAGCTTTACGAGTTTAATAGTTAGGTATATTTATAATAAAGTGACCATGTCAGATCACGGAGAACTAGAGAAAAATGTATTGATTGTGACTTGTGTCACTTTTCTTGATAGATATGTTTTTAACAGTAGATTATAAGAACATTTAACTTTAACTGATGTTGCTTAAAAGCACGGTGATTGTGGTTTAAACACAAGCCGAGTTTTAACTGTAAATACATCGGTGAGGACCTAGATACTATGAATGACTTTTGTTTGTCCGTAATTGAGTGGATATTAAATCTTTGACCCTTCATAACATTTCATCTGGTCTACATTACTTTCTTGATCGTCAAAACAGATACCTTACACCTTTAGTTAGGTCAGACGGTCTGGGTAGAAAAAAAAAAATCTGATGTGGGCAGCACATGACTTTCTTTATATAATGCAATGAAATTACTACTTTTGTAGTTAAAAAAATGTTATTCTTATAGTAGATACTTATATTCATTCCAAGATATTGAATTTTCGCCAATGAGTCGTCATTTTTATCCATTTGGCGAGTTTTTCGTTAATTTAGCAACATTTAAAAAGTCGCCAAGTTGGCGACATTCCACCAAATTCGTCGCCAAAATCTCGCCAAGCGTTATGGACGGAAAAATAAGTTATTCTTACAGCAGATAAATGACTATTGGCGTTCAAATACAAAAGTATTACTCAAAGTATCTTTTTTCATGAATGGAACGAGCTAGATACACGAGAATGATGTCACGAAATTTATCGTATGGCCTTACATATGAAAAGTGAACATGTTTCTTAATAGGAAATATTTTTTTTTTATTTTATATGATCTTTTTGAAAAATGTGCAATATCACGAGAACAATTCATGTTAGCGTTCTAAAATTTTTGTCAATCGTTTTTTAATGGAAATGTACATAAGAAATATCTATTTGCGTAACTTTATTATAGGTTTTGATTTTTCGACGATTTTTTCAAAATTTCACTCGAAAATTTAGGGGGGTTCTGAACATTCGATTGCTTATAAAAACAATAGGCTTCCAGTGTTTATGGATTTAAATTTTTGTACCAAATTTCGTTTGAATCGGTCCATTCGTTCGTCAGTTATCGTCTCCACAGACTCACTGACACACACACACACACAAACACACACAGATATCACTTTAAAAATGTTCGATTCGTGATCAGGGATGCTTGAAACGTGCTCTCCCGTCGAAAACTCGAATTCGAATTTTTGACTCCGTCACAATACTTTCCTTATACATTATTGTATATAAGGAAAGTAAAAATAATGAGCAACTAACTCTGCTACTCGTTATGGATTAGTGTAAACATCACCCCTTTCGCATATTTGGAATGGAAAAGATTGATGTGTGTTATATGATGTGTCGATAGTTTTAATCTAAATTTTAATTTCTTTGTACTTTTCTGCCGTAATTGTTTTATAACAGTGTTTAAAGGGTATATGAAATCAGAAGATGCAATACATATAGGGTTCTGTATTGAGGTCGGCTGACACTTTTGCTCATATCACGTCAACAACACAAATGAACGATCGAGCTTACATGCCCTCTGTGTAAAGTGTTGAGAAAAGCAGGTAACCCCTGAGATTATTAATCAATCAAAAAAATTCGAAAAGTCTCCAAAAATCTCCAAGTTGGCGATATTTATCCAAATTTGTAGCCAAGATTAAATGACTCGGACCCTCAAATTATAACAATAGTTTCTGTTGCGTATTCGTAACAATAAGATGCCACTTCCGTTACGTACGTGCCGTTTCACCTAAATCACATTTCTTTCAATATTTACTCCTTCTCGCGTCTTAAAATGTTTGTATTCGGACCATCAGGAAAGAGACCCTACACTCGAATTACAAAACGTCCTTGATTGTAAATTTACTAGATAACTCAACTCCGTCATCCTCTTCAGCAGCTATTGATAATTCAAATTAAAGTTACGCAACAAAACAAATCTTACTAAATACCACAAAGAAAGATGAATGAAAAGTTTGAATACAATTTATCAGCCCATTTGAAAAAAAAAAAAAAAACTGGGAACGCAAGTATAGAAAAGAATGGAACTTTGAAAAGAACATCAAATTTCCCGCCAAGCGTATTTGGGCAACAAAAGATTGAGCTAGCTCAGAGTGTCCTGACAGTCTCATAAACAGAAGTTTGATCAAGCGCTCTTTCGACACAAGACAGGAAACCATTTGAGTGTGGAACCCTTCTTTGAAATCCGGAACAAAGATATTCGGGGACTGTAAGGAGAGACAGCCATATTTAAAGGAACAAAAGATAGGTTTATAGCACGCTGTTGTTCGCATCATAAAATCAATTGACCACGATGGAACGCCGGCCTGTGCAAGATCTACGCAGTTTCTTTAGTGTCACGTAAATAAATTCAAGTTTTGAAAATCTTTGTGAGGTTTTATGTTTTTTTAAATGCGCATCTTTGGTATTCTGAAGAATTTAAGGTATAAAAAGCAAAATTTGAATATACGCTTTTAATTAAGATATTTTTAGAACCACGAAATGGATTTTGATGAAATTTTTTTTTCAGACAATGAGGCTGAGTCCAGGAAATATTCTGATATACGCTTATTAGTTTATTCACCTTACGGCGAAGGGTGAAACGATGAGCAGTGGTGTATTCGGACCGGAACGAACAAGAACAACGTTCCGGTATTTTTTTATAGAAACGGAACGTGTTCCGGAACCTTTTCTAAATATCATAATAGAATCATTAAATTTTTACACTTAACGTTATGAAACAATGGCATAATTAAAGGGGAGGGAGAAAACTATAGATTTTATTCATCACCACTAAAATTAACTGAATTGTGGCTCAACTGTAGCTTATGATATATATATATATATATATATATATATATATATATATATATATATATATATATATATATATATATATATATATACTTCTTTTTTAAATCGGTATTGTTGGTTCAAATGATCACAACAATTATAGCATGTTATCCTTCATTTTAAAGGACTTGAAAAAATCTTTCAATTGATAAATTGATACCAAGTTTGATAATGTAGCCCCTCAAGAGGTAACTTCTCCCCCCCCCCCCGGAAGGGAGCTAATGATGTCACGAACACAAAAATTATATCGCGATTATTTTTCACTGCAATGATTGAAACTGTTAAGGTTCTTGACCACTGAACCATAAATAACCCATTTTATGCATAAATATGTCACATTTTGTCCTATGCTGCCATGTTAAAAAAAATATAAAATTTCGAATAAATTTCGAAGTTTCAGTGTGAGAAAGTAAATATATATTAATAGTATTCTTTAAAATTAATAAATTTCTTTAAAAAAATATTTAACACAGAAAGTTTAATTCAATAATCTTAGTAAATTTTGTAATTTTATTAGAGTAACCACTGATTTTTTGGACAACATTTAAATTCCAAATTTAGAGCTTGCTGTTCCTGAATACAAGCGTGGCTTCAGGAGTATGGATTTAATATTAACTGAGAAAATTGATCCGTATTCTTTTCGAACATGTAGTAAGTTACGCGGTTCACAATTATAATTCTAGAATCAGCATTTTATGTCGGAACTCAGTTACAGTTTTATCCTGTATGCTAATTTTTTTATAATTTTTTCGAACAGCATTTTTAAAAATTATTTTAAAAGTTTTCGTTTTTGTTTTTCACTTTTCTGATTTTTCATATTTTTTGTCTTTGTTTTTACTTTTGAATATATTATTTAATAGTTATACTGAACAACAGTAGCGTCTCCTTGAAAACTTTTTGGGGGTTGTAAGGGGGTTGGGGTGGTAACCAAATATTTTATTTTCCATTTTTCCATATATCATTTCTTTGAAATTCAATGGGTTCGATAGGTTTCTGGGGAAGGTACGACCCCTAAATACTCTCTACCTTGGCAACGAACAACTGAACAATTATTCTAATCTTTAACTTATTTGTTTTTGTAAATGAATATTATTAATTGATTTACTACAAAAGGTAACGTGTAATTTAATCGTCAAGCGTTCTTGTACTATATTTTTAGCAATACATCACTGATGAGAGGACTGAAATCCGTCTGCCAATTTGTCATGATCGTTTATAACTCAAAAGCAGATTGGCAGGCTTATATATTTTTCCACTGATTAGTTAGGCTTAAAAAGAAGCAGGTTTATACCTTCAATATTTCCAACTTTGCATAGCTTTAATGTATAAAAATCACTCCTTGCTCATAAGCACAAAACTCGCTTATAAATAGCGTTCCCAAAATTCGGAAAAACTCTCATTGCAGATACTAACAGCCACGGACCTTATTATGTGCTCGTCAGCATGAAATAACTGATACATTTGAATTTTACTCGACATTTTATATATTTTTATCATGGCAGCATAGGATAAAATTTGACTTAATCATGCATAAAAGGGTGTATTTATGGCTCAATGATCGAGAGACTTATTCGTTTCCATCATTGTTATGAAAAATAGAACGATTTTTTTGTCGTGACGTCATTAGACCCTTTGAGGGGCAAGTTACCCCTCTCCCCGGAGTACAATGGCAAGTATGGTAACAATCGAAATATTTTTTCAAGTTCTTTAAAGTGAAGGGTAACACGCTATAATTGTAATCATTTGAATCCACGATACCGATTTTTAAAAATTTTTCTTGTAAAGTTGAAAAAAAATTAATTCTGGTATAAGAAATTCGAATTGAGCCACATTCTAATTAATTATTTCTATATTGGCAGTCTAGTTGTAAGGACTAATTAGTTTCCTTCGTCGATTTTTTTTTATCTTTCGAAAAACCATTAGAAAAATCATTTTGAACTTACGTTCTTGGACTGTAACAATTAATTACTAAATGAATGTGCTGGAACAACGCATATTACTTTATAATAGATTCGCCTATTGAATCATTTCATAAACGCATCAAGTTAATAAGTTCATCACTTAACTAAAATTTTGATCGCCTTAAACACATTTCTTTCATTTATACGTTATGACTGGCCAAGTATTTTCCGTTAAAAACTTGTAATAGAAATGCTTGCCGTTTGCGCAAGTTGCCAGTTTTATTACAAATTAATTATTTCAAAACGGGTGTGTCGAAAGCATTACTGTTTCTACAAACTAATTTTCATTTTTCTGGAAAATAATGATAAGAATTTCATTCTTTTTATAATTCGTCATCTCTCTGAAAATAAATTAGAACTTCTAATTGCCAACTGAAATAAGTGAATGCACAAAATGCCATATTATTTGTTAAATACTGTCGAGCGTTACAGTTCTCACTATGAGGAAAGTAAAAGCATAATATCTCAAGAACGGCTCGTGAGATCTTTTAAACGACGATTCTCATCGATTCCGAATCACTTCATATGTTAAAATCTTTATGATATTTGAGATTTTAGTAAAAACTGATATTTGCATAATGATACATATTAGCGTTTTACGATTGGTTTAATGAAATACCAAATTGCATGACTGTTTAATTAATAATTGTTGTAATATTTTGATACAGTTTTTATAAATTTCGAAATAAAATTCGACAAAATAGTTTCCTAGTTCAAAAATACTAAAAATTAAATAATTTTCTTATGTTTACCGATTAAAATAGTCGCACCAAATTAAAAATATCATTATATTACTTCAAGGTATACAGTTACAGACATCCAAGTACACGAACAGGCAGACAATATATATCAATCCAAAAATGATTGATTAAAGTAGTTTGGGGCATACGGACCAGCAATACTTATGAGTCACCTTTGGTTATAAATAAATTATTCATTAATTTAAATTAACAAGCTTATTTTCTTTGCTTGGAGAAATAGAAAAATTCCTTTAAATTAAATAATATCATTGATGAAATAAAGCCAATTATTTTTAATAATTAATTTTTCTGAATTTCTTAAAAATAGTGAATAATATGACGTAAATTAATAACATTTAGATTAACTAAAAAGATATTTAAATAAACGGAATCAATAAATGTTTTAATTTTGATTTTTCTGTATAAAAATTCTTCCAAACTTCTGATTGAATCAATTAGCAAAAATAAATACTTCGTTATTAACAGCGTTCCTCAAAATTGATTAAAAGTATCAACAGGTTTTTGAGGTCTTTTTCGTCAGGATAAAAAGATAGAGCACCAGTACCACAAAGACTCTTTTGTCTTTTCATCCTGACGAAAGTGGCTGTTCTGTGTCTCCGAAACCATTCATCCGCTAATTCTGTTTCTCTGGCTCGATCGGGGTCTGAAGACCCCAGACCGTGCGACTCACATATTGGGTTTAGAGTAGCTATCTGCACGGCCGGGAAAGGATACCTCCTGCATTCAGGAGGCACCCAAGGTCTACCATCCCACCAAACGAACTTTTATTTAGGTCTAAAAATATTACAATTTATAATAAATATTGTGATTAAACAGACAGTTTTACATTATATTTGAACTTGACAAGTACGTCCATTTTACAAAAATGGGAAAATGGTTATTGCGAATATAGATAAAAAGGTCATTGAAAACTAATATTTAGAGTGAGATATAATAACATAACAAAATATAGATTAAAATGAAAGAAAATAATAAAATTTTAAAAGTAAAATTTAGAAAATATATAAAAAGAAAATATATGAAAAGGAAAAAAAAAATTTGGCGTATGAAAACAAAAACAGAAAATTAGAATAAAATTTAGAAAAGAAAAATAAGAAAAAATACAAATAAAAAGAAAAAGTGTCAAAAGAAAAAGAAAGATCCAAAAAAATAAGAACAGTCAACATAGCTTTTTTTTTTTTTTTTTTTTTTTTTAAAGAAAAAAAAAATAGAGGGAACATAATAAGTTCATGTAAGTTAATAAGAATGAAATAAAGGGATTCATTGATCAAAATTAAATGAGAGCAGAATCTACTCATAAGCTTAGGTCACTTTATTAGAAATTTCCATGGAAACAAGAATACAGTTTTTAATTTTATCTACTGAAGAGGGATTTGAACGAACTTTGGAGAACCAAATTGGTTTATTAGAGGGGGAAGGTTTGCAGAGATGAAATTTTTTAGAAAAAGGACAATCGAAAATGTAATGGTCAACGTCACCGAATTTATTGCAAATACAGTTAGAGGTGGATTTAATTTTGAAAAAGTATAAGTAATCAAGAAAGGGGCCATGACCAGTAAGAAAGTAAATGAGATATTTATTAAAAATTTGTAAATTAGGATTCACGATAGGGAGGTAAGACAGGATTCTAGCCGGATCACCAGTCCTGGTGGAAATGTAATCATTAAGATAATTTTGCCAAAGATTAAGAATATGAGATTTACAAAATTTTGAGAGATCGGGGTCTAACATCCTACTGCCAACGAGGTACTAGGAAGTTGGATACCAATCAAGAAGATTTAAATTTTTACATATATTTAAATCTTCTTGATCCCGATCGAGCCCCAAACACCGAATCGGCGGATGAATAACATCTGAAAGAACAGGAACGAGTTCGACCCCCTTCTGCAAAGCAGATGAAAAATCTAAATTCGGGTTGAAAGATCACATGTTGTTGGGATGTTGATGTTCGTATTTAAATTTTCGATCTCTTTCGGGGATCGAATCCGTTCCTATTCTTTCTAATGCATTCATGCCACGATCTGATTTTAATACTTTGATCTGGATCCAAATTCATAGTGCGAACGAGCCATGAATGAATATTACAAAATTTAGTTTTTGATATGAAACATATCAAGGGGCGAGATACGGAGTGCATTATGAAAGAAATGCGACGAAGATGAAACAGATGTATATAACGGTAGTGATATTATATTGCTACGACTACTTGACAGAAAATTATTGCTATAATTTTACGGTATGCTTAACCTTGACTTGGGTCACTTGACCTTGGTGATGAATTTGGCGAGATATCGCCAACTTGGCAACTTTGGGGGAGCTCGGATAACTTCTCGAATTCTGCAGATTAGCTAAAAACTTCACGAGTTACGCGCTTTTTCAGAATTTTCTACAGAGGATATACAAGCGCGCCATCGTTCAGTTGGGTTGTTGACGTGATACGAGTAAAAGTATTAGCCAAACTCAATACAGAACTCTATGAAAAATTTCATCTGATTATATATACTTTTTAAGGTCCATTATAAAACAATTTTGGTAGAACAGTATCAAGGAATTAAATTTTCAGTCTACAGTATCTGTGCATTGACGTCTGCACTATACGTCAGTATGCGCGTATCGATTTCGCCGATCGCCTGCTCATCCAGTGGAGTGACTGAAAACATTACATCAAAATGTTTCATTGTTGATAACCTCCCTTATGGTCCGATTCGAACAAAATAAACTGCATTCTTAATATCTACCAGAATTGTATAATTAAAAATTGAAATAAAAATATTACAAAAAGCGGAGCATATTGAAACCTTTTCTCCCTTTTCTTAAGTACCCTGCATCATCATTACAAGAACACATACCACACTTTCCCATTCAAAATATGTGAAAGGACTGATATTTCACATCAATCTATAGTGAGTAGCAGTTACTAATTTTTTATTTTATGAAACAAAACACTCTTTACTGGTCATTTGAAAGACTGTTATGTAATAGCATAACTTAAAGAACTTAAATAAAAATATGATTTTTAAATAGGTTGTTTGTCGCAAGAAAAATAATTGATCGAATAGCAACGCTTATTTACCCAATTTGTAGCTCCTTGGCTAACTCTGCGTTTTCAAATTATATTTACTGCAGCGATCGATAATGATTATTGCGTTCATTAATTGTTGCACAGATATATTAAGCTCAATAATAGACTGCAGGTCTGAGGAAATTGTTTCAGTTTCACCGTAATTACTTAGCAAGTATCTAAAACACAGATAATCGTGAAGCAAATGTATAAATAAAGTTTTATTTAGAAATTGGAAAGTTCTTTTCAACGGTGAATTAATATTTTTAGAATCAGTTCCTATTTTACTGCTTAGTAACGATTTAACATTTCTTAGATCCACTGTACATGTACACTGTAAAACATTTGCAAGCTTATTACTGAAAGTTTCAGAGGAATCAGTTGTTCGTAATGGGGAGTAAGCTTCCTGATAATTATGATAACATATTATATATATATATTAAAAAATATATATATATATATATTAATATATATATATATATATATTAATATATATATATATATATTATTAACAGCAGTTATCAATTAATTCAAAAGTTGGATACGTTTAATATTTTGGGATTTAAAACGTATGACTTTAAGGACCTTTTCAACAATATTGACATAAAAGATCTATATAAAGTAATTTGGAATATTATTAAATCTTTCTATAATATACAAAATTTGGATATAGATTATTCTTACGTACACCACCTTCTCAAGTGTAGAAGACCCAGACCGTCCGACTCATCCAAAGGACACGAGCAACCATTTGGACGGCCGGACCTTCTCAAGTGTGTCATTTTTAATAATTACTTGATGCAAGGCAATAAAATTTATATGCAAATTAAGGGTGTTCCACAGGGTGGCTCTGCCAGTTCAGCTCTTGCAAATCTTTATTTACACTTCTACGAGTCAAATTTCATAAACTCTGCATATACCTTTTACAGATATATTGATGATGTAATTCTCATTAAAACAGCTCCCTCAACAAATGATATAGATTTTGATTGTTATCCTCCAAATTTATCCCTTATACCAAACGAAAGCAACATCTCGTCTAGTGTTAATTTCTTAGATTTAACTCTCTTGATAATGAATATTCATTTTTGTCAAACATTTTTGTTAAATATCGCTGTTAATTTTGTTAACCTGTTAATTTTGTTAAATATCGCTTTAGAAATTTTGAATTCTATTTATAATATGTTATTTATTATTTTAGTCAAATTTAAATTGTTTTTGTATACTTTAAACCTTAAAACATTCTTTGAGATTTTATTGTCGTAGTGATAAGTTTTGGATACATAATATATAATTGTTAATTATTAATTATTACTTAGTATAATTCGCAAACATATTTTTCTTTATATCTCTAATTTTGGGGTTTGAAACATGTATATTTGTATATCTACTGTCCATTGGTTGAAAATCTTATTCAGGAACATTTCTTATAATTCACAACAGATGGCGCTCTCTCGTATTCTTTACTAATTCACTTAGGATAGAGCAACGAAACATTAGGTGTCCTGTAATGGTGAAAAAAGGTATGAGTTTATTTTCTATATGAATCCTTGTGGATTGTTGGTTAGATTACTTATATGTTTGCTATATGCGTTTTCATCATATTCTTTCCATTTGCCTTCTATTATTTTTGCTATTTTCATTTATGTTACAGTCTGGAAATGTGTCGGATCTTTTGACGATGTTTCGGCCATGTGGCCGTATCGTTGAGCGAAACACATTTGGAATCTCTGTGGATGCAAAGATCTTTGAAAAGCTGGATTTACGGAGGTTCTATCCAATTTCATATTTTCGGATTGCATCTTTTCTCTTTTTTTTTATTCTTGTCATTTTAATATTTTGAACCTCCAGATTTTGATAATCCTTTGATGTTTGAACTTGATTTGTATGTATCTCTCTTGAATGTTGATAAATTCATGTGTATTATTGATATTTTAAAATTAAGATCATTTTGCCTTATATGATAGCATTGTTTAACTTATGACTGATATTTCCTTTCATATCCTCTTTACTTTATTTTCCTCCGTATTGTTTTTGAACCAGAGTATGACACTGATCATGTTTAAATTAGTCTTACTATTTTTTTTTTTTTTTTTTTTATCATTTTTATTATATATATATATATATATATAATATATAATATATATATATAATATATATATATATAATATATATATATATATATATATATATATAATATAATATATATATATATAATATATATATATATATATATATAAAAGCTAAAATAATATTTATAAAGGTGAAGGTACAGAAGGAACATATAATGGGGGGAGAAAAATGAAAGGAAAATAAAGTGAAAAGCAAGAAGGGGGGGGGGGGGAATACTTACAGGTAAGGCAGTAAATGGCCAGGGGAGATTTTGATCCCCTGTTCCCGGTTAAAGCAGCTTTTAATCCATGGAAACACTCCCGGAACCACTATCTTCCTGAAGCAATCCTCCGTCCGACAAAACGCCAACTTATACCATCGTTCTCCTCCATCTTCCATTGTTAAATCGAGTTGAGCCACATTCTAATTAATATTTTTAATTTTACTTTTATATTTTGTAAAAAGTTAGCACGAATCGTGATTCAAACTCGATTGCTCTCGTATGTTATATATTTATTGCACAAGTTGAGATGCAACTTTATTCAACTTATTAAAAAACGTTGTCTTCTAACGATTAAATTTTTTGTTCAACCTATTTTTATTTGACATATTATAGGGCAGAATGCCCACGAATTTTACTGTTTTATATAGGATTCTTTGTTTTTAAAACGAATTAAACTACTTGTAGTAACAAAATTAAAGAAATTGTATAGGAAAGAAGGAAATAGGAATAAACTGCAAAAAAATCTGATGTGAGCAGCACATGACTTTCCCTGCAGACTTATATTCACGTTCTCCTTATTTTAATTAAATTTAATTCACTTTTAATTCAATTTTCGTTCTCATTTGATAACTGGACTTATTTTCAAAGATGGCGTAAAGAAAATACGAAAAAACTAAAATATCTCGAGAACGGCTAGTCCTAGTGTAATGGGGTTGGTCTTATTCTTTTCTTCGTTAAAAATTACGTATTAAACGAGCATTTAATGGATATATTTGAGCATACGTAGTTCTTTATTTTAAATTTGGCGATTTTTGTGGTCCATTTTGCAAAAAAAGGCAGTTTATTTTTTTCCGAATCGTACCAAAATCTAATCAGCACCTGCGTAACCCACAAGCGACTTATCTACTAAATTTTGTGAAATTCGGTCCATTAGATTTTTAGCTAGAGTGGATACAAGCCTTTGCGGGCCATTTCGCAAAAAAAGGATGGTTCTTTTATCCCGAATCGTACCCAAAACTAATCCGCACCAGATCCGCCCACAAATGACATACCTACCAAATTTTATGAAATTCGGTCAATTAGTTTTTTAGTTAGAGTGGATACAATATCTGCACAGACAGACACACAGACATACAGACACACACACAGACGTCACGCAAAAAATAGTTTTCTTATTCTAGAGGTCGCGAAACGTGTAGACCCGTCGAAAACTCGAGTTGCGATTTTCGACATGATTCCAATACTTTCCCTATACATTACCATGTATTGCAGGGAAAGTAAAAGGAATAAAATGGGAAAAAAGGAATTAAATGTGTTAAATTTACAGATTTAGAACAAAATATGTAGATATTGATAATGATTTTAATCTATCCTTTATACATAAAACAATTAGAGGGAGTTCTAATTTTCTAATACACCCACCCATTCCGATTTAAGAAAGTAAAAGGAATTACCAGTTATAAAAATAAGTTTAAAATGATGATAACATTTAAATATAGATAGGTACAGTCTCCATTCTAAAATTCAAAATTCCCAATTGAATTCGCACCTTATTCCATAGATACAGAAGTATTTTTGATCGCCCCCCCCCCCCCACTTCCACTCCTTCTATATAGTTACGCCAATATCCTCGCAACTGATATGAATAAAATAACACTTCAATGTTTCTAGAAATATAATATAGAAATATATGCGCATTCCGCACTGTCAAATCTAATCATGAAATTCCCTGTAGTAGTTAATTTTCTTAAGATTGTTAATAATTATTTCAAAATAAATTAGTGCGTATGTTTTTATTATCTCTTCCCTGTTGAGAGTTGTTCTTCGCTACGCATATGCATATAGTTTGCATATTCGTGCTCAATTTGATTTCATATAACTAATCGATATTCAAATAACATTACTTGAAATTTAAAAGTATAGATGATTGATGCTGTTACAACTCTGGAAGAAAACCTGTGAGAGAAATTCTGTAAGAGAAATGAAGTCCTTTTGTAGTCACAGAACCCGCCTATAGGGGCGCTCACAAAACATGGATCTGTCATGTTACATTCACCAGAGAAAACACATTTTGTAATCTTTATTTAGCCAACAGAGGAACCAACATCGCAATATTTTAATTTGCATGACATTAATTCAGTGGCAATAAAACTGTTGCGTAGCTTTTATAAATTCATTCGAACATTCGTCAAATTCACGTCAGATGATTAATGGTTAATAATATTATAACGAAACCACTCGCTTTCTATATAAATAAGAAACAATAAATATATTTTATTTGAATATAAAAATCATAAATATAATTTATATTCTTAATTTTGGAAAATGAAACTCAAACCATGAGTATACAGTTAAATTTTAGTTTTTAATTATAAAAGCGTTTAATATATAAACCAAATTGCTAATCTCAATTTTTATTTTAATTCCCTACTGCCGTATCGGATATAGTATAGGAATATATAAAGGTTAACAAATATAAGTTAATTAAAAATATGATTAATTTAACACTTCAAATTAGTTTTACATGCCTTTCCCAAGAAAAATGCCAATCTTCAATTACAGATCATTCAATGCAAATATATTACACCATGGATATTGTTGGTACATGATTATTTTTGACTGCTAAAAAATAAAATTATGTAAGAAAAGTCATATGTTCCATACATCTTATTTTACCATCAGTACATCTTATTTTACCATTCATTAATAATAACATAGTATAAAAACCTTTCATAATCCCTCCATTTCCAAAATAATTCACAAAAAATTATTTCATCCTGTTCAACGCCAGAGAAAAATATAATAAGCCAGAAATTCGAGTTCAAAAAGAATTATAAAACTACCCTCACATTGTTTTCTTTGCAGCGTTGCACAAAAACAGCGCAAACAAGTTAAAGCTTTTGCACTAATAACTGCCCAGGTTTACAAAACAAGAAAATAACAGTTCTTAAAGTATTAGAGTTAAGTGAAATTCAGGATTATTCTAGTACTATATTTTTTCAATTTGCTTTGCTCTTATCGCTTTAATTAATTATTTAATAATAGTAAAAAGAAAGTTGATATTGTTTGTCTACATAATCTAAGATTATTATAACCTTATATTTAGTTTTAAATAAAACGCAAAACGTTATTAGAAATGCTCAGCATAAAAATTATATTTTTAATATTCATAAATTTAGCAATATATAATGAATTTAAAAACTTAGATTATGGTTTTCACTATATTTATTTAGAACTTTATCTCCATCTTATATTACAAATTGATAGTTTAACATCGACGTTAAAACGTCGACCCGTCGACTTTCCTAGGAATCCAGTATGTTTGTATTTAAAATTACATCAAATTCGCAATTTCAGAATAATTATATTTTTCATTTGTGGCTTATTTAAGTAATGTCAACAAAAGGACGCCATTTTCAAGACAGTTCATCTTACATGGCTTAAAGTGCTTTCATTCACTTTGTTATGAAAATGACATTATAAATCACGAACTTCTTTTAATGCCATTAAATTTTGCAAAAAAAAAAAAAAAGAAGAAGAAGAAGAAGAGGAGGAGAGAGAATCACAATTAACCGTAGAACCGCTCACAATTCAACACACCGTTCGCCCATGTAAGCGCGAAATCTGACCCTCCCTGTACAGGAGATAAGGCAATTTTTTTTTCATGCACCCCTCTCTCAACCCATATCAAAATATCTACTCCCCTACGACAAAATAAGTGGTTCCTCCGTTTCGACCTCCGAGGGTCTGAGAGCCTGCGTAACTCAATCAAAAAATTAAAGAAATGCGTCAGATAAAAGATTTATAATTAATTCACGGATAAATTTATGATTTTTTTTTAGAGTAATATGTGACGTAAGTGCTGAAATAAAAATGAACAATGGATGGCAAGTTAATTTGTGTATATCGTTATATAAAAATCAGGGAGGTTTAAAACGCATGTAAAGTATACAGGGTGCCCCAAAAACATTGACCTCGGCTTTTATTCCTTAAATATTAATCTTAGACATATATAATAAATTACAAAGTTGCGCATAAAAGATACAGAATTTTATGAAATCGATTAAAATTTTTAAAGGAATTAAATTTTAAGAAGTACAAAAATTTAATTTTTATACGGCCCCCGTATAAAATCATTTCCAATGAGTAAAATGTGCCCCATACACTAATAAGGAGATGTACAAAATTTTAGCATTTTATCATAAGTTCCAGAGTTATGAAAAGACAAAAATGCTGACTTAAACCACTCTTTGATGCATCGGCATGGGTTTTTAGAGGGGAAAATCATGTCGGTAAATCGCGTTTCAGGGGTCATACACAAATTACGAAAGAAAACAATGATTATATAAATAAATAATAATTTCGCTATTTACTTGTACAAAAGTATCTACATTGTGTAGAAATAATAACTTTACACAAAGATTACAGAGCTTGTTCAAAATGTTTTCCATGCATGCCAATACAGAGTTGCATTCGCCTGGTAACACTTCTGTGCACTCGATCAAGTTCTTGTTTGGTGATGTCACGACAACCATATTGAATGCGTTGTTGCAACTGTGCTTTATTTATGGGAGGCGACAGATAAACAGTTGTACGACTCCACAAATAAAAATCCATAGACGTTAAATCAGGCGATCTAGGGAGAAGTTCGACTGGCTCATGCAAGCCAATCCACTTCTCTGGAAACTCGTTATTTAACCAATGTTTCACAACTGTAGTATGGTGAGCTGGAGATCCATCCTGTTGAAACCATACATGTGGATGTACTGTTAGGAGCAGTTCATCCATAAAATCAGGAATAACCGCATTCAGAATCTTATTAACATATGTCACCCGTTAATGTACCATCATACAGTATGAGTCCAAGTAAACGGTTTCTAAAAATACTATCTCATACATTCACAGAAAATTGCTTCTGATGATGAATATCACGTACCACAAATGGATTCGTTTCAGAACAGAAGTGCTCATTTTGAGGATTTATGCATCCATCTTGTTTATAACAGCATTCGTCAGTCCAAATTACCTTTCTCAGGAAAGAGGGATTTGCATCTCCCTGATTTAGAGCCCAATTACAAAAATCTAAACGACGTTGATAATCTGTTGGTTCCTGTCCTTGCACACCATGGATGTTAATTGTTAAACGGATGCCATTTATTCAGTCTCAGTATTCTCCACACTGTTGCACGTGGTACTTTCATTTCTGATGGTACGGACACTACTATGTGGATGACTGCAAAAGTAAGCCAAAATATCAATTTCTACATCAGTTGAGTGAAGTCTGGGCCTAACTAGTCCACCTACTTCCTCTTTCACGCACTCGTTGCACCAATCGGTAAATAAATCTCCCAGAAGGATGTCGAGAATTGGGAAAAGTACGTTGATATTCCAGTGCAGTTTCGTTAGCAATGCAATTGCATAAACTGTACAGCATAAGCATTTCAAAAAGTTCTTCGTTGCTGTACTGCGACATATTGTCGGTACAAGCTAACTACACTCTCAAAATGTAGCAGAAATGTGAAATACTTAAGGGTCGCTCAGACTGGACGAGCTACGTTTACGTAATCGAGGCGATTGATCAATGGCAGAGCAAACACAACTTTCTGATGTGACGATGCGTCTGTTATGCGATTGTGTGACGCACCGATCAGAGGCAGATATTTGCCTATGCATACATTTCTAAGTTGTTTTAATATTTCATTTTATTGTGTCATTTCCAAGTTTTATTCTGTAATTAATCTTGTAAAATTTTAATGTATTTTTCAGGAAGCATATTTTTGAAAAATTGTAAATAAATCTAAAGATAAAAGGAAGATATTATTTGCCTATGATGCATTTCTGTGTTGCGTCATTTGCACTCTTACTGTAAACATTTACATTTTAATTTGTGATTAATCCCTCACCAAATTTGTTTAAACATATCTCTGGGACTTTTTATGATAAAATGCTGAAATTTTGTACATCACCTTATTAGTATATGGGGCATTTTTTACTCATTGGAAATGCTTTTGTACGGGGGCCGTATAAAAATTTAAATTTTATATTTCTTCAAATTTAACCCCTGAAAATGTTATCGATTTCATAAAATTCTGTACCTATTTTACGCAACTTTATAATTTATTATATATGTCTAAGATCAATATTTAAGGAATAAAAGCCGAGGTCAATGTTTTTGTGACATCCTGTACATATTTTTAATTCGTATATAAATCATATGGATTCTATTCAAAGTTTATATGAAAGAGAATTTTTCGATCTTCCCAATGGTGTCAAGATGGAAGCTCTATGATAATATTCTAGGTCACTAAGGAATCGATTTGTGCTAATATCTGTCAAAATTGGTGTACATCGGGCTGAAACATAAAAATATAACTTCAAAACTAATCTGAAATTTAAAAAATAACGATGAGGTGCACCTATTAGGGTCCTAAAGTACCCGTGTACCAAATTGTATGGTCGTATGACACTTAGGCTTTCCGCTACACGCTACAATCACACACACACACACAGATACACTCACACACTCGCACACACTCTCACACGCACTCACACACACTCTCACACTCAGACACACTCACACACAGACATCTTTATTTATTAAGTAAGATTTTAATACAACATTTCTCTTTCAGATGTATGCTGTAAGCAAAGACACGATTTCAGTGGTAAAACATAAAACAAGAGGCTCAGGGCGACCCCGAGATTTAGTAGGTAGGTATTCAGTCCGTAGCAAGTAGGTATTCAGTCTTTGGACCGAGCTGTATCTTCTTTGAAATTTCTTTTCTGCATTCACATCTGTGCAATATAAGCAGTATACCACCCAAATTGAGTCCTATTCGCTTCAGCGGTTTTTGAGAATTTTGAAGGGCCAACGATTTTGTCAAAATACTGTTTTATTGCTAAGCTATATACGTTTTCGAGAAATTCATATAAGTCCACATCTACATTATTACGTCAGAATATATGAAACTTGCCACACAAATTTTGTTTAAATCACTTCAGTAGTTTTCGAGGTTACACAAAGAGCCTATAGATGCCCACCCACAGACTAACAAAAGTCATTTCTGGTATCTAGGTCCCTCACCCATGTATTTACGAAAAAGAACTCGACTTGTGATTAAATCATGATTACCATATTTCTCTTAGGCTACACCAGTTAAAGTAACAATATTGCTTAAAACTATTTATCAATGAATGTGTTATCCCATCAAAATCATATCAAATCAGTATTATCATATCATCAGTATTATCATATCAAAAACATATCTAGCAATGAATGTGTTATCCCAAGTCCTAATATCTATCATCCTCAGTGAGAGGAAAGAAAAATCCAATGATATTTATACTTTGATAATCTTAATTTTGTCTCGCACGAAGTTGTGGAAAATTCAGTTGTGGAACATAGAGTTTGGCTGTCTTTATATCCTTCACGGATTTTTTTTCAACTTTATTATTCAGTTTCGTCTTATAAAGTAATGTTTCCATTCAATACCCTTTCAATAAAAGTTTTCAATAATTTATTGATACTGCTTCTTTAGAGTATTGTATTCTCATAAGCGACGCATTCAAGAAGTAAGATAATAAATGAAAAGGAAATCAAAAAGCACTTCTGGAATAAAGCTATCTTTTACCTAATAGAATTATGCATCGCTTTTGTTGAGCATAAAATAGATGCGGCGATGTTTCATTTAAATAAGTGCTGTCAGATTTCTTGTCTATTTCAGACAATTTCTACAAAGTTGCTTGAATGTTTGCTGCAAATGTTAAAAAAAAAAAAATCCGATGTGGTCAATACATGACTTTCCCTACATAATACAATGACTTTTCTTCTTTCACGACGAAATAATGATGTACAAGACTCACAGAACAATGATTTTGCATTGAATCAACATCACATCAATTGAAATTGTCAACTTACTAGTCAAAGCAGAGTGATATTTATTCATGCTCATGTGTAACGTCCTCATTAAAGTACCATTGGGGTTTAATTAATATCCTGGGAAATAATTGACGATTGGAAAATTCTTTAACATCAAAATACAAAACTAACAATATCTTCCATCTTGAAAAGAACGAGCTAGATCCCCGATAATGATATTAACATATGTGTTGCATAATGTTTCTAATGGAAAGTGAACTTATTGGATGATAGTACTACTTTTTTAATTTTATGTAATTTTTTTATAAATTTATTTGAAAACGGGCGATATTTCGAAGACGATTGGTCCCAACGTTCTAAAGTTTACGCTATTTGTTTTCTAGTGAAAAATTACTCGCGAAACGATTATTTATTCGAGAGTATTGGAGGTTCCTGTTTTATGATTTTATTTTCAAAAATTCATTCAAAAATTGGGGGTATTTTGAACATTCGATCATAGTTAAAATTAATGGGGTTCTACTATTCACTGATATGTAAATAAATAAATATATTAAATGATGTTAATTCTAATTAATGCATCAATTTGGCGTCATTTTCGAAACTTTAGTGTCATGGGGACATTTTTGTCAATATGGCACCATTTCTAAACAGTCGGAATTGGTGATATTTCACTAAATTATTCGCCAAGATCCCCAAATTTATCGTTAGGTGTTATATATTTAACGCCACCTGTCACTTTTAAGCTTTATGCAATTTTTTAGATAAATTTGTTTGAAAAACGGATAATATCACGAGAATGGTTCAGGCTAATGTACTAAAATTTATATCCTTCTTTTTATCATCAAAATTATTTATAAAATTATTATACATTATAGAACGTCCCAAATTTTTCGTGATTTTTTCAAAAATTCATTCAAATATTATGGGGTCTTCCAAACATTCGATCGCGTTTCAAATCAAAAGGGTCCCAATTTCGTTGATTTTATTAATCGTGCCAAATTTTTTTCGAGATGCTTTGTTCGTTTGTGATATATCGCTTCCACAGACTCATGGACGCACACACACACTAAACATTCACTATACATTCACTAGCATATACCTGACTAACATGCATATACACACACATACTAACATACATACACACACACATTAACATACACACACACACACACTAACATACACACACACGCTAAAATATATACGCACACACTAACATACACACACACACTAACATATACACACGCACAGGCATCATGTCTAAAACGTTCGATTCGAGTTCAGGGATAATCGAAACATGCTCTTTCGTTGAAAACTTGAATTCAAATTTTCGATCTCGTCACAGTACTTTTCCTATACATTATGCTACATACATAGGAGAAATGATAATGTAATGAAAGGAATTAACATAATGTATAACATGCGTTTTCTTAACAATAATCCGCAATTTCATTTTCCTTGATGGTACAAAAGTAAGGGTTTGTGACTGCTAATATTTATTTCACTCTTTCTTACGTGCATTTTGGTACCACTTTAATGTGATCATTGAAACTTAATACGTCAATGATTTTTATTCCTTTCATAATTGTTGTGTGTCGTTTACTTTGCACCTCAGGTGATTATACTATTTAAAGATCTCGGATTACTCTTTTACTACGCATCTTCTCGATATTCTGCATTTTCCATGATGACGGTGTAATTCTACATGATCATCGTGCGAAAGTGTTCATTAGCACAAACCGTTTTACTTTCACTTCTTACAAACACCTTAACTCGACTCTTTAGCGAATTCTGTTGTGGTGTGCCTGTGAGATTACTAATAATGAAAATTTTCAGTCTTTTAAATCGGGAAATAGTTATTCCATAAAAATTTAACTAAGTTATGAACTTGGACGACACGCTTTGCCGTATAATTGGATGCATCTTATTATCTGAACGATAACGTTTTGCCACATATTTAACGCCAAATTATTTGTCAGCTGTAAAGGTAATCTGAGTAATCCCTTGATCACATATTTTAAGGGTGAACTGTACTTTTATTTTCCAAGACAAATGTTGTAAGATCCTCCTCCCTTTCCTACTTCACTTATACGAGTTATTCAACTTTAAATATCTGAAGTTGGTGGCTCCACTCGACTTACTTTCTCATTCACTCTTATTCCATGCTAACAGATATATAACCGTCGTTGCTCGTGATTTAAAATATGAGCAAATGTTAAATGCATTTATATTGCTTTTTAAAGAATGCCCATTAAAATATTGAATTTAATTCCCTGAGAAAAAAACAGTATAAGAATATCTGTTCTCTCTATACAAAATAATCTGATGTAGGCAACACGTAACTTTCATTCCATAATGCTACAATGAATTTACTTCTTTTATGGCGAGAAAATGACGTACAAAATCCACGGCACAATGTTTGTAAAGTTGAATTGTGCATTTGGTGCTTTACCAGATGATAACATGTTAAACTATTTCTAAGTAACCAATTAACTTATATTTCGCGCAACTCTAACATGACAATTATCAATATTGATAGCATCTGCAAAGCAGTACAGCCATATATTAAAATAATTCAATGATTTATTCATCCATTTAGTGATATTTTTGTTAATTTGACAGAAGTAGACAACAAAAAAAACCCCGCCAAGTTGGAGATAGTTTGCTAAATTAGTCACCAAGTTCGTCTAATTAATCGCCAAACGTGACAGGTAGCTGAAGAGAGGGACTTTCTTTACACATTAATAAATGACTATTGGCAAATTGTTTGGCGTCAATATACAAAATTATTATACAAAATTATTATATAAGTATCTTCTCTCATGAATGGAAAGAACTACATCCACAAGAATGATGTTAAAAGATTTGTCGCATAATATTGTATATGAAAAATGAACATATTTCAAGATAAATAATACTTTAATTGACAAATTTATTTCAGAAATGTACACTATGTCGAGAGAGGTTCATGTTAGAATTCGAAACTTTATGTCAATTACTTTCTAATGAAAAATTACACAACGGATGATTATGTATATAATATTATTGAAGGTTCTGATCTTTTATTGATTTTTCAAAATTTCATTCAAAAATTGAAGGGGGGGGGGATTTTTTGAACATTCGATTACATTTAAATTAATTTTCTGCATTCATCGATTGTGATAATCGTACGAAATTACGTTCAAAATACTCTATTTGATCGTGAGATATAGCCTCCATAGAATCACACACATATATATGCATTATGCACACACATCAATTCAAAACATTCGATTTCAGTTCGGGGAAGCTCAAAGCGTGCTCTTTTGTCTAAAACTCGAATGCGAATTTTAAACTCCGTCGCAATACTTTCCCTATATAGCATACTTTGTATGTATAGAAAGTAATTATCTGCAAAGACAAATCTGAGAAATAAAACATCATGGTCCCGTATGTAAATCAATGTACGAAAATAGGAAGGTTGGCCAACATAGGGCAAAGACGCTGAAAGGTAAAAAAAAATTTTCCCGTTCCATATTTTACCCCATTGCAACTGTCGTTTAAACATATTCGGAAATATATGAATTCAAAAACCCTTTTTCCAAAATATTACCTTATCTTATATTACATTGGCGTAACTGATATAACAGCATCAAAAATATAATATCATTTACTTTTTAAATTTATTTCTATATCAGTTACTGTTTTGTATTTAGTATCAGAACTTAGAGAAATCTGATGTGGACAACACATGACATTTCCGACATTGAGAAATTAAATTACCCTCCTTTTATATACGATTAAGTTTTATCATAGAAAATGTTGATGAAAGAGAGTGAAATTACATCGAATTTTTAGTTTTAAAATGTTCCTCTTTTTATTTCTCGACCATCACTAAAATTCTAAAAAACTCAAATGTCTGGAGATGGTTTCATTATAATTTACTGAGGTTGGTTTAATTCATTTTATCATAAAAAGTTACGTAAAAGTTACGAGTGTATGTGTATAGTTTTATACATAGATATAAAATAATAACTAGATAGGTCATGATGTTAATAATTTGTTTTTACGCGTGCAATAATTTAAACAAAAAAGGTTCTAAAAATGCAATAATTGTTAAAATATTTTTTTTTATTCATTATTAAAACAAGAACAGAAAAAAATAAATTTTTGTGTTTCTATTTATTAATGTCAGCAGGAAAAAAAACTGATATGAGCAGTACATTTCTTTCCCTGAAGACTCAAATTCATTTCTTTTTTACTTTTGTTTTAAAATTTATTGCACAAAATAACATATAATATGGAACAATTTTAAATTGTATCAAATTTACAGTTTTCAAAACATTTTCTTTTCCATTAGGTGACTTCAAATATTTCAAAATGTCGCCAAATCGCCAATATATCAAATATACCGAAAATGGTTCGTTCTAGAGAAATGAGGTAAATTTTATTCGTTTTGCATTAAAAATGACGTATTGAATCAATACATTAAGGCATATTTAGTCTTTTATTTAACATTTTGACGACTTATGCGGGCCATTTCGTAAACAAAAAGGTCGGTTTTATTTTTTCGAATTATACTAAAATCTAATAATTGTCAGTGTAATCCATAAGCTATTTAACTGCCAAATGTTGTAAAATTTAGTCAAATAGATTTTAAACTAGAGTGAGCACACACACACACACACAGACATCACGCTAAAAATAGTTAATTCGTGGTTCTAGAGTTTCCGAAACGTGTAGATCTGACAAACACTGTTCGATTTTCAACCCTGCACCAATACTTTCCTTATACATTAGTATTTACTGTAGGGACTTTAAACATTACCATGTAAGGAAAATAACAATTAATATTATGTGCTAAAATTTGTAAAATAAATACTTTGTTAATTTACCAACATAAACGATTGATTAAAAGCATGAACTGGCTTTAGAATCAAAGAGTTGTCTCCCGTATTCAATATAAAAAGAAGGAGCATCAGTAGTACAGCACCAGTAATATTACTCCTAGTACACTGACAGAGCACTAGTACCAATAGCACTACCAGTGCCAGTGGTACTGATACTTTGTTTTTTGATCATGAGGCAAGAGGCTGTTCTTTACCTTCAGAGCTGGTTCATATTTTTAATCAACTTTTTATGCTGGTAAACTAATGAAATATTTATTTTTTCAGATTGTTCCAGGCAGCAGTTTGGGAGAATTTATATATGTGTCTAAGTGTCTAACGTGTACGTGATCTTCCAGATCCTCCTGAAGCTCCCCCCCCCCCCCCCCGTCTGGGGGACTGAAACTTTTCACACTTATAGAATCGAACACAGGAAAGAGCATAATGGAGTCGGATTTTTATTTTTCACTCTAGAGGATATAGAAAATAGGGGGGTTTGAAAGTATTTCCAGATCCTTCTGAAGGGGCTGAATCTTTGCACACTTATATCATTGACCGCGGGGGAAAATTTATCGCCCTTACGTTGGAGATAAAAATAAGATAGTTTTGAAAAATATTTTTAAACTCCTTGGTGATCTAGAAAGCTTAATCTTTATACATTTATAGTATCGACCATGTAACAGAACTCAACAGGGTCGAATCCTCCCACCCTGGCCGGAGAAAATAATGGGGGAGGGGATTCGGAAAGTCTTATAGACTCGCTAGAAGTCCTGCGACAATTTAGGAGGCTGAATCTTCTTTTCCTTCGACTCAGATCGTCCAGCCTATCCAAAGGTGTAAGGTAAAGGAAAAATAAAAATCCGACTCCATTATGCTCTTTCCTGTGTTCGATTCTACAAGTGTGAAAAATTTCAGTCCCCCAGACGGGGGGGGGGGAGCTTCAGGAGGATCTGGAAGATCACATACACGTTAGACACTTAGACACTTATATAAATTCTCCCAAACTGCTGCCTGGAACAATCTGAAAAAATAAATATTTCGTTAGTTTACCAGCATAAAAAGTTGATTAAAAATATGAACCAGCTTTGAAGGTAAAGAACAGCCTCCTGCCATCCAATTTAGACCGGAACCTAGTGAGAGCGGCATCCTCAGGGGCCGTATCTTCCTTCCCCTACCACCAACCCTCAGAAGGACTTACGGACCCACATATTTAACATGCCATACTTCGCGTAAACACGGAAACAGTTTAGGAAGGCTGAATCTGTGCCCATGTCGACCAGTAAATAGTAACTAACGGTACCTAATTTTTCTATTGAGAGGATTATTTCGACACTACTAGGCGCCATATATTATCAAACAAAATCAAACTTATTAAAAAAAATTGCAACTTTATTTAACACCTTTAACTGCGGTTGTGGTTTATAAATCACATACTGAAATTATAGTCAGACGCGGGTGTGGTTTATAAACGACTTGTGGATTTTTGCTAATATCAAATAGCGGCAGTGGCTTATATACCACTAAATTTTTAAAATATGTTACAATTTATGAGTGTAAGTTTCACTGCCATTGACTGTCTTCAATACTAGTGCCTATATATAGGGTGTCCCAAAAACATTGATCTCGGCCTTTATTCCTTAAATATTGATCTTAGACGTATATAATAAATTACAAAGTTGCGTAAAATAGGTACAGAATTTTATGAAATCGATAAAAATTTTCAGGGGATTAAATTTGAAGAAATACAAAATTTAAATTTTTATACGACCCCCGTACAAAGACATTTCCAATGTGTAAAATGTGCCCCATATACTAATAAGGTGATGTACAAAATTTCAGCATTTTATCATAAAAAGTCCCAGAGATATGTTTAAACAAAGTTGGTGAGGGTTAAATCACAAATTAAAATGTAAATGTTTACAGCAAAAGTGCAAATGACGTAACGCAGAAATGTATCATAGACAAATAATATCTGCCTCTTACCTTTAATGGATCTTTGGCATGGATGGAAAACATTTTGAAAAAAAACTTTGTAATCCTTGTGTAAAGTTATTATTTCTACACAATGTAGATACTTTTATACCAATAAATAAAAAAGTTATTATTTATTTATGTAATCATTGTTTTCTTTCTTAATTTGTGCATGACCCCTGAAACGCGATCTACCGACTTGATTTTTCCCCTCTGAGAACCCACGTCGATGCATCGAAAAGTGGTTTCAATCAGCATTTTTGTCTTTTCATATCTCTGGGACTTTTCATGATAAAATGCTAATATTTTGTACATCACCTTATTAGTGTATGGGGCACATTTTACTCATTGAAAATGTTTTTGTACGTGGGCCGTATAAAAATTTAAATTTTATATTTCTTAAAATTTAATTCCCTTGAAAATTTTAATAGATTTCATAAAATGTTGTACCTTTTTTTATGCAACTTTGTAATTTATTATATATGTCTAAGATCAATATTTAAGGGTTAAAAGCCGAGGTCAATGTTTTTGGGACACTCTGTATATTTTATAAGTTACACATCATTTCGTTGTAGTGCCTTAAGTTATGTGGAAAAAGAATCCCCAAAGGCACAATATGTATTAAGCAAAAATACAGCCACCACATTTCTGTTTGTCTCTACTCTCGTATTAAATGTTTTCCCATTGTTGATCCTCACATTTCAGTAAGCTTCTATTTATCGAAGGGCTTTTATCTGCAGATGGTGAAATCTCACCCAATAGACCATTACAATATTCCATTTTCGCTGTAACTGTAACGCAAAAATAACGGAATTGTATTTAATGCGCCTTCTATTAAGTTGGGCATTGTAGTTGGAAAATTAATTATCAGGAAAGTGGTTGTTCGAATTCTATATGTTGCGTGTCTAAATTGGTCTCTGGATTCGTACAATGTATGGGCAGTGCGAGACAGGGGTCAGCAATGTGTCAAATTTCGTATAGACCGGGAGTTGGAGCCCCATTGCGATATCTGTAGCAATAAGTATGCTAATACCGAAAGGGCTGTATTGATGTCAGCATGAACCCTGGCTATCTGTAAGCGTAATAACGTCTCTGTCACACATTACCATAGGTTCCATCATACCCTTAGAATTTCGAAGGTCACAATCTATATAATAAAAGGCAATGTGTGTGTGTGTGTGTGTGTGTGTGCCTGTCTGTCTTTCTGTCTGTCTGTGTGTTTGTCTTATACACTATACGTTCTGCGACCGCGCGTCAGAGAGCTACGAAATTTGGCAATCGGCGACCCGGGGGGGGGGGGGGACACGTGAAAACCGATTTTTTAAATTTTAATTATTTTTTTTGTTACTTAATGTTTTATGCGATTTCGACCGATTTTTGACCTTTTTTCTTCACGATCCAGACGTCGTAGAAAAAACAAATCCCACCACCGGAAAGAGCAGACAATTGCGAGTAAAAATATATCAATTTCAAATCTCAATTTCGATTTCTAATATTTTTTAAAGATTTTAAAACAAAGTCACTTTCGGTTCAAAAAAACCAACTTTCGTTTTTAAATCCTCCCATCGTAAAAACTACTCATAATTTCGACTAATAATTTACTTTTTTAGAAAGGTCAAAGATCTGGCATTCTTACAAGTCCAATCTAGTCAAGAAACAATGAAAATTGCCCGCAGGATCGCAATTTTAAAGAAGTCATGATTTTATATTTCTCGGCGATCCACTAAGTTCTTCAACGGCATTTCCCTCTCGGCAGTAGTTTTTTACCCGTCTCCATGGGGACCGCGCTTTCGATTTTAAATGAAAGCTTAGCATATGTATTGGATACATCGGGTGAAATTATTATATTTATAGGATATTTTAAATGGATATTTTAATTTATGGATATTTTAAATAGATATTTTAAATAATTTAAATGATTGAATTATGGTGGTTTGAATTGTGGTGATGTATTTGAAATTATTATATTTATGGATTGGTGGAACGATATGAATGATTGATAGAACGATATGGATTTTTTAAATGGATATTTTAAATGGATATTTTAATTTATAGATATTTTAAATGGATATTTTAATTTTATGGATATATTAAATGATGGAATTAAGAGCTTAATTATAAAATTTAAATTAGCGCGCGAGAATTGCACTCGGTAGGCCCGGGTTCGATTCCCGACACTGACGCGGAGTACGATCACGTTAAACATATGGGTCCGTAAGTCCTTCCGAGAGGTTGGTGGCAGATGAAGGAGGGTACGGTCCCTGTGGATGCCTCCTCCACTGGGTTCCGGTCTAAATTGGGTGAATA
The DNA here is from genome assembly GCA_951213105.1 of Amaurobius ferox. Lineage (NCBI taxonomy): Eukaryota > Metazoa > Arthropoda > Arachnida > Araneae > Amaurobiidae > Amaurobius > Amaurobius ferox. The sequence continues at coordinate 75,666,037 of OX578137.1, read as the reverse complement.
AAAAGAAAGTTATGGAGATTGTCGCGGAGGGCGCGGTAGCCCAGTGGTTAGCGCGCGGGAATTTCACTCGGTAGGCCCGTGTTCGATTCCCGCCACTGCCAAAACTGCTGCCGTGTTCACGCGGAGTACGATCACGTTAAACATGTGGGACCATAAGTCCTTCCGAGAGGTTGGTGGTAGGGGAAGCAGGGTGCGGTCCCTGTGGATGCCTCTCCCACTGAGTTTCGGTCTAAATTGGGTGGCACTTCCTGGCCGTCCAAACAGTTACCTTACACCTTTCTGGTAAAATTTTAGAATTTGCCACGGTCAGAATTTTCAAGGGTAGCGAACAGGCTGGTCGCCAAAGGCGGCTAGTTCGGAATAACCGAAAGAATTAATGATCTCAGAAGATACCATCGCGCAAAATGTGTTTTCAGATAAAGTTGTCAAACCGTTTTCTGTAAATTATATATATTCTTTTTATTGTTTTTTATTTTTTTTTTTTTTATATTATTAATATATTTTTTTTAACGTTAGGTTACCTCTCTGTGTTTAGAAATGAGAAAAGTATGCTGAAAAAATATTTTTGAAATTTCTTTAGTGTAAAAAAAAAAGGGTAAGGTAAAGTCAATTATTTTCTTTTAGGGAACGCACAGCTTTCCAAGCCAAGAAACCTCTAGATAAGAAATTTCCCTGAAGCGCAAACACAGTAACTCGACCCGTCTCGGGTGCTTTTCGTGAGTTGAATTCCGGGTCCAGGTGGAGAATTTTATCTCTACATATATTTTCAAAGGGGTGCGAAATCTGCTTTAAATTGTATCTCACAATCTAAGAAGCTCTCGTGCGTTTAAAAGAAAATCCAGTTGAATATAAAAAATATTATTTAATCTAGTGCAATAAGAAAGCTGCAATCATCGGCGAAATAAAGTTCTCTTGTTAAATCACGATAATAATTGTGCTACGTAGCGGGACGCGCGTGTGTGTGTATGCGAGCGCGCGCAGATTTTGTATCCACTCTAACTAAAAAACTAATTGACCGAATTTCATAAAATTTGGTAGGTAATTCCCCTGTAGGTGACCCTGGTGCTGATTAGATTTTGGTACGATTCGGGATAAAAAAAACTGCCTTTTTTTACGAAATGACCCACAAAACTTGCTTGTATTCCCTTTAGCTGAAAAACTAATAGACCCAATTTCACAAAATTTGCTAGATAAATCACTTGTACGTTATCCTGGTGCTGATTAGATTTTGGAACGTTTCAGAAAAAAGAATCTGTCTTCTTTTTAGCGAAATGACCCGCAAAAATCGTTAAATCTAAAAATTAAAGACTACGTATGCTCAAATATATCAATTAAATGCTTATTTTATACACAATTTTTGACGATGAAAAGTATAAGACCAACCCCATTACTCTAGAAATTGTCGTTCTCGAAATATTTTCGTTTTTTTGCGCTTTTTGCTACACCACCTTAGAAAATAAATCCAGTTACCAAATGAAAACGGAAATTCAACTAAAAGTGCAAATTCAGTGTCATTTAAAATAAGTATGGCTGTTATTTTGTGCACTTAAACTCAATTTAATGAATTATTGAAGAAATAAAGAGAACATGAATATGAGTTTGCAGGGAAAGTCATATGCTGCCCACATCAGATTTTTTCAAATTGTTTATGTAAGTTCACTTCAAAAGCATTAAGTTATTGATAAAAAAACTTTTTATAAATTACCGGTAAAGAATTTTTTTAATTATTTTCTTCAAATAATAATTTTTTCTATGTAATTTTAAAAAAATGTTCTATTACCTGAAACTATCATTATCAGAATGATGAGACTGAAATCTTTTTGGTGCTTTTGTTCAAAAGTAATTTATTTTTGTAAAGATAAAATTTTCTTTTCCCAAGTTAACAACTTTGAAAAAAAAATAGTCAAGTTTATGAATCCAAGTCACTTAAGCTAATTGGTGTAAAGAAATGGTATTTCAATTATATTTTGATTCATAACGAAGTTCTTGCGTACCATTTTTTTCTGAAATTATGCTTTTTTCCCAAAGGAAGTGTAACCTAAACCTCAAATATTGAATGCAGTTTGTTCGAATCGTATAAATTACGAAAATTTCTACCTGAATATTAACAAAATTATCTTTTTCGGTTTTTTTTTATATAATGCATTATATTGAATTTAATTACACAGAATGACACGGATATTTTTTAAGTGACATCAAATTTGCAATTTTAATTAAATTTTCCTCTTCATTTCGCTACTAGAGTACTTTCAATTGGCAGCGCTACTAAAAGATATATCGAGAACAATTCGATAGAGTGATGGGTATGGAGTTATTTGTTTTGTCGTTAAACATTAAGTATAAAACAAGAATTAAATCAATACATTTAGGTATATTTAACTTTTATTTCAGATTTTTATGATTTTTCGAGTCATTTTACAAAAAAAAAAAAAGGCAGATTCTGTTTTACCGAATGGTACCAAAATCTATTCAGCATCAGGGTTTCAAATGTGGTTTACCTACAAAATTTTGTGAAATTTCATAGAATAGTTTTTTAACTAGATTGGATGCCGACATTGAACAAGCGCGCAGACAAACATACACACACAGACACACAAACGTACAAACACACGTATATACACACGGAAGTCAAGTTAAAAATGCCGAGTTCGTGTTCTAAAGGGACGGAAACATGTAGATCCTAACACTTTTTCATTACATTTTCATGTATCGTAGTAAAAGTAAAATTAGACGTAAGAAGATTGAATAATTCATAATCTTAAAATAATATTATCATTTTAAAATATCATTCATCTTAAAATAGTATCATACACGCATATGTAAAATGTGTTTTATTCTATTACTCACCTTATCTAACACGGTACGTGCTTCTATGTAGTGCAACCTTCACTATGCTATTATAAAATATTATCTGAAACAAGTGTAGTGATCTCATTTTACTTAAGCATTGATTTGAAGGATAATTCTACCATGCCTAAACAAAAAAGATGAAAATAACATCCAGTATTTTAGTTAAATGAATTAGGACAATAAATATTAGTAGTATTGCATAGTAGTGATCGAACAGTTAGTAGTCTGCAATACCCGATTAAATAAAGATATCTTATTTCTATTATCTGGTGAACCGAATTGTTTTTCTATTAACCGAAAAACCGAAGTAATCCGTATATTTAAAATCTATAAAAAAATAATTTGATGTGGGCAGCACATGATTTTCCTTATATAATATATAATGCAATGGAATTACTACTTTTACAGTAAAAAAAAATAGGTTATTCTTGTTGTAGATACTTATATTCTTTCCAAGATATTGAATTTTCATCAATTAGTCGTCATTTTCATTGATTTAGCGTCATTTTTATCCATTTGACGAGATTTTCGTTAATTTGGCAGCATTTAAAAAAGTCGCCAAGTTGGCAACATTCCACCAAATTCGTCGCCAATTTCTCGCCAAGCGTTATGGACGGAGAAAAAAATTATTCTTATAGCAGATAAATGACTATTGGCGTTTAAATACGAAAGTATTATTCAAAGTATATTTTCTCATGAATGGAACGAGCTAGATCCACGAGAATGATGTCACCCAATTTATCGCATGATATTTCATATAAAAAGTGAACATGTTTCTCAACAGTTAATATTTTTTTAATTTATTGAATTTTTTGATAAATTTATTTGAAAAATGTGCAATATCTCGAGAACGGTTCATGGCGTTCTAAAGTTTATGTCAATCGTTTTCTAAGGAAAAATTACATAAGAAATGTCTATTTGCTTAACTTTTTAAGGGATTTTTTGATGATTTTTTCAAAATTTCACTCGAAAATTTAGGAGGGTTCCGAAAATTCGATTGTGTTTAAAAACAATAGGCTTCCAGTATTCATGGATTGTAATTTTTGTACCAAATTTCATTCGAATCGTCACATTTGTTCGTGAGATATCGTTTCCACAGATTCAATGACACACACACACACACACACACACACATACACACACACACACACACACACACACACACACAGAATCACCATAAAAATGTTCAATTCGTGATCAGGGATGCTTGAAACGTGCTCTCCCTTCGAAAACTGGAATTCTAATTTTCGACCCCGACACAATACTTTCCTTATACATGTATATAAGGAAAGTAAAAATGTGTGTCCTTTACAGATGAATCGGGTGCTCTACGTCTTAATTACGAAGACTTTATGTGAGAAATACCTTAGAACATGAACTTCTCAACAATATGAATTGGAAGTGAGAGTTTTGTTTACCCAGAAAACAATCAAATTTTTAAATGAAATTCAACCCTTTCTTCGGGATTACCGAAAATCTGTAGTTTAACGCATTAAATCTAACATGCATTTAATAAATTGAAGTAATTAATATCATAATAAATACATTAATATTGTTTCAAATAATCATGAAATATTAATATTACCTCAAAAATACTGTTTCAAATAATTATAATATTTATTAAACAGGGTTAATTTTATATTCAATCTTTACAATACTCTAATGCCGCTCACTTTTAATATTGAATTTAAGGGAACGGGAATCAACGGGAATTTTTCTCCTTCAAGTGGCCATGTACTAAATTAATAGGTTGATCCATAATTTTTCAATTAATCGGGTATAGGTTTTAATAACCAGTTGATTAACGCAATCGTCGGTTAACCGGTTAACCGAGTAAAAGCCGGATTAACCCAAAAAACGTCGGATGTAAACTAAACAAAATTTCCATCATTAAAATCTCTTCAAAAGAACTAAATGAAAATATATTCATCAAACTAAATTGCTTAAGAAGAATTTAAATCAAAATATAAAGTTTTCATTCTAATCTGAATGTCTCTGAGAGACCTCTACAATAAATTCTGATAAATTTGTCCTTTCTAATGCCTATCATTATGTTCCTTTAACTACATTGAAACTCCATTTAATGTGTTTATATTTAAATAAAAACAAAATCTCATACATAAAGCTGCACGTTTAGCACTTCTATTCATTCTGTCACAATAATTTTAACATTTTTTACGCAACAACACTGTTGAAAACTCGGAAATAGAATTACCTACTTATAAAACAAAATATATATATATAAACATTCTTTCTTCTCGTTTGGATCTCGGCAATGGAACTTTTTCGTAAAAGAAAGAAATTTTGCGACGATATCCAGAAACACCTTGGAGTTTTTCATTCTTTAACTTAGTTCACAAAGAAAGGGAGTAAAAAAAGTGTATTTTAGATAACTTGAAAAGGTAGTTCCTAAAACTTATTTAATTATTGCTCAATGAAAACTGTTTTAAATAGAGTATATAATACTCGTTAGAACCGCGTTAATGCCTTTCTATTTCGATTCTTATAAACGATAATTCTTTTATTTTTTAAATACTTCATTATTAACAAAGATTTAATATATTCTTGAAATATTTAAGATGAATATAGAAATACATATTTCATATGGAATGTATGTATATTTCATATAGATGTTTCATATAATGTGTTTATATTTGTTTATATGTTTCATGAATTTATATTTCATATAGATATTTCATATAGTAAAGCATGTTAACATGCACACCACTTTATGATAAAAGTGCTCATATTATATACTAGCCGTTTTAATCCATACTTCGCGCACGCAATAGGCCTTGTGGTCAATGATGTAACACACACTTAAAAAGGTTCTGAATACCAAAAATAATTTCAAATTTAAGCCTAAACTGGCTCGTGTTTTATAATTTTATTAAAGTGGAAGTTGCGGTTTGTTAAACAATATTTCATCTTCGATCACTATTTGTTGTTTTATTTTCAATGTTTTCAGATATTATAAACGAAAAATCGATTAATTATAATATTTTTCTTCAAAGGTTTGATTTTGAAGAATATCCAACAAACAATTTCAGTACTTGATTTGAACAAACTATTTCAGTAACTTTAACTCGGTTATTAAAGTTACCCTAATGGAATCAGAAACTAGAAAAAAATTCATTGATAAAATGCAATAAAAAATTATTTGCTGCAATTGTAATTTAGAATAGAGAATGGCTAATTTTACACCAATCAAGTTAATAAAAAATGAAAGATGGTTTTCTTTCTGTGCATGATGGTATATAAAATCGAATTTTGCGTATCTAGTCGTTCTTGAGTTATAAATGAAAGAATGTTTGAATCATAATCTCGGATATTTATTCATTTTTTGAACAAAATTCCAAGATTTTTTAATTTTCCCATTACTTATAGGTCAAATCCCGTGTGCATGCAAAGTTTCAAGTTTCTTCCTTCAGTTTAGGCTGCGTATTTTATCTTTTAGTCAGTCAGTAAGCTGTATGATATAGACGATACAATATTATAAATTAAGTTTTATAAAATATATAGTAAAAATAAACAATAATATAAACACTCATATAATTAAAGTTTTATTAATTATAATACAGTTTAAAAATAAGTAATTTTATCATTTAAACAGAACCACTTTTCTCAGCGAAACTTGAGACATTGAGATTGTGAACGCGAAAGAGACAGATATCCAATTATTTCTCTCTTCTCCTAAAATAGCCCTTAATTTATCTTTCTAAATAGTCAAACGCATTATAAAATTCAAATACTAATCTTAAAATTTTCGTCTTGGTGCGCTTGAACAGTTGTATTAATTTACAAATAAAATGCAGAATAAAATAGCTTTCATTCGTAATTCAAATATGAAAATAATGAACAACATATGTTTTTTATATTGGAAAAAATGAACTAGCATAGGTTTTTTTATATTCAAAACAATGAACTAACATATAATGCTTTTTCTATATGGGAAAAAATGAGCTAACATATGATGTTTTTATATGGAAAAGAATGAACTGAAATATGATGTTTTCTTATATTGGAAAAAATGAACTAACATATGATGTTTTTCTCATATTGGAAAAAATGAACTAACATATGATGTTTTTTTCATATTGGAAAAATGAGGGTATTAAAACGATAAAGTCTGATAAAAAATATCAGGATCTTCTTTTAAATTGTTTCTTTAAACCGGTGGTGCTGATTCTTTAAAGCGGTGACCTTTAATATAGAGAATCAGACATTATATCTGTTTCATTAGATTTAATTATTTTAAGCGTCTGACTCTTATAATTACTTTTACTTGTAAACGCCAGACATCGTAATCTTAACTGTTAACATAACTGATATAAAGGAAATATGCAACATATATACATACAATTATTCATTTAGTTAAAATGTTTGATAATAGTTTTAAAAACATATTTATATGTTGCATTAAAATATAAAAATTGATTTAAATATTATCAATTTTAAAAACAAATGTAATTTATTATTGCAATTTACTGACATCAGTGTATCATTTATAATAATAGGGTCAAATGAATATTACTTTTTGAAATATAAAATGCAATTGCATATTTCAAGTTTATTGCACATTTTGTTATAATGTTTTCATAATTTTCCCCTTAAATAACTAAGATTAGTTTATAGTGGCATCCTTATTTATAAACAAGTTTATATAAAAATTATCTTATGAAACGCAAAATTATAAATATTAATAAGCGATTAGAAATATTTTTGTAACACACACCACATTTTATGTTAATATAAAAAAAATTATACGTAAATAATATTATTCGTTCTGCGCTGTTAAAAGCTTTCAAAAATTAAGAAACAAAACCTGAAATTGTTTTGAATTAAAAACTTCTTCAATTATTCAACTAGTTTATTTCGATTTAAAAAGCAATTTTCAAAAAATATTCTACAATCCCCTTCCTAAACGATGGCTGTTCTCAGATTATTTTCCTATAAAACATATTGAAAACTCCATGATTCGAAATTAATAATTTCATTGAACTCCGATCAGCAGAAGAATAACTCAACGCGAACTATAAAAGAGAAACCAAACGATTTCTGTACTCACCAAGCGTGGCGAAAGGCAATAGTAGGGGAAGCAGCAGAGAGCTCAGTAGCACCGTCCGTAACATGTTGGCCGCTCGCACAGACTGAAGAATCCCTTCCTTCTTTCGCTCGCTCTCTCACTCTCTCTTTCTCCCACAATGTCTTTCGCAATCCGTAAGAATCCCAGCAGCACATGCATCGGTTGAGAAGGAGAGCTTTTGCCGGACTCCTTCGAAAGATCATTTTATAAGGCTTTTGAATCTCTTACGTTGCAGGTGCAATTTATTGCTTTATAATTTTTACGGAGCATTTAATGAAGAACTGACGATTCATCAAAATGTATTTAAGGAGCAAATTAAATTTCATCTAATTGGGTAATTAAATTTATATTTTGAAGTAGGTGCTTTATAAATTAAAGGAAAGTGAGGGAGAAAGAGGAAAAACACAAAAATTACGATTAGTCATAGTTTCGTTGTGATAATTGTTCTTATATGGACATCGTGGTTTAGAGAAAGAATAATATTATTTCTAAGTTATATATATATATATATATATATATATATATATATATATATAACTCATATATATATATATATATTGCACAAATAAAATTCGGACAGTATATATATATATATATACTTAAACTTATCGAAAAATAAACAATGAAGATATATTGTAAGACACCTTTAGATATCTGAAAATTATAACTCTTAAAATTACTGCTTTTAGAAATCAATAAAAGGCCTATTTTGGAGGAGAAGAGGAACAGATCAGCAATCCATAAGATATAAAACCAATTAAGAAAACAATAGGATGAATAACAATAGATAGAAGGCAAAGAATGTGCAAAATCTTCAGGAGGTGCATATTTTTTTTTCCTTAAGTTCTTTTCATTAAATAACCTTGTTATAATTAACAAAAGAGTTTTCTTGTACCTCAAACAGCTTATAGAAAAACCATACCATAAAATCATATAAGAATGAATTAAATTTTACTATATTTGAATAAAATATATACAAAGCAAAAACTCACTATGTACTTTTAAAACGCTATATCAAGAACCGTTGCTACTGATAAAAATAATAATTATTGTTGCCAATAAAGGGTAGATGTTAAAAAAAATTAGGTATAAAACATGAGATATGATGAGAAGAGTACTGAAAAACTGTACGCACCTATCAGTGTAGATCATTCAGTAGATATATATATGTTCTAAAAGTAGTTGTGATTTAGCTGTGATTTAAAAGTAAAAAAAAAGTCATTACTAATGCTACTGTGATAAAATGTTTGAGAATAATAATGGCAATGACAATAAAATATTAGAGAATTATATAAATTACTAGCAGCATACCCGTTCTTCGTACGGAGTATATAATATAAAAAAACTTATAATTCGTAATCATGTGCAAATTCTGTTAAAATATTAAATGTATTGCTCCTAAAGAGAAGTTTAAAAATATCTGTTCTCACTACGCAAAATTATTTTCACGGGCAGATCTAAAAAATAAAACATCCTGGCCCCTTTTGTAAGCAAATTTACAAAAAAAAAAAGAATTGAATCAATATATGCAACCCCGTACTACTTATATTGTCGCAGATTAGAAAATATGCCAGTGTGTTAGTAGAAGATTACCCGTATTACAATATAAGTCTCAAAAATATTTGCCAAAATAAAAGAGATGACGTAATAAATTGAAAACATCAATTATCCCCGTACTCTTTATACCAGAAGGTCGTAATTGATTTCAATATATGCCAATATATATCAAAGCATATGCCAATATACCTGTACTACTTATATTCTCGTAGATTAAAAGATATACCCGTGTATTTGTAGAAGATTACTCGTACAACGTACAATATATGAGTTTAAAGAATTTTTGTCATAATAAAACAATTGCATAATAACTTGAAAATATCAATAATCCCTGAATCAATAATCCCCGAAATTATCAATGATAATAATGTTTAAACCTGAAGACGGTAATTGATATTATCCAGTCAAAAATGCTATAAGAAAAATCAAATCGTTCTTTTCTAAAATATATTTTTAAATCCATTTATTTTTTATTCAAATCAAAAAAATAATTATTAAAATTAACAGACATATTTAATTTAATTGCTTTTCTTAGTAACATGATATAAGATAGAATCTTCCTCATAAACTGCGAAATTAAATAACCATTTTGATTTCTTTATACTTTTCATTGTTTAGTAAAAGCTTGTTTAAAATAATCCATGGAGATAGATTTCCCTTTTAAATCATGTTTCAAACAATTCATGTTTTCAGAAAGTGACTAATAAGCGCAAAAAATCTCCCATAAAACTCAGAGATTAAATTTTAATTCACTTTCAAACGATTTTCAAGCTTTTCGTTTGGATAAACCACGGAGGGTTAGAGAGTAGAACTCCTAGGGAAAAGTTTCGTTTTTCATTAATATCTGGACAACTCCTGGTCTTAGATGCTCGAAACTTGGGCTAAATTTTTGGGGGGCTATTTCAAGGCTATCCACAAAATTTTATCAAATTCGGTTCAGTAGTTTTCCAGTGATGATGAGACAAATGAAAATTTCCTTTTTTTTACTAATATCTTGAAAACCACTAATCATAGAAACTGCAAGCATGGACTAAATTTTAAGTGGGACCATTTTCACGCTACCCACAAAATTTCATCAAATTCGGTTCAGTAGTTTTCCAGTGATGATGAGACAAATGAAAATTTCCTTTTTTTTACTAATATCTTGAAAACCACTAATCATAGAAACTGCAAACATGGACTAAATTTTAAGTGGGACCATTTTCACGCTACCCACAAAATTTCATCAAATTCGGTTCAGTAGTTTTCCAGTGATGATGAGACAAATGAAAATTTCCTTTTTTTTACTAATATCTTGAAAACCACTAATCATAGAAACTGCAAACATGGACTAAATTTTAAGTGGGACCATTTTCACGCTACCCACAAAATTTCATCAAATTCGGTTCAGTAGTTTTCCAGTGATGATGAGACAAATGAAAATTTCCTTTTTTTTACTAATATCTTGAAAACCACTAATCATAGAAACTGCAAACATGGACTAAATTTTAAGTGGGACCATTTTCACGCTACCCACAAAATTTCATCAAATTCGGTTCAGTAGTTTTCCAGTGATGATGAGACAAATGAAAATTTCCTTTTTTTTACTAATATCTTGAAAACCACTAATCATAGAAACTGCAAACATGGACTAAATTTTAAGTGGGACCATTTTCACGCTACCCACAAAATTTCATCAAATTCGGTTCAGTAGTTTTCCAGTGATGATGAGACAAATGAAAATTTCCTTTTTTTTACTAATATCTTGAAAACCACTAATCATAGAAACTGCAAACATGGACTAAATTTTAAGTGGGACCATTTTCACGCTACCCACAAAATTTCATCAAATTCGGTTCAGTAGTTTTCCAGTGATGATGAGACAAATGAAAATTTCCTTTTTTTTACTAATATCTTGAAAACCACTAATCATAGAAACTGCAAGCATGGACTAAATTTTAAGTGGGACCATTTTCACGCTACCCACAAAATTTCATCAAATTCGGTTCAGTAGTTTTCCAGTGATGATGAGACAAATGAAAATTTCCTTTTTTTTACTAATATCTTGAAAACCACTAATCATAGAAACTGCAAACATGGACTAAATTTTAAGTGGGACCATTTTCACGCTACCCACAAAATTTCATCAAATTCGGTTCAGTAGTTTTCCAGTGATGATGAGACAAATGAAAATTTCCTTTTTTTTACTAATATCTTGAAAACCACTAATCATAGAAACTGCAAACATGGACTAAATTTTAAGTGGGACCATTTTCACGCTACCCACAAAATTTCATCAAATTCGGTTCAGTAGTTTTCCAGTGATGATGAGACAAATGAAAATTTCCTTTTTTTTACTAATATCTTGAAAACCACTAATCATAGAAACTGCAAACATGGACTAAATTTTAAGTGGGACCATTTTCACGCTACCCACAAAATTTCATCAAATTCGGTTCAGTAGTTTTCCAGTGATGATGAGACAAATGAAAATTTCCTTTTTTTTACTAATATCTTGAAAACCACTAATCATAGAAACTGCAAACATGGACTAAATTTTAAGTGGGACCATTTTCACGCTACCCACAAAATTTCATCAAATTCGGTTCAGCTGTTCTCTTGTGATGACGGGACAAACAGACAGACAGACAGATTTTCAATTTTATTTATATAGATTAGGTAATAATTATTAAAGTTAATAATTATTAAAGTTAATAATTATTAAAATATTAGAGATATTGGGAGGGCCAATGTGAAAGAGAGCGAGCGAGAGAGAGAGCAGGGGCACAGACACAGTTTCCTAAGGATATTCATTCATAGTATTTTGCACTGTAGATAAATAGTTAATTTATATTTTGATTACGTATATATTGAAAAAATATAGCAAGAAAAGGAGAAAATAATTTCAATCATCATTTCTTGCTCTAAGCTCCAAATTGTGAAACATCGCAATTTGGAGAAATATGAAAAATGCTATTTCGGTTTTAATATGAAATTTGAATTTATATAGATCGTAAATAAAAAAGACTATATAATACCATATGAAAATGGGCCAACTTTAGAGCACTTTAATTATGAGAAATATGAAAAATGCTATTTCGGTTTTAATATGAAATTTGAATTTATATGGATCGTAAATAAAAAAAATACTAAATACCATATGAAAATGGGTCAACTTTAGAGCACTTTAATTATAACTTAAATAAATCTTATCTAGGACAGAACATCCCTTTCACTGTATGTAACGAATCATCTTCCAATCCTAGTAAACTTGAGAAAGAATCTTTCATATTTATTTTCAAAAGTAATAACAGACCGAAATTGACATTGTTATTGGCTCAATATCGTATGTCAAAATTAATCTAATCATCTCAGCATGGAGATGAGTGCTCAGGCTAAATCTCAATTTAAAACAGTGATTTGACTTTATTGTACAACTTAAAATGCAGAGTTGTTGAAAAGTCACGCCCATCAAATTTTCAAATGATGTAATGCACCTGGAATTTGAAATAGTGGAATTTTTTTTATGGGAATAACATCTATAGCTGGGGTTCCTCTGGCGTATAAACGGAGCGTTACGAAAAATGTAAACATTTAGGAAACTTTTACCCCAAACCTAATAGATAAAAATGTAAATAATTTTTCTTGTTTTGTCAGAAATCGGGTCCAGATTAATAATATATAAAATAATTTCAATATGTTAGTATTTTAAACATATTTTTTCGAAAAATCTTAAAAATTTAGCTCTCCGTGTGTGTGTGTGTGTGTGTGTGTGTGTGTGTGTGTGTGTGTGTGTGCGTGTGTGTGTGTGTGTGTGTGTGTGTGTGTGTGTGCGTGTGTGCGTGTGTGTGTGTGCGCGTGTTTCTCATTTTTCTACCTTTCGCCCGAAAGGTATAGTAAACTATAAAATGTATAAATAAATAGTAAATTAAAATTGTGTACTAGAAAATTTAGTATTAAAATCTATATTTACTATTAAAAAAAAAATCTCTTATAGTTTTCGAGTCAAGTTGAAGAAGATTAAAAATGTTTCTTTTTTCAAGCTTGTAATACTTATATCTCAAAAACTAAAAGAGCTGGTTTTGAACAATAAGCAAGAATAAATAGCCCTATAAGTGTATAAAATTGGATTTTTGATCGAGTTCTATATTTAAAAAAAATAGATATATAAATATATATCTGTCTGAACGAGTTTTTCTTCTCATTTTTCATACTTTCACTCGAAATATCTTCAAAACCATAAAAGACAGATATTTTTACGCTTATTAATTATATCTATGAGGAAATTTAGCTTCTAAATCCATATTTATTTTTAAAAGCAGCTCTTATAGTTTTCGAGTAATCGTCTTGTCAAGCTGAAGAAGTATGCAAATTTACTTTATTCAAGTTTGTAATACTTGCATCTTAAAAAAACTGAATGAGATAACTATAAACAATGAACAAGAATTTATAGCTCTTTGAAAACCTTATCAATCAGATTTTATCGTATTTAATCAGATTTTGGATCAAGTTTTTTACGATATTACAAAAGATTCTTTTTACTAAATGTTATTCATGCAAAACCATTTCGGCTCCATCGGATTGGAGTTATCGCCAATTTTTTCAGTTAGACGGCCCTATATACCCTAAACAATATATCATAAATATCGTCTACTGTTTTTAAACCGACATACGATCATTGCAAACCTCTTCATTTCAATCAGGGAAACTGAGGGAAGCATGTTCATTTCACTGAGGGAAATATATTTATTTTTGAACAATTTTTCTCTAGTCATTCTTTTAAGAGTGTCATTGAAGAGTTTCAAAAGAGCACATTGAAGAGTTTTAACAACACAGTCTCTATTTCAGATAGTTTATCCTGAGTTAAAATAAAAGGTTTGCCTGTTCTCGCTTTGTTTGCGACATATTCAGTTTCACGAAAACGTTATACTAACCTCGGAATTATTGACTTGTCAGGGGCTTTAGAGCATGGTTATCTCTTTTATAACTCTTCAACGGCACTCTCATAAGAATGACTATAGAAATATTGCTCTAAAATAAAAATTATATCATTCTGGGAAAATGCCATTTCTTCGATTAATGAAAGTTACCTGTAATGATCGTCTGACGTATCGAAAACAGCAGACGATACTTGTGACATATAAATGAAGCTATATTAGTGTATTTAAAATTAAACATATTTTTGATAACTGTAGCCGTTATAGAATGAATTACATGTATAATTTAACAAAATATAAGAATGATTTTGAATAAAATTGAAAATAGTTAGGAAGATTATATATTTTTCAGCATTTCGCCTTTTCTAAATTCGTTCAAAAATTGAAATTTCAGCAAAAATTCGAGAATATTGTTCAACGAAATAGTATTCAGCATTTAATTGTGTGCTTTAATTCTTCAGCGTGTAAGAGTTAAGTGTGATTTACGTATACGTATATCGACAACATAAACTTATCCATTTATTTTCAGGCGATGCTAATACGGATTTAATTAAATAACTAACAACAAAATTTTGCCATTTTAATTTAATCGAATATTTTATATTACTCAGAATAATAAATCTACAAACTCAACATTTTTAGAAAAATGCGAGTTAACACACAGATTGATTTTCAAATAATCGAAATTTTTAATTTCAAACTTTTGATTTTTAGAGGTAATTTCGTAGCCTGCGAAGGCAAAATGACAGGCTGCCAATCAAGAAAGCGCTCTAATGTAAACTAATTATCCACATCACGTGGTTGCTATGTAAAAAAAAAGGGCGGCGTTCAAACAACTCTAACGTAAATTCAGATAATAAAAATAACTAAATGGCTGGTATATAAAGTATTATTTAAAAATAGTTTTAAATCATTTTAAAGGAATTTATGAAAAAATGCCATTTCTTCGATTAATGAAAGTTACCTGTAATGATCGTCTGACGTATCGAAAACAGCAGACGATACTTGTGACATATAAATGAAGCTATATTAGTGTATTTAAAATTAAACATATTTTTGATAACTGTAGCCATTATAGAATGAATTACATGTATAATTTAACAAAATATAAGAATGATTTTGAATAAAATTGAAAATAGTTAGGAAGATTATATATTTTTCAGCATTTCGCCTTTTCTAAATTCGTTCAAAAATTGAAATTTCAGCAAAAATTCGAGAATATTGTTCAACGAAATAGTATTCAGCATTTAATTGTGTGCTTTAATTCTTCAGCGTGTAAGAGTTAAGTGTGATTTACGTATACGTATATCGACAACATAAACTTATCCATTTATTTTCAGGCGATGCTAATACGGATTTAATTAAATAACTAACAACAAAATTTTGCCATTTTAATTTAATCGAATATTTTATATTACTCAGAATAATAAATCTACAAACTCAACATTTTTAGAAAAATGCGAGTTAACACACAGATTGATTTTCAAATAATCGAAATTTTTAATTTCAAACTTTTGATTTTTAGAGGTAATTTCGTAGCCTGCGAAGGCAAAATGACAGGCTGCCAATCAAGAAAGCGCTCTAATGTAAACTAATTATCCACATCACGTGGTTGCTATGTAAAAAAAAAGGGCGGCGTTCAAACAACTCTAACGTAAATTCAGATAATAAAAATAACTAAATGGCTGGTATATAAAGTATTATTTAAAAATAGTTTTAAATCATTTTAAAGGAATTTATGAAAATGTTAACAGTGGAAACAATTAAATAAAAAAATATTTGAGCTTGTATAAAGCACAAAATATTTCTAATTATATCTATAAATTAATTCCAGAAAATGACGTATTTAAGAATTTATTATTTAAATATGTTTATGTTTAACAGAGTTAATATGTTTAGCGACTTATGTTTAGCTGAGTTTATGTTAATAAATAAATAATTTTAAAGAAATCTATGATTGATTCTCATATATAACACCAGTTTTATTTTACTTCAGATGTTTGTTGCCAAGCTTTTAACTAAAATTGTATTATATTTTATTTTATTTGTTATTATATTTTATTATTTTTTTATATGTCATATAAAGAAGTGATTACTTTTATCATACTTTGGTAGAAAAAAGCTATCTTTGGTAGAAAAATTTAGGGTTTATAAATAAAGAAAAAGATAACTGTAAATTGGTTAATCAATTTTTGTTCCGCTTCCGGGTTTTCCAATAATATTCTTAAGAGTAAATAATTTTTAACAACTTTCAACAGCAGATGATATAAAAAATAAGACTTATGTATTATGTATAAATTTTTATGTCAAAAATTAATGTTCTTTAATAACGAAATATTATTTATATAATTTCAAAATTGTCTAGATTGTGTGAAAAGAAGCAATCTTTAAAAAGGGCAACATTTAAAATGTTAATTTTAATTCGAAATTGTGTATAAATGACAAAGCAATATGTCTGGCTCTATGCAAATAATTATTTAATATGAATATTTTGGAATATTCTGGTTTACAGAGTGCAATGGATGTATAGAATACATATATAGTAAAGTGGCCTTCACCGATCGAATAATGCTAATGGCAGCATCTTTAGCCAAGAATTGATGAAATTATGAACACGATCTTGGCAACAAAGCGAAATAGAAGAAATATATCAGTAACAGAGTTGCAGAGCATTGCTTAATTCGTATGAATCGCCACCAAATTGGTTGCAGCAGGCATTGCTGTTATATTCAGGAATGATGCAATAAATAGCACTTACATGCAAATTCGAGAACGAATATTACAGTATAATTAATATCAGCGTATCTAACAACAGATATATAACACGTATTTATCTATTTCTATATACGCTTTTCGTACATTATTAATGCCGATTCCTATTAGTTAGGCTATGCTCTACAACTCTCTAATTGCCACGTGTATGGGTCTCGCTTTGTTAGCGAGTTCTTCAATTTCCCATTAGGGGCGCTGCCAATACTTTTATTCGATCGGGGATAGTTACTTTACCATATATAGACCTAATGTGCACACTTAGAAATATTTTATTCCGAAATTGCTTTAAATGCTTAATGCTTAAATGTCAATGCTCAAGGACTTTGCTGGGAACATCATATAAATATTTTTATATAAAGGCATAATTACACTTATCAACTTTTGGCGAAAATAAACCGACAATTTTGATAGAAGAAAGTCGGGTTGATCAATTAATAAGCAGTCAATTGTAAATGGGTTATACCGCATATAATGCTTATAATTTTTCCTTATACTTTATGAAGAAAATCAGCAGATTTAATTGTGCGTTTATATAAAGAAATAAAAAATTCTATCTTAAATCGAATCGTATGCAACCCATTACGACGAGAATGTGTTTTAGTAATTAAAAGAAAACATTATTTTTATAGAATTTTTATGACTTCATCTTTCATTTTACATCGTTTAAAAAATTCTAACGAGTGAAATATAAATAAAACTTTCAAAAATGAAACAGCATTAATTAATTTTTAATAAAATTGCAAACTGTTAACTGTGTTTTGTTTTACCTTCTGTCTTCATAAAAAGAAACATTAAAATAGCATTTTTTTACCATTTCCATTTACTTTCAATTTGAATAAATAGTTCATAATTTTCGACTGCCTTGGGGTTACAAATTTAATTCATTTTTTCGCGTCCGCACATATTCATTGCAACTTTACCTAATAATAAAGTATTTTCCCGAATAAACAATATTATGCATCGTTTTCTTTAAATTTCCCTTCATATATGAAAACATTTCACACTTATAATAATATAATAAAAGGTATACTTTAAAGCTAGCTTTTTTTGTTATTTGCATTTACTTTCATTTTGAATATATTTTCTCATTTTTTATTCCTTCACGAGTGCACATTTAATTCATCTTCTCGCATTTCATTAAGTATTTTCTTGCGTAAAGCAAAACTGTATTTTTAAATGAAAACAATATTTAATGATTCAAATATCGCTAATATAACATTATGATATATGCTTAAAACAGCTGCATCAGCGAAAATTCGAAATTTAGAATTAAAATAATATGATAAAAGAGTAGTACTATATGATAAAACTTAGAATCTATTTTTCCGCGGGTTGTTTTCTAAATAAGATAAATTACAAATTTTATTTTGCGGAATTTCGAATCTTTAAGCGTCAAATTCCTCTCGAGCGCAATTGCATCTTAAATATAAATTATTTTGCCTTTAAGTAATCCATTAAAAAAATTTAACCCCCTATATAATCTATTTAAAATTATTTTACATTTACATATTTATAAAATTATTTTAATTTCACACAATAAATTTAAAATTATTTTGTGATGTTAACCTATACACAATCTATTTAAAATTATTACCTGAAAGTAGTATTTACTAAATGAATTTAAAATTACTTAGTCTTTACATAGTTAGCTTGAAATTATTTGACATATACACGGTAAATTTAAACTTATTGTATTTTTCTATAATCAATTCAAACTTTCATATAATTAATTTATTTAATAATTTAATTGTTTAACCTTTAAATGATCGTATGAAGATTATTTAATCTTTGCATGATCGAATGTATATTATTTAATCGGGATAGCATCCTTTTCATCAGAATTCTCGGGAATTAAAAATCGCTGCCATAAAGCATCGTAATAAGCGAAAAGTTGAAATCCGATATTTTTAAAACCCCAGTGATATACTGCATATAACCTACAGAGTCATTTATTTATTTATTATATACATCTATATTAGATACATACATGCATATAAAAACCGCAGTGATATACTGCATATAACCCACAGAGTCATTTATTTATTTATTATATACATGTATATTAGATACATACATGAATATGAAAACCCCAGTGATATACTGCATATAACCTACAGAGCCATTTATTTATTTATTATATACATGTATATTAGATACATACATGTATATGAAAACCCCAGTGATATACTGCATATAACCTACAGAGCCATTTATTTATTTATTATATACATGTATATTAGATACGTACATGTATATGAAAACCCCAGTGATATACTGCATATAACCTACAGAGCCATTTATTTATTTATTATATACATGTATATTAGATACATACATGTATATGAAAACCCCAGTGATATACTGCATATAACCTACAGAGCCATTTATTTATTTATTATATACATGTATATTAGATACATACATGTATTTGAAATACTACGGATAACAATTGAATTACAGCGAACCATGCAAACGAGGCAAAGGTAAACTGAATTGGTACATTCTGACAAAGACTCTTAATATTAGCAGTCGACATATTAAAAATATCAATGTCATTAAAATGAGAATAGTATAAAAGATAAAATTTAAAAATACAAAAGTTTCTTATAAAATCGCGGTTACAATTTATCGGAATTTAAAAGAGGTGCTCCACAAACGAGGATCAGCAACATGAAATTCAATATAACTTAAAATATCAAAACAGTCAATTCTGTCAGTCAAAAGCTTTTAAAAATTAACCGAAGTGTGGCTTAACTCGACTTTATCATAACACAATCCATTTTAGTAGCTTTTCTTTCAAATTTACAAGAAAATGTTTGCAAACTCGGTATTGTGTGTCCGGATGATTACAATTATACCGTGTTATCCTTTACTTTGAAGGGCTTGAAAAAATATTTCGATTGATGCCATATTTGATAATGTACCCCCAGGGAGAGTGTAACTTGCCCCCCGAAGGAGGCTAATGACGTCACTAACAAATAACATTTTATCGCGGCTATCTTTCACAGCAATGATTGAAACTATTACATTTCGTGATGAGCCATAAATAACCCCTTTTATGCATGATTATGTCAAATTTAGTCCTAGGATACCATGTTAAAAATATATATAATTTCCAAGTTTTCGTTCGAATTTAAAAAAATTATGTCTAGTTCTAGATTTTTTGACAATAAAGCCGGATGTAAAGTTTTCTGAAGATCCATTAATATTTGTGGCTGATATCGTGTACACAAGAAATCGGCCACAGACATCACTCCAAAAATAGTCGAAACGTGTTCAGGAGATCTTAAAACCTGTATTGGCATCAAAATCTCGAATTTGAAAATTTTGGTGAAAGCAATCCTTTCTCTATACTATACATGGCATGAGAAAGTAAAAAGTTAAGTTACTAGGGCGCCATTGTGATACACTCATATACCAACTGTTTATTCAATCCACGGATATCCATCTCATCGGACGACATTCTACCCTTTAAGCTACTGGACAATGGTATTTTCGTCCACAGTTGATGCGGACCCTACAATTTATGAAAAATATCTTGAAACGTTAGTGGCGAACATCACAGACAAAGGCCACGCCAGAACCGAACTTCATAATTCTTTTCAAAAAAAGGATGAAACGGATCGTGATATTTCTTACCTTAAAATGCAGTCTTTTGTCATTGGCTTTGCACCGATGCGCCAACAGCCCGTCCTTAGTACAACAAAACGCAGCCGGAAATATTTTATATCTAAAGAGGGTTCAGTGGCAATGTAACTGCACGTAATCATGTGTAGTTGGTTACTTTTTATGCATTGTTTGCTGTAAACGGATTGTGAACGGCATTCTGCATTGCTGTCGAGGATCCATGTCCGGCTATTGTTTATGGAAATAAAGCCTTTTCCCTAGTTTTCCGTATTACATTTCCTCATTTGTGGCTTTATTTTTTAGCAATTTAAAAATATATCTGATATCCGCACTGCTCGAATTCGTAATTTTACCTACATTTAATTAACAAAAATTAATACATAAAAATAACTTCTCATATTACTTTTTACTTTACAATACATGGCAATGTATAGGGAAAGTGGTAAGGAAAATTAGACCAACGTAAATAAGCACAAATAACAAAATAATGCCGCATGCCAGTTTCGAGAATACGATGGATCCTCTTCTTCAGTGAAGAGAACCAACAAACTCGAGGTCCAAAAGAGGAAGAAAATCATTCTTCTTTCTTTCTTCGACCCAGACCGTCCGACCTACCAGAAAGGTGTAAGGTATCTGTTTGGACGGCCGGGAAGTGCCACCCAATTTAGACCGGAACCCAGTGGGGGAGGCATCCACAGGGACCGTACCCTCCTTCCCCTACCACCAACCTCTCGGAAGGACTTACGGACCCACATGCTTAACGTGGTCGTACTCCGCGTGAATACGGCGGCAGTTTGGGCAGTGGCTGGAATCGAACCCGGGCCTACCGAGTGCAAATCCAGCGCGCTAACCACAGGGCTACCGCGCCCCTAGAAGGAAATCATTCGAAACAGCTGCATATAAGTTCTTAATACTCGTCATGGACCCTCTTTAGATTACTTATATTACTTTCCTATTAAATGTACTCCTATAATTTCATTTACAATTACTTCAGGGATATTGACCATTATACTATAGTTCTCTGTCCCCATACTAAAAATTTTCATTTTTCCAAATCAGTTTCTGCTAATCAATCATTATGGTTTTCCAGTATTTGTAAAAATAAAAAATCTGCAGACAGAATTAAAAGCCGTATTCCTATTGCAAAAAGGATTTATCGGGTATTAACTGATTTACTGATTTATGAGTCGCCTATGCATTTAATTATCTTCTGATCAATGGAACATGGGTGAATTTTTTGCACTGTTCAACTTTTTTGTTTTTTCTTTCCCTTTACAAATATTTTCATTTCTTTCAACTGTTCCAAACTTTCATTTAAAAAAAAAAATCTGCATTTTCGTATCATTTCTGTGGTATTCATTAACGTATTGTATATCTTTATATATTGTCCATGTTTTGTTTTTCTGTGTTTTTCCCTGTTGTCCCTTGTAAGTGTTCTACACTTTCTGGGTGAGCCTGGGCAATAAATAAATAAGTAAGCAAAGTTTGTCAGCTTCGTATATTTCTGGGCCATTCGTGAAACGTAAAATAAATGTACTGTTTACAAGGAAGTTTTTCTTTTCGCACGATAATTGTTTCCAGAATATTCTTAATAGGTTTAATGTTAAAGTCTCTATTGCTAATTAAATAACTTGTTCAATACCATTATGTCTGTATAAATGCAGACATTGGCGTCCAAGGACGCCAATGCCTGCAAAGAGGGATCGAACTGTTTGGTATAAGATATGTCAAATAACCGTCTTTTTGAGAGATTCTTAGTTTGGGATGGACGCTGTCCCATCCGTAAGCAAAAGGTTCATCTCAATTTCAACGCGTATATTATATTGCTCGTGAGTATGAATACGGCCTACTGTAGGACTAATAAGTTGCCAAAAGTGGCCAATTTCAATTTACGTTTTGTTAATTCAAAACCAAAAACATTATGCTCCGAATCTTGTATATCATAACTTCACTGTGAAAGAAGTAAAATCATTGCACTATATGGGAAAAGTCGTGTACTGTCCACGTCAGATTTTTTTTTTTAAATGCAATGAAGTTAAAATGTGTAAGGTGATACGACTCCATTCCAATAATTTTTAGTTGATATGACGAAAGCAAATATGTTTCTTATTTTTTATGTTTTTTTTTCTGGTTGCAGACTTTTTTTTTCTCAAAATGTTATTTTATGCAATTTCAAAAACTATTTCGTCAGAGCTTCTCTGATCCCGCTGTTTAAGTTATTTCTTCAGCATTAATAAAAAGAATCTGAGAAGGAATCTCGGGGATATAGGTAACCAGTTATATTTCTTTGTTAAATTACAATAAAAGTATTTTAGTAGTGTTCTTATTACGTAATTTTGAATTATGCGTATGGTAACACATCGACATTAATTTTTCCAAAAGACAATTGATTTTAAAAGAAAATAACAACAATTTCTCCTATGTGTGAAACTGAATCTAATTAAGAAAATACTCGTATAGGTACTTTCAAAATTTACGCTATTAATTATTAAAAACATTTATATAGAAATGTTATCGATCGAAAAGTTCTGAAACATTAAAGATATTCATACGAAATACTTAAGCAACGTATTTGAGTAAAAACAAGATAATAATACAGTATACAGCTGTTTCGAGGATAAGCTGGAACCCCTTTGTCTGTGCAAGAGAACCAACAAATCCGAAGTCAAAAAGACAAAATGGGCCTATCCAGCGTATCCACTGTTGCATTATCTTATTTGTACTTAAATACGTTACTCAAGTTTTCCATAATCCTTTGCACAAAGTGTTTTTCTTTTCACTTATTGATATCCATACGTTTTACTATTTGGTATAAAAATATAGTTGAAAATGTGTATTACAAATAGAGCGCCTATAAAATTCTGTAACATTATATACCCGCATAATTATATAACAAGAAACGATTTTTATTGAAACGAAACATCAATAGAGTCATTTTGTTAGCGTATTGGTGATGGAATAACGAGTGTTTTTTAACACTTTACAATAAAGTTGAAAAGTGTTTATGACTTTGTTCATTCTGTCTGTCTGTCTGTCTGTCCGTTAGAACGATAAGTGCCGTAAAAATGACTTAATCAAAATAAAATTTTAGTATGTTGTTCAGACGGTCTGTGAGACCTATGGTAATATAAATGAATAATATAACCCAATCAGTTTTGGATTGAACCCGGGTTGAAAAAATGAAATACATCGAACCCTATGGGACCTAATTTTTCAAACATTTTTAAGCGGATTTAAAATTCACAAATTGCTTCGAAAATTTTAAGTAATATTCAAATTATCCCATAAAATACATAAAAAAAATTTCAGCAAAATATATTCAGTAGTTTAAATAAAAATTAAAATAATAATTACCTCCGTTATATGAAGCGATCACATGACCATCATATGAAGAAATCACGTGACCCACTTCAAAATGAAATATGGCATCCATCTTGTCTCAAAATCGTGATTTTTAAAGTTCTTTTTAATTCATATTGAGTGTTGTATCCGTCCTAAAACCGCTTTATTTTTGCTTAAATTCTGTGCATCTACATACTGAAATAACGCTATTACAATATATTGTTAAGTTTAAATGATCATCCAAATTTGATTATTTCTACAATGAAGCCTATTTTTCACTTATGTAAAATGTAAACAGCAAAATATGTAGAATGAGTTGTATAAGAATTGCTGCATTTCTTTAACGCAAAATTATTTAGCTCATGGAGTCTGCATGGCTAATATGAATGAAATATTTATTGATTTTATAGAGAGAAGGACGATTTTTTCAATGAAGTTTTAAGCATAGAGTTTAATTACTTGCACTTCCATGGTCAAAAGTTTTTAACTTAAATAAATTATTATAGTATTATGATGAATTAAATGAATGAAAAAATGTTTATGAATGAAATGCTGCTTTTATAGAGAGAGCCAAGCATGTTATATTTCGATGGCATCCTTTGAATAAATTGCAGTTGTTTTCGATGAAGTTTCCAAATATAATAAATTATTGCAGTATTATAATAATTTTAAAAATCATTACCAAAGAATGTATCGCATTTTAGAGATGTTTAAGCCAGGCAATTTGCATTTCAATGCCGGTCATTTGAATGAAGTTCATTTTCTTTTCGATGAAGTTTTAAGTTTTCAAATATAAATTAATGTAGCATTGTGATAATTTTGATAATATTACCGAGGAATGTATCGAGTTTTAGAGATGTTTAAATGAAATTGCATTAAAGTTGGAAAGTGTTTCATAATCAATGCGTTATGCATGATTGATCTTTCTTGTTTCTTTGCCCTTAGTTGAAGTACGAGTCAGTCCAAATTTATGAATTATGAAATCGTGCCTATGGAAGACTCAATCCTGGTGTTTCTTAAGCTGCTTTGGTTCTAATGGGAAAATTCGTGAAATTTTCACTTTAAACTTCTTTTTCATCTAACACTTTGACTAGTATGGATGTACATTTATGTTCAAATAATTCATGCCGTGTGTGGCATGAACGTGCATTTACGTGAAGGATTTGAACATTACCGGGAATTCTGCCATCTCTGAACGTTTGAAATTTCGTCATTCAAAATGGCGATCTTCAGCAAAAGGTGTTACAAGCCTGCCTGATTAAGAAATATCAGATTTTTCTTATGAATGAAGATTCAGATAACGAATCGTTTTAGAGTTCTAAAGCTTCGCAGAGTTATTTTGATGATTCTGGAGATGAAAGCAAGGACGACTTTTATTCTTCAAAAGTGACAAAAACTACTATTCGCAACTCACTCGGAAGTCGCAAGATTTGTTTTGGTCAAAACAGTTCAGCTTCTATTCTTCAAATTTGGGTGTTTCTCATAACACAAATCTGAACACTAGGCGTGAGTTTTGGCTGTATTTATTTTTGCGGAGATTCCTTATTACACTATCCGACATAGAAAATGCAACACCATGAAGCTTTGGCCGTAGAATTATGCAATTTGCGAGACAAACGCAGCTGGACGATGTATGCAAATGATCTGAAATAAAAGGTAGGTCATGTGATTAAAGCGCGGGATAAAAGGGATGGAAACGACAGATGAGCCAACAGTTGTTACTATCTGTTGCCTACGGAAACCCGTTTTCCGAGCTGTTTTTCGTTTCAGAAGAAACTTGTTGTTAAAGAGATATCTGGCCGACGACGCCGAAATCCGTTTCAGCATTTGAACGGTCGTGCAAGGGGGTTTATTTTAGGCCTACTAACGGCTAGGTGGTCGTACCGGCGTATCGCCGCTGAAACATGCGTCGATGCGTAGAGATTCTTTGGATGCGTCCACTGTGTAAAGGATTTGGAGAAGATGGATTGAAAAAGAGCATGTGAATCGCCGTAATGGTACAGATCCATCCAGACATACGTCAGCACTCGTTGATTGATGCATTCAAAGGCATGTGGTGGCGGCTCCATAAACGTCGACTGTCGACATTCTGCAGAATTTGCAGGGACATTAGATGTTCCAATATCAGGGAGAATAATTTCTTGACGATTGGCCGAAAGCGGCTTGCACTCAAACCGCTCTTTACGGAAACTACCATTGGCAACAAGACACCGACATGAGACCTTGCAATGACGTTGGGCCCGAGCTCTTTTGGACGACTGAATAGGACAGGATAGTTTTCAGCGACGAGTCTCTGTTCTTTTTATCGAATGACAGTCTCCGTGTGAGAGTCTGAAGGCGACGTGCAAACAGATCCAATCCTGATGCGAATGTTTAGCGCCATACTGCTCAATAACGCGGCATCATCGACAATCGAACGCAACTTGACGTCGCTCAGGAGTAGTTGCGAAAATAAAGGAAGTCGCGCACCCAAAAGTTTTGTCCACTCACTGAATGATCCACCGGAAGCACATAGCAGCAAAGAAGCCTTCAAGTGAACTAAACACTCTGAATGACGGGATGAAGATCATTAATAAAATTCGTAGTCGAGCTATGAACTCCAGGCTGTTCACGATACTGTGTGAGAGTATGGACTAGCGTCACCAACATATCCTCCATGCAGAAGTAAGTTGGTTATCGAGAGAAAGGTCCTTGCACGCTTTTTCGTACCGAGGGAAGAAGTAAAGTAGCTTCTGCGATTCTGCGAGAGCAAAAATCTAACCTAGTAGAGCCTTTGTTGAATGAGGAATGGATAGTTAAGTTTGCGTATATGGCGGACTTATTTTGCCTTAATGAACTTTATATTTCTCTTCAAGGGTCTTGTACAAATATTTTTACACTGAGAAATAAAATGGATTCGTTCAAAAGGAAGCTGGCTCTTTGGGATAGTCGTGTAGAAGAGGAAAATATAGAAATGTTTCCATTTTATGTAAATTTTCTATTATTGCTGATATCACCCAGAAAGTCATGTTCAGCATAATAAATCAACATTTAAGGGCGTTAGCTGAAAACTGTGATAGATATTTCCGTGAAAATGAGGATCCTCGTAATAGTAACCTCTGGATAATTAAGCTCTTCTTGGAAGATATAAAATCATGCACACTTGATCCTCGTAAAAGAGAAAAGCTGATCGAGTTGTCTTCTTGTATGACGCTTGTGTGTCCAGACATACAATGTAAACATTGTCTCAATTGTAGATATCACTCGAAAACGAATATCCATCTCTGAGTTATAAAGTTACCAAATTGTTGGTAATTTTTTTCGACTTCCAATCTGTGTCAAAAGACTTTTCACTCATGTCAGCAATAAAAGCCAAACAGAAAAATAGAATAGATGTTAATGCAGCGCTTCGTCTCTCAGAAACAACGCTGCAGACAGTAACCCCAAATAGAGGATGATACGTGTTTGCACGTCACCTCTGTCTATCGGAGATGACGTGCAGACACATATATCAAATTTTCTAACAAAAAAGCAGCAGCAGATGTCGCACTAACTAAAAATTACAATTTCATAATATTATATATAAATATATAATGTTAATAATATAAATATATAATGTTAATATATAAATATATAATGTTCATAACATTATATATATTATATAAATAAAATACTATCTATATTGGTTTTTTATTTCTGTCTCAACTGTCAGCCGGTCCGTAGGTGAAAAGGTGGAAGAACGCTATTTTAGAGGTCTCAAAACGTGTAGATCCATCGAAAACTCGAGTTGCGATTTTCCATATTATTCCAATACTTCTCTATACATTACCATGTATTGTTGGGAAAGTAAAAAGAAGTCTTAAGTCTGGAAATTTGAACAAATTGCTTACTTGGACCAACTTTAATTACCAATTGAGTTAATTTTTTTTTATCAATTTCAGACTACGTCTTCTATCTCAGCACGATTCTTTTTTACTTGAACATTCTTAAGCATATGTTTTTTTAAGCCTTCATTCATACCATATAACTTTAATAAAAAATATAATATAAAAAGACAAAAGTTGGCAGAATTTAAAGAAAATTAATAGCTTGTCATAATTCGGCGTGAAATTCTATTGAAATTAAAGTTCTTTGTTTTTAGTTCTTGTTTTCATATTTAGTACTTTTGATTGCATAGATGCGTATTATACTAAATTAGCTTCTTTTTCTCGAAAATAAAAGAATTTTCCTTACATAATAAAAGATCTCTCTCTCTCTCTCTCTCTCTCATATATATATATATATATATATATATATATATATATATATATATATATATATATATATATATATATATATATATATATATATATATATATTTGTATATATATACCAAGCAATATTGTAGTACCAAAGTTGTCTGTGTATGTGCCTATGGCCTATGTATGTGTGTTTCGCCAATTGTCATTCATTTAATTGAAATACTAAATAAATGTCAATTGCATTTGATTTTACGCGTGACAATGAAAAATTTTCTTTTTTAAAACTAATAAATAGCCAAATTTCAATATACACTATGTCAATTGAAGGTCAACAACATCGTAGTATAGCTTTATTTATTCATGTACACATTTGGCGCTATACATAGGATGGTTGTCTATTTTGCTGAATGGACGGCAAAAATTTTTCTAATTGTCAAGTCAGATTTATGTGAAATATAAGTTAATTTGGTACTTTGAAATACATCTATATGTGGTCATTAAAAAAAGTGCCAAATGTTGATTTACAATTTAAAACCTAAAATATTGCACCGTGAACTTTGTACATTATTATTTTGCTGTGAAATGAGTACAGAAAAAGAGATGCATAATGTTGGGAAAGTCACATGCTGCTTAGATCAGATTTTTATTTTTTTATTTTTTTCTCTAAGAAACCATATATTCCATCTTGGTATGCGTGACATTTCAGTTGTAGCTTATTTAGTTTATGCGTAAAATGGCCCAACTTCGTTCTTACAGCCTTGCAATGCAAAGGTTGAAATTAAATTGACATTTTTATTTCTGTAATATAACAACACAATTAAAACGAAAATAAAAGAACAAATAAATTTATTAAATATATTTTTGTTTTTATACTTAATGTTTTTATTTCAAACTGAATAAATCCCATCCTATATGAGGCTAGAATAAAGCGTTTTCGAAATATTTCAGATTTCGTAAATTTGGCGCCATTTTAAAATATGACATATCACCAAATTAAAATGAAACATTTAAAAACTACAATTTCGATGTAATTAAAAACAAGAAAGATCAATCATGCATAAAGCATCGATTATGAAACACTTTCCAACTTCAATGCAATTTTATATAAACATTTCTAAAATGTGATACATTCCTCGGTAATATTTTTTTAAATTACCACAATACTACATTAATTTATTATATTTGAAAACTTAAAACTTCATCGAAAACAAATGAACTTTATTCAAATGATGTCATCGAAACATAAATCGCCTCTATATAAAAGCAGCATTTCATTCATAAATTTTTCAATTTCTTTCATTCATCACAATACTATAATAATTTATTTCATTTGAAAACTCAAAACCATGGAGGTACAAGTAATTTAACTCTATGCTTAAAACTTCATCGATAAAATCGTCTGGTTCTCTGTGTGAAATCAATGAATGTTTCATTCATATCAGCTATATTGCAGACTCCATGAGTTAAATAATTTTGAGTTAAAAAAATGCAGCAATTCTTATACAACTTATTCTACATATTTTGTTGTTTACATTATACATAAGTGAAAATTAGGCTTTGTTGTAGAAATAATCAAAGTTGGATGATTATTTAAACTCAAATATATTGCAATTGCGTTGTTTCAGTATGTAGATGCATAAAATTTAAGCAAAAATAAAGCGGTTTTAGGACAGATACAACACTAAATATGAATTAAAAAGAACTTTAAAAATCACGATTTTGACACAAGAAGGATGCCATATTTTATTTTGAAGTAGGCTACGTGATCTCTTCATATAAAGGGTGTAATTATTATTTTAATTTTTATTTAAAAAACTACTGAATACATTTTGCTGAATTTTTTTTATATATATTTTATGGGATAATTTGAATATTTCCTAAAACTTTTGAAGCAATTTGTGAATTTTAAATTCGTCGGAACAACATACTAAAATTTCATTTTGATAAAGTCATTTTTACGGCAGTTATCGTGCTAACGAACAAACAGACAGACAGACAAAGAGAGAGAATGAACAAAGCCATAAACACTTTTCAACTATGTTGTAAAGTGTTAAAAAGTATGCATTCAATGTCTTATTTTATGTGAGTCTAGTGAAGTCACTCGATACTTACATGAGATTTTTATTTTTATTAAAATATCCCATGTAGTGACAAAACTAAAAAAAAACAAAAAAGATCAATCATGCTTAAAGCATTGATTATGAAATACTTTCCAACTTCAATGCAATTTCATTTAAATTATTTCTAAAATTCGATACATTCCTCGGTAATATTATCAAAATTATCACAATGCTACATTAATTTATTATATTTGAAAACTTAAACCTTCATCGAAAAAAATGAACTTCATTCAAATGACTGCATTGAAATAAAAATTGCCTGGTTTAAACATCTCTAAAATGCGATACATTCCTCGGTAATATTTTTAAAATCATCATAGTACTACAATAATTTAATATATTTGAAAACTTCATCGAAAACTACTGACAATCATTCAAATGACGTCATAGAAAAATTAACACGCGTGGCTCTCTCTATAAAAGCAGCATCTCATTCATAACATTTTCCCATTCATTTCATTCATCACAGTACTAAAATAATTTATTTTACTTAAAAACTTAAGACCATGGAGCTACAAGTAATTAAACTCTATGCTTAAAACTTCATCGAATAAAATCGTCCTTCTCTCTGCAAAATCAATTAATATTTCATTTATATCATCTATGCAGTCTTCATGAGCTAAATACTTTCGCGTTAAAAAAATACAGCAATTCTTATACAACTCATCCTACATATTTTGCTGTTTACATTTTACAAAAGTGAAAAATAGACTTCGTTGTAGAAATAATCAAATTTGGATGATCATTTAAAATCAAATATATTGTCATTGCGTTGTTTCAGTATGTATATGCACAGAATTTAGGCAAAATTAAAGCAGTTTTAGGACGAATATAACACTCAATATGAATTAAAAAGAACTTTAAAAATCACGATTTTAAGACAAGATGGATGCCATATTTTATTTTGAAGTGGGTCGCGTGATCTTTTCAAATCATGGTCATGTGATCGCTTCATATAAGAGGTGTAATTAATATTTTAATTTTTATTTAAAAAACTACTGAATATATTTTGCTAAAATTTGTTTTATATATTTTATGGAATAATTTGAATATTACCTAAAATTTTCGAAGCAATTTGTGAATTTTAAATCCGCTTAAAAAATGTTTGAAAAATTAGGTACCATAGGGTTCAATGTATTTCATTTTTTCAACCCGGGTTCAATCCAAAACTAATTGGGTGATATTATTCATTTATATTCCCATAGGTCCTACAGACTGTCTAAACAACATACTAATATTTCATTTTGATTAAGTTATTTTTACGGCAGTTATCGTGCTAACGGACAGACAGACAGACAGACAGAACGAACAAAGTCATAAACACTTTTCAACTTTGTTGTAAAGTGTTAAAAAACATTTATTTAAAGGAAATATTTCAGACACAAAAATTTAGAGAGGTATTTTTTTTTTTAAGTTCTTTCTATAAAATTCTGAAACTGTTTTTTCCGGAAGAGGGTTTGCTCCTCTATTATTTATTTGTTCAACCATTCGTCTTCAAGCGGAAAAACAAACTCAAAAATTTTGTGTAGAATGCAGCTCTTTTACCACACCCGCATCAAATGTAAATTTTGTGGAATTCCCAAAATAACGTAGATAGTGCAGTTTTCAAAATTTGTTTACCACTAAAGAATTGCATTCCTCATATGATAGTTGTCATTTTAGGCATGGGCAGCCTGCAATTTCTTAACCAAATATAACCTCTTGTTATTCTGGCTCTTAAACTTCTCAGCAGATCTTAGTTTCTCTAAAATCCTATTTTCTTCTTTTATATAGAGTTAATTAGGGGGTAACATGCCTCTCTTAAAGGACAAATCAAATAAAAGCATACTACTTATGATACTATGTTATTTTTATACAAAATAATAAATGTATCTTAACGTAAGGAAAACTTGAACAATGTATATATAAGCACAAATAACAGCTGTGTACTGCATCATTATGTTATGTGTGCTTACACACGTAGCTCAAACTTTCTTTATCCTTTGCATAAAGTTTGTTTTACTTATTAATATTTTAACGTACTTGACATATCTTCAAAAATGCCTTAATAAGTGCTCTCTTAACTTGTGCCAAAAATGTACTTTTAAAATAAATGAACATCTAATCTTACAAGATTGAAAAATTCTTTGGGTACCACTGTACGATAAAATATCAGTTATCACAGCTTCCTTACACTTAAGGATAATTATATTGAGGCTTTGCGATTATAAGGAAAAATAAAAATCTGCGAAATTAAGTTAGAGATATGCTAATAATGGATGTCACTAAAGTAAATTTTTAAACTACTCATAACAATGTAGAAAGGAGCGACACCTCCAGATTGGATGCATGCGGGAATAATGCAAACAAGTGCGTTTTCATCTAAATTTATGCAAAATATTATGGTAATTCCTATTTGTCTTTAAAATGTATTTAAATTCACAATTATTTAATTTAAATTTATGTAGAATCTTATGGGAATTCCTCTTTTACTTTGAAAAGTATTTAAATAAACAATTATTTTATTTAAATTTATATAAAATATTATGAGACTTACTCTTCCGTTTATTTGAAAAGTATTTTAATACACAACTATTATTAAATTGGAGTCCTTCCTGTTTGTCTTTCTTTTCTTTTAAAAAGTATTTAAATAACCAATTATTTATTTACATTTATATAGAATATGAGACTTCATCATCTTTTTATTTTAAAAGTATTTTAATACACAACTATTGTTAGATTAGAGTATTTCTTTTCTGCCCTACTTTTCTTTTGAAAAGTATATAAATAAACAACTATTTCTTTTACATTTATGTGGAATATGAGACTTCCTCATCTTTTTATTTTAAAACTATTTTAATACACAATTATTGTTAGATCAGAGAATTTTCTTTTTGCCCTTCTTTTCTTTTGAAAAGTATTTAAATAAACAATTGTTTTCTTTATACTTTTGTAGAATATTATGAGACTTCATCTTCTTTTATTTGAAAAGTATTTTAATATACAACTATTGATTGACCACACGACCAACCCGAAGGTTTATGGTAGCTTAATGTGTGGCCGGAATATACAACTATTGTTAGATCAGTGTCTTTTCTTTTGCTCTTCTTTTCTTTTGAAAAGTATTTAAATAAACAATTATTTCCTTTATATTTATGTGAAATATTATGAAACTTCATCTTCTTTTTATTTTAAAAGTATTTTAATACACAACTATTGTTAGATCAGAGTATTTCTTTTTTGCCCATCTTTTCTTTTCAAAAGTATATGAAAAAGCAATTATTTCCTTTACATTTATGTGGAATATTATGAGACTTCCTTATCTTTTTATTTTAAAAGTATTTTAATACACAATTATTTTTAGATTAGAGACTTTTCTTTTTTCCCTTTTTTTTCTTTTGAAAAGTATTTAAATTAACAATAATTTCCTTTACATTTATGTAGAATATTATGAGACTTAACTTTTATTTTAAAGGTATTTTAATACACAATTCTTCTTTTTATTTTAACGACATTTTAATATACAATTATTGTTAGCTCAGAGTCCTTCCTTTTTGCTCCTCTTTTTTTTAAATATTTAAATAAACAATTATTTCCTTTACATTTATGCAGAGTATTATGAGAATCCCCCTTCTCATTTGAAAAGTATTGTAATACACAATTATTGTTAGATCAGAACACATAGTCGTATGTTCTTATCTAACATTTACTTACTAGAATGATAACATGTTTTCTAACGGTTTTCACAATATATTATTCCTTCGAGTCAGTACTGAGTGTTAAAGTTATTTGTGGGAAAAGGTCGTCAATAAACCAAAGGCAAAAGTACTTACTCTCTAACTAACCAATTCCCCGTAGGACGTTGAAATTTATACTAACTATTCACAAGAAAACGGAGATCGATAGTGGATATTCATTGGACATAGTTAAAGCATCTAAATAATCTGGGACGTTTTCAAAAGAGGAGATTTACAATTTCTGGAACACTAAATACCAATGTAATGTACTGCATGTTAAATCCATCTTATTTCGGGGTGCACAAAAGTAAGGGAAAGATTTCAGTCTTAATGCCAGAATCCAGTCTTGCTAATGCCAGAATCCAGTCTTGCTAATGCCTGATTCCATTCTTGCTAATGCCAGATTCTAGTCTTGGGCTTATAGCAAACATATTACAAATAATTCTCAACATGATCTACTTCATCAGCAGAAAGAAACTAAAACAAACCGCTGCAAAAATATCAGTGAATAAAATAATGCAGAATTAAGAAGAGTGTAACAGGAGCTGCATAAAACAACTGGTTTTGGAAAGCTGCATAAAACAACTGGTTTTGGAAAGCTGCATCAGCTATATTTCTTTAACAAAATTCAAATAATATTCTCTCAAACTTTATATTTTAAAAGTAACAGATAATTAAAAATGCTAAAATTAGAAGAATATTGAAACAAGAAAGATCAATCATGCATAAGCATTGATTATGAAACACTTTCCAACTGAAATGCAATTTCATTTAAAAATTTCTAAAATGTGATACATTCAGTGGTGATATCTTTTACATTATCACAGTACTAGGGTAATTTATTATACTTAAATATTTGAAACTGTATCGAAATATAAATCATCTGATTTTCTATGCAAAATTAAGGAATATTTCATTCATATAACTTGTATTCCAGACTCCAGAGCTAAATAATTTTGTGTGAAAAAAATTCAGCAATTCTTATGTAACTCACCCGACAATCGCTTGAGATATTTGCATTCTGCATAAGTTAAAATTAGGCTTCGTTGAAGAAGTAATAAAAGTTTAGGGATCATTTAAAATCACAACTATTGTAATTGCATAGGCACGGAATTTAGATACACAGATGATACACAGATAATATATGTGTGTGTGTGTGTGTATGTATTCAAAGTATTGAAATCATGCCGAAGATCGGAACTCGAATTTTCGAAGGATCTACACATTTTGGGACTTCTAGAACACGTAAAAACTATTTTTAGCAAGACGTCTGTATGTGTAAGGGTGTATCTGTGTATATTTCTGTGTGTCTGTGAGAATATTACATCCACTCTAATTGAAAAACTAATGGACCGAATTTCATAAAATTTGGTAGGTATGTTTTTCCTGGGAAATCCTGATGTTCATTAGATTATAAGTACGATTCGTAATAAAAGAATCTGCCTTCTTTGTGAAATGGGCGCAGAAATTGCCTTTATCCACTCTAGATAAAAACTAATGAACCAAATTTAACAAAATTTGGTGTATAATATTTCAATAACCTACAAGTGCTTTATATACCAAATTTAACAAAATTTGGTACATAAATAATTTGTAGGTTATTCTTGCACGATTCGGGAAAAAGGAACGGGCTATTTTTGCGAAATGGCCCGCAAAAATCGTTAAATATAAAAATAAGACTACGTGTGCTCAATTATATCAATTAAATTCCTATTTTATATGTGATTTTTGACAACAAAAAGAATAAGACTAACCCCATTACTCTAGGACTAGCCGTTCTCGAGATATTCTAGTTTTTTCGCGTTTTCGCTACGCCACCTTTGACAATTAGTCCAGCTATCAAATGAGAACCAAAATTAAGTTTAACGTGCAAATTCAATGTCATTTAAAATACTTATGGCTGATATTTTGTGCAGATAAACTCAAATTATTATTGAAGAAATAAAGAGAACGTGAATATGAGTCTGCAGAGAAACACATGTGCTGCCCACATCAGAATTTTTAACAATATTACAACAATGATTTATAGAAGTGAACGGGGATTATTTGCAGGCCATTTCGAAAAAAATGTACGATCTATATTTAAAGATCCACCAAATTTTTGTAGAATAAAATGTTTATCAAATTTAAGCTGTGTACTAAATTTTAACTCTCTAGGACGTAGGAAAGTGCATTAAAAATGCCATCAAATAAGTATATCATGAAGAGTTATATAAAATTAAAAAA
Organism: Amaurobius ferox; assembly: GCA_951213105.1. NCBI lineage: Eukaryota > Metazoa > Arthropoda > Arachnida > Araneae > Amaurobiidae > Amaurobius > Amaurobius ferox. Next base: position 75,629,605 of record OX578137.1, on the reverse strand, counting down.
AAATTTAAAAGTTGTTATCTACCAAATTTATTTTAAGATGTGAAGCCTCTCTCATATACAAAATGATTAAACTCTTGGAAAGATATTTATTATATAATATATCTCTTTTTCCTTTCTGGAGGATATCCCAAAAGACAGAATTTAATTGAATTTGTTTTTTTTCCTATATTAAATAATTAAAAAACTACTTAACATATTTTACTGAAATTTTTTTTATATATTTTATGGGATAATGTGAATATTTCCTAAAAATTTTGAAGCAATTTGTGAATTTTAAATTTACTTAAATAATGTTTGAAAAATTAGGTCCCATAGGGTTCAATGTATTTCATTTTTTCAATCTGGGTTCAATAAAAAAATAATTGGGTAATATTATGTATTTATATTCCCATAGGTCCCACAGACCGTCTGAACAACATACTAAAATTTCATTTTGATTAAGTCATTTTTACGGCAGTTATCGTGCTAATGGACAGACAGACAGACAGAATGAACAAAGTCATAAACACTTTTCAACTATGTTGTAAAGTGTTAAAAACCAGGTTTGCCTTTCTCATTTTGCTTCAGTCTTCTTTATTCTGAAATTTTTTTAATCCCTGGTAACAGTAGTTTACTAGCATTTTTAACACTTTACAACAAAGTTGAAAAGTGTTTATGACTTTGTTCATTCTGTCTTTCTGTCGTTCTGTCTGTCTGTCCGTTAGCACGATAACTGCCGTAAAAATGACTTAATCAAAATGAAATTTTAGTATTTGTTCAGACGGTCTATAGGACCTATGGGAATATAAATGAATAATATCACCCAATTAGTTTTGGATTGAACCCGGGTTGAAAAAATGAAATACATTGAGCCCTATGAGACCTAATTTTTCAAACATTTTTTAAGCGGATTTAAAATTCACAAATTGCCTCGAAAATTTTAGGTAATATTCAAATTGCTCCATAAAATATATAAAAATAAAATCGGCGAAATATATTCAGTAGTTTTTTAAATAAAAATTAAATAATAATAACACCTCCTTATATGAAGCGATCACGTGACCATGATGTGAAAAGATCACGTGATCCTCTTCAAAATGATATATGGCATCCATCTTGTCTCAAAATCGTGAGTTTTAAAGTTCTTTTTAATTCATATTCAGTGTTGTATCCGTCCTAAAACCACTTTATTTTTGTTTAAATTCTGTGCATCTACATACTGAAACAACGCAATGACAATATATTTGAATTTAAATGCTCATCCAAATTTGATTATTTCTACAACGAAGCCTATTTTTCACCTATGTAAAATGTAAACAGCAAAATATGTAGAATTAGTTGTATTAGAATTGCTGTATTTCTTTAACACAAAATCATTTAGTTCATGGAGTCTCCGTAGCTGATATGAATGAAATATTCATTGATTTTATTAAGAGAAGGATGATTTTTCTCAATGAAGTTTTACGCATAGAGTTTAATTACTTGTAGTTCCATGGTCTTAATTTTTAAATAAAATAAATTATTATAGTATTGTGATGAATGACATGAATGGGAAATTATTTATGAATGAAATGCTGCTTTTATAGAGAGAACCAGGCGTGTTATTTTTTCTATGACGTCATTTGAATGAATTTCAGTTGTTTTCGATGAAGTTTTCAAATATAATAAATTATCGTAGTATTATGATAATTCTAAAATTATTACCGAGGGATGTATCACATTTTAGAGATGTTTAAACCAGGCAATTTATATTTCAATGCCGTCATTTGAATGAAGTTCATTTTTTTCGATGAATGTTTAAGTTTTCAAATATAATTAATTAATGTAGTATTGTGATAAGTTTTAAAATATTACCGAGGAATGTATTGCATTTTAGACATGTTTAAATAAAATTGCATTGAAGTTGGAAAGTATTTCATAATCAATGCTTTAAGCATGATTGATCTTTCTTGTTTTAATGCTATATTAATATTATTGTGATTTAGCTGACGGATGTAGCTCGTATAGCTTTCGGAAGCAATTATTTTCACATTTTTTTATCATTAAGCTCGTAATTTTATTCACTGAGAAAATTTTTGCAGCTGTTTCTCTTTTCGTTTTTTTTAATTATTGTGTGTTAAAGATTTCTATCTTGAGTTACGTTGTGCAACTATTTATTGACAAGCTGCTTGCTTCCGATGACGTGGTTGTTCTGTCTTTTTATCCCGGAAAAAGGTCGCCTCCGAAACAGGTTCATACTTTCAATCAACTTCTTGAATTTGTTACAGACGAAGTATTGTGATACCCCAAATTCTTTATAAAATACTAATAAAAGCTTTAAATACGGAAAATGATCACTCTAATCTTATAAATGCGAAAGAAAGCATTGATTTTCTAAGGGGGAGAAATGTGCAAAAGGCCTATAGTATTTTGAAATTTTGTGTTTCATAAATTAATGCAGTGCATTATACTAAACAATTTTAGCCACAAATCTGCTACCTATTAAGTTAAACCTCCATGTGATAAAATTATGAAAATTGGTTAAGCCAGTTTTGAGTTATAAGCTAGTCATTTCAGAATAATCCCTTGCTGAGCTGTATTGCCTGAAAAAAGTGAATTAATCCTGTTGATAGATCATTGAATTGACAATAGTGTGGGTAAAGGCAGATTATTGCCCTAGCCTTTCATTGGCTATTACATTAGTTATAATTACATTAGTTCTCCATAGTCTATATTAGAAAACGAAATCCCGCACTGTAAACCAGTGGTAGATCATGAATTTCGTTTTTTGGGGGTGTAAAGTTTCTTTTAGTCTCGCACATAAGTACAATATACGTATATAGGCACAATATAGGTAAAAACGTCATTTTATCTAGTGCAGATGATTTTATTTTGGGGGTTGGAGCCCTTAGCCACCCCCACCCCCCTCGGGATCCGCTAGTGCTGCAAACCCCTCATTTAATCCTTGGGTAGACCTGCGTTTCAGGGCATACTTAACAGAGTAACATCTCTTAGGATTTGCCATTTTTATACTCAAATACTTGCTGTATAAATGAATATTTCATATAACTCAAACCTGAACGAAAAAAAGGAGGTCGAATCTATTTACAAAATATGTCTTAATAACTACTGTCAGAAAATAATGCGTAAAAATATTAATTTCCCCAAACCCAGTAATGAATCCAGAATAAAACTCACAACAGCTAATTCGACAAAACTCTTATTTGATAAAGTAGTTAATTCGATAAACTTCTCAATTCGAAAATGTTGTTTTAACAGTAACTGCTTTCGATAAACTAGCTTTCGCTGTAGTAGATTACGGTAAAGTTGCAGTCGGTAAACTGGTTTTCGATATACTTGAGTTCGAGTCCTAAATGTGACACCTAAGTATTTAATAAAAGTTTTGAATATCAAATTTAAGCACAAAAATGGCGCACATTTTATAGTTCTGTTAAGAAGGAAATTGTGGTATGCAAAACAATATTTCATCTCCGATCATTGTATGTGACTTTATTTTCAGCATTATTTTCAGTTATTTTAAGTTAAAAATGATTTAATTATAGCATTATTTTTCAATTCTTTGATTAAAAGAATAGTCAACAAAAGATTTCGATATTTGAACAGGTAGCTCAGTTATCATAGATGCCACAACTGAGTGAAAAAGAATAAATAAGATCATTGATAAAATATAATTGAAAAAATCATCTGCTGTAACTATAAATTAAATTATATCAAAAACGGTTGATTGTACATGTACACCAATAGAGATAATTGAGGAAATTTAGGGTATTTTTCCTCTGCTTGATGGTAGAAAAATCAATTTTGTGTGTCTAACCGTTTCCTTATTTTAGCTGAAAGAGTGTTAGAACAAAAAAATTTGCGATTTATAAATTTTTCGAATAAACTTTCAAGATTTTAGATTTTTTCAATATTTAAAGATCAAGTCCTACGTGTATGGCAAGTTTTAAGTTTTTACCTTCAGTAGTTTGGGCTGTGTAATGTATGCTTTAGTCTCTCACTCAGCTGTGTAATATAGGGGAAAAAATCCTCCAATGTTTTTAAATTTTTCCAACAAACTTCTAAGATTGTAGATTTTTCTCATCAAATCCCACCCCACGTGTATGTAGGTTTAAGTTTCCACCTTCAACACTTTGGACCAATTCGGTCAGTCAGGATCACTCAGCTGTATGATAGAGATAAGTAACATTGAAGAAATAATGAATCTTGAAGCCGTAAATACCCAAACATGGTAAAATAATTACCAAACTTTTCAACGTTGCAAATTTTTTTCCGAAAATTGCGGCACTAAAATACAAGATTGGATATAATTTCCTTATGATCAGGAAAGGGATCCTTTACATTAAAAAAGCTTGTATTACTTGATTACTTGACTTCGCGCAAAACAAAACATATTTATATTGCTTTCCAAATTCATCAATTGATCAGGTGAAAATATTCATCTTTAATCTATATTTACAAGTAGGAGAGCGTGTAAGAATAGTGAACAGTGGATAATCAAGGTGTAGGATTTCCATACCGAATAGAGTTGCTAAGTAATAATCGTTCAATTTGTTACAGTAACATATAATTTAGAGCGCACTGGAATAGTTTTTGTTGTGGTTAAAAATTTAGGAACGTGGTAGCGTTCCGCCCCGCCAAGTCGTCATTTTCGAATCTATCGCTGGCATGATGTGTATATTATACTATTATACGTAACGTTAAAACCCAATTTTCAGTGATTTGTATCTCAGCTTCTCCCCCTACCCAGAAAACTATAATAGACTTTATCTTTTATAATGTAATATTATCACGAAGCTGACAAAAACAAAACAAAATTAATTACAATTGGTTTCGGTAGTATCTGAGAAAACAAAATTAAAAGTGAACCTTTTTTTTACGATTTTCGGTCCGGCCTTCTTACGGCCTTGACTGCTGAATCCATTTTAATCAATGATGGTTCATTTTATGTGCTTTGGTGGAATGTACATACATTTTTTAAACCTATAGATATATTTTATTTAAAATTTTTAAAATTGCAAAAACATGAACAAATGGTGCCCAGCGATAAAAATAAAATTTGCAGTGCCTGCTATATCGCTGTGGCGCAATCCTGTTGATAAATATTTCTGCAAAATGTATTAGAATCTCACAAAAACACCATTTTATGGTAAAAAAACGTCCAGCCAAGTAGAAAAAACAAAAACCTCCTTTCAAAAAAGTTATGAACTATCGAAATGATTTGTGCCATGTTTTTGCAGAACCGGTGCTGTACTTTCAGATCTATGTACCCTTCGAAGGATTGTAACCCTCCTTTAAATCACACGTAGTCCTTTTTAATCATAGTCAATTTTTTACGACTAAAATGGGTTATGTATGATTTGAAGGAGGATTAGTATTCTTCAGCAGGGTACCTAGATTTGAAAGTTTTTTTATTTCCAATGGCAAGAGAAAAAGACAAACGTCGTACAACAAAGAACACAAAACAAAAGTCAATGTCTCATCAGCAAGTTTCTAGCATTCCAATAAAGGGCTATTGACAATATGCAGTAAAATACCTGACAAAAACCTGCAGCAAAGACGTGAAAGTACAGCTTCATTCTGAAAAAACATGGCACAAATCAATTCGATAGTTCATAACTATTTGGAAAGGCGGTTTTTGGTTTTTCTACTTGGTTGGGCATTTTCTTTACCATAAAATGGTGTTTTTGTGAGATTCTAATACATTTTGCAGAAATATTTATCAACAGGATTACGCCACAGCGATATAGCAGGCACTGCAAATTTTACTTTAATACCATAACTGTTTTGAAAGGAACCCAAGTAAGTGATTTTGGGGTCATTACACAACACATACATTTGAAACCTATTCTGTTTCATAAAATTGCATGTATTAGATACTAATATTCAACATTCATTTTAAAAACGTTTGCACTAAAGTCTCCTTAATGAACATTACTGAATAGCGACACTACGGACATTTTAACGGACATTCCTGAATAGCGACACTACGGACATTTTAACGGACATTCCTGAATAGCGACACTACGGACATTTTAAAGGATATTCCTCAATAGCGACACTACGGACATTTTAACAGACATTCCTGAATAGCGACACTACGGATATTTCAACGGACATTTTTGCAATTCCCAGTTCTAAAAACATATCCTGTCCTGTGCATCAGTCTCAGAATGGTAGACTCTTTAAATAATAATTTTTGTCTTTAAAACGCTTATTTGCTACAAAGTATTTTTAATACGCGTAAATACGCACTTCAATCCTGCATTTAAAATATGGGCAGTTGATTATCTAATAAAGCAAAAATAAAAATAAAAATATTTAATTTGAGATAATTGTGTCATCTTTATTTTTTATGATAAACATTTTGAGATAATAAAACGCCATCAAACTATTAGTAGAACAAGAAAGATCAATCATGCATAAAGCATTGATTATGAAACACTTTCCAACTGAAATGCAATTTTATTTAAACATCTCTAAAATGCGATACACTCAGCGGTGATATTTTTAAAATTATCACAATACTACAATAATTTATTATATTTGAAAACTTCATCGAAAACAAACGAACTTTATTCAAATAACGTCATCGAAATATAAATAGCCTGGCTCTCTATAAAAAAGCAAAGAGTATTTCATTCATTAACTTTTCTCCATTCCTTTCATTCAGCGGCGATATTTTTTAAAATTCTCACAATACTACAATAATTTATTTTGCTTAAAAACGTAAAACTATGGAGGTAACATCACTTTCTAACTACATGCTTAAAACTTCATCAAAAAAGCAATAATATGAAATCGTCTGCTTCTCTATGTAAAATCAATGAATGTTTCATTCATATCGCGTATATTGCAGACTCCAGAGCTAAATAATTTTGCGGTAAAGAAATTCAGCAATTCTTATACAACTCATCTTACAGCTTGATGTATTTACATTCTCCATACGTGAAAGTTAGGCTTCGTTGTAGAAATAATAAAAGTTTAATGATCATTTAAAGTAAAAAATACTGTAATTGTGTTGTCGCAGTATATAGATGCGCAGAAAAAAAATATAAAATAAAGCGGTTTTAAGACGGATGCAACATTAAATATAAATTAAAAAGAACTTTAAAAATAACGATTTAGATACTGTAAAAAAAGATGGATACCATATTTTATTTTGAAGTGGGCCACGTGATCTTTTCATATAATATGAGTGCAATTATTGTTTTAATTTTTATTTAAAAAACTACCGAACTTATTTTGCTGAAATTCTTTTTATATATTTTATGGGATAATTTGAATATTTTCTAATATTTTCGAAGCAATTTGTCAATTTTAAATTTGCTTAAAAAATGTTTGAAAAATTAGATCCCATAGGATTCAATGTATTTCAGTTTTTCAACCCGGATTCAATCCAAAACTAATTGATTGATATTATTCATTTACATTCCCATATGTCCTATAGACTGTCTCAACAACATACTAAAATTTTATTTTGATAAATACATTTTTACGGTAGTTATCGTGCGAACGGACAGACGGAATGAACAAAGTCATAAACATTTTTCAACTTTATGTTGTAAAGTGTTAAAAATGTGCTAATGAAAACATCTCTGAATAGTCAATAGCATTATTTGTTTGTCTAAATATCCAACATTGAAATATTTTTACATCATAAAACTAAAATTTAGTTGAATATGAGGAACTGAACTGAATGAAATTGTTCGTAAATAAAAAAAAAATAATAATACTCTTGTAACGGGAAAAACATATCTGCTGTCAGCTTGAACCGCCTTCTTTTGTTTTAATTTCGATTTATCAAAATTACTCGCACATTCATTGCGCAAATACACAATGCCCATGCTTACTCCATATGACATTTATGTGTATTTTGAAGTATTTCTTCAGAGTATATGTCGTTTTAAATCACTTGTTTACGCATAATAAAAAAAAATCTGATGTGGGCAGCTTATGACTTTCGCTATGTAATACAATGAATTTACTTCCTTTACAGTGAAAATATGATAATCCACAGTACAATGTTTTAACGTTGAATTAATTGTACATTTGGCGCCTCTTCGGATTACAACCTGTGAAGCTATTTCGAAGTACTCAATTAATTTATATTTCACGCACTACTAAATTGACAATTATCAATCTTGATAGTATATATATTAAAATATTTTAATAATTCATCAATTTGTCATTTGGCACCATTTACGTAAATTTGATGTCATTTTTCAACTTTGAAGATATTTTCGTGAATCTGAGGCAAAATATCGCCAAGTTGGCGATATTTCGCTTAATGTGTCGACAAGTTCGTAAAATGCAAGGTGTGCAGACAAACAGAGAGAACCGCTTTTTTTATATATATAAATGGCTATTGGCGAATTGTTAGGTGTTAAAATACAAAACTATTACCCAAAGTATCTTATATCATGTATGGAACGAGCTAGAACCGCGAGAATAGTGTTAACAAATTTATCGCATAATATTACATTTCAAAGTGGACATATTTCACAGTAGTTAATACTTTTTAAATTTATATGATTCTTTTGATAAATTTATTTGAAAATTATTTAATGTCTCAAGAAAGGTTCATGTCAGTATTAGTGTCATTCATTTTCTAGATTAGTGTCATTCATTTTCTAAATTAGTGTCATTCATTTTCTAGTAAAAAATTTCATGAAAAATGAATATTTACGTAATATTATTGAAAATTCTGAATTTTTAATGATGTTTTCAAAATTTCATTCGAAAATTGCGGGACAGGTGAACATTCGATTGCGTTTAACATTAATAAGGTTCCAATATTCACCACTGATTGTAATATTTGTACCAAATTTCGTTCAAAATGCTTCATTCATTCATGAGACATCGCATCCACACACATATACATACACGACATCACCTCAGAAACGTTCTATTCAAGTTCAGGGATACTTAAAACCTGCTCTTTCGTCGAAAATGTGAATTCGAGTTTTCAACCCCATCACAATTTCCTTACACAGTATACTGTGTATATAGTGAAAGCAAGGATACTTAAGTCTGTTCTGCGCGCAAATGCATTGCTGTTACCCATAAAATAAACCAAAACACAATAAGGAATTTTACTTAGATTTAATGTGTCGACAAGTTAATTTTCTTCACATTTCCCTATAAATTATAAACAATTATAACTTCTAAGCATGATTAAATATATTTTGCTAAAGTCTTTATCAATCACATAATTCCATCTTGGGGAAGTACAAATGACTTTCCTTTGAGCGCTTAATCAAAGTAGGCTTAACGAAAACAGTTATTTAATCACATAACGCAGATATTCAGCATTTCATGTCACGACATAGATCAATTCCCTTCGGTGCTAACTTTCAGAAATCTAATTTATCTATTATGCACTTAATTCAATTAAGATAATAACTAATCATGGCGTTATTAATAAATATATTTCTGAAATCAAATGAATCGCATTAATGTAAATAGGAAGGTGACTAAATAAATCGTTGCTGAACATTAGTTTTAATTCATTTGTTAACTGAGTTTCAAATGAATTAGAACTAATAATTTTCAGATGAATGAAACCCAATTCAATATGTGCAAATAGGCACAGCTGCATGCTCTCGATAACAAGCTGCACAGTTTTTACAAGAATAAAGTAGAATAAAAAAATAGGATTGTTTGCTATGCAAAATATTGATGCAATACAGGATTACTAAGGCTATTCTTGCAATTTATCAAGATTTGAAAAGATAAATTTTTAAATTGCGACATTTTAAAACATGAACTGTAAATGATTGTTAAATTTTTTGTTGAATGCAGCACCTAATCGAAACTTGTGTAATAAAGATGCACTGAACTGACTGACTCAATTGGGTGTCATATCCAAATTCACTTCCACATTAGCTAGAATCCTTGTTTTGGTGTCATTCGATCCAACCGAGCTTCGAAACTAAGGAAAAAGTTTAAAATTTCCGAAAATTTGAATTAGGGATGACGGTGTTAAGAGGGAATCAAAACACTCAAAACCACCTTTCAAAGTTATTCAGTACTTCCACTTTAGCTAGAATCTCGATTTTGATCTCATTCAGTCCGTCTCATCTTCTAAATCAACGGAAGAATGTAATATTTTGAAAAATTCGAATTATGGGCGACGATTCCAAGGAATAATAAAAAATCCTCAAAACAAATTTGCTTTATTATCGAACACTTTTACTCTAGTTAGAATCTTGTATTTAGTTTCATTCTACCCGTCTTAGCTTAAAAAATTCGAAAATTTGAATTAGGGGAATTAAGATATTAACAAAACACTTAGATCTGTTTGCCTCTCAGAAATAATAAAAACGTAATTCAACATCCTTTCGCTCCAGACAATTAAAAGTGGAAAGTTAAATTAATTGTTCTAATTATTAAAAATCTTTACACGATAAATAAATAATTTTGTCACGTGGAAATGATCTTTAAGATAATCACGGGCTATAAGTAATTAAAATATTAATTTATATCCTTTCGTTATCAATCAGAAAAATCATTTTCTCGCGCGTGAAAATTAGGTTCAATATATTTTTCCATTTAACATATATATATATATATGTATATATATATATATATATATATATGTATATATATATATATATATATATATATATGTATATATATATATATATATATGTATATATATATATATATATATGTATATATATATATATATATATGTATATATATATATATATATGTATATATATATATATATGTATATATATATATATATATGTATATATATATATATATATGTATATATATATATATATATATATATATATATATATATATATATAAGCAGGGTGTCCTAAAAGATTGAAACGCGTTTTAATTCCTTATCTGTTGGAAATAAGTGGGCAATGCAAATTGCAAAAATGTTGAAAGTAAGGTAGGAAATAAGACCACGTTAACGAAATATTCCTCCCAATAATTTTCAAAAAGTTACACTTTTTAAATTTTTATACGACCCCCTTAGACAAATTTAGTCAATCAGAAAATTTTTATTTTTAATGCAACAAGATCATTAAAAAAACGCATATCTGTATCTTTAAAATTGAGTGAGTTATATTTAATTGAAAATTGAACATTGTGAATGGGGACCATATACTAAATTGGAAATGTAAATTTGTAACATGTCACAAAAAAGATAAAACTGGATGATAATACATAGAAGACATTTTTGCGAATTCCGCATAGGCTCACGGTGCAATCACGGATTCTTAAGTACTTTTCACATCGAGACATGCCATTTTTTATTTGAAACAATTAAAATAAATAAGTAAACAAGTGCAAGTATGTATTTGATTTTGAAATTTAACATAATTTTTCAAAACGAAGAATAGAACTCACAGACGATTTTTTCTTTCCATTAACTCTACTTTAGCCGTTTCAAATGTTTATAGTAAAATAATTTTAAAAAACTGAAGAATGAAATACGGACGATTAATTGTTTTATTTACGTATTTATTCCCAATATTATTTCTATTCAATACAACTAAACTTTTTTTAATATTATACCAAAATAAAGAAGATTAGAAATCATTCAGCGGATCGTCTGCATGTTTAGTTCTGAATTGACGAATTAAGAGCATGTAACTGGTTGTGCATTATGGTATTTTTAACAAATAGCGAGCTTTTCGAATTAACAATCATTTATGCTCTGTGTAATAAAAATACTGCAGAAATTGCTCGGGAATTTGGACGGCGATATCCAAACTTGCCTGAAATTTCACGTACATTTATTTATCGGATGATGAGGAGATTAAGAACTACCGGTTCATTTCATCCAAGACCTACCTGGCCCTGGAAGAAATCGTTTGTACATGGAGGACCAAGAAACTAACATCATCGAATATTTTTCTTTCAACCCACGAACAAGCATTCGAAAAGCAAGCGAAACTTTGGGGCTACCTAGGAAGTCAATTGCTAGAACACTTGTAAAATACCATTGGCATCCATTTTGTATTCAAGATTGGACTTCAAGCACTTCATCCCTCCGATTTTGACCGGCGTGTAGCATTCTACAACTGGTTGTTAATCCAACAAGACATCCATTCGAACTTTGTTAAGAACATTCTGTGGACTGATGAATGTTTGTTTACGGAAGATAGAGCAATCAATACTCAAAACGACCATTATTGGGATAATACGAAACCATTTTTTGTTCGTGAAATACATCACCAGAAAAAGTTTTCTGTGTCTGTATGGTGCGGAATTTGGAATAGAAAACTGATTGGTCCTGTGTTTTATGAAGGGACTCTTACAGCTGAAAAATACATGCATCTTATTTTAAACGGTACTGTAACGCATTTTATGGAGACAACATTATCGCTGCTAAAAAACATGCATTATCAACACGATGGCGCGCCTGCACACCAGGCTATAATTATGACAAACTGGCTCAACGAAAACTTTGATAAACAATGGATTGGTTTGAAAGGAACCACAGAATGCCCCCCCCCCCCCCCAGATCCCCAGATTTAACCCCTCTCGATTTTTACTTATGGGGTCGTCTTCGAACACTAATTTATAATATTCGCCCACTAAACGCAATTGACCTTAAACAAAAGACAATTGATGCTTGTAACAATATTAGTGGTGAAGAACTCCAAAATATTTAGATTATTAGAAGCATTGTTAGAAGAGCTTAGTTATGTATTGGAGTTGAAGGAAAACATTTTGAGAATGTTTTCTGAATTGTATTTCTAGTATTTGTAACGAAATTTGTCCCTTTATATCAGTGGTCTTCTATCAATGTATGCATATTTTAATTATATGACCCACTACCACTGATTTATATGATCTCTGTGTGTGTAATGCTTTATTTAGATACATTTGGGATAAAAAATGTTGACACATATTAACGTATTTTTGATCTAAACAATTTCCATCGTCAATTTGTTTATGATCCCTATGTTCACTGATGAAACAGCCTTTCACATGGTACGGAAAAGTGGCATAAGTCAGATTTTTTCCTTTATCATAATTCAGTTGATTTTAAAGATACAGATATGCGGTTCTTTTTAATGATCTTTCTGCATTAAAAATAAAAATTTTCTGATTGACCAAATTTGTCTAAGGGGGTCGTATAAAAATTTAAAAAGTGAAAACTTTTTGAAAATTAATGGGAGGACTATTTCCTTAACGTAGTATTATTTCCTACCTTAGTTTCAACATTTTTGCAATTTACATTGCCCACTTATCTCTAACAGGTAAAGAATTAAAGCGCGTTTCAATCTTTTTGGGACACCCTGAATACATATACTATATATGATGTCGATACACAGGTCAGTCTTATAAAAATATATTGCTTTCATTAAAACATTTTTAGCATTTTTCTTGGCAGTATATTATAATATACAATATAACGAGCATTTTTTTGTTTTGTTTTTATTCAATTCATATACTATTGAAAACCTCACAATTTTTAAGTTTTAAATTCTTAAAATATTTCTAAAATATATTTCATGTTAGTCAAGCATATATAATTAAAGAAATATATTTTTGAGCTGAATATAACAATTTTTAAATATGAAAAATATAATTTCCTGTCCCCTATAAAATGTTATGCATAACATTTTCTGCTGTATTCAAGTAACAGCAGGTCTTAAATTCACTCTGTCACTTAGTTTTCTAGGACTCAAGTATGCATGTAAAATGAGTTAATATCTGCCGTTTCCATTCAGGGCATTTTTATATTGCAATGATTTTTCTTCTTTTTTATGTGGTTCATTTCGTAATATATTTTATTCAACTATAGATTTTATGAGATATTTTAAATCTACTTCCGTATTCTGAAGTTGTTAGATCACCCAAGGTATCATTTCAGCTGAAACTATACTTCGAAAAACAGACATAGTTTGAGTAATTTGAGTACTTGAAAAAAAAAACTTATTATTCTAGAAAGACATCAACACAGAAAGCTTATATAAATGCATTTAATTCTGTGAAGACTGGTTATCTAAGCTTAAGTTGGTCCAGATAAAAGTGAAAAATGTGTAAAATATTTATTAGTTGAATTCCTTTGGATCACAAGTACCCTGGGGGAAACCTGGTATGCCCAAGTATACCTGGGGGTATATCGCATATGAAATCAGTTCAAAAAGATTCTATGTTTCTCAGAGATTATTTATTTATTCTCTATTGGAAATACTGGTAATTTAAATATATATATATATATATATATATATATATATATATATATATAGTAGTGTCGTTAATAGAGGAAAAAAGAGTTATATCATGCAATGAAACCTTTAGAAAATATCCTCAGTAGGGCAAAATGGAATAAATTATAATTAAAAGTGATTATAAATAAGATTGAGGAAAACTAGAGCAACGTAAATAAGCAAAAATAGCACAATAAGCAGCATACAGCTGTTTGGAAAGTAAGTTTAGGAGAACTAATAAACCCGAAGTATAAAAGAGGAATAACATCCCTCTTTTGGACTTCGGGTTTGTTGGTTCTCTTGCACTGACGAAGGGGATCCAACGTATTCTCGAAACAGCTATATGCTGCTTATTGTGTTATTTGGGCTTATTTACGCTGCTCTAGTTTTCATTATCCTTATTATCCTTTGCACAAAGTATATTTTACTTATTTATATAAATAAAATTGTATGCAAAAAGTTAGATGCCCACTACCAGAAGTTACAGTACCTTGGCTCCCACTTAGGGACCGCCTGAGTTCATATTAAATCATGGAGATATAATGCTGCAATTCACTCATTTCCAGTTTAGAACATCTTGGTTCAGAAATCTAACAAAATATCTATTTTATATATTTGAATATGTCGAAGAAAGTGTGGAAATGTGTCTAACTTCTCTTGAATTGCTCTGCTTCATTCACTTAGTTGTTCAGAGTGTGAAAACGAAATAGGCAATTTCAGATGTGTTTATTCTGCATATACTTACAGAAACCATTCTTTTATCAATATTATACATATTATCGCAGATAATTTTTTGTAATATTCGTTTATTACTATATATTTTTATGCGCTTGATCATTAAATGCATGTTTATATATTTCAGAGTCCATTTGCAATTCCGCCCCAGTAGCTCAACGGTAAAACGTCGACTTGTCAGTATGAAGATCTACGGTTCGATTCCTAGTTAGGGCAGCAAAGTTTTTTACAATGGCGCCCGGAAAAATCAACCTTGTAAGTTAGCGCAAAGATGTCTGAGGTCTGTAAGTGACCCTAATACGACTAGCACGAATTCAGTGAACTGGTATATTAAGCGTCGATTTCAAATCAGGAGGTCAAAGACTACACAGGAAGCTAACTTGGGGATAAAAATAGCAACATGAGGCTAACATGAGGTAAAAAATATCAGGATAGGTTCAGTCAGATTGTGAGTTGCACGTCAATCTGACACTAGAGAGTGGAGTATGCAGAGTCCACTTTGACGACAAGAACTTGCAAATCCGTCCCAATAGTTCAGCGTTAGAGAATCGGCTGACCAGTACGAAGATTCGTGGTTCAATTCCAAGTTGTCGGCAGCAAGGGTCTTAACACTACTGAACGAAAATGCATCTACCTTAGACATTCCAATACATAAAAATCTGATGTGGGTAGCACATGACTTTCCCTGCAGACTTAAATTTATATTTTCTTTATTTCTTTAATAATTCATTAGATTGAGTTTAATTGAACCAAATAACACTACATTTGCATTTTAAATTATTTTTTTGTTTTTATTTGGTAATTGGACATTTTTCAAGGACAAAAATGCAAGAAATCCCAAATATCTTGAGAACGGTTAGTCCCAAAGTATAATGGATTGTGTTATATTATTTTCCTTTTCAAAAATTGCGTATAAAACAAGAATTTAATTGATACATTTGAGCATACACTACTTAGTGGTTTTTTTTTTTTAGATTTTGACGGGCCATTTCGTAAAAAAAGGCACATTGTTCTTTTCCGAATCGTACCAAAATCTAATCAGCGCCAGAGTATCCCTCAAGTAACTTATCTACCAAATTTTGTGAAATTTGGTCAATTAGTATTTTAGCTAGAGTGGATACATGAAATTTTTGCGGACCATTTCGTAAAAAAAGGCGGGTTCTTCTTTTCCGAATCGTTCCAAATTCTAATCAGCACCAGAATATCCAAGAAGTAACTTATCTACTAAATTTTGTCAAATTTGATCACCTTGTATTTTAGCTAGAGCGGATAAATGGAATTTTTACTGGTCATTTCGCAAAATAAAGCGGGTTCTGTTTTTACGAATCGTACCAAAAACTAATCAGCACCAGGGTCACATCCAAGTGACTCACCTACCAAATTTTATGAAATTCGGTACATTAGTTTTTGAGTTAGAGTGGATACATATATTGCACAGACACACAGACAGACACACACACACAGACGTCACGCTAAAAATAGTTTTTTCGTATTCTAGAGGTCTCGAAACGTGTAGATCCGTCGAAAACTCGAGTTCTGATTTTCGACATGATTCCAATACTTTCCCTATACATTACTATGTATTGTAGGGAAAGTAAAAATACAATAACTCAGTAACTACCGGGAATGAGCACCTACTGTTTTGCATTTTTGCATACACTCCTTTTTACACTTACAATACTTCTAAATACAATGTATTTCATTTTGTCCTTCTGGGAACATTCTTGGAAAGTTCCCGTTTTAGTACATGTATGATATAACGACATTGGTTCATGATCTATATCGTAAATATTAGCAATACGAATTAAATATTTTGGAGGTTCAAAAATCATTTCACACAGTAGTGCTTTCTGAAAAAAAAATGTATGCAATAATTGTGTTCCAGAAAAGAAAATTATATACTAATTTTACCAATTCATTGGACTAAAATCGGAGCAGTATGAAAAATGAAATGTTTTGGACGCTTATATATGCAAACCTAATGAATAAAAATCTGATGTGGGCAGCACATTACTTTCCCTGCAGACTTATATTCACGTTCTCTTTATTTTAATTAAATTTAATTCACTTTTAATTCAATTTTCGTTCTCATTTGATAACTGGACGTATTTTCAAAGGTGGCGTGGAAAAAATACGAAAAAAACTAATATATCTCGAGAACGGCTAGTCCTAGTATAATGGGGTTGGTCTTATTCTTTTCTTGGTTAAAAATTACGTATTAAACAAGCATTTAATGGATATATTTGAGCATACGTAGCTTTTTAGATTAGATTTTGACAATTTTTGCGGGCCATTTTGCAAAAAAAGGCAGGTTATTTTTTTCCGAATCGTACCAAAATCTAATCAGCACCAGGGTGACCCATAAGTGACTCATCTACCGAATTTTGTGAAATTCGGTCCGTTAGTTTAGGAGAGTGGCTGAGTGGTGAGTTTTAGCTAGAGTGGATACAAACTTTTGCGGGCCATTTTGCAAAAAAAGGCGGGTTCTTTTATCCCGAATCGCACCCAAAACTAATCAGCACCAGACTCACCCACAAGTGACTTACCTACCAAATTTTGTGAAATTCGGTCGATTAGTTTTTTAGTTAGAGTGGATACAAAATCTGCACAGACAGACAGACCGACACACACAGACGTCACGCTAAAAATGGTTTTTTCGTATTCTAGAGGTCTCGAAACGTGTAGATCCGTCGAAAACTCGAGTTGCGATTTTCGGCATGATTCCAATACTTTCCCTATACATCACCATGTATTGCAGGGAAAGTAAAAATTAAGCACTATTTACTTGTCGGAAATAGAGTACATTTACTTTTGTCCGACTACTTACATATTAAAATAATTTCAATATTTTAATATTTTGAACTTCTTTTTTCGAAAAAAAAATAGATAGTTTTTTAACCGAGCGAGTTTTGCTTCACTTTACGTTTTTTTCACTCGAAATATCGTCTATAAAAGATAGATATGTAACATTGTTATAAGCAACAAGATTATTTACTAAAAAATCCAGTTTCTAGATCTATAATAAGACTCTTATAAATCTTGAGCAATGGTCTTGTTAAATTAAAGAAAATTGAAAATTTTCCGTTTTACTTTCCCTATATACATAGTATAATGTTGTTTAAAGAAAGTGTATTGTGACGAAATCAAAAATTATTATTCGAGTGTTCGAGGAAAGAACCCGTTTCAAGCATCACTGAACTCGTATCAAATGTTTTTGAGGTGTGTGGGGGGGTGGGAGGGGGGCGATATCTCACGTGCGAATGGAACGATTCGAACAAAACTTGTGATACAGGTATTACAATCGGTGAATATTCCTATTGATTTTAAATGCAATCGAAAGTTTGGAAGATCCCAACTTTTATAAGGAAATTTTTAAAAAGTCAATCAAAAATCAGAACCTTTAACAATGTTACATAAATTATCATATCCTATGTAATTTTTCATTAGAAAACAAATGACACACATTTTAGAAAGCAAGCATGAATCATTCTCAAGATATTACACATTTTTCTAATAAACTATCAACTATCGTTAAGATATGTTAATTTTCTCTTTGTTTATGTGTAACGCTTGGCGATAAATTTGGCGAATTTGGAGCTCACTTTGTGAAATATTTCAAATTTGGCGATATGTCACCTCAGATTGACAAAATATAATCAAAATTGCAAATTTGACGCTAAATTAACAAAAATGACTCCACATTGGTGGATAATTCATTAAAGTATTTTAATATGTGGACTGTATTACTTATTGCGGTTGCTATTAATATTGATAATTGTCAATTTAGAATTACGCGAAATTTAAGTTAATTGGTTCTTCGAAATAGTTTTACATCTTGTCATGCGAAGAAGCGTCAAATGTGCAATTCAATTACTAAAAACATTATGCCGTGGATATTATATATCATTTTTCACTGTGAAAGAAGTGAATTAGATGCATTATATAGGGAAAGTCTTGTATTGCCCACATCAAATTTTTTAAAGTTTATAATACCTATATTTCGAAAATTAAAAGTACTGCAGAGTCCACTTCGATCATAAGAACTTGCAATTTCGTCCCAGTAAGTAGAGCGGTAGAGCGTCGGCTAGCCAGTTCTGTGACCTAGAGTTCGATTCCCGATTGGGGCAGAAAGACTCTTTACAATGGCGCCCGAACAAATTAATCCTGTAGGTTAGTGCAAAGATGTCGGAGGTCTGAAAGTAATGCGACTAGTACGGATAAATAATACGACTTGTACGGATAGTACGACTAGTACGGATAATACGACTAATAATACGACTAGTACGGATTAATACGACTAATACGAATTAATACGACTAGTACGGATTAATACGACTAGTACGGATTCAGTGGATTCTGGAAAATTGAGCTCCAATTTCAATTGAGAGGGTATCGACCACGCAGAATACTAACCTGGGTAAAAATAATAGTATCGGGAGGCTAACCTGGTAGAAATAGTAGTATCGGGAGGCTAATCTGGTAAAAATAGTAGTATCGGGAGGCTAACCTGGTGAAAATAGTAGTATCGGGAGGCTAATCTGGTAAAAATAGTAGTATCGGGAGGCTAACCTGGTGAAAATAGTAGTATCGGGAGGCTAATCTGGTAAAAATAGTAGTTTCGGGAGGCTAATCTGGTAAAAATAGTAGTATCGGGAGGCTATTCTGGTAAAAATAGTAGTATCGGGAGGCTAATCTGGTAAAAATAGTAGTATCGGGAGGCTAATCTGGTAAAAATAGTAGTATCGGGAGGCTAATCTGGTAAAAATAGTAGTATCGGGTGGCTAACCTGGTAAAAATAGTAGTATCGGGAGGCTAATCTGGTAAAAATAGTAGTATCGGGAGGCTAACCTGGTGAAAATAGCAGGAAGTGGTCAATCAGATTGCCAGTTGCACGCCAATCTAACATTAGAAAGTGGAGAATGCAGATTCCACTTCGACGATAAGAGCTTGCAATATCGCCCAAGTAACTCAACGGTAGAGCGTCGGTTGGCCAGTTCGGAGATCCGGGGTTCGATTCCCGGTTGGAGCATCAAGGCTCGTTACTGTACTAGCTATAAAAAATAAGCTAGTAATTTGTAGTTACTGCTTATAACTTATACCAGATCCTGTAAAATGTACTAAGCACGTTCAAACATGTATAGAATTGATATTCACTTGTAACTTATTTTGAGCAATTTAATTTACAGGTGAATACTTCATTTTAAAAATTAAGTTGTTTCAATTATGCATTTTACTTAAGTTACCATAGGTCCATATTATCTATTGTTAACGGAATAAATGCGACTGAAAGTAACGAACAAACTTATTTAACTTTATTGGAGTTTTATTTTTGAAGGCGTTATTCGCGAAAAAAAACTATCGGCTTCATCGGACGGGAACCACCTCTGATTTTTTAAAGTTCCCATTAATTTTAATTAGATTATATACCCTTCGATGTTAGTATATTTATTATAAAATTATGAATTTGATGCCCCTAAAATGATGTCATGAACCTTGGCTCCATCGCGTTCCATTTTACAAAGATAACTGTGCATAAACAATGATTATTTTTCGTGCCGGCAACAGGTTGCAGATCCTTACTGTAGACTCTAAAATCAACTTTCGAGATGGCGCGGAGTTGAAAACAAACACTTTTTAAAGTGAAGAACGTTCTTATCAGCGGCTCCAAATACAAACTATATCTAAAATGGCATTCAAGATATTTCTTCGGTAAGTCAACAGACAAAAAGTTTTCTATGTTCGAGCACTAACGAGATGTCAATCGTCGGTTGCGGTAGGACGTTGCGTTTCGAGATGAGCAAGCAGCTTATCTGAAAAATGTACCAACACTTGCGTCTTGTATAATCGTTTTAGAAAGAAAACTACGTGATAATGCTGCTAAATAACTTTGATATGAAACAGTTTGGGGTGCGAGGCTTTGGAAGAAATGTCACTTCGATGAAACGGAAATATATAAAAGAAGTGACATCGTATTGTTACGAATACGTAACACAAAACCATTGTTGTAATTCGAAGGTCTGTGTCGCTTGAACTTGGTGACAAATTGGGTAACTCTGGTGCACCTATAAATTCAATTTTTGGCAAATTAAGGGGCAATAAATCAAATACACGATTAATTGGTAAGTGTTAAAGAACCGTGTATGACATCCCTTTCTTTTATTGTCATATTTTGGGCTACATAAATAGTGCGAATGCAGTGAAAAAAAAGGAAAGGGCACATTTAACTGTAATTGTATCGAGGATCACCTGATCATATCAGGCAGAACTCGAAATCGCACGATTATCGAAACAGAGAAACAATGAGGTGATTAGCTGAACACTCGACTTGAAAATAAGCTATAGAAAAACATTTTATTGATAGTTAGGTGTCATAAACCATGTGTTTCATCAAAATTACGCATTAAGCGATTAAAAAGGAGACATCTGCTGAAAATTTATCTTTCCGAAGTCATTGGATATTTTGTGACCAAGAATTGCAAATGAACGAGAAAGATGGTGTCCATCATGTGAACGCCGCTCAAAAGATCCGGTTAATCCAATAGAAAAGGAAATATTCCAAGATTCTTGGAAAAATGTCAGGATTGATATGGTGAGTTGTCCGAAAAAATTCGACTGTGCAATACAAGATGCAATTACAGATCTGCATGCCGCAAATAAGATATACCATCGGTACTGTATGTATAAGTTCATGAATGCAAGAGATGTTTGTTATTCAGATAAGGATATTCCATCTTCGTCAAAAGAGTATGTGCCATATGGGTAAATCAAATCTATATCAGAGGAAAGTAAAGGCAGTTCTTGGTCATCTATTGAAATTCAAAAGTTGTATATGAAACGTGGTAGAATTTTACTTGATCCTCTTTGATGACACGATTAGGTAACGATTTCATGATTTAATCTATGTTTCATGTAGGAGTCATGCTAACATCATTAAAAAAATCTGATGTGGGCAGCACATGACTTTCCCTGCAGACTCATATTCACTTTCTCTTTACTTCTTCAATAATTCGTTAAATTGGGTTTAATTGCACAAAATATCACCCAACATTATTTTATATTACATTGAATTTACACTTTTAGTTCAGCTTTCGTTTTCATTGGGTAACTGAACCTATTTTCAAAAGTGGCTGGTGAACATGAGAAAAAATTAAAATTTCTCGAGAAGAGCCAGTTCTAGAGTAATGGAGTTGGTCTTATTCTTTCATCATCAATAATTACATATAAAACAAGCATTTAATTGATATATTTGAGCATACGTAATCATTTATTAACACTTTACAACAAAGTTGAAAAGTGTTTATGACTTTGTTCATTCTGTCTGTCTGTCTGTCTGTCTGTCTGTCTGTCTGTCTGTCTGTCTGTCTGTCTGTCTGTCTGCCTGCCTGTCTGTCTGTCTGTCTGTCTGTCTGTCTGTCTGTCCGTTAGCACGATAACTGCCGTAAAAATGACTTAATCAAAATGAAATTTTAGTATGTTGTTCAGACGGTCTATAGGACCTATGGGAATATAAATGAATAATATCACCCAATTAGTTTTGGATTGAACCCGGGTTGAAAAAATGGAATACATTGAGCCCTATGGGACCTAATTTTTCAAGTATTTTTTAAGCGGATTTAAAATTCACAAATTGCTTCGAAAATTTTAGGCAATATTCAAATTGTTCCGTAAAATATATAAAAAAAAATTCAGCGAAATATATTCAGTAGTTTTTTAAATAAAAATTAAAATAATAATAACACCTCTTATATGAAGCGATCACGTGTCCATGATATGAAACGATCACATGACCCACTTCAAAATGATATATGGCATCCATCTTGTGTCAAAATCGTGATTTTTAAAGTTCTTTTTAATTCATATTGAGTGTTGTATCCGTCCTAAAACTACTTTATTTTTGTCTAAATTCTGTGCATCTACATACGGAAACAACGCAATGACAATATATTCCAGTTTAAATGCTCATCTAAATTTGATTATTTCTACTATTAAGCCTATTTTTCACCTATGTAAAATGTAAACAACAAAATATGTAGAATGAGTTGTATTAGAATCGCTGTAATTCTTTAACACAAAATCAAATAGTCCATGGAGTCTGCTTAGCTGATATGAATGAAATATTCATTGATTTTAGAAAGAGAAGGACGATATTTTTCGATGAAGTTTAACGAATGGAGCTTACTTATTTGTAGCTCAATGGTCTTAATTTTTAAATAAAATAAATTATTATAGTATTGTGATGAAAGACATGAATGGGGGAATTATTTATGAATGAAATGTTGCTTTTATAGAGAGAGCCAGGCGTGTTATTTTTTTATGACGTCATTTGAATGAATTTCAGTTGTTTTCGATGAAGTTTTCAAATATAATAAATTATCGTAGTATTATGATAATTCTAAAATTATTACCAAGGAATGTATTACATTTTAGAGATGTTTAAACCAGGCAATTTATACTTTAATGCCGTCATTTGAATGAAGTTAATTTTTTTCGATGAAGGTTTAAGGTTTCAAATATAATAAATCAATGTAGTATTGTGATAAGTTTTAAAATATTACCGAGGAATATATTGCATTTTCGACTTTTTTAAATAAAATTGCATTGAAGTTGGAAAGTGTTTCATAATCAATGCTTTAAGCATGATTGATCTTTCTTGTTTTACATTTTGACAATGTTTGAGGGCCATTTAGCAAAAACAAGGAAGGTTCCTTTTTTAACACTTTACAACAAAGTTGAAAAGTGTTTATGACTTTGTTCATTCTGTCTGTCTGTCTGTCTGTCTGTCTGTCTGTCTGTCTGTCTGTCTGTCCGTTAGCACGATAACTGCCGTAAAAATGAGTTTATGAAAATGAAATTTTAGTATGTTGTTCAGACGGTCTGTAGGACCTATGGGAATATAAATAAATAATATCACCCAATTAGTTTTTTATTGAACCCGGGTTGAAAAAATGAAATACATTGAACCCTATGGGACCTAATTTTTCAAACATTTTTTAAGTAAATTTAAAATTCACGAATTAATTCGAAATTTTTAGGAAATATTCACATTATCCCATAGAATATATAAAAAAAAATTCAGTAAAATATGTTAAGTAGTTTTTTAATTAAAAAAATTATTTAATATAGGGAAAAAAACAAATTTAATTAAATTCTGACTTTGGGATATCTTCCAGAAAGAAAAGAGAGAGATATTATATAATAAATATCTCTCCATTTGTTTAAACGTTTAGCATATGGAAGTGGCTTCATATTTTAAAATAAATTTGGTAGATAACAATTTTTCATTTTTTTTAAATTTTATATAACTCTTCATGATAAATTTAATTGATGGCATTTTAAATGCACTTTCCTACGTCCTAGAGAGTTAAAATTTGGTACACAGCTTAAATTTGTTGAACATTTTATTCGACAAAAATTTGATGGATCTTTAAATATAGATCATACATTTTTTTCGAAATGGCCTGAAAATAATCCCCGTTCACTTCTATAAATCATTGGTGTAATATTGTTAAAAATTCTGATGTGGACAGCACATGTCTTTCTCTGCAGACTCATATTCGTTCTCTTTATTTATTCAATGATAATTTGAGTTTATCTGCACAACATAAGTATTTTAAATGACATTGAATTTACACGTTAAACTTAAATTTGGTTCTCATTTGATAGCTGGACTTATTGTCAAAGGTGGCGTAGCGAAAACGCGAAAAAACTAGAATATCTCAAGAACGGCTAGTCCTAGAGTAATGGGGTTAGTCTTATTCTTTTTGTTGTCAAAAATCACATATAAAATAGGAATTTAATTGATATAATTGAGCACACGTAGTCTTTTATTTTTATATATAACGATTTTTGCTGGCCATTTCGCAAAAATAGCCCGTTCCTTTTTCCCGAATCGTAGTAGAATAACCTACAAATGATTTATATACAAAATTTTGTTAAATTTGGTATATAAATCACTTGTAGGTTATTGAAATATTATACTCCAAATTTTGTTAAATTTGGTTCATTAGTTTTTATCTAGAGTGGATAAAGGCAATTTCTGCGGCCATTTCGCAAAGAAGGCAGATTCTTTTATTACGAATCGTACTATAATCTAATGAACATCAGGATTTCCCACAAAAAACATACCTACCAAATTGTATGAAATTCGGTCCATTAGTTTTTCAATTAGAGTGGATGTAATATCCACACAGACACACAGAAACATACACAGATACACCCTTACACACACAGACGTCTTCCTAAAAGTAGTTTTTTCGTGTTCTAGAAGTCCCAAAACGTGTAGATCCTTTGAAAATTCGAGTTCCGATCTTCGGCACGATTCCAATACTTTGAGTACATACACATACACATATATATTATCTGTGTATTATCTGTGTATCTAAATTCCGTGCCTATGCAATTACAATAGTTGTGATTTTAAATGATCCCTAAACTTTTATTATTTCTTCAAGGAAGCCTAATTTTAACATATGCAGAATGCAAATATCTCAAGCGATTGTAAGATGAATTACATAAGAATTGCTGAATTTTTTTCACACAAAATTATTTAGCTCTGGAGTCTGGAATACAAGTTATATGAATGAAATATTCATTGATTTTGCATAAAGAATCAGATGATTTATATTTCGATACAGTTTTAAATATTTAAGTATAATAAATTACTGTAGTACTGTGATAATGTAAAAGATATTACCACTGAATGAATCACATTTTAGAAATTTTTAAATGAAATTACATTTCAGTTGGAAAGTGTTTCATAATCAATGCTTATGCATGATTGATCTTTCTTGTCTTTCTTTCATGAAAGATAAGGTGTAATAACATACAAAAATCTGATGTGGGCAACACGTGACTTTCTTTATATAATGCAATGAATGTACTACTTTTACAGTCTAAAAAAATCTGATCTGGACAGCACATGACTTTCCCTGCAAACTTAAATCCATATTTTATTTATTTCTTCAATAATTTATTAGATTGAGTTTAATTGCACCAAGTAACACTAATTTGAATTTTTAATTCAATTTTTGTTTTTATTTGGTAATTGGACATTTTTCAGATAGCGGTGTAACAAAAATGCAAGAAATCTCAAATATCTTGAGAATGGTTAGTCCTAAAGTATAACGGAGTGTGTTATATTCTTTTCCTCGTCAAAAATTGCGTATAAAACAAGAATTTAATTGATACATTTCAGCATAAGTAGTCTTTTTTTTTGTTTGTTTTTAGATTTTAGCAATTTTTGCGGGCCATTTCGTAAAAGAAGGCAGGTTGTTCTTTTCCGAATCGTACCAAAATCTAATCAGCACCAGAGTGTACCACAAGTAACTTATCTACCAAATTTTGTGAAAATTGATCAATTAGTATTTTAGCTAGTGAGGAAACATGAAATTTTTGCGAGCCATTTCCTTAAAAAAGGCAGGTCGTTATTTGCCGAATCGTACCAAAATCGAATCAGCACTAGTTTCGACCGCAAGTGACTTATGTACTAAATATTATGAAATTTAGTCGATTTGTTGAGTTAGAGTTGAAATATACAATTTTTGTGGGCCATTTCTTAAAAAAATACAGGTTCTTCCTTTTCGAATCATATCAAAATCTAATCAACACCAGGGTGACCTACAAGCGACTTATGTACCAAATTTTGTAAAATTTGATCAATTAATTTTTCCATTACAGTGGATACAGGCAATTTTTGAGGGCCATTTCGCAAAAAAGGCGGGTTGGTTTATTCCGAATAGTACCAAAATCTAATCAGCACCAGGGTCACATACAAGTGACTTACATACCAAATTTTATGAAATTCGGTTCATTAGTTTTTGAGTTATAGTGGATACTTACATTGCACAGACAGACACACAGACAGACAGACACACAGACGTCACGCTAAAAATAGTTTTTTCGTATTCTAGAGGTCTCGAAACGTGTAGATCCGTCAAAAACCTGAGTTGATATTTCCAATTTGATATGATTCCAATACTTTCCCTATACATTACCATGTTTTGCAGGGAAAGTAAAAAGTGGATTTACTGCCATTAGAATGACACTTTTAAAGAGGTAAATTTCCCGTTAAACACATAAAACGGTAACTCTAGCTATATGAATACGTTATTTTACTATTTTATGCAAGAATTGGATGGAATAACGGGTATATATATATACTCTATAACAAAAAAATCGACGCACCAAGAAGAAGTTTTCCGACTGTAATAAAATTTCGTATGCAAATACATTTTGAACGACCATGCAATTGAATAAACTTTGGTGTCCAATGAATAAATAGTGGGAGCTCCTGCGCATCGGAACTGCGTATTCAGCAGGTGTATATAAGGAGCGATTAATGCGTGGAGCGATAATCTGTGGATAATCTGTGGTTAAGGAGCCATAATCTGTGGTCAAAATTTCTGTTGCATTTCGACTGCTGATATCTTAATTCTCTGGTAGTCATTTCTGACACACTGACAGCACAGTGGTACCTAGACTACATTCTACGACCGGTTGTGTTACCGTTCCTTTTGCGACACCCCGGACTTACTTTTCAACATGATAATTCCGGGCCGCACACGGCTCATGCTGCTATGAATTGTCTTCAAGCTTGCCCAACACTTCCTTGGCCAGCTAGGTCTCCTTATCTCTCTCACATAGAGCACATTTGGGACGTTGTGGGAAGGCGATTGCAACCATCCCGGAATTTTGACGATGTAGCCCGACAGTTGGAGACAATTTCGCAAAACATTCCGCAGGACACCATCCGTGAACTTTATCAGTTTATGCCATGCCAGGTGACATCTTGCACCCAGTCCAGAGGTGGACCGACAGCTTTTTGACTTCATCCCTTTGTATATTGCCAAACTCTAAACCATTAAATTGTTCTGAAATTTTAATCGTTTCTTTTTCTATGTATGTTCTTCACATCCACCAATAATTTTTATCACAATCGGACAAATCCTTCATGGTGCGTCGATTTTTTACTTTCCTTATATACATAATGTAAAAGGAAAGTATTGTGACGGGGTCGAAAATTCGAATTCGAGTTTTCGACGGGAGAGCACGTTTCAAGCATCCCTGATCACGAATCAAACATTTTTGAAGTGATGTCTCTCTCTGTGTGTGTGTGTGTGAGTATCAGTGAATCTATGGAGACGATAACTGACGAACGAATGGACCGATTCGAACGAAATTTGGTACAAAAATCACAATCCATAAACACTGGAAGCCAATTGTTTTTATACGCAATCGAATGTTCAGAACACCCTAAATTTTTGCGTGAAATTTTGAAAAAATCGTCAAAAAATCAAAACCGCTTATAAAGTTACGCAAATAGACATTTCCTATGTAATTTTTCCTTAGAAAACGATTGATATAAACTTCAGAACGCTAGCATGAACCGTTCTCGAGATATTGTACATTTTCCCAACAAATTTATCAAAATTAACAAAAAATATTAACTGTTGAGAAACATGTTCACTTTTCATATGTAATATCATGCGGTAAATTGGGTAACATCATTCTCATGGATCTAGTTCATTCCATTCATGAGAAAAGTTACGTTGAGTAATACTTTTGTATTTGAACGCCACTAGTTATTTATCTGCTATAAGTATAACTTATTTCTTCGTCCATAACGCTTGGCGAGATTTTGGCGATAAATTTGGCGGAATGTCGCCAACTTGGCGACTTTTTAAATGTTGCCAAATTAACGAAAATCTCGCCAAATGGATAAAAGTGACGCTAAATCGAAGAAATTGACGACTAATCGTCGAAAATTCAATATCTTGAAAAAATATACGTATCTACTATAAGAAAAACCTATTTTTTTACTGTAAAAGTAGTAAATTCATTGCATTATATAAGAAAAGTCATGTGTTGCCCTCCTCAGATTTTTTGTTATAGAGTGTATATTATTTTACGCTTAAAAGACCGCTTTAAACAGGTCATTTTAGCCACTTGTTTACCTACTACCCACTTTCTTACCTGCCTAAAAAGATCCTTTAGGAATGACCTATGTTAGCAGGTAAACAAGTACATAAACTGGACATCTCATGTTACCTCTTTACCAGTTTAAAACGTTCTCTTCAGAGTTAAATAAAATATACCAAATATTCCGTGCAACACTCCTATAAAGCAATACAATAACACATTAATAATATAAACACCTTGTTTTATCTATCAATCGCTGGGTAAAGCTACTGAATGTGACCAAACGAGTTTCAATCACTGATAAATTGAACGCTTAGCCTTAAAATTTAGCCTAAATTTTAAACAAAACTAAATTTTAACAGTGTTTAAAACATAAACTTTGGTTTAAAACATCAAGGTAAAGGCATAGAGGTAGAGAGTTCTCAACCTTCATGGTAAAGTGAAACTCATACTCCATGGTTTAAATACTTTATCAAATGTTTCCACGAGGTTAGTTATGGCCTTGATTATATATTAAATACAATAAATATTTGAGATATAACCACGGAGTACTTATTGATAATTTTCTTCAGGATTTTGAGCAACAGTGAAAAATATATTCTATATATAAATAAGAAAAGTATGTATGTATGTATGTATGTATGATCCAACATCCCGAAAGAACAGCTGAACCGAATTTGATGAAATTTTATAGGTATTCTTAAAATAGCCCCACTTAAAATTTAGTCCATGTTTCTAGTTTCTAACACCAAGAGTTGTAACGATATTAATGAAAAACAAAACTTTCGTTTGTTCATCATCACGGGAGAACAGCTGAACCGAATTTAATGAAATTTTGTGGGAGGTAGCTTTGAAATGGCCCCCCTTAAATTTATTCCAAGTTTCGAGTTTCTAAGTCCAGGGTTTGTCGAGATATTAATAAAAAACGAAAATTTTTCTTATGATTTCTACTCTCTAACTCCATGATTCCTAACAAAAAAGGTTTTAAATCTTTGGTTTAAAATGTGAAAGTCAATTAAAATATCTGAGTTTTGTGGGAGTTTATTGAACGTATTAGTCACTTTTGAAAATCGCAGGTTTGAAATATGAATTTAAATAAAAACTATATCACCATGGTTTATTTTTCACAGGCTTACTCAACAAATTTTATCAATTTGAATCTATATATATGAAGAAAAAAAGTATGTATACATGTATGATCCAACATCACGGGAGAACTGCTGAACCAAAATATTTTTGTATCGTAAATTCCGAGCAACGCCGGGAAATCGCTGCTAGCTCTCTATAAAAATAACCCATTTCTTCATCCATGTCTGTAACGTTTGAGGAAAAAATTGCTACGAATTTAACGGAATGTCGTACCCTTGTCGACTTTCATATTGCCAAATTGACGAAAATGTAGCCAAATTGATAAAAATGGCGCTGAATCGATGAAATTAATTGTGTTTTGAAAGGGAATAGTATTGGAATGACGTTCCGGTAGCGTTTATCTGTCAGTCTAACCTTCCCACTTGATGACAAATTCGGTGACTTCAGAAATGTTAGCAGCGCAAGTGCTGCAGACGTACATATAGGAGGAAAATA
Organism: Amaurobius ferox; assembly: GCA_951213105.1. Lineage (NCBI taxonomy): Eukaryota > Metazoa > Arthropoda > Arachnida > Araneae > Amaurobiidae > Amaurobius > Amaurobius ferox. The sequence goes on along the minus strand of OX578137.1, from coordinate 75,599,201 downwards.
CTTTATACAACTTTATTCACCCTGTCATATGAGGGGTTTAAAGTCTCGTTCATATATATATAGTTATCTTCTTAAGGGTGTAACTGGAAATTTAACTGCTTAAAAGTGTCATTCTAGTGGCAGTAAACTCAGATTTTTGTGTGTTTCGACCCATATTTTTCAGAGTGTGTGCTACTGTTGTAATTGACCTTAAAATAATTGGCATCGTGAAAATGTTTTGAATTCTCTCGATAGCATAAAAGAGCACACACCATGTAATAGTATGCCCATGTAATAGTGTCGAACACCCAGGCCACTCGACTGACCCTAAGGTTCACATCCGCCACTTGAGTGGCCGTGCCATGTAATAGTGTATCCTGTAATAGTGTAATCGTGCTTTAGAATGCCCAAAGCATATATACAGCCGTTCAAAAGAAAAAAAGAAAAGAAATCAGATGTGGGCGCACATGACTTTCCCTGCAGACTTATATCTAAGTCCTCTTTCATTTAATAAATTTAATTCACTTTTAATTCAATTTTCGTTCTCATTTGGTAACAGGACTTATTTTCAAAGGTGGCGTAGAGAAAATAAGAAAAACTGAAATACCTCGAAAACGGCTAGTCCTAGTCTAATGGGGTTGGTCTTATTCCTTTTTGCGTTAAAAATGACGCATAAAACAATCATTTAATTGATATATTTGAGCATACGCAGTTTTTTATTTTAGATTTTGGCAATTTTTGCGAGCCATTTTGGAAAAAAAGGTTGGTTATTTTTACCGAATCGTACTAAAATCTAATCAGCACCAGAGTGACGCACAAGCGACTTATCTACCGAATTTTGTGAAATTTAGTCCATTAGTTTCTCAGGTAGAGTCGATACAGTCTTTTGCGGGACATTTCGCAATAAATGGCGGGTTCCTTTATACCCAAAACTAATCAGCACCAGATTCGCTCACAAGTGACTTACCCACCAAATTTTATGAAATTCGGTCCATTAGTTTTTTAGTTAGAGTGGATACAAAATCTGCACAGACACACACACACAGACGTCACGCTAAAAATGGTTTCTTCGTATTCTAGAGGTCTCAAAACGCGTAGATCCGTCGAAAACTCGAGAGGGTTTTTTTAGTTTTGGTTGTGATTTTCGGTATGATTCCAATACAGGGAAAGTAAAACGAAACATCCGACCGCGATTGCACCATTTTCTACACAGAACAAAGCATTCGATAGGGACAAAAGTCTTCTGCAAATAACAATTTGCTTAAAGGGTCGTCTATATAGTAATTTTGGCACTAACTCCAAAACAGCCAAGAGCAATCCCGATTGACCATTACATATCGAGATTCTAGGGGAAATTTCAAGCAGGTTTTTAAAAAAAGTTTACAATTTTTAAAGGATTTTTCATCTATTTGCAAATATTTGAAATTTACTGATCCCAAAGTTAAATGGGTTTTTTAGTTTTTGGTATATATATTCACGATAAATCGATACATATCTACTAAAAATTCAAATAAAATTCATATAAATTTTAACATTCAAACATATTGAAATATTTATTATTTATTATTAAATTAATATTTATAAAAATTATGAATAGAAACAGGTGTTAATTTTGACTTCCATTCGATGCCGCTGCATTTGAAAACCCGGTATATAAAATTTGAGTTCTATCCGGGCAATATTGAGTGTGCTATCAAATGTTATTCAAAATTCGATGATAATTATGCTCATGAGGGATAATTCCTAAAGTTAGTATATGAAAATCTCGTATGTATCCTGACAACCATCGGTGATTATAAACATTAAAAATCGCTCCTAACTCATCGATATTTCAAGAACAACTACTATCTATGTGTAACTCTTGAAGGTGTCCCAAAAACATTGAAACGCGTTTTAATTCTTTACCTGTTGCAGATAAGTGCGCAATGTTCATTGCAAAAATGTTGAAAGTAAGGCAGGAAATAAGACTGCTTTAATTAAATAGTCCTCCCATTCATTTTCAAAAAGTGACGCTTTGTAAGTTTTTATACGACTCCCTTAGACAAATTGGGTCAATCAGAAAATTTTTATTTTCCATCCAAAAAGATCATTAAAACACCGCACATCTGTATCTTTAAAATCAACTTAATTATGATAAAGGAAAAAATCTGACTTATGCCACTTTTCCATACCATCTGAAAGGCTGTTTCATCAGTGAAAATAGGGATCATAAACATATTGACGATGGAAATTGTTTCGATAAGAAAAGTACTTAAAAGTACTTAATTATTGAAAAAGTACTTAGTTATTGAAAAGTACTTAATCCGTGATTGCATCGAAGTTCTCAAAAATGTCTCATTATGGTGAATTCGCAAAAATGTCACCTATGTATTATCATTTATCATTCAGTTTCATCATTTTTGTGATACGTCACAAATTTACATTTCTAATTTAATACATGGTCCCCATTTACAATGTTCAATTTTCAATTAAATATAACTCGCTCAATTTTAAATATACAGATATGGGTTTTTAACACTTTACAACAAAGTTGAAAAGTGTTTATGACTTTGTTCATTCTGTCTGTCTGTCTGTCTGTCTGTCTGTCCGTTAGCACGATAACTGTCGTAAAAATGACTTAGTCAAAATGAAATTTTAGTATGTTGTTCAGACGGTCTATAGGACCTATGGGAATATAAATGAATAATATCACCCAATTAGTTTTGGATTGAACCCGGGTTGAAAAAATGGAATACATTGAGCCCTATGGGACCTAATTTTTCAAGCATTTTTTAAGCGGATTTAAAATTCACAAATTGCTTCAAAAATTTTAGGCAATATTCAAATTGTTCCATAAAATATATAAAAAAAAATTCAGCGAAATATATTCAGTAGTTTTTTAAATAAAAATTAAAATAATAATAACACCTCTTATATGAAGCGATCACGTGTCTATGATATGAAACGATCACATGACCCACTTCAAAATGATATATGGCATCCATCTTGTCTCAAAATCGTGATTTTTAAAGTTCTTTCTAATTCATATTGAGTGTTGTATCCATCCTAAAACTACTTTATTTTGGCCTAAATTCTGTGCATCTACATACTTTAACAACGCAATGACAATATATTTCAGTTTAAATGCTCATACAAATTTGATTATTTCTACTATTAAGCCTATTTTTCACCTATGTAAAATGTAAACAGCAAAATATGTAGAATGAGTTGTATGAGAATCGCTGTAATTCTTTAACACAAAATCATTTAGTCCATGGAGTCTGCATGGCTGATATGAATGAAATGTTCATTGATTTTAGAAAGAGAAGGACGATAATTTTCGATGAAGTTTTACGCATAGAGTTTTACTTACTTGTAGCTCCATGGTCTTGATTTTTAAATAATATAAATTATTATAGTATTGTGATGAATGACATGAATGGGGGAATTATTTATGAATGAAATGTTGCTTTTATAGAAAGATCCAGGCGTGTTATTTTTTCTATGACGTCATTTGAATGGATTTCAGTTGTTTTCGATGAAGTTTTCAAATATAATAAATTATCGTAGTATTATGATAATTCTAAAATTATTACCGAGGAATGTATCACATTTTAGAGATGTTTAAACCAGGCAATTTATATTTTAATGCCGGCATTTGAATGAAGTTAATTTTTTTCGATGAATGTTTAAGGTTTCAAATATAATAAATTAATGTAGTATTGTGATAAGTTTTAAAATATTACCGAGGAATGTATTGCATTTTAGACATGTTTAAATAAAATTGCATTGAAGTTGGAAAGTGTTTCATAATCAATGCTTTAAGCATGATTGATCTTTCTTGTTCTTAATTGTACCACAATCTAATCAGCACCAGATTAACCCACAAGTGACTTACCACCAAATTTTGTGAAATTTGGTAAATTAGTCTTTTAGCTAGAGTAGATACAGACATTTTTTGCGGGACATTTTTAAAAAAAGGCAGGTTCCTTTTTTCTGAATTGTACCAAAATCTAATCAGCACCAGGTTAACCCACAAGTGACTTATGCATCAAATTTTGTGAAATTTGGTAGATTAGATTTTTAGCTGAAGTAGATACAGACATTTTCTGCAGGCCATTTCGCAAAAGTAGGTTCTTTTTTTTTCGAATTGTACCAAAATCTATTCAGCACCAGAGTCACCCACAAGTGACGTATCGACCAAATTTTGCAAAATTTGGTCTATTAGTTTTAAGCTAGATTTCGCAGAAAAGACGGGTTCTTTCATCCCGAATCGTACCAGAAACTAATCAGCACCAGGATCACATACAAGTGACTTACTTACCAAATTTTACGAAATTTGGTCCATTAGTTTTTGAATTAGAGCGGATACATACATTGCACAGACAGACACACACACACACACACACACACACACACACACAGACTCACAGATAGACAGAGACACACACAGATGTCACGCTAAAAATAGTTTTTCGTATTCTAGAGGTGTCAGAACGTGTAGATCAGTCGAAAACTCGAGTTGCGATTTTCGACATGATTCCAATACTTTCCCTATACATTACCATGTATTGCAGGAAAAGTAATTAAGAGGATGAGTATTGTGCCGCTAAATCAGTTGCAAAAATCTACCTGTAAGCAAAAATGTGTTCAAGATACGCATTGATCGCTATGTTGCGCTGAACGAAATCAGTCCAACTCATTTAAGCATTCTTAAATAAGTAATAGTGATTTTGCTGGAAAATCTCTGGCCGCTATCATGATTGTAAATATACTCACAAGTGTATTTCAACAAATTATACAAAAGATATACCAAATTACAAGTATTCATAGGTATTTTTCTATCAATAAATTGTTTTTCTCCGGCGCATTTTCAAGTCGAGTGTAAAGCTGATTGTCTCGTTGTTTGCCTGTTTGACGATCATAGTTAAGCATGCACTTTTCTTCTTCTATTGTATTTAAGTTACTTTTACGACACAAAATATGAAAATAAAGGAAAGGAATATAACCAACTATATTTATTGCATTTACCAATTGATTGTGAATTCACCTTATTGTTTCCCTATGTTCGTAGGTTTTTTTTTTGTTTTTGTTGTTGTTTCTTTTTTTTTTTTGTTTTTTTTTACTGACTTCAAACGCTTTTATTTGATACCATACTCACCACTTTTAACACATGTTAAAATATATACGATTATCATCTTGAGGACCTCATATCTCAAGATGCTCAATGGTACGAAAGTCGCACCCATACAGATTCGGATTCGCACACTATAATAAAACTGTCGATCTGAAATTTTTCATTTTGTTTAGAAATGTATTACACTGGCATTAGATTATACTGGTGAAAATTTGTGAAACAGTACTTTCTAGATATATAAAAAAGTAAAAATATATTTTTATTAAGGCAGAAAAAAACAACCGCTACTTACTTTTCTTACGAAACAAAGTTATTTCTACTGAATATAGCACCTAACTAATCTCCTGAATCGCTTTAATTAGAAAGTTCCGCCAGTTAACGTGTCGTAGTGAGAATCCGATCAGATCAATGATTTGACGGAATACGTATAATGGAGTAAAATGCAATCAAGCGTAACATGTATCATCAAGAGACACTAATTAACGGGATAACTAAGTATACAGTGTCTCTACCAATTCAACTGTTTGTCACGTAAATGATAGATTTGTTAATAACAATAGCGAAGTATCTTCCTAATTAATGCTCATAAGAATCTCGATTTTTTAAAGAATCATCAAAAAATAACTAAAAAAATTTGCAATGATCTGTACGCATAAAAATGCACAATGAAATATAAAGTAAAAAAAAAATTGTATTTACTTTATTGTAACTTGACATTACTAAATATAATTAAACTAGTATTTAATCCTGTCAAAGGAAAACTAACTCTTAAAAATAACCAACAACTTTATTTTAATAAGTTTTATGTTGCTTAGCAATATATGGTGCTTATCGTCGAAAATAGTTGTCTCAATTGAATATTGGCCCAGGTAAGTTTTGCCCCGTGTCGAATTTCATCCTTTTATATCCCCGGTGGGGGGGGGGGGGTTTTGGAAGGGTTCTGAGAGATTTTAAGCCCCCTACCCATTTTGTCCATTGCGAAAGAAGAATTTAAAATTCGGCCATGTTAAGTCTGGTCCAGTGATCGATACTATAAATGTACAAAGATTCATTCGCCACCAGAAGAACTCCTTGAGGCAGTGGAGTATTTTGAATTTCAATATCAATATCAAGGGGTCCAAGTTAGACGCCTGCACAGGCTCGGTCGTGGCCCGGGCCACGTTCTATTCAATTCGGGTCGGATTGAGCCGGATCAAAATAAATGAAAAAGCTAAAAATAGATCAAAATTGAAGGAGAAAATTTGAAAATAAAAGAAAGTGGATTTTAATTAGTGAATAAAAGTCTCCTTGTCCCTTATTAAGTAATAAAAGTTTGCTCTGTATGGAGAACACAAATGGGTAAATTAGAACAGGATACAGAAAAATTATAATTTCAGATAAAAAATTGAAGACTTATTTATTCGACGACATTAAGAAGTCAAAATGAAATATTGCTCATTGCAACTCTCAAGTTTGAAACTACAGTAATAGAAAATACACTCTATAACAAAAAAATCGACGCACCAAGAAGGAGTTGTCCGATTGTAATAAAAATTGATGAATGTGAAGAACATACATAGAAAAAGAAACGATTAAAATTTCAGAACAATTTAATGATTTAGAGTTTGACCGTATGCAAAGGGGGGAAGTCAATAAGGCGTTGGTCCACCTCTGGCCTGGATGCAAGATATCACCCGACGTGGCATAGACTGATAAAGTTCACGGATGGTGTCCTGCGGAAGGTCTTGCCAAATTGTCTCCAACAGTCGGGCTAAATCGCCAACATTCCGGGATGGTTCCAATCGCCTTCCCATAACGTCCCAAATGTGTTCTATGGGAGAGAGATCAGGAGACCTAGCTAACCAAGGAAATGTTGGATAAGCTTGAAGACAATTCATGGCAACACGTGCCGTGTGCGGTCGAACATTATCTTGTTGAAAAGTGTCGCAAAAGGACCGGTAACACAACCGGTCGCAGAATGTTGTCTACGTACCGCTGTGCTGTCAGTGTGCCAGAAATGACTACCAAAGGAGTCCTGATATCAAAGGAGATGGCACCCCAGACCATAACGCCCTGCTGTGGACATGTGTGGTGTGAGATAGTAAGGACAGGATCCCAACGCTGCCCTGGACGTCTCCAGGCATGTCTGCGGTTGTCGTCAGGACACAGTTGGAAACGGGACTCGTCACTAAAGACTATACATCCCTAGTCAGCGCAGTTCCAAGTTGATCGAGCCCGGCACCACTGTAATCTGACTTGACGGTGTACAGACGTGTGAGGTAAGCGGCGCAACGGTCCGTTCGAGCGTAAATTCCGCTCTCTCAGTCGTCTGCAGAGGGTCATGTTGGACACATGTGTGCGGGTCACATGTTGGATAGTTGACAACGACGATTCCGGTGCTGTGACATCTGCTCTGACAATCGGTCTGTCTTCCCGTTCTGTTGTGCTCCTAGGTCGACCGCTGCCGTCCTGACGCTGACATCTGCCGTTGTTGATGTTTCAAGCCTCCCTGATCACGAATCAAACATTTTTGAAGTGATATCTGTGTGTGTGTGTGTGTGTGTGTCAGTGGGTCTGTGGAGACGATAACTGACGAACGAATGGACCGATTCGAACCAAATTTGGTACAAAAATCACAATCCGTAAACACTGGAAGCATATTGTTTTTATACACAATCGAATGTCCAGAACTCCCCTAAATTTTCGAATGAAATTTTGAAAAAATCGTCAAAAAATCAAAACCACTAAAAAAGTTACGCAAATAGACATTTCTTATATAATTTTTCATTAGAAAACGATTGACATAAATTTTAGAAAGCTAACATAAACCGTTCTCGAGATATTGCACATTTTTCAAAAAAATTATCAAAAAGTCATATAAAATAGAAAGAAAAATATTTCCTATTGAGAAACATGTTCACTTTTTATATGTAATATCATGCGATAAATTTGGTGACATCATTCTCATGGTTCTAGCTTGTTCCATTCATGAAAAAAGATACTTTGAGTAATACTTTTGTATTTGAACGCCAATAATGATTTGTCTGCTGTAAGAATAACTTATTTCTTCGTCCATAACGCTTGGCGAGATTTTGGCGACAAAATTGGCGGAATGTCGCCAACTTGGCGACTTTTTGAAATGTTGCCAAATTAACGAAAATCTCGCCAAATGGATAAAAAATGACGCTAAATCAATGAAAATGACGGTTAATTATCGAAAATTCAATATCTTGGAAATAATATTAGTATCTACTATAAGAAAAACCTATTTTTTTTTACTGTAAAAGTAGTAAATACATTACATTATATAAGGAAAGTCATGTGTTGTCCACATCAGATTTTTTTGTTATAGAGTGTATGTTCTGGCTTGAACACAGCAAAATAAATATACGACGCTTATGTATCGAAATACATTCTAAATTTAATTTTTGAGGAAACGATCATTTGGTTATTATTATTGACCAGGTACGAGTTGCAATTTGTTATATTTTTAAATTTATCGCAAAATAGTTTAATTTCTTTTGTACTGTGATTTCTTGGCTGGTGATGACAATATGAAATTCAATAGGTACTGTTTACTTTAAAATTAAACACTGATGTTTTATTTTCAATTTTTTTGTGATTTTAATTTCAATTAAAATCACAAAAAAATCACACATTAAAATTCCGAATGATTTAAATTTCAACATTAAATAAATTGTGTTCTTAAATTAACACTTCCGTCGATTTCTTTCCGATAATAAATATTGAATTAAAATTTATTTGAGCAAACTGGTATAATTTAAAATTAGTATATGGGTAAGGCGAAATATTGTACTTGAATTTATTTATGTTTGTATTCTAAATGCTACCACTTTTAATTTAAAATCATTAAATTTTAAGAATATTCATAACTATGTCATAATCAAGGAAAATAATATCTATGCATGCATACATAGAAAGTTTAATCTCATTGAAGTATTTTTTAAAACACTAACAGTTGTGGCATATGACATATTTGTTTTGCTACCACTGCAGTCAAGAATATTTGATGCTATTGAGCTCTAACAAAAGGGCATTGCATTGCTTACTAATAACTTAAGTGGGTGAATAAAGCATTTTTTTTTTAATATAATCTCAGTGAAGAGCTGATTCAATTTCAGATATTATCAAACCAAAATGATAAATAAATACACACTTTATAGTAATGCACATTCTTGATTTATACAAATTTCTAAAATTTGGGTTATTTTTAATTTATTACTACATATATTTATAACTTATGATATATTTATAAAAATTTATATATATTTATAACTAATTCCTTAAATGCAAATTTGGATCATAATACGAGGCAACAGGCTTCAATGTATTACAATAAAATTCGGGCCGGGCCGCGTTGGGACTGGTTTTGAGTGCTTTTGGGACGGGCGGTATTTTAAAAAATTCTTGGGCTTTGGTCCAGTCAAATCTTGATATTTTCGGGCCGGGTAAATTTTTAAATTAGACCCATACAGATCTCTAGTCACTAAATAAGTGGCTTTTGGTCTTTTGAAACTTTTCAATTTCAGGGGGGAGCCAACCCCCCCCCCCCTACCCCCGCCATTAAATACGCTCCTGGCTTGAAGATTTGGAAAGACTAAAAAAACCTATAATCTCCGCCCCGAGGGATCCAAACTCCTACTACATTAGGTTCAGTTCTATTATCGATACCTTGTATGAAAAGATTCAGTCTTCTATATCACCAGGAGAGCTTGTGGAGGATCTTAAAAGACATTTTGAAACCTTATGTTTTTCTCGCTCCCAGAGGAGCAAATAGAAAGTTCGGTCCCGTTTGCGTTCTGTACTGTAGTCGATACTATAAGTGTCGAAAACCCAGACCACTCGACTGACCCGAGGGCTTACAGTAGCAGTTTCAGTGGCCGGGAACGGATTACTATAAGTGTGAAAGACCCAGACCGTCCGACTCATCCGAGGACATAGAGCAGTAAAATGGACGGCCGCCTTTTCGAAATTCCTCATTGTCTCCGCCCCCAATTCCATGGTGCAAATCGAAAATCCAACTCCGTCAGATTCTGTGTCGTAGTCGATACTAGTCAATACAAGTGTGCAAAAATTCGGCCTTCTGGGCCACCGAAGGGTTTGAGGAAGGACTCGAAAGGCAAAAAACACGGTAAACACGTTAGACAATTATATATAAGGGATATTATAATAAGATATTCTTACTGTACAGTAGAATATTTGGTATGGGCAGTTTGTACAGAGATTTTGACCAGATTATTGACCTAAAATGAAAGTTCTGTACTTAACCGAATGCTACAAAATGTACCGAAATGCTACAAAAATGCTACAACTTTTAACTGAATATGGGATTTATTGGTTACTCTGTGTTGTTCAACCGCTACTGAAAAGCGAAGAGAAACTAAACAAAAAGAAATGTAATTCCTTAAACAAAAATTAGTTTTAAATGCCAATTAAAAATATACTTCAAACTTCGATTACATGCTTTGCACATTAACAAGAATTTTTATTTGTTTTCCATCTTCACAGTAATTGAGAAAATTATCAAACAAATCATTGAGAAAATTATAAACGAAATTTTAAATTTAATTTCACCCCATACTCTTTAACAACTATTGTTTTATCGCCACTATTGCTTTTTCTACTGAACTATTATTTTTTCTACTGAACTATTGCTTTTTCTACTGAGCTATTGTTTTCTCTACTGAACTATCGCGTTTTCTACTGAACTATTATTTTTTCTACTGAACTATTGCTTCTTCTTCTGAACTATTGTTTTTTGTACTGAACTATTGCTTTTGCTACTGAACTACTGTTATTTCTACTGAACTATTGTTTTTTCTACTGAACTATTGTTTTTTCTACTGAACTATTATTTTTTCTACTGAACTATTATTTTTTCTACTGAACTATTGCTTTTTCTACTGAACTATTGCTTTTTCTACTGAATTATTGCTTTTTCTATTGAACTATTGTTTTTTCTACTGAACTATTGCTTTTTCTACTGAACAATTTTTCCACTGAAAACAAACAGTTTTTTCCACTGAAAACAAACTGTATGTGGGCAATTCCAGCCTATCATCGCACGATGGAAGTAAACCACAGATCACCTGACTGATTAAGGAAGAACCACATATTAACCTTTCTGTCAATAAATCCAGCAGGCTTATAAACAAAATCTTAAAGAACACAAATTTCTGCGAGAGGAGATAAACTTATGAACTTTGATTTGTAAAAGAAGAAAAAAAACAAAAATTCCCTACGTCATAATTTCCTTTTTCCTAAATCTCCTTCGCTCACACACGGATGTGTGGTAGACCAGACTGAGCGTCCTTTCCGTTACTCAAATCTCCAAAACAAAAGATTACATCGGACAAAAAATAAAAGATGCTTCGGTAAAACTGTCTATAATTTAAAAAATAGAAAAATAGTCTTTCTGTTAAAACTAAAATCCTTCAATCTTCGAATCTGTACTGTCGTTTTACTATCTATGTATGTAATATGTTGATGTGATATTCGAAGAGTTAATTCGAGTGACAATTATCAAAGCCTAAATTTCGCGTCATTTTTTCATTAAAATGTTCTAATTTAAATTTTAAATAATAACTTTTCGAACATGTACGCTGTACTGTAGCGTAAGGGACTGGATTTCGTCAAAGAATGAAAACTTTGTGTGCGCAGAAGGCGATGCGCAGAGAGCAGTCTGTCTCGGAGAAGAAACGAGATGTATGGAGAGTACGTCCGCTAAAATGAATGAAAATTTGAATTTAAAAGTATAAATATGTATATATAATAAATGTGTTGTGCTGTGAATCCAGTGACTTTATTCTGAAACCGGTACAACGCATATGAATACCTCTATCGCTTCTATGGGTGAATGTTTTAGGAGATATCATTTATACATTCTGCCAACTATCTATGTGACGAAGAACAAGAAATATGATTGGTGGCTAAACGATAACGACTCAAAAATGACTTTCGGAATCCTCACTCTTCCGAAAAAAATGAATTGTACTTGTTTTTCATTCTTTCTACTGTTGTGAATTTTTCACTTCTGTTTTTAAAATTGTACATACTCCATGTTTTATTATTATAAGCAAACTATGAAATAGTATAATTTTTCATAAAGACGAAATCATATATCCAGGAAAATTAAAACTACTTGGTGTATATTATCGTTTACCCTCTTACTACATGAGAAAATAGTAATTTACATAGGAAAAAGCTAATGCTATCGCAGACAGCTTGGAACTTCAATTTTCACCACACGAAGACCCTAACTTCAGCCATCTTTACACAGGCACTTTACACGAATTCCAACAGACCAATCAGAATGCATTTAACGTACAAGAACCAAATGACCTTGATTCCATACACTTGACTGAAGTTCATCACATTCTACAAAGCTTCAAGGTAAAGAAATCACCTGGCCCTGATAAGATCAGCAATAGGATGCTTAAGAACCTCCCTTTGTCTTATGTGTGCTGACTCACCGTGCTATTAAATCATATGTTGGATCATCGATACTTTCCCCAGAGTTGGAAGGCTGCTAATGTCATCCCTCTGATCATAATTAATCAAAATCCTAATTTAGCAGAAAGCTACAGACCAATTAGTCTTCTATCAAGCCTTTCCAAAAGTTTTGAGTTAGTGTTGTTTAGACGTAATTAGACGTTGCTTAGACGTATTTTCCATAAAGAAGAAATCATACATCCAGGAAAATTAAAACTACTCGGTGTATATTATCGTTTACCCTCTTACTACATGAGAAAGTAGTAATTTACATGCATTATGAGAATTAAAATAATATTTATTAACACTCATCAGGTTAAATGCATCTAATTCATCAGCTTGATTGTGGCCCGTAAGTATTTCATAATGGAGATTTAAAATATCGTAAACTTTCTCTTCAAAGCTGTCATTAAAATGCATCATTTTCGAATCAATTCCGAACTAAATTTTAACTCAATGACTCGGCATTTGAGAGAACTCCTGTAATATCAGACAGTAAGTTATCCTTAAATCTTAACGATGATTGAAATTATAAAAACTCGCGATTCCTTTTAATTAACACAGCTTCCAAATTGATAAGAGCAGATACTTATGTGTGCAATCTATGAATCTACAGATAAGCAGCTCAGTATCTTTACAGGATCTATTTTAAAGGTCAACTTCCGTTTTATCTCGGTATCTTACGTAAAAGTGTTAAAATATACACATCTTTTCCTTTGGTTTGTTTTAGTGAGAATCCCCATCGTATTTTATATTCCTGGCTGCAACTGGAATATTTCAGTTCTCCATATTTCTACACATTTTGCCTCAGTAAATTTGGACAACTTTTTCGATTTGCAGTTTGAACATTTTATAACGTACAATGAAAAGTGTAGTATTTGGAAGCTCTATCATTGGCATATAAAATCTCTATACCATACACACATACACCACACAGTGGGCATAATTCCAAAAGTTTTCTTTTACTACCTTTTCAATAATCTTGTGTGATGCATACATACATCACATGACTAAAATGGCGGGGTCTCTTGAAAAGTGCGGAAAATCGGATTGACGCGCATGCGCAGGCAATCAAGCTCCACAACTGTAATTGCGAATACTTGGAGGGGGTTATTAATTATTACGTATTCTAATTATCCATTTATTTCAATATTTATCATTTTTAAAAGAGTATTAAATTCTCTTTCAAATGAATTTTAATTTTAAAATGTGTAATTAAAACTGTAACCGTGGAAGAAAGTTGAAGAACTTACGGCAAAACGCTTAGTTCAAAAAATAATTCCCCGATTTTTTAAAATCTATATCTTAAAGTATATACAATTGCCTTTCAAAATCGTATTCACTCAAGTCTATTCGATTTTAACTTTTGACGTTATTAAATGTTGAAATGTGTTTTCATCCATTTTTTGCAGTTAAATTGTGAGATTTAATCGTTTAAATAAAATATTTTACAGAAAACAAAACAGAAAATTTTTCTGATGCTAATGAAGCTTATTCTGTATATCGGTCCATTTTTTCCAATTTTTACCTATTTAAAAAAAATCAATTTCAGCGTGCAGAAATGAAATTCAATTTTTAAATTGCCAACCTTCGTGATCGATTTATCTCACAAATGAAATTGTCAGAGACTGTAAAATGCTTATGTTTTCTGATAATCACAAACTTTACTGTTAGTCAGTTGGACAATTTTTACATTTTTGACAAATATTTTAGGCTCTCGATCCAATAATTACTTTCGGTTATGTGAATGAATTTTCGGAATTCCACCCTTTACACAAAAGTCGCAAAGCAACAAAAGTGGGTCGAAGTTTGGAGTGAGCAGGTGGAGTGGGTCCATTCCAAGGTAGAAAATAAAACGTGAAAATTGCATAAAAATCTAAGGAGTCATTAAGATAGATGAAAACGAAGAATTTAAAAAGTGCCCTTGCGTCCCCCCCCCCCCTCCTGCATGCGCGGGTGCAAAAATCGCAGAACAAAAGAGGGTCTAAGTTTAATATGAGTAGGTCAAGTGTGTCCATTGGATACAAATTAAATCGCAATTTCAAAAATCATAGCATAATTAGACAAATTGAATTATCTTCAACAAACAACAAAGTGTTCCTATTTCCAATACTCTTCTGAACCGATCGCCGAATATAATAAGCAATTTTTTTATTAAAATGTCAATGCAGTGATGCTCATGACATCACGCGCCAACAAAAATGAAAGTCTCAAAGATAGCTTCAGTGTTTCTTTCAGAAATACCTCCGGGGGGACGAAGTCCAGCCGAAGACGAGTATTTGCCTTAGAGCAGGAATAAGAAGTATGTATCTATCCTCTAAGGTATTTGCCCCCCCCCCCTGGAGGCATTTTCTATTAACTTGACACCACATTTAGATATATTTATATATGGTAAATAGAAAACTTGCCCCCTTTAAAATTTCATTCGCTCCCCCCCCCCCCCCGGCCAAAAAGTCCTGAAGGAAACACTGTCTTCGTATTAGCACCCTGAATATTAAAATTATTTTTAATTGTTTAAATGAGTTAAATATCTTTATTTCTTTTGAAATGGCAACAGATTTTACAAGCCTTATTATAGTTGAAAGCATGGAGTTAGAAAGGAGGAGATAAAACTCCTATATGGATGAAACGCTTTAAAATGCCATAATGCTTTGAGAATTATATCTAGGTGGGTGTCGCTAGTGTTAGTAAAGTAGTTGTTCTTGTTAGTTGACACTATAGAAAGACGTGGTATTTAGTATATGTATTTTTGATTATTTTTAAATTGAAGGCTGCCTTATTATGAGTATAATTAACCAGTATTTTTGCATAGTTGTAAGAAAGAGTACAGAATATAGGGAGATAAAAATTACTTAAAATGTAAAATTATTTTGAATACTTGGGAATATTTTTTATTGCTTCAGTTCTACTTTTCATTGCACTAATAATTTATTTTTACAAAATTGACAGTTTAAATAAATATTTTAAGTCTTTCGCCATAGAAATGCATACAATGCAGAACTACTTAACTTATCCCAGCGCCACCTGAATTATTGTCTCAAACGATATTGGCGTTTTCTTAATATGAAGATTTAACTTCTTACTTTTACCTCCATGGTTGAAGGTTTCGCTGTCCGTATGATTTGAAATACAAGAGTTTACATAGATGGAGAGAGATTACATAGATGGAAGAGTTTACATAGATAAGAGTTTACATAGTGGTTTCAATCAATTTGATGTGTAATATTTCATACAAAAACTTAACTCAGTTATACAGGATTCCAAGTTGGTGTTATTGTGACAAATTTGCCACCAAGAGTGAGCGACAATCATAAAGAAATCTCGGCTTTTCTTATATACATATAATTGAATTAATGTATATGTACGCTCAACAACGATACAGAAAAATACTATTATAATAAGAGTGAGATAGACGAAAAAGCTAATTGCAAAGTTATAGAACATTATCTAATTAGTAAGTATCGACACCAGGAACGAACGAAACGCGTATATGGAGGGCAATAAAACATGTCCTTCTTCATCAATTGTTAGATGCGCAGCCACGTCACAAGACTGTGAAACGGTGATCAGTAATTCATGGGTGTATAAAAATAAAGACAATGTACACATTTGTGAAATAAAAGACATCGCGTTTAGAACGGGATAAGTGAATTGACCCATTCGTCACGATTCTTGACACCGTGCTACTCTTAGGGTCAACCTAAGACTAAATATAGTGACAAATAAATGTTTAATTGTAGTCTTTAATCGATTTAAAGCTACTAATTAGACAACGTATTTCTTCCATCTCGCCTTGTTGCTAATTTCGTGATCCTAATTTCTGCAATTCTCCGCGAAGGGCTCTGCAATCACTTTTATTCGATGGGGCATGGTAACTTCACCACTGATAGAACTAACGTATATGCATTCGGAGAGCCTTCATTACGAAAT
Organism: Amaurobius ferox; assembly: GCA_951213105.1. Classification (NCBI taxonomy): domain Eukaryota; kingdom Metazoa; phylum Arthropoda; class Arachnida; order Araneae; family Amaurobiidae; genus Amaurobius; species Amaurobius ferox. The sequence goes on along the minus strand of OX578137.1, from coordinate 75,582,685 downwards.
TATTGAGAAGCTAAAGGACTTATTTTCTTAGAAATCCCTTGTTATGTATATGTATGTCAAGAAATATGCAAACTATATACACGGGCAGAATTCCAATTAGTTTATCTACCGGAAACCCTTGAAGTTAATCAACGGAAACTAAAGACAAGAACATAAAAAGAACCGAATTATGACTGGATTTATTTTAGATCTAGGTTAACATTTTTTTACTTTTTTATTTTCTGCAATACGTGGGAATTATTGGAGTAAGGTCGAAATGGGAATTCGAGTTTTCGAAAGATCTAAGCGTGTTAGACTGTAGAACCACAGAAAAAAACATTTTTATCGTATGTATATATGTGTGTATATATATATATATATATATATATGTGTGTATATATATATATATATATATATTTGTATGTGTGTGTGTGTGTTACCGGCAATGTATGAAATGCCGGCATTCTATAGAATACCTAGGCATTTTATAGAATACCGGCCGTTTTTAGGCAAAGTATGAAATATGAGAATTATTATATACTTTCCCTAGGCATTGTATATAATACCTAGGCATCCTATAGAATGACAAATGCTATTTAGGCAAAATATGAAAAAAGGAATGAATCGGAGATGTATTTCATACTTGTCGGTTTGTCATTTGGCATTCTACAGAATGCCTAGAAAATCTGTGAAAAGTTAATCGTTTCATAGATTGCCGACCAGTTTTCAGTATTCTATATAATGCCTAGGTATTCTATAGAATGCCTGCTTTCATATATTGCCCGTAACACACACATACACACACACACACATATATATATATATATATATATATATATATGTGTGTATGTGTGTGTTACGGGCATGTGTGTACATATATATATATATATATATATATATATATATATATATATAATGTCTCAACGTGTCTGTGCGTGTATGTATCCACGGCTGAATTAAAGCAGAGGCCCGCGGGCCATGGGCTCCCATTACGAAGAGACCCTCAAAGCCGACTTACTTTAAAGAGAGTAAACAAAACATCTGTTTATTTATTTTTATAAAAAATGACTACTAAACAAAATTACATTAGTTGTAAATATATAGAATTCTACAGTAGCGTGATTTAGCCATCAAAGGAGTAAGATACAAAAAAAATTACTAAATTATTTTCAAATTTATATGGTGTTCCTTTAACGGTTTAAAGTTTTACACAGGTCTCCTAAATAAAAGCTATAGAAGAATTGCTTTCGAAATTCCTTAGATGCTTTTTTCGAAGTATTTTTTCAAGTGCAGTATATTTATCATGAAAAGGTACAACCATTATTGCTTATGGCCAACGACCGTACCGTGCTGAAAACACCGGTTCTCGTAAGATCACCGAAGTCAGGCAGCATCGGGCGCGGTTAGTACTTGGGTGGGTGACCACCTGGGAACACCGCGTGTTGTTGGCTCTTTTCGGGCGCGGCAGCCCAGTGGTTAGCGCACGATTCTCGCCGCTGCCAGAACTGCCGCCGTGTTCATGCGGAGTACGATCACGTTAAACATGTGGGTCCGTAAGTCCTTCCGAGAGGTTGGTGGTAGGGGAAGGAGGGTACGGTCCCTGTGGATGCCTCCCCCACTGGGTTCCGGTCTAAATTGGGTGGCACTTCCCGACCGTCCAAACAGTTACCTTACACCTTTCTGGTAGGTCGGACGGTCTGGGTCTCAACAACAACCATTATTGCTTTGTATGGTAGTATATATTGATCAAGTTTCTCGGTCCCACTGGACAGGCAGTCACTTCAACCAAGTTTCACTGTATCAAATTTAATAAAGCATTGAAGGATTCTCCTATAGAGTTTCGGGTGGTCCCTTTGACATTTTGATGGTAGCTTCTGTTTGTAAGTATCGAAACCGAAGCAATTGCGCGCAATTTGAATAGTATTTAATTGGTGATAATTTCAGAATTTGTGTAAATATATTTGACAACAAAAATATAAAAAGTGTGATTAAATACTTTATCAAATGTGTAATTAAATACTTTATGTGTTAAAATACTTTATCAAAATGTTTCATTTTATATTATTCATTTTATATTAACCGAGTTTCATTTAAACGAGAAAGTATCGCAAATTCTCAGTCTTCTACTATATGAGTAGAAAACCTTGAATGCTTATTTGGGCACAGAACCCCGGGAAAGTATAGTCGAACCCTGTGTGTATTTGTGTGTCAGAATGCCTGTGTCTATCTGTGCAATGTATGCATCCAATATAGTCCAAAAGCTATATAAAACTTTCAAAAAATGTGGCAGTTACCCTGGTACTGACTAGACTTTGATACGATTTGGAAAACTTTTTTCCCCTTTCAAAACGATCTGAAAAAATCGTCACAGTCTTAAATAGGAATGCATATGCTTGTTTTATACATCATTTTTGATCACAAAACGAATAAAAGGAAGTCCGTTGCTCTAGGATAAACTATTCTTAAGATAGTTTCGTATTTCAGAAATTTTTCTGAATTGGCGATGATTTAAAGTGCAATAATTCGTCAAAGAACAAAAATCATTTAAAACTAAAAACCAAGTGTCCGTCTGTCTAAACACTTGCCGAGTAGATAGTAATTTGGTGCATAGGTTAATCGTTCCATCGATAAAATCCTTAATAAAAATCGAACTTTTAAAAAAATGTTAATTTGAGGGGGGGTACCCCAAACCTAAAACGCTCGGAATGTGAAATTATATAAAATAAGCGTGAAATAGATATTTAAAAATTAGTAAGCTCATTTGATAGGAAGAAGGGAGACAATTTCAGTTTTCTAAAATTTGTTAATTTAGAATGCTGCAAACGAAAATGTTCGATTTACAAATAAATGTAAACGTCTATTTTTAAATAATACAGAGAATTTGAATTTGGCACATGGATCAATCATCTGATAAAACTTCGGTAAGAATAGGCTTTTTTAAATTGTTCATTTGTGGGGATGATTCTTCACACCAAAATGTTCGAAATACGAAATGATAGGAAAACGCATTTTTCGAAGAGATAGCGACTTCAAATTTTGAGTAAAGATATATAATACGATAAGAAAGAGAAAAATTACAATTTGAAAAATTAGTTATTTTGGGAGTGCCGCAAATTGAAATATTCGATTTGCCAAATAAATGAAGAACCCTTCTTCAGAGTGAGATAGAGACTAGAAAATTTGATTCAAGGGTCAATTGTTTAATTAAACCCAATGGGGAAAATTGAATTTCACGGAAATGCTCATTTGAACAGGTGCTTTATACCAAACCATTTGAAAAATGAATGAATGGAAAGCATAGTTCGCGGTGACATTCGGTCTTGAAATTTAGGGCTAAAATGGACCGTTGGATAGTAGGGAGGAAAACACATTCAGTTGTCAAATTTTACTATTTTTATGTTACTGAATACCAGATAGTTCGATTTTCCGAATAAATGCGAAATACTCTTTCAACTGATATAGAGACCTTATATTTAGTACACGGATCAATCATTGGATGACAACTTATAGACAAAAACGAATATCTACATTTGAAGAAGCGTTCGAAACAAAAACGTTCGAAATATGGACTATTTGGAAAATGCTCTTTTCGGTGAAATAGAGACTTGGCATTTAGTGTTTAGGTAGATTGTTCGAGAATAAGAATGAGAAATTAGAATTTTACAATATTGAAGAAGAAAGCATGTAGCTCAGTTGGAAATGCGCTTATCTCAAGATTCATTACCTTGAATGGGACTCCAAACTCCGACTTCTGAGAGCCAGAACAAGGATAAAAGTTTTTAGATATTCTTTCATTTATGTGATCTATTTTAGAAAAACTATGGAATCTTTTAAGTATTGGATCGTACTCAAAATCCAGGGTTTAGGTTCCCTTATTGACAGATTGTAACATTCGTATCAAATTTCGATAGAATCGCTCAGATTGTCTTAAATAATGATTAAAGAAAGGTGAAGAAAAGCTTGTGAAGTTGTTGTGAAATGAAAAGCTCAATCTTCCTTTGAGTTGAATATAAAATTCCTGATCTTTCGAGAGATATTCGAATGCATGGCCTATTAAAAAAAGAAGTGGGGGTCTAACAGCATGAGCTCATTAAAAAATATGTTAATGATATCTCAGAAAGACGATGAGAGTTAGTATGTGCATATCTTTCTCCCAAGCTGTTTAACGAGATATACCGCAGTTCGAAGAATGCGTTTTTTGCTGAACAACCTTGCTTTTGGGGAATACTGGTGAAAGTTTCGAATGAAAGTGGCAGTAGAAAAATCCCTGATGCCCGGTAGGATAGAAATTTCTACACTAAGATGATTACAAGGATTAAAATAATTAAGGAAAATGTTTTTCAGAAAGTAAGTCACCATATGCGTATTTCTGATTATACAGGTCGTTTGCACTAATTATGAACATAAATCAGTAGATTGCTTCAGAAGTGTTTCTTTCGTGAAATATTTTTGACACTGAAAAAAACTGAGAATAAGTTAAGACAAATCACTTTTCGCATTGAACTTCAATCAGAAATCAGCGTTTTCAACATTGTATTTTGATACTAGTTACAAATAATAAATGGGATATACTATTTACATATCGAACATTTCATTAATTATTTATTTTCAATTTCTAGAAATATGTGCTTTACGTAGTTTTGTACAGAAAAAGCAGTGTTTTCCTCAAAATTTGCGATTTTGAGGAAACAGCAAATATAGATTTAAGACATCAATATCTTTCGAGCAGGTTGGAAAAGATACTCATCTCTGCATGTGCGAGACTTAACAACATCTGTGCACAGCTAACAGCCTTGGTATGTGAGCACATCTGTAACGTGTAGATGCGAAAACTGAAGAATAGATGCACACATTGCTATGAAATTTTATGCATAGTTTGTAAAAAACCAGAATTCGAAAAATGTTTATAATTTGCATGATTAGTAACGAAAAGTATGTAAAATATTTCAAAGTAGATGCAATATAATTTCTGAAAACATTTACTTACTTTTTAACACTTTACAACATAGTTGAAAAGTGTTTATGACTTTGTTCATTCTGTCTGTCTGTCTGTCTGTCCGTTCGCACGTTAACTGCCGTAAAAATGACTATATCAAAATGAAATTTTAGTATGTTGTTGAGAACGTAAATGAATAATATCACTCAATTAGTTTTGGATAGAACCCGGGTTAAAAAAATGAAATACATTGAACCCTATGGGACCTAATTTCTTAAACATTTTTAAGCAAATTTAAAATTCGCAAATTGCTTCGAAAATTTTAGAAAATATTCAAAATATCCCATAAAATATATAAAAATAATTTCAGTAAAATATATTCGGCAGTTTTTTTAAATAAAAATTTAAATAATAAGTGCACCCATATTATATGAAGAGATCACGAGACCCACTTCAAAGTAAAATATGGCATCCATCTTGTGTCAAAATCGTAATTTTTAAAGTTCTTTTTTTTCAATTCATATTTAGTGTTGCATCCTTCCTAAAACTGCTTTGTTTTTATTTTTTTTCTGAGCATCTATACACTGCGTCAACGCAATTACAACATTTTTGAGTTTAAATGATCATCAAACTTTTGATTATTTCTACAACGAAGCCTAATTTTCACGTATGGAGAATGTAAACACATCGAGCTTGTAAGATGATTTGTATAAGAATTGCTGAATTTCTTTAACGCAAAATTATGTAGTTCTGGAGTCTGCAATATAGCTGATACAAATGAAACATTCATTGATTTTACATAGAGAAGCAGACGATTCTATAGTATTGCTTTTTCAATGAAATTTTAAGCATGAAGTTAGAAAGTAATTTTACCTCCATGGTTTTAAATTTTTAAGTTAAATAAATTATTGTAGTATTGTGAAAATTTTGAAAATATCACCTCTGAATAAAAGGAAAGGGAAAATTTTTATGAATGAAAGATTCACTGCTTTTATATAGAGAGCCAGGCGATTTATATTTCCGTGACATTATTTGAATAAATATCATTTGTTTTCGATGAAGTTTTAAACTATAATAAATTATTGTAGTATTGTGATCATTTTAAAAATATCACAGCTGAATGTATCGCATTTTAGAGATGTTCAAATAAAATTGCATTGCAGTTGGAAAATGTTTCATAATTAATGCTTTATGCATGATTGATTTTTCTTGTTACTTTCCTTATATACATAATGTATAAGGAAAGTATTGTGACGGGGTCTAAAATTCGAATTCGAGTTTTCGACGGGAGAGCACGTTTCAAGCATCCCTAATCACGAATCGAACATTTTTGAGATGATGTCTGTGTGTGCGTGTGTGTGTGTTAGTGTGTGTGTGTGTGTGTCAGTGAGTCTGTGGAGACTTATCTTACGAACAAATGGAGCGATTCGAATGAAATTTGGTACAAAAATCACTATCCGTGAATACTGGAAGCCTATTGCTTTAAAACACAATCGAATGTTCAGAACCCCTTAAATTTTCGAGTGAAATTTTGAAAAAATCATCAAAAAAATCAAAACCTTTAATATGGTTACGCAAATAGACATTTCTTATGTAATTTCTCCTTAGAAAACTTTTGACATAAACTTTAGAACGCTAGCATGAACCGTTCTCAAGATATTGCACATTTTTGAAATAAATTTATCAAAAAATCCCATAAATTAAAAAAAAAATATTAACTGTTATGAAACATATTCACTTTTCATATGTAATACTATGCGATAAATGTGGTGACATCATTCTCGTGGACGTAACTCGTTCCATTCACAAGAAAAGATACTTTGAGTAATACTTTTGATTTTGAACGCCAATAGTCATTTATCTGCTGTAAGAATAATCTATTTCGACTTCAACCGAAAATTTAATATCTTGGAAAGAATATAAATATCTACTATAAGAATAACCTATATTTTTTACTGTAGAAATGGTAAATTCATTGCATTATATAAGGAAAGTCATGTGCTGCCCACATCAGATTTTTTATTATTCAACTTGGTTTACTTCCGCATTTTTTATATTTCAAAACAATATATGAAAATATTTGTAAATTCAAATCAATAAGGTCATTCGGAGCCTAGACTTCGAGTTGTGTGGACGTGCTTTTGTATTGCTCCTGCTTTTATCAGTTGGTGATCTTCTTGCTTCCGCTTGGGCGTGTTATATCTAGTTACGATAGAGCACGTCGGGCAAAGCAATTCTACAGCTTGTTGTGTACGGGCGATTCGCCATTTCGGATTTTGTGCTTTCCATTTTGGAGTGCCACGTGTGTTGTTACCACGTGGTAGTGCTATATTTGGGAACTTCTCCACCCTGACGATATGGATTTGGAACGAGGCGACGTGGCAGCTACTCGCGAACTTGCTGGTGAGCTGGACGAGGAAGAATTCGGGCCTCTCAAGGGTGCCTTGACGAATTACTGTGAAACTCTACCTGATGATGGACTGATGACTGGACTGAAGGAAGAAATCAAGACCGCCATCAACTTCTGCACCCTGGCAGTCTACGTGATGACTCTTCACATCAGGGAGCTGCTGATGAACGGACTACTGGGACAGGAAGAGGATCAAGTCTCCAAGATGCTAGGTTCGTTACTTTCTGTGAACTCTTTTTTGTTTGCCCGGAAATTGGATAGGTTTATTGATTGTGATATTTATGAGATTTCTAAATGTGAGGGATGTAATTCTAGTGTTCAAATCAAAAGTAAAATGATAGAGCTAGGCTTAATTAAGGAAATTAAAGATGAAGATAAACTTAAAACGGTTGAAAATCCAAATAAAAAAAGAAAGATGGAGGGGCAATCCACTAAGGATGCTCCTACTAAAAGTCAGATTGTCGAAGAAAACTTAAATGTCCATGATAACATGGACTGTAATGAAATAGCTGATAATGTTGTAAATGTAACTGACAATGATTATGTTAAAACTAAGACTTACGCTGAGATTGCCGCGCAACCAGTTGTGTTTAAAAGTGCACCTAAACCTAAAACGGTCGAAAATAGTGACAGGCTAACAACAGTTGAAGTTGAGAAAAAAGACCCAAAAGCTGAATGTTTTTTCATAAAGTTCAATGATAATTACAAAGTTCTCCTTAAAAAACTAAATGATATCTCAGGAAATAAAGTATCTGGCAAGCTCGCAGGAGACATGCTAAAATTGATTCCAAATGACGCTGACACCTACAGGGTTGTACAGCGCCATTTAAGTAGTGAGAAAATCCCCTTCCACAGCTTAAACCTAAAGACGGAAAGGCCAAAAAAGGTAGTTCTGAAGGGGCTACCAACAAATTATAACATAGAGGAAATAAAAATCACTTTAACATCCGAAGGATTAGATGTAGTCCGGGTTTCTCAACTGAGAAACACTAAAACGAGATTACCCCTGCCGATCTTCTTAGTCAGCCTTAGGCCTACGGCAGACTGGCAGAGGGTCTACAGACTAACAAGATTAGGTTACTTGGCTGTGAAGGTAGAGGCCTTCAGAGCACGGGGCTTCAAAATCTGCTACCGGTGCCAACAGTTCAATCACTCCTCGGAGAACTGCAGTATGCCACCTAAGTGCCTTAAGTGTGCTGAAGAACACTTCACACGGGACTGCCAGAGACCTAGGTCTGAGAAGGCTACGTGTGCAAATTGCAATGGAGACCACCCAGCGAACTTCAGGCAATGCCCGAAGAACCCCTGGAACAGAGGAAAGGCACCGGGGTATGCCCCCCCTCCCCAAAATCAGATACCCCCTTGGAGGCAAAAGGCCCTCGGATTAAACTCCCAGGCACCCCCTCAGGGCTCCTCGCACACTGTGCCACAGCAAAATAGATACCAATCTTCAGCACCCACCAGATCGGTGCAAGAGCAGGCCCCCAAACCTTCGTCTTCCAGAGAATTGACTCCGGACGAAGTAAAACTGGCTACTACAGCCATTATAAAGAGAAAGGAAGCCGAAAAAGCCAGACAGGCAAGACAGGCGGAACTAGAAGCTAAAATTGTAAATCAATATGCTAAATCAAAAGAAGAAATCAAAACACGTGAAGCCAAAACTAAACGAGTCAGAGAGGAAGAGCTCGCGCAAACCCAGCTGTTAGAAAAAACGGTTGAAAAAAGGCAAAAAACTACTGAGGTCCAAAAGGATACTCACAAAAATGACCAAACCGCGGTTGAGGCTGAGGATATGGAAGCTGAGACTGAACCTGCTGGTAAAACCAATGATGAAAAGATGGATGAAATCCTCAACCTCATCAGAGGGTTTATCACCATGTTCGACCTAGATGCAATAAAACACCTGTTGATGCAGTTCGCAGAGCTAATACAAAAAAAGAGTGATCCAATGCAAATGGTCTTTGAGGTTTTTAAATTAATCGCGGACTTTAAAAATAACAGTGAGAATCAAACCCGCCATGGCTAGGTCCCAAAAAGAAAGCTTTAAAATAATATTTTGGAATGCGAACGGCATATCTCCAAGAATAAATGAACTTAGGAGCTACGTAAATGAAAATGATGTAGATGCCCTGTTAATTCAGGAAACTAAAGTTAGAGAAAATAAAAAACTAAACATAGCAAACTATATTGGCTATCACAACCTAAGCCCAAATACAACTGCTAGAAACCCCCATGGAGGAACAGCAATATATATCAAAAGAAATATTCCCCACGAAGAAATAAGCAACATAAATCTTCAAGGAGTAGAAAATACTAGCATAAAAATTAAAATAAATAATGTAAACCCATTTATCCTAACTTCAATATATGTCAAAAACATGAATGGTATAAATGTAGCTGCGCAGCTGGAACTGCTTTTCTCGCGATATCCAAACACAATACTCGCGGGCGACTTCAATGCACACCACCGAGCGTGGGGCAGCAGGAGAGCCAACATACGCGGTACACAGATACACAGATTACTGAACACAACAAACACCAACATCATTGCACCGTCGAGACCAACCTGCTTCTCAGGTGCCAACGGCTCATTCATAGACTTTGTCCTAACGAGAAACATAGAATACGCTCACACTATCGATACCCTAGATGAATTCGACTCGGATCATTTACCGGTATTGGTGACATTCGATCTGAACACTCCCCTTCCAGCCTCTCTGGGACAAGAGAGGGTGAACTGGAACGTTTTCAAAAGAGCACTTTTTGAGCCGCACTTGGCAGTACCCAACATTATGAGCACGGCGGATATTGACTCTGTCACACACACACTCACAACAGAAATCAAGAGAGCTATTGCCTCTGCCACAACACATCGTGAGTCACCAAAAATGCCCACACTTTCCCACCATGTCAAACAATTAGTTAGGCAAAGGAACAGAATGCGTAAGACATGGCAGGCTAATAGAGACCCTACCCTCAAAAGGGAGCTTAACAGACTCACGTGGAAAGTCAGGGATAAAATTGTCGCAGAAAAGCAGCAACAGTATAAAGAGTTAATTGAATCCCTTAGCTCGGAAGACGTATCGCTCTGGCAATTCGCTAAAAGACTCAGAAAACCTCAAATTAAACTCCCGCCACTAATAGATGGCGTTAAAATCGCGTACTCAGACGAAGAAAAAGCAGAGGCGCTTGCTAGGCATTACGAAAAGCAATTTGAACCAAACCACGATCTAATGTGTCAGGACACCCTAAGAATGGTTAGGCAAACTCTAAACAACTTCAGGAACTCCCCGGTCACGGCTGAGATTAACCCAGCCACCCCGCAAGAGATAATTGATATCATCAAAAACCTTAAAAACCGTAAAAGCCCAGGGCACGACAAAATCAGGAATATTGCGGTCAAAAACCTACCCTTAAATATAATATTTTACTTGACCATCCTAATAAACAAAATACTAAAACTAAATTATTTCCCCAAAGAATGGAAGGAAGCGATAATTATAGCGATCCATAAGCCTGGTGAGGATGCCACAATTCCAGCCAACTATAGACCAATCAGCTTACTACCAACACTTAGTAAAATTACTGAGAAAATAATTCTTAATAGACTGAACACGCACCTTTGTGAGAATGATATTATCATTCCGGAGCAGTTTGGATTTCGGCCAAAACACTCCACCACTCATCAATTGCTGAGAGTGGTAGAGTACATATCTTCTGGACTTAATAGTAAGACACCCACAGCTGCGATTTTTCTTGACATACAAAAAGCATTTGATAAAGTGTGGCACTGTGGATTAGCATACAAATTGATCACTCTAAAAGTCCCTGACGCACTTGTCAAACTTTTAATCTCATACCTAAATAACAGACACTTCCAAGTTAGAGTAAAAGATAACTTGTCTACACCCAAGCTCATTAAAAGTAGTGTACCGCAAGGATCCATCCTGGGCCCGACACTCTTTAATATATATCTAAATGACATCCCCAGGACCCTAGACACGGAGCTGGCACTCTATGCAGACGACAGTGCGATACTTGCAAAACATCCTTACGTCTCAGTAATGCACAGACAGCTACAACAACACTTAGACATACTCCAAACATGGCTGGAAAAATGGCGAATAAAATTAAACCCCAATAAATGTCATTGGATTTATTTCTCTAGAAAACGTAAACCTCCGCCGCCTCTGTACATAAACAACCATGCCCTAAAAGCGGAAAAATCTACTAAATACCTAGGTGTAACGATAGATTCCCACCTAACCTGGAAACAGCACGTAACGAACTTAATCAAAAAAGCGTATATGGCCACAGGAGCCTTATACCCAATGATAGGAAACGGAAATCTAAGTTATCAAAATAAACTCCTAATTTATAAATCGGTCATCCGCCCGGGAATGCTGTATGCAGCACCCGTATGGGGATATGCCTGTAAAACTACTATAGACTTACTAGAGACAAAACAAAACAAAACCCTAAGGATTATAAGGAAAGCTCCTAGATACTTAAGAAACTCGGTAATTAGGAAAGACTTCAAAATAAAAACTGTTAGAGCCCAAATTAAAAAGCTAGCGCTTAAATTCTATAAAAATCTGCCATCTGTTCCAAATGAACTACTATTCAATCTGCATGACTATGATCACCGCAAAGCCAAATCACGTAAGAGACCACGCGCGGTACTTAATATTGACAATCGGAATTAGGTAAGTCCCAACTTAAATAGTTGATATTAAATTAAAACTCGATCAATGTTTTCTAAAAAATGTTCTTAAACCTTAAACTGCCAAATTGATAGGAAATCCTTAGAACTGCATCAACTCCCCAAAATTACTCAAACTCTAAATGTGCAACAAACTGCCACACTAGGAGCTAAGTCAAATAATAAAAACAGTAAATCAAAAACCTCGAACCTCCAACTATGGGCAAATGAAATAATGTCACAGTATGAAGATAAGAACCACACCTAGAGATTGGAGATTAAAGGCGCTTCGCGCCTGGTGCTCTTTTCTGGACGAAACCCACTCGCAAATCAATAAATGAAAATTCAAAACAATAGTACAAACTTTATTTAAAAATAGTTCAAATTTTATGTAAAAATAGTACAAACTAAATCATATATGACTTATTATGATACAAAAATGTAATATAATTTCTAAATATATTCACTTATATTTTTATTATTCAGCATGAATTAATTTCCCCATTTTTTTTTCAAAGTAATATATAAAATGCTTGCAACAGATTGTAGATCTCTGCAGATGTTCATATTGCAACAAGAATAACCTGTTTGTTGATATTGGCAAAAACTATGGATTTGTACAAGATATTATTCTGAAGTGCACATGTAACTTTAAAACTACAGTGAATTGGGTAAATTGTCTACTGCAAATAACTGTAAAACTTTTGATGCAAATCGCCGATCTGTACATGCATTTGTTGAATTGGGAAAAAGTCATGCAGGAGCTGAACTTTTTTGTTCAATTATGAATTTGCCTTGCATGAACTCGCGAACTTTTAGTAGGCATTTGAAATTTGTGAATGGCACAACTGTAACAAGTGCACAAGGCCAGTTGAAAGATGTGCGTCGCAATGTACGCCAAACGCATGCTACACTAAATTCAGTAACTATATGTGATGATAAAATTTTCGACATTGCGGTTAGTTTCGATGCCTCCTGGCATACACGGGGCTACGCTTCAAATTATGGTGTTGCCTGTATAATTGATGTACTGACAGGTTTTATAATTGACTATGAAGTTGTTTCCAAAAATTGTAATGCGTGCTCATTTAGGCAAAAATTCAGCTGAGTATGCATTTTGGTATGAAGGACATTTGCCACTTTGCGAACAAACTTATTCTGGTGCATCGGATGGAATGGAAGTGAATCGATCAACTGATATTGGGTTCCGTTATGTTGAATTTGTTGATGATGGTGATTCAAGAATATTTGAAACCTTGAAGAAATTGAAAGTGTATGGCCCTGCTGTTTCTCTTGTCAAGGTAGAATATGTGTGGAAAACGCATGGGAACAGCTTTGCGTAACCTTGTTGCCACAGAAAAGAAACGGGGAGTGACTCTTGGTGGTAGGAAACACGGAAATCTCAGACACAACAATTAAAAAAATAACTCGTTACTAGCAAAATGCCATCATAAGAAATAAAACAAATGTACCAGCCATGAAAAAGGATTTTTATGCTATTCTGTATCATTGAAGCTCCACCGACAGACATCCAAAACACAGGACATGCCCACATCATAAGGAATCCTGGTGTTTCTACAATCGAGCATTAGCACAGGAATTAACACCGGTTTCTCACTCTACCGGCATACAGACTCCTTTGACATCTGATGTAGTATGCAAAATAATGCCCATTTTTCAAAGACTTGCTTCAGACTCATTATTAGAAAAGTGCAGCAAGGGTGAAACTCAAAACAGAAATGAATCTCTTCATAGTCTGGTTTGGAAAAGATGCCCCAAATCAATAAATGGTTCAAGACAGAGAGTTGAAATTGCAGTTGCCAGAGGTATAATGGATTTCAACCAAGGTCTCTTCTTTTCTGTAGCTCAAATAATGAAGGATGCTTTCATGTCACCTAGAAGGTCGCATGTTCTTACTAAACGAAAAGATATAAGATGCTACAAAACATCTTTGAACAAATCAACTTTGTTGTTCAAACTTATCGCAGAAAAGTGAACTTTGAAAAAATAAAACTGAACCAGAATTCTGGTTACTTGGTTGGTGGACATTGAAATGTGTTAGTCAGATATATTGCTTTTACATACATTTATACATTTTAATATAATGTATTATCTTTGAATTTGTGTGTGCAACAGCTATTTATAACATATTATGGTCCAACAGCAGCATTTTCATAATTTTCTCTGTATATAAAAATTTTGATGAAATTTTTCTTTATCTTTTTTCAATTTTTTAAATTTTATATTTGTACATATATTAATATTTTGTTAAAATTTAAACTTGGAATATATTCCTTGTGTGTAAAAGATTACTGAAAATTTTTTCAGATGAATATCTTCATAAACAGCTATTTTGCACAATTTTTAAACTTTAATGCCTTTTTCTCAAAGACGTGATTTCGACATTATTATAAATTTAAATTGATATAAGTCAAATTATACTGCAGGGATATGAATGAAATTTGGAACAATTGTTATATATATACTTTTCTTTAATTTGTTTTCAGCAATTGCTGAAATATGTGTTTGTTTTTTTATTATGATTTTCGAAAACAATATTTGTGGTGTAAAATCACGCTTTTTTGCATTATTTTTTATTACATTTTTTCTGATTCATATTTACAAAAACTGTGAAGACAATTTATTTTGTACATATTTTTATGTTAAAAATGTTCAAATTAAAATTTTAGAAAAATTATTTTTCTACTTACATCAAAAGAAAATTTGTCAAATTTTTAAAATTTTAATTTAAAAAATATATTTTTTTAATTTTTAAAATTTTGAATATCACATTTTGTTTAGTATACTTAATCTACCTAAATACAAAACATTACAACTATAACTTTAAAATTGCAGATTTCAGCAATTTGGGTACCACACCCACCCTAAAAAAATAAAATGAATGACTTTGGATAGAAAGCAATGAAATTGTAAAATCATCAGGAGATATATATAAATCAATTGACTTCTAGACAATGGTTGTTTTGATTAAATAATTTTGTTGCATTGAACAGAAAGGTTATTTTACACCCCCAAAGAACTAGAAGAAAACCCGTGAATAATAATGGAGAGAATGTAAGAGATATGGAAAAATAATTTAAGTCTACTACTCACATGTGCATAGATAGTAAGGAAGTAACGAATTCAATACTGTTGTTACACATGAAGATAAAAGTCAATGTTGCCAAACATAAAGAATAAAATATAAAATCAGTGTTGACACTAATGAAAATATAAACTGAATTGCTAATCAAAGTAAAAGTAGGAAAACGCAAAATGTACGACATTTGAAATACAACAAATGACTATTAGATATATACGAGGGTCACACTGAAATTTTTTAGATACGACTAAGTGGTACAAGTTAAACTTACCAACTCTTAGGAGTGTTCAAAGCACTTCCCTCCAACATTAGTGCACTTTTGTAGGCGAATTTTCCAAAGATTAAATGCTTCAAGCCATCCATTTCTTAGAATCGATGAAAAGTATGCTTTTATAGCCTCATCAATCTTATATTTGGAATGAAAACGACGCTCACATATTTTTTTTTTAGATTAAAAAATAGCCAAAAGTCGCGCATAGCAAGATGAGGAGAATAGGGTGGATGTTCTATCACTTTGATGTTTTTTTGTTCAAGACATTCGACTGTCATTTTTGCTGAATGCGAAGATGCACTGTCATGCTGAAGCATGAGTCCCCTAATTCACTCCCCCCCCCCATTCACTCCTGAAGAATTTCTGGAAGACACTTATTGGTGTACCAGTTAGCTGTAACTATCTTTTATCCCTCTAGCTTTATGGCTTTGACTAGACTTGTACTTCTGAAGAACACGGCATATATTACTTTTTCATTGCTCGTTGTCTTTTCACCATTGTTGGTTTAGGGGCGCGGTAGCCCAGTGGTTAGCGCGCGGAAATTGCACTCGGTACGCCTGGATTCGATTCCCTCCGCTGCCAAAACTACCGCCGTGTTCACGCGCAGTACGATCACGTTAAACATGTGGGCCCGTAAGTCATTCCGAGAGGTTGGTGGTAGGGGAAGGAGGGTACGGTCCCTGTGGATGCCTCCTCCACTGGGTTCCAGTCTAAATTGGGTGGCTTTTCCCAGCCGTCCAAATGGTTACCTTACACCTTTCTAGTAGGTCGGACGGTCTGGGTCTCAACCAGAACAACTGTTGTTGGTTTGGGGTCATCTTCAAAGACCCATACTTTACTTTCTTGGCGTGTTGAAACGTCAGAAAACGGTATGTACGTTTCATCACCAGTTATGATTTTGGAAATAATGGGGTGTCCACCATCATTAAGTAATTTTAGGGTTTCTTTACTGATTCTGACACGCTCCGCTTTTTGGTGTTCTGTTAAATTAGGGTGACCCAACGACAAACTATTTTTTTCATATGCATTTCTTCAAGAATAATTTTATGTATAGCTACGGATGCAATGTTAAGTTCCTTTTGTATCATTTGGTAGATACAGCGATTATCATTGATTAACATTTTTCGAATGGCCGACACATTTTCTAGGACTGCAGTTGACAAAGGTCTTCCTGTGCGTTCTTCATCCAGGAGAGAATTTCAAGCTCTTCTAAACTCTGTAAATCATCTAAATACAGTGGCACGAGATGGAGCATCATTCCCATATGCTTATTGTAGACGTTGAAGACATTCTTCTTGATTTAGCCCCACTTTAAATTCATAGAAAATCGTAGCTCGATAATGCTCTTGCGTCAACTCCATTTTCTTTCCTTTCAAAATTTATTCTACGATAGATAAATTGTAATTGTTGCCGCAAATTTTCGTCTGTAGACATAAAAGAGTTCAAATTTAAATATCCGATCAATATTTTTTTTTCTAGGGCATATCATCTGCCCCATCTCAAAAATTTCAGTGTAACCCTCATATAATCACTAAGATATACCGACCCACCCGAAGGTATACGGCAGATAAAAAGCTGCCACGACAGCAACCCCGCCCAGGACACGAATCGGCCACCCACGGCCAGTGCCCCTAGGACACCACCCTCAGGAGAACGACCGAGCTCCCAGACGGAACACCCGCCAATCACAGGCAACAACATGGTTCGCACCAAAAACCGAACAAAACAAAAGCAACAAAACCCGATGCAGACCACCATGCTGGTCCGTTGAAACTCATCCTCTCCTAACCACTTAATTAGGAAAATAAACAAGATCACTGACTAACTTGTCAGGAAGTAATACATAGTATCACATTAAACTGCAAACATAAAAGACATGCACCATACATCTACAAAGAGCATAGAGTATCAAATAAATACAATATAAATACACATGTACAACATAATAAAAGTTACCTTACACCTTTCTGGTAGGTCGGACGGTCTGGGTCTCAACAACATAATAAAAGTAGTGGCATTCGAGAAAGTACACATAAAGTCATTTCAAGCAATAACAGGTCCATAAAACAACAAGCCAAAAACAAATGGGAACAAGTATACTAGGGTTACCCATAGTTCACTTTAGAAGTAGCAAATTCCAATTCTTTGATGTAAATATTACACCCACTAGCAATGCCTAGTGCACTTCATGCATACCGTCTTCCCCATACATTCTGTCGCATTGTGACCCTCTTCACCACAATTTACACAGGTCTCTTTGTTTGGGCAATACTTGCTAATATGTCCATAAAATTGACACTTATAACAAACATTCGTTCTCAAAAATTTCTTGCAATCCACCCTGGTCCATCCCACATTCACTTTTCCTCGTTTGATCAACATACCAAATGTCACTGGATCCAAAGAGATTATTCAGTTGTTGCCTCTCTTTCCCTTAAAATGAGTTCTAACGGTAAATTCCGTAATATTACTCATTCCTTCATTCTGAGAAACTGTTTTCTCTTTAAGATTATCCTCAGTAATGTTCTCTTCAACATTATACAACAGCATTTGAGGGTTTTTCTTCACTGGCTTTCTAATTTTAAAACACTTTAACTCATCCTGATCCGTGAATTCTTTGATGAGCCGATCGATATCCTCCTCTCGTCCAGTTTCCACTAAAATTCCACCTTTCGCTATCTTCCTAATTCCCCTTGCACTAATGTCCAGTTTATGGGGATTCACCAGGTTCTGCACTTCAGCCTTCGTTTTATTCGAACTTTGCTCAATAGTTGGATGAATGGTCAGTACATGAGTAGTACGTTTCTTGCTCTTGGACCTTCCACGCTTCTCTCCCTTCTCCACCACTTGCGCATATGAAATATGTCTTTCTGTTACATTTAGTTGTCCCATCTGGAACGCAATCAATGTTTATTGCTCAATCATAACCGTCAGCATTAAAGCCAGCTTGTCTCTAATTCTCGTTTGAACAGGAACTGAAACTTTTATCTTCTCCACTTCATTCACAATATTATTATGACAGGCAACAAACCTTGTCATATAACCACAATATTAGTCATTGGGTCCGCCTTCAGAGCAGCCATTATGTCTGCTTCGTCCCCCATTCCACCTTACCCTACTGATAGATAAAGTCAATACACTGATCTGGAGCAATAAGTGCTTTCCTCTCTTGGCTTGGTCTTCAGTCGGCTTTCAACCCCTAATTTCTCAGGGGGAGCCCCCACTACGCCAAAGCGCCGACCTGGACGAGGCTTTACTTCACCTTCTCCTCTTAGACAGCAAATTCACTTGGTATATAATAATAGCCCTTTACCTAATAACTCAACTTAATTTAGGTAAGCATGTAATAAAGCTGTTAAAAAAATATTCGATATATCTTCACTGGTCCCCGGGGGGGAGATATAAGAAATTATAATCGTATAAGTAATTATTATTAATCTGACCAAAAACTTAAAACCTTAACATTTCTTAATCATAATGAAGGTAGTGATAAGTTTAATAACAATAATAATTATTATTATAAATAACAAATTTCGAATTTTGAATTCTCATGCTGCATAGCAACGGAATTAAATACAATGTGCTTATTAAGCATTTTCCATTTTTAACACTTTACAACAAAGTTGAAAAGTGTTTATGACTTCGTTCATTCTGTCTGTCTGTCAGCACGATAACTGCAGTAAAAATGACTTAATCAAAATGAAATTTTAGTATGTTGTTCAGACGGTCTGTAGGACCTAAGGGAATATAAATGAATAATATCACCCAATTAGTTTTGGATTGAACCTGGGTTGAAAAAATGAAATACATTGAGCCCTATGGGACCTAATTTTTCAAACATTTTTTAAGCAGATTTAAAATTCACGAATTGCTTCGAAAATTTTAGGTAATATTCAAATTGTTCCATAAAATATATGAAAAAAAATTCAGCGAAATATATTCAGTAGTTTTTTAAATAAAAATTAAAATAATAATTACACCTCTTATATGAAACGATCACGTGACCACGATATGAAAAGATCACATGACCCACTTCAAAATGATATATGGCATCCATCTTGTTTCAAAATCGTGATTTTTTAAGTTCTTTTAAATTCATATTGAGTGTTGTATCCGTCCTAAAACTACTTAATTTTTGCTTAAATTCTGTGCATCTACATACTGAAACAACGCAAATACAATATATTTGAATTTAAATGATTATCCAAATTTGATTATTTCTACAACGAAGCTTATTTTTCACTTATGTAAAATGTAAACAGCAAAATATGTAGAATGAGTTGTATTAGAATTGCTGTATTTCTTTAACACAAAATAATTTAGCCCATGGAGTCTGCATGGCTGATATGAATGAAATATTAATTGATTTTATAAAGAGAAGGACGATTTTTTTCGATGAAGTTTTAAGCATAGAGTATTTGTAGCTCCATGGTCTTAATTTTTAAATAAAATAAATTATTATAGTATTGTGATGAATGAAATGAATGGGAGAAAGTATGAACGAAATGCTGTTTTATAGAGAGATCCAGGCGTGTTATTTTTTCTATGACGTCATTTGAATTAATTTCAGTTGTTTTCGATGAAGTTTTCAAATATAATAAATTATCGTAGTATTATGACAGTTTTAAAAATATTACTGTGGAATGTATCGCATTTTAGAGATATTTAAACCAGGCAATTTATATTTCAATGCCATCATTTGAATGAAGTTCATTTTCTTCAATGAAGGTTTAAGTTTTCAAATATAATAAATTAATATAGTATTGTGATAAGTTTTAAAATATTACCGAGGAATGTATTGCATTTTAGACTTTTTTAAATAAAATTGCACTGAAGTTGGAAAGTGTTTCATAATCAATGCTTTAAGCATGATTGATATTTCTTGTTAACTTTAACATTCCGATAAACATTTTCAGATTTACATAATAAAGAATAAAAGAAAGCATGAATTTTATCGAAATTACATGGTTTAAAAGGAACTGGAATTTATTGATATTTTCACTTTCTTACGTGTTCTGTTTTATTTTGGCAAAGATTTTTTGAATTCATATATTGTGTTTTGACAATTGTTAAAACAAAATAAAAATTGCACGAGTATAATTTCTAATACCATTTTAGCGCTTTCATTTTGGCATATATTGATCCAATTTCACATTTCTTGTAAATCGACCAAGGTGATTTCAATCTTCAGATCTACCTGTGAAGATGATTTTGTATATCGAGAACAGGGATTCTTATATTTCCTTTTAGGAGAATTAAATTAAATATTTTAATAAAAGGTTTTGAATAACAATGTCATTTAGAAAACTACAGGAATTTGAACATAATTATGAATTTTATGTTTCTTTATATTGTGTACTCCGTACGAAGAACTGGTATACTGCTAGTGGAATAATATGATTTCTTCCTACCTTGTTAAACTTTAAGTATAAATCTTCCATGTTAATGATAAAAATAAGTATTCCTATTCATTTTCTTTAATTGTCTTATCAATAATAATTAATCTAGAACAATCCAGATAATGTTATTTATATGCGGGAGTTTCAAAATTTCAACTTTCATTTTCATACTTCAAGACTTGGATGTATCATGTTCGGTGTGATGTTACGTTTTTATAAACATTTGATATACAGAGTTCCGTCCATCATAGTTTTATCTGCTCTCCTTTTTAGTTGCAGACTCTAGCAGCTGTACTTCTCCCTTGCTTTTGGGATTGCGCGATTTGTTGGCAAGCCTTCCTCTTTTCTGCTACTAGGCACATCTCAAGCTCAAGGCCCTGCGCCCCCCGGGGCGCACCCAGTCTATCCCCCTCTTTTCCTACTCTGTTGGGAGCCCGCTTGGGCCCCAACATTCAGTCTTCTGAAGACTTGGGGAAAGGATGGGACTTAGGTCCCCCCCCCCCCCCCCAAGCAATCTCTTAGTTCCCAGCTACCTATTAGTTGATTAAAAAACATCTTATTGCTTCCTTTTTCATTTCTTTTTTCCTTTTCTTCTGGAGTTTAAAGGAAGGAAGCACTTCCTCTCCTGGGTACTCCACTAACCCCGTCCTTGAGACCTTGAGTTCTATGGTTCCTTCTGCAAATTTCGGAAGGCAAAATTCTTGAGTGTACACGTTAGGACTCTCTATTGTAGACCATGTCTAATCTAATAAAACTAATTGAAACGCATTTAGCAGAGAATTAAAGGAATAAAACATGTATATGAAAAACAATAAATCAACCGTATCAATAATAATCGAATACAATCAGAAGTTATGACGAATACGTCAATTAATTTTTTAACACTTTACAACATAGTTGAAAAGTGTTTATGACTTTGTTCATTCATTCAGTCTGTCTGTCTGTCTGTCTGTCCATTAGCACGATAACTGCCGCAAAAATGACTTTATCAAAATGAAATTTTAGTATGTTGTTCAGACTGCCTGTGGGACCTATGAGAATATAAATGAATAATATCACCCAATTAGTTTCGGATTGAACCCGGGTTGAAAAAATGAAATACATTGAGCCCTATGGGACCTAATTTTTCAGACATTTTTTAAGCGGATTTAAAATTCACAAATTTCTTCGAAAGTTTTATAAAATATTCAAATTATCCCAAAAAATATATAAAAAAAATTTCAGCAAAATATCTTCAGTATAGTTTTAAAATAAAAATTATAATAATAATTACGCCCTTTATATGGAGAGATCACGTGACCATTATATGAAGCGATCACGTGACCCACTTCAAAATAAAATATGGCATCCACCTTGTCTCAAAATCGTGATTTTTAAAGTTCTTTTTAATTCATATTTAGTGTTATATCCGTCCTAAAACCGCTTTATTTTTGCTTAAATTCTGTGCATCTACATATTGAAACAACGCAATTACAATATAGTTGAGTTTAAATGATCATCCAACTTTGATTATTTCTACAACGAAGCCTACTTTTCATTTATGGAGAATGTAAATACCAAAAGATGTAGAATGAGTTGTATACGAATTGCTTCATTTCTTTAGCGCAAAATTATTTAACTCATGAAGTCTACAATATAGCTGATATGAATGAAACATTCATTGATTTTACGCAGAGAAGCAAACGATTTTTTCGATGAAGTTTTAAGCATAGAGTTAAATTACTTGTACCTCCATGGTTTTAAGTTTTTAAATAGAATAAATTATTATAGTATTGTGATGAATTAAATGAATGGAAAAATGTTTATGAATGAAATGCTGCTTTTATAGAGAGAGCCAGGCGTGTTATATCTCGATGACGTCATTTGAATAAATTTCATTTGTTTTCGATGAAGTTTTCAAATATAATAAATTATTGTAGTATTAAGATAATTTTAAAAATATTACCCAGGAATGTATCGCATTTTAGAGATGTTTAAACCAGGCATTTTATATTTCAATGCAGTCATTTGAATGAAGTTCATTTTTTTCGATGAAGTTTTAAGTTTTCAAATATAATAAATTAATGTAGTATTGTGATAATTTTAAAAATATTATCGAGGAATGTATCGCATTTTAGAGACGTTTAAATAAAATTGCATTTGTTGAAAAGTGCTTCATAATCAATGCTTTATGCATGATTGATCTTTCTTGTTTTTGCATACATTCATGAATCGTTGACCACCATTCCATAGTATTGCAGAGTGACTACGAATCTATACTAACCAATCTAACACTACACTACAACTATACTTATTTTGACACTACAGAGGTATAGGAAACACTTTAAACCTGCTCTAAGTTATTCAGTTGTAGTCAATGTACGTATAATGGACATATGAAGACAAAAATTAGTTAATAGTCCCCATTGCCTTCCATATATACGCATTTCGGGCCGTACTGGTGTCGATTTCTGCCAATGAGGCATTGCTCTATAGATTTTTAATTGGCCTTTTTCTTCTATTTCTCTTTGTTGTCTAGTTCATTATTCTAACTTTTTAAAATCTCTGCTAAGAATACTTCCATCACCTTTATATGATCGGTTATGCACTTACTATATATAGACGTTAACTTATACACTCGGGGGACCTTTTATTCTCCTAATTGTGTGAGGTTTTTATCTTCCATCTAAATAACCATGCCAAGAAACAGTTGTTCAGGCAAAGTAGAAATATTCGATTTATAAAGCATTTCTATTTCAGTATTTCTGTTAACATTTGTCTGTCATTTTGTGCCCGATTTATGTAACCAAGTTTTGTTGCGATTGTTCATACCAATACCAATACTATGGGGAGTAAAACATGAGACGTGGCTTTACGCCTTATGTCTCGAGGAGAAAAAGAAGCAAAAAAGAGAGAACGACCAGTCCCAGAAGCTACAGATCACAGAAAAGAAAACAAAGCGTGAAGCAAACAAGAACAGAGAAGTTCAAAAGGCAGTACGGGGACAGTTTCAAAAGTTCAATCAACCAACCTCCTCTCAAACTTTAGAGGGAACAAAGGAATTAAAAGGAAAGTCGCATTCCACCCACAGGGGAACGTCAGGACCATAACAAGAGTTACACGATAAAAAACAAAAGTTCATAAAAAGTACCAGAAGCAAGGTAAACAGGGAATTATTTAAATTGTGAAGCCTTCAACCTTTTGTGATCGGTCGGCACGAGGACAAGTTTTGACTCTCTCAGCCGCACCTCCCCAATGGGAGGGGGGACCAACACAGCAGCACCATGCCTCCAGGGTACCGATCTATTACACCCCTCAAAAGTACAGGTTGGCGAGAAAGTTGATAGTCCCTACATCGATTGGCGCTGTGGCGCCAAACAGTTTTCCTGCAACCTGGTGTGTTTGTTTCAAGATGGCGTTTGTTTACATTGTCGCGCGTGCATATGATGGTACATTCAAATTTTAAGATAAGAGAAACATTTCAAATGATTGAAACCTGTTTGAAATGTAATTATTAATGTTAATCTGCACATTAAGCTACCTTTTAGCGCTAGATGAATTCTGATGCAGATATTACTGTAATTATAAGAGCATTATCTGTATGAGATATTTTTCTGGATTGGTATTCCCTACAAACTAGTCAGCATTTCCTGTACCTGCTTGTGTTTCCTTTTAGTTTAAATTATTATAATTTAGTTTAAATGATTTTGAGCTAAATTCTCTATATTTCCTTTTTATACGAGTATGTATCATTTCGTTGAATGATGCATGTTCTTAATAGTATTTCACATGATGTCATTATACTTCTGTCTATATCCATTATTATGAGATACATATTTTTAACAATTGTCATTAGGACAAATAAAACTGCAGAATCTTTCAAATCAAAATTAACAGGAATTAACTATCAACATTAAAGGCTCGAAAAACTCTTTCAATTGATACCAAGTTTGATAATGTACCCCCAATGGGCTAACTTACTCCCCCCCCCCAAGGGGGGCTAATAACACCACGAACACAGAAATTGTATTGCGACTATTATATACTATAATGATTGAAACTATTAAGTTTCGTGATCATTAGGCCACAGATAACTCTTTTTATGAATGTTTATGTCAAATAATGACCTGTGCTGCCATGTTAAGAAAATAGAAAATTTTGAATGTATTTTTTTAATTTCTAGTTTTCGCTCGTATTTAATATTTTTATCTAGTTCTAGATTTCCCGTTATCAAAGCAGAATTTAAAATTTCGTGAAAATCTATTAATATATGCGGCAGCTATGGTGCAGACAAGAAATCGACAACAGTCAGCCGGACATCACTCAAAAAATAGTGAAAACATGTTTAGGAGAAACAATATTTTCTTAATACTGCGATTATTCTTTATTTTATTACAGGAAACTATCCATGTTTTAAATTTTTAAGCGTAGTTGCTATGGAGATATTAATAAAAATGCAAGAAAGTTATTGCCTGCGGCATAGCAATTAAATAGTTTCTATTCTATAAAAGGTATTTATTTTTAAAATGCATTTTATTAAACAATTTTATCTAGATTTTATTTTCGCTATAATTCTGTCCCGTGAGTTCAAATTCTTATATATTGTTTATTTTTATAGGAAAATTAAGTGCTGTAACAGGTTTATTGAAAACTGGAATACTTTTGTAGCAAATTTTGTATTACATTGCAATGTCGCATATTTCATATTTGAAAATTACGTCAGTTGCAATATAGTACAAAATTTGCTAACACATACAACATGAGTAAATTTTCAAAAACATTACAAACATGTACCAAATTTGGGTCGAGTAAGTAAACAGAAATGTTAAAAGTGTAATTTGTTTGGAATGAAATATTAAAGTCTTTTCTCTTTTGTTGTCAGCACCCATCAAATTGTGAACATTTACTTTCTCACACTATGCAATATAGTATAGAGAAAGCATTGTTTACTCAATTTTTGAATTTGATATTTTGGTGCCAATATATATTTTAGGATCTCCTAAACACGATTTGACTATTTTTGGAGTGACGTCCGCCTGTTTGTGGTCGATTTTTTGTGTACACGATAGCTGCCACATATATCAATTGATTTTCACGAAATTTTAAATTCTACTTTGACTAGAACTAGATAAAAAAAATTAAATACGAGCGAAAATTAGAAATTAAAAAAAATATTCAAAAATTTCTATTTTCTTAACATGGCAGCATAGGTCAATATTTGACATAAAAATACATAAAAGGGGTGATCTGTGGCTTAGTTTCAATCATTATAATATATAATAGTCGAAATACAATTTCTGTGTCCGTGGCGTTAATGGCCCCCTTGGGAGGGGGGGGGGGGGTAAGGTCACATTATCAAACTTGGTATCAATTGAAATTGTTTTTCAACCCTTTAATTTTGATAGTTAATTCCTGATAATTTTGATTTGAAAGAATCTGCATTTTTATTTGTCCTAATGACGATTATTAAAATTGTGTATCTCATAATAGTGGATATAAACAGAAGTATAATGACAGCATGCGAAATATTATGAAGTACATGCATCATTCAACGAAATGATACATACTCATAAAAAGGAAATATAGAGAATTTAGCTCAAAATCATTTAAACTAAAAAGAAACATATGCAGGTACAAGAATTGCTGACTAGTCTGTAGGGAATGCCAATCCAGAAAATATCTCATACAGATAATGCTTTTATAATTACAGCAATATCTGCATCAGAATTCATCTAGCGCTGGAAGGTAAGTTAATGCGTAGATTGATATTAATAATTACATTTCAAAAAAGTTTCAATCATTTTAAATGTTTTTTTTATCTCAAAAGGTAAAAGTACCATCATGTGCACGCGCGACACCAAATGTAAACAAACGCCATCTTGAAACGAAGAAACAGGATGGCAGGAAACCTGTTTGGCGCTCAAAGCCGGTCGATGTAGCCATTTTCTACTTTCTCGCCAACCTGTACTTTTGAGGGGTTGTTGTTGTTGAAACCCAGACCGTCCGACCTACCAGAAAGGTGTAAGGTAACTGTTTGGACGGTCGGGAAGTGCCACCCAATTTAGACCGGAACCCAGTGGGGGAGGCACCCACAGGGACCGTATCCTCCTTCCCTTACCACCAACCTCTCGGAAGGACTTTCGGACCCACATGTTTAACGTGATCGTACTCCGCATGAACACAGCGACAGTTTTGGCAGTGGCTGGAATCGAACCCGGGCCTACCGAGTGCAACCCCAGCGCGCTAATCAATGGGCTACCGCGCCCTTACTTTTGAGGGGTGTAATAGATCGGTACGGGGCCGGCGGGATTAGTTCTGCTCCTTATCTGATAAGAATAATTCCCGCCGGCCCCGATCGGTACCCACCTCTCCAAGTCCAATCAAGGTTCGACTATGTCGGTAGGAGGTATTTCCAAAACTAGAAATTCCGATCTCAGGTCAGCATGAAAAAAGGAGAGAGGAGAATGCATTTTTAAATATCAACCCTTGTAAAAGTAAATCTGCTTTCTTTCAAAACAGAGGAGAGAGCAAAAACAATAAAAAGAATACGACGTCTATACCACAGATTAATAAATAGACAATATGTATTTTATATAGTATTCTGTGGTCTATACGTAATCTACTATACTGTTCACGAAACTGAAGCGCAGAAGTAATCATGACCCTCTTTAAATAAGGGCAGCAACGCAATATTACCACTGAATTTATCGCCGGCTGAGAACTTTATTTATGTATGGCAACGAGTCTTTTTGTTTACAATTTTCGCATGCCACATTAGTTTGTTTACAAATTAGTTACTGTTAAAAATCCGCTATAATTTTGTTTCTAATGGGAAAGCGTAAAAATAAAGAGCAAAGAAATAAATTTACAGAATGTATTGATCCTCGTTTCTGTGGTATTTTTAATTCTAAAAATATTGACGAGAAAAAAAATGTTTCTGAAGGTATTCAAGTATTCACGAAGACGTAAGATTTTATTTTGCATAATAAGTTTTGACATAGTAGCTAAAAATATGTAATATATTTTTTTATGTATTGTATTTGATAATTTGATACAAACTATCATTGCAGCATTACTCATAACAGATTAAGTGGGATTGGGAATGTGGTCAATGATCCGTTTATTGTAATATTTACGCACAGAAGAAAGTGCCCCAGTAGGAGCTACCATTGGCTACATTCAATAATTTTTTTGCTATCAGTTTCTTAACTTTTATATAACTTACACTATAACTTAACTTTTTATACTATAAAATAATCAATATTCAAAGTAAGCAATAATTTCAGTAGTGAATATCTTTAGTTTTAAAAGAAAAAAGCAGCGCAGAGAAACTTCATCTGTTTAGTTTGAAATTTGTAGAATTCTTATTCTCTTCTTTCTGTGAAACTTAAGAACTTTATAATGTTGTAAGTTTAGTTTATATAGTTTTATTCGCCATAACAAGCATAGTCTTAAAGTTGTTTAAGAAGAGCTGAAATCATGTAATACTGTGGTAATTACTTGCAATGCATAATGTTGTGAGGAAAAGAAATATTCTAAGTATCCAATAATAGAAAATTATATCTTGTCGCTGAAGTTAATCATATTGTACTGTTTACTATTGTTTTAATTTTGCTTCATTATTTTTGTGCATTTACTGGAAAAATAAATGCCTTCCGTTTTCAGTGTTATTGAAAATTATGAGGGAATTCTTTCAAGTAAATTTGGATTTAGTTTTTCAAGCAGTAAGCTGACTTTGGGCAGAGTGGGGGTGGCTAAAAGGATTTTTGTTTTTTAATTGTACAGTGATAAACAGTTTTTTTTATTTTGTAAGGGAATCAGGATTGCTGAAATCAAATTTAATGTGAGGGATGTAAAATGGGAAGAATTCAAAATTTCAGTTTAATGGGTTTACAATTTATTTAAAATATTAAATTGTTGACATTTGCTTTCTTTTGTATTTTAGTCATTTGAATGTTTTTTAAATTTCTGTTGCACAAATAGTGCGATCTCCAACAGTCATCTGGACCGAATTCTGTGATGTTTTTTCAGTGGGTGTAAGTCCATATTCAAATTGCTATGGATCAACTGTTGTACAAACAGCTATTGCCACATTGCAGCTTTCAACAGAGAATGATTATTCTTATGCAAAATTGCTAAAAGAGTATAGTAGGTTTTCTTTTATTTAATCAAGACTACTTTTATTATTGTGTTTAATCGAGAGTAATTTTATTCCGTTTATGCATTTCTAATTATTTTCATTATGCCAATGCTGTTAGACTGCATACTTGTCGTCCGACTTTTTGTCGCAAGGTAAAAATTGCCAAATGGGATAATACAGTATCTGTTCCCCCTTTTTAAAACAAGCATATTTAAAGTAATATAAGTATTTTCTTCATTAGTGTTTCAACTAGGCCATTTTAGAAGGGCTGGGCACCCTGCCCTTTTCCTTTCAGAGTAAAATGTGCCCCGCCTCTTTTTACACTATGCTGTGCCTTTTTACAGTGCATCTCAGGGGGAAAACCTCCAGTCTGAGCTTTGCCACCAAAAGAATTATAAAATGGGAAGAAGTCATTTTCTAGATGAACAAATATTTCACTGCAGTTGAGCTGTGAGGCAACATAATTAAGTTAAATTAATATACAATGCAGCATACAGCTGTTTCGAGGATATGTTGGATCTCCTTTTTCAGTGCTAGACAGATCAACTAACTTTAAGTCAAAAAGATGAAATTAGTCCGTTTCACCTTTTTGATTTCAGGTTTATTGGTATGTATAGTACTGAAGAAGGGGATCTAACGTATTCTCAAAATAGCTGCATTTTCATTTATATTAATATGCGATTAATTATGTTAAGTTCTGAAATCTCTGACATTATAGAATGTAAAGCATGGTTGATAAGTTTAAGTTTCTTCCAGTGTGGAAAATACCATCTGAAAAAAATACTTTTCTTCCACTATTTCAGAAGAAACTGAAAATATGAGTTATATATATAACATAAAATCCCAATCAAGTTACTTAAAGTCACTTAAGTGAAAAAATTCTCTAATTTTAGTCATTCATTTAGGATAAATTTTTTCAAGTCATCCTTTTGGAACTTTGGACATATTTATTAAACTTAGTCAAACTAAGTAATTTGTTAATACATAATTTGGCAGCATATATACTTCTTACAACAAACATTGTATACTTCTTATTTATCTATATAATTGCTATTCTTTTTAGTTTAGTATTTTTTAAATGGAAATATCAGTATTGAAAAGCATGTAATAAAATATCATATTTTTATAGGATTACAATTAATTTCAGGGTATTAAACAAGATTGTTTACACAGAAGCCCTATAACAGTGGAAAAAATTATACAAACAGAAAAAAAAATTGAATTCAATTAAATGTTCAGTCTTTAATTAGTAAATTGTTCACATATACCAACAGTGCAATATATATTTTTCATACTCACTGTAAATCTGCTCTATTATACCTATTTTAAGTATAAAATTAGTAGATAATGTAATCTAATATTTTAAGTATATAATTATTAATGATTAGTAGATATGTAAAAATTTTATAAATATTTATAGCAATTTTTAGATAAATATATATGAACTTTAATTTAAAAAATTCTTCAGTTTTATTAGTCATGTACAAAATAAGCTGACCAAATTATTTATCCTGATCTGATGAATAAAATTGTAATCCTGTTCACTCAATTCAAACAAATTAGATATCTTTTATCTTTTGAGTTCATATAATGCAGGTTTCAACTGTATATTTAAATAAAATTCAGTTTTTCATTTTCTTCCACATTTTCTGATATGATGGAAGAGCTCTGATACATACTTCTAAAGCCTTGCTTTTCTAATAAAAGCAAGTCTTTAGAAGCATAAAATTTAATTTTATTTAATTATGAGAACACATATTTCAAGGTTGTATATAAAAAATATACATTGAGTCTTTCTCATTCATGTTATTTATTTACAGTCTTCCAATATATTTAGTATTATTGTCTGTCAATTGTTCTCATTTTTGCACCTTTTCATTAAACACTAGTTCAATTTAAATGAAATGTAATGTAACCAATTACCAAAAACAAAAATTTTAACTATTAATTTGTTTATCATTAGTAATTTAAAATAATATTAAGATAAAATATGTTATAATTCAATTATGTACATAACTTTCACTTTTTATTAATTTACTGATAAATTTAATTAAAATTTTAAAATAAGAATCATAAGCAGATTGTACAATGGGTATATTTAAATATTTCATTTACTTTTAATTAGGACATACGAACAATTTATCATAATCTGATCTGTTGATTAATTTCTCTTAGTTTTTTTTCGGTTTCTTCCAGTTTCTTCCACTGTTCTGGAAGAAACCCAATCCTGATTTAAAAGTTTGTGAGTCTGGTACTGCTTCTTTTTTTTAAAAAGTGACCTTTTTCTATTTTAAAAGTGCCTCTTTTTGGAAAGTATTCTGCCCCTTTTTTTGTTTAAAGTGAACACTACCCTTTATAAAGTCTTCCATAAAAAACATTTCTCCCTTAGCAGGATGGCCATAGCTGTGCCACCTAATGAAATTTTTTTTTCTTCAGTTTCTTTTAATAAAATATTTTTTTATAAATCTATCAAGGACAGATTCCCTTAAAATACAAACTCAGCAATTTTAGAGTGACAAATGTGTACTTCAAAAGTAGGCTTAATTACTAAATAATCAGAATAACAAATTAAGTTACTGTAAAGTGGGGTAACTTGAAGCCCCCCCTTCCTGAAAAAAAATTCATTTTTAAAATGCATTTACAGATATAAATAACATTTTGTCACCTTTATATATGTATGATGTACTTAAAATTTTGTCGCCTTTATATCTGTAAATAAGGCTGATTTTTTTATTACTTTCCCTATATGCATAAGTTTTCGATGGAAGAGCACGTTTTAAACGTGCCTGGATTCAAATCAACCATTTTTGAGGTGATGTATATGTGTGTGTGTGTGTGTCCAAAGAGTTTGTGGAGACGATATCTTATGAACAAATGGAGCATTTCAAATGAAATTTGGTATAAAAATAACAATCGGTGAATATTCGAAGCCTATTGATTTTAACCACAATCGAACATTCAGAAGACTCCTCAAGTTCTGGAATGAAATTTTGAAAAAATCATCAAAAAATCAGTACTTTCAATAATGTTACATAAATAATCATTTCTTACGTAATTTTTCATTAGAAAATAATTGACATAAATTTTAGAATGTCAGCATCAACTGTTTTTGAGATTTTTAAATAAGTTTATAAAAAAAAATTGCAAATTAAAAAAGTATTAACTATT
This sequence comes from Amaurobius ferox, assembly GCA_951213105.1. NCBI lineage: Eukaryota > Metazoa > Arthropoda > Arachnida > Araneae > Amaurobiidae > Amaurobius > Amaurobius ferox. The sequence continues at coordinate 75,550,598 of OX578137.1, read as the reverse complement.
GTGAAATATGTTTACTTTCCGTATGTAATATTATGCTATAAATTTGTTGACATCATTCTTGTGGATCTATTTCATTCTATTCACAAGAGAAGTTACTTTGTGTAATAGTTTTGTATTTTAATGCCTAACAGTTCTCCAATAGTCATTTATATATAAGAAATGCTTTACTCTCCATTTGTCTGTAACACTTAGCGATCAATTTGGCAAATTTAGTGGCAAATGTAACGAAATATTGCCAACTTGGCAATATTTCACCTCCAGATTGATGAAAATATCATTAAAATTGCAAAAATGACACTAGTTTACAAAATGGCACTAAATAGGTGAATTATTAAAATATTTTAAAATATGAACTATATTGCTTATTGTTGATGCTATCAATATTGATAATTGTCAATTTGGAGTTGCATAAAATATAAGTTTATTGGGTACTTCAAAATAGTTTTATATGTTATCATCCAGAAAAGCACCAAACGTACAATTCAAGATTAAAAACCAAAAAAAACATGTGCTGTATATCACTTTTTCACTATGAAAGAAGAAGTAAATTCAATGCATTATATAGGGAAATTTATGTGCTACCCACATCAAGTTTTTTTTGGGTTCAAGTGACCTTGTCGTATGGCACACAAATTCAGAAAATAATAACACAAAACATAAAATGATTAACATTTCTCTAAATACCAAAATATTTATTACTGAAATGGTGGTTTTATTGCAGACATATTATGTTCACTACTAAAATGTATTATATTATACTTTGTTCTAGTAGTTGTCATCCCATCTCATACTTTATCTACGGAACATATTTTCTATATTTTTGTAAAAGCAAAATTATTTCCTACCTTATAACAATCCGGAAATATAAAATGTCTGCATATTAGTATATATATTTAGTTTAATTAATAAAATAACAACTAAATTATTTCTTACTGTCAAAACAAAAGGAAAGATTTAACCAATTTTATAAGAAAATTACACTAAATTATGAATTATAACATCTCACCTGATGATGTCCTGTCTTATAAATGACTAATATAAAATTGAACTATAACATTTAGAATCTGTATGATTTAATTTGAGATATAAAGTGATTTATAGCAAATGGGTGTCTAATACTAAAAACATGTCCACTACTTTTAGTAGTGGACATCTGGATGATACTTACTCTGTGCTCTATATAAATTTATTCTCCAATTGTTTCAGAACTTCCTCTACTTTATTATGCTATTAAAAGTGTGCTTTATGATTGCTTTAAATTGCATATAATAAAATATAGTACAGTCATACAAATTAATGTTGATTTGATTTTAATGTCTAATTGCAGTGCAGTGTATCAAGTATCAAATGGCTCCCTTGGGTTTCAGAATTTTATCAGTGCTAAACTGACTGAATATCTTGATAAGTATGGTTTTAGTTTAATATTTTTAATTTTGAAAAAATATTGTGTATTATTCTTTTTTAATGTATCAAAAAATTTTTTGCTGATATGATTATTATCCTCATACAGTTGTTTGTTAATTGATTGGTTAAACCCAATTTATGAATTTTGAGGCCAGGTATACTGTATAAACTTGTTAAATTTGAAAAATCTTGAGATAGATGTATCTTTTCCCTTTAAAGTTTATTATTGTATATATTCTGAATCTAAACTGCTATTTATCACCTTAAATTAGCAAAATGCAAGTATATTTCATGCATATAATATTTAATTGCATATTTAATTATTATAATATTTAATTCCCTATTTAATTATTTATTATAAATATATTGTGAACCTAATTTAATGAAGTCCCTAATTTTAAAAAACATGCAATGTCCCATGAAAATAGCTTTAATTAATTTGCATTGATTAAAGTTGTTTGCTCATTTATAGTGGTCTGTTTAGCAAAAATCTGGAGCTGTTTCACGTTCCTCAAACAGACCCAACATAACATTCCCCATTTCAAAAATGAATGATTTCACAAATTGCAAAATCAGGCCCTTTGCCAAATTCAAAAGGTCATTTCATGAAAAAATTGATCAGCCATCTAAAATATATACACTCATGTTTATGAAAATTGCAACACCATGAGGGAATTGTCAGATTAGAATGAAACATCTGGGATATGCAAAACAGGGTAGGACATGCAATTGATTAGAAATGCAGAGTGAATACACATGCCAGGGCTCCGCAGTACCCTTTGAATGGTCGTACGAGGAGTACAAATAAAGGGTTATGGAAGAGCCAGACAAGTATGGTATCAGTGTCCATGAGTTGAAAACTGTTCTATTGGAGTCACTATATCTCATCAATGTCAGAGGGCGCCTTATAAGCAAATTGTAGAGTTTGAACGGGGACGTATAATCGGCCTACGGGAAGGACAATTTTCTTACTGGGATATTGCTGCCCATCTGTATAAGACATAATGCCATGACAGCAATGTGAGTGTGGAAGTAGTGGACCAAAGAAAACCGGAAGAGTCGAAAATCTGGCAGTGGATGGCACCGCTACAGGTGTGGCATTGTCTGCTTCTATGATTCGAAGCTGTTTGCTGTACAGAGGACTGCATGCAAGCATTCCTTTGTGGAGGATACTGTTGATCCTGAACCATCAACACCTCAAGTTATAATGGGCGAGACTATGACATACGGATTGGCACCAGTTCGGTGTTTTCAGATGAGTCCCACTCCAACCTGAACTACAATGATGGCCGCATATGTGTTAGATGGTATTCTGGTGAGTGCTATTTTCTTGCATGTGTTTAAGAGCATCATACTGCATGAACCTTAAGTATGATGGTGTGGCGTGTCATTGGGTATCATAAGCTATCCCAGCTGCTACGTATTGCAGGTACACTCAACAGCAACCACTACATCGGGGAAGTTTTGGAGGCCAAAGTTATACCGTTACTTCAGCACACTCTTGGCACTATATTCCAACAAGACAATGCCCGACCACATGTTAACCAGAGCCTTCTTCACTGCATAGCAGATACAGCTTCTTCCTTGGCCTGCCTATTCGTCAAACATATCACCAATTGAACATGTATGGAATATGGTCACTCTGTGACTGGGCCATTACTGTTCTCCAGCAGTCATCACCAATGAACTGCGGATCCGGATCGAAGAAGCTTGGCAGGCAATACCCCCATGAACATACCCAAACTCTCTTTGATTTGATGCCATGACATTTAGAAGCTCTTATTGCCACTAGCGGCGGCTTCACAAAATATTGATTTTGTACCTGCAATGTGGTTGTATTTGTCTGAAATGGTTATCATTTATTTGTATCACCATTAGTAATATGTGGTATAAATGTCAATATAATCTGACCATTCTTTTGTGGTGTTGCAATTTTCATAAACATGAGTATAATTATTGTCTGAAAACAAACTCCAAATAGTCGGATAAATTAAAAAATCCACATTCAAGGCAAAACCAGTCAATTTCTTGCTGATGCCCAAATTTTCTATCATACTTATAATTATTTTACCTAAAGTAAGATCATGGCTAAAAAATTGATTTGATCCTTGATTTAGAAAGTTTGCAGAAACACACAGCATTGCTCAGTGTTAAGATAAAATGTAAATCCTGAAAACATAAGGATCGAGATTAGAAAAAAAAAAAAAATTCTAGATACCCACTAGTGAGTTAATTTTTTCTATACCAAGTATAGTTATGTGAAAATCACTAGAGACTAGAAAGATTCCTGGTACCTAGACAATTTTGTTGGCAGGTAGTTGTCTTCAAAAATTTTTTGATTCCTATTCCAGATCATATTTCTGTCAGAATTTCTTGGCACATAAAGGTCTACTTTTATCGGGGGAAAAAAAAAAAAAAGACTTTACACTTCTTTTCACAAAGAGCATAGTAGCAGAAAAACTTCATCTGTGGAGTTTGAAACTTATAGTGTTCTTATCCTCTTCTTGTTGTAAAATTGAAAAATTTATCAAGTCTAAAGTTTAATTTACTTAGTTTTTGAACCATTTAAACAAAGCAAAGCTACAGTTCACTTTAACAAGCATAGCCTTAAAATTGTTTAAAAAAGGAATATATTTCAATGTTGTAATATTGTGCTAATTATCTGAAACTCATGAAGAAAAGAAATATTCTCAATATTCAATAATAAAAATTATATTTTGTCACCACACCTGAAAATTTAGGAATCAATTACACCTATTTAACAAAAGATATGAAGTAGGATAAAAGATGTGACATAATCAATGTCAAAATAAAATAAAAAGTTATCAAATATATAAATAATTCTCATAATCATATTTTCTCATCCTGTTGTAGCCATTAATATAGAATACATTTTTTAAGCATTTATAAAGGTAGAAAAAGAAATCACAACATAAATTTCTGTACAAATAAAAACCGAAGGATAAAAACAGAACTGATAATTATTTAAGAAATTCTTGGGTTTTCAATGCAATTGGCTGCTTTCATAATTCACGGCTTGTTTTTATTTGTGCAGCACTTTACATTGAGATTTCTTTATTTATTCTTTCACAAAGTTGTCTAGTGTATTTATATAGATATAATTTATGAAATGTATGTTAGTAAAGTAGACTGAGATAAAAATGTAAATGTATCCACTGGATGAAAAATTTCTAGGCAGTGGTAAATTTATACTCCGGGCAGTAGGAAAATGGCCAGTCCTTACTAAGAGCTAAATATTCACAATATTTATACATATTCACTAATAATCTATATAAATAAAATTGAAAATCTGCCTGTCTGTCTATCTGTTTGTCCCGTCATCACGGGAGAACGGCTGAACCAAATTTCATGAAATTTTGTGGGTAGCTTGGAAATAGTCCCACTTAAAATTTAGTCCATGTTTGGAGTTTCTACGATCAGTGGTTCTCGCGATATTAGTAAAAAATGAAATTTTCGCTTGTCTCATCATCACGGGAGAACGGCCAAACCGAATTTGATGAAATTTTGTGGATAGCCTTGAAATAGCGCCCCATAAGTTTAGCCCAAGTTTCGAGTATCCAAGACCAGGAGTTGTCAAGATATTAATGAAAAACAAAGCTTTTTCCTAGGAGTTCTACTCTCTAACTCCGTGGTTTATCCAAACGAAAAGGTTGAAAATCGTTTGAAAGGGAATTAAAACTTATCTCTGCATTTGATGGGAGATTTTTTGCGTTAATTAGTCACTTTCTGAAAACATGAATTGTTTGAAACATGATTTAAATGGGAAATCTATCTCCACGGTTTATTTTTCACAAGCTTTTACTGAACAAAAGTATAAAGAAATCAAAATGGTTATTTAATTTCGCAGTTTATGAGGAAGATTCTATCTTATATCATGTTGCTCAGAAACACAATTAAATTAAATCTGTCTGTTAATTTTAATTATGATTTTTTCGATTTGAATAATAAACAAATGGATATAAAAATATATTTTAGAAAAGAACGATTTGATTTTTCTTATAGCATTTTTGACTGGATAATATTAATTACTGTCTTCAGGTTTAAACGTTATTATTATTGATATTTTCGGGAATTATTGATTCAGGGATTATTGATATTTTCAAGTTATTATGCCATTGTTTTATTATGACAAAAATTGTTTAAACTCATATATTGTACGTTGTACGAGCAATCTTCTACAAATACACTGGTATATCTTCTAATCTACGAGAATATAAGTAGTACAGGTATATTGGCATATGTTTTGATATATATTGGAATTGGAATCAATTACGACCTTCTGGTATAAAGATTACAGGGATTATTGATATTTTCCATTTATTACATCATCTCTTTTATTTTGGCAAAGATTTTTGAGACTCATATTGTAATACGGGTAATCTTCTAATGTACTAATACAGGTTATATCTTCTAATATTCGCGTATATAAATAGTATGGGTCCTATACAATTTTAATGCTTTCATTTTGCATATATTGATTCAATTCCTTTTTTTTTTTGTAAATTTGTTTACAAAACTGGTCATTGGTGTTTTATTCTTCAGATCTGCCCGTGAAGATAATTTTTCATAGTGAGAACATATATTCTTAAACTTCTCTTTAGGAGCAATAAATTTAATATTTTAACAGAATTTGCATATGATTGCGAATTATAAGTTTCTTTATATTATATACTCCGTACGAAGAATGGGTATGCTGCTAGTAATGATAATAAATATATTGTTAAATAATTTTTCAGTTTTACAAATATTGTGACAAATGTTTATTGTGTATAATTTAAGAACAGTTACAAATTGTATAAAAAAAAAACTATGCTTAAAGTGACTTCTAAAGATCTCAGACCATGCAACTCACCAATAGGTATTGAGTAATTTTTTGCATGGTCAGAATATAATATTACATAATATTTAAAGTGACATCTAGATGTGACATATTAGAATTATTCTATTCATATCCCCTTTTGCAAGAAGATATTTTGCCCTTGAACATAGTAGAAAAGATAAAATAAATAAATAAAAAGTCAAGAACTACATACAAAATAATTTTTCTGAAATCATTTTAGATATTTTTCCAAAATCATTTTGGTTTCAAAATGTGTAGTTTGGTGATCTAAATAAAATTTTGTAGATAATAATAAATTCTGTAAAAGATGAGGAAAGTTGGTGCCACAGATATGGCCTTGTAGCTAAAGAATGATTAGAATGTTTTCCTTAGATGATTTTCTGTAGGAAACTGCTCCATATAAATTTTATTTTAGTAATTTTTTTTTTAATTGAGCTTTCATTTCAAAAGTGTGGTAAGTTGGAGGCTTTTTAAATTTTACCTGTTAACTTTTCATGTGAAGTTTTCCTAAATGCATATATATTATCACTGGAGAGGCCTACATCTCATGATCAATAATAAAATCCTATTGTATAAGCTGTCAAAATTATCACCCCACTCAGGTCTTTGTAATATTAATATATTGTTGTCACATATAAATGCAGCCTGTAATATATGTATTCAAATAATCTCTTAAATGTTTTTAGGTTTTTTAAATATACAAAAAACAAGAACAATATAATTTTAGATTCAAAGTTGTTCTGCAAATTTTATTATCTTCTAACTAAAGTGGACAGTAAACATACAAGTTTCAAAAACTTTTAACTGTGCTTTTTATTACGTAGGCTTCATACATAATCAAGCCCACCCTAGCATTTTTTTTCTAAAGATTTATAAATAAATAAAACCCTGATAAATTTTAAAATTTTCGTATTTCCTTGATAGAAGTAGACATGTGAAAATATATTTGTTTTTATCAAGAAAGTACAAAATATTTATATCCTCACAAGCAGCAGTTATATTCATTGTGATTGATTAAATTATTCACAATGTATTAAATAAACACAAGTGTATTAAAACAACACATTTAATAATAATTATTAAATGTATAAAATAATAAAGCCTACCTTTATAAAATTAATTTGTTTTTTCCATATTCTCTTGCATTATATTTTGATACATATAATGTTAACATTTCTTTTTGTTTTAGGCACACAAAAGAAGTAGATAGGCCAGCTTTAGACAATGACTTTTTCAAAAATAAATTTGGTATGTATAGATTATTATATTTTATTGTTCTGTTTATCATTTTATTTTATCAAATGTCTTTGTGCTGAATATCTTCATTCAGAATTATTTTCCAACACAACTTTCTGTATGTGCTTAGAACAAAATAAATATATTTTCATATTGTCATATTTTGTTACATTTGAAACTTTGTTTCAGTTTTCAGAATAGCTATTCAATATTCTCAATTTTTCTAAAACAAATTATCTGTGCATTTCAGAAAACATACACATTTTTTCTAATTCTGGTATCATCTCAAAAGAACAGCCTATTGAATCTGTCCCTCAAAAAAGGCCAAAAAAGAAGAAACAAAATAAAGACAGGTTAGTTTGATACTTTATATACATTTATAATAAATTTTTGATAAGAATTTCCTTAATTTGTTTAACTAAGGCTAAGTCGCAATCGCAAATGCATTCCACCACAGAAGAATTAGGTTCATTCTAATTTCCAGATTATTCCAAATAAAAATTAATGTTTTTCTTTCAATTACTGCTTGAATGTTTATATTCTAGCAGACGAAGTAACTATAGTAAAACCTGCTGTTTAAATTATGCAATTGCCACTCGCTAGCTGGCAATTAAATTTAGTAATCTTATTTAATAAATGAAGGTGTCTGTAGTAGAAAATATAAGCATCATACGGCCATGGAATTTAGTATACAGGTACTTCTGGACCCTCAAATGTGCACCTTGGCATCCTTTTCTTAAAATTCGAATTAGTGTTTTAGTTATTTTATTTATGCTTTAGCAAGATTTAGCTTGATTTTAAGTGATATTCACACAAATCGGTTCCTTAGTGAATGAATATATTATCACAGAGTTTCTATCTGGGCACCATCGGAAAGATAATAAAATTCTATTTCAAACAAACTTTAGATGGAATCCATACGATTAATAGATGAATGTGTGAATTTTTAAGAATAAATACTTTTTGTGTTTAAAACATCCCAGATTTTCATATAAAAAAAATTGACTGGTAATCTAACATTTATATTTTAACAGCAGCTCCTTTAAATGTTACACACTACTCAAGAACAAAAAAATCCTGAAGCTATCCTTTCATTAATTATAAATATTTTTAGTGAGCGAACAGTTAATTGTTTTTCTCCCCAACAATCAATTCAAACATTGACATTTGCATCTTCTGCAATCCATTGAACATGACTGCAGATGCCCACATGTTTTCACCCTTCAAGAGAGAAAGTATTTTCATTTGAATCTTCTCTTTATTTTATTTTTTTGCTTAGTTGCATGAAATCAGAGTCATAATTTAGGGATGTGAGTAGTATCATGCCCATTGCATGCAAGTTTCACTGTTTTATATATAAATAATTTCTTTTCGATTAATAAATTCAATTTATCATTGCTTTAATTCCCAGGCAATGTTGGGTACATTTTCTAGTTAACCAATAATCATCTCTAATCAGTAACTTTTGAGATAGCTATTCATACTGCCTTGCTACTGACTAGGAACTTCCTTGATATGACACTGGGATAACATCTATATAAATAAAATTGAAAACCTGTCTGTCTGTGTGTCTCATCATCACAGTAGAATGGCTGAACCGAATTTCATGAAATTATGTGGGTAGCCTTGAAATAGCCCCACTTAAAATTTAGTCTATGTTTCGGGTTTCTAAGACCAGGGGTTGTCGAGATATTAATGAAAAACAAAAATTTTTCCTAGGAGTACTCTCTAACTCCCTGGTTCCTCCAAACAAAAAGAGTTAGAAATCGCTGGTATAAAACATGAAAGCAAATTAAAAGTCTGAGTTTGGTGGGAGTTTATTGTGCGTATCAGTCACTTTTGAAAATCGCAGATTTGAAACATGAATTTAAATGGAAACTCTTATCACCATGGTTTATTTTTCACAGGCTCTTATTCAACAATGAAAAGTATTAAGAAATCAAAATGGTTATTTAATTATCAGCATTTTATGAGGAAGATTCTTTCTTATATCATGTTGCTCAGCAACACAATTAAATCAAATGTGTTTGTTTATTTTTATTATTTTTTCGATTTGAATAATAAATAAATGCATATAAAAATATATCTTATAAATGAATGGTTTGATTCTTCTTTTAATTATATTAATTGCAGACTGCGTACATCACTTTAATTTATTTTGGCAAAGAATTTTCAAACTTATATATTGTGTTTAGCCAATAAACTCATTTAGCCGATTGTTGAAACAGAATAAGAGTAGAACAGATATCTTCTAATACAATTTTAGTGTTTTCATTTAGTATATACAAATGGGATCAGGATGTTTTATTCTTCAGATCTACAAATTCAGATCTACGAATTTGGCGTGATATCGCTAATTTGGCAACTTTTCTTAAATGTTGCCAAATTGATGGAAATGTCACCAAATGGATAGAAATGACATTCAATGAAATTAATTTTGTTTTGTTAGGGGATAGTATTGTAGTGATGTTTCCTCAATTTGTTACCAAGTGGGCATGTCAGCCCCACTTGGCGATAAATTTGGTGGTTTTTTAAAATGTCTCTAAATTGACGAAAATGTCACCAAATTGATAAAATGACATTAAATTTATCAAAATGACACCGAATCAATGAAAATTCAATATTTTGCATAATTACGATTTTCTAGATTGTCGTTTTGTGAGAATTAAAAAATATTTTTTCTAAATTTGTTTAAAAACTGGACCAGGACTCTTTATTCTTCAGATCTACCTGTGAAGATAATTTTATATATCGAGCCCAGAGATTCTTATACATTTTTTAGAAAAATTAAATTAGATATTTTAATAGAATATTTTGAATAACAAAGTCATTTAGAATAGTATAGGAATTTACACATAATTGCGAATGTTAAGTTCCTTTATATTATATTTTCTGTATGAAGAACAAATATACTGCTAGTAAGCAATAAAAGTAAAAACAGGGATGTAAAGAGCAAAAATTTAAAGCTAACTGAAATTATAATGAATTCGATAAGAAATATAAAGAAAAAGGTGCTCTGAATTTCATGTAGTGTGGTTAAGAACCTCTTAAATTAGCCATGAAAATGTTTAACATTTGGGCAATTCTTCTGAACATTTCAGATTGGAACTCCCCCACTTGAAAAGTATTGTAGATTATCAAAATTGTGTTATATTTAACCTAATTAAAACTTTTCTTTAGTAATTTATAAATTTTTTGATGGATTCATGTTATACTTGAAAATAGGCACTCATTACAAGTCGATTAAATAATGAAGTGTGACGATTAAATGAAACAACTAAATGGTCATCACTTCCCCATTCTGTTTTAATCAGCAAACAGCCCAGAAGTTTACTAACTGTGTTTCTTTTGTTCCCAATTCTCATCCCTCATATGCATCAAATATCATAATTTCAAGTGTTACTAATTTATGCACCTTATTATCATTTGCAGAAGGGCAACAAGCATATTATCAAACAGCATTATTTCAAGTCTGAGTAATTTACACATGTTATTATCGTTTGCCACTGCTTACATTATTTGCCTTTAATAAAGTAAGAAATTATGTTATTTTAAAATAAATTTTTGCAATAACATTTTATCAGGGATTATACTCAACTTTTCCCAAAAAAGAGGAACAAAAACAGGAATTTTGATATAAAAAAGTAGGAATTTTAATTAATTTTTGCGGCCTCAGAGGAGCTAATGACATCACAAACACATAAATTATATTGTGGCTATTTGTTACAACAATGATTGAAACTATTAAAGCTTGAGATCATTGAACCATAAATAACCTCTTTTATGCACAATAAGTCTTTTTTCCTATACTGCTATGTTAAAAAGAATATAAAATTTCAAATAAATTTCGACATTTTTACTTGAATCCAAAAAAATTCTATCTAATTCTAGATTTTTCTATAACAAAGCCAGATATAAAGTTTCGTGAAAATCCATTAATATTTGTGACAGCTATCGTGTACATAAGAAATCGACTGCAGACAGATGGACATCACTCCAAAAATAGTCAAAACATATTCAGGTGGTCCTAAAACATATATTGGCATCAAAATCTCTAATTCAAAAATTTTTGTGAAAACAATACTTTCTCTATATTATATAGTATGAGAAAGAAAATCTTTTGAATTTTAATGCTCTTACTCAAAAGTCACAGATTTTTTTTGCTCTTGTATAAAAATTACAAATTTTAGCACTATTTTATAAAAACAGACTTCATCAAACCAATTTTCTTCACTTCGTTTCGCACATCATATCTTTAACTCCATGAACACTTTTCCTGATATGCTTGCAATTGGTCACACAAGCAAAAAAAGAGCTTCCAACTGTAGAAAAGCAAGAATCATTTTTAAAAAGTAGGAAAAAGAAAGAACTGTGTGACCCTTGCATTTTATACACAATATTTTTGTTTTATTTTATAACTTTTAGGAGGTCAATTAAATTTTAAACCAGGGTAAAACTTCCAATAATCATATATTCACCAAAGATTCTTTATAACCATACAGTTAGGTTTAACTGACACAGTGCTTCTGCCATTATTCTTTGGTCATTTGAGGAAGAGAATATCAAAACCGATTTAATGAGATAATTTTGAGCCGTTTTATGAAGGTAAATAATACTATATAAAATGTATACTAAAAATATTCATTTTTAAAGATATCTTTGACACACAAAAAAAAAATCAAACTTTAAGATCTTTTAAAATTATTAATTTTCAGTGAATAAAAATGTTTTGATGATTTTTCATGGGTACTCACTAGTATGTATAATAATACATATATATATATATATTACATATTAAGTATATCTAACCATACTTATAGCTAAAATTAGCTACTTGTTACTAAGTAAAAATTTTAATTTTCAGGTTTAATGCACTTGAAATTTTAGGGTTAAGTTGATCTTCCCCTCAAGTGTGCATGTTTTAAATCCAAGAAATGTTAGCAATTTCTGGACTTATGGACAAGAATATTGGAATTCTCAAAGCATCTGGCTGATGTCGGGAAATATTGATAATTCTATTTTCATTTGCCATTATAAATGTGTTTCTTTGCAACTCAGTATATACTGATAATATAAATTTTAAATTATTTTAAAATATATTTATATTTAAAATTATTTTGGTTATATTTTAAGTTTTAAACTATTTCATGTTTTTCTTCCTTTAAAAAAATAATTTTGAATATTTTAAACTTTAAGATTAATTTAAATTTTAATGTAATTTTGCTACATTTAAAATTTTTATACTTAAACTTAGGATGCTAGCCACTGCTCGAGACCTATAAATAATAATTAGTCAAAAATGGCTAGTAACAAAACATAGTCTGGTAGCTAGTCATTACACCTTTTCTAGTCCTGTTTTATGTGAAAAAGAGGTGTTTTTCCTGTAATTCAGTTTTAACAGATCTTAATTTTACTTTTCATTTTTGTAGTTTATTAATTTTAATTATATTTTCTTTTATAAATAATTTTAAATTCTTTTTTAGAAGTGAAAAGGAATCATTTAAAGAAGTGGCTGTTACTTTTGACTTCATTCAACGACAGGCTGATATACTTAACTCTTAATTGTGCTGTATAACATATAGCTTAAGTGCAATTTAAGACACTGGTAAAAATTTTACAGTAAAGCCATTATTCAAAAGAAAAAAAAAATGATTATTGTAATATTTAATACCTAGTATGTTGTATTTTGATCATTGTTTGTTAAAAGTAACTCATGTTATTTCTACTAGATTCTTAATAATTAAGTTTGTTGTACAACCACCCAAACCTACATACCTTACCAAATACACCTTACAGTTAAATGTTTGTCATCTCATCCCATACTTGCTTGCAAGGCCGGCTCATAGGATCTCATTAGTTGGCACATGAAGTACAGGTCTCGAGTAGCAAATTTTTAGACACCCAAATGTAAAAAATATCAATATGCAAATATGTTAAAAGCATTTCTCCACAATGATTTGGTAACAATAAAAAAAAAAAAAATCCATAGTCATGTACATTTTGTGAAGGAATTCTGTAATAATCTGCTTTAAAACCTAAGAATAGTTTCATTTGTTTTCTGAGAAAAATTGCATATAAAATTGTTTATTTAATATACTTATAATCAGCTACTATTTATAACCTACATCATGATTTTTAATATTTTAGAAGAGGTTGAAAAACTAGGAACCTTTCTATGGTTTAATCTTAATTAAAATTTATAGTTCCAGTATTTACTGATTATAATAATTATTGTATTATTCATTCCTGACATCATATCCCTAAACTGATACATATACCATGTTTGACTAACATTCAGAGATACTCAAAGCATGTAAATACAAAAAATTCAAATTTTCAATCAATTTCAGTACTTTTCTGATTGCAAATACTTCAGTATATTATGCACCTTGAATTTGTAATAAATTTAATTGCTTGAGACTGAAGATGTATTAAACATTGCAAGTTTGATCAATTTAAAAGACTGAGAAAAGCTCATTTAGGACACAACTTGTATGATCTTGCATGTGTTCCAAAATCTCATGGCAGAGTTTAAGCAAAAGCTCAGCACATTTTTTACTGAAGAATTTTATTTACAGAAGTTTTCACAATACAGATTAAGATTAGGTATATATACAAAACAATTTATTATTAGTTTTAGCATTAATCATGTATATAATAATAGTGTGGATACCTGACTGTTTATTCAGTATAATAGTTCAATTTCATGTTTTAAAATATACTTAATTATTTTAAGATTTTCTTTTGTCTAACAGATAATAATAAAGAAATCTTAATGAGAAGAATGAATACATTATATATTTTTATTGTTATAATTTGAACAAAACAGGTAGTTTTTTTTGTTTTTGTTTTTTACATTAGAGCAAATTTGCCTAAATTACTAAAATTAACATTTATTTGAAAGTGTTCATTTTAGTAAAATTAAAACAATCAAATTTAAAGGTCTATGATATATTTAAAAATAAGTATAGAATGTGACTTTGCACACAAGCAATGAATAAACTATAGATCACAATGTAAAATGCTGCACAAATAAGTTGTAGTAAACTGACATACGTTTTGGAAATCTTTGAATTTTCTTCTTCAGTGAGAACAAGTATGGACCTAAATGTGAAATGAGAGCTTGATCATGCCAAGAAAGCAACAAAATAGCTGATTTCTTATCTCTCTCTCTATATATATATATTAAAATAACATTAAATTAAATGACCATCTGAAACTTCAATGCTGAATTAAAAGAAGCAAGCTTAAGGAAACACGAGAAAATTTTTGGATAGTAGTAACAAAAAACATAGATTTACAAATATGTTTCAATCCACTAAAAATAATATACAATTTCTTCAGGTTCTATGCGATTTTGAATGAGAATCATTTCAAGGTACAAAATTAAAAATAATTGCCATTTTAAAATTACATATCAAATTGGTCTTATACAAAAGAAATTTTTGTTTGGACTACAAAAATCCTAGAAAATAATGATTATTACTATACAAATATCACATATTTACACAGTATATAAACAAACAAGAACCCTAATGAGAAATTAACATGGAAGAAATTACAAAAGCATACATTCATTTCAAACTATGAAATTCACCTATCCTTTTATAATAAATACTTTAAAAATGTAGAATATTTGAAATTCAGTAATGTCAGATGAACAAATAAAAGCCCAAAAATCACTCTTAGATGGTGCATGTTAGAGGATTGTGACCAAAACTGAAAGTAAAACCTTGTAGCAACACTTTTTCTATGGATTCATGCCAACATTGGCATCCAATAAAGCCACATACCTATAAAAATAAATAAAATAATATATAAGACTCAAGAAAATGAAAACAATTAACACTTTAATATTTCATTTAGACATGGCAAACAGGGTTTAAAATACCACAATGATGACTGTTGTTTGCGAGAATACAAATGATTCTCACTTCTTTGAAAGAAGCAGATAAAAATTAGGTGACTACAATTGTTTCAAAAGCATTATGAGCCTCCTTCATTAGTTCATAAAAGCAAGAGCGGAGTTCGATAAGAATAAATAGCCAGAGCAGAAACAATAAAGATGAGTGTATCAGCTTTTGAAATTGAAACAAAAGTACACAAATACGGCATAATATAATATATAAAATAAACCAGTAATTGAAGCATTGATCTTAACACTAGAATGCTTTAAGGTGTTAACCCACATACTGTGTTATAGAAATGCAATGTCAATCATGAGATGCCTGAAGTTCTACAGATATGATGGCAACAAACCTTAAGATTTATCTGGAAAAAAAAAAAAAAACTAAAGCTGAGACAAAAAATGCTTATTGAAATTTTCAATTTTCTAAAGATATTTTAAAAAATGAATTTCCCTGTCTACATTTACTGAACACAGGGATTTCCAATCATTTCCACTTTTAACAAAAAATTTTGGCTAATATGACAATATATATATTAGCATTGAAGAGTCATATTTTATGACTCATCTCGATATATACAGGTCCAATGTTTGTACTGTTTTGCAAATTGAAGCCATTTTTGTCAATGAACTGTTGTCAGTATCAGGGTGCTGTCACTAGATATTGGTTCCGGAGCCCCACATACAACAGTTTGCTTTCCTGTCATGTTAGAAACATGCCTAGTAACTCCCTTGTTTATTTGGATGAAGATTTTACCCACAGTAGTGTGGTGGTTAAGCCCTCACCAACCTTCACAGCTGCTGGTCACCTCTACATTAAATGGCTTGTGATGCTTAACATTTTGAGTATCTGTTACTTGAAATAGTTCCATTCATCTATTCATGGTTTCATGGTACACTCTAACTACAGATGTATGAGAGCATTTCACAAATTTTGCTGTTTTTGAAATACTGCCACCATGGGCATGGGCACGATAGCTGATAATCCCGTCTTTTTCATCAATTAAATTCTGTGCATTCCCCATTACAGCAAAGGTTTGTATGTTTGCTGATAGCTTACATGACACCTTATATACTCACAAAGTTTGACCTTGGCACAGTGTATTATTTCATTGGCCAAGTGTGTCTAATATCAGAAGTAGGAGGTGGTTCTAATGTGACTCTGCTCTGAATTGCCATCTTTGTTTAGTTAATTTATTTTAAAATATTGCAATTTTATTAATAACATATATATTTAAGTTTGTTTAATAATTTACTGCAAAAATAATTAAATCCAAAAGTATTTCCCATAATGTCAACATAAAAAAGCCAACATTTAATTCATAATCTAATTGCAAGTTTCATAAAGAATTAGAAGAAAAGAAAAGAACTCACCTTGGATTGAGATTTTCAACTCGAGCACGTAGTATGCTAGAGCCCAATAAGTTAGAAAGAAGTTTAAGGCATTCACTTGCTGCACTTGATGTTAAAATATTTTCACATGTCTGAAAAGTAAAATTAATAAATTATAAAATAACACTTTTCTTGCAGTGATATAGAATGTAATTGTAAGAAAATTAAATAATTTATTTTGATATATATTTTTAAAAACTGTAACAACTCTATTTGTATAAGATTTGTCAGTTTCCACCAATTAAGATTACATTGTGTTGCATGATCATGCATGCACCTACATGACTCATTTTGTGTTCTTGAAATATCATACAATAAATATCTATATGACATTAACAATGTAAAAAAAAATCTTTTTATGTGGCAATTCATACAAAATCCCAATATTTAAACTATTCTTAAAGTAATAAGCTGGAATCAACTTTTTTAATATAAAGAGATAAACTTTTTTTTTTTAAAATAAACTAAACTACATATAACACATGAAATTTCATACAGTGAATGATAAAAATTTACGACCACAGTATTTTTTCATTTTATATGCAAATTACATTTTCTACTGACTTAACTATGCAAATTTGTCTCTTACATCAGTAACTAGAAATAGTGCATTTTCCCCTAATTTGCTGTTTGATTGAAGCACAACACTTGCATGTTTTAAAGTCTTGGTTGCTAGCAAACAGTAAAAGTTTAAATACAGTGGGTTTAACTTAAGTTTATCAATATGTGAAAAAGAAAAGGTTCTCTGATTTACTTTTCGTTAACAGATATTTGATTTCAGCAAATATATTGTCTAAATATATTGCCTAAATGGAAAAAAAATCAACTTATAGATGCAGAAAAGGGTGCATGATTGATCAGTTGAAGAAAACACATCCTAAGTGGAGTGGTAGAAAATTTGAAGGTAAAAAACCTGGATAATTGCTTATCTTAAAAACTGCTTAAAATACAAAACAGCAAAGTGGAGAAGATGACAAAACTCACCACACCTTGACAGGACAGGATAATAATCTCAAAAAGAAAATGGAATTAAAAGAGTGAATAAAATTATTTTTGAAATTCTTCTGAATTGCCATCTTTGTATTGTTATTTTTATATAATTATGTAGGATAAATACTTTGTATGTATCGATTTTGTATTTCATTTGACATAAAATGATAAATATATTTTTACAAGAAAGCAGAGAGAATCTCATCATGTATCCTGAACAACTAAATGGATGCAAGTAATTTTTGCAAATGAGAAAAAATTCAATTTTGATGATCCAGATGGCATTCACTACTTACTACTGACAAGATCTGTGAAAAGAAAAGCATTTTCTTTCCAGTAAGCAGTAGCACTATGGTTCCGTAATGCTATGGACTGCTTTCAGTTACAATGAATAATTAGACATGGCTTTTTTCACCAGTTGTAGGAACTCATATGACTATCAGTGTATGTTACAATAAATTAAAAACCTTCTTTACTCAAGTCAGGCCGACAACTCCAATTCAGTCACTGACCTGACTTGAGTTAGTGACGAAGTGCTTCTTGTCAGTTCTGAAGAAGAAGGTTTTTGAAACTAGTATACCAGTTTATTTTTGTATATACACTATATTTATGAGGTTTTTATTTATTGTATTATTTTTGCAGCAGTTTTTGAGTGATTATTTAATTATCAGAATATGTATGTAAATTATTTATTCCCATTAGGACCAGTAATTCGTGGACAAGTCTTTACAGGCTTTTTACAGGATAATATGTCTGTTCATAGTTATTGCTTAACAACTTAAGAAAAAATGGCATATATGCTTTCATGTTTGTTCTATGCATTCTTAATTCAAACAGGTGTGCAAGATTGTTTATATTCATATTTTATTTTGTGAAGAATAAAGTCTTTGTTATATATGTCTTTTATAATATGAGAAACAAAATAGAAAAATTTACAGTACTTACTAAACTATAAAATATATCCTCTAGAAAAAGCTCTAGGTACTGTTTAAACACTTTCTTTCCAATACCTTTGCAAATATTAGGTAGCTGAAACAAACATCAATTCTGTTACAAAAACATATAATACTAAACAGGTGTAATAATTACTCAAAATAATACAATTGTATATTTCATTTAACAATTACAATTTAAGATTTATACTAAAAATAACTAATTGGAAAGCACAAAATATCACATGACTTGAATAATGTTCTGAGAAAAATTAAAGATATTTTAGAAATTGATTTATATAAAGTTTGTTTTAACTTTAAATTGTGAAACATTTTTATTTAAAGTAAAACCAAACTATTTTTTATGCAAAAATTTGAGTTAAGTATAAATGGGAATAATTAAAAGAATGAAAGAATAAGTATTTAACTCATTTTAAGGGCTTGAATAGGTAATGTGAACCTTTATCATAATTAATTACACAGTTCACTTTATGTACAGATCTAAGCAACAAAGCAAATCATCAATTTGTTAGGCATTGTGTATATATATATATATATATATATATATATATAGTGATTTAAATATTAAATATAAATATCTTAAATTTCCTTATATAGTGCTTATTCCAAAATTTCATAAAAATCCTATTAAATTTAGAACAGTTACTAGTGGCCAAAATACTTACTCTAATACTGCGAGTAAATTATTACTAAATTCTTTAAATCTAATAAATAATAGTTTAAGCCAGACTAGCAATAATTACCATATTCTAAATAATAGTAAAGAATTAAAGAATAAATTAATATCTCTTAGAAAAATAATAGGATTTCAAACTTTTGATTTTAAAGATCTTTTTAATAATATTAAGATATCTGATCTATATGATGTAATTTTAGCTCTATATAATGCTTATATTACACCTCTTTCAAATCAAATTAAATTTATAAATTTTCCTAAACTTCTTCACTTTGTTATTTTCAATAATTATATTTTTCAAGGAAATAAATTATACTTACAAGTCTCAGGAGTTCCACAGGGTGGCTGCAGTAGCAGTATGCTAGCTAATTTATACCTTTATCATTATGAAAAGTCATTTACTTCAATAGATTATACTTTTTACAGATATGTTGATGATCTGATTTGCTTAGTACATACAGAAAATTATCTCATAGATATAGATTACTATCCAGACAATTTGGAATTAATTCCTAATGAAGCTACTATTAGTAAAAATGTTAATTTTTTGGATTTAAATCTTTTTATTGATCCCTCTAATAGAATTGTTACAAATTTATATGATAAAAAAGACTTTTATAATTTTAATATTAATAAAATCTTACCTTTTAATTCCTGTAACTCGATTCAATTGTTTAGAAATATTATACTCAATCAGCTTTTTAGAATTTATAGATTATCTGATAAAAAATTTCATGCTATGCATATCAATAATCTCAAAATTACTAGTAATTTATATAAATATCCCTCTTATTTAGTAAATAGTATTGTTAAAAAATTTAAAATAGCTGGATTTTTATAAATCTTTTCATAGTATCTTATATTAGCCAGACATCTCCATTCTCTTGGTGTTTTTTTTTTTTTTTTTTTTTATATTCACTTCCCACTTCAGCATTATTATTATTTGCCCCTCTTTTTAGTAGCTCTTTTTGTATATTAATACTTTTTCTTAACATTTCGCTTCACAGTTTTTCAATTCTTATGAATGGCAACAGTAAATGGTTTCTTATTTTTTCTTTACGAATGGCAACACTGGTCTCTTCTATCAGTGTTCCCTGTATTGAATCGATTGTACATACGCCGTGCTTTTTCCAGGTATTCATTTTTTCTTTTTTATTCCTTCTTTATGTATGTCGTCCAAGTAGAAATAGTTTATAGATTTAATCTATCTATTTCTTCAGAAACATACATTTTTGTGTTTGCTTCTACAAAAAACTTGGACATGATTAGATTTTTGTAGAGGTTAACAATTCATGATTTAGGCTTAGAGCCTCGTCCACGTGTATGGCGTTTGTGCTTGATTTCGTTTGTTATACGTATTTCGATTCCATACCTTTGTATTATATATTTTTCATTGACTTGTTGATTCGATATTTATTTATTTATTTTTTTTTTCCATTTGCTTGAGGATTAGTTGATTTTTACTTTTGTTTTGTAAGCCAGTTAGATAGTTGAATTTAGTTTAAGTTTTTCTTTTTTTGTTTCCATACCTTTTTATTTGGTTGATTTACTGTAACTTGATAGCTTGTGTTTTGTATTTTTTATCCATTTGATTGATGATTTGCTGTATTATATTTTATTCTGTGGGTGTTTTAAAAAGTTAGGTTTATCGTGTTACATCTTCTTACTTTTCGTTCATTGGATTTTCAAACTTCTATTATATATATATATATATATATATTTCCTGGATTGGCACTGTATGAAATTCCCAAAATTTCCTGGATTGGCACTGTATAACTGAAACATTAAATAGTTTCAGAGCGCGCCGATAGATTGGCAGTAGGTACTTGTTTTGTCAGCTAGTGTGTGAAATTTCATCGTGAATGAAGCAGTTCTCGCTAGTATAGACGCCATTTTGTTTGAAATTGTTTACACTACACTGCAATTTTTATGATGGATGCAAAAAAAGAACAGCGTGTTTGCATTAAATTTTGTGCGAATCTTGCTCAAAGTGCAACAGAAACTGTTGAAATGATTCAACAAAAGTTTGGTGAACAATCACTGAGTCGAACCCACAATTTTCAATGGCATAAGCTTTTTAAAGCTGGCCGAACATCAGTTGATGATAACGAACACGTAGGAAGACCTTCGATGAGCATAACACCAGAAAACATTGACAAAATTAGACAGTTCATTCATAAAGATCGATGTCAGACTATTCCAGATCTCTGTGATAAAGTTAAAATTGGATATGGAACATGTCAGCGAATTCTCACTGAAGAATTCGGAATGCATCGCATCACTGCCAAATTTGTTCCCAGGCTGTTGACAACAGATCAAAAACACAGAATTGATATTTGCGCTGGCTTCGGCAGCTCATTTTGGATGATGAAACCTTCATGTCCAGAGTAATTACTGGCGATGAGAGTTGGATTTATAGGTATGATCACGAAATTAAGCAACAATCTTCACAATGGAAAAGCTTAAGTTCACCAAGACCAAAAAAATGCAGACAAGTCAGAAGCAATGTGTAGATTATGTTGATTGTGCTTTTTGACATTAAGGGAATTGTGCATAAAAAATTCATGCCGGTGGATCACACTGTCAATTCACAGTTCTACTGTGATGTTCTGAGATGCCTTCGTGAAAATGTCAGAAGGAAATAGCCAGAATTGTGGCAAGTAAAACACTGGGTTCTTCATCACGGTAACGCGTCTGCCCAATGTTCATTCAGCACACAACAGTTTTTGACCAAGAATTCGATGACCATCATCCCCCACCTACTTTACAACAGACTTAGACCCCAGCTACTTTTTTTTATTCCCAAAAATGAAATGTAAGCTAAAAGGCTGACATTTTGATACCATTGAAGAAATTCAAACACAATTGCAGGCGGTGCTTGATATGCTTACCGAAAAAGACTTCAAGAAAGCCTTCCAGCAATTGCAAAAGCACTGGGACCGATGTATAGCTGCAGGAGGAAGCTATTTTAAAGGTGACAGTGAACATTAACTGATATGGTTAGTTTTCAAATTTTCACAGTATCAATCCGGGAAATTTTGGATAGTACCTTGCATGGACAGGGTGTCCCAAAACCATTGATTTTGGCTTTTATTCCTTAAATATTGATCTTAGACATATATAATAAATTACAAAGTTGCGTAAAAAAGGGTACAGAATTTTATGAAATTGATTAAAATTTTTAAGAGAATTAAATTTTAAGAAATACAAAATTTAAATTTTCATACGACCCTCCCGTACAAAAACATTTTCATTGAGTAAAATGTGCCCCATAACACTAATAAGGTGATGTACAAAATTTTAGCATTTTATCATAAGTCCCAGAGATATGAAAAAACAAAAATGTTGACTTAAACCACTTTTCAATGCATCGACATGGGTTCTCAGAGGGGAAAAATCATGTCACCAGATCACGTTTCAGGAGTCATATACAAATTACGAAAGAAAACAATGATTACATAAATAAATAATAATTTTGCTATTTATTGGTACAAAAATATCTACACTGTGTAGAAATAATAACTTTACACAAAGATTACAAAGCTTGTTCAAAATGTTTTCCATCCATGCCAAAGATCCAAAAGATAGAGGCTGTTATTATTAGAGTGAATATTATTTGCCTATGACGCATTTCTGCATTGCGTCATTTGCACTCTTGCTGCAAACATTTACATTTTAATTTGTGATTAATCCCTCACCAACTTTGTTTAAACATATCTCTAGGACTTTTTATGATAAAATGCTGAAATTTTGTACATCACCTTATTAGTGTATGGGGTACATTTTACTCATTAGGAAATGTTTTTGTATGGGGGCCGTATAAAAATTTAAATTTTGTATTTCTTCAAATTTAATCCTCTGAAAATGTTTATCGATTTTATAAAATTCTGTACCTTTTTTTACACAACTTTGTAATTTATTATATATGTCTAAGATCAATATTTAAGGAATAAAAGCCAAGGTTAATGTTTTTGGGACACCCTGTATATATATATATATATATATATATATACACAGGGTGAGTCAGAACTAATGGGCCAAATTTTAAAGGGTGATAAATCACATCTAAACAAGAAATTTTTGTCATACAAAGCAGGGTCGTAATGCAAGAGGTGAACCGCTAGACGTCGCTGACATTAAACGCAGTGATGACGTGTCAGAAGTAGCCAGAGTTTAAGCTGAGTTTAAAATTTCTTTAGCAAAAATCTAAAACCTCTTGTTTCATTTTCACATTTTGGATAGTCTATTAGCATTTTGCGAAAAATGTGATTGTAGCGGAAACATTGGAACTAGCAAACAAACCTCAACTTGCAGTGCCACTGTTATTTTCTTGTAATGCGGCATGCATGATACAGGATGTTCTAGGAGTGTGAGGACGCCACAAGTTGAAGAAAAAATTCTGCGGAGGGTTGAAGATCGTCCAGAAAGCAGCATGCGGGCACTTTCCCATGCCTTAAATATGTCCCAAAGAATGGTTTGCCCAGCAACGGGTTGTCTATGCATTCTGCAATTTCTATCAGTAAAACGTACTTCGTGCGTGCCTACTCTGTCATTTTTGTGTTTCCTCTTTTCACTAGAGAGTCATCATTTCCTCATTTCATAAGCTACCACCTAGTGGTTTACGTCTTGCGTTACGACCCTGCTTTGTATGACAAAAATTGCTTGTTTAGATGTGATTTATCACCCCTTAAAGTTTAGCCCATTAGTTCTGACTCACCCTCTATATATAATAAAAATATAGAGATAAGGAAACTAATATATAGAACATAAAATAAATGGCATACCCTAGTTCAATGACATTAAAGAGGTTAAATGTTATCCATCAAAGAGGATTTGAAATATAATATCTAACAAAAGGAAAATATTGATACCAGAGAATTTAAATTGATCTTAATTTTATACTAAAAAGTGATAAAACGTGGAAATTAAATTAACAGTTTACAAGAGTGGTACATACAATCTAAGCATATGTGTCAAAGAAATGGTAAATGCTGGAGGCCTAAAATATTAAAATTATAAAATATATAATTTAAAGATGGAGGTGGATAGAAAAAGATGCTTGAGAACTCTTGGGAATGCACGAAAATACAAAATGAATTTCGCAATTGCATTATTTGTGAAATTTATTTCATTTATTAAAATATTTATTGATTTATACTCTTACTAGAATGAATTACCTCAGCATTGCACAGGTCCTAAATAAGTGCCAGGTTCTTAAATAATACATTTACAAATAACACCACTCAATTTTCAAATCACCTATTTTGAAGTGAAACCATTTTCTTTTTGGTTCAATCCAAATCTCCACACATGCACACAAAATTTCTCCTCATAGAGTAAAACTGACCGTATGAATGAAATAAAATACGATTACCCCACACATCAGCCAGCATTTCTCATAATCATGGAAAACAAAGAAAAAATAATAATAAATAAATAAAATAAAAACTGAATCCTTTTTTTAGGCGAGAAGGTGTGGCTTAAGCCACACAATGAGCTCTAAGGTATGTGCAAGCATTTAATGGGCATTGGCACAAATGTCCACCGGGAAGTGGAGAAAATAATGCACATTTCAAATAGACCTTACAATTTCAATTTTTAAGCATTTGCTTGAAAATTCACAGTTTATCATATAATATATATAGTAATTCAAAACAAACTACTTTTTTGTTAGAATATGAAGATATACGCACTTATTTTTGCCAAACTATAGAATTGTGTGTGTTTTTTTTTTGATGTTAAGAAATATGTATCAACTTTAAAAATAAATAAATGCGAAGAACTTATTTTATGGCTTCAGTTCAAAGATAGTCAGAAAGAATGTTTTTTGATCTCTCTGATGATGTCAAGATGGAAAATCTGTGATAACATTATTGATTACTAAAGGACTAATTTGTGTGAATATCACTCAAAATAGTACTTCAACACAAAATAACTAAAAAATTAATTCGAATATTAAAAATAATTTTGCCGAGCCGTATTGTCATGAGTCCTGAAGTACCTTTGCACCAAATTTCATTTATGTCCCAAGCCGGGAAACTCTGTGATAACATTTTAGGTCACTAAGGGATCAATTTATGTGAATATTATCCAAAATTATTGCAAATCAGGATAAAAGATAAAATGAAAAAATTAAAAATAAAAATTCAAATTATGCCGAGTTGCACCTACTTAAGTTCTGAAGTACCTGTGTACCAAATTTCATGGCTGTACAATGCTTAGATTTCCCGTTACAGACACACATTATGTAAGAAGATACTGGTGCACTATAAAAAAAATTATAAAATACCATGATGACACTTAAAATAAGTCTCTTTAAAAATCCTGCTGTAATTTATGTCATTCTTTATTGCTTTAAGGAGGAGATAAATTCCACAGATGATCAATCTATGATTTCCTTTCTGGGATCATTAGTTCTACAGTCCCTGCTTATGCTTCTCCTATTCTTTGTATTTTTTTAGCAGTACCAAAAAAAAAAAATGTATAATTCAGATTCAACTATATTTTATTTCATAAACTCAAAAATAAACTCACCCTGCTAAGTAATATATATATATATATTTTTTTTCACTCTTAC